>CM031239.1:10347050-11767050 GCA_018340775.1 Taxus wallichiana var. yunnanensis
CCAAGCTGGTCCGAGGAAAGGGATTTTGTGAGTAATTAGCCTTGATTCAACCAATTGAAGCAATCAAAGAGAAGAATGTTGTTTTGGTGATGCAAGACAACCAAGAACAAAGAGATGCTCAAGAAGAAAATGGTGGTGTGCTCACTCCTTGCTAGACCCAAGACATAATGCACTTCTTACAAATAGGCCTATTCCATCCAGAGATGAAAAAATATAAAAGAAGACACTTCATATTGTAGGCTAATCCATATGCACTTGTTGATGACATCTTGTTCAAAAATGATATCAATGGAGTGTTGTTGAGATGCATTGGGACAAATAACCATTGAAATTAGAACTGAATACCAACCAAAATTGTTACAACTAGGTGCCTGTTTATCAAAAACTAAAATCAAATCCTTCACAAAACTTCTAACAGAGTTTTATGATGTATTCACTTTGTCTTATAAAGATATGCTCAGTATTTATTCTTCTCTTATGATTCATCACCTTGTGGTACATCCAGATGCTAAACCTATCAAGTGAAACTACGTAAAATGCATCCAAAGGTTACATTGTTTGTTAAGGTTGAGCTACAAAAATTATTAGAGGCATGCTTCATATGGTGCATTGATTACTCAGTGGATATCTAATATGGTACCAGGTTGCAAAAGAAGACCCCAAAATCTAAATTTGTACAAAATTTCATGACATTAACAAGGCATGTCCTAAGTGTGATTTCCCTTTGCCTAATATTGAAATGATTTTTGATTCTACAAAGTAGGCCATGAGATGTTATCACTTATGGATGGATTTTCCAAGTATAACCAATTTCAAATTTATGAAGAATACCAAAGATAAAACAATTTTTACAACCCGATGAGGGAATTTTTGTTATAAGGTCATGCCTTTTGGCCTTAAAAATGTTGGTGTAACTTATCAACGTGTCATGACTGTTATTTTCCATGACCTTCTTCATGACATAATGGAAGATTATGTCGATGATATTCTTGCTAAATCAAAGACTAGGGTGGATCATCCAACAATTCTTAGGTGTATATTTGAGTGGTTAAGGGAGTAAAAGGTTCACCTTAATCCAAAAAATGTGTCTTTGGTGTCATTTCAAGGAAACTTCTGGGATTCATTGTCTCATGAAGAGGAATTGAAGTGGACCCTACCAAGGTCAAAGCTATAATAGATATGCCACCTCCTTATAACCTTTGATAATTAAGGGGCCTACAAGGAAAAATACAGTCTATTCATCACTTCATCTCCCAATTGGCAGATAAGTGCCATCATTTCAACCAGTTGCTTAAAAAGGATGTCTAGTTCAAATGGACACAAGACTGTCAAGATGCCTTTGCAAAATTGAAAGAATACCTAGCATCTTTGTCGGTACGCATGATGTCTATATAGGATAAGCCTATTTTGTTGTATACATTTGCAACTCGAAGGCCATTAGGGAATTATTAGTGCAACACAATGATAAGGGTCAAGAACAAGCTATGTATTACTTCAAAGAGAACTCTACTTGAACATGGGACTAAGTACTTGTAGGTTGAAAAGGATTTTTAGGAGTTGCTTATAATTTTAGCAAGTCGCAACACTATCTCCTAAATTATACCACCAAGCTAATTTCATGGGTTAAACCTCTTAAGTACCTACTTTCAAGACCAGTCATAACAAGACACATGTCTAGCTAGATTGTGCTACTTAGTGAATTTGACATTGAAATTATCAATCAAAATGCTATCAAAGTTCGAGCATTGGCGAGATCAATTGGCCACAATACCATTACAGTTTCACAACCGCTAAATTTTGAATTTCTAGATGAAGACTTGTTGTACATATAGAGGCAATACCCTTATGGACATTATTCTTGATCGATCTTACAATATCCATGGTTCGGAGAAGGAATTGTCTTATGTACACCGATGGATACCTCATACCTAAATCATATCGTGTCAACTTTCCTTGCACAAAAACATAATAGAGTATGAAGCACTCATATCGGGCTTAGGCATTGCTATCTCATGGCGCTGCAATAATTAATAATTCTTGGTGATCCTCTTCTATTCATTAATCAAGTTAACAAATAATATTAGGTAAAATATGAAAAGCTCTTACCTTATAAAAGAATGGTTGATAGCCTTAGAGGGTATTTCTAGATTATAAATTTTGAACAAATTCCTCATGTACAAAAAAGCAAAGCGGTGGATACCATGGAAACTATCGCTTCCCCTTATTTCATTTGAAACTAATAAAAATCACAAAACGTTACTTGATAGACATCTTTTTGTGCCCACATATGAATTTCCGAGTTCACCGTGGTTTGTGAGATTGTTGATCCTGATCATCCCTAGTACCACGATATATACAAATTCATTCAAACTAAATCCTACCCTCCTAATTTTAATTCAGCTAAGAAAATATCCTTAACACAATGTGCTTCACGCTACACCCTTCTTGTTGACACCTTGTATTGAAGAAGATACGATGGGGCTCTCTTAAGATGTCTCAATCAGGGATGAAGATAATCGATGCTAGCTGAAGTAAATTCGGGTATTTTTTTGTACCCATACCAGTGAATAGTCCTTGCAAAGAATATTTTATGCATTGGATACTACTGGCCCACAATGGAGGAAGATGCATGTAACTTTTTGAAGAAATGTTAGGCTTGCCAAAAACACGGTAATCTCATTCATGCACCATCCCAATCCTTGCAACCTATTACTTCACCTTGGCCTTTTTCAAAATAGGGACTTGATTTAATTGGAAAAATAAAGCCCACATCTTCCGATGGCCACACTTTTATTATAACTACCACTAAGTATTTCACCAGTGAGTTGAGGATATGCCTCTTACTAATGTTACTAGGTGCAATATTTCTAAATTCATCTTCAACCATATTATTTGTTGTTTTGGCATCCATGCTGCTATTTTCACTGAAACTGGTGGTTCTTTCAAAAATAAGGATCTCAAGGCCCTAGCTAAGAAATATAATATTTTCCTAAAATGGGCTACACCCTATTATCCACAATGTAATGGCCAATCCAAAGCACTAAACAAGACTATCAAGTCTATTATGGAAAATAATGTCAATAAACAAAGACGTAATTGGCATACAATTATATCCTACCCTCTAGGCCTACTACACTTCCTTCCGTACACCCACAAGAGCTACTCCTTTTTCCTTAGTATATGGCTTTAAATCCATATTACCTATCGGAGTTGAGCATCCCTCACTTCATGTATCCCTCCAACATCTCATTCATGAAGAGGATTACCATGTTGCACTCCTTGCAGAGCTATAATTATAATCATAAGATCAAACCTCAATAGTTTGAAATCGGTGATTTGGTCTTAAAGGAAAATCAAAATAAAAACAACTAAACCACGAGAAAAACAAGGAAAATTTGAGCCTAATTGGTTGGGTCCTTATGTTATAACTGCTAAATTTAGATTTGGTGTATACAAACTATCTATCAAGGATGATACAGAGTTGAAGGATCCTATGAATTACATTCATCCGAAGAAGCTCTACCGTTAAGTCTTCGAAGAGTAACCCTTGTACTGGGGGCATGTTAGTGCATCCACCTGTTTTGTCATTTCACTTTGTTTCCTGCTTGTAACTTTTTGCCTTGCCATGTGTCACATGTTATCCTTGGCAAGTTGTCCTACCCAATTTCTAACACCATTATTCACCTTTCATTTAGCATGTCAGTTTTGCTTTGGGAATTTTCTTTCCCTCTTCTTTGGTGTGTGGTTTAAAATTCCAAAAAAACCAAAAAAATTCAAAACAATGTCTCGAAAAAACTACAAAAACTATAAAATTTTTCAACATCCCAAAACAATATGAAATTGTTTAAACAATAAAAAAACATACAATCGCCATTTTGTTCACCATTTTCTTCACCTGATTGTTCCCAATCATCTTTTCCAATCAATCAAGCCACTCTTTGTAATGTAACTTTGCATAGGGACATCACTTGGCTTTGGATTTCTCTTGGGGGTAGCTTGACATCTGTATATATTTGCTTCTTTATTAGAATTTTTACATTGGTGTGTTTTTGTTCACTAGCTTGTTTAACATTTGTACATATGGAATTTTGTATTGTCTATTCTTAGCTTAGTTTATTATGTGTGATAGTTCAAATAACCAATACTATGTGTATCTGGAATGCGCTCATGGACCAATTACAAGAAATTTATTCACATCCTAGTTCACATATAACTTTGGTGTGGTTCCTTCCTATTCATATTGGGTTTCTTTCTATTGCTTATTTTATATCTTTTTGTCATTTGCACGTGTTGTGTTTTCCTCCTAGTTTATTTAAGCCATGGAATTTCTTCATTTTTGTTTGCATTTGTATTTCCAAACTTATGAAAATCCAAAACAATTAAATATTTAAAAATCCAAAAAAATACAAAAATTTGAACAAACATTCACTTCTCATAGAAATCATACAATTAGAAAACCCTTGAAGTAAATCATTCAACATTTCAATACAATCTTGATAAAATTCATATGTTTATCTATTACTCTAGTGCTCGTACCAATCTTACAACTATCACTTTCTTCCCTTTGCATGATATGCTAACTCTGCTTGGGGTAAGTCACACAAATTGTTTTTCCTTCGTGATATAACTTCACCTGAGGTAATTTCAATTTTGATCATTTAAACAATGGATTAAAAAAGAGTGTCATAAGGAGTTTCTTTAACTCCGCTCTTCCATCTGATCCAATCCCATTTGGGAACATTTGTATCTACTTAATCATCATTGTGGCATACATTAGGGGCATAGTTGATTGTCTTCTTTATTTGAATTTGTGTTGCATTGTTGATGTTTACTCTTTTGGACCACTTACAAGTAGTGTGATCACATCTGGTTCTTTTATGACCATAGTACCAACACCTACTTTGTATATTGGGATTGGTTTCCTTTTTATATTTTCTTTTATGTTTGTGTATTTTTACGTGCATCCAGGTTAACCATATTAATTTTTTCATAAGCATGGTGACAACTCTATTTTTCAATAACAAAAATCAGGTTGCTCTAAAAAATCACTCTCCAAATAACGTGCATTCTATGAACACAATCCTTTCCCATCCTTGTTTTAATCCCTTTCTTTCTTCCTATCAAGTAGTTTTCCGCCACCTTGCTACATCATCCATCCCCTTGAGGGGGCATTCCTCTACCATCTTGCTTGTTGGGGCATCTCAATGCTTCACAATTTTCCACTTGCCAATTTGCATGTGTCTACTATCTTTAAAGCACTATTACTCTGCAATAACACTTTAAAGAGGGGAAAAATATAGACACCCCAAATTTACATTCATGTTTCCACTTGTTCCCAGTATTATGCTAATACACCCTGTTATTCACCCATTTGTAATTAATTAATTAAATTGATTAATTAATACACATTGTACCCCTTTGGATTAATTAAATTAATCCCATGTACCCTTTGTACCCCTTTAGCTAAATTAATTATTATTTATTAATTAAATAATTAATTAATTAAGTGTGTGCACATCCTAGTCATCTGCCACTTGATCTAACTCCACTTAGACTCCACTTTGACTACCCTAGTTAACTGCACTTCTAGAATCCTAGAAAGGTGGGGGCAATTAAAATGCACGTACAACCACCTTTCCGGATGCAGATTTTTGTAATTAATTTCATTATTGCCCCCACACTATTGCAACTTCCCATAATGCTATTTTTAGCATGTTCATTTATCCGTGTAACCAATTCCAACTACCTTATGTTTTTATAAATTACAATCTTACCTTCCTTTCAATCCCTCTTGAATTTAAAGCATAAAAACTCTATTGAACTGTGTCTATAGTATTTTACTTCAAATATTGAGAGCACTAAAGAGCACCCACAAAACACTTCTGACATTCTTTCTACAAGGTTTCATAGGAGACCCTTATTTGAGGTTTGCACATAAGGTTGCTGGAAAGGTTTGCATGTTTGTTTGTTTCTTTCATTTAAGGTAATTTTATCTCATTGACAATGCCTTGTTGTGTTTGCATGTTTCAGTTTAGTGCAAGTCTTGTAAGCTTCCGGGAAGGTTACAAATTTGGAGTGACTTTCAAGTGCATGCTTCAGCCCTATAAAATCATTTGTACTTTGGAACAATTTTCCACTCGCATAAATCAAATTCAAAATATTTCTATAGAGAGATGGATAACTTGGGCTTCAAGGTGGCTACAAATATAGTAGATCAATATTCATGGTAGAACAATATGGTTGGAGAAAATTCAAGTTTCATTCAAATCTCCATTGATCACGTCTAGATAGTTGCACTTCATTCTAAGTCCATTCGTGCTTCGAACACCTTAGGATAAGAATTTTGAAGAAAATATCATTTTTTCAAGTGTTTTTGCTCAAATCCATACCCAATGGATGATTCAAGATAATGGTAATAGAACCTAGCAGGAAGATTACCCCTAAAATTCACCAAAATTGTTATCTATTTTTGCACTCCTACAAAATTGGACAACTAAAATGGACTTATCCATTTTACGAGTCTAATATGTTCATACAACCATCAAATTCCCTTTCATAAAATCCCCATTTGTTGGCATTCAAAAAACCATGGGATAAAAATCTAAAATATTAGTGGGTTATTTATAAAGGTCAAATGACGTTTATTTTTCCGTAAAATTCAATGTCAGCATCAATAGGTCTACATGGTGACAGATCAACAGCTTCATGTTGTGAACATGTGGCACCATTCCGGATCCCATTAAGTAGATGTGCCCCATCCGGACCCCAAGTCTTGAATTAGCCAAAATTTATATTTCATCGGATATGGGAAGGTTAGCAAAAGTCAAAGGGATAGGTGGAAATTATTTTGAGCCAAAATTTTCTAAGTCCCCGAGACTTAAAAGTTATGATGCGAAGAGTTACATGGCTACTTTTTATTAGCTTTCATTTTTACATTTTGACAACACTCAAACCCAAATTACGTGGATATTTATTAATAGCTCACACTCCACAGTTGTCATTCAGAACTATTAAGATTCTGACATAGTGTTGTGGCATGGAACATTTTCATTGGCTCAAGCTTCCGAAGTGTCAATCAATGACTTCAAAGGGTCTCGAGAATATGAAGTATGTGGAGCCTCCCTATTTTCTCAACATTTACAAGTTGTCGGTGAATATCAAAGACTAGAATGATAATGTAAAGTGCGTGGATATTTCTTAATGGCTCATACTTCACGGTTATCAGTCGAAACTATTAGGATTTTGTCACAGTATAGGGCTGTGTAACATTTTCATTGGTCGAAGCTTCTTAAGTTTCAATCAGGGGATTTTAAAGGGTTTGACAATGCAAAGTATGTGGAGCCTCCCATTTGGCTTGAACTTCACAAGTTATCGGTGAAGATCAAAGAAGAAACTCGACAATGTGAAATGCGTGGAGTTTTCTTATTGGCTTGTACTTCACAATTGCTATAAGGACTATTCAAAGTTTGACAACCGCATGAAACATGGTTGTTTCTTATTTCCCATTTCTTTAAAGGAAAAAGGCCAAAACAATTAAAGGAAAAGAAGGGAAGAAAAGCTTAATACCGTAAAATAATGGGTCATTAAAACTTGGCGGGGAAAATCATTACACACGTAGGCATAGGTTGATCCTCGAACTAATCAAAGATCTCGCCATTTGTTGTATTTCTTTGCTTCCTAATAAAACAAAGCTTCCAATGGCCATATATTTTGCTACAGAGCTCCAAAACTTACAAAATCACTATAGTTGGAAATATCTCCTTGAAACGTAAAATTTGGCATCATCAAAATCTGATTTTGGCAAGATTTGATAAGAAAAAAAGAGAAAATAGTTTGATCTATTAATGAGTAATTACATGTAGTCCAACTACCGAGAATTGATTGGGCATGGGCACCAAATTTTTCATTTTTAATCTCTAATAACGTGCTTTAGAGGATGTTGGCTACCCATTATTTCTCTACCAATTGGTCCTTTGTTTAAATTGGGTAGTTGAAGCCATTAAAGAAACCATCTATGACCTCTCTCTCTCTTTTGATCCAACAAGCTATAAATTGAAGCGTTAAGCACTTTGTAAGGGAGATTTTTTTCTATAAGTAAAAGGAACTCTGTCAAGGTTGTTCCAGAGATTTTGTGAGTTGTAGGCCTTGGATTTTTATGTTTTGAAGGACGTTTACTACCTTATTTCTTGAATTTTAATGAATTTTGCATCCCTCAAGCAATAAAATTCACATTTTGTGGTTCATAGCTTCCCTATCCTGTGTTATATTACATTTTTTTCCTTTTATTACAATTGTGGAATATTTTGCATATTTATTTCTTCTTGCAGAGGTCAAGTCTGTTGTGCTCCATGGAAATGGTCGCTTGAATGTTGTTTTGGATTGTGGCTATTCTGTTTTCCCTTCCTTCCTCATTTTTCCTTCATTTTCACTCACAAGAAAATCTCCAACCTTGTTTTGGTGCTATCACCTCCCTTAGCTTAGGAATTTTTAATTTCATGCATCATCCTTTCTCCCTGGTCCCTTGGCTTGTTAGTTTAGGATTAGATAACTTCATTTCTAGCTTTAGGAGTAGTTTTAGTAGTAGAGTATGTTGAGGAAGCTAGCCTTCTCTCGGAGGTCTATCTCATTTAGTAGTCCCACAACTGAGAGACAGTCCCATGTTTCCTCAAAATTATTGATCCTTCATGATCATATCTAGGGTGCAATTTTGAGCTCCAATAGTTACCACTCATTTTGAGTACTATTTAGATTAATTTATATAGTAGATATTATTTTATACCACCGATTATACCAATTATATCTACATAGGGTGCTTATACTTTTGTATTAGGCTCAATGTATTATGTTCAAAATAATTTTTATTTGTTGCACAGGAAATTATTTTGATATTTATATGGGATGATGATACTAAATAGATGTTTTATATGATAAATTATATAAATGTGTTATTATCACATTTTGAGACTATCATTTTCAATTTTAAAAAGGATATTTTTTTATTATTGGTAAATAGTTTTGAAGGGACTATACCCTATTATAATAAGGGCTCAACAACCAAATAGAGCTATAGAGGGACAAAAAAGAGGATCAAAATCCAAATAAAGCATTATGTCCAACAATAACCAAAATATAGTTACTAGTAGAAAGCTAAACGTAATAGAAACCGCATCAAGATAACAAAAAGACCGAAATATAACAATGTCTAGAACGAAGCCCTCTAGCCCAAGGGAGATTATTTCTTGGAAGCTTTGTCGATCCTGGATTTGATTGTTTGTAGTGAAGTGAACAATGCCAAAGTGGTGATGTGCGTGGGGTCACTTGCATTCAACTTCGATATGGTCTGACTTCTCTCCTTTTCAGTCCCCCAGATAGTTTCAGGGACCCCGCTAAGCATGGAAATGTTGTGAACATGTTGTTCCAAGAAGTCACTAATGGCATTGAAGATAGCCATGTTATGATCATGCCTGTCTTTGGCTCTCCCCAATTTGTTGTCCAAAGAGTTCAATTTCTTGTAAATGTCAGCAATCTGATCATTCCCATTATCAGTATCATCATCAACCTTTCTTTTGCCCTTCTATTTGGCCATGTGTTGTAGGTCCTTCTTTAACTTCATCATCTCATTCTCCAGAGAATCCAACCTATGAGGAATATTATTCCCCTCTGTTGCAGGGCCGTATCCTGGCCAACATTACTAATATGCAGCAAATTATGTGCAAATTCTAGCTCTTTGGTGCTTCTAAGAACCTGGGAAGAGTGAGGGATGTCAATTTTGGGAAATTTTGGGTTCTTAGTCTTGGGTTTGGAAGAGGTGTTTAGGATGGAAGTGGGAGCAGTGGAGGTAGGGATGTGTGGATCACTGGGAGAGGGTAGGAAGCTGGGAACTTAGAGACATAGAGCTTATGAAGCAGAAAGATAAGGCCTTGGTGAAGAGGAATGGCACGAGAGTGCTTCTAGAATTCTAAAATGGAGTCTTTGAAGGGAATTTAGCAAGTAATGTAGGAAGAAAACTACAAATTTCCTTCTAAAGTGGTTAAGAAAGACCAGGTGCTTGACAGGGATTGTTTTTAGCACCCTTCTAAATAAATGTATCTAACCATCATTTTTGTAACCTCATCAAAAGGCTTGGGGATAGAACTTACCCTAACACCTGCAGAAACAAATTCGAGATCCTCATCATTGTCAGAGAATTTCTTTGCCTTGTGACAAATTATCAATCCTTTTGTTGAAAAAATGATATCCCTCCAACTCAAGGCTTATTGCCTCGACTATCAGTTCTTCATTTATAATTATTTGGTGACCACCATACTCCACCTTTCTGTCCTTCTAGTCCATTGTAAAATGAACCAAAATATTTTGGTCATGCCCTTGAATGCATTCTATGAAGTTGGAAATGCCTCCCTTTTGAAGGAGGTTCCATAGCTCCTCATTGTTCTTCCAAACCAGATCACTACAGGGCTCTAGTTGGCACGGGGCACCTCCCATCTCCTTATCCTTGTTACTCCCGTAGTTTGCATGGGGAAAAACGATCTTAGATGATGTGTATGATATCTTATTTTGGATATAGATAGATTTTCTTATTTTATTTTGAGAAGGTATGGTGTATTTTTTGAGTGTATAGATGGAGAATAGGTTCATGATATCTTTTAGAAAAATAAAATAAAACATACTATAATAGTATGAAGGGTGGCTAACTCACATGAGGCTCACTAGCCAACATGATCACCCAAACATGAGACTAGACCTTAGGATTTTTGTTAGTGATGATGTTGTAAATTTAATTTTGTCTTTCCATGTTTTGTGGAGTTACCTCACTTGCATAAGACCCTTACTTTAGTTTTCTTAATTTTTATTAATATTTGTTATGTGGGGTTTTTAATTGTTTAGACTTATGATTTTGACTACCATTTTTGGCCTACTTGTCAATTTATTTGGTTGTTAGGAGTTTCCATTTTGGAAAAATCATATTTGACTTAAATGATTAATTTTAGGTGGTGTGTGGGACAAGTAACTATTGTCCTACACTCCCAAAAACTCCCCACATGCATACCCATAGGATATGAGTACTATTCAAGTCCTTTTGGACATTTGGGGACTTAAAAGGACTCCATTATTTATTTGGAATTCATCTAACAAATTTAGCATTTAATATGGTGTACTTATAGAGCTAACTTGTAAGTTTGGGTTGGGTGATTTAATTGTTGATGTGAATTTCTTTTAACTTATTACTTTGCAAAATTTTAACTTTAAGGTTTCTTGATTTTGTATTTTATTTATATGCCTAAATCATGTAGGGAAAATTAATGAAAGGGTAGTTGAGTTGTAAAAGGAAGTGATATTGGACCATGTGGGCCTGCAAGTATCTTGATTTCCTTGTTTGAGTATGTGTTGTACGGGGTTTAAAGCATGCCACATGACATGATATTATTGGATGCTCCAAATTAGATTTTTACTTACTTAAACTAATTTTTTTGCTTATTTTGGGGTTATGTATTTTGATTTTGGAGGTAATTTTTAAAGGTTGGAAGATAAATTTGATAGAGTGCTTGGTGTGAGATTGAATGATTGCGAATAAGATAAGAAAGAGGTATGCCCATAATATTTATTTCTATGTCTATATATTATTTATTATTATTCTCCTATCTCTTTTAAAATGTATGTGTTTATAGTGAATTTTGGTTAGTTTTATATTATGCTGAAATACAAAAACATCTAATAAAGTAGGGTTTACCGATACCGCATCAAAAAAATGCAATGTTAGGATGAATTGATGCAAAAAAATGTAAAACATTCCTCCTTTCACCAAGCTATAATACTTGTATACATAGACAACTATATAAGATAAATATGAGATAAAGATTTGATGAGTAGATTGACAAAGGACAATCCTAGGAATCAAAAGTGTTTCCTTGGAGGGTGTCAATTCAGGTTATACAATCAATTTATATTAAGATAATATAATGATAGAAAAATTAGAATTCAAGAGGGATGGAGAGATCATGCTCTAGGTTGTAGGTGGCCCAAACTAGGGTTGTGGTGAGCTCAAAGTCTAGGAAATAGTCAAACAAGGCTTGTTATGTTGCATCTTGTATTTCATGTATCACTTCAAGTTACTCTTTGATGTCTTTGATTTCCAGTGTGAATGCACCTGGCACACAAAATGAGATCATGTGAGATTTCAAATAGTTCCCACATGAAAGGATGATGGATGATCATAATGTCGTATATGCTTATTATGGGGTACACCTGTTATGAAATAGTAATCTATAGAATATTTTTTTGAAGACAATAAATTAGGCCAAAAATGACTAATGAAGATATGACAATTACTAAAAATTTACAAGTTGACAGAGATCGACGATGATTAGGAATCGATGGTGATCAAAGAAAAAAGGATTATTTTGATGGAAGATGATAAATAGATTTTTAGTGCAAGATAAAGTTTGACAATGCTAAGACAAACTAGGGAAGCCTAAAGAAGAGAAGATATAGAAAAATAGTTTGCAATGCTTTTGAAGGGCTGATAAGAAGAAAATGTGTTCAAGACACTAATCAATGATGATCGGGATCAACGATGATCACTAACAAAACAAAATATATTCCAGAAGTTGATCAAATGATTAAATGAGGGAGTGAACATAAAGTAGCTATGGAGGATGATGTAGATGAAGGTTTATAGACTATAAATGATGCAAGGCATAACTTAAAATTATTTTAAAGAGAAATAAGATAATTTTTTTGAAGGATTCAAAGGACGAAAAATCTCCAAGTGGATGAACGATGATTTGAAAAGATTTCTCTAAAGAATAACAATAGGATGTTGATGTCGAGTAATGTAGTGATGTCATGCAAGGATTTAGAAATATAGTAGAAGTCAAAAATGTTTGTGTAACCTATTTAATTGTAAAAATTGGTAGGAGGATGGTTTAAATAAGACTGATAACAACCAAAATGATTGCTTTGGTGATCACAGATCGCCATCGATTTGTCTGGAGATGTTAAAAACCAAGTAAGAAGAAGATGGAAAATGGTTAAAACTACTTTCCATACGAGGATTAAGGTTATTTCATGAATAGTGAGATGTTAGGAATCTATGTAGGAAGAGGTTAGGGGGTTAGGATATGTAGGATAAATTAGGCTAGGTTGGTTTTAGGTGGTTAGGGGAGGGTAAATAAGATTTTATGACAGTAAATTCGATTATAAGGATGATGGAATTAGGATAGTGATAATAATGTGAATAATGATAGTGCATCGGGTCACTTAGGGTGTAAACCATTTGCCTACATTTTACCCTATTTGTTGAGATATATGTAGGAATAAACTATAAGAAAAAAAAAGTGCAAAGATGCCCTAATATTATGATAAAGATATTATTCCCCCTCAAGCTAATGGCCACATCTATTGGTCATTGGGTTGAATAGAGTTAGATTGATTGGATACATTTTATAATGAACTATTACACCAAAACCTCGAGGCATTAGTGAAATCCACACATGAGAATCATAACATCCCACCACGCTTTTGTATCCTAGACCCCAGGCTAGATTTGCACCCGTATAACGGGACCACACCTTGCCCTATACGAGCCCCGAGAAAACACTACAATGTCGACGTAGCTACCCATGTCGGGACTCGAACCTAGGTGGTCACTCTGATACCAAATGTAACAAACCATTACACCAAAACCTCGAGGCATTAGTGAAATCCACACATGAGGATCATAAGACATTTTCTTTAAAAGATGCTCCAAGGTTTGACTATAGTCTAAAATGACCATGCGAGAGGAGTATATAAAGATGGTAGTATTATAGGAAACACTCGGTAGGGGAAATTATATGGCATTAGGAGGGTGAATCTAATGTTAAAATCCTATAGATGTGTGCTTCAAGAAGAACACTACATGGAGAGGATTCAATGGGAGCACTCTAGTGAAGTTTTGTAAAGCCATGGAACCAAAGGGTTAAAGGAAAACATCCATAATGTGTGTAAAACTTGATGTATGGTAAAAAAACGTTTTGAAAAGGTTATGGGCATCAAAGAAAAGGAATATAAGATATTTATGGCATCATAGTATGTTTAGAAAAGGTCTAGGTGACTGAAATTGATAAGGTGTTGAAAAAGGGTTTGGATCGGCGATGATTATAGATTGTCGGTGGTTAGATTATATGATTAGTAGCGATTTATGATTATGAACGATCATATAGAAGTAGGTTATAAAATCCAAGTTGAGCATCCAAATGACTCATTTTGACATGTTAACTTGTGATTTGAGAGCTATGGTTTATTGATTTTAAGCATTTTTGAGAGATGGAGGTGAGAAAAAGTAGCCAAAAGAGGTAGTGGATGAGAAGAGGGGTAAGTAGGTTGAAATTTCATAGTTTTTTATTTTTTTTATTTTTAATTTGTTTTGTGATTTTAGACAATATTTAGGTGGGAACACCTAATCATTGGTGATCATATGATCAATGGTGATTTGATGGATTTACATAGGTCTAGATAAAGAAAATGTCACCAATTAGAATTCGATGGTGATCGGTTGATAAAAATTCTAAGTGATGTGATTTTTGTTTGTTTTTGTAGGGAAGAGACACCATATACCTCTGGGATTGGATCCCAGAGATGTTTGAGACTATTAGAGAGATGTGATGGGTGTTGAGTGAGCTCATCTGATTATCATTGGTTTGGGAGGATTCTTCCACTACCAACAAATTACTAGAGATTTTAGGTTGATGGTTGCATTGTTGGATATGTGGGAGCCGAGTACAAGTACATTTTGGTTTTGAAATGGTGAGATGACTATTATGTTGGAGGATGTTTATCAAATTTTGAGACTACCTATTGAGGGGGAGTGGGTAGTTCCTATTACCCATGAGGCCCATCTAGATACTATGAGATGGTTGTATGGAGATGATGCCCATGATATCACATACAAACAGGGGTTTTCTGATTGAGAGCTATTACGATGTAAAAGTGAAGGGGAACTGAATGATGTCCATGTTAATGTTGTCCATTTATTGTTATGATTGAATCGGGAGAGGAGGAAGATTTTTATAGACATAAGCGTGTGTCTTTGTTGATATTATGGAGCACCAATTAATGTATTCTTGGGGTATGCTTTGATATCTCGGTGTATCATGAGCTATGGATGTATGTGACTAGGAAGAATTTTGGATTGGATGTGGGGTTTCTATTACATTATTGGGAATATGAGTACATAACTATTGTGAGGCCAACATGCCTGCCTTGGATATCTAGAGACCCATCGAGTATTTGATGGGTTTCATGAGATGGCGATATGACTAGATGCAAGATGATGGAGTGGAGAGGAATAAAACATATTATACTGAGTGCATGAGTATTTTATCGGTGGATGATGTTTTTTGGAGGCCATATGTTAGATTCCCTATATGGGATGGTATGGATGTGGAGTTGAAAATATTGAGGCAAGGTAAAAGAGCATAGATGATTGAGGAAGTGCGGTTTCCTAGGGTGCAGATGTAGTTTGGAATCTAACAACATATACCAAGTGAGACAATTATATATCGGTGAGATGATTCCGAGGTTGACCTTATGACATAAATGGTAGATGAGGAAGAGAAGGCAGAGGAGGGTGAACCAAATCTTATATATGTCAATGATGCTAGAGTTGTAGACTACTTTAGTGAGTGGTGGACACAATAGTGAGCATCCCATGGAGATAGAGTAGGGGCGTAGACAGAGGGGGGGGAGGTGGAGGATGAGGGTGATGGAGATGGAGAGTTAGATAGGTTACAAGAAGCTATTGATGCACTAAAACTAGAGAGGAATAAATTGATAGTGGAGTGGTACACTTCTCATCGGAGAGGGACAATATATAGTAGGAGCGGGATTAAACATGCTTAGAGCATGATACTATGCAAAAAAAGAGGGAAAAATAACTCTAATAATGGAAGTCATTGTGGGTGAAGTATGGGGAGGTAGGGACGACACAATAGGCCTTAGGGAGTGTGGAAAAGAGAGAAGAGCCAAGTGTGGGGCAAGACATAGTACATTTAGGAGGAGATCTAGAAGAAGGTAGATGACAGATGATGAGGCTTCCAGGTTTTGTGACTATAGAGTAGTATCACATGTTGAGGGAGGAGATGCGACACTTTGAGTGAATTTTTATGAAGTTCCTTCTAGATGCACCTTGCTATGTTGAGCATAAAGCTAGTGAGTGTAGATCAGGCCGACAAAAACTTTAGTGAGTACTTGATCGACAGTGTTACAAATCCTCACAAAGGTTTGGGACCTAATGGAGGAGCAACGAGAGGCAAGGATAGTGATAGGGTGTATGATTTTGAGTTTATCAAATAATATGACGATTTTTATATGATTAAGATGTATAGATCCCTTTTGAGGTATTTTCTATAATAATTATTAATGAGATATATATAGATGATTATGATTTTGGATCCATGTGTTGTTGATTAATTTTGATGTGATGTTATATACATGAGTTTGTGATGAGATTTTGATAGGTTGGATTAGATTAGATGTATTGATATGATGTGATGTGACTTAAATAGGATGATCTTGATGTATGTTTCAAAATGTTATATAATGGTTAAGAATAAATGTGAAATGTTCAATCATGTGCCCTCGCGCCCTGCCCTGCCCTAATGGTGTCTACGCGCACCCTTTCTCTCGCTACATGCAAGCCTGTAAACCCTGTTGATCCACAAGTTCAGACTGGAGCTCTTCAGCTAGACGGTGGGGGCTCGAATCTAGCTTCAGGGGTTCCTTGGTCATGGATTGACCTCGCCTTTACCAATGTTGTGACTGTACGCTCGGACGGTCCTGCAAACCCTAGCCATATTCAATCACCATCTGGGGGTGTTCCTGGGAAAGGCGAGGTTCGTGGTGAGCTGGAACAGGGAGATCTACCTGTTCTTCCATTGTTGGATAAAGAGTTTAGGTGTGGATCTCTTGAAACCTCCTTCAAAGATGTCTTAAAAAGCAAGGAATCCTCCATGAAACCTGCAGACATCACCCCATGTATTACATTTGGGGAAGATGTCATTTCATCTGAGATCTACTACAAAGAGCATGCTCTGATTTGTAGATTTGGGGGTTTATGGCCCAGCCTTCCTGTTCTTCATGCGTGGATCTCCAAGCATTGGAATCCATCTTTAACTAGTAAGATAGAATTATATCCATGTGCTAAAGGCATTTTCATTATGGTTTTCTCTTCAATAGCTGATAAAGACATCATTTCTTCCAAGCTTTGGACCTGCAAGTCAAAATATCTGATCATGAAACCTTGGTTCCCATCCTTTAACCCACACACAAAGTCATTCTCATGGAAACCTGTTTAGATTAGGCTGCCCCATTTACCTCTCCAATTCTAGAGTCATGAATGTCTGACAACCATTGGCAATACCTTGGGTACTACACTCCACATTGATTCTCAAACAACTAATTACACCCATACTACCTATGCCCGGATCCTGGTGGAACTTGACACTGATAAAAATCTTCCTGCTACCATAGACCTTTGAGTGCAAAATAGAACTTGGTCACAAACTCTTGATTAGGAAGGTTAACCTTTCCTGATGTAGGTGTTTTGGATTAGGACACACCTCTACTGCTTGTGGGATGGAAAAACATCAACATGAGAAGCGCAACTGGTGGAAAGATGCACTCCCGGAGCACCTAATTTTTGTGGATAGAAAGGATCTTGAATCTAAAGCAGTAGATGAACCAGAGTCAACGAAAACCCCTTTATCCGAAACTCAGATTGTTAGCAACATGAAAAATACACAAGTTGTTGAGGGCAGCATGGAAAATGATAAATATCTCTCTCGGAAAACAACATGGCTGTTCTAAATGGGACAAATGTGACTAAGGAAAATACTCCTCCTTTGTCTTCTTCTCCAACCGTGAAGGCTCCATCAGGGTGGGTTACGGTCAACAAAAAGAAAAAATCTACCACTCTGAAGGGTAACACTTCACCTTGATGATTCTCATCTCTGCTATTGGCTGGCTGGGTTTCATTGGTCTCATTTTTCTTAGCCGGATAGCAGATTGCTTCCAATGGTGTTGATATGCCATTGCTGTTTGTTTGTTGTACTTCTGTTGTTTTTTTGTTATTCTTGCTTTGTAGGTTGTTGGTTTTTGCTTTGCAGTCTATTTTCTGCTGTCGGGCTTAATTGTTCTATCTGGATTTTGATCCATCTCTTGTGCTTTAACTATCAATTCTAGCTTCTGAGCCTTGGTGTACAAGGGTATAGTCCCTTTCAAAAAACTATTTGCCAATAAAAAAAAATGTGAAATGTTTACTTTTTGAACTAGATTTGATATATATAATCTAATGGTAACTTTACTATGTATGAAAATGCATTTGAGGCCTTATAACAGTTGTTAACATAAAACTAATCAATAATAAGTAGCATGTAGGATCGTGGATATATATAGAATGAACTTATATACCTTTATTTGACATGGGAAGGCTTGATATACATTTTGTATGGGGGAGTAGGTTCTCCTTTGATGGCTTATAGGATTATGCACCAACTTTATTGTGTAAAATGATCAATGTAGGAAGTTTACTTGTTAATGGGAAAGTTGATCAATGCAGGAGGCTTTCCTAGGATGCTTTTGATTATTTTGAATTTGATATGAAGGTTGATCAATGCAGGAATCCTTTTTGTAATGATTATGGGTAGCCATCCTTCGAGGGAGTGGTCTACAATTTTTAATTTTTATTTTAGATAGCCTTCCTTTGCGGGATCGATCTATATTTTGATTGAAAGTTTTCCTTTGAGGGATCAGTCTATATTTTTATAGTGTGCATCCATATGTGTACTTTTTACTTTTTATTTGAGCCGAGGCATGCTTGGTAGGTAATTTGGGAAGGGGAAAGGACGTGTGTAAAAACTACACATGTGTACCCCTAGCATGTTTTTAGTTGGTAGATAAGGGAAGATGGAAGTAATGATTGTAGGGTTCCTAATTATGAAGAAGAACTTATCCATGTGGAAAATTTGATGAACAAATTTGTGGTGCTCATCTTTAAGGTCATAAATATAGGATACTAATGGAAGACCACATAATTCCATATCATTATGATGGTGAATGATAGGTTGGTGGTGGAATGAGATCTTTGATGTGACTAATGTCATGAAAGTAGATGTGTTAATAATAGAAATGATAGAAGTGCAAGGAATTAATTTTTTCCTTTTTAGGTTTACCATCAAGGGAAGCTAAATGTTGGGCTTCTAGCCTATATTTATGAGTGATGACATATGAACAGATCCAATTTGGAGTAAGCTTTCCACATTTACTCATTTTTAGAGTAGTGACATTTTTATTATCTTTATGGACAATATCACCAATGTTGAAGTAATGTTATTTCAAATGTTTATTATATGATATTTTGATGCATTCTTGATATAAATGATGATGTTCAAGGGTTGTTAGATGATGTTCATTTAACAATTCAAGTTGTGCTAAGTTTTCTTGACAATAATCCTTGTAAGAGATAAAATCTCGTAGGGACACGTAGAGGGATGCAATTTGAACTTCAAGGGTAGAACCACCTCGAGCCATAAAATAAAGAGAAGGTCGTAGCACTCATAGGAGTATAGATGCAAATATGATAGGCCCAAAGAGAAAATTAAATTTAGAGATGT
The DNA here is from genome assembly GCA_018340775.1 of Taxus wallichiana var. yunnanensis. Taxonomy (NCBI): domain Eukaryota; kingdom Viridiplantae; phylum Streptophyta; class Pinopsida; order Cupressales; family Taxaceae; genus Taxus; species Taxus wallichiana. Next base: position 10,366,700 of record CM031239.1, read on the forward strand.
CAATTATTGCTAGTTTGATTGACAATTTTCATGAGGATTTTGTTGAGTTTTTATAGAAGCTTCTCGCTTGACCATTTGTTTATGGATATTAAGGAGATAAAAATATAAAATTGATGTTATAGGTGTAAAAAAATTTGGAATCTTTTTTTTTTTGAAATATTTTCCATTATCTCGTGATTAATTTGTGAGGAATTCTAAAGAAAAATATAATGTGATGGTAGATGAAGTCAAAAATCTTATCAAGTTTAGTAGAGATGAGGGGAATAAATTCCACCCATTCTTTAAAGTATTTAGTAGCGTGATTATGGAGTGATGTCATTATGAGGAATGAGGGTTCATGAGGCCAATGAGGTCAAGTCCCCATAGTGAAAACAACCATAAATCCTAAGTGGGTTATATTTCACATCGAGAATGTGAGTAAGGTTGGAGTGTTGTCGACACTTGATGCATTTCTTAAGGTATGAAAAACAATATTGATTAAGGGTAGGTGAATAAAAACCCATTCATAGGAAATATTTAACAAAAACCAAACTCTTGAGGTGTCTGTCACATATGTCGTCATGGAATTCTTTGATAGATTTATTGGATTCATGAGATTTGAGGCATCAAAGTAAGAGGCCATCAAACCCAAATTTGTAAAGAATACCGCCTACAATGATATAATAGTTAATAGGTTGTAGAAAATATATTTTATAAATTTTAGATAGATTAGAGGGGACTTTAGACTAAGAAAGACAATCATGGAATTGAGTGTACCAAGGTTTGATTGATTGTTTTCAATAAGGTTAACAAATGGGAGTTTGTTGGTATGATATGGTTGATCTAGTCTATACATAAAAATGAAAAACTTAGAATATTCATTCGATAAGGGAATGATTGACATGAGAGGGGCCATAGTGTCCAAAAGTTTGTTAAATGAATGAGGAAATTTTTGGATTGTATAATGATCGAAGGATTCTAAGAGAAATTTGATGATGTTTTTATATTTTTGTAAAATTTCATTCTTTCATTAATAAGTTCTTTTGATTTCATTGATGATAAGATGGAAGTCTTAATAGATTTCAAGGATTTGAACACCAAGCATGAAAATGGTTTAGATACCCATAATGACAACTTCATACTTGGCCATGTTGTTAGTGCCCTGACAATTCAATTCGAAAGAGAGAGGGATAGGAGTTCCTCAAGGAGGTATGATGATGATACCTCCATCCCCTACCAAAACCTATAAGCATCAAATAAAAGTGTAATTTTAAGGGTAGTATATTCTTGATCGATGGTGTTGATGGATTCATGGGGAAACTACTCATGAGGTAGTTAATTATTAGTGTAAGGACCCAATAAATTCACACATGCTAACAACACAAGAAAATATAGGATAATTTTTTTGTTTGATTGACCCGAACATGACACAACATGGTCGCCACCAAGCTTACAACTAACTTTGTGAACAACTCGATACAAGGATGACCACAACGGTAGCACAAAAATGTTCACGCCCATCAAGAATAATTCACTTTTCTTTCTGACAAGACAACATAGGAAATCACCACATAAGACACTTACAGATAGGGCAAGCCATAATGAGAAATTTATTGAAGGTTATTTATTTTAATAAAACCTCTTTCGATCCTTAACTTAAGTTTTCTAGGACTCTAGATATGATTTGTACAATTCCTCTTACAACGCTAAGTTTCTTACTTTTACTCTGAAGAGAAATTTGCTTTAAGTCTTCTCTATTATGACTTTTATTTTCTTAATTCGTTTGTTAAGAAAAAGGGGTAATTTAATTCCACAAGGCCATCTATTCACACTAACGCTACTAGAAACTTGTTCTTGCCCATATGACAACATGGGTTTACGCTCAACACACTTAAGAGAAGAAATATACAAAGTGCCTTGGAAAAGGGTAGAGGGAGAAGGTCGAGTTGAAATCATCTTTAGGACCTCATTAGTTATTGCCAATATTTAATTGAAGTGAGAGATCTTAACCAAAATTATCAAAGATTTTACTTAGGCTTCACTGAATGAGTATTACCAAAGAGAACAATTTACCTTCCAAATGGCGGAGAGATAGAGTGCGTGGTTTCCATAATGTTTTCTCGGCTTATTAAATCTTGTCATCTTCTAACAACTAACAATTCATTTCACCTTAGGATCATTTTACGAATTTCACCATAAAAGGGATAATGTTCACTAGTGGAGCTAGGGATATCATGTTATATAATTTTTACTTACAATGATAGTCTCGCCTTTGATTACTTAAAGAATTACTTGCTCTCAAGTTGGTAACCTCTACGTTACTTTATTTGAATATAACTTTTAGTTTAACTTCTATAAGTATTAAACAACCCACGTTATTTTACTTATGTCACATTATTACTAAGTCATAACAAGATTTAACTCAACATTTATTCTCAAGGGTTAAGTTTAACAATACTCATTTACAAGAACAAAACAAGGTTACATCAACTCTTAGAATACTAATAATCCACTAAGGTCACTCAACAAGCGGTAAACAAATTTTCTTATATTTTCCAAGATAGACAGACAATCCAAAGTTTCCAAAGTTGAGATGACATAATCCACAATACAATATACTAAGACATTGATCCTCTTCTACATTTTCCACTGGACGTTATCAATAGTTGAACAATATAAAAAAATAATCATGTAAAAGAACTTCTCAACTGAGTTGATGTGAAATTCTACAAGTATATCCCTCATCTACCCGCATAAGCCATCTGCAACAATTTTTTATACAAGAGTCAGTTCGAGAACTGAGCAAGATAAGGCTACACAAAGCCACCATAACTAAAGTCTAACAATACCATTAAAGAAACACTCTATTACGAGAATTGGGTCAATTCCCTAAACACAACAACACCTTAAATTATCATAAAGTCTCTACCATGCCAATCAAAGAAGAAAAGGCCTTGTACTTCAATTATGAACAAAAGCAATGAAAGTTTAACAATTGTACGAGAATAACTCTTGGCCTTATAAGAAGGAATAAACAATATATAAGAAATAAGAATCCCATCAACAATTAAATATTTACAAAATTGAAGTTTTTCACACATGCCATCCATCTAAAATTACCAAAAGATACCAAGAGCATAGGCTTTAATGTAATATTTCTAAAAGATAGGAATTGATCAGCCTAACCAAGAGGAACCTCAATATTCACATATTAACATGAAGGGCCAAGCATATTAGAATTTCATTTCTGAAATCACATAGAGCATATCACTGAAAATTCACTACACGAGACATGACACGACATAAGTTTTGAAGCGAAGGCAAGGTATACTAGTCTTGACCATTAACTCCAAGAGGTTTGCAAATCATTCAAGAAGGGCCAATGCCTTAAAGGCTAGTAATAACACGCAAGAGAAGAAGGGAGCTCCGTCAAACAAGAGTATACAAAACTTCATCCAAATTTTCATATCACTAAGGATTTACAAACATCCACAGTAATTCTAAAGTTCGGTTAATTTAAAATAAATTATTATTATTTTTTTCTTTTTTTAAACGAAAATATTTTAAGTCAACCCTTCATAACACAGTCAACCTGTCACACATAGATACAAACATAAATTTCTAAGTGACATTATCAAAACAAGACCTTCCGCTATGAAACCATAAGACTATCAAATGCAAGATGATTTTTCCCAAAGATTAATAACGTTTAAGGTAATTTCCATCACAAAATATTAAGGTAATTACGTGCATGGAAAATGACCAATATTAATTAATAGCATTAAAATTATAAAAGAGAAAGAATGCAAGTTAGGAAAAAAGAAAGAAACGCCATCAACAATAATTCTGAGAGGGGGATTAGACCCCAAACTATCCTAGTGTTAACGAGGTATTGGATTCGCATGATAGAAACCTCAAGCTTAGCATATCCGAAAAGCTAGTTACGGTTCAAGTGGATAGGGATGGTCAAGGTACTTCCTAAGGATGGCCTTAAAAGCCTAGGAACAAGCTGAAAGATAATACAGAAGTCTAAGCACATGAGATATGATACACATTACACACAAAATTTTCATTTTAAGAGTTTTAATACCGAAGCTCCAACTCGGATAGCCCAAGCGGTGATCACTTCCAATTCTACAACCTGTCTTTCCCTATATCAAGAATATTATCGAAGGGGTTTGAGGAATAGATTTAATAACTTTCAAAAAATACAAAGAAAGCAAAAAAACTCAGATGATAGGGAGGAACTACATAGTTATCGCAACTTATTTTAACGACAATGGAAATACTAGTTGGGACAACATAATAACTTAAAACTCAATCGTAGAGAATAATATATACATAAATGAAGGGATGAAGTTTGAACACTCAAGTGAGGAAAACATAACACCCAGAGACGATGGTACATGTGTGCTTTCCACTAACACACCGATAGCGATAAAAACGAAAACTAGAATAGAACAAGCAAAAAGAGAGGTCTCCTGGTAAGGCGTTCAGCTGACAAGCCAATACAAGGAAATGGTGGTTCGATTTCATGATATATTAAAAAAATATAGGAACAGTAGCAAAGTGTAGAGTTATCTTTCCTACTCCTCCAGCTTCGACGAGGCATCCAAACTCCCCAAGATCTAGCAACAACAACCCTCTAGTTGAATCTTCGTCCGTAGCATGCGAGGCACCAACATTCCTCTCAAACCCAAACTCCACTGGACACCTCCTCTTACAATCCTTTCATTATTGTGAGTTGTCTCCCGACAACAGAAACATTATTTGGTGGAGTTCTCTTTCTATTTTTTTACTCTGCTTTCTAGCAAGCTTTAGCAAGAGATTTGCTAAGCAGATCTGCAATATCTCTAGCCATGTTCTCAGCTTTCTCCTTGTATGGAAATGTCTCCTCCCTAAAATGATGGGATAGCCATAAATACATAGATAGGATTTGGTGCTTAGTTTCAAGATCTAAAAGCTCTAGATCATTCCGTGCAGATCCTTTAGGTATACCCATGGCTATCCGAACAGGAAGATTATTGCTATATTGTTGAGAAAATCTTGATAAATGGGACATTGCCTTAGGATCTCTTGTATTGACAGTGCAGCTATAGCAAGAGTATTCCCACCGAACCAAACAAAGGCCCCACACCCAGAGCTCTCCATGCGGCCAGCAGGGAAGGTGGTTTGAAGGATGAAGTCACAGGAGTCAAAGGGGCTGTGAGTGCAAGCATGGAGGTATGCACAATGTGTGAAGCTACAAACAAAAGCCCATGTAATTTATCCTTGCATCACCACCCCACGCCATCACCAGGTGTCCAATCTAGACAACTCACATTTTCCAAGCACATTCACACAGCCAGGGATAGAAAGGAGTTTAGAAAAAAAAACATGGATGTCCTCCAGCAACAAGGAGACAAAAACAAGAAAAGAAAAGAAAAACATCCTAGCCAAACAAAAGACTACGCCCAAGGAGGAACTATTATGCAAATGCATTGACAAGAAAGTTTCCAAGCTTCTCTCCACATTCTGAAAACCCTCTCTCCTCAGGTGGCTAGGAGAAAACAAAATACCCACGCACCAAAAAAAAAAAAACTGAGCAGAAGATAACACACAACCCAACAAAAAATGCGGCCAGGAGAAGGAGGTGTTTCATTCCAGCAAAAAGTCAAATCATGATTTAATTACAGCCAACAAGGAGACAAATAGGCGGCCAAATAATAAATTTACACTTTCTCCACCAAACAAGTCAGGAATAACAAGGAAAGAAACAATAAGGAAGGACAAGGGCCAGAAATTCCTCCACGCCAAGCATGGCATAAATAATTAAAAACAAAGAAACAACCAAGTGGCCAGCAAGATGTATATGCAAAGTGTGAAACTATATAAAAAGATAAATTGATAATAAAAATTTAGATAAATCACAAATTCATTTTAAAATTCCGTTAGATCGACAAAATTGATGGCAGTATACAGCTACTAAGTCCAGGGAACCGACAAAAACTCACATATTTTAGTTAATAATAATTCTTAGTAATTGAAAATGTGCAATCCTATTTATCTGACAATATACATAATACATTTACGTGAACAAATCATCTTTTATTTATCTCTGCAAAGAAATCCATGTCTCCACGCCAAGTATGAGTATAAATTGATAATAAAAATTTACCAGCTGGTGGATGAGAAACATCAAATAAACAATAACTCACAATAAGGCATGCGTACGGCCCGAAACGAATTAATTAATTCAAAAAAAGAAATTTTTATTATCTATATACACATAAGAATATAACTGATACCCATTCCTTTATTATTTATTAGTATTATGTTTTAAAATGTCGCGACACTTAAATGGGGTTTGAAAAACATTTAGGACCTAACACGATAGTGACAAAAATAAAAATAAAATAATAATAATAATAATTTAATCGAGGGGTCGAGCACAAGAGTGATCAATACTACGAAAAAATATCTTGTAGGTAATAAACAACAATCAACAAGAGGTTCGATAAAGCAAGAACAAGGTTTTCCTTTAATAGGATAATCGCGAGGGACGCTGCGGGGCCAACAACCAAAAGCATCGACATTGACACAAGCAAGAAAGCTTAACAAGATGAAGACACCAAAGTTTCAATGGAGACACAATGATGTTCAGCCCTTAGAAGCACAATTGTCGCAGAATAACAGAGTAATGATGAATGGGGCATTACAATTAGGAAGGGAGCTTCTCCGAGTTAGTTGAAAATGTCTTTCCCCTTAATAGATTTTTGTGATAAGAATTATAGGTCAGATTCAGTCATAAGCACTATCTATAAAATGATGTAATCACTATGATATGGTTTAGAATGCATAGATTTGAGGGGATTGAAGCTGGTCATGACATAATTTTTATGATTAAGGAGATACTAATGAATCTTGGAAGTCGCAAAGTACAAGGCACAACATAAATTTTATGCTCACGGTGTAACGAGTCCGATATTAGTGAAGAGTGAAAATTACATAATAGATGACATTATCTCTACCTTTCTCATCTTGATGTGATAGTATAACACCCAGAAATAGTTGGTGGTAGATATATATAAATAAAATAGGGCCCCCTCACGTGGAGGTGTGAGCATGGGTGGAAATAAGCGATATTGTTTGAGGTTTTCAAAGGACTTTTAACAATTGTGATCCCATTTGAAATGGACATCCTTTCAGAGGATATGATGAAAAGGTTAAAAGTGATATGAAATATGGGAAATGAAGTAATGGAATGATTAGATTCTATCTCGAGACTACAAAGTTTGTTTAATATTAGAAGAATGAGGCATATCTATGATGGCTTTGATTTTAGCTCTACCATTCTCATCTTGATGTGCAAGTATAACACTCATGGCATGGTCAGTGGTAGATATATATAAATAAAATGGGTGCCTCTCACTTGGATATGTGAGCACGGTGGTGATAAGAGATATTGTTTGAGGTCTTCAAAGGAATTTTGATAATTGTGATCCCATTTGAAATGGACATCCTTTCAGAGGAGATGATGAAAATGCTGAAAGTGATATGAAAGATGGGAAATGAAGTGACGGATTGATTTGAGTCTACCTTTGAGACTCTGAAGTTGTTTAATATTGAATGGAGGAGGCATCTCAATGTTGGATTTGATTTTGGTAGGGTTTACTTCAATATTGTTGGTGAAATAATTTATTGCTAGGAAAAATTAGTTGATTTTCACCAATACCTTGGGACTAAGGCCCTCTTACTTGGAAAAGGGGATGATCCTTTTATCATATGTGAATACCAACAACTTTGTGGTTGGATAATAGGCCAAAGGTCTAATAGGCACACTCCACTACACCTACAGTAAATTTTTGCACCTCATGCAAGGGAAAAATTTGCAAGGAAGGTGAGATTGTGGAAGTGAGAAATTAAGAGAGGGGGTTAATATTACAAGTAAGCTAAATCAGATTCTTACAATTATCAACTAGAGTTTATCAACACATAATTGGAAAGAAAAATAAATTTTCCAATTATGAAAAGACAAAATGAACCATGAACATAAAATCTCATTCATTCATTCATCAAAATATTTTACACTTTTCTTGGTCATACAAGATTGACTTGTTCATAAAGTTATAAATAAGAGATAGACAAAACATATGAAAAGGAAATATAAAAATGTTATCTTTGTTTATTATTTTAAATATATCTACTCATGAACTCACAAAATTAACAACCCTTTGAAATGAGGAAGTCATTACAATATATATTTTCTCAAAATGACTCTTCACCTACCCCCACATGAATTTTCACTAACCTTTACAACATGTGACCCTTTGAATTATTAGGAAAGAAATTGAGTACCTTTTTATTAATTAGAGGAGACTCACTATAAATTATTGCTATATATCACATTTTAATGAATAAGATAAAAAAATGAAAAGTAAACACCCCAACGAAGAATTAGAAAATGAATACAAGAAGGGAGTGGGGATGAGATAAGATAGATACTCAAATAAAGCTAATGTACTTTTTAATGGAGAATCACTTTTTGATGGAATTTTTGAGAGATTTCGAGACAAGCCAATTCTTGTCATCCTAAGATCACTCCGGAAAAATAAACATTACTATAACGATGAAGAGTGCACAGAAAAATAAACGCAAAGCTTCATGATAAAATGATGCAAGTGGTGTACATATAGGAGAAGGAAAGTGAAACTACCACCTATATCTGTGATGAATAACTCTCACTAAGTGATATTAGAAATAGATCTAACTACACCTAACTAGTAAGTTAACTCAACACAATTGGTACACCTAAGTAACCTAACACAACAAGTGTAGAGCTAACACAAGTGTAATAATTATCCTAATAAAAATATTAAATGATAAATAATAACCTACACTAACACCCCTATAAGTATAGATTAGGTGGGTAGAAAATAAGGTGGGTTTTGATAATAAGGCCTGATGAGGTACCCATTTATAATAACTAGGAAAATGGACACCGCAAGGTACCCATGACTAGTAATGAAAAATTAGAGAGAGAAAAAAACCACAATAAGGCATCCCAAGAAGCTCGGCTCAAAAAAATTGTACAATGTTGAATAGGTTTGGTGTGTACTATGGTCTAAATCCACTACTCAATGAAAAACACAAAAACAACTGATAATCACCTTCACCAATGGTTCCATACAAGGAGACACAATAGAGTGATGTCAAAAGTGTGAAAAACACCAAACATAATTCTATCAACTACTACAAATAGGTGTTCCATGATCTAATAACAATAACCAAGGTAATAAAGAAAGGAAATAAGATGTAAAGAAACAAGAGTGCCACGATCTAGGAAAAAATAAGGTAATAAGTTAAGGACACAAGACCGAAGAAGAAAGATCAACACCACACCCTCCCATACTGATGAATGGGTAGAGTGACACTAAAAATTTATGATGTTATCAAAACAACTACTCGAATACTAACAAACTAACACTTGAGATTCACTAGAATAGATCCCCAATAAGAGAGACTAGTAGCATGCCTAAAAGTGTTAAAAATATAGATACCAAATATCTCAACAAATAAGAGAGATATACTACACCTATTGAATAAAAATTTTCAAAACAAGGAGAATTACAATGCACATGGTATAAAAAGTAGAGCACAAGGCCGAATGGTGGAAGAGCCATGCCCATAGATCCCTCTCAACGAATGCTTATGTCACTACCATGAGTGATAAGAAATCCACCTGAAATAAACACATATGGATGAATAAGATGCCTACATATGATTTAGTGTGAAATGCACAATGGTGTCATGCAAAAAAAAATCATAATATGTGTCAGTCAATCATGTTTGACAGCTAAAATCCCTACTTTTTCAATCCTAAGTGAAGGTGTAGAACTCATATGTAGCTCATTATCCTAAAAAAGAGCCAATCAAACAAAAATATGAGTTATGTCAAGTTGTGATCCCAATGAATTACTGATCAAAAACCAATGCCACGGTAATAATTTCACTTAAGAGGTAGAATAGAAAAATCAATACCTCATGAATGTCTCTAATGCCTCCACTAGTGAAACCCATAGAAGGGAGCATGTGAGAACTAGATATAGTGGTATACTTCTCAAAAGATCCGGGTAGGTGAGAAGAAGGAGATGATGTGGGATACAAAGAGTGTGTAACTACAAATGTTATTACATAGAGAAACTAGAAAAATGCCATACTAATTACATTTTTTGAAGTTATGTTGTCTGCCCACAATGCATCATAAATATTCTTATGTTAATTCCTCTAATTTTGATCCACCAAATTATGAAAAATGGTTATAATATTCTTATTGATGGATTTGGCTTGACACTTCCCTTGTGGGTAATAGTATGATGCATGTGAAAGTGAGATTCCATCCATAGAAGAAGGGATTTATATTCAAAACTATTATTGGTGGTTTTAAATTGAAATTTGTAGGAAAAAGAAAACAACTCACTTGAAGGAGAAATTAGCACATAAACTTCTCTATAGCCAACACTAGATTGACTTAAGTAAAATTCCATTGTTTATAGCTGATTTTCATCATCCTCCACGAGAAAAGGAAAGTTTTCCTCTCTTTCAGAAGTGAATAAGTAGTTACCAAGTCTACTGTATTGAAACAATATATTAACCTTCAAATCCTCTAATTTTTAGATGGTTTACTTCCTCTTTTCATGGGAAACAACTTATTCATCTCACATTTCTCTGGAATGGTTATTGAGGACCAATCAATCTGAATTTCACCTCCTAAGTATCTATAGAAACTCCTCCAAAACAACATGCCAAAATATGTTGAGATGTCCCCTACCAAGATGGTCAACAAAATATTCTTTTTGGGAATTTAGTGAGAGATACTTGTGCATATTTGATTCTCCCCACTAGTGGAACTTCTTTAGACTCCATAGAATAACAATAAATAGTTTCTCATGTCAAGATGAGTCCAAGAGAATCAACAACCTTTATTGGTATCATATTATTTGAAGTACTTGAGGCTATTTTTCAATTGTTTAATTGGTGGCCTTTGATTAAGAGGGAAAGATAAAATGGCTCTACTTTTTGAGTCTTGGATGTGCTTAGGGAAAGCATGTTCTATGAAGGAGGGGTAGGTGGTGTTGGTAATAGGCCTTTGGAATTGGAGATTGCAGCATTAGACTTTGAACTACCACCCTTGATGTAACTAACAAGTCTTTTGAATTTCTTTGGATGGGTTTGTAAGAAATCATATTCATAAATATTAACCTTGGACTTGTTCACATGCTCATTTTGAGGTTGTTGTTGAAGATTTGAAGATGACAAGTAAGATTGATTATCGATAAGTGGATTTAATTGATGGTATAACTAATATAGCAACAATAAATTATGATGAAGAGGGTACTCATGGGAATGTTAAGAGATTAAGGCTTGTGAGGGTTGAATGTATTATTAAGGGATATTAATGGAAGTGTTGATAAGAGGTCGGGATGGCTATGGTATGTACTAACAAGGGATAATGTTGCATTGTGAGATAGGGCGGTGGATTCCTACTATGAAAATAGGTAAAACTAGATGAAACTAGATTCTGGATTGAGGATGTAGGTTACTCTTATGGGATGATTTGAGATGCAATAAGAGGGGTCATAGTAAAAGGAATAATAACTAAGCTTATAAGATGTGGAAGAAAAGCATTGGAGGCTACGAGACTTGATATGTAAGGAGATGTCATAGCCAGTTTGTGTGGTTATTGAGCTTGATGAAGGAGATGATGAGGGATAAGGTTATTGGTTAGACATGTATTATGAAGAGATGATGTTAAGGTTGAAAATAACAATAAAGGCTGATGAAATAGGGACTAATGTTCCCAATTTAATCTGAAATTACTAGTTTTGAATTCCAATATGTTAAATATTGGAATTATCTGGACTCCAAAATCACACATATTGGATTCCAATATCACATATATTGGAATCCAGAATCACATATATTGGAATCCAAAATCACATATATTGGAATCCAAAATCACATATATTAGAATTTACTGCACTCCAAAGTCCCATATACTAGGAATCCTGAAAATCAAAATATTGGAATCCAACATTGATCTGCAAAATAATAAACATAACATGTCTCTATTCTATATGGGATAGCAGCGGAGTGGATTTAATTATTCCTTTGGAATAAATATTCTTATCATTTTTAAAATTTATTTAAGATTAAACTATGCAGTTGTTGGAAAATTGTTTAATGATTTCAGGGAATCCAACATTGATCTACAAAACCATAAATATAACATGTTTCTATTTTATACTAGATGAAAGCCATTAGGCTTCAATTTTTATTTGGAATAAGGCTATTATCAGTTTTAAATTTTCATTAACATTAAACCATGTAGATCTTGGGAAAATATTTTAATGATTTCATGGAAGCTGACATTTGTCTGCAAAATAATAAACCGACCATGTTTCCTTTTTGTATGGGCTATTAGCCACTACAATAATGACTTTCAAGAGATGTGAGATAGTTCCAAGTTCATTTACTATGATGTAATTGAACCTCAGTATAACTAGATAATTATTGAATATATTCAAGAAACTAGCAAAGGGGATCGATCCAGGACTATGAAAATATAATTAAATGTAATCCATCTTATGATGCACATGGTAGTGGTGTAAACCACCATCTAGCTATGATCTTTGAACTTTTATTCGATGATATTCTTCATCTAACATGATGATATTCGATGGTGGTAGAAAAAATTCTAGAACTTCATTATCCTCCTATTCAAACTCCCCACATATCACTCTATTGGATGCAATCACTATCATCCCTAACTCAAGAAATAGGAAAATTCAAGAAATTATCACATGTCCAGAGTAAATTTTAAGGGTTTGTAGACACACAAATCACCCTACAAACAAAATTAAACAAACGTGTTCGTTAAAGTGGACACCTATTGAGCTTAATCAATAACGAATAATCTTGATAGGTTTTCTTTAGTGAAAATAAATAAATCATTATACTAAATGAGGAAATTCAAAATAAAAGGAGAATCATTGCGATCAAGTGAAACAAAACTAATCCTATCAACACTAAAAAACCTACAAAACCTAAATCAGAAATAAGTAAAAGACTCCATAGAAAGAAGGAAAGATGCCTAATTTTAAGTCTACCTTGCTTCAATTTTTAAAAGTCTTCCTTGGAGTGGCCCATTCAACTCTAAGAATAAGATTATCATAACCATAGGCATTGATATTATTTGATATCTCTCTGAGAATCCTCCATGTTGAAAAAATACAAACAAAATCCCCTTCTAATCCATCTTCTGATCCATGGCCATGTAGACACATGTGATGTGTCCAAATGACTTGAAAAGCTCATGCAGGTTAACATCCCTCATGGTCCTCAGATAGACTAGTAAATCAAACATAATTTTCAATATTTCTATGGTGTATGTTATTTCAAGTATTCCACCACCCTTGCGATTGGGTGGTGCCCAACAATGGAGGTAGCGGCAGCCCCTCTAGTGATGCTTCTACGGGAGGTGAGGCCCTTAAAAACCTTATCCCTTATTAAGGTGTTTGTGGCATGGGAAGGGGAAAGATCCTTATAAAAGTGCATTTTTATGTGCAGTGATCACCCTTCTTACTGCAGATATGAAAACTATGAGCACCACACTTTGCCCTTGGAGCAAGAGAGGCTGGAAAAGTGCATCTCTACCAGGTGGAATCATTAGCCTTAGATCTCGGTAGGTGGGGTCACTCCAGTAGGGTTCCTAGTTGGTAGTGATGCTGAACTTGCACCACTCATGGAACTTGAGGGAACACTTGTTAAGGCATGCTTCGCCAATTTACATATTTAGATGGTAGTTGTGAGAACCACCTTTTTCCCTTCTCATTGAACTTATATTCGATGATATTCTTTTTTCATCTCGATGATATTCGGGGTGGAAAAAGAAATTCCATATCTTCATTATCCTCCTATTCAAGCTCCCCACATCTCACTCTATTAGACGCCATCACTGTTGTCCCTAACTCAAGAAATGGGAAAAGTTGGGAAATCCTCACGCATCTAGAGTAAAGCTTAAGGGTTTACAGACACTCAAATTTCCCTACAAATAAAAATAAATAAATATCACCATGAGAAAAAATGTCAAAATGAATTTAAAAATTTAATATTTGATAGGTTTTCTTTAGTGAAAACAAATAAATCATTATACTAAATGAGGAAAGTCAAAATAAAAGGAGAATCATTGTGTTCAAGTGAAACAAAATGATCCTATCAACACTAAAAACCCTACAAAAACCTAATGTAAAAATAAGAAAAAACTCCATAAAAAGAAGGAAAGATGTCTTCTTTCAAGTCTTCTTTGCATCAATTTAAAAATTCTTCCTTAGAGATTCCCATTCAAATATGAGAAAAAGAATGTCATAACTATAGGCATTAATCTTATTAATAGCTCTCTGAGCATCCTCCTTGTTGACAAAATTAACAAAACCAAATCCCCTATTAATCCTGTAGACACTAAAATTAGGTCACACTCCCCTTTGGTCCCTTGAAAAATAAATATCTTCATCACATTCACCTAGTCATGGCCCCCTTCACCCCACTAATATTAATTTAATTAATTTAATTAAATTAATTCATTATCCTCACCATATTTATTATTTAAATATTTTAATTTAGATAATGTCCACATATACACCTCACCTAGACACCTCATCAAGCCAACTCACCCTAAGACCTATTCTTAGTAAGTTTCCATAACTAACTAAGACTTACTCAAACCCTAAAAATAAATGCCTACATTCCCTCTAACCACATTCTCACATGCTTACAAGAAGCTTCCAGTTTAATCTGCAGGTTAATGACACAAGATCCCAAAAAATCAAGAGGATCTCCCTAGTTTAGTAAACCTAGGAAATCTCACCCTAACTGACATCGGTCACCCTTAACCACTGCCAGTTAAGCCGGAACTACCGTCGATCACCTTTTAACTCCCGAAACAACCTTATTTTACAGGTTGGCAAACATTGGCAGAGGTCGGATAGATAACGCATCTTCTGAGAATGAATTTTAGTAGAGAAAATTTCGCGAGAACATGCATGTAAGGAAGGAGATCAAGCGGTTTTCTCCAAACATCTAGCATTCACCCGACAACCATCCAAAGAATCACCCAACACAGATTTGATCCAACCAAGAAAAAATGAATGCACATGCAGCCCACGCAGAGCTTTCCAATGTTTGGTGATCCTCATAGCATTCAACCTCTTACCAAAGCACCTTCATCCATCACTCACAAGCACCTAGAACCATATTTCAAGTAAGTAGAGTAGTTTACTCCTTTGGTTCATTCATTTCATTATCTGTATTGTCATCCTTTGTTCTTATAGCCACCCATTGACCTCCTTTAATACTCACCCTCCACATACCCCATTAAAAATCCCACCAAACCCCATCCAAACAACCTAATACCTCATCTAAGGGCAACCAAGTCCTCTGTGTAATCATGAGGAGACCCCAAAGCTCATTCTATGGCATTCCTAGTTTTACACATGAATCGGCACCAATTGTCCCCAACCAATGTCAATCACCCTTAACCAACATCAATCTCTCGTATTTTCCAATAGAGCTAGAATAGTGACCTACCCACCTATTCTCACATCACCCTTAATCACCTATGACTTGCCTGAGACCTCTGTTAGACCTACAGAGAAGCAAAACCAACTACTTGACCTTTGGAATCTTATTTTAACCTAGCTTGTTAGATTAGATATTTCTTATTGTGTTTTTAATGAGATACCTAAATCATTTCAATTACAATAGGATTTACTTCATTACCAGCATTAAATTGTTTTAAACGGTGGGTGAAACCGTCTCAGGAAGTATCACACTTCCCGAATCTAGCACAAGCTAGGTAGTTCACTACAAATATTGTTTAACTCTTTTTGGTGGTCTTGTTTTCATTAAAGGTAGTTCCTCCTAGCCAAAAGGAATTCTCACAATCAGCTATAGATTTAGAAAAGTCATACACGCACAACAACCCATCAACCAACATTCCAACAAGTATTCCTCTTATGCTCATTACCCTATCTATTTCATCAATATTCAAAGAAACATCTAAGAATCGGGTGAAACACTTTGCACCACGGTGGGACCAGCCACGGGTTCATTGCATTTTATTCATTCCTAGGAAAATTTGTGTGTTTATTTCCCTTCCGAAAAGCATACACATTATTTTTCTTCCTTGTAACCTACTTTTCTTTCTATTTTCTCTAAAAGAAACCTTTCTTTTGGTGTACTTAAAAAGAACTATTTCTTCATGTTTTTCTGCATATTAGTGAAAGAGTGTCCCTCTTCCTATTCATCTATTTGTGTCATCCAAATTCACATTTCGATTTGGGCTTAAAATAGGTGCATTCCATTCTAATTTATCGCATTAGGTCACATTAATTGAGGGCAACCTATATCTGCTGGAAGTCATGCCAACTGATGGTTGACAAATGAATCATAGAAAGCACATTATTTCTTTTCTCTCTCTCTCGAGTCTTACCAAATTGAAAAAATTCAAAAAATACATACATTCTTAAACAACATCTTTCCTAGAGCCTTGTAGGTGATCACATGATCACGAGGATAGTGGGTACTCCCAACTCATTGCTCTGTCGAGTCATACTTCGAGCAAGGCCCACCCCACCATAACAAACCTGAAACCTCACCTTGTAGATCTCCTTTTTCATAGGAAGCCATCCTCACCAAAAAAACTCTATTTTACAATTCATGTGTCAGTCCTTAAATAACATAAGCTAAACAAACATAATAGAAAAGGCACTCTTAGGATCACATTTTTTAGTGTTTCTACTTGGCTTACATTTTGAGGTGAGAGGTCACGTTCTTCATTTTTTTTGTTTTTCCTCACATGCTCCTCATCATAGTTGGTGTATTCTAACTTCATCTGAGTGTGCCTAGACCATATTCTCATCATTCTTAGAATTCTAGGTTTGATTCCCCATCAAATTTTAATTCACAACCACTTTTCTTTCATCACTATTTCAATTTCACAGTGACCGGTGTCGATCCAATGACCATCATTGGTTACCCTCTCACCATCATCAGTTATACCCAACCAGCGTCGGTTCTAGGTCCTTTTTTTAACCTACCCAAAAGGAATTTATTCATCTTTCTCCA
The DNA here is from genome assembly GCA_018340775.1 of Taxus wallichiana var. yunnanensis. Taxonomy (NCBI): domain Eukaryota; kingdom Viridiplantae; phylum Streptophyta; class Pinopsida; order Cupressales; family Taxaceae; genus Taxus; species Taxus wallichiana. The sequence goes on from CM031239.1 coordinate 10,383,842, forward strand.
AAATTTTAGAGTCCATGTCACTACTATCATTCCCATTGACATTGTAAAATTCATCGGTTTGGCATACTTGTCATATTTGACCTTATATCTTTTTTTGACTTACTTTCCATTTCTAATGGACCGTGAAAGCGATTACCCCTAACTAGCGTTAGTTTTCCCTAAGCGCATCGGTTAGCTGATCATTTTCCAATCAAAATTTGGTACATAATACACTTTTTACCATAAGATTCACCTATTCCTAATGTTTTTCTATGTCATTTATAGAGAAGTAGCCCTACCTGATCAGTACTGGTTCACATGGTGCTGACTCGAAGACAAGAAAACACACTCGTATTTCCACGCCGAGTTGTCAACCAATTCCACCTAGTCCTTCACCACCTTCCATTTTATCACCAACCATGGATCCCATCCAACCTATTACTACTATGACCACCGGAGATGAGGAGTTCACACGACTCCTTGACAAAAACCCTACCACCTTGCGCTTTATCCTTCCCACTCATCCACTCGAGATGCCTCGGGTCAGTTGATATACGACATGCCCATATCTATCCCTATGACTCTCATTCCCACTCCCGATCAGCCTCATATGGCTCTATGTTGCCGACATCTACCTTACCCCCAGTCATTTCACAGCTAGGTCCTATACCCGATATGAATGTTGCATTTGATACCTCTGTTACACCTGCCACATCCACCATACCTTGACAACTACCCAAAATACAAACTCATCTACCCCTAATATCTCACATATACCCGTAGCTACATTACCACCTCTCAAAGGTGTTGGTGACCCCTACCCCTTTTCAGAATGTGGTCCTTTCCATTCCATAATCATTAGCCCCCATTTTCACTAGGGTTACCATGACCCTTCCACCTCCATATACATATTATCAATAACATCTTATTTCATCCATTATTCACTCTGGGTATGTACCCCTATTTCACTACCTTCTTCCCAATCAACTTACATGGTAGCACCATATCTTTGAGTGCCACCCCGTTATATGCCCAAAATAAACCTCTCATGCTACAAGAGGAACCTAATCATCGCAACCTACCAACGACCTAATCAAATTGATGTGGATAAAGATGCACAGGACATTAGAGGCATCGGTTTCAGCTCCCACAACACTCTCACCTATGACAATATTTTCAATGAACCCATCCACCCATCCATTCCTATTCATCCATATCCCATACATTAGGAAATGCATAAATTCAATCATTTTAATAGCAAAGAAACCCAGCAACAACATTTACGAATGTCATTCAAACATGGGTGTTATCTAATTACTCACGATGATGCTTTCCTCTTAAGAACCTTTCCCATGTCTCCGACTAGACCTATGCATTAGATTGGTATAGTGGGTTACCAAGATACTTTATATTCTCATTTAATCAGTAGCCCAAGCCTTCTTAGATCATTTCTCCATCAATATTATCAAAGGTTACCATGATCGACCTATACTCCATGCGTCGATGAGGATAAATCTATCACGATTTTTTCACTCATTGGCATAGCTTGATCAATCAACTCACCTTCCAACTTTTGCAAACAGAACTCATTGATCTCTTTACACGCTTGTGCTAGACATATCTCACTAACCTTTAGGTCAAACCTTCCAAACATTTGATGAAGCATTCACCATATGGCATGAAATTTAGAGATTTGGGCAATCTAAGAGAAGAAAATCCAATTATGCAATAAGAGTTTGGCATTCAAGACGAATGATACCTATTCTTCTTATAAACCACAAAATAATTATTCAAAATCTAAGGGCACCACTAACATAGTGGTACTCAAGGCCGACCCAACTCATCCATAAAATTAGGCTACCCCCTCATCTAATCTCTCATCCATCCAGACTTTTCAATTTAGATGAGAATCATAAATACACCCCAATTGGGGAGCCTTACTCTTCTATCTTATAAAATCTTATCAAAGCTGGAGCCATCACCCTTCCACCTATAAAACCACACACTAGTTTTGACCCTACTCACCCCATGCCCACATGGTATAAAGAACATGACTTCTGTAACTATCATCGAGTAAAGGGTCATAGTGATAGAAATTGCATCACTTTCAAAAATATTGTCCAAGAAATGCTTGAGAAAGGTGAGTTAACCATGGATAATCCTAACGCACCTACCAACCAAAACCTACACATCTTCAAGAAACCATTTCCCAATCATGCCCCTTCATCTGATCAAACTAGTGAGACTTCAACTCATTATACCCATACCCGAGAGGTCCATGCTATTTTCAGTGACACACTTGTTGCTTTACCTTACCCCATATTCCTTCCATAGATGAAATCTAGCACAAAATCCTCCTTCCACATTAGAACCAACCTCCCTTTCCTTCACCCATAGAGGAACATCTCTCACCTCCTTCATTACCTACGGAGGAGCCTTCTACTAACATCGAGACCATTTGACCTTTGGCTTCTCCACTTTGATATCTTCACATGGAGGAGCACCCATTACCTCCTCCACCCACATATAGGATCTCCCATCCATTCCTCCACCTAAAGAGGAGCACCCATCATCTCCTCCACCCATCAAAGACCCAGGTTGATATACCTTTTCCTCTTGGTGAGCATTCTCCATCACCTACCCAAGAACCTGTGAACCTACTTTTGGCTCTCTTACCCACATAAGTTGAAGCTAGCCAATTTCTCGTGTCTAAGACACATTTTATGGGAATTACCATTAGGTCCTCTTCAATCCACCTACGGACGTGCCATTCTCACATTTGGCTAATGTCTTACTTTGGGGGTGCCTTTTTCTTTTTGATCTCAATGCGCAGATGCAGATGTCACTTACTATACTTCCACTACCTACCCAAAAATATTCCAACCAATCAAACTGAATATAACCACCTCTATCACCATTCCTTCCATGAAACCCATCATAACTCAACATACACCCTTACCCATAACTCAAACTACATCTAAACCCAAACCCACACCTATATCATCTGCCTTGACTAAACCTATTACCACCTTAGGGGTCACCCCAACCACTAACCTTACTCATCCACCTATCAAACTAGATTTAGCTACATCCTCCAAAGTTAACACCCACACTACTTCGACACCCAAACATAAGCACAAAATCCATCAAACTCATACCCCGGCTATGCCAATCACACTTACACCTATCTCATCTATCTTAGGACCTCAACTTCCCAACATGGTTAAGAAACCTCCACCTATCAATAAACAAAAATCATAATAACCCATTTCTTCCTCATAAATCTCTAACCTACCCAGACACCCGAGATGACTTCCACCCACACCTACAACATCTTTACCACCATGCATACCTCCAATGCCCTCAGCTATTTCTTCACTACCCACTACACTTTATTCATTTTCCCTCACACCCCATGTGTGACCTGCGTCATCTACCTTCACATCACCTCTCATTATCCTCCTATGGGTAACTTGTCCTCTTCCCCATCCACTTTTCCTTCTACCGTTATACCCATATCACCTTTATCCAAGAAGGTGTAACCAAAAACAAAACTCCACTACCCCCAATAAGGTAATCAAAACAACTACACCCTCCTACCCATTCATCCACCATACCCTACCTAAACAAAAATGAAAAACACCCAAAACCACGCCGACACCCAAAACCATAGCTCGACTGCTCCTCCTCTTCCCCATTCCTCAATAAGACCACCTCCTCACTTCCCATTGCGATCCACTAACCTAAAATTTTAACCAACCTCCTTGAGACTTTTGTCATCACATTACCCCACTTTCCTTATGACCCCCTCGAATCCAAGCTAAAAGGGTTTGATGATACTAAATTTAGCACCTACCTCATGTGCTAGGACGATGTGGATAAATGTAAGGCCTTGAAAATCACATTATCCGGTTGTGTCCTCTAAAGACCTTGATGATGACCCTTCAAACCCAAGCCAACTTCACCGATACCCATTCCCACCTACCCACTCACAACCACAACCTCCACCCTCATAGCTCCTAGATCCACATGATCTCAAAACGTGTGTTGTAATTTTTTCACTTTTAAAGTTTCCAAAGATCGTGATTTTCTTAACCAATTTTAAGTATTATAAACTCCACAAATTGATTAAATTATGATTATTATGCATCCATAGAAGTGTGGAAAACTTGTGTAGCAAATAAATAATCAGAAAATGAAAACATTCAGATAACAAAAGAGATTGTTTATGGGGTTGAGAAATTCCCTACGTCCCGGGTTCGATTGAACTAATCCATTAATAATATTGAAATGCAAGTACAATAAATCTTACAAATAACCAATAATGAATCAAAACCTATAAATGAGTTGATCAATGTCCAAAGAACTCTGAAAATAGTAGAAAAAACTGTCCCAAGAACGATCCGTGGCTTCTAAAGTGTTTTCACAATGTGATCTCCCCTGCAATTTGTGTTAGAAAAACACCTAAAAATGGAGATTTAAAAACATTATATGAAAACAAATCATATATCTGAGATCATCTCTGAATTATGAACATTTTCATGTTTACACCAAGTCACAATTCGGACCAGAAGTGCATTGAAATTCATGTTTTCCAACTAGTTGTCTTGTAGATCCCTGTTAAAATCTGCATTCAAAGCTTCCAAAAATAGGTTAAAACTCAACAAAAAAGATCAAATCTTACATCGTTGGAATCGTCTCAAAATTTCCTTCATTTCATCTTTTACTCTAAGTTCCCATTCTAAGTGTAAGGCCTTCAAAATGGTGTTTTTAGCAAACTTTTCCTTAAGCTTGCTTTACATAGACCTATCTCCCTTGTATAAGTCAAAGCGACCCATTTTATAATGTGCCCAAGCTCTGGTGGGTTGGTTGGAGGATTGGTCTTGAGCCATGAGGTCACGGGATCAAATCCCACCTCCATCATTATTTTTGGTGGATTTACCTATTTTAATGGGATAAAATCCCTTATGGTGGCAATGATTTGATAAGGTTTAAGGCTTTTAAATAGCCTTCCCACGCATATGTTTGAAGTGGTCATGACCACGTTGGGCATAATGTTTCCATTTAATTCTCCTCACCATGGATTTCAACGCACGTGGGATAAGCATCCCTACCACCACTTCATTTCTCCCTCCACGTGCTTAAGATATGTGGTTTTATACTAATGTATAAACATTAATATATCTAGTGGTTTGGCATATATGCATATATATTTGGAAAGTGGACTTACCAAGTAAATATAATTTTGACCCATGTAATGTGGTATGAAAATAATTAACTCGGTCAATAGTATATATTCCACTTGTCGTCTCCCGATAGGAAAATCGATCGAAAACCAACAAACAACTCCCTTTTTCCTTTTCGCCACGTGTCGCAGTGCGATTGGTCCATTATTGACTAGTTGACTAGAGTTGACTTTCCTGTTGACCAAACTTTGACCGGACATAACTAGAGCTCCCGATGTCCATTTGTCACGTTCTCATAGTCGTTGGAAAGCTCTCGAGATGATCTTCTACACTGACACCATTTAGGGATGTTTAGGAAATTTTTCAAAAATGATCCCCTGATCACACCTCCCCCTAAGGCTTTTTGTCCACAAAAGTTGTGTATCAACCCACAAAACATGCTATCTCTTCTGCATTGCACAAACACATATAAGAACCCAAAATAACATTATAGGTTAAATAAATGCAAATAGTTGATTAGATAGTCACATAATAGATCAAATAATAACACCCAATTAAGCTAGTGTTCAACCGAAATGCTGCAACCACCACAACTCTATGCACAACTGTGAACTGTCATACCCCCCTTGTAATGCCATCACAAATAATCTGACCATATAATAACACCCATTCTATTACGGAAATCTAGTGTTCAATCTGTCACTTTGTGATATGACCGATTACTTAAATTACAATTCCATAACACGATCGATATACAAGACATCTAAATCGCCCCAAATTTAGGCTAGTGCCTTTGCCCCCATCTGAAATCAGTAATAACTACAAGTATTCACTATCAAAATATAATAGACTATCAACTCAAAAAATCTATAGTCATCAATCAATCAACATGAATATGCCAAAACATTGTATCGCCATCACAAATAATAATTCAGATAATAACACCCATCTATAACAGAAGCTAGTGTTCAACTGACACTTTGTGATTATGCTTATTACAACTGCAAGTTTCAAATTTAGACATGCTACTAATGCCTATCCCTGCATAGTGTTTTCAACAATGGAACTACCAACCAATATGAGAAAAAAAAACATGAGTATGATGAACCTATCACTCAAATCTTCTCTTCAGTTGTTTCCATTCATTTTCAAAGCTTAAATATCAACTTAGGAACAAATCCTTATCAATCAATAGGAATCCCTAAAATATAGCTCTAAAAACATTTTTCTTGCCTACTATCAACAATTTACTGTAGTGCAAATATAAAGTTGAGGAGTGTTTTTCCAAACCAATCACTTGGGTTTTTCCGTTTTGGTTGTTTTACCTTCTCCGTACCAAAATGAGTTTTAGTTAGGTTTAGCACTTTTGGTTTTACAATCTTTTCTTTTAATAACTTTCCAATTTTTTTGTTTAGGAACAAACCAACAAACCTTAACATCATGACCATTCCTATTATAATGGGAACAAAATTTAACTTCCCTATTTTTAGGAGTCTTACCCATTTTACCATTCTTAGAACTCTTTCTACGAGAATGATTCCCCTGTTTAGGAGAGGTAACATTCTTGCCATTTCTCACCTTTCCTTGGTGAGATTGGTCTTTAGCACCTACCTTATCATTCACAAAAGGCATTAAATTCTTAATCAAATTTTTCCTCTTCCAACAATATGCAACATAATGATTAGTACCTTCACAAAATGTGCAAGGGAAAGCATATTTCTGCCTACCAAAGCTATATTGTTCCAACTGAAAGAGTGTATTAGAAGTTTTAGGATTTGATTTTCCCTTAGTGCTATTTTTAGTGTAAGTGGAAGGAGGTGGAATCTGATTACCTCTTTTACCTATTTTCTTACACCTTTCATTGTTCCTCCTGATGGCAAAATCCTGCAATTCTAGTGGCATAGATCCTTGGCTGTTGGAAGCTTGTCTTCCTTCAGCTGCTTTGGAACTTTCTCCAGTTTCCATTTTTCCACTAGAGTAACCCAAACCTGCAAATCGAGGCTGATCCTCTACCTGTATTAGGTTAGCATCACCTTGTCCATTTTTACTAAGGCCCTTTCCGTTAAATCCCATCTTAACCATTAGCTTAGACCCAATTCCCTTAGTGTGTTTTTCAAACTGACCCAAAGGAACATCTGAAACTGAATGAGAGGAAGAATTAAAATGTGAATAACTTACAATGCATTCTCATTATAGTACTCGCATCTATTTGGAAGGCATTTCCTTCTTGTGTTCACCTTGTTGCAGCTTTTCCAAGAGGGCATCCTTGGTCTGTATTTCTTCCTGCAACTCTTTAACAAAGCCCATCAACTTCTTGCTCTCTTCAAGCATCTTGTTGACATACTCCTCTTTCTTGGTTATAGAGGATTGTGGCTTAGATTTTAACCACACTATTTCCTCTTCTAAGGAATAAAAATTAGCTCTCAAGAAAGAGTTTTCTTCTTGGAGTTGACGGTTTATGGCTTCAAGCTCATCTAGTTGCTCTTGTTTGGATGACTTGCCCATGGTTCCTCATTCCCGCAAACACAACTCGTACTTTTCCAAAATCGCACACTGCGTGAAAGAAGATTAACAAGCCCCAAAATGTCTACACACTGAAAAGTGAAATCAATATTGAAACTAAAGCCAAATTTCCAAACACAATTAGAAGCTAATCTAGCAATCTAACTGCTCTGATACCAAACTTGATCTGAAAACGTGTGTTGTAATTTTTATCACTTTTAAAAGTTTCCAAAGATCGTGATTTTCTTAACCAATTTTAAGTATTCTAAACTCCAAAAATTGATTAAATTATGATTATTATGCATCCATAGAAGTGCGAAAACTTGTGTAGCAAATAAATAATCAGAAAAATGAAACATTCAGATAACAAAAGAGATTGTTTACGGGGTTCGAAATTCCTACGTCCCCGGGTTCAAATTGAACCGATCCATTAATAATATTGAAATGAAAGTACAATAAATCTTACAAACAACCAATAATGAATCACAACCTGAAAATGAGCTGATCAATGTCCCAAGAACTCTGAAAAATAGCAGAAAATTGTCCCAAGAACGATCCGTGGCTCCTACAGTGTTTTCACAATGTGATCTCCCTGCAACTGTGTTATAAAAACACCTAAAAATGGATATTTAAAAACATTATATGAAAAAAAATCATATATCTGAGATCATATCTGAATTCTAAACATTTTCATGTTTACACCAAGTCACAATTCGGACCAGAAGTGCATTGAAATTCATGTTTTCCAACTAGTTGTCTTGTAGATCCCTGTTAAAATCTGCATTCAAAGCTTCCAAAAACAGGCTAAATCTCAACAAAAAGATCAAATCTTACATCGTTGGAATCGTCTCAGAATTTCCTTCATTTCATCTTTTTACTCCAAGTTCCCAATCTGAGTGCAAGGCCTTCAAAATGGATTTTTCAGCAACTTCCTCCTTAAGCTTGCTTTATATAGACTGTCTCCCCTTTATAAGCTAAAGCCACCCATTTTATAATGCACCCAAGCCTCTGGCGAGTTGGTTGGAGGATTGGTCTTGGAGTCATGAGGTCGGGGATCAAATCCCACCTCCTACCATCATTATTTTTCCAAGTGCAGATTTACTTATTTTAATGGGATTAAATCCCAAATGGTGGCGGATTTGATAAGGCTTAGAGAGCTTTAAATAGCCTGGCACATGGATATGTTTTTGTCGGTTGTTAACGTTGGGCATAACCTTTTCCCGCATTTAATTCTCCTCTCCACATGGATTTCCACGCATAGGATAAGCATCCCTACCACCGCTTCATTTCCTCCTCCACGTGCTTAGCATATTGCATATGGTGGTTTTATACTAATGTATAAACATTAATATATCTAGTGGTTTGGCATATATGCATGCCATTTGGAAAGTGGTCTTACCAAGATAATATAATTTCGACCCATACAATGAGGTATGAAAATAATTAACTCGGTCAATAGTATATATTCCACTTGTCATCTCCCGATAGGAAAATTGATCGAAAACCAACAAACAACTCCCTTTTTCCTTTTCACCACGTGTCGCAGTGCGATTGGTCCATTATTGACCAGTTGACTAGAGTTGACTTTCCCATTGACCGAACTTTGACCGAACATAACTAGAGCTCCCGATGTCCATTTGTCACATTCTCACAGTCATTGGAAAGCTCTTGAGATGATCTTCTACACTAACACCATTTAGGGATGTTTAGGAAATTTTTCAAAAATGATCCCCCTCAAACCCAAGCTAAAATTTGATGATACTAAAATTTGCACCTACCAAAGCATGTGCTACACGATGTGGATAAATGTAAGGCCTTGAAAACCATCCTTATCCAGTTGTGTCCTCTAGAATCCAACTTTGATGATGACAACCTTCTTGATGAGGACCCTTCTTCACCGACACCCATTCCCACATTACCCACTCAACAACCACGACCTCCACCCCAAAGCTCCTAGATCCACCTCTAAGATTTGAAATTAACATGGTTTACATCAGAGAACTTTCCACGCCATCACCTAAATGTCATTGTGCTCAGATCACTTCACAAGGCTTTTCTCCTCCAGTAGGTTTTTTCCCGTCATGTCATTATACCACTCATCCTACACCTTCTCCATTTAACAACTCCCCTCAAATCAACATGATACACATCACTACACATGCTCAGAAGGATAAGGGAAAAGAAAAGACAATTGACCCATCAACTAACTCCATACACAACATACCATTCAGTAACCATACCTAAAATCACTATCCATGGCCCCACGTACCCTATTTCTAATGGTGTCACACGTAACACCATGCTCAAAAATTACACCAATATCCCCTAAAATTTCCTTATATGACCTCATCCAAACCTTAGAATCCCATCGTCAAACTCTCATGGAGGTTCTTCAATCTATTGAGGTTTTACCAATGACCCTACACCCGTAGCCTCCATTATCACACCCCATCATGTAGCCTCTCTCACCAAATTTCCACCTTTATCCACACCTCACCTACTCACCAAATAGGATCTCTTAGCTTCTCGAGAAGAGATCGTGCCACACCAAAATGATGACCTAGACCCAACCCTCTTCATCTCTATCCACATTGATGACATATGGGTATGCCATGTGATGATTGATGGGGGTGCTAGCATTAACATCATTTCATCCCATGCATTCGCTCAAATGCACATACCTGACAATTGCATGCATAAACATCCTATCATGTTGCATTCATTCAATGATGTTATCACCTCTACACTAGGCACCATCATCCTCCACATTCACATGGGCCCCCATATTGTTCCAGAATTATTTTATGTTTTGGAGGGGGAATTCCAATATAACCTGTTTCTTACAGACCACTAGATTCTGTCATGAGTTAGGTTCCTTCCACTTTGTATCATTGTGTAAATTTTGAACATGAAGGACATACCTATACCATTCCAGCTGATCCATCACCTTTTAAAACATGCAACATGCTTTACCAACCTAATGATGTGCTCATACCCATTAAGGCATCTACCTCCACAACCACCACCACTTCACCTACACTTCTACTTACTTACTAGATAATCGCCACCTCCACCGCACATACCTCCTCCACTCCTACCAACCACCACAACCTCCACGGCTGACCCATTAGCCTCCCAAGCCATTAACTCCACCTCTACATCAACCTCAAACTCATCATCTATTCCAGCTACCTACATATCAACCACCGATCCATTAGAAGGCATTTTTCAATGCCTCACTCTAGGGAGTACCGCCTATATAGTGTCCAACATTCCTTACTCCACAAGAGTACAAAGTCTTCACCAACACCCTCACTATGATCACCGCATAGAGAACACATCTTTATGGTCCTCCTCATCTTCATACCAATCTCACCTATGGGTGACTTTATATTACCACTTATACACCCATTTTCACCATCACTTCCTACCCATCACTTACTTTCGGCCTCTCTCACCAATCGCCATTTTTCCCACACCTTCCTGCACCGATGTGCATGGAAGGGTTTTGGTTTTCACTTTTACGAGCAAGGCCACCATACTATTATTCCATGTACCACCCACAAACATAATGACCATAGTGGTATCGGCTTTCTGAACCACCTACCAAATAGGCCCACATTGAACTCATTAAGGACATCATCCCTTCTCCACCTTCTTCACCCACTCCACCTTCATCACCACCCTCACCAAAGGAGTCGATGGATCTAGATTCTATCCCTCCTAACTTTTTTTTTTCATAAATACCATTTCCTTGGGGCCTCTTACTTATCAACGTGAGGGCGAGGCCTTTCCACTCTTCCCTTCTTGTATCCTAAAATGATCGATGATGATAGACCTTCAATTAATGTCATTCAATGTCGGATGATGAATCTATACTCACCTACCTTGCTGTAGAAGACTCATATATTTATCGGTCATTACCCTCTAGATGTAAAACATGTTGAATCAATCGACTATCGAGATCAACATTCACACTCAAGATGACCCACACATCCTAAAGATCGGTCAATCTTTAGATGTTGCTGAATAGGAAGCCATCACTTCTTTTCTTAGAAATCATAACCATGATTTCACTTGGTCTTACGTAGAGATGCCCGATATTGATCCCACCATAGTGGTCCACAATATCATAACCATTCCCGATGCCAAACCATCAAACAAAATCTAAGGAAAATGCACCCTCATTTTGCCCTTCTCATCAAAGAAGAGCTTTAGAACCTTCCTTCCGTTTCCTTCATCTTACCCATTGATTATCCTCGATGGATTTCTAACATTGTCCTTGTCACTAAAGTGACAAGGGGACTCCACATTTTCATGGACTTCCATGACCTCAACCTCGCCTACCCGAAAGACAACTTTCCCTTACCTAGTATTGATCAACTGGTTGACCTTACCGCTGGTCACAAGATGCTATCACTCATGGATGGCTTCTCGGGTTATAATCAAATCTTAATTTCCCCAGAGGATCAACAGAAGACCTCATTCATCACCCCTTGGGGACCTTCTGCTATTGAGTCATGCCTTTTGTCCTTAAAAACACTGCCGGTGCCACGTATCAACGGGCTATGACTTACATCTTCATGACATCATGCATCGCATATTGGAATCTTACATGGATGATCTCTTGGCCAAATCTAAGCGTCTCTCCGAACACCTTTCCATCCTTAAAACCATTTATGGACCACCTCTCATTAAATATTGCATTCACTTTGAGCCTAAAAATTGTGTATCTTCATGGTCCTCTCGGAAAGCTCCTGGGATTTATTGTTTCCCTATGTGGTATAGAATTTTACCCTACTAAATTCAAGGCCATTCTAGAAATTCCTCCACCCAATAACCTTAAACAACTCCGTAGCCTGCAAGGTAAATTGTAGTCTATTCATCATTTCATTTCACAATTATTTGATCGGTGTCAACCATTTCATCATCTACTCAAGAAGGATGTCTCCTTTAAATGGGATGATGACTGCCACAAAGCTTTTGAGGCCTTAAAACAATACCTTCTCCAATCACCCATACTCATTCCACCTAAAGATGATCAACCTTTTTACCTATATATCTCAACTACCGATCTTTCCTTGGGAGCCATTCTCGCTCATAGTGATGAACAAAACAAAGAGAAGGTGGTTTATTACATAAGCCATACTCTTTTGAACTATGAAACCCAATACACCCATCCTAAAAAACTTTTCTTAGCCTTAGTTTTTGTTGCCATCAAACTCCTTCATTACCTACTCAACCACAAAACCTATGTTGCAATCAACACTAACCCCTTACACTTAATGTACGCGAAACCTTATCAAAATCAGCATGCCACACATGGCTTATGCTTTTAGCTGATCTTGACCTCGAATTAATTCATCAAAAGTCCATCAAGGGCAAGATATCGCCGACCAATTGGCCAATGCACCTATTTCTAGGGATCAACCCTCTAATTTTGACTTTCTAGATGAGTCAATTGCTACCCTTTCCTTGGATGAACCCCCTTACCAAATGACACTCTTCTTTGATGGTTCCAAGTGTCAGTGTGGGGGTGGGGCTGGTATTATCCTCATCCTCTTGATGGTGAACCCATGCCTTTGTCTTTCAAACTAGATTTTGAATGCATAACAATATATCACCGAATTTGAAGCACTTGTATTAGGTCTCCAAGTCACCTACACCTAGATGTCAAATCAATTAACATCTTTGTGATTCTCAATTGGTTATAAACTAAGTCAATGGTATATACCAATGTGATAATGAGATAATTCAAAAGTATAAACATCATGTAGACATACTTTTGACCACCTTTGACCATTACACCCTTCAAACCATCCCACGTTCAACCAAAAAATTTGTAGATACCATGGCCTACTTAGCTTCCCAAATACCCACTTCGCCCACCGATTCTAAAATATTTGTCACCATACAATGACTCCAATCACCTTCTTATTTACCTCATGATGTTTACTCCATTGGAACCATCACCTGACCCGAGTGACCTTTGGTACAAACAATACTCTGACTATCTTTCTCTCTCCATCTTACCTCCTGATCTCACCCGTGTAACAGAACAATGTGCCTTCCTTAAAAAGGTCTCTCATTACGTCATCTTGGGGGGCCTCCTCTATAAGCATGGCTTTGATGGTATTCTCTTACGATGCCTCAAAAGTTTTGAAATTCCTTATACCATTAAGGAGGTTCATGATGGCATATGTGGAGGTCACTTTAGTGGCCTTGTTGTTGCTAAACATATTCTTCGCCTAGGCTATTACTAGCTGACCCTTAACCATGATTGTTGTGACTATGTCAAACATTGTGTAAAATGCCAACAACATGCCAACCTTCATCATACACCCAATCATGCCTTACAGGTCACCTGTGACCTTTGGCCCTTCTCTCAATGGGGTTTGGATCTTGTTAGAGAAATCAATCCCCATTCTTCCTAGTGCCATCAATGGATCATCACTGCTACCAAATACTACACAAAATGGGTGGAAGCCATACCACTCATCTCCACAAAAGCTGAGAAAATATGTGAGTTCATCAATCATCACATCATTTTTCACTTTGGTGTTCCTCATCACCTCATCACTAACAATGGAAAACAATTTAAAAAAAAACATTGTAAAAACTTTTCAACGATGCCTTCGCATTCAAACTTAGTTTCTCATCACCTTATTACCCAAAACCAATGACCAAGCTTGAATCCACTAACAAAACCTTAAATAAAATTCTCATGAAAGTGGTTGATAATCTGGGAAGGATTGGCATACACACATTCTTTTTGCCTATGGGCATACCGCACTAGTATTCACACTTCCATTGCCCTACACCTTTTCTCTAGTCTATGGTATAGAGGCTGCGTTCTACCTCTCAAGTCTAGATTCCCTCACTCTACATTTCTCTCCATGACATGCTCAATGATGATGAATTTCATTAGGATCGTTTAGCATAACTAGAGTTATTAGATGAATGTCATCTTAATGCTCTAGATCACCTTCAAGTTTACCAAAAATGTATCAAACGTGCCTATGAAAAACGTGTCCATGAACAAACTTTCCAAGTTGGTGACCTTGTCCTAAAATAAAATCAACATATAACCAATGCAAAAAAAGTAAACGGGGCAAATTTGCTCCTAATTGGCTTGGACCATACATCGTGACTCATACATATGGATCAGGTGCTTATTCTTTATCTTCACTCGATGGTAAACCTAAACGTGAGCCCCTTAATGCCTTGCATCTTCACCATTTTATTATTTACTTATAGTCCTACATCACTTTTTGCCTCTTTCCATGCTCATCCCTTGAGCACTCTCCCCTTATTACACCTAACCAACAATTAAACAATAATCATGTGAGTACCCATCACTCACTATCTTCTCTTGAATATGTGTACCATGGCGTTGCACATAACATGATTCTCATGGATCCTTTTCATCTACCTTTAGATGAGATCCCATGGTCGTTTCACCCTACTTTTAAACAAGAGTCCTATTCTTCACCTTGGTATTGTCCATGAATTCAAAGCCCTCACATGGGACCAAAATCCTTGAGTCAAACTTCTAATATAAAATATGAGTCCCTCAAAAGGACATCTATCTCTCAACAATTGTTGTTATAAATAGACTGCTCCTCGAAGGACAACTATGTAAAGCTTAGAGAGAGAGAGAGAGAGAGAGAGAGAGAGAGAGATAGGTGGAAGCTTCCCACATCGATCAGCTTCACTAAGACCTCAAGGATTTAAATTCCTCATCCCATATAGACTTCCCACATCGATCGGTTTATCTCAAATATAAGTCAAAACAAAGAAATATTTAGTCATGGAATTTCCCATTGTGACCTTAAATCTCTTGCCCAAAGAACATGCCACCTCATACCATATAAAAATTAACCACCTTTCACCTTCTCATGATTCCCACTCCCATTTCCTACCACCTCAAGGGACCTCTTGGAAACCAAGACATTTGGTGATCATGTGAATACTTTTCACCTTAGAACCATCAATCATGCAATGTCTTTAGGGTCTTACGTTCATCACCTCCTCCACGGTATGATCTCTTTGGTCTAATCCTAACCAATCAGGTGGCTTTATTTCCCCCTCTTATTTTTTAATCATCTTTATTTACGTTTTGATTACCTTATATAGGATTTGGTCTTTGACACTTACCTTTGGGGTAATCTTCTTCTTTTTCCATAATCGACATCACCTATATCACTTAACCTATTACCCCATGGCCACACCTAACAGACCTAAACCCAAAACATGCCTAAAACCTACTAACTCATTCTCATACCTCATCATATTTTTCCTAGCTCATGGGAGAACTACATTGGCCCGAGGTCCCTTTTCGTCGGGACTATGTAGGCAACACTCCAAGGGCATGGGTCCCTTAGAGGTTAGCTCGGCCACTCTCTACCCTAACCAATCCATCTTTCATCTTCTTAAAATACATTCTACCCCACTTAGTTTCCTTTTTATATCAACAATTGAAAATTAAACCACATACATAACAAGTTGCTTAACATTTTAATCCTCATCACAACATACATTTATTATGACTACCATTTCTCTACCATCATCATGTGTATATTATAACACATCTCACACATGAAACATTTTATCATTCATTGCACAAAATAATGAATCACAACTTCAACTACTTTAAACATAACCATGCCTAAACAAACCTTACTCCACCACACCTAAACAAAATTGACTCGATCCATGCCTAAACCAACCTGACTTAATCCATGCCTATGACCTAACTCGATCCATGCCTAAGCCAACCTGACTCCACCATGCCTAAACTAACCCGACTTGATCCATGCCTACAACCAACCTTTCACTCCATCATACCTAACTCACCTAAATTTCCATTCATATCACAACAAAAATAAAAAGTCTCATTAAAAACAACAAATCAAGCATCACACGTATCCCATCATATAAATAAATATATATCTCAATACAATGTACACAAGATATCCAATCATGTCCATCATCTCAAAATCATCGCACATAGGACGATACTCAATACAAAATGTCATCGACACGCACGCACTGTTCATAGACAAATAAACAATAAACTAATACAAAATCTCTTTGGCACACATGCCAAGGCAGATATATATCAAAATGACTATAATACATCAACAATGAGGAGCCGTATCTCGCATCTTGGTAGATATCCTCCATATCTCGTATCTCCTATACCCTTTGCCTCCTTGGCCACTTTGTTTATATACAAAAATGACTAACATCTCCCCACCCATCAGAGGTGGTGGTTGGGTCCCTATAGGTGCCTCACCTAGAGCTAGTCTCCGTGTGCCGGTAGTAGTCTCCACCGATATATCCTCTTAGCTTGATGGCCCCCTATGCTCTCCACACTATGAGTGTAGGATCTAGTCCTCTCACTTGATGCCTGTTGTGCCTGTACTCTCCATAGGATAGAAATTCTATCCTATCGGCCATCAGCTGGTCTTAGTAGTATCTGGCCTCACCTAGGGCATCCTGTAACCTAGATATAGGCATGGTATGTGGTGGCCCCATAGGCCTCGGCCCTTGATCCTGTCTTACGGGACCTGCTGCTCTTGCTGTGAACAGGGACCCGGGACCCCCGTGCTTGTGATGGTGTCCCCTATCCTTGTTCCTATATCTAGGCCTATAAGGCCCTAATCTATTACTGGGCTATGGCCAACTAGCCCTATAAACCGGCCACCTAACCATCATCCTCCTCTCCATCTCCATCCCCACCACCAGCCATTTGCATCTGCAAACTAGCCACTTGTACATGTAGCGCCATTACCTCTACCTCTCGAGCTTTCCAATATGTCTACACCATACCCAACTGGGTAATCAGAGTAGCCCACCGCTCTTGTAGGGAATCTCTCTCGCATCGTTATGGTGGCTAGATCCGGCATTTCCACAGTCCGGTGGTATAGCTCATAAATGTGCCACCCACCACTGCTATACCTATCTATGACCTCGACATCATCTATCTATAGGTCCACTACTCTCCGCTCCTCCCCCCTGTGGGCACACCGTCATCTATATACATAAGACCATATACCTTTTCTTGTCTATCTATCATCTACATAAGACCATGGGTATTAAATAATGGGTATTAAAGCAATGGGTATCAAAACCATGGGAAAAAAACATGGGCCCAAAAACCATGGGCCCATAACAACCCATTACCCATTACCCATGGGTTAATAAACCACCCATGAAAATTTGCTTGAGGGCTTCACCCCCGAACCCCTTGACCCGCCCCACCGGTGAGTGGGACCACCGTAAAATACTCAAATGTAACACATAGAAGGTGTACCACACTCTAACATGAAAATAGGCTCCACAAACATAAAATTGGGATCCCATCTATCAATGAGTGTGACCATCAAACTAGGCTACCAGACCACATGCCGATAGTGTCGAACCCCACTCAAGCCCACCACCTCCACATGCTATAGCTCCTTAGGGGTCACTGCACCATTCACTGTCATGAGCAGGGGTGGAACCCTATCCCACATATGTAGCTGATCTCTCCCCTACATCCAATACAAATAATACATTAATCTACATTTATCACACCCATACTTTCCCCTATTGTTTCCCAACACCCTATTTTACCCCTACCCATCTCGGTCTACCCACCTATGGCACTTTTGACCCTTGCCTTCCAAAACCCGAATAAAGGCTTTCTCTCTAATCGACCTCGGTCACCCCTTAATCGACATCACTACTTGTTTAGTGACCAATACCGGTTACACACAACTGACACTCGACCAAACCCGACTGATGCTAGTCAGTCACCGTGGCGGTAAAAACTCGTGACCCCACACCCCATTTCTCAAACACTTCCCCCTTGACCCTTTTACCTACATAAAAACACCTACACCTCCCTTACACCTCATCCCCTCCCCTCCTCTCCCACTTATTTCTCTCCCCATTCCTATTTAACCCACTTTACCCTCCCATTTTAAAATTTAAATTTTTTCCCCCACCTAAAACAAAAACCACAAAAACAATTTTCCAATCATCTAATCTATCTAACCAAATACAACTAGAGTTAGACGCTTACCTCATCGTGCTACCGTCATCTCTGGTGCACGTCCGCCGCTACACTAGTGGCCTACTTGATCCCTCTCTGGCCTCTACCATCACCAAATCTCCACCCGCGTCTCCAACCAATCGAATCACATGCATCGATCCTATGGACCCACCTCTCACCTACCAATCACTCGTTATTCACACCGCCAACTCAACACTCCATTCCGTCTAGACACTTTTCCCTCTTTTCTCTCTCTTTTGTCATTTTCTCAATTCGTTGAATGATAAATGAATAAAATAAACATGGATTCTTTGTTTTTTATAACAAACCCGACCTAACGATGCTAGGTTCCCCTCACCAACATCGGTCACATGCCCTACCTTACCATGGCTAGTTTCACTATACCGGCATCGGTCACCCTATCTTACACAAAACCCAACATTTTACCCTATTACCCTGCCTATCCCTCCTTTTTTTTCTCTCACACCTACCCTTTACTCTAACCATTTCCCTTACCCAACCATTACCCTGATTACTTACCTCACCCTCCTGACCTCATCCTTTACTACCTACCCTCATCCTCCCTTGGGGACTCATTATTTACCCATACCTCAGCCTTACTCATGTCGTAACCTAGATATTTGGACCTAGACCATTGGTAGTGACCTTTGTCCTCATGTGTTCGCTATGCCTTGTGACATTGTTACTTGTGTTGTTGACCTAATGACCTTACCCCTGCCTTCATTGTCATGACCGCTTATCTCCGACTTACCTTTGGTGTACCGAAACATACCTAAACGCTTCTACACCTAACTTGTGTTGTGTTTCCTAACCATATCCTATACCTTGGATGCCGAATCACTTCAACCTTGTTTGGATAAACCTATCGACCTTAGAAAATGTAGAGTTTGCCTTCTCTTCAACTCGGTAACATGCTGCGCTTATACGTGTGTGTGCATTTGATGTGGCTATCTTTGACCCCGACCCATTACCTAGATTTCCGAGTCGACCTTATTCCTTTTCCCACCCACTCTCCACCTTTCCCTTTCTCACATTTACCTTTTATAAAACCACTCACTGATTTTTCCTTCTACCTCATCCATTCTTGGTTTGAGGGGGACAACCTTCACCCACACATGGGGCACCCACTTCTTATTTTTGTTAGCGTCACTTACTAATACAAGCTACACAACAAAAAGGGGCAAAATGTAGACACTAAAATTAGGTCACACTCCCCTTTGGTCCCTTGACAAATAAATACCTTCATCACATTCACCTAGTCATGGCCCCCTTCACCCCACTAATATTAATTTAATTAATTTAATAAAATTAATTCATTATCCTCACCATATTTATTATTTAAATATCCTAATTTAGATAATGTCCACACATACACCTCATCAAGCCAACTCACCATAAGACCTATTCTTAGTAAGTTTCCATAACTAACTAAGACTTACCCAAACCCTAAAAATCAATGCCTATATTCCCTCTAACCACATTCTCGCATGCTTACAAGAAGCTTCCAGTTTAATCTGTGGGTTAACGACATGAGATCCCATAAAATCAAGAGGATCTCCCTATTTTAGTAAACCTAGGAAATCCCACCCTAACTGACATTGGTCACCCTTAACCACCGCCGGTTAAGCCGAACCACCATCGGTCACCTTTTAACTCCCAAAAACCTTATTTTCAAGGCTAGAAAACATTGGAAGAGGCTAGAGAGATAACACATCTTTTGAGAATGAATTTCAGTGAGAGAACACACATGCAAGGAAGGAGATCAAGCATTTTCTCTTGCACAAACATTCATGATTCACTGTGCAACCATCCAACAATCACTTGACACATGATTTGATCTAACCAAGCAAAAAGGAATGCACATGTAGCCCATGTAGGAGCTTTCCAACATTTGGTGATCCTCAACAGCATTCAACCTCTTACCAACACCTTCATCCATCACTCACAAGCACCCAAAACCATATTTCAAGTAAGTAGAACAATTTACTCCTTTGGTTCATTCATTTCATTATTGTATTTTCATCCTTTGTTCTCTTAGTCACCCATCGACCTCCTTTAATATTCACCCCTCCACATACCCATTAAAAACCCACCAAACCCGATCCAAACAACCTAATACCTCGTTCCAACTAACCGAGTCCTCTCAGACAATCACGAGGAGACCCCAAAGCTCGCTTACTGCGTGGCATTCCTAGTTTTCCACAATGCAATCGAAACGATTCTCCCCAACCGGCGCGATCACCCTTAACCATCATCGGTCTCTATATTTACCAATAAAGCCTAGAATAGTGACTGCCCACCTATTCTCACATCACCCTTAATCACTTGTAACCTTCCCGAGACCTATGTCGACTGCAGAGAACCGTAACTAGCTACTTGACCTTCGGATCTTATTTTGACCTATCTTGTTAGATTAGATCTTTCTTATTGTGTTTTTAATGAGATAGCTAAATCATTTCAATTACAATAGGATTTACTTCATTACCAACATTAAATTTTTTTAAACAATGGACTGACATCTGTCTAGGAAGTATCACACTTCCCAGATGTAGCACACTTTAGGTAGTTCACTACACATATTGTTTAACTCTTTTTGGTGGTCTTGATTTTCATTACAGGTAGTTCCTCCTAGCCAAAAAGAAGCTCTCACGATCAGCTATAAATTCAAATGTCATACGTGCATAACAACCCATCAACCAACATTCCAACAAATATTCCTCATATGCCCGTTACCCTATCTATTTCATCAATATTCAAAGAAATGTCTAAGAATCAAGTGAAACAAATCCATATTTTGATCCATGGGCAAGTAGACACATGTGATGTGTACAAACGAATTGAAAATATCATGCATTGACATCCCTCATGGTCCTCATACATACTAGTAAATTACATATAAATTTGATTATTTCTACGGTGAATGCTTTCTTTAGAGCAAGGTCATGCCACCCCCGAGACTAGGAGGCCCCAAAAATAGTGGAAGCGATGCTTTCACCATTAGGAGGCGAGACCCTCAATGGTCTTATCTATTGTTAAGGTGTTTGCATGCACCGACGGGAGTGAGAACTTATAAGGGAATTTTTATATGTAGTGATCGCCATTCTTACTTGAGATACGATAAACTATAAGTACCCCACTTCCCTTAGAGTGATAGAGGTAGGACAACACATCTCTAATAGACTTGGAATCATCAGCCTTTGGTCTCGGTGGGTGGGGACATTCTGGTAGGATTCCTAGTTGGAAGTGATGCCAAAATTGTGCCACTCCTAGCGCTCAAGAGTGTACTTGTTAAGTTGTGCTTTGAAAACTTTACGGATGCACATGGTAGTGGTTGAACTTGTATTAAATAAACAAATGTCACCATGAGAAAAATGTCAAAATGAAATTAAAAATTAAGATTTGATAGGTTTTCTATAGTGAAAACAAATAAATCATTATACTAAATGAGGCAAGTCAAAATAAAAGGAGAATCATTGCATTCAAGTGAAACACAACTGATCCTATCAACACTTAAAACCCTACAAAACCTAAAGTGGAAATAAGTAAAAGACTCCATAGAAAGAAGGAAAGATGCCTAATTTTAAGTTTTCCTTGCTTCAATTTTTAAAAAAAAAGTCTTCCTTGGAGTGGCCCATTCAACTCTAGAATAAGATTATCATAACCATAGGCATTGAGCTTATTGATAGCTCTCTAAAGTCCTCCTATTGATGAAATTAACAAAACCAAATCCCCTTCTAATCCATCTTCTGATCCATGGCCACATAGACACATGTGATGTATCCAATCAACTTGAAAATATCATGCAGATTGACATCCCTCATGGTCCTCGACAAATTGGTAACTCAAAAAAAAATTTCATCATTTTTCTACGGTGCATGTTGTCACTAGAGTGGTCCACCACCCCCCTAAGACTGGGAGGTGCCCAAAGGAGGGTAGTGGAAGCCCCTAGCATGATGCTTTTCCACTGGAGGTGAGGCCCTTGATGACCTTATCCCTTGTAAAGGTGTTTATGGCATGGCATGGGGGGTGAGATCCTTGTAAGGGAATTTTGATGTGTAGTGATCTCCCTTCTTATTACTAGATATGAAAAACTATGAGCACACTTCCCTTGAGTGAGAGAGGCTAGAAAGAGCATCTCCACTAGACTTGGAGTCATCATCCTTGATCCTAGTGGGTGGGGTCACTCCAGTAGGGTTCCTAGTTGGTAACGACGTTGAAACTTGCATCACTCGTGGTGCTCGAGAGTGCACTTGTATGGGATAGTGGCCACAAGGATTTAATTTTTCCTTTGGAATAAAGGTTCTTATCAATTTTAAAATTTATTAAAGATTAAACTATGTAGTTGTTGGAAAATCATTTAATGATTTCAGGAATCCAACACTGATCTATGAAAAACATAAATATAACATGTTTCTTATTTTATACTAGCTAGCGGCCACTAGGCTTTAATTTTTCTTTGGAATAAGGTCTTTATCAGTTTTAAAATGTCATTAACATTAAACCATGTAGATCTTGGGAAAATATTTTAATGATTTCACAAAAGCTGAACATTTTTCCATAAAATAATAAACCGAACCATGTTTCCTTTTTATATGGGCTAGTGGCCACTAGGCATAATGAATTTCAAGAGATGTGAGACACTTCCAGGTTCATTTACTATGATGTGATAAACCTCAATGTAAATAGAGAATTATTGAAGATATTTTGAAGAAACTAAAGAGGGGTGATGATCCAGACTATGAGAATATAATTAAATGTAATCCATCTTTTGATGCACATGGTAGTGGTGTGAACCACCATCTGGCCCTACTCATTGAACTTGTATTCAATGATATTCTTCATCCAACCCGATTATATTCAGTGGTGGTAGAAGAAATTCTAGATCTTCATTATCCTCCTATTCAAGCTCCCCACATCTCACTCTATCGATGCCATCACTATGTCATCCCTAACTCATGAAATGTGCAAATTTAGGAAATCCTCACATGCATTCGGAGTAAATTTTAAGGGTTTGCATAGACACTCAAATTCCCTACAAATAAAATTAAACAAATGTGTTCATTAAAGTGGATACCTGTTAAATGTAATCAATGATGGATAATATTGTTTGTGAGTGATGACATATGACATTGTAGGGGTAGTCAATCTCTATGCATGCATGTCAACAAGAAACTCTTATGAGAACATGTTTCTTAGAAAAAAGAAAAAAACCAACTCAAGTCCTTTATAGTGCATCTATGTATCTTACTACATATTTCGGTACAACTTAATTTTAAAATCCAATCATTTTATTATGGCATCATTATTGTTGGGGGAACCATATTATAACTCATAGAATAGGTAAATATCCTTCAACATCACATTCCTTCAAAAATCATATATCTAAAACCTGCACTAGCTCACCATAGAGAGAAAATCAAATAATAATTGACTTTACAATACTTGTTGCTTTCACATGATTTGATAAGAAGCATGTTAGAGCCAAAGTGAGTTTGGTCTACATTGAAGTAATATTGAACTAAATGTGAGATAAACTCTTTATTTTCAAGTACTATGTTAAGAAAATTTTCTCAAGATATAAAATAATACATGAGAGTAAACAAACACATATTTTTTTGTAAGTACACAAATGATTTCTCAATAGTAAAAGGTAAAATTAAAATTTTAACTTTCAATTTTCTAAAATATACCATGAGAAAAATTTCATGATGATTTTAAAAATTAAGATTTGATAGGTTTTCTTTAGTGAAAACAAATAAATCATTATACTAAATGAGGAAAGTCAACATAAAAGGAGAATCATTGTGTTCAAGTGAAACACAACTGATCCTATCAACACTAAAAAACCCTACAAAACCTAAAGCGGAAATAAGTAAAAGACTCCATAGAAAGAAGGAAAGATGTCTACTTTTAAGTCTTCCTTGCTTTAATTTTTTTAAAAAA
Organism: Taxus wallichiana var. yunnanensis; assembly: GCA_018340775.1. Lineage (NCBI taxonomy): Eukaryota > Viridiplantae > Streptophyta > Pinopsida > Cupressales > Taxaceae > Taxus > Taxus wallichiana. The sequence continues at coordinate 10,408,514 of CM031239.1, forward strand.
TTTTTCCCCATGAGTGGACCATTTGACTATGAGAGTAAGATTATCATAACCATAGGCATTGAGCTTATTGATAGCTCTCTAAGTGTCCTTCCCTATTAACAAAATTAACAAAACCAAATCCACTACTAATCCATCTTCTGATCCATGGGCACGTAGACACACGTGATGTGTATAAACAACTTGAAAATATCATGCAGATTGACATCCCTCATGGTCCTCAAATAAATGGTAACTTTAATAAATATTCATTGTTTTATGATGCATGCATGTATCACCAGAGTGGTCCACGCCACCCCTGAGACTAGGAGGCACCTAGTAGTAGAGGAAGGAAGTGACAACCCTACCAACGATGCTTTTCACTAAAGGAGGTGAGGCCCAAGATGACCTTATCCATTGTTAAGGTGTTTGTGGCACCGTGGGGGTGAGATCCTTGTAAGGGAATTTTTATGTGCAATGATCACCCATCTTACTACAGATATAAAAACTATGAGCACCACACTTCCCTTAGAGTGAGAGAGGGAAGAAAATGCATCTCCATTGGACTTGGAATCATCATCCTTGGATCCTGGGGGGGGGTCACTCCAAAGGGTTCCTAGTTGGAAGAGAGACATCAAACTTGCACCACTCACTCATGGTGCTCAGAGTGCACTTGTAAGGGCACGAGCTAAAACCTAGATTCCAAGAGAGGAATAAATGTGCATTAACATCCCCTTAATAGTTATAAACCCAGATTCCAAGAGAGGAATAAACCATATTACAAAAACATCAACATCCCCTTAATAGTTATAAATGCATGATGGCATTCATCATTAACCCCCACATCACCTTCTTCCATCCTTGTGTGCCTCAAAAATAAGGGACATGAAATCACTACATAAAATTTTCCTCCCACACCTGACACTTTAAATGAAAATTAAAATTATCCTTACTCCCCTTGTCAGGAGGATATCTTTTCATAATTAAATATAGATATGAAATAAATTAAAAATCCATTTCTAAAGGTAGAATTATGGTAAATCATTTTAAGAATTATTTGAATTTCATTGTAAAACTATTCATCACATTGGAATCCCAAATTCACAGAATAAATCATAGAAAAATAAAATTGTTTTCATGATATCTATTAATGCACTGATTGTTGAAGTGGCTGAGAATTTTTCAATTCCTTATATTCCTTGAACCAATGTGAAAATTTGTGTATAAACCTTTAAAAAATGTGAACAAAACTTTAGTAATTAATATTCCTAATATAATATTCAAAAAATTCCTACATATATATATAAAATCATTATTCCTTATATACATATTAACATTATTAAGATAGTCACACACATTATACAAAAACTTGTTCTCAATTAAATTTAGGGACAAATTACATAATTTTATTTTTTAGATAGTTAAATGATTTTGACTGGAGCTATGAACTAGAGGGTTGATGGGTCCCCACCCTACAAGTATCGAGAATTTTTGATCGATGAAGGGATACATAGAAAAACCAAAAACTAGTAGGAAAGATTGTAAATCATGAGGCCAAAATGTAACATGAATAACCAAGCCTGCAAAAAACATAAAGTGGTGAACACAAAAATAGAGGGGGAATGATAGAGAAACCCTAGGGTTCCACCTCTAATTGGTCCACCGAGCCAAGCATTGCAATCTTCCTGAGAAAGGAAAAGGATGAGCCAAAACAATATTCAACTACACCACACGATCAAGAAGGGGTGGGGAAGGTTTTGTGAGCACACCAGGTCCAGGGATGGAATGGTGGAGATAGATGCCCATCGATCAAAAGATTTTTTGAAAATCTCAAAAAATTGATGGAGGGCCCAAATTTTCAATTCCAGGCATCAAAAATCCTACTGTCAACCTAGAAAGGAGATGGACAAGGATACAAATTGGAAAAGAGAATAGGAAGGCATACTTCTTGCCAGAGATTTGGTCAAACCCACACGATGATGTGGGTAAATGAAATGGGATGCAACACCACCATGACCACTTCCTTATCTACACACAAACTACCAAAAATTGAACATGAAGACACCTATAATCTCGGAGTTTACATGAGCTCTCCTGGTGCTCTAGATATAATCCATGCTCAAGAATTTCTCAATCACTTTTAGAATAGGTGTGGAGCCTATGTGGAAGACATTGTGAAGACAGAGTGGAAGACACAGAGAGAGGAAATCCATTTTCTAGCTTCTTTCCACATAAGAGGATGAAAGGAACATAGGTAGATGTCCATGAGAGGGAAGGGGAAAACAACATAGAGAAAACATGAGAAAATGAGTGAGGGTAGGTAAAAGCACAACCCAATTAAGTAGTCCCTCGACTCATGTGAGGCAGGTCGACACAATAAAAAAAATGGATGGCATCATCAATATTTTCCCATGCATTGGCTAGATTATGAATAAAGGCTTCCACTGATTGATAAACACACATTATAGAAAATAACATTACTAAAGATAGTCACACACATTATATAGAAAGGTGTTATCAATTAAATCTAGGGACAAATTACATAATTGTAATTGGGTTATTGATTTAATGACATCACATACATCCACATTGTCTTCCACATCCTTCAATAGTTGCAAAATATGCCACAACTCATCTATCAAGTACAATTGTAATATGCATTATAGGCCACAATTCATCCTTCAATAGGTATATTTTTACAATTGTAATATGCATTACACTTTCTCTAAACGGTGCTAAGATTTTTGAGAAATATGTTTTGATTCTGGTTCCTCAACAAATGGTACATTTGGTCATGATGTAATCTTCTTGTGTGAATATAATCTCAAAGCTTCCAACATCCAAGCCAAAATTATGTATCATAGGAATGAGGGCATCATGTCATTAAAATTTTACATTCTTGGTGATGTCCACACAACAATAAACATAAAATATTTAAAATAACGATCTGCAAAACATTAAACATAAAAATTTTTTTTATATGTGTTAGCAGTTGATAGGATTTATTTCTGCTTTGGAACAAGATTTTATCATTCTTAAAATGTCATTAAGATTAACATATGAATATCTGGTAAAAATCATTTTATTATTTTAGGGAAGCCAACATGGATCTGCAAATCAATAAACATAACATGTTTTGTTTTATACGGTCTAGCGACCACTAGGATTATTTTTGGCTTTGGAATAAGGTTCTTATCATTTTCAAAATGTCTTTAAGATTAAACCATGCATGACTAGGAAAAAAATTGTTTTTTTGATTTCAGGAAGCCAACATCGATATTCCAAACAATAAACATTATATGTTTATGTTTTTTATGTGCTAGTGTAGCCATTAGGCTTAATTTTTGATTTGGAATAAGGTTCTCACTAGTTTTGAAATATGTTTAAGTTTAAACTATGTATATCTGGGAAAAACATTCTTTTATTGGTCCATGATCCATGATTGTCTCTTCACCCATAGAAAAAAATTTTTTTCTTTAAAAAAAAAAAAAAATGATTATGCACTACAAATCTTTAAGAACCTTAAGGTAGTTATTTTATTCCATAAAAATGCACAATACATTGTTGGATTTGGAAGAAAAGTATATAATTCAAACACCAATGGTGCATTTGAACATTTTCAATGATCTACACATGTTCTTGTGTTCTCTTGCATGTTTTAACCATGTACATAATTCAATATAAATTTTTGAATCAATCTTATAGTTTCCATCAAATCTCTAGTATGTTGGGGTTTTGAGAGTAATTTCTTCTTTGACCTCGTGTGAAAAGAATCTCACGTGTCATCGATCAAAAGTATATTTTTTCACCATAGACATTACCATAAATGTCTACTATCTATTGATTGGTATTTTTTTGAACTTACATTGTTGGCATCCCCAAATGAACCTGAAGTGGGTTTCTCACAACCAACTAATTTTTTTGATGAACATGTACTTCACCATTGTTGAATCCATAAATGAAGACCATAAGGTAAGTGTCAAAATATTTTGATGTTGTACTTATCAAGTGAGCACTAAATTCTCATTCAAAGTATTCAGTATTCCCGATCTAAAATATGGAACCATATTACGAGGTATTTTGTCACCAATACCAAAAATTCCAAACAACAAACCTTCAACTCCCAAAACTAGTAATTTTTGAGGCTTCCCAATTAGATCTATAAAAAACAACTCAAATTAATGTAAGCTTCCAAAAGTGATTAAACACAAGTCAACATAGTATTGTGATAATATTTTATTTGGGTAATTCACACAAACAACTTATAAAACTATAATATCAACTCAATCACAGTGAAGATATAAATACTGCCAACTTTTAAATTTGTAATCTCAACATATAAAATAAAGAGTGACCATATGACTGTATGAATGAATATCATTGTAAAAACATTTTGAAATAATTAATAGTTATATAATTTCTATGTTGCTGTAATTTTTTTTTATGCCCTCGGCAACACTCAAACCCTGAGACAATATCTGTGATATGTTTGTGTACAAATTTTTCATCAACCACCTATCTTTGAAACAATTTTCTCCATTGGATTTCCTCCCCACCATAAAATTTTCTAGAGGGTTTCCCTTTGGGCCTATTGTAATACACAATGTGTGTGTAGGGCCAAAAACAATATCCTCTCTACTCCAAATCTTTTGAGATATTTTTACCTGTAATTTTGTCTCTCTAAACAACAATGTTCTTTACCCAAAAAAAAAACTGGTTTGAATTCAACCACTATTTTTTTTTCAAAATCCTTTAATCAACTTTTCAACTTTGGTGGAAGAGAGATAGCTAGACCAAAATCCCACTTCACATTTTGTTGCTAGTATCTTTAAAAATTCCTTGAGCCCACCTCACAATTGATAGTCTCCTTACAAACTTGATTTCCAAATCCTTATGGGATTGGTTTTTCTCATAGAGAAAACCCTCCAAATCTAAAATAATTAAATAATCCTTTTGGCCAACTACACAAAAGTAATTTTTCTCAATTTCCACAATTTGATATTAACCAATTCAAATAATCAAAATTTCAATATGTTAACACTTACTAATAGAGATTCTAGCTTGGATTCCCTCACTCCCCCTCTAGGTTCTTGTGATGCACATTCTATTTAAAAAAATAGTAATCAATTCAAAATAAATTTTAAGTCAAAGTAAAAAAATATGTGATACAACTTGCTTTTATATAATATTGCATAGATGTAGTTGTATATGTATATGTATATTGCATAGATGTAGTTGGACTATGTTTGTGTTGACATTCTTTGATGGGATTAGATGACCGCTAATGGCCAACTACACAGAGGTATTTTTTTTTTCAATTCTAGGAGTTTATTTTTAACCAATTTTAAAAACATTAATCAATTGAAAATAAATACCATGTCGATGTAATTAAATTTGTGATATAACTTGCTTCTATTCAATGAAAAAACCTTTGATGGACAATATTACATAGATATTGATGTATATTAGTGACCACTAGGCTAACCCATTATTTCTTGGACTATGGTTGGTATGACATTCTTTGATTAGCTTAGCGGCCACAAATAGCCAATTGTAAAAGTAAATTTTTTTCAATTGTCTGTAATTTAATATTAACTAGTAAAACAAAAATTTACTCAATTCAAAATAAATCTAATTAAAATATGTATGTTAGTGACCACTAGGGTAATACATATAACAAATAAACTACTTCTTATAGGTTCCTACAATTATGAGTGGCTTATAAATGGTTTTGTTTATAATGTACATGACTATCATACCATTTTTGTCTGTGATTTTGTGTGCGTGACGTGCCAATAGCCTCCCCATTTGGCATCAAATCTGAAAAAAATTTGAAGTTTTATTAAAAATATGTAAACAATGACAATCAAAACTTCTTGTAGTGATAAATTTATAAAATGATTATTTCCCACTCACCATTTATAGATTCATTAGATGGATGGTCAATGACATCTATGGGGAAAAGTTGAATTGGTTGCGACATGTTAAGAATGACATCATCTTCTTTTTTGTATGTGGAGAGGAAGAGATGATGTCTTCCTCTATTGTTTGGTTGTCTACATAAATATTGTATGTATCAGTTCAAATGCATTAAAATAATAGAATTGTTTAAAGTGATCTTAATCAATGTACCTTTTTCAAATGACAATAGTAATGTTTTAAAAACATTTCTTGATCATGCGATTCAACAATAAAGACCACATAGTAGACCTGAGTCAACCAAAGCATGCAATGCAACACTACCACCATAAAGCACTATAATCGAGAAATTTTGAACCAAGTCGAAGTGAACATATGAGACCAAAACTCATAATATCTCTCATAAAGTAAAAGGATGTGTCTTTCCTCATAGGATGATTTTTCTTACAGTCACAAATTTTCTGTGGAAGTTGGTCCATCCAATCCATGGTGATGTTTCTCCATCCCCATCATCAACATCACAATTGTGCACATCATTTATTGTGTACATAAGACACAAGCTCTTAAATTTTCCATTGTTGTCATAAAATCTGTAACAACCTTCCACAACTGATTCCCCCTTGTCTTTAACTTTTTGCATGTATTTTTTTATTATCTCTCTTAATATTTTTGAAGAAGAAATAAGTAAGAGCAATAATAATAACACAATTTAGCATAGACTAGATCCAAAACTATAAGCAAGTCCATTATTGCATCAAAGTTAGTACACTAGAAAATTATAGAAATATGTGATCACACATTCTGCATTGAATGGATTAGTTGACATGAATAGATGATATTGTTGACTAGAGATGGAAGGGATATGCACATTGATAGGTAAACTCATCGGTGTCTTCCATCCTTGCTGGAATTTTTTCTTCCATTGAAATCACGTAGTTGTCTATAATTGTTTGAGCTTCCACTAGGAGAACCTCTAACACTTCAACATCAATTTTTCTTTTTTCCATTTTTCACTTCCTCCAATAATCATATTTTATTTTTCCTTTCTTCTCTTCTCCCAAGAGTACACACAACTAGGCGGTAATGAGATTCATGCAGACCAAATTTTTCAACAATATTCTTTTTAGTGCATTTTCCAATACAATATTACCTAGATATTTACTTTTCATATATTTTAGAAATTTTCCTCTCATTCTTTTGTCATCTTTTACTCTTTGGCAATAAGAATCAAAAGTCTCTCACTATGACACCTTCTTTCAATAGAGCAATTAGCCATACTTTCCCTACTTTGCACTTTATCTAGTAGAATTGATATCTCCTCATCGGTCATTCCTCTTGTAGGCCTTGAAGGAATTCATCATGAACCTTGCCAATGAATTTTCTTGAAAGTTAGGTTGGTTATCCTTAAAAGGAGAAAAGCCAGCCCACCTGATTTAAATAACTCAATGGTTGTTGTCAATTTTTTCCATATGTCCTCAGGAAAAATAGAAATGTCATTTTTTCAAAAGGCTCTCTATCTTAGCCACTTTGAAAATAGAAAGACATTGCTTCTCTTGAAACTCTGCATTGAAAGAGGAAAAATATATTTACTCTCTACATATTACAAAAATTAAATTTTAAGTACAAATGCCATAAAATTAAGTTTCATTACCTTCAAATCATCTCATCTTTGTGTTTCCCACTCTAAGCCTCCGAGGACATCCTAGGATCTCCAAATCATTCGAGCCTTGTAGAGTACATCAATAAAATTGATTCAATCCAATTTTTTTTACCTCATTATGCTTTCTTGCAAATATTAATAATGACTTCACATTGCATTTGAAGACAAAATGTGAGCCTTTCTAACCTACATCTTATTATGTAATGACTTGTATTTTCTTTTAACTAATTTTTTTTTTTGGCACAAATGGTATGTTGGCCATCAAGAATGTAGAATTGTACATCATCTTTTTTAGGTCATCTAGATCCTCTAGTTGCATAAGTTCCTTTGTAGAATATAAAAAGGGAAGAAGAAGTGCATCCCTAAGAGAAGGAATAACATTAATCAACATTGAATGTATAATAAGGTCAACATTCTCATCATGCACTTCATGGTATTGATATTGTGGAGGTGCCACATGGCACCTAGAAACTTCAACTGGAAAAACATCACCATTGAACAAAAATAATTTTAATTGTTCAACGGTTGAAGATTTTACATTCTCAAATATACTGGTCACTTTCTTCAACAATAAATCGATCTTTATTCTTTTTAATCCCTTGCAACTTTGACTTAGAGGGATCTATCTCTAATTTAGAAAAATAAGATCACCTTAGTGTTGTAAATAGCTTTGCATGTTTTGTGGAGAAAAAAATTTCTTCTATTCAAATAATGACAAATAGAAGAAGTATTATCGATTCTATACAATTTTTTTAATACCAAATTCATGTTATTATGAATTTCAAGTGCATTTTCATAGCCTTTTTTTCTAAGTGTATGAACTTCCCAAATTCCAACCATATTTAGAACAAGAACATCCTACTTTCTCTAGAAGCCTTCATTTCTAGTTTCTTGAACAATGAAACTTCCAACTCCATGTCAAGAATAAGGCACTTATTCATTTCAACGTCAATGCATTCAACTGAATACACAATGTTTGTTGATCAATAACTTCTGAAGTTAGTACCATACCAACTTCACAACAACGTCTTCATCAACAAAAAATAACCACAAATCACCATGGTAATTTTTCGGGGAATGCATTTCTACAAACCATTCATCATCTCTCTTTTTCATATCCTCTTCTCCTTCAATCAAAGGAATTTGCATGAATGGAGTGTGACCAATTAAAGACATATTACCTAAAAAAGGAATTAAACAAGTTAATAGTTCATAAGTGTTTGGGAAGGATAAATATTGTTTTTCCATAGTGCAATAACAAGGAGATGTTATATCTTGATGTCATTATTTTCATAGAGTAAAATCAAGATATTATTAATGATTTCTTGTTTTTTATTAATGATATGAAAAATTGTGTTTTATTACTAAAGGAGGGTTTTAAGTTTTCCTTTTATTAATGATTTCTTTTTTTTTAATGATATCTTGATGTCATTATTTATAGCTTAGCGGTAGATAGGAAAAATTCAACCCTCCTTTAGTAATAAAAAACAAGAAATCAGTAATAAAAGGTTTTTATTATGTGTTGCAATAAGAAATTTAAACAATTAATCACTATTAAATTTGCTTTGTTTCAAGTTTTCAATTTGTTGCTAGAAGTGAAGACTAGTCACCACTAACATCTATATATTCTAGGATATATTTCCGTCAATGTAAAAAAAAATCAGTATAGCTTTAGGATAGAGGAGCTAATAGTGGATTGATGGCTATCTTCCCATCACTGTTAAAAACAAAGTTGAGTTACACTACATCATTGTGGAAACCTGGAATCCAACATGGGTGATAATGGTCGATAATTGAATATTTAATAATAAAAATCTTACTTTTATAGTTCTCATATATATATCATTGATAATTGAATGTTTTATAATGGTCGATAATTGAAATATTTTATATTTCTCATAAGGTATATCATGAATATCACATAATTCAAATCAAGTTTTTTTATAAACCAATATATAGTCATAAATATTTTACTTGTCTTGGAATATTTGTTGTCTTCCCTTGTCTTGGAACATTAAAGAAAGGTAGTAAGCATCCACCCTAGTGGTCACTAGTCTTTGAAGATAGTCTTGTAAAATTTAAATATAGTAATGGAGCATAGTTAGTTTTTCAATCGATTCATTACTACTTTTCCTGTAAGCAAGACAAAAATATCCTAGCAGCCACTAACCTCAAGATAGTCTTGTAAAATTTAAATATAATAATGGAGCATAGTCAGTTTTTATTTGAGTCATTAAATGTAATTATTATTATGACCGTAGCATTTAGGCTTTGAATAAATATGTCGGGATTAATATCATGTAATAGATTCTGAATAGCATGTTGAACTCAATGGCCATAGGCTTAAAATTTTTTTGCTTACTTGTCTTTTTTGTAAGAAAAAAATATCCTAGTAATCTATGCTAACCTCAAGTCTTTTGATTTTCCACCGAGCTATGTTATCTTATCTTTTATGATTTAGAGTAGTATGTTTTAGATTTGAATATCATGTTTGGCTAGGAATATCATGTAATAAAATTTGAATAGTATGTTGTTTTTAATAATTTACTAAAATTAAAATTTTGTGTGTTGGAGTTTAGTTTAGTTTTTATTTTTTAGTTTTTAGTAGAGTCATTACATTATCTTGAATGCAAGAAAAAAATTATCCTAGTGGCGTCTAATCACAATTCTTTGTTATGTTACACCAACGCAGTGGAATAATCCATGACCTTATTGAACTTAGACCTTAACGACCACTAGGCTTAAAATTTTGTTTCTAATTACATGTCTTCTCTTATCTTGGAACATTAAAGAAAGGTTGTAAGCATCCACCCTAGTGGTTGCTAGTCTTTGAAGATAGTTTTGTAAAATTTAAATAAAAAATGGAAAGTTATAGTTAGTTTTTTTTTTATCTAATTTTACTAATTTTCCTATATTGAAGATAACAAATATCCTACCAGCCACTAACCTCAAGTATTTGATTTTCCAATTTCCATTAAGCTATGCAATTATCTTCGACCTTAGTGGCCAGCTAGGATTTGATATCCTATTAGGCTAGGTATATCATGTAATAGATTTCAAATAGTATGTTGAACTCAATGGCCACTAGGATTGAAATTTTTTTACTACTTCATATATCGTTTTAATTAACAACAAATATCATATTAATAATATTTTTGAATAACATGTTGAACTCAAATCTTAGGGCCAAATCAATTAGAATTTTGTTTTCTACTTGTCATTTTTGTTAAATTTAAATACAATACATATCATCCTAAGCCTCTAACCTCAAGTTTTTGTTTTCAATTTTTACCGTGGATTATATGAATATCATGAATATATAGAAATATCATGTATATAATAGATTTTCAAATAACATGTTGAACTCAATGACCACTAGGCTTAAAAAAATTTTTTTAATTATGTTTCTTCTTGTCTTCTTTAAATTATAAATAAAGAAAGGAAGTAATATCATGTTAGGCTAGGAATATCATGTAATAATTTTGAATTAGCATGTTGAATACCAAAGCTATGAATATCATGTTAGGATAGGAATATCATGTAATAGATTCCAATAGCATGTTGAACTCAATGAATGCTAGGCTTAAAATTTTGTTTGCTACTTGTCATGTATGCAAGACAACAAATATCCTACCAACCGCTAACCTCAAGTCTTTGTGATTTTCCACCTGCACTATGTAATTATCTTCAACGTTAGCAATCAATAGGTTTCGAATATCCTGGTAGGATAGGTATATCATGCAATAGATTTTGAATAATGTTGTTGAACTTAATAGGTGTCTAACTTAAAATTTGTTTTTAATTATTTTTCTTTTCTTGGAAGATTAGAAAAATATATCATGTAATAAAATAAATTTAAATAAAAGTTGAACTTGGTAGCAAGGCTTAGAATTAATGTTTTCTTTTTTTCCTTTTGAATAGTCTAAGAAAACAAATATCTAGTTAGGTTGTGAACCTAAAAGTCTTTGTGATTTTCCACTAGATCTATTAATTTGACCATATTAGGCTTCAATATCATGTTAAAGGAATATCATGTAATAGATATTTGAATAACATGTTGAACTCATAGCATAGTCTAAGGCTTAAAATTTCATTTTTAATTACATGTCTTCTCTTGTCTTTGAACATTAAAGAAAGGAAGTAATATCATGTTAGGCTTTGAAGATATATCATAATAGATTTTGAATAACATGTTGAATATTAGATCTTGAATATCTTAGGCTTAGAATATCATTAGGATAGATATCATGTAATAGATTTGAACTTTTTGAACTCAAGTAGGCTTGAAAATTAAAGGCTTAAATTTAATTTTATCTTTCAACTTTTTTTTCAATTATCTTTTAAAGTTTGTGATAAAATAAAATAATGGATTAATATTTGTTTTTTGAGTTTAAAATTTCATTTTATTACTTGTCTTGTCAATTAAGCAAGACAACAAATATCCTAGCGGCTAACCTCAAGTATTTGTGATTTTCCACCACTATGTAATTATCTTCAACCTTAGTGGCCATTAGGCTTTGAATATCATGTTAGGCTAGGAATATCATGTAATAGATTTTGAATAACATGTTGAACTCAATGGCCACTAGGCTTAAAATTTCATTTTTACTTACTTGTCTTGTTTGTAAGAAAAAAATATCCTAACGGCTGCTAACCTCAAGTCTTTGTGATTTTCCACCAGATCTATGTAATTATCTTTGACATTAGTGGCTTAAATAGGATTCAAATATCATGTTAGGCTAGGAATATCATATAATGTAATAAAATTTGAATAACATGTTTTACTCAAAAATATCCTAGGCTTAAAATTTTTTTTAATTATGTTTCTTCTCTTGTCTTGGAACATTAAAGAAAGGTTATAATAATCCACCCTAGTGGTCACTAGTCTTTGAAGATAGTCTTGTTAAATTTAAATAAATATAATGTTAGGCATAGGAATATATGTTTTTTAAAATCCATCTAGGCTTAAAATTTACTTTTTGCTACTTGTCTTGTAAGAAAGAAAAAATATGCTATTGGTCATTAATCTCAAGTCTTTGTGATTTTCCACCAACACTATATGCAATTATCTTCAACCTTAGTATGTTTAGGATTTGAATATCATGTAGGCTAGGAATATCATGTAATAAATTTTGAATAACATGTTGAACTCATTAAACCACTAGGGCTTAAAATTTCATTTTTAATTACTTTCTTTTTTTTCTTCAAGACAAAAAAATCCTAGTGAAGCATCTAACCTCAAGTCTTTAGTGATTTTCCACCATAGTCTATAAATTATCTTAACATAAAATAATGGATGCTAGGATTAACATTTTTAGGATATTATCATGTAATAATCTTATGAATAACATGTTATCCTCACCGAATAACTAAGGCTTAAAATTTGGTTTTTTTCTTCTTCTCTTATCTTGGAACATTAAAGAAAGGTTATAAGAATCACCCTAGCCTTCTTCTATCATGTCATAAGATATCATGTAAAATTTAAATAAATGTTGAAATCATGGATCATTAAATTTTTTTCCAGTCATTACTACTTGTCAAGTAAGCAAGACAACAAATATCCTAAATCTTCGCTAACCTCAAGTCTTTTTGTGATTTTCCACCTGAGCTATGTAATTATCTTTGACACACTTAACAGACCTCTAGGGCTTCAAATATCATGTTAGGCTAGGAATATCATGTAATAAAATTTGAATAACATGTTTTACTCAATGGGCTGCACACTAGGCTTAAAATTTTTCATTTTTAATTACGTTTCTTCTCTTGTCTTGGAACATTAAAGAAAGGTTATAAGAATCCACCCTAGCGGTCATAGTAGTCTTTGAAGATAGTCTTGTTAAATTTAAATAAAACAATGGAGCATAGTTAGTTTTTCATTGAGTTGAGTTCATTACTACTTGTCTAGTAAGCAAGACAACAAATATCCTACTAACCACTAACCTCAAGTATTTTTGATTTTCCTCTCGTGTCATGAAAATATCTTCGACTTTAGCGACCACTAGGCTTTGAATATCCTGTTAGGATAGGAATATCATGTAATACATTTTGAATAACATGTTGAACTCAATTGGCACTAGGCTTAAAATTTGGAGTTGGAGCTTAGTTCAAATTTCATTTTTAGTTTTTAGTAGAGTCGTTACACATTACCTTGAATGTAAGACAACAATTATCCTAGCGGCTACTAATCTCAAGTCTTTGTTATGTTACACCAACACATTGGAATAATCTATGACCTTAAGCCTCTAGGCTTTGAATATCATGTGATAGACTTTGAATAACATATTGAGCTCATGGAAACTAGGCTACACAACATTTTTCTTGATTGAATTTGCAAAAAAGGTACATAAATATATGAGTACAATCTTGTATTACTATATTTCAAAAAATTCTAAACTCAACCAATGATATGTAGCATAATAAAAAATATGGCATAACATAAGATCCATAAAATGAAATATATGTTTGTAAATAGAATGATTAAAATTTATATTTAATAATATTTACGAGTACATATAATGTTCTTACCTTTTATTAAACATAAAAAAACTTGCTAAAGACATTACATTTAACTATTTCTATGTGGGAAAAATGAATATAATTAACTACATATATCTACATGGTAATAATGTAAGCATTGAACATTGAAATAATTAGTCATGAATATTTATTTCATATTAAAAAAACATTAAAGGAGGTCAAAATGATTACCTAAACTATAAAAATCAAACCATTATATTTAAAAAAAATGAATATGCGACTCATGTTTTGTAATTGGGGATAGATGCCACCACTTACCGAAAGAATAAATGTAGGAAGGAGAATGAAAAATCCACAAAAAAATTAACTAGAGAGACACATAGAAGGGCTAAAAAGGGAACCCATTTAACAAACATGAATACATGTGCTATGGTTGAACATAAAAATGGGTTTTTAGAAAGAAAAATATTGTAAAAGGGATTACAATTTATTCGGTCAGGGAAGGACAAAAATGTGGTTTCAAATAGAAAAAAAATGTTTTTCAAAAGGAGATGAAATAGAACTTAAAAGGAAGTGGAGGGAAAGGCAAGGACGATTGTGGTGTAAAACACAAGAACTAGGTGAATACAGACCCACTAAAAGTGCCCACCATCAACTACAGTACACATACAAATAACATATATGTTTTGATAAATACATGTTTTAGTAGTATCTAAAATTTTTACGTGCTTGATAATGATTGTTAAAGCTTCGTATTCTCTCTTAAACAAACTATCTATGAGATTCTATCCATAACCTATTTTTCTTGTCTCTTTTGATTCCATCCTCTATGGGCCTCCTGATCTACTTGTACTCCCATGATCTATCCACAATCACTATTTTTTTCTCATTTTGTGCCCTTGAATGATATTATAATCATCGCCTCAACTTTCGTTTTTGTTTCCAAAAAATGGCCAGAGGAATCGAGCACTCAAACTAGTAAATTAGTGCATGTGTGCATGTTATTATGATTTTCAAGAGTTACTTTTCTATGATTTCAAAATAAAAAAACCTAATATATATATATTTCTCTGGTGTATTTAATTTTTCCCAATACATTCAATGAAAGAAATTCTAAAAAATTGAAAAAAGGGGGATTAGGAAAATTTCAAAATTTAAATTTCCCATTCATAAAGAAAGTGCGGGATTTTGAAATTTCAAATATTTGCATTTAATGTGGGGGATTTCACATATCAAACTTTGAATGTACCCCTCATTAATATTTGCATTTAATTCAGGGATAGTGTGGGATACGGGGAAATCAAATTTATTAATTTTACTTTAGAAACAAGTGGGACAACAATAATTGTTTCTTTGTGAACTCACGGAAAATGACAAATATTAATTTAAGCATAATAAAAAAACATTTACAAAATAGAAGTTTTCAGAGCCATGTAATTATTATAATTTTAAAAAACACCTTTGATAGATTATGATTTTGTCATTATACATATTTTCTTTTGAGCATTATAATTGTGATGAAATCATATTTTTACGGCATTTAAATTAAGTATTTTTTAATACAAAGAAATTTAAGGTGACCTATTACTTGGGAATAAAGTCACCATTTATGGAATGCCTACATGTCACCATTTCATTGGTTACCTTTTTGATGTAACTTGATGTGACTTGCTTTATTGGTTGGTTTATATTTAATTTATAATTTTGAAAATGACATGTGGTCACTTTAAGTGAAACAACTAATGGTACTTTCCCATTCACGGTCATTGGCTCATACATGGTCATTGACACATTTATTATTAATTTTTATCGAATGCAAATTGATATTTTTAAAATATCATTCACATTAATTTAAAAAAAATCCAATAAAATGTGACATCTTGCAAGTTTGAATCAATTAATTACACAACTATATAATTGACACATTTATTAAGAAATTTTTAATTAGCGATAGAATTAACAAATATTTTTACCTATAAAAACTACCATATTAAGTTGTAACTGTAATCCATTAAAATGTTGGCATGTGGCATGAAATTTCTAATATCTCTTGTGATCATCAATATTAGAATTCAAATTTCTAATTTCTAATATTTATTATTAATTTTTATCGAATTCAAATTCAAAATTTTAAATATAGTGCGCACCAATTTTTTTAAAAATATTGCGATAAAATGTGACATGTGGAAAGTTTGAACCTAAACCAGTTAGTTAGAAACTATATAATTGACACATTTTTTAAAAAATGTTTAATTAGCCCTAGAATTAACAAATACTTTTAACCTATAAAGACCCGTCATATTAATTTGTGAATGTCATCCACTAAAATGTTGACATGTGGCATGAAATTTCTAATATATCTTGTGATCATCAATATTTTGGAGTTATTTATGCTTTACTCTAGAAAAACTAAAACATAATTTTTCACTTCACAAGAATTTGAGAGTACCTTAAAGATAGGAAAGAAAATAGCTACCGCTAAGCTCCATTAGAATGATATTTTTGCAACACATAATTCAAAATAATAAATACTTAGATTTTATAGGGGACAAGCTATTCTTTTCAGTACGTGGTAATGAAAAAATCGGCATGTTGTATGTTGTCCGTCTATTTTTTGAGCAGAAGCCTAGTGGTTGCTAGCCTCTACAACTCCATGGTTTCCTTTCCAATAATGTAAATAAATAACTCTATAATTTTGGATTGATAATATTTTTCATTAACTATAATCATATATTATTGGCTATACAATCCCTTGCACAACCAAGTGTGACACTACATACCCTTGAAATATATCACAAATTCTATATTACTCATAAGTTTTTTTGTCTAACACATAATTTATATCGGTTCATATCTAGTAAAATACTTAGCGACCACTAAGCTCCATTAACTAAAACAAGATCAATCAAATATTTTTATTAAAGAAAATGCTAAGCTCAAATACTTATAAAAAGGAATGATTGTGTGGAAAATAGGGTAAATAATTTCTTATTTTTAACATAGTGCTAGAATAAAAAATCATAGTAATAGATATTAGCGGTCACTAGGCATTTTCCATAATATATTTCGATGAAAATATGTGAGATATGGACAATTTTTATTGTCAAAATCTATGGAGGACTTTGCATAGTTGGGAAGAAATATGGTTATTAAAAATGTTTTCAGGGTGCTCAAATAACATCATAGTGACTGTTAGGCACACACCTTTGCATCTTGTCTATTTTTACACATCGGTGGGCATCAATGAAAAGCTTAGCGACCGCTAAGCTCCACTACTTATTAGAAGGAGTAGATTAGCCTCGCTAGATCAACTAATTTTTAATTTTGAATATAGAGATCAAACAAAAGTTCATATTAAAGAAAATGCTTAGCAACTGCTAAGCTCGAATACTTACATAAATAAATTATATGGACAAACTAGGCTAAACAATTTTTTTTTCAAACATAGCACTCTAATAATAAATCATAGTAATAGATATTATCGTCATTTATGCATTTTTCATAATATATTTAGATGATAAATATGTGAGATATGAAAATTTTTACTCTCGAAAGCTATGGAGGTCTTTGAGAAAGTAATAGATTAGTGACCTCAAGGCTAAACTATTTATTAATTTGAAAATAGAGATAAAAAATAATTCATATTAAAGAAAATGCTTAATGACTGCTAAGCTCGAATACTTACAAAATATAGCGCTTTAGGCTTACTTGTTTATTGTTTATTGAGAAATGAATAGATAATGGCCTTTAGGCTAAATTATTTCTTTATTATGAAAATAGAGCTAAAAAAAAGTTTATATTAAAGAAAATGCTTAGCAACCGCTAAGCTTGAATACTTAAAATGTAGTGCTAAAAAAATAGATCATATGAATGGATAAAATGTAGTCACAAGTCATTTTTCATGTTGGTTCATATCAAAGAAAATGCATAGTGACCGCTAAGCTACATTACTTACTGAAAGGAGTGGCTTGGAACTCACTAGGCTCTACTGTTTCTATTTTAAAAAATATCGACCTAATAAAAATCATTTTCTACCTTAGCGACAAAGATAAGAGTTAGAGCATAATAATAGAAGTATATATTTTAAACTTGAAGATGTATCCTAATCATCTTGGCCTTGCATATTTCCGAAATAACTGGTTAAAAAAATAGTCCTAAATGATTTACTAAAACTCAAGGTCTAAGATGAACATGAATATTACTTAGGAATAAATGATCTGAGGATGTGAAGAGAAATGCATGTTTTATTTTTACCAATTATGCATGTTTTGTCGGTGTGCTCGGCTTGTATTGGTGAATTCTAGGGTCTATATTGTTGAAAAATCCATGTTAACAATGCCAAAAGTAATATTAACATATTTGTTGTCTCTTGATCGGTTAGAATATGGAACTTAGTAAAGAAAATACATAAGATTCACACGGAAAAGTAGAGCACATTCAAAGGTACATAAGTATCGAAAAGGATCATGGGCAAAGAACTAAAATAGGTTCAAGACATCCATTTTCAAGGTGAGGATCTATTTTTGGAGATAGCGTGCAGGGCACACAAATCGGTCAAAGAGTCGTGCGATACGCATTGGCTATTTTTGGATGATTGGTTACGAAGTGCTTTGCATGGATATGAGATAAAGATAGAGTGGTGAATTGATAGTTAACTAAGAGAGCTCTATTGTTAACATTCTTACATGTAAGCCTATTTTTGTAAGGGTGCATGGCTAATAATAGCATGTAACCTATTTTTTGATTAGATAAGTGGTGAAGGGAAATTCCCCACCCTTATAAATATGTATTGAATTGTGTAGCAGAGGAGAGCATATATATAGGTATGAGAACTAGGTTATAGTGGGATTATGTTGCTAGATTTGTTACGCGCATGAGCGTATACCACCGTTATTTGTAAGGAAGCTTCTGTGTATTTACTTGTAATTAATATAATGAAGATTATGGATTGAATCAAAGTGTTATCATGGTTATAAATCAGTATTGCATGCTTGATTTCATCATTTTTATCTTTTAATTCTATTATTCTCTAGATGTAGATCTGAATATCCATTGTAGAAAGATATATTAACCATAGATTGGAATGATTTAAAGTCTTTATCATTTCAAAACATCCTATAATAGTAACCATAAAGAGGGTCCTGGTACCTTTGCGTGCTTCAGGTGAGTGCTCAGTCTAGGTTGAGTGATGTGCCAATGTGCCTCGACTTATATTGGTCAATTCTAGGCTACATCATTAGTTCTGTTGTTGGGACCTCTTTTTCAGTTATTTTCAGGATGGTTCACGATGAAGACATATCAGTTGACCTTAGTAAGTGTTGAGGAGTGGATACATGATCTAAAAGAATAATATGCATGGTGGTTCAGCATTGGATATGATTTTAACTCATGCATGTGGGTGGAACAGAATATGTATGATACTCTATATGAGAGCTTCTTCGCTATCTTTCCAATAGAATTATACGAGTGGCTGATTCCTTATGTATCTTAGTAGAATTGGAGGTATCGGGATGTAGGAATAATTTTATGACCTTTATGATGCTGATCTGATTTGGAATCAAGCTGTGGATACGTGGTTCCATGGTTTTTTGGATAGTTATATCTTAGATTAATCAATTTCCACTCATTTGTGCCTAGAGGTAGCTGAATTCTAGTTTTTACGATATCCAAGGGGAGCTTACACTCAAGGAATTCCATTGGTGATCAAGATCATTATGGTAAATTTGAATTTGGAAAGTAAACTGATGGTGAACTAAACCCCACCACACACGAGGAAAAGAGCAGGTTTTGGTGAAAAATGGAAGACCTAGCAACAAAAAGGCAGAGAGAGGAAAGTTGACTTAAGTATAATGAGGTGTGCAAGAGGGAGGTAGAGAAGAAATGAAAGGTTACAGAGCAAATGGAATTGGGGAGAAATATAGTTCAATAAGGAGTATAAGTTCACACTTGAATACATGGAACCCGAGCCTCGGAACTCCCCATTTGGGAAAACATGATAGGGAACCCTTCTAGGCGTCATGTAGAAGTGCACCAAGAGAGATGACTTGGGCCACATGTGTGCATCTAAATCCACCTTAAAACCTTTCCCTTGTACTTGGTTTTACATCATCTAGTAGAAAAAGTAGTCAGCAAGATAATTCAAGCAAAGTGAGAGAGTAGGATCAAGTCTTATAAGAGTACCTTTTCAGGTGTATCATTAGTGCGAGAATACGAGATGCAATGATTTTGGACTAGCTTCGGGAGTGGTAATGCTTCACGAGATGATTAGGGTATAGTTTAGTTCTACTATTGGGACATAGGGAAGCACATCTTCTTGTCTGACCCCAACTACAAGTTTGAGATCAGGAGGCGTAGGTACCTCTAGCTCTAGCGGGTCTTGTGGTTCGGAGGCGGGGAAACACATGAGGTTCTGGATCAGGTGGGAAAGGTCCGTACCAACCCTAGAATATTTACATGGAGATGTCTCTTCATCTTCTAGAGTATAGGGGCATAAAATATGCTACTGAACATGTGCATATGTGTGAAATACTATGGCGCATAAAAGGAATCATGGCTTTTGAGCGTAGGGAAAGCCAATTTACTACTACGTTACAAGGGTGTGCACACAACTGGTATAAATTTTTGACCCTGATCAAACTTGTGTAGACTATACAACTTTAAAAGATGCATTCCTTAAAGAGTTTCACATCCTTGAGTTTGAGAAGAAGAGTATAAGTGCACTCAAGGATATTAAGAAAAGCACTATTGAAAGTGTCAGAGAGTATGATGTATGTTTTAAAATGTTGTTATCTAAGATTTCTTATGATATACATGCAAGCCAACATGTATAATGGTTCGTTGGGGTCCGATTACCCCTTTTAGGAGATAATTATCACATAAGACATACAATGATCCACACAAAGAACTTGAAGTAGCCTTATGCGCTGAGAAATTTGGAAGCATAGACACTAGAGTGAGCCCGTTTTTAGAAGCACAAATCACGGTTATAGAAAAATAGTTGGAGAAAATATAAGAAAATTCAACACGTGAGACATGCACAGAGATTTGGTACATAGATTATGAAGTATAAGGCCATACAAAGGATAGTTATCCTTATACATCGATCATGTTAATTCTTGTTGGATTGTGAGATATGTCATTTAAACCATAATGTCACCACTTCCCCTTACTACAATGCACGAAAAGGAAGAACATTTCAAGCTATTGTAAAATATGTATGTCCACAACTCATGACACATAAGACTGTCAACTGATTGGTCAGATCCATGATGCTATAAATATTGGTGTATGATAGACACGAGTTTCAGATAACTCTAAGGGAAAGAATGAGCATCAAGACCAAGAGCATAATCAGACGCGCTATGATCAGAATGAAGGGCATTTTGAAGGCGTTCATGGCAGAGGTTGAGGATTCCACGATGGATTCGAAGGACAAGGCCATGGTAGTGGAAGAAGTGAGTTCCCTTACGGAACATGTTATACATGCGGATCTCCTGACCACTATAAGTGTGAGTGTAATCAAAATATTACATGTTCTTTTTTTGAAAGAACCATAGCTATGAGGAGTGCCCAGACTTGTATGAGCATCTTAGTAAGTAGCATAAACAAGAAAACAAGGATGCAAGGATGGTTAGGATACAACACGCTGTTGAAAATTAGTAAATGCCTAAGTTGGAAGTAGAGTCTACGGTGTTTCAAGTAAAGATCACAACCCACGCCGAGGTGACATGCACTAGAGAAGCATTACAATAAAATCCTACCATCACTAAGGAGGAGGTTCTACATACATAGTACCTAGATCCTACCTATCAGAAGGAGTTTTATCAAGAAACCATGGAAGTTCTTAGGAATCTTTAGGGTGAGATATAGTACTTAAAAGAGCAATCATGACAGATGGATTAAAATAAAGAATCGAGATGATCCAAACTTATATGGATGACTTCATACAAGTGTATAAAATGTTGCGCGGAAAAAATCATTCCATTGTTATGGAATTGGTTAAAAGGACACACTCCACACGCAAGTGTTGAGACCGGATGGCAGATCCTACATGTGAATCTTCCCCCTCATATCCTAGATTATGACAAGGAAATCACTCTGAATGTTGTTGTGGATGGGTGGATATTGAGTAATATATTGATTGATACAAGCACATAAGTCAATGTTCTTACCTTAGATGCATGGGTAAAAATGGGAAGACCCCCATTGCAGCCATCCTCTAATGTATTGGTCATGGCTAATCGACTAAGGTCATTCCCATCGAGTTTTAAAATATGCATCCATTACCATACAAGGAGCCAACTTCATTGGAGACTTTGAGGTTTTAGCGCTAGCAGAGTTAGACAACTTCCTAACTCTATTGGGGCATCTTTGGTGTTATGCAAATAATGTTGATATTCAGGTTCAACAAGGTTTATATCAGTTTTGAAAACGAGGAGGAGAGAGTTATTATCCCTTTAACAAATGGAAAATTTGCACCTTATGTTGAGCCCTTAAGTGAAGAAGATTTGAATATGATTTATGTACATGTCATTCGAGATCCGAGAGATGCTTGAGCCAACTAAAGAAGGAATAATTCAGTGGGAGGATGCATAAGCCATTAGCGATACTACAAGTGTTTCTTGTGATAATTGGGATTATAGCACTTATGAGTTGGTAGGGCGTGAAGTAAAGATCATATTTCCTAGCGGTAGCAAACAACGTTATGTCAGGAGGATAGGTAACAACTTGGTACATTGCTACAATGGAGAAGGAGATCCTATGATATTCTTGTGTGCCACGGAGGAATAGTGGATAGACCCATTGGAAAGGAGAAATATGCTAGCATATACACTACATGGGACAAAAACATGCTCGTGGGTGGCCCACAAGGATAATCTTGTAGGATGGAATGAAATTAGGATTTCTCTTACTACTAGGTTCTTTAGGAGCAATGCACCTACTCAAATCTACACTTATCATGGTAATCAACCCGTTTCACCATTATGTTTAGAAGTTTGAGAGACTTTGGATAGAAGGGCGGGAAGATTTACCACCTTTTCTATGGGTGCACAAATTTTATTCCACTTTACAAGGGTGTGGGTGTTCTTGGTATGTATATACGAGAACTCCATAGAGAGATTGGAAATTGTCGGGATTTAATTGAAGGAATGGCCCAGACATTTAACTTCTTCTCTCTGAGCCTCCGATGGAAGAAGCATTAAAATTCATAAAGTGCTTAACTATGGGAGATAGTTCCAAGGCTGAAGAACTCCTTTAGGAGTTATTGGATGAAGGAAAATCAGGAGCACATCTTGTTTTGGAAAAAGAGGCCAATGCCACACTACTTCAATGTGCTGCATTGAGAAAAAAAGGGAAAAATGGTCTACTTAGTGGATGATGAAGAAGTATAAAATTTGGATGTAAGCCATTCAACAAGGAGATGTGAGGTGTTAGATAGTGTATATAAGACCACACACACTTATCATGAAATAATGAAGACAAAGAGGGTGAATATTGGGTTAGATACTGAGCCTAAGGAAGCCATAATTAGGGACTATTGGTCACACTCTAAAGTGGCAAAAATCATAGAGTTACTAAGGGATTATTTGGACTTATTCCTAGGGGGTGTCATGAACTTAAAGTCATGCATGAATCATTAGGGGAGATGAAGATAAATCTTAAAGAGGGTGCATTCCCAGTTAGAAAGAGACCCTACAAGATGAACCCTAACTTGCATGAAAAGGTCAAATAAGAGATTGATAAAATGTTGAAGTATATAATTATCAATCCCTTGATGAGTCGAGAATGGGTTAGTTCAATGGTGATCAATATAAAGAAGGATGGACAGATTAGGATTTGCGTGGAATATAGGGAGCTGATTGCTACATGTGTGACTAATCCCTTTCCTATGACATTCATTGAGGAAATACTCGAATGTGTTGCAGGGCCTAAGATCTATTCATTTACGTAGATGGGTTCTTTGGGTATCATCGGTTAGAATTTCCTGGAGGATCAAGAAAAGACTACGTTTACTACTAAATGGGGTATCTTCACCTATACTATAATGCCTTTTGGTCCGAAAAATGTGCCTCTGTATTTTTGTGCATAGTCATTCAAGCATTCAAGGAATTTATTCAAAACTTCTTACAGTCTATTTGGATTAGTTAAAGATCATTGTGACAATCTATGCTTAGTGTTTGAAAGATGTAGACAATTGAGTATCTCATTGAACATTAAGAAGTGCATATTTTCTACAATGTTTGGAATATTGTTAGGACCCATAATTTGTAAGGAAGGTGTATTGGTTGATCTAGCCAAGGTTGCATTCATTATAGGCCTAAGAGAGTTTACTAGTTAGAGTGAAGTGCATGGATTTTGGGGTCATACGAGATATTACGAAAGTTTATCAAAGGATATGCCAAAGTTTCCACATAGTGGGAAGAGTTACTGAAATGGAAAAGTACGTTCTACTAGGGAGAACCGCAACAACATGCATTCAAGACATTAAAGGAAAAACTTACTACCACACCTATTTTGTGTTTTCCTTCGTGTGACCAACCATTTCATATACATGTTGACACCTCTGGAACAAACATTGGCGTGATGTTGGATCAACCTGAAGCAGGTATTGTAGATCATCCTATCTATTTTTCTAGTAGAAAGATGACTCCTATAGAACAAAATTACACAACTACAGAGTGCAAAGCTTTTTCAATGATCTATGTGTTACATAAATTCCACCAGTACCTACTAGCTACACCATTCGTATTTTATATAGATCACATGGCATTGAAGTATTTGGTAAAAAAACCCGATCAACAAGGGTGCATATGTAGATGGGTAATCTTATTTCAAGAATTTGATTTCATAGTTGTGGTAAAACCAAGGAAAAGTAATTTTAGACTAGACCATCTATCCAAAATATAGTCAGGAGAAAAATCACAAGAAATTGAAGATACCATGCTAGATGCACAATTATATAGGTTACAACGAGTGCCATTAGAACTAGAGGACATTGTTGTCTTTCTACAAACATGTATGGCACCAAAAGGAATGAAATCCTTGGAGAAGAAACAACTTACTATATACGCAGCCCCCTACATGTTGATTAGTGGTGACTTGTACAAGTTAGGTCGGGATGAAGTATTGCGTTGTTGTGTATTGGAACATGAGCACACATATATTATGGAAGAAGCTCATGGTGGTATTACAAGTGGCCACTATGTAGGTGATGCCACTGCGTGCAAGATTCTACTTGCTTTGGATTATGGTGGGAGACCCTATATAAAGATTGTAAGGAATTTTGTAAAGCACGTGATCATTTTCAACACCTTGGGAAACCAGTCAATGAGATGAAATGCCTCTAATACATATTACTAGTGTAGAACAGTTTGAGAAATGGGCTATAGATTTTGTGGGCCCTATTTCACCCATGTTACGCATAAAAATAGATCAGCCGCATCATAACTTACACGAGACTATCTAACAAGGTGGGCGTATAGCACCTATAAAGGATTGTATAATGGCTACAACTAGGTTTCTTTGGGAAAATGTTATTACAAGGTATGGATGTCCTTTAAGTTTGACCAGTGATAGGGGAACACATTTTCTTAATGAGACAATCAGAATTTTATTGGATGAATTCATGATTGCACACCATAAGACTACACCCTATCATCCTCAGGAAAATGGAATTGTTGAGGCTTTCAAAAAAATTTGAGCCAGACATTGACAAAAATATGTGATGTTGGAAGAAAGGATTGGGATGATAAAGTATCTGTAGTACTTTGGGCATATCGGACAACATATAAAAGGTTGAACAAAGACACACCATTTCAATTAGTGTTTTGCACATAAGCAGTTCTTCCTATGGAATTTATGTTACCTTCTTTGCATATTATGCACGTTGGAGGTCTAGCTGATGAGAAAGCATTATAAGAAAGGATTGAACAGTTAATCAAATTAGATGGGCAATAATCCATAACACATTGGAGTCAAAAACAAGAGAAGGCTAGGTAGAAAATATGGCATGACAGGGCACATTAGGGATACAAAGTTTGAGATAGAAAAGATGGTATTACTTTATGATTCTAATTTTTTCCACTATCTAGGCAAGCTCAAGGTACATTGGTTAGGGCCATATGTTATCACTCACATACTAGAATCGGGCACTTTATGGAAATTAGTTACCTAATTACTTCAACGGGAGTAGGATAAAGCCCTACTATAAATAAGTCTTCTTTGTGTTTGTAATAAGGCTATGTTGCCATTTAGATTAGGTTTTCAATTCTACGTTCCCTTAATGTGTTTCCTTCTTTTTCACTATGCTTTGTCAATTTCGTTGGTGTGTTTTTGTAATAAGCACGTTTACACTCCAGAAGCTAATTACTATTTGAAGAAATTTTATGCATAGAGGACTGCACATACCATTAGTGTGGGGTAGACTATTGAGATTTGGGTACATAACTATTGAAAATAATTCCACATGAAAGGAACTATCTATGGGTGCTACTCAAGGTTGGATAATTGAAAAAGAGACATTTCTTCTGGAAACAGGGACCATAAAGAGAGATGAATGAAGAAACAAGTATAACGCGAGGTAAGTAGAGGTCAGGAAGACTACCAGTGGAAGGCACAGTGATGAGGTACTCGGGCATATGGAAGCGCATGGCGAAGAGAAGTCTACACCAAATGGTAGAAGGGTGCGCTACTGAAGGTTATAGCTTGGGTGTGAAGATGTATCGTGTGGAAATAATGAAAATGGTCTTTTAATGAGAGGATTGTTGTTAGGTGGAGAAGTAATAAATGCACTAATGTTTTTGAAATTCTATAAAAGGACGAAATGTGAGTTCATTTTAATCATTGCAAATTGAAAGAATTTAAAAATGGTTAAGTGTGAACGAGCTAAGAAATCATGTTGAGGTGTGAAGAGTGTGAAACCAAATGTGGAGAGAAGGGTTTTACATAGGAGAAGATTGCATTCCCATAGGAGAAGGGTTTGAGTGAAGCAGACGCGTTACAAATGAGATAGGGCACACCATTTCTACCAGGGAAAAAACATTTAAACTAGGGTTTCTAAGTGCTCGATTACAGAGGGAAGAAAAGAGAGATTCTATTTCAAATGGCACCGAAGACAACACCTATAGTAGGAGATAAAGGGAAGAAGAAGGTTGAATTAGAAGTAGAAATTTCTCCTGAGAGTAATTTCTCATAAATGCAGTATCTAAAGGGCATGATTATGGGACAAGAATGGGATTCCCATATGCACCAATGTAAAATCAATGATTACAACCATCGAACATAAGATAATAAGAAGGAGCTTGATGCGTTACTAAGCGGAAAATGAAAAAGCACGTGATAGAGGATATGCCAATATATGACGATGTGGGTGAAAAGGTTTTGAAGCGGTAATGGGGTATACTAGCTATATGAGCTACCATATTTTGGAAAGTATGAACCATTATATTTGTCATTGATGAGAATAGTCCATGAGGAGTTATTTTACTTCACTAGACAGAGTGTAATAATCACAACTATTTTGATTTCAACAATGATAGGACTAAGGGCCTTAGGGTTGGATCTGGATAGTGATTTAACTGATAAGGCCACAATCCGGAGACAAGGAAAGAGATAGGGTATACTAAAGGTCCACGCGGCATGGAAATTGATAAATTGAAAAAGTACCTAGTGGTGCAGGCAGCTGCACATCTTGTAACAAAGTTGAATGACCAAGGAAGGTGGTCGTAGGTAAACACAATGTGGTTACACGTCATAAAGAAAATGTCTTAAGGAGTGGTCTACAATATTACAGATCACATAGCAAAGACAATCATTGAAGAAGCATGAACATGTGACAAAATAAGTTTTGGCACTGTATTATTGTCTTTAGTATTTATGGAGATTGGGGTACTTGATGGGCCAAAGGAGAAGATTTGGGAGTACCCCATGGAACACAAGTCACATGTGGAAAGATTTGGCAAGTACTTGTGTGATGGATCAATGAGTGGACCATTCAAGTAAAGGACAAAGATGTGGTATGATAGAATCTATGCTATGTTAAAGGAAGAGTGACGCACACCCAAGGATTTGCCTTCGGTGGTGGGTAAGGAAGTTCAGTTTTCCATATGCCAACATTTTTACATCGCGTGATTTGCGATGAAGGAAAAGGCTTAGAGCCCATGGTGAAAAATTCCATTAGTATTCACAACAAGATATTTCTAGGCATCAGCTCACTAGTTTTTAGATGCGCACCACCTAACATTCCATGTAGATAAGGTAGATTGTGGTTACCAAACTATGAGGAAGAAGTATGTATATCCAGGGCACATTGGCACAATTCCTGAAATGAAAGGCTTATTTAAGTTATTATAAGCATGAAACCTGTAAGATTGGAAGTTGGGGACACTGGAGTAACACTTGTGTACCTGCAACTCAAACCCAAGCTGGAGAACACTAAGTATATGAAGAATGAGTTCGCACTCCAAGGGATTCCAAAGGGTAAGCATACAATGGAAAATTTTCCAACACCCAAGCCCACAGAAATAATTCAAGTAGATGATGAAGAAGAAGATCATGAAGATAGTGGTGGTTTGGAACATAGAGGAAGAAGAAAACCTCCAAATAAGGAAGACGTTTAGCACACAACTACACCACCTAAGCCATAAGAGGGAGATGATGAGGAATTCAATGCAGTTAAAGGAGAGTGTCATTTCAAGAGAGTATTCAAGAGAACAAGGACCCAAGGTGCTACTCCGTAAACAGTGCACAGATCACCTTGACTCTCTCCACAGAAGGAGACAACTGAGAAAAGACAAAGGAAATTAAATCGAATGAGGAAGTAGAAGAGTCATAGGAAATCATGCCCAATTATCCTACACCTCCATAGAATGTGGAAGAACAAAAATATGAAGAAATGAAGGATGGAGAAGAGGGAGAAAAAGGAGTAGATGAGACATCAACCGAGACTTCTCAGGACATAGTAGCACAAGTTCCAAATCTTGAAGCCCAAGTTCCTGAGCAGCCTAGATCAAGAAGAACAATTGGGGAGTATATTCTGCACGTGATAGGCTACATTAAGGACACATGTAAATTTTCCATGCCCATTTCCAAAGCACAATGCATAGAAAGATTTGTATGGTTGGGAGTTGATGGATGAAGATATGGCAATAGTGCACATAAGGAAGCAATTGTCATGGTCGATGCACATGCACATGGATGAACCAGAATTTGATGTGTGTGAGGAGTCATGTGTGTCAAGGAGGTTGAAAAAGACACCTCAGGCTAGACACATAATAGTAAAGCCTACTATTATGTCAGATGAACAGGTGAGAAATGCTTTGGTGAAGGTATTGATAGAGGTTGCCGACGACATACTATGGATAAAGTTGAAACAATTAGGGTGCTAAGGGAGGAGATTAAGACTAAGGATGAAGAAATAGTGCACTTAAAGAAGGAAATGGATTTGGTACAGAAGATGAATAGTGTGTTTATTAGTATGAAAGAGGATATTGGGGACAATTTCATGAAGGCTAGGCCACACTTAAAGCTAAAGGTACCCAAGACATTTCCTTCAAAATACATTATGTAAATACATTGGTGGACTTACTGCTTAAAGATGAACCTCTATGCATGCTAGAACCAAAGGATCCAAAGACAGAAGTAAAGCAAGAAAAGGCTTCAGTGATGTAGAAGATTGCATCATATGAAGGATTGCTTGAGCTTGCAAGAGGAACTAAAGAAGGCAAATACAACGCTGAATATTTATACGGGGCGAGAAGTCGTTACAAGGACTAGGAACATTTTAGAAGAAAATGAGGTCTTGAAGGCCATGAAGGATGAGACATTGGGCCACATAGAATGATTAACATTTGTTAAGCGAAGTGCTAGGCTCTTAAACAACTCAGAAACCACACAAGGAAAGGTTGGATGAGGTTGGGAAACTCATCATTCAAAAGATGGACTTGTTGGAAGGGAAAATGACTAGCATGTCCAACTTTGTGTTGGTTTTATAGAATGAGATGGGAGATATTACAAGGGATGAATTAGAGTCAATTGCAGTGGATATTCCAGAGAAGAAAAAGGCTGCACTCAATGAATGGTAGACCTTAGAGGTGGAGATAAAATAAGAATATCCTGAATTGATTATTCAGGTTGTAGCAGAAGATACTATAGGTTGAAGACATTCTTTTATTTATCAAAATTATTTCTATTCTTATATTCATATTCTTTGATTTTTTTTTGAGACAACCATTATCAGGGAAATAATGCAACTAGTGTGGGGTAATGTTGATTAGTCAGAATCTAGCACTTAGTAAAGAAAATATAGAAGGTTAATGTGGAAAAGCAAAGTGCATTCAAAGGTGTCAAAGTATCGAAAAGGATCATGCGCGAAGAACATAAAAAAGTTCAAGACTTATCCATTTTCATCGCGAGGATCTATTTTTGGAGATAGCGTGAGAAGCACACAAATTGGTCAAATAATTACGTGATACACATTGGCTATTTTTGGATGATCGGCTACAAAGCACTTTGTATGGATGCATGCTAAAGATAGAGTGGCAAACTGATAGTTGACTAAGAGAGATCTATTGTTAGTATTCTTTCATGTAAGCCTATTTTTGTAAGGGAACATGGCTAATAATAGCATGCAACCTATTTTTGGATTAGATGAGTGGTGAATGGAAAGTCCCCACCCTTATAAATATGTATTGAACTATGTAGAAGACAAGAGCATAGATATAGGTGTGAGAACTAGGTTATAGTGAGATTTTGTTGCTAGATCTGGTACACACATGAGCGTATACCACTGTCATTTGTAAGGAAGCTTTTATGTATTTACTATAATTAATATAATGAAGATTATGGATTGAATCAAAGTGTTATCATGGTTATAAATCAGTATTGTATGCTTGATTTCATCATGGTTATCTTTTAAGTCTATTATTCTCTAGATCTAGATCTGAATATACACTGTAGAAAGATATATTAGCCATAGTTTGGAATGATTTAAATTCTTCATCATGCTAAAACATCCTGTAACAACAACACTAAAGAGGTGCTTGGTACCTTTGCACACTTTGGGTGAGTTCTTAGTCTAGGTTGAGTGTTGTGCCAATGCACCTATGCTTGTATTGGTGAATTCTAAGCTGCATCATTATTCATTGATGAGAAGGCTATCACACACTAGGCTCTATATTGTCGACAAATCCATTTTAATAATTCCAAAAGAAATAAATATTAACATGTTTTTTGTCATTATTTATTATTATATTATATTTGATGGCCTATCCCTAGAAAATCCAAGTCCTTGAATACATACCTTCAAGAAAGTTGACACTTTATTTAGTTCTTGTTTGATATATTATGCATAAAATGTAATTCATATGCTTTTCATATAAACAAAAATGCTTTGAAACCAATAAGTGATGTTAGTTAATGAAAGGAAAGGCTTTACTATTGTTAGGATAAACGAGTTTACAGTAATAAACATAGCCACAAAGATATAAAATCTTAGATCATCGTAATATATGTACATCATTTAAATTTTAAGAAGTATCCTCCTGTCTTGGCTTTGCATATTTTCTTAAAATCATCCTTCAAAGAAAATAGACCTAAATAATCTATCACATATGTAGGGAAAAGGTGAACATGATTCTCGCATAGGATTAAATGACGAACTTCTATTGCATTTATCTAATCTTGTTGATATACTATTGTTTTATTTCTATTTATATGGTTTCTATTATGAGGATCCCCAATTGTGTGTTTGATAAAATTAACAAACATTTGTTGGCCTATCTCTAGCAAGGAACCAATGAGACCAAGAAAATACCTACTATTGAATGGGTCGACATTTCACTTTTTAAAGATCATGGTGAAGCGGGATTTTGAACTTGGAAAACAAAAATCTTGGTCTAAGTGCTAAATGTGTGTGGCAGCCTCTCTCCAATCCTTGAAGTGTGTTTTGTAAGATAGTTACAAAAAAAAGGTGGCCTTCTTCCAGAGGCTAATCTCATAATTAATAATGTGAATAATGACTATAATTTTGTAAATTAATAAATGTATAAATCAATAAATTAAAGTGCTAGAACATTGTTGGTCCATGGCTAATGACTTGAGTAGTAATGAATTAATTATTGGAGGTGAATCTCATATTATTGCTAACGTCGCAATCAAAAAGCTTGTGTGAATAAAATTCATTTTTATTATTTCATTAATTATAGATTGGACCTTAAATCTTATATATTGGAAGGTTACTAAATAGGAAAATTTTATAGAAAATTGAGGGACTGACCAAGTGCTTTGTGATAAGATTGGTAATAAATATGTTGATTGGCCGGACTCACCATATTTTCCAATAAAGGTTTATATTAAAGCCCCTAACAAAATTGTATTAATTACAAGCATGTGATATCATAGTCACTCCATATATTTACCAATCCACTCTCCCATATTTTCACACATTTTGGGTTTATTTCACTGGATTTCATTTCGGCTGTCATAACCTTTCTAATGTTGCCTTTCATGTAATTTTCCATGTTGGTTCGTGAAATGGTATTTAATACAAAAATTTCACGTCACCATTTGAAATCCATTTTTTGGATTGAATTAGAGAAAGACATTATTGATATTGGAGTTCTTGGAGAAGATTATCTTTCTTTAGAGGGATGTTTGAGGGTAAATGCGAAAGTTTCTTCGACATTCATTTGTCATCTTCTTATCATACATCCGATGAAGAATTGGGCTTTGGAGATTAGTCATCACCGGGATTAAGCCAGCGTATAGGGTTCACATAGAAGCATAAATGGACAAAACCTTAAGTGCATCATGGTTGTTCCTTTCTCAGGATCACTATATACATGAATGTTTGATGGACGTGGTAATTTTTAGAGAGTTGTACAAACAGTTTGATGTCCTAGTGCATTTCGTGTTTGGTGTGTCGAAATGGGGTGAAAGACCGAGGGTGGGACCTAGTTCTCTCCACGTGCCTAGCCTAGATGATATGTTTTCTCCGCTGCAAATGGAATTAAAATTTTGGGATCTTCTTCATAGGTAAGGTCATAAGGCATACGGTTTTCTAAAGAGTTCGGCCACTTTCTTGGAAAAGAGCATATTTTCCCAAAACCTCCTTCTGAAACTTTTTTCATCCCCATTAAAGTGGAGGTTACAGATGTGTCATCTGATTCAGTTAATTAAGTTCTTCTAAAATCTGTTAGTTTGTATCTTTATTTTTTTTATTTTATAGAATATACATTTCCATTGTTATCGAATCATCCTGTTTGTCTTACTAGTCTGGCATTTTTTGTATTCCTAACCACTTGTGTTTTTGGCATAGGCCCTTGTATTTTTTCAGCAAAGTATTGATGGATCATTCAGGTTTATAGATTGATCCTCTCATTATATATTTACTATAAAGGGAAAGGGACCCTTCAACCCTCCTTTAGTTATAAAAACAAAAAATCATTAATAAATTTTTTGTTATGCATTGCACTAAGAAATTTAAATAATTAATTGCTATTAAATTTGGTTTATTTGAAGTTGTCAATTTTTTGCACAACTTTTCTCTACGGACCAATTCAGTTTTGTTTCTTATGGTGTTTCAATATTAGGAATTAATTTATGCGAGAAATACTAGTTATGTTTTAAATAGCTTAGGTTCCAGAGACATTCTTCTATTGTTATCAAAAATTTGGAAAACTTGGATATGTATGATGTTGTGTAACAAAATTGTGGCCCAGTGCAATGAAAAACATCCATCTGAAAACCGGAGATTGTTTTCACTTGTTTGGGTTTAGTATTACTATTATAGCTATGTTCTGTTCAAATCATCCAAACACATTTACAAAAAGCTCTACAAACAAAATGGAGCAAGGTGTTAAAACTAATATGACTAGGCATGATTTTATATTGTATAGATTATCAGACAACAAATCAAAAAGAAATATATTATTACAATTTATTTATTGACACATCTATTTGTTACATTTAGGTTCTCCAAGGTTGGTCATACTACACATTAACATGGCTCTTTACATGTACGACAACATAATGAAAATCACAAAAACTAAATGAGAAATATGTAATTGGCTATGGTGCTAGAAGCACTATTTATAAATGTGATCTAAAGAATTGTAAGCCAATCTCTATAAAGATAATGTACAACCGCAATAAGCTTGCTTGCATTTGAAATTGATGTGGAAACAATTGGAAGCATCAAGCATCAAAATCTTGAGATTCTGCATGGATATTCATTTTCTCCACTTGGAAACCTGTTGTTTTATGATTACAAGGTAAACGAGATTCTATGGGACATCCTACATGGTGAGTAAAATGATTATGTTATGAAGAAAAATGGATCTGATACATTATAGATTCATATTTTGAAATAGAAGCATCCAATCAATCTCTAACCTTCATATTAAAATGGATTGTTGGAAAATATAACAAGTTTTTATTTTTGTATTGGATCATCAATAAAGATTAATCTAGAATGGAATACTCAGCTAAATATTTCTCATGGTGCTGAAGAAGGATAGCCATATCTTCATTATGAATGGTAACCCATGCATTGTTCACAGGGATGTGAAGACTTCTAACATTCTTTTGGATTATAATTTTGAGGCCTATTTTTTAGACTTTGAAATTCCCAAGTGTATTCCCTCAGCCAAAAACCACACCTCTACCTATGTTATGGGTACCATTGGTTACATTGACCTAGAATATGCAAGAACATCAAGGATTAATGAGAAATTTGATATATACAGTTACAAAATTGCTCTTTTGGAGTTACTTGAATTGAATGAAGTTGTGGCCAATAACTCAAATATGTAAGGGCCTAAAAATTTTACAAGGTTAAGAGAATGGGATATAAGAGGGAGACTTGTGAAAATAAAAAGAAGAAAAGTGTTATACCACATTAAGGGTGTGATGCAAATGTAGCTCATTCACATGGACCAACATTGGGAAAAAGGTGTTGGCATTTCTTGACTCACAAAGAATACAATTGTGGCACAATTGAGTCTTTTGATTGATGTAAACTATAAAATATTGGTTCAATGTATCTCCAAGGGCATAAGAATATATTTCTCACAAACATTTTTCTTGCATTGTGTCAAAGGATTATTTCATTTTCTTTCTCACAAAAGTGACTCATCGTTTATATGGAGAATGAAACAATTTACAAGCATAAATTCTATTATCTTTCACAATAATAGAATTTGTGATATACATAAACTCCCAACTATGTTGTTTTCTTTTAATGATTACTCAGAGATATAGTTTATAATAATAAACACTAGTGAACTTAATGTCATGTACAATCTAAGAAAACAATACTTGAGTTGTTACAAGATATATTTCAGGGTGAGAACATAAATTTATTGTAAGTTCCACCAGAAATCAAAATAACACAACTAGCATTTAAGGCCAGTGTCAAATTTAAGGATGTGCATAATAAACATTGAAAGTGAGAACCTCACACTCTTAAATTCTAAGCCTCACACTTTCAAAGTGCAAGTCTCGTTGTTTTAGCATGCAAGGCTCAAAATTTTAGAGTGTGCGGCTCATAATTTCGTAGTACAAGGTTCAAAATTTCAGAGTGTGAGGTTTGCATTGTTAGAGTTTGGGGCTCGTACTTTCCTAGTGCGGGGCATGTAAATAAATTTTATGTGCAAGGCTTGTAGTTTTGACAATGTGTGCTCACACTTTCAAAGTGCAAGTCTCATAATTTTCACAAATTTGAAAGTATGAGTATCAAAAATTTGATAGTGAGGCTTTCCATTTGAAAGTGTGTGTTTTACACTTCAAAATTGCTATTACATGGATTTATTTTTAGTTTTTATTTTTAATTTAATACAACAGGATCATTGAATTATAATAGTTAGCACCCACTAACCTCACATCAAGGATTTTTCACTTTATTTTAATACAACAGGATCATGACTTATAATAGTTAGCGGAAACTAACCTTACTGAAGATTTTTCACTTTCATTCAATACCATGGGCTCATGACTTATAATAGTTAGCGACCGCTCACCTTACATCAAGGATTTTACAGGAAGTTATTGTTATTTTTTTATTAATCCAATGGGATCATGCCTTTAATAGTTAGTGGCTGCTAGCCTTACTTACTCCCAACATGAAAATCTAAAAATAGAAAAATTGGAATCCAATAATAGTAATATTGGAATCCATTAATAGCAAAATTGGAATCCAATAATACTAAAATTGGAACTCAAATAAGTCCAATAATGACAATATTGGAATCCAATATTGTTACTAATGGAATCCAACAATAGTAATAATGGAATCCAATATAGACAAAAATGGAATCCAATATAGGCAAAAAAGTGATAGATTTCTTCCAAAACATGTAATACTAGAGTCCATATTCACTGGAATATGTCCAGATTTAGTGAAATAAGAGTTATGAGAAATTTTCCCTCATTGTATGGTTGGGATGTAAATTTATCTTTCACCTCTCTTTTGGGTTGTTGGAAGATTAGTTTGGGTTCTTGAACAAGATGATTTGTTGAAGTAAAGAATTTTTTTGTGAAAAATGAGATTTGAAAGTGGTAATTTTTAATAATTTATTGGTTCCCAAATGTGAATATACATTGTTGTATTTATTATTGCAAGTCTTAAAAATATTGTAAAATACTCATATTGAAAGTGAGTGTATATATTTGTAATGGATATTAAAGGCCTTCTACATTGTTATATGTCTTGAAAATGTTTAAATGGAGATTTCTATCATATGCTAAAATTGTGTTCCTTCTATTATATGTTTGATTTTTTTTTGTGATCCTATATTGATGTATGATTAAAAATGGTTATGGAGGAAACTACATGAATTAAAAAGTGAAATATAGTTTTACTATATCTTTCTCATTCATCCTTATCTCTTTTTTAAAAAGAAGAAAAATATACTCAAATGTGTGTTAAAAGGAAATTTTTGAATGTAGGAATACAACAAAAATAGATTACAAAACATAATAATAAGATTTCATAGGGTAAAAATCCTCAAAAATAGGGATAAATATATAATATTGGTAGAAATCAACACTTGCTACAATCATACACTTCAAGTCTAGGCTATAGTATGATCCAAAACCTACTAGACATTCCCAACCTAGGGGAAGATTCTAAGAAATATCCAACATTTTAAGACTCTTAAAACTATTTATAAATTTATAGTACACATTTAAACATAAATAAAACAATTAAAAACATTATATAGGTGGCATGGGTACCCATTCCTTGTCCATCACACTAATCAAATACAATTACAAGAACATGGTTTTGGGTGCATGGACCTTCTCCTCATTTTCATTATTTCATAATTTACATACTCAAACTCAACTATACAACACATAGTGGGGGCATGTTTCACCCTTTACTTTATAACTCGTGTGGATTAATTAAAAAATTGGGCCTAGATCCATTTACAATAGTGTGGTATGTGGGGTTTTGGAAGGTATCAAAGTGGATAAGTTCTTTGTAGGATTTAATTCATTTCCTATTTCACATTTATGGGGAAGATATTAAGTTAAAAAAATTGATACAATACTCTTCTCTCTTAACATGGTGCTTTTATTCCCCTCTTTCCTCTCTTTGGTGTTGGGTTATATGCACTCAACGCTCTAATTTCTCTTTTACAAAATTGAGGATTTATTTTGCCTCTAATCCTTTGAAAAATCATTGCACTAAAAATATATAAATTATAACAAGAATGAGAGCTCCTCCTGCTACAAAATAAAGAGGTGTATTCCTTCCATGCTTTTAATATCTTTCCTTTACTTCGTGCAGTTTAACTTTACAAAATTTACAAGCATTATTTACATTTTTATTTATAATTGAGTATTTATAATAGACATTGAATACCCTTTGAGTTTTAGGTTTCACCATAGAGTGTTCCAAAAGCAACACATTAGAAGACAAATATCAAGATAAGATAAAGTTTTTGTATAACCTCATATATGTTTTTACTTTAAGAATATAATTTTTAACTACACACTTAAAGGGGGAAATGTGGACACTAAAATTTGGAAACTTATCCTTTGAAATGAAAAATTTGGATCTAATCCTTTTCTAGGACACGTTCTATCTATGTAAGTCCAATCCATACATCAATTTATCCATCTCTTGAATTTCTCATCCATACACTATGCCATCTCTTTCATTAAAGAAATATTAATTAAATAAATAATCATTTATCTCCAAACATCATTCCTACACTTAATATTTTATCTCACTATCTGCATAGGAAAAACCATATAACTTAGGGCTATAGTGGACAAGGGTCCTAAATGAATTTTACTGATTATACCCCCTTTTATCTAATAAATCAATTATCAATTTTATT
The DNA here is from genome assembly GCA_018340775.1 of Taxus wallichiana var. yunnanensis. Taxonomy (NCBI): domain Eukaryota; kingdom Viridiplantae; phylum Streptophyta; class Pinopsida; order Cupressales; family Taxaceae; genus Taxus; species Taxus wallichiana. Next base: position 10,446,890 of record CM031239.1, read on the forward strand.
ATCTTATATATGTCATTTCATCTTTGCAGGTGATCCTTAGCATGCCATTTTTCATATATAAGCTTATATAAGAAATTAAATATCAATGCATGATACCCGGGCATCCTAGAAATTAAAAAAACTACAAGAATGAGTGAAGGTGCACATGCGAGAAGTAGAATGCACATAGGATAAGGAAAGGAAAGTGTATGGAAGATACTAGACATAATTAAGAGAAGCTACCATAAGAAGAGGAAGGTCAAAAGAGAAAGTGATGATGATATAAGAAGTGGCCTAAAACTACTAACAAAGAGGCATATACAAAATAAATTCACATGAGGTAAATGATGAAAGATGAGGTTAATTGTGTTAGGAAAAAGATGAAGCCTATGAAGGGAAGGTGAAGGAGAAAGGGTGGAAAAAGAAGAATGCACATGAGGAGAATGGAAGGGGATGCATAATATTGACAAGTTATGCATAAAAGAGGAATCCCATAAGAAGAAGAGGCATGGGTGCACACGAATTTGAAATAAGGAGAAGGTGTGGAAGAAATCGTATGTGGAAGGAAACAAAAAAGGAGTTGGTGCGAAACACATCAGGATTTGGAGGTGTTGAAGAAAGTGAAGTGCGAAGGGAGTTGCAGAGAAGAAACCAAGGTGCAAAAAGATAAAAAAAAAAGTGTAGACACTAGAAAATGAGCCTTGTGCATAAGGTATCTCATTCAAAGATACCAAAAACATCATAAAAAACAATAATCTCACAAAATTAACTAAAAATTTAAAACCCTTCAAAATGGTGATAAAAGAAACCTCATGTATCATTTACTAACTCTCACCCACTCACATTTAACTCTATCCATCCCATTTACCCATTTTCATTCCCAATGCACTATATAACCTTATTATCTCACCCATCTACTCATGTTACACCCATATATGTCACAATATTCTATCCATTCAAAAACTATAAAATAATACTCATCCCATCATTTCATCCTCTTGATTTTCCCTTGACTCTTTATCCACTTAAGCTCATACTTGATTTTTTACTTCTTTTCATGTATACTTCATTGCATATTTTGGAGAGGTGAAGGTGCATTACAAAGGATAGGTGAAACTTGTAAGACTATTATTTTGGGAAAATTTTAATGCAGGTTCTAGTCATGCCCATAACTAGCCTATAACCTTTTTGTGATTTTTAGTGAATTACACCCGTGTCAGGTTTGTGACTGAGTCAAGTATACCATTCATTTTTATGCATTGTTTTGAATTTTTTTTTATAAAATGTATTTAATATCCTTAAATGGTTAGGGATATGACTGAGGTAGGTCCCCTAACCACAAAAAATAACTAACATTTTCTTCGTGTGTTTTTGTGCAAACTATAGATTCAGATCGGAAGTTTACCCACTTTATTCATTGAAAGAACCCATAATTGTCATTCTCTTTTCAATGGAAATGTAAGCCCATTTATTTAGTAGCATTGATTTTAGGATTTTCATATCTACTAGTACATATTGTATGTGATTCAAATCTAGGCTTACATAAATAAGTAAGCACCAAGGAATAGGAAGGCATGTACACATGATTCTACAAAGATGCAGATAAAAAATGGAAATGAAAAGATAAAAAGAAGCACATAAGGATCTTGGAGGGAGTCCTAGCATATGGTGAGGGCATGAAAAAAGTGTAGAGGATGAGGCATGAAGTAACAAGACACATTGAAAATTGGTAGAAAGGACGAACATGGATTTGCATGGTCACTAGGGTGATAATGACTAGATGATGGAGTAGTTGATAAAGAGAATCCAACTAGTAGATGACATGACAAGAAAGGATTGGTACAAAGAAGATAATGCAGATAAGAGTATTGAAGATCCCAATTTAAATTTAATTTCTAAATTGGAGGGGGAAAGAAGCCAATATTGAGGAAAGAGAAGTAGGAACAATCAAAGTGCAACTGTAAAAGGTAGAGGAGACCAATGAGTTGACGATTGTTATGGAGAGTGGTCATTATTGTTGAAGTCCATGGAGAGTGGTTGAGGGTAGTTGGCCAAAAGCTATGTGGTCATCCAAGAGAGAGTGGCTGAGATATAAAGGTTGGGATTAACCAAAACCCAAAGGAGTGATTTAGAGAAAAGAGACTAGTTGGTCCCTAGGTGGTGCCAAAATTATAAAACCCCATTGAGGGAAGTGTTTGTAAATTTCATATGGATCTTTAATATTATAAATGAAACATAAACATTTTTTTCCCACAACGTTTACTCTAATGAAAATCTAGGGAGTAATTGGTAAATCATGCTCATCATGCAATCAAGTGATATTAGAACATGATACTTTCCTGCTAATGGAGTTAGTAGATAACCGAATGTGAGGTAGTTAAGACAATTGATTAGTGTTCTCTACTATATGAAGTGGGTAGAAAACAAATATAGAAAGAAGAGCACAACAATTGGTAGGATGAAACCAAGAAGGGAAGATGTGTCGATGTGGAAATCATGAAGAAGCTTGAGGAAATGATGGGAGAGCTTAAAGGAATATGAGATGTGCTAACCTAACTAGAGCACATAGAGGAAAACCAATTAAAAATTAGGGGTCTTGCGGCCAGAGGTGGAGAGAAGATGAAGGACTCGACATAGAGTTGAAGGCGCAAGAAAAAATGTGTAAAGAGTACTACGAGAGAACCAAATAAAGAATGTGTGTGTGGAGGAATAACTAAAAGTTGCATGTGAGGATCGGAATAGAGAATAAGAAAATAACATGGGAGTACCATATAAGGATGTACAAGTGAAGGGTATATATTCTAGTGCATGAAAGAATCAAACTAGAAAATGAGGATGTTGATGAGGAGGATATTGTTGAAAAAGACCATGAGCATGCAAAGGAATGCATGGAAACAGAAGGGGACTATGGAAAAATAAGTGGATTGAAAGGAAGGGAATTCATGCAAGGAGGGTATGTATGCATAATACATAGGAGATGTGTGGGAGATAATTTTAGAGGAGCATGAATTAGGGCATGTCATAGAAAGTGCAAGAAAATAGACCCGAGTGGAAAGGTGAGTAACCTAGAGATGTGTATAAAATAATACTTCAAGAGGATTTAGGGAGAACTAAAGTGAATATGCACGCAAAATGGAAGAACCATTGTAGGAGAAGCTAAGTAATCTAGGGAGATTGTGAGAGAAAGTGTGAAAAATATCATATATGGTAAGGATATCCAATATGATCTCGAAAGGAATCATGCATGGAGGCACGTAAAGTAAGAGGAGAACATGATCCTAAAGGATTGGAGTAGTAGTTTGGAGACACTATAGGAGAACACGAAGGAGGAAGTTGGGATTGAGAGAGGCCGAGAGAAGTAAGACCTAGAAGAAGTTTCCTGAAGGAAAAAATGTAGAGAAACTAAAGGGAATAGCTTTTGGAGTACACATGGAAAAGGGTGCACCAGGAGGAGAAGAGGTAAGAATAAATATCAAGGTGGAGAACTATGGAGAGGCTCTAGAAGATCTATGCATATGGAGCACAAGAGTAAGTGGTGAATAAAAATTTCCACAACATGAGGGAGGATAAGATTGAGGCCATCATTCATAGTGTGGTCTAACAGAGCCTAAAAGGTGAAGGTGAGGATAAGCCCTCAAGAATTCCATAGGTAAAGGAAAATATGAGGTACCAAAGGGTTGTATTGAATGGAATGAAAAATAATATAAACATACAAAAATATTGAGGAGAAGCATAAACTTAAGACACACTAAAAGGGCATAAGGAAAGAATGAAAGAAAAGAGAATAAGTCCATAGGGAAAGGAGGCATAAAAGGAAAGGGTCATGATAGAAAGGTGACAAATGGAAGAGGAGGATAAAATGGCAGAAAATCCATGAAGAGATAGAAGAGAAGACAAGGAAAGAAGTGTGCACTAGGATAATGCACAAAAGAGAAAAATCTAGTGATAACATAGACCATAGAGGATGACATGAATGAGGATAAACTCAAACAAAGTAGAAATGAAGCTAAGGGTAGACTCACAAAGAAGAAGTCTCGATGGAAAATACTTAGAGAGAAAATGAGGAAACAAAGTAAGAAGATACTTACGCAGGAGAAGAGAAAGAAAAAAATCACTAAGGATCGGAAGGAGGATCCACCAGAGAGAAGAGGTTTTTAGGTAGAAAGAACCAATGATAGAATGTGAGGTAGCACAAAAAAGTAACTAGGGAGTAAATAAGGATTAGAGGTATCAAAATAAGTGCAAAACAAGGATGGCTTATTGGATCAAGGAAATGGGACTATTTGTCTAAAGGGTGATTCTATCACTATCATACACTTAAGGAGAAACTCAAGTGTAGATTACCCTAGGTGTTTAAAGCATGGGAATCCTGGGACTTAGAAAACCTAAAATGAAGAGGAAGGTGTGCACATGAGAAGTATAAGGTGCACAAGATAAGGAAAGGAAAGCACATGGAAGATGCATGGAAAAATTAAGAGAATATGCAAAAACATGAAGGCTATGAGGAGTAGGTCAAGGAACAAGGTCACAGAAAGAATAATGCACTTGAGGAGAGAGCAGAATAACATGTAGAAGATTAAAAGGTGCACATAGAAGAATAACATCATAAGAAGAATAGGAATGATGCACAAGGTGTAAAAAAGTAAAAGGTGTAAGAGAAAGCATATGAAAAATGAGATACAAAAATAAGGAGGTGGTAAAACAACACATTAGGATGTAGAGGTGAAGAAGAAAGTGAAGTGTGGAAGGGATTTTATAGAGAAGAAACCAAGGAAGGAATGGAAAGATAAGGAAATAAGTGAGAACCAGGGAAGAGGAAGGCATGTGTAGAGGATTCTATGAAGCCCATGATAAGAAAGGGATGTATACAGAGATAAAATAAGTGCACAATGATTTAAGAGGGAACCATAACATAAGATGACAACGTGACATAAGTATGAAGGATGAGGCTCGAGGTGATAAGATTCAAAGAAAGTTGGCTGAAAGGATGGACACCACATATCTACATGGTCGTGTGGGTGATAGTGACTAGATGGTGGAGTAGCCGATAAGGAAGATCTAACCACTAGGTGACATGGTATGGTAGGATTGGCCCAAATCAGATCATGTAGATAAGAGAATTAAAGATCATAGTTTAAATTTGAAGTTTGAGTGGGAGGAGTGGAGAAGTCAACATAGAGGAGAGAGAAGTAGGAACATTCATACATGTGGCTATAAAAGGAAGAGAAGACCACCGAGTTGAAGGTTTTAATGGAGATTGGTAGTTTTTATGAAGGCCATGGAGAGTGGTTGAGGGAATTTTGCCAAATGTTGTGTGGTTATCCAAGAGAAAGAGGGGATATGAGATAGAGGTTGGAATTAGCCAAAGAGATGAAGGAGAGAGTTAGAAAGAAGAGACTGGGTTGGCCCTAGGAGGAACCAATAATTGTAAAACTCCATTGAGGGAGGAATTTGTAGATTCCATATGGCTCTTTGATCTAATAGATTAAACATAAACAATTTCATCATGTTATGTTTACTATGAAAATGGAAGGTTTAGAGAGTACCCGGTAGAGCCCATGTCATCCTTTTGTCACTTCATAACTCACCTGACATTTTCATAAGATCCTATTGCAAATATCAATACAAAAGCACTCATGGATCTCCTAGATCTTATAAAATTAGTTGCATGTTATTTAGATAATTCAGTACTACATTTATAAAGTACACAACTAGGTAAAAGACTCTAGTTTCCTCCATTTATAATCACTCAAATGCCCTAGATATATATATTATCAAGAGAAAAGTCACTCCAAGAATTGTCAAATGTCTTCAAGGGAAAAAAGTTTAGTCTATAAATTGAAGTACACCACATCACACTGCTACTATGTAGGGTATATTGTCTACTATCTAGCTATCCCACTATCTTTATTTTAAGAGACATGAGGGCACACAAAGAGGGATGTTTTAGATCACATTCACACTTGCACAAAATAATTGTAAAACTACATGAGGTTTGATAAATTTCAAGAGCATGTTATATAACATTTGGATTATTTCATTAGGGTTTTATTTCCAAGGGTAGTATAGCCTCACCCACACACTAATTTCTCCTTTTGTTATCTAATTATTTGATGAAGGGTATTACATGTATCTAGGGTTTCTAGTTATTACAAGGATCATTACATTTGTGTAAAATAGAGTGACATATAGGGATGGAGATATTTAAATAATTAAAGGGGAAAAAGTTTTAGAACCCCATTTCAAGAAGATCTAAAACTGCATAGAAGAGGGTAAAACCATATAAAATAAGGGTAGTACTTATACAATTATAGATTCAATCAATTTTCATCTACCATATTAGAAATAAAGCATCTTAAAGTTTATATAAAAATGTTTGCCCACTTTTCACACCCAAATATTCTCCATTCCACTTTTTATAGATGATTATTCATCTCATCTTATGTTTTCTTATCTATCATTACATCATTTACCATTATTACAACTATTAATGCATTATTCTAGCTATGTATGGTTAACATTAGACTAACTAATTGAGAATAACCCTATGTAACAAACCCTTACATCCTATATATTTTCTTATATCCCATCTCTCTTATTTATTTAGGGTGTAAAAGATATTTTAGGTGGGTGCATGTGAAGTGATCTCAAAGTGAGCATGCCATTATCAATATGAGATTGACATGGAGTGATAAGATAATCACATGTTGTTATTGCTATAATCTCAAGGAGATTAGTTGGAAATAAATTTGGTGCACAGTATTTCCTCCAAGAATTAAAGCTAAGATGAAAGTATAAAATATGTTTGTAAATTTTGTAGATATTTTCATGGAAATTGTGATTGTATTAGGGAGTGAAGTTAACCAATATTGAAATTTGGTCATTTTATTGTGTAATTCCATATTGATTTTAAAATTATCATGTTAAGATCATGCATAAAATTTTATTATTTGTGTGAGTAGTGTATATATTATTGTTATTGGTGCTGACATGTTCACACTAGGAAAGTATTATCTTTTTCTAACTAGGTAAGTGCTACCTTAGATCACATAAGAAAAGAGGTTAAGCATAAATTGGGGATTATTTATATTATTGGAGAAATAATTTTATGTGCATGTGAAAATTGATTTATTACATGTATTTAGTTGATTATCCTATTTTATAGGTTACTCACAAACACCAATTGGTTAGAGTGAAGTCATATTTCTAGCATATTTAGACTTGACACTCCCTTATATTAAATGTAAAATTGTTTATTATTAATGAGATACAAAATGAAAAATTGATCCACAATTATATGTGAAGGATTAATTTCAGCATGTGGTAATGTCACATTAAAGAGATCCTAGTTTATAGTATCCAATACTCTCATATTGTATCATAACTTTATTTATGCAAATTTATGCAACCATTACTCGTGAAACATACTCAACCTCAATTATATTTTTTATTTCATTTTTTTCCATACAAAATTATATATTCAAGGTTTTATTTCAAAAAAACTATCACTACAAGTATTGGAAGTTATACATTGTATTGCAATTGAAGTCTTTTTATTATTACCACTCTCTTCTACCATTTGGTCTATAATATATATATGTGTGTGTGTGTGTGTGTGTACATATACATATACATATACATATACATATATACATACATATACATATATATATCACATGAGATGTTACATCTAATAGATGACCTAAAAATACTATTATATTCTCAAAGGGAATTACCTCTCATCTACCCTTATACTCTCGATCATGCACCTATATAACCAAATTTCACCCTTGTGAACATAGAACATCACTTTTCAGCTATTCTTTACATACCACAAGTATCACCTACATTAACATTGGATTTTATAATTTTAATTAAAGAATTGGAAAATTTGAATTTTTGTGGAGACATATGTAAATATATAATTTCTATTATGTATTGTTTTCACGATAAACATCTAGCATGTAAAATTTAAAATTTTGGTGATGAAAATCAAGCCCCCACTTGAAAACTTGCCTTCCTAGTAATTATAAACCCCTCTTTTGACCAACCTATTAATTATGTAACCCTAATTTTGGATAAGAAAAATTTTCTAACATTATTTTAAAGTGTGTCTCATGTGTAGGGAAGTATACCTAGTTTTGTTGAGATCCAAATGAAGTAGTTGTTCCCAGAGGCATAAAAGGGCCATTTTTAGCCACTTTGCAATAAAAGAATATCCTTTGGATCCAAGAGAAAAAAAATCTAGAGATTTTTTAGAGGAATTTTTAATGGATCCAAGGAATTTTAAAATAATTTTTGGAGTTATACAGTGTTGGGATTCATTTAAGAAAAATATGGTCATTATTAGTGCAAGGAATGATAACTTCAATATAGAGAGTGGATTTTTCCTAAAGATTTTTTCAGTTACAGAAGGATTTGGAAGCTCAAAATTAGGAAATTGAAATATTTTAGAACTATCCACATGGTAGATACATAGTTTTTGTCCAAGTCTTTAAAATCTTCCATGATAGTATGATTCATTGAAGCTACCCCTTAGTGCGAAAAGAGTGAGTATGCCTAAAAATAAAATTAAAATAAGAAATGGATCTTGTAAATGGTTTTAATGGTAATATAAGGTGTTTTTATTCAAAATCATATAAGTTTTGACCTCCAAACTCCATGTCTTTCTCCGGTGTATAAAAATCACTCTCAAAGTGTTCTAATTACACGTTAGCATGATGACATCAACAAATTTTACATGATTGAGTATGATTTCCACCATGAGATGTAATATTTCCCTTGTCCCATGATTTAAGGAGATATTGGGGCCATAAAAGTGTGCCCCCTTTCCAACAAACAAATTTCATCACTTAAGACTTGCAACTTGCACCCTAGGTCGCTCCACAAGCCAAAATTATGACCCCATGTACCCTTATCACATTTTTCTACCTTTTCTACCCAATTTTCCATGTTCCATGGTACAAGGGGACAAAGAAAACCAAATTCCCCCTTTTTGTTTCCATCACTTAAACACATGTAACTTACTGCTAGGAAGGATCAAACTTAGTCTTGGTTCACCCCGTCCCTCTTCATGTGCATAGGCCCCCATGGTGCATTTTTAGAATTATATGTACTTTTACCATTGTATAAAAATAAAATGGGATAATAGGGACACTAAATTTCAATCCATCCATCTTAATTAACCACTGGTCATAGGTAGGGCCACATTACAACTTATGGAGCCCTAACTTCAGCTCCTTCCATCTCATTCTCAGATCACCACATTGTGTCACTTGTCAAAATCTTGTGCAAAGAGAACTTGGCTGTCCTATACACCCCTTAACTTATTATTTCCATTATTTTTTAGGGTGAAACTCCACCTCTAACCCCCAACTGATCCTCGGTTAATCCCGTTTAGGTTTAACATGACCTAAAGTTCTTGAGAGGGGAAAATGGTTAATTAAAACACTTATCCATTTTTATGCATTTCAAATTGGATTTTTCCTTCCCAAACTCATATCCATTTTGTTATGATGTTGATAATTTTATAGACACCTTCATATCCAAAAACATAAACTTACTTATATCTCCAAAACCCTTCACTCATTTTCCATAAGATTTTAACATCAACCTCTTCTCAAAAAATCCTTCGTAATGTGTATAAGGTCATTACCATTGATGCTTTGAAATTTTTTATATCCAAAATAAAACTTAAGCCATTTCATCTACCTTTTAGATCTACAAAGTTATGGTGATGTAAACCTCTAAAAATTGGAGCAGAGGATCCTAAAAAACCTAAAATTTTGAGAGTAGCTTCGTTCCATTCCCATAGCCAGAGTCCCACCTTCCAAAATTACTAAGTTTTAATAGGTCCTATCAGTATAAAAATAGTTAAATTCAGAAACAAAAAAATTTCAGTGGCATCGTGACTCCTTGCAAGTCAAAAACACTAAAATGTGAAAATTTTGGAAACTTACTAAAAATAGCGATCCGGAATAGGACTTGATAAAAATAGAAAGTGTTGGGATTAGGGTTGAATAATTCATATCCACTCATTCCAAAATCATTTCACTACTTCTTAGCATCATAAAGGTCAAATATTCACGTTTGGATCTAGTCTCCACATTGAACACTAATTAGCCCAATGTGGTTGACATTAATGTGACACACATGGACTTTGAAGATATAAAACAAGGATATCAGGTGAGCCTCATGAACCTATGGAGAAAAATACAATATTGATCAAGATATTAAAAGTATGTTATCATCCTCTATATGTTCAAAGGACTGACCTAGTCCTATCTTGTATACAACACTATGACCTAGACTCCATAACAATCCAAGCAAATGAAAATTATTTTCTTGCATTCCTCAAACTAATAGGTATTTATCAATTTTTGAAAAATCCTACCTTTAATAACATGGTAATCATCACTCAAGATTTTTCCTCACAAGAATGGGTAATAACAAACTCATACTTACATGGCTTGGCAGTTTGTTCATGTCTTAAATAGGAAAGGAAACCCTCTTGAATTCCTAAGAATTGGTCTCAAAGTGAGTTCGGCGAAGCATAATAAGATGCAATTATTCTATTAAATAGAGTGATAGGATAAGAAACCACAAAGTATTTCCAAGATTGGATGGCTTAGTTCATTCTGGTGGTCACAGAAGGAGATCAAATGATTGATTGGGGGTAGATCATAAGCAATAACATTCATTGGTAGCTATTGCAGGTTCCTGCCTCTAAGAATTTTACCATGAAATCCTATCTGATGTATGCTCTTGCATACACAATACCTTTCTAAGGTATCTCTACTGCACCTAATGTGTGATATAAGTCACCTGCCTATTAAAAATACCCACAAATCATATATCATAAAAGTAACTCAAACTTATCATAAGGTAAATGATGCATTCATCATGCATGTTATAAGGCTATTTGGAGGAAATCCTGAATGGAAAATATGATCTCAAGAAACCGAGTTGATCAAGAAGTATGCAAGTCATTTCATTAATTTTCCCACCTTCACCTATCTCAGGTTTGGAGGATTTTATCTTGCACACCTTAGGCTACTGAGGTACCTAAGTGACAAGCTCATCATAATTGAGTGTTGCAGGTAGTTATCCCATGTTCACACCATGTGTAGAAGTGCAAAGAAGAAAGATTTATCTTTTCCTATTCCTATAGGAATTTACTCATGTAAAAATATAACACATGTAGCCAACATTGAGTCTTCATTTTTATCCTTCAAATTGTACTCATATGTATCTTGGTCAAACTTTGACATCAAGAACAATCTCAAGACTTTTATCCTAATAGGTTTGCATCATATTCCAGAAATTAAGGATTATTGGCCTAATTACACCGATTAATTTGAGGTGAGGAAAGAAGACTACATGAGAATGATAGTGGATCAAATGAGGGACTTCAAGTTTTAATGGTTTGTAGAAGGAATGAAAGATGATAAGTAAGATATATTTGATCATAAATATCAAGAAATGAAATAATCTCCTCTTCTATCCACCCCATGGAACATTTGAGAGTTTGGTGACATCAAAGAAAGAACCATGGCAGTGATTCAGAGGTCAAAATATTGGTTCAAGTGGAAGAGGGTCTCTTTCATTGAATATGGTGGTCCACTTTCTGCATTAAGGTAAGTTTCTCTCACTTCATCTCTCAAGGCACTTAAAAGGGCTATGAGGTATGCTCATTCGAAGGAATATTCCAAGATGAAGCTTATGGAAACAAAGTGTACCAAAAAAATTCCCCTTAGAGGATTCACAAGAAGGCAAAGGTCGGAGAAGATTCCATGGAGCCACTTATATTAGGGGAAATTGATCTATCAAAATCTCTGAATCAACCTCTCAATCAATGTGTTTCCCCATCGGTAGCTGAGTCACCTCATCTTGGGAAAGCCCTAATTCCTTTTTCAAGTTCATGTGAGTTCCCTTATGCTTGAATTTTTGCCTACACCAAATGAGACCTTCGCATGGGTACATGTGTTTCTTCAAGGAGAATCAAGAATGGTGAAACAAGCCATAACACCTAACTTTCAGGTTATCTCAATTTAAATAAAAACCAAGAGTACCGGAGAGAATAAACAATTTCTTATTTATTTAATGAGGCTTATAGATCTCAAGTATGTGGAAGTTACACATCTAAAATTTGTTAATACTATGAGAGTTGAAACAAGATGATTATGATCTAACTAGGATTTCCTTAGGATAGGCCACTCATGAGGGAGATGTGAACCTATTCAAATAGTGTGTATCCCTATTGATTACAAGGAATGAATAAAATAAGCATACTATGGAGCAACTAGAAGAGAATGTGAGAACCCTCACTACTTGTGTACATTTATTCTTGAAACCAAACACAACACCACCTCATATGGAAGAGGTTATATTTACCATCAAAAATTTTGATCCTCAAGTAATACACAATGCTGAAGGGTACACCATGAAAGGGGAGACAATGAAAAATGAGTGGAGAATATTCTAGAAATAGGAAATGTATTATTTCCTGATATTCTTTCTATTCAAATTTTAACTTGTTAGTGCTTCTAAGGTAAAGATGATAAAGGAAGATATTGAGAATGAAAAGGCCCATTAGGATAGTGTGATCCCATTGGTGTCTGTGATGATTTATCATGATTATCACTCCTTAGTGAGAAAGAATGTATTCAATTCTATCTCAGATAATATGTCTCCATTGTGGTCACACATTATGCGTGTTAGGTGATCTTTGATAAATGATGTTATATCAGAACTTGAGTCTTGTGGAGAACATGCATATGTAATATTAGAAGATATCAACAACAATGTACAAAATATTAGATCACCTCTACTCTAGGAACATTTAGACTAGGAATAAATCCTAAATTCATTCCAAGATTTGGCCTAGAAAGAGGCAAGGGGTCATTTCTATTTCAATGAAGATACTTTGGAATCCCTCACATAAATTAGAGGCTTAATCTCTAATAATACAAGATATCATCAAGTTTGGTTCACATAATGTAAGACCATTTCTGGTATTCCCAAGACTTGGATCAATGTTTTGGGTTGTGTTGACATTTCATAGGAAGAAAAGGTGGCACTTGTAGAAGCTTGTTTTAGTAAGGAAGTCAAAGGCAAGGAGTTCTTTATAGGAACATTTCCTCAAATTTCTCCAAGATCAATATCTTCATCATTGGGAATTTCTTCATCCTTGGACTAATCACTTTCTTCTTCTCTCTCTTCTTCCCCGTATCTTTATGTTCTAATTATTCATTGGGAATGTAATTTTCAATTTTTTTTATCTTATGACAATGTAAAAGTCCATTTTCATTAATAATAAAGGGGATTAGTTTTATTCATATATGAATATGAAAGGTCACAAGTGGTAAGTATAGGAAAAATCATGGGTGGGGGAGATCAAGAGACATATTGTGAAACTATACATTTGGGTGGCTTCTCCATTCCAAGGGGTTGATATTTTTTTATCCTATTATAAGCAAAAGGGTATTTATTCTATTTTATTTTCCATGTTCTTCTATTTCCTATTTCTAACTTTGCAAAACATTGTAATATTTCAAATAACCAAGAAAGATATTTGTATCTTTTAGGAATAAATAAATTGAACTGAACATCTTTGATTTGTTAATATTTCTATTGTTTATAAGTTTGTTTTATTCCTATTGGATGTGGACCTACTTTGGTTAATGTTAGTGAAAATTTTAGTTCTTACTTACTACCTTAACCCTATCTACCTAAATTCTTATCTCCACTTCAACTCTCTCCAAAATAATTCCTCCCCTATACTCTATAGAAGTAATTTAGCACATGTTTAGTGGATTATTTTTGTGTGACCCTAACCTATAAAAGGAACGATAACCAGATCATGCCAAGCCAAGAACATAGATGTTAATTAAACATCACAATCAATAAGATGAAAGCAACTCACCAAAATAACTTTACATAAACCTTTGCAAACAAATGAGAAACAATATCATATATTACTATAGAACTCAATGAAATACAATGAGAATGGACCTTGCTTATATAGGCAAGGAATAACAATCTAAGAACCAATCAAGGTCATAGGTCAAGCCATAAATCATGGAAATAACTAGTCATCAAAGAACTAGTCAAGTCCATAGATTTATGAGAGAACTAGACATCAAGGATTTGGTCAATACCATAGATCTGGAAAGAACTAGTCAATACCATAGATCAAGGAAAGAACTATACCTAAGAACTAGATAATATCTCCTAATATCTAAATAAATAAAAAGAAATATCCACACACATAAGTGGGTGAGGATAAATACAATAAAGGTAAATAATGTACCTAGGTGAACATGAGCTATGGTAAATATCTACTCTAACACCCCCCCTCAAGTGAAGCTAGGGGCCAAAATAGAAGTGGCATGTCCACAGTATGAGTCCCGGAAACTAGGCCTGATGAGGTACTCATGTATAATATATCCATGAAGAAATATCGAACCAAAAGAAGGAAAGAATCCTACTATAAGGAGAGATAAAGAAGAAGAAGAAGAAGGAATATGTTCTCACGAACACCCCCAAGAACAAATTCTGAAACCCCAAGCATTCCACGCAACTCAAGGTAGTGAGGTGATGCAAAAGACTTTGTAAAGATTCCTGCAACCTACTACTAAGTTGGAAGGTACTCCAAGCAAAGAACTCCATCCTGAATGTGTTTCCGAATGAAGTGGATGTGTATCTTGATACGCTTGGTCTGTTGGTGCTCAACTGGGTTGTAAGAAATGTGAATTGCACTTTGGTTGTCACACCAAAGTACAGTCAGTGAATCCTATGGGAATCCAAACTCTTTCAATAACTAGCGAAGCCAAAGAATTTGCTGACTCACTGTAATCAAGCCTTGTACCTCTCTACCTCTGAAGATGAAAGTGCAATAGCCTGTTGCTTTTTGCATGCCCAAGCAACTGGAGAAGAACCAAGACAAAAAGATAGCCAGAAGTGGAATGCCTATCATCAATAGAACCTACCCAATCTAAATTTGTATACCCAACCAACTGAGTAGAGCCCCTAGTGTAGTGTAGGCCAAAGTGGGAAGTGCCATGCAAATAGTGCAAAATCCTTTTAGCAACTTGTCATTGACTACTATGAGGAGAATGTGCAAACTGAGATACAAGCCCTACTACAAATGAAATATCAGGGTGAGTATGGGTCAAGTACATGAGACTCCCAACCAACTACTTATACAATGTAGGATCACAAAGTGGTGTGGTACATGTGGATGTAAGAGTAACTCCAGACTGAAAAGGAGATGGACTTGGCTTACAATCAGCCATATCAAAGTGCCTAAGAATATCATGGGTGTACTTTTGCTGACTCAAATGAATCCCTGAATCTGTCTAAGAAATCTGAAAACAAAGGAAATAATGCAATAGCCTAAGATGTGTCATGTCAAACTATGTAGAAAGAGACCTCTGAATACTTTGAATGTGGGAAGAAGATCTTCTAGTAAGTAATAGATCATCAACATATAATACAAGTATTAAAATATCATCACCGACATGTTGGAGATACACTTTGTATGATCATAGTGGTAATGAAAAAACCAAGAGATAGAAGAAAAGAATCCATCTTCTCATACCAAGCCTAAGGGGCTTGTTTGATACCATAGAGAGACCTTGAGCCAACAAATAAGAGAAGAATCCTAAAACAAATCCATCCAGATGCTCCATATATATTTCCTCTTGTAGATATCCATGTAAAAAGGCACTCTTCACATCCATCTGGTATACGGACCACCCCTGTGATGCAATAATAGCAAGTATAAGGTGTACATAATCCATCTTGGCAACGAGTGCAAAAGTCTCAGAGTAATCAATACCTTCGACTTATGAAAAACCTTTGCAACAAGACGAGCCTTATACTTGTCAATGGACCCATCAGCTATGTATTTGGTTTAATATACCCACTTACACCTAACCATATTTCTTCCTTTAGGAAGAGATACCAAATCCCAAGTATGATTATTCATCAAAGAAGAATACTCAACTGCCATCACATCATCCCACTCCAGTATCCCATGAGCCTTTGAAAAAGACTGTGGATCCTCAGAAACTACCTGACACAAAAGTCCAGAACCTATAGAATGTGTGTGATGATGCCTAGTGGGTGGAAGATCCTCTATGAAAGGTGCTACCTCAGAAATGGTAGTACGAGCCCACTTAGGCATAGTGACAACATCAGTGGGAATAGGATCCTCAATGGCATCTATAACCACCTCATCAATCTCCTCAAAGAAAGGATCCTCAAGATGAGATGAAGAAGAAGAAGGAATGGAAGAATATGAAGAATCATGAGGAGTGAAACACTCATCAAACTGAACATGTGTTCAAAAAGAACATCATGTGTATCAGGATCTAAAAGACAATAAGCTCTCATGTCCTCACAATACCCTACAAAGATCAAGGGTTTACTCTTCTTATCCAAATATTTCCTTTTCTTCTTTGGCACAAAGGCCCAAACATGGCTCCCAAAGACTCAAAAAAATGAGACATCTAGCTTAGTGTTGGACCAAGCTTCCTCTGGAGTCAAATGCTCAAGTGCTCTATGTGGTGTGCGATTCTAAATATAGTTAGCACAATTAACTACTTCTGCCCAATAGATAGGAGGTATATCTCTAGAATGCATCATACAATTAGCCATTTCCTTCAAAGTTCTATTCTTTCTTTCTGCTAATACATTCTGTTGTGGAGTATGAGGAAAAAATGCTGGTGAATAATGCTTTGAGTTACCAAAATTTAGAAAACTCATTGCTGAAGTACTCCCCCCATTATCAGTGTGAAGGTTCTTTATGCTACTAGAATATTGTTTCTCAACCAAATCCTTGAAGACTTTGAAGTGTGAAAAACATCACTTTTGTACTTGAGAAAATAAACCCAAGTATGCCTTGAGAAATTATCAATAAATGTAAGTACATACTTAGCTCCATTGAAAGATGGGGTAGGAAAAACCATCAAGTCACTATACACAAGCTCAAGTGGTGAAGAAGCTCTCTTAGAAAAATTCTTAGGAAAAGGATCTTAGTGTTGTTTCCCTAATTCATAACCATGACAAACTCCTCAAGACAAGAAACTCTAGGAAGACCATCTACCATACCATGAGTGCTCAACTCCTTCAAATATTTGTAATTGAGATGTCCAAATATTTCATGCCAAAGCTTACTCTCTGAATCTGAATGAGAAACCAATCCTGTCCCTATAGAAGAAGTGTCATCAAAACCCTCAAAGTGATATAGTCTAGAACTATGATCAACAATACCTTGAGAAACAAGTGAATAAGGCTCCAAAAAAGTTCTTACTTCTGCCCCATGTGGTGTAAAAGTCATTGTTTTCCTTGACCAAAATGACAAATTTGATATACATAAAGCAAATTTGTAGTGATGTTAGGAACATATAGTGCATCTTGGATATTGCCACCATCAAGTTGTATATCACCTTTTCCCTTAACAAAAATAAAGGAAGAATCTCCAACCTCAATTTTGGAAGTAGAACTCAAACCTAGAGAAACAAAAGACTCCTTGGAAGAAGTCATGTGATGAGAAGCACCAGAATCTATAACCCAATTGTCTGTAAGTGGTGACTGAGATCTTCTAACAACATTAAGTGCTTTTCCATGCTGATTAGAAGGAGGTGGAGTGGAGATAGAAATTTTTGTTTCTTGATTGCATCCTCTAAGGCTTACATTCACTTATAACACCTATTTTCTTCATGATTACTACCCCCACAAAAAGAGCATAAACAACTAGACTTATTCTTTGATTTAGAAGACTCCTTGGGTTTTGAGTTGTTTTCTTTGGGTTTAGAAGCATTTTGAGATGGATAAGGTGTGGATTTGGTTTTACTTGTTTGGTTTTCCCTTGCCCTTAGGATTAGATGCAACTAATGGTTTTGAGAGGTGGAAGACTCATGGTGAGATAATTTGGATTCTTCCTAGTAAGTATTTCACAAAATGTTTCTAAGTTAGGAATTTTGAAGGTGTCACCTAAGGCATCCATGCTAGAGAAAAAGGTAGAAGTAAAATTTTTGAATGGTCCCATCAACTTGGATAGAATCAAGTAAACACACTCTTCATCTTTCTTATCTCTTCCACTCACCTTCAAATGTGTCAACAAATGCTTGAACTTGGTAAGATAATCTATAATTTTTGGAAAATATTCAAGATTAAGAGAGGTGATCTCAATTTCAAGTTGCATGGCTCTCGTATGATCCACCTTACCAAATAAATCCTCTAATTTCTCCCATATTTTGAAAGGAGAGTCACACTTTTCCAAATGAACACTCATCAAATTTGCCTATCAAACCCATACTAAAATTTCTCATATTCTCTAGTGAACACTCGGTTGTTCTTTAGAAGTTAAAGCCCATAATCCTTTCCGCTTTAATTATTGTTTCCATTGTTGATTTCCATGTGTCGTAATTATGTGTTGTTAATGGCTCAACATGATCTAATGCATAAGTAGATAAAGATTCCATCCTCAAAAATCACCAAAATAAATGCAAGAACCAAGCAATGCAACAAGAGCCCCAAACAATGCAACAAGAGCCCCCGATTTTGGCACTTTATAATGAGTGTGTGTTACAATATGGCACTTTATAATTATAGTGTGATTCTCAAAATAAATATTTCCAATGGAAAGAGCATAAAAAAACAAGCACTTTTACAAAAATCGGCACTCAAAACCGAGTTACCGATCAAAAGATACAAGTTTTTCAATATTATGCTCTACTATTTATTTTAGCTGCCACTAAAATGAATAAAATGCTCTTGCCTTCACCACACAAATAAAATGAAAGGGGGCTGGAATTAAGCACCTACTAGTAGGAATCACAAGCTTTAAGCCCTCGTATGACCAGGAGCTAAGGATTTCAATGGGTAAAACACAGACAAATCCCAAATATATAAATATTTAAAAAAATGCTTGCAAAATGAAACTTATAGACATATGTCAATAGAAATATCCTACTCTGTACCAAAAGGAACGATAACCAGATCATGCCAAGCCAATAACATAGATGCTAATCAAACATCACAATCAATAAGATGAAAGTGATTCACCAAAATAACTTTACATAAACCTTTGCAAACAAATGAGCAAAAATATCATATATTATTATGGAACTCAATGAAATACAATGAGAATGGACCTTGCTTATATAGGCAATGAATAACAATCTAAGAACCAATCAAGGTTATAGATCAAGCCATAAATCATGGAAATAACTAGTCATCAAAGAACTAGTCAAGTCCGTAGATTTATGAGAGAACTAGACATCAAAGATCTAGTCAATACCATAGATCTAGGAAAGAACTAGTCAATACCATAGATCAAGGAAATAACTATACCTAAGAACTAGATAATATCTCCTAATATCTAAATAAATAAAAAGAAATATCCACACACATAAGTGAGTGAGGATAAATACGATAAAGGTAAATAATGTACCTAGGTGAACATGAGCTAAGGTAAATACCTACTCTAACAACCTAATGGCCAATATAGGTTTCACTTTTCCTTCATCCTAAAGAAAAATCCTCTAGAGAAACAACATGCATGGGCAATAAATACCATATGATCTAATGATTTATAAGGTTTCCACTGATTATGAAAACATCCAAGAAATGAATCCCTCTTCTCTACCACAGGTCCTTCAGGAGAGTGATATTGAGATAATTATTGATGATTTCCATTCTAATTTTTACTCTTCATTTGATTCACAAATGCCCAATAGGGAAATAGATAAAATGGGAGAGATAAATGTACCTCTCAAGAAATTTATTGATGAGGTAGGATCATATGAAATTTCTGATAGATTTATCTCTCTATCATCAACAAGAGAGCATGATAACAAGTATGGCTATGAGAGTGAAGTTTTCTCCTTTCCATTCGGAGAGGACTTATAGGATATATTTGGGAAGGAGGAAATATTTATCTCTATGTGACAACCCTAAATTTATTTTCTTTCTATTTACATGAAGATAATGCATCATGTGTGTCATACCATATCAAGAATGTTTTGGTATGTGTAGAAGAAAATGAATTGGAACAATAAGTAAATACAAAACATAAATATGCCCGTGAATGGAGTAAAATCCAATTTATTGTCACCATTTATTAATTTTCTACTAATTGTAGAAAGGAATTAGTAATGTAAATTTCACCTAGGAAGGATAACCCCTTACACATGGTTAATTTTGAAAACCTAGAATACTTGACCTCCTATGGTCATAATATATTATATATAAAATTTGAAGAGCATAATTTTCAAACAAGTGACATAGTGGTCATTGGATAAAAATGTATTCAATATACAATAGTAATTTGAGGATGGAAATATGGTTTCTATTCTTCTTCTCAAGCCATGTGGAATCATAATGAAATCATGGTATGATTAGTTGATTATTTTTAAGCTTATGAAGTTGTATGATTTTAACCCGCTATTCCATGATCATACCTATTTATCTTACCTTGTTATCAAGTTTGTGAAAATATTGTATATTCTTCTCCCCTATGTAATTTATCCATTTCATGTATCATATTTTCCCTTTCATTTGTGTGTTTCTCTTTCCAATTTTTTTGTTTCTTTTCCTTTTCATGTGTTTGTTTTGTTTCTCTTTGTTTAGGCTTCTTGCTTATATTGGCCGGTAAGTGTTAACTCTATTTGCCTAAAAGATAAGGAAGTTGCATTCTCCTACATGATATAAATGAGGTATTTCATTACCCCTTATGTTATATTACCCATATTTAGAGCCAACTATTGTCATGATAAATGTATAACATGCAAAATTTAGAATTATGGTCATGACAACAAAGCCCCCACTTGAAAAATTCCTCTCTCGGTCATTATAAACCATTATTATAGTTATCATATTAAATATGTCACCATTATTCTATCTGATAAGAACATGATAAATTGGTTTTAAAGTGTGTTTCAAGTGTAGGGAAGTATATCTAGTTTGACTCATACACTTTATGAGATCCAAAGTGAATTAGTTTTTCCTAAAAGGCATAAAAATGGACATTTTAGCTGTTCTAAAACAAAATAATACCATCAAGATTATTTTTACAAGGAAATAACAAAATTGGAGGTTTTGGAAAGGAGCTTTGAATGGATCTAAAGAAGAGTTAAAGAATTTTTAAGAGTCATATAGTGTTAGGAGTCATTCAATCAAAACAAGATCATTGTGGGTGTAGTGATAACTTCAACGAAGTAAGTGGACTTGTCATGAAGATTCTTGCAGTTCCAGGAGGATTTGGAATCTAAAAAATAGGAAATGGAAATTTCTTTGAATTATCCATGTAATAGAAACATCAGTCTTGGTCCAATTCATATAAATCATCTCGTGATATTTTGATTCACTTCAACTACCCCTTTGTGCTAAAAGAGTGAATAGGCCTAAAAATAAAATTTCAAGTAGAATTGGATCTTGAAGTTTTTATTAATTTCCTTATAATATTTTTTAGAGTTAAAATCATATAATATTTGACCTCCAAACTCCATGTCTTGCTCTCGGATTAGGAAAACACTCTCGGTGTTCTAATTATGTGTTGCCATGATGAGATCAAAAAAATTTACAATCTTGAGAGTACTATTCACCCTCATCTATTCATTGTCTCTTATCCCTTATCCCACGGTAAAATTTGATAATGGGGACATAAAATTTCACCCCTATGAATAAAACATGTTTCCTCCTTAATACTTGCAACTTTCTCCCCAAGTCACTCCACAAGCCAAAATCATGACCCCAAGTACTATTGACACATTTTTCATCCTTGTTTTTCCTTATAACTTGTCCCATGGTTCAAGGGGACATAAGTAAAAACAAATTTATACTTCCCCTTTGTATGTTTCCATCACTTAAACACTTACATCTTGATGTTAGGAAGGCTCAAAATTGTTCTTAGTTCAAACTATTCACTCCTCATGTGCACAGGCCCCCACGACAAATTTTTGAGCATTAGTTGTCCCTATCCCATTTTTCCAATAGAAATTTGGATATAAGGGACAATAACATGTTCTTGAACTCCTTATTTATCCCTTGATCACATGTAAGCACAAGTTGTAGCTCTCAAAGACCCCGATTTAAGTTCTTTCCATCTCATTCTCATATCACCACACTATGCCACTTATTAAACTACTATACAAAGAAAAAAATTATTTGTCCTATATATCCTATCTCATCTTCAATCACCTATTGTAGGGTGAAACTCCACCTTCAACCCTTGAATGACCCCGATTAAGCTTTGTTTGGGTTAAACATGAGTTAAAGTGCTTGAGAGGGAGAAATGGTTAAATAAAGTTCACTTCACAATTTTTATGCATTTAAAATTATATTTTTCCTTCCTAAACTCATCTCCATGTTGTTATGCTAATGATACTTTTCCATCCAATTTTATACCCAAAAATGGAAAGTTTATCATATATCCAAAACCCCTCATTTGTTTTCCATAAGATTTTAAGAATAACCTCTTCTAAAAAAATTGTATGAAAGAATAAGATCATCCCCATATATGATATAAACAACTTTTAATATCCAGATGAAATTTTAATCCAATTGTAACTATATTTTTAGATCTAGAGAGTTTTGGTGATTGAAAAATTCTAAAGATTGGAGTAGAGGATCCCGAAAAAACCTAAACTTTTGAGACTAGTTTCATTCCATTCTCGATACCTAGCATCCCAAACTTTCCAAAAATATAAATATGTGACATGTCCTCTTATTTTAAAAATAATTTTTTTCAAAAATAGAAAAAATTTAGTGTCACCATCACTCCTTGCAAGTCAAAAACACTAAAAAGTGACAATTTTGGAAACTTACTAAAAATAGCCATCTGGAATAGGACCTACTAAAAATAGAAAGTGTTGGGATTAGGGTTGAATCATTCGTATCCACTCATTCCCTTATTATTTCATTACTTTCCAACATAATTAAGGTCAAATATTCACGTCTTTTTCTAATCTCCACTTTAAACTATAAATATCCCAATGTGGGTGACAATGATGTGATACACATGGACCTAGAAGATATGAAATCAAGGATTTTATGGGAGTATCATGCAATTATGGAGGAAAATATATTCTCAAATATGATATTTAGATAATTTATTTATCCTCTGCTTATTCAAAGCACTAATCTAGTCCTAGCTTGTGTAGACCATTATGCCCCGACTCTAGAAAATCCAAACAAATGAAAATTATATTCTTGTAGTCCTCGATCGAAATGTGTTTTCAAATGCCTAAAAATTTCTCTCTAAAATAAATTGGTAATCATCAGTAGATATTTTCCCCATCGAATGGTCATGAACAAAATCACACTTTTAGGGCTTAGCGGTTGGTTCTGGATTAAATCGGGAACAAAAACCTCTTAAATTCCTAATACTTGGTCTCAGAGTGAGTTTCATGAAACACACTCAGTTGTAATTGTTTTACTGAATAGAGTGATGGGAGAAGAAACCACAAAGTATTTCTAAGATTGGATGGCTCGAGCCATTCTATATTTTCATAGAAGGAGATCAAATGATTGATTTGGGGAAAATCATAAGCAATAACATTCATTGGAAACTATTGTAGTTAGCTACCTCTAATAATTTCATGATGAATTCATATCTAGTGTATGATATTGCATACATAAAACCTTTCTGATGCCTCTCCACTACACCTAATGTGCCATAGAAGTCACTTTCCTATGAAAAATACACATAGCTCACATATCATGAAAGTAACTCACACTTATCTAAATTGAATGATACATTCACCATGCATGTCATAAGGATACTTGAAGGCAATCTTGAATGGAAAATAACATCTCAAGAAGTTGATTTGATTAATAAGTATGGAATTCACTTCATTGAGTTTCCTAACTTCACCTATCTCAGGCTTGGAACGCTTGATCTTGTACCCCTCAGGCTACCGAGGTACCTGAGTGAAAAGATCATCATAATTGAGTTGTGTAGGTAGTTATCCCATCTTCACACCATGTGTAAAAGTGAAAAGAAGAAATATGTATCTTTTTCCATTTATATGGGAATCTAATAATGTAAAATATAATATATGCAGAAAACAATGAGCCCTCCTTTGCATTCTTCAACTTGTATTCCTATGTATCTTTTCCAAACTTTGACATTAGGAAGAATCCTAAGACTTTCCTCCTACTAGGTTTGCATCATATTCCACAAATTGAGGACTATTGGGCTAATTACACTAATGACTTTGAGGTCAATAAACAAGACTACATGAGAATGATAATGGATCAAATAAGAGACTTCAAGTTTGAATAGTTTGTAGAAGGAATGAAAGATGATGGGTCAAACCTATTTGATCTTGAATATCAAGAAAAAATCCATAACACCTAACTTTGAGGCCATCTCAAATTAAATCAAAATCAAGAATACCAAGAAAGTACAAATAATTTCATACTTCTTCACCGAAGCTTCTAGATCTTAGTATGTGGAAGTTGTACATCTAAATTTTTTTAAGGCTATGAGATAGATGAAAGAAAATGATTATGATCTGACTAGAATTTATTTGGGACATGCCACTCATGAGGGATATGTGCACTTATTCAAATAGTGTGTATGCTGATTGATTACAAGGAATGAAGACAAGAAGCAGACTATGGAGAAACTAGAAGAGAATGTGAGAACACTCACTGCCTATGTATAATCATTCTTGGAACCCAATGTAAAACCACCTCCTCTAAAATATGTTATCTCTCCCATTAGTAGTTTTTATCCTCAAGTGTTCAATAAGGCTCATGGGTGTACCATGAAAGGGAGATCCATTGAAAAATAAGTGGAGAAGATTATGATAAAAGGAAAGGTATTATTTCTTGAGATTCTCGATATTAAAATTTTCCTTTCCATTGCTTCTTAGGTAAAAATTACCATGGAAGAGATTGAGAAGGAAAATGCCCTTTTGGATAATGTGTACTCATTAGTGTCTGAGATGCGTTATCTTAATTCTCACTCCTTAGTGAGAAAGAATTTATGTAATTATATCTCAAATAATCTATCTCTTGTGTGGTCACACACAATGAGTGATAGGTGTGATATGATAAATGATGTTATCTCAAAACTTAATTCTTGTGGAGAACATGCATCTAAAATCTTGGAAGATGTCAGCAATAGTGTGTAGAATCTTGGATCACCTCTAATATTGTGTCTAGAAAGAGGTAGGGGGTATTTTCTATTTCAATGAAGATAATTTAGAAACCCTCATAGAAATTAGACACTCAATCTCTAATACTACAAGAGATCATCAATTTTGGTTCACACAATGCATGACCATTTTTCTATTCTCAAGATTTGGATCAGTGCTTTACATTGTATTTGCATTCCATATGAAGAGAAGGTGGCACTCGTAGACTTTTGTTTTAGTAAGGAAGTCTAAGGAGTTCATTTTAGAAGCATTTCCTCATAGTTCTCCAAGAGTAAGATATTCATCATTGGGAGATTCTTCATCCTTAGAATAATCACTCTCTTCTTCTCTCTCTTCTTCCCCCCTTTCTCTATGTTCTAATTCTTCATTGGGAATGTACATTTCTAATTTTCTTATTCACTTAAATGACCTTTAAATTAGACATTATAAAGTATCCTTGCATTAATAAGAAAGGGGCTTACTTTTATTTTTATAGAAATATGAGACGTAACATGTGGTAAGAATAGGATAATTCATATGGAGGGAGATGAATAGACATATTTTAAAGCTATATATTCGGGTGGCTTCTCCATTCCAAGGGGTTGATTGATTTTGTCTTCCTACTACAAGTAAAAGGCTATTTCTTCTATTTTCTTGTCTATGTTCTTCTATTTCCTACTTTCAACTTTGTAAGCATTGTAATCTTGAATAACCAAGAAATAGATTTGTATATTTAAGGAATAAATCAATTGAAATTTGTGTCTTTGATTTTTTAATATTATTATTGATTATAAGGTTTTTTAATTACTATTGGATGTGGGCCTACTCTTGTTAATGTCAGTGAAGTTTCTATTTCTTATACACTACCTTAACCTTCTCTCCCTAAATTCTTATCTCCTCGTCACCTCTCTCCCTATAAATTCCTCCTCTGTATTCTATAAAATAAATTTTCCATAGGTTTAGTAGAGTATTCATTTTTATCCCTAGCCTAATTACCACCAAAAATATTACTTTTCCCACATTTAATAAATGATATCCTCCCCATTCCCAAGAGGAGTGACCTAGTCCCAAAGCATTGGTGAAAAATCACTAATTTTCCACCATGAAAATTTATTTTTCCAACATGTAATATCTACTAGACAATCTAAATAATTATTAAATCTTTGTGTTGGAGATCATTGAATGAAAATAGTGGTATGATGAGCTTATTGTTGAGGATTTAGTGAATTTTATAATTCTTAAGTTACTAGAGGAAATGGATACAGAATCCCAAGTTCCAAGGATGAAACCCATTTGAAGTGGGTCTTTTTTTCTCTTTCAAAATTTGACCGCTACCTTATTTGTTTTATAGTTCTCCATGGATCATCCATGTTCATAGAAGTTTCATACACAAACATCCATGTAACCTATTATATACTACACTTAGCTCTGAAATTAGGTGAAATGTTTGATTTTTATAATTGGTGTTTCCTACTATCTAACACTCATTTTGTAGCTATTTTATATGTCAACACTCCATTATACTCCACATGAATTCCATCACCAGTCCTGTTATCACCTTAAATATGCTTGAGTTGAATAAAGATGACATTTTTGTGTCTACAATAACTATATGAATGGAAAGTTGTAAAAGCTATGGAGTGAGGCTAAAGAACCTCAAAGCTTTGCTAACTCAACCATGCACCATCAGATTAGAGCTAAACAAGAGAAACTAACATAAAAGTATTATAACTTTGACAAAAACATCAAAAACTAACATGTATACTACTCTCTACTCTATGAAAGCTTATTAAAATTGAACCTAGTTTAGATCCTAAGCAATCAAATTATGTGTTGTTTACTCCCAAACATAGTGAAGAGATCTCTCCAAGTTGGCTACATGGCCAAGATTTAGATCTTCCCTTACTAACTATATTTGGAATGGATGGATGCAAGATGGAGGAGCTCTTAACAATGGATTATGGCTAAGATCCAAATGTTATATAGCTTAAAGCTATCACAAATGGTTTCTAATGCCTTTCCAAAGTGTTTGAGAGTAAAGTTGTAAGTCTGAATGGGTAGGCTTAGCCTTGTATTTATAGTTTTCCACTTGGGAGAGTTTAGAATTTGGGTGCATGTGGGACTAAAGCTCTTTTAGATTAGATTAGGATAAACATGCTTTAGGCTTAGGCTAGTTAAAATTGATTTTAGGCTAAAAACTTGATTAAAATAGAGACTCATTGAGAGTTAGGAGGGGTATGGATAACCAATTGTGACTGATAGATAGCCTAGGAAGCCAATAGAAGTGGTCTAGAGAGAACTAGGGAGATTTTGAATGGTCGAAAGGAGGAATGTTTAGCTAATAAGAGAGATATTAACCAAATTAGATGATTTATAGGAGGAATATGACCAAGAAGGTGTCGTAAATGGGCATCTGAGAATGGAGTGAAGAATGGTGAATTGACGAAGTATCGTTAATTGACTAGAATTGGAGGAAATGCTAAGTGTAAGCATATTTTAGGTGTTTACATTTACCCCTCTTTGGGGTGGCGTAAGTGACGCCACTTCAAAGAAATTAGACAAGCATAAACAAGTAGAAAATTTTGAAGGGATAGAAAAAAAATGAGTAGAATGGAGGATGCCCCCTCGATTGTTGATGGGGTGATAGAAGAACTCGATTGATGATTGAAAAGATGACAAAAAGAGAACAAAAGAAAGAATAGTGTGAAGAAGAAGAAAAGAAAGGAGATATAGAAGAAAATGAGTATGAGGAAGAGGGAATGAGCTAACATCCATCTAGTGCCTTTTAAACAACTTTATTTTTCATCATATTGCTAAGAGATATTCATCATCGGTCCTTATTAAAAAAATGAACAAAAGTGTAGTATGACATGAAAATCCATATACGAATAAATTTTCCATTGCTGAAAATACCAACTCCATGCAACATACAACAATGCAATGCAATACGAGAAAGTGAAAGATACCTAACTCCATGCAACATACAAAATGCAATGCAATACGAGAAAGTAAACAAGCTAACCTAATAGAGAAACATAATATAATGTTTTTATTATCAAGCTTCAGTTATGACTTGTGCAAATTAATGACAAGGGTTAATGATAGTGCCCCAAGTAAAGATACATGTGAGGGGGAATAATGGAGGACACTTCGGTCTAATGGAAAAATAATGTGCACTACGAAACAGTACCAAGAAACTCATTGTGCCCCAGAGTACAGATGAAGTAAGCAGCCTAGCTTTTAATGATTGTAGATCAGGGTGATCCGTGAGTTGAGCACATGAATAGGTGAGAACAAAAGAGTGATGTTTATAGGATGATTTATAATGTTTTTGATGTTTCTTTGAACATATTTGAATGTTTTGATTTTTCCAACATATTTGAATGTTTTTGATGATTTTTCTAACATATTTGAATGTTTTTTTTTTTTTCCTAACATATTTGAATGTTTTTTTATGATTTTTAAAGTTTTCTGAAACTATGTATAGGAAGACAAAGAAGTGTGGATGCCCCATGATAGATGGGATGTACAAGGGAAAAGGCCACGCGCATGCGAGAAAGGTGAAGATGTGAAAATGCCCCAATGATTAGGTGGGAGTATTCAAAGGAAAACTCTTCACGGATAGAAGCGGGACCCAAGGCCATTATGGATAGGTTCAACATGATGATGAACGTAAACCAATGAAGTGCTAAGAGGAAGCAAGGATGCCCCCAGCGTAAGTTGGCCTAAAAGCACATGATAGAAAGGAAGGAGAAGATTGGATTTTGTGAAAGGGGACAAAGGTGTCCAAAACATGGCAAAAAAGGAAATATTATACACATGGATGTCTGAACGAAGTAGAAGAATGATGTGAGTGATATGAATGTAGCTGAGAAGCCTCGCGATGAAACAAGTGATTAGCCAAAGGCACAAATCATGAGACGAGATACAGACTAGAGTAAGAGTCTGAACAAGGTCAAAAAAAGACACTTGGTAACATACTAATCCTACATACTCATAGAGATCTAGTGTGTGAACGTGGAATTAGATTACCTCTTGAAGGGAAGATTTAATAGACAACAAGTGAAGACACCCTAGCCAATGTGTAGGAATGATTTATTTTGAAAGGTGATTTGTGAATGGAGGGTGGAAGGATAGTCATACATTGCTCCATTGCCAGCCAGGCGTCCATAGCCCCGATGGAGATGCATTTGATTCTAATCAACATTTCTCTATTGCTAGTCAGGCATCCATATCCCTAATAGAGATTATTGAAATACCCCAAGAGAGAGTTATATATCAATTTTATTTTTCTTTGTAGCTTTTAGCTTTTGAATTTTGATTGATTTTGATTCTTTTGCTTTCTAAAAACTTATTTCAGCTCTCTTGTTTGACAAGGGGTTAAGAACCACAAATGGCTTGATGGAAGGAGGTGGAAGTGATTGTGATGATGACATTGGCTAGTGTCAACAAATATATCCAAAAGTTCTTCACAACAAGTTTATTAGATGTTGAATGTGATAGGATCTCCATGAGGTCAGTCATTCTTTAATTTACCAAGGTGATAAAAGACTAGGGTCAAATGGATACCATAGAGATAAATGTCACAAAATATGTGTGAATAGGCTAACCAAAAGATCACCGAAGGGATGAAAATGATAGGAAGACTTGCAGAAGAAGAGAAAGAAAGGGAAGAAATAAACATCCATGTGTACGCAATACTGATTACAATGTTTGATCTTTGTACCTTTGATTTTTCTATGAAATGTTTTCTCATGTTTTTGTATTTTTACATTGTTTTGATTTTTAGATTTTTGATAGTTTTTGGAAAGGTGGGACCAAATAAGTCACTTTGTGTGGTAAGATCCAACAATGATGTCTGCGAGTTCCTTAATAAGGGAGACTAAGTGTGATTGTTTATCAAGAGTCATGTTATCTCTCGATGTCGATGATTGTGGTGAGCTCATACTCAATAAATGACTACGATTTATCCTAAAACATGGATTTCATATGCAAGAGATTGAGTTCCCTATCTAGAGGTTTATGCACTTTGTGTCATACTTGATGGTTACGTTGATGTGCATTCTTGAATTGCATTTGATTTTTAACCTTAAGATCATTTACTTTGTTGGGAGCTTTGGAGCTCTTGGAAGTTTTGACCTAAGCTTGATAATGAACCTGTTTGGGTTTTTTATAAGTTGACGCATGACTTTGTCGATCCCGAGAAGGAGAAGAAAGTGAACGTTTATGATTGATGAAAGGAATGATAGAAATGGTAGTGGGCTTGCCACAAACATTGATAGAAGAAATATGTGATAGATGAAAAGGATACGGTCCACGAATTGAAGAGGATGGGCTACCAGGAGGTGAACCACTAATAGAAGATGATGAAGGGCTGCTAGGATATGGCCCTAAGATGGAAGAAGTTGGGCTACAAGGACATGGTCCAAGAATAGAAGATGAGGGTGAGGGACTACTAGGGTGTGGCCCAAGTATCGATGAGTAGGGGCTACTCTGGAGGTGTCCCATAGATAGAATAGGATGAATGGCTACTAGGACGTGGCCCAAGAATAGAAGGTAATGGGCTACCAGGAGGTGACCCATAAGTAGAAAATGGAGGGCTACTAGGACATGGCCCCAAGATAGAAGAAGATGATGGGCTACTAGGAGGTGAGCCAAGGCAAGATTTTGATTGAGGAATGATGATAGATAAGGAATGATTGGGAAATGAGAAGATAGGCCATGGATCAATGCTAGACTCCAACATCTCATCATGTTCAGAGGAAGGTGAAGATGGAATAACAGAAGAAGAATCAAGTTCCATGACCTTAGGCTCTTCCTCTATGTTATGATAAAAGGAATCAAACTCTTCCTCCCCATACGCGAGTGTATCGAGTTCAAGAAAGAAACCTTGTTTGCAATCCTCTAAAGGGATATCTTCGTGTAGTCTGATTGGTCCTTTATCCTAAGATAAATCAATCAGTAGAGGTTGTTGTTCTTTGACCATGGGGGTTGACTAGAAGAAATGGATCCGCTAAGTGGGGAAGATTGATTGACAGAAGAAGATGACTCAAGAGAGGAAGTAGGCTTGCGATAGGCGTTTCATGAATGGATGATTTGGATTTGGACCTAGGTCATTTTTCTAGAAGATGATGTAATGTAGGTTGGAAAGTAGGATCACATAGCCATCCATTAAGTTGTGATGTAGGATTCAAATTGGATGAGTGACTAGAGGTAACCCGAGTCATGGAACTCTTTGATGAGGAAGAGGTCATTGAGACGACTGATGAAGGAGGCCTGCGAAGAAAGGGAGGACCATGACTCAAGAACTGAATTAGATGTTTGATCGATGGAACTTGGAGTCACATGAGTCTTCAAAGGAGGAAGACATCATTGAGGTGAGTTGGAATAAAGGTCCTGCGAAGGAAGGGAGGACCATGATTCAAGATTTGATCTAGGGGTATCCGAACAATAGTTGGGATCTGAATCTTCCAAAGAAGAGTGGGAATCCAATGGTAGTTTGGATCTGAATCGGAAGAAGAGTGGGGGAACCAAATAATAATTTGGATTAGAAGCATCCAAACCATACCACCGAATATGAGCTGAAGGTGGGGAATAGGGTACCTAGGTGGGAATTCTAGCGCGAAGAACCAAACGAGGCTTAGTCGTAATGGGAATATTTTGATGTGAATGCCTAAACCTAGGTTTCACATTATCGTAAGCGTGAGGAACCATGTGATAGTCAGTCATGGTTGGGGTCATTTAAGCACAAATTTCTAGACCTAGATAGTGCATGATCAAACTTCTTCAAAGTGAAGAAGGCCCCATGCCGATTTGGGCAGCATAATGGTAGCCAACTAGACATTCAGTATGTATGGAGACATGTGTGATTTTTTGAAGAAGGTCTAAGGAAAATAGACATCATGATGATGCAATATCGATGAGATCAAAAAGGATTGTCCTAGAAAATAAGTTTTCTGAATGAATAATCACAAGGAACAATCACGCAAGTGTGAAACACAAATCCAATCAATAAGGAAATACTCCCTATGTAAAATGTGTGTGCAAAATGACAGCCCAATGCAAAGATGATCCACACCATGTCAATACTTACGTCAAGTTCGAAATGAACAAGGTGTAAGTAACAACAAGGAGCCAATCATGACCTCCACACAAGGTATACCTAGTACTAACTCAAGTATCGATGAAAGCTAAGTGTTTTGAAAAGTGGACGTCACAACTAGACATATCGTAACAACGCTATCCAGATATCTCAACCAAGCAAGCAAGGTGTTGATATCAAGACAACATTATGGTGATATATATAATGTGGTATCAACACTCATCAAGAGACCCAGATGACGTCTAAACTAAAATCAAGTAGAAGGTATAACAAGAAGTCTACGATAATGCAAGTAGTGTAACCGCGCAATAGAGGGATTTATACTACGTACCCAAAGAATGGGAGACGCAATGTAAATACCAATATTGAATGACCAAAATGCAAGAAAAAGTCGATAAACTAGGGGAGAGATAGAATGACAAAAATTAACCCATAACAATGATGAAGATCCTGAAGTCAAGATCATAGGACTACTAAAGACGTGAAAATGTACCCGCTTGCTTTAGTCGTTTAACACCCCAGCCACAAACATGGATGGGTGTAAATGTACAAAAAAGAAACTAGCACAATCTTTGACATGGCATGTAAAGTATACCTCTATTCGAATTCCAACATGGAAAGTATGAACGCATGGGTGTAGATCAAGAACGTGTGAAAATAGACTTAGTTTCACTTTGGGAAGAGCTTTGCCTCATTTGAAAAATGAGAAGGAAGCTAAGCTAAGTAATACATTTGTCTAGATTCATGATGAAAGACACTCAGATCAAACTTGGAATGAGTTCATTACCATGTTTGAAAAACATGATGCTGAATCCAAACAAGTTATCACTTTGTGATGGCAAAGATGTGAATGGACTAGCAAAGTTGGCCTCCAGACAAAATGGTTTCCTTAATAAGTTCTCTCAACTAGGTGTTACAAGGTTGTCTAAGAGCGAGGCGCGATTTACCCAAAAATTTACAATGACTAGTTTGGGAGTATCTCAGCTTTGTCCCCCTTCAAGTATAGTGGGCAATGAATGCATCCATCATGTACTTTTACTAAGGTCGCGATACGAGACAACTTGTAACTCTAACTCACAAGGCATACTAGTCAAGTGGGTAAGCGAGGCGCTTCCCATTTCATCCATGAGGTTACTCAGCGGTGGACTACTTTGGGGTTCCTAGAACCACCCCCATTGTTATAGCTTAAGGCATTATGCCAAAGGGGTTACGTTCCAATTAAGCGGAGAGGGACTTACCCTTTTAAAACTTGCAATACAGTGTGTTGAATATGGTGTGTTTTTTATCTTTTTAATCTTAATGTGGTTTCAAAAGTGGCACACCATTTGGAAATCTACAAACACACATGTATTAGAAGTTTTCACTTCATTCTTAACACCTTTCTTTGACCAACATAAGGTTCTATAAAACAAGTTGGTTAGTAGTTTTCTAGTTTGCCGATTGAGGTAAAAGAGAACTCACACTTTGCTTTTGATTCCTAAGATCACCCAAAGCAAAGGAAGAGCATACACAAAGTGGAAATCCTACTAAAATCACATAAAAATGTTACTTTATCTTTAAAAAGCAAGTGTTTTTAACATAAAAAATAGAATTTGTGCAAGTGTTTTTGATCTCCAAGATCACTTTGGAAAGCGCGAGGAGAGAGCATACACACTTTTTACAAATCCCAATTCAAGCTAAGGAATGAAAAACACTTAACTAATTTAGTCAAACAATGACCAAAATAACCCTGCAAACAAATTATTAGTGTCACAAAACCTATCAATTTGTTAGAGTGGCAAAAAAAAAACAAATTTTCAGACTTTAAGACATGCTAGAAAATGAATATTTACCTAATAATGTAAACCATAAATTTTTTGTAAGTCCAAATCCTAATTTTATGATTTCATTATGTAGTTCTCTTCAATACCTTTCCAACGCAATGAAAACAGAGTCATTTTGAGCTCGGGAGCAAAAGTTATGGCCTTCGGAAGATTGGTGGTGAATGCAGTTCGGCATAGACACGCACAGATGTATGACAGGTACACACCTGTTTCAATGGGTATGCATGCGTGTAGGTGTTTTTGTACCCAGAAACATAGAAAAACATAGAATAGTGATGCAGACACATCTAGAATGATAGATACACACCTGTTTCAATAGGTACGCGTGCGAGTAGGCATTTTTGTGCCCAAAAACACAAAAAAACATAGAACAATGACGTGGATGTGCCCAACGACGATATACATGCCTGTTTCAATGTGTATGTGCATGCGCATAGATGTTTTTGCACCTATAAACATAGAAAAACATAGAACAAATGACATAGACATGCCCAGAATGATGGGTACGCGCCTATTTCAATGGATACGTGCCCCTTCACAACGCCTACATGTGCCCTATGAAAAACCTACAAAAAACACAGATTTTCAAATTTTCAAGAGCGAACAGGTTAGTAGTTAGTCAAAGCTTCCTATTTCTATGTCAAACCCACAAAATATATGTAAATGAAGGTCATTTATCCAATATTAAAAATAGAAATGAGGAAATAACAAGTGATTTAAACTAAAAAACTTGAAAATGGACTTTGAAGAACTCAAAGGACCTCCATTAATGGAGGATGG
The DNA here is from genome assembly GCA_018340775.1 of Taxus wallichiana var. yunnanensis. Lineage (NCBI taxonomy): Eukaryota > Viridiplantae > Streptophyta > Pinopsida > Cupressales > Taxaceae > Taxus > Taxus wallichiana. The sequence continues at coordinate 10,481,728 of CM031239.1, forward strand.
ACATAAGTGTCCCACCGGGCATGCCAAATGTATGCAATGGAAAGTTGCAAAAGCTATGGAGTGAGGCTAAAGAACCTCAAAGCTTTGCTAACTCAACCATGCACCATCAAATTAGAGCTAAACAAGAGAAACTAACATAAAAGTATTATAACTTTGACAAAAACATCAAAAACTAACATGTATACTACTCTCTACTCTATGAAAGCTTATTAAAATTGAACCTAGTTTAGATCCTAAGCAATCAAATTATGTGTTGTTTACTCCCAAACATAGTGAAGAGATCTCTCCAAGTTGGCTACATGGCCAAGATTTAGATCTTCCCTTACTAACTATATTTGGAATGGATGGATACAAGATGGAGGAGCTCTTAACAATGGATTATGGCCAAGATCCAAATGTTCTATAGCTTAAATCTATCACAAATGGTTTCTAATGCCTTTCCAAAGTGTTTGAGAGTAAAGTTGTAAGTCTGAATGGGAGGGGTGACCCTTCTATTTATAGTTTTCCACTTGGGAGAGTTTAGAATTTGGGTGCATGTGGGACTAAAGCTCTTTTAGAATAGATTAGGATAAACATGATTTAGGCTTAGTTAAGATTGGTTTAGGCTATTTAACTAGGTTTAGGCTAGTTAAAATTTATTAGCAAGTGATTAGAGACTCATTGAGAGTTAGGAGGGTCTTGATAACCAATTGTGATGATAAATAGCCTAAAAGCCAATAGAAGTGGTCTAGAGAGAACTAGGGAGATTTTGAATGGTTGAAAGGAGGAATGTTTAGCTAATAAGAGGATATTAACAAAATTAGATGATTTATAGGAGGAATACGACCAAAAGGTGTATAAATTGGCATCCGCGAATGGAGCGAAGAATGGGAAATTGACGAAGTATCGTTAATTGACCGAATTGGAGGAAATACTAAGTGTAAGCATATTTTAGGTGTCTACAATAAATTAGGCTACTTGATTGGATGAACACTTGAATAATTGAAATATGGGTGTTATTTAAGCATTGGAAGCATGTGTTATTACCAACATTATGGATTATAATATTCACCCATGCCATATCTACCTATTTTCTAACATTACTCTATTTTTTCTAACCAAATATAAACCACTCTTAGTAATTCAATATGTGGCCATGGTATTCTCCAACTTGTCCTACCTTATTCACAACTAAAGAATGAAAGTTCTTAATATTATTTTTATTTTAAAAAAATTCCCACATAAGAGGTCAAGGGGTCAAACCCATCCCTCACCCAATTTTTGATAAGTATGTTTTAAAAATGTTGGGGGTGCAAATATTTTATTAAGTGGGAGAGCTAATAATGTATTATGAGGAGTAATTTCAACCTTGGGATATTTTCTTTGGAATAAATTTGAAAGAGGGGATTTTTTTAAGTGGGAGTATTTATTATTAAAAGAGAGATAAATTTATTGTCTAAAAAAATAATTTTAAGGAGTGCATTTTTAAAAATTTATGCAATATAGTAAAACAAGGGAATCTATTATTTGTAAATCATGAGTAATTTCTGTCATGAAAGGGTGTTTTTGTATATTTAAAAGGTAGAGTAAGCTAAATATTGTCTCTAGCATTATGGGCCCTATCGCTCAACCAAAACCTATATCGCAACAAGGAGTAGACCAAGGTATATTTCCCTAAACCTCATGAGGGTAACTATCGCTTGACCATGCTCGAAATTCAACCCCTAGAACCCTACTATATGACCCCTTATTTAATTATTCCAAGGTCCTTATTATTTGCATGAGTGTAATTTTAAACTTAGAGGAACTTCATATTGTTGAAGACTAGAGAGAAAGACCCATTTTGATAAGAAGTCAAATCCCATCATAGGTAAGAATGATTCTCTCTTTGTTAGCCTTATGTAAAATTACTTCCTACCTTGACCTCCTTTCTCTACATTGATAAAATGAGACTATCTAATATTGAATATGTGAAATTGAGGAGAATATGGTTGAATTTATAGAAGAGAACATGAGTATAGATAATATTAATTTCCTTATTTTCTCTTTCAGTTTTGACAAGTATGGACTCATTCACTCCATGTAGAAAACAATTTCTACCCTACAAGATCAGATTAAAACTTTGGACATATAATCCCATTCTCCTAGTCCACATATAGTCACTAATCTTGTACACAAAGTGAACCTATTGTTTCATTATTATAGTATATTATTGAATTTTATATTCATACTATTTCACATTCTACTCCTATGCCTAGTGCTCATATTGTTTGCACATTTTCTTTTGCGACTTTAGATCCATACTTATCTACTTTGATAATCCTACTACTACCTTTGGTTATCACATGATTTTTCCATGGGTTATCTTGGAGTAGGTATCGGTAAAACTGCATAGTGTATTCTTGTTTATAACATTTTAACATTTTTAGATTTGTTATGAATACATATCAATAAAAAAGAAAGTAAGCTTAGGAAACTAGGAGATATTTTGGTAAATTAACTTCCAACATTAATTGTAAAAAAATAGAATAAAATATTGATTATTCTAATGCATGTATAAGCTCAAAATACAAAATAGAGAAAGATAGCTATACATAGTTTTAAAAGAAGAATTTAGGAAGACATACTAGAGAATATGGAAGTGCAGATCCTAGAGAAAATTTTGTGCCAAAATTGTAACTTGCAAATATCTTGGTACGAGACCATATGGTATGATCAAGATGTATAATCCATCTCTACCCATTTCCATGGCCTTGGAAACCTTTCATATGATTGAATTTTTGGGTCTGTTAATGGCCTAGAAATTTACTTCACTATCAAACCTATTTGTTGCATAATATCAATATCACATATAACCAACTAAATCATGTAATAAACCCTAACTATGGGTAGAATATCCTATAATAAGGTTAATGTTTGGGTTTTAGTGCATCTCATGAACCAACTACATCAACAATACTATAAAGAGTCCTCAAACCATATGTAGATCCCCACCTAACATGTGACATCTATATGAATGTAACTAGTTGACAACTTGAACCTCTTGAATCACACTTGAGTGGAATGTGCTCTTACAAAGACTTGGAAGTGGGAACTTAGTGTGCTCAAATTAGAGGGGAGATATAATCCTTGACCTAGTTGAGTGCTTCAAAACTATAGTAGTGGCTTCCCTACCCTAATTGATGTGCATCATATTTAGGAAGATTTAGGGATCCTTGAATTCATTTTATGCTAGTATTTATAATGAAATCTCATGTGAGTGTCATATTGTGCAATGAGGATTTTTCAGATTTCTTATGAAAAGGTCAACCAAGGAGGATAAAAACATTAAATAACTACTAGTGCATTGAAAGAATCATTAAAAAAATTATTGGTTTAAGATTGTACAAGTTAGCTAGGACCATATTATATAGCCTAACCAAACTATACAATTTTGGACATGGATAATCTCAATGAAATATGAAAGTTACATCCTAGAAATTAGAGAGTTAAATTTTTTCTTATGTATAGATATTCAAAATGTATTGACACACAAATGTATGGAAATAAGCAAGTCACACAAGATGTGGAAACATGCACTAAGTGGGAATAGGATATGGATGTTTATCTTAGATAAGAAGAAAAATTTCAGTAAGTTGTGTCAAAAGTGTAAATTACAAAATTTTAGTACTTACATTTACCCCCTTTAAGTATGAAAATAAAACAACATGCTTAAAGGAAAATACATCTGAGTGTGTAGACCCAATTTTTTTTTTATAGATTTTTTATCTTTATGTGTTTGTTTTGGCACACTCCATGAAGAAATATATGTTATCACCAAAAAATAGCACCCTTTGATTTGTCATGTAAATGTGGATGAGTAATCAATATTTTTGGGTATCATGGGACCATCTCTCAAGTTGTGTGACTTGCTACTTGAGATGGACCTCTAGAGAAGGCTGGTTCCTCTTCCTAATCTAATGCTAAAATACTCCTAAGGAAGGAAATTCAGCTATATAATCCTATTATATGATTCCAAGGGACCAGAGAGAGAGAGAGGAAAGTGATAGCACAAAGAGAAGGGTGGCATAGACACTTAAAAATGAATTAAAATGGGAAAGAATGTGGTTAGAGGGGATAAAAACAACACCACAGTCCACAAAAAAACTCAAAACACCCTTTCCATGAAGCACACCATCATTAAACCTTGTAAGAGACAAGAGATTCACAACAATACCTGTAAATATGAAGAAAGGAAAAAGAATGCAATAACACTAGGCTAAGATAGAGAAATAATCACAAAAATTGATTTTATTGCTTCAAATTGTTGCACAATACATCATATTGAAGAAAAGAGGCATGAATTCATCTTGAAATGTCCAAAAAAGAGGCTTGGGAATCCATACATCTGACCAACAACTGGAGAAGAGGATAGTTGTATTTCAAAAAAATGCCCAACCTCTTACAAATGAGCCCAACTTTTACATATATAGAAGTTCGTAGAGAGAAATGAAACTCTAATTTGGGGCTCTAACAAAAAAGTCATTAAATGGCCTAAAAACATCATGGTGAACCTGTCAAAGCCCATCCCTTTATGACCTTTACCTTATTGCGGAAGAAATTCACCCATATCCTCATTAATGTCTTCATTGTTCACCTTGGATGTGTTCTTTTGAAGATGGAGAGTTTTCTTGCATTTTTCACTAATCCCCCAACATGTTTTCATATTTTATGGTTTCATGATGTAGGGCTTGTAATTAAAAATCTAATGAGTATATTTTGATATATTTAGAGCATGGAGGGTTGAGTTATGTCCATAGAGGTCGGAGGTCCAATTTTACTAGTTATAATTTTTTTTTTTGGACTCTAGGCTTCATTCTATCCCACAGTATACAATACACCATGTTCCCTTTTCCTTTAATTTTCAGGTATTACGAATGATTGTGGTACAATATATACGATGGTCATGTGTTCCTTTGGGTCCCACAAAGTATATGTAATTCTCACACTCCATTTCCCCTGTCCACCACCTTCACATTTCAGGCCTTCATGCCTTGCATTGAACTTGAGGTCTTGGGCCAAAATTTCTTTGTTCTTCCGCAACCTATGAAATCCAAGTCCTATTTTATTTAAATTTCAAGGTTTACTTGCCCTATGGAAAACATGGGTTTCTCGGGGTACGTGAGCCTTATGTTCCTCATGGGCCCACATGGTCCACACTCTACGTACCAAATCACCGATGTCATTTCTATTTTTTGAAGGAAAATTGCCTCTACGGGGAACTTAGGTCTCCATGGCCCTTATCCCATTTGGGCCACCTAGACCCATAACTCATTCAATCCTCATATAATGCTATCCTCGCCACCCCTTCACACTGCGGGCATTTTGGCAATACAGAGCACCAATGACCTACTCCGAACATGTTTCGTGAGGGCCCTCAAATCCTAAATTCTCTATAAAAACCATCCCGCTCCAAACCTTTGATTTTTTGTGAGTTCGGAAAAGCTGGATAACTTGTGGCCCAAGAGAACTTGTCTTTTTTATATCTATAGGATCCAAAATTCTACATTACACTAGAAATTTCCCCTTTTCCATTTTTTCCAAATTTTCTCAATTTTTACTAAGTGTTTGGATTTTTGTTGGACTGTGGAGTTAGGAAAATAGAGTAGGAAGCCCAAAATAAATATTTCTCCATTTTACCATTTTAATCCATTTTTATCATATTTTTGGCTAAGTATGCGAACAATGCAAAGGAAAGGGGAATTATTATCCAAATAACTCTCCTAGTTATTCGAGACAACTTGGAGACATCTTTTGGCTTTGAACCTGTTCATTTTGAGGTTACACACACTCAAGTTCACTTGACACATCCAATTCTTTTCCTCATGCACCCTTATGCACTTTCCCTTCTTCCCTTCCTTTCCTTTTCTTCTTTGATACATCTTCCCCTTGTGCACATCTTCTATGCATTTACCTTCTTCCTAGTAGACATTCACCCTTGCGCGTGCCCACACATCATCTTGTAATGGTTCCACCTTCATCACTTTTCCTCATTTCCCCACACACGTCATCCATGAGTTCCTATGTGCCTTCTTCTAGTTTCTTATATGTACCCTTCCCTTATGCCCTCCTTTGCACCCATTTGTGCTAGGTCATCGTATGACATGCTTGAGTGTGCCATATGCAACTAGTCAAAGTGCGCCAACATGGAGCTGAGTCATTGTAACAAATCAATAAGTGACACATGGCATAAATGACAAAAATTTTACATTGTTGGCCATTCTTTCAGCCAATTTGCGCATGTCGCATGTCTTGCATGCACAAACAACTCTGACATCCTTTGACAACCATATATTTTGCTACGAGAGATCCAATAGGCATGCGCTTTGACTTGTTAGAGAACTACGACATCAACCACAGTAATAGACATTCAAATTATAATTTTTGGTAGACTGGTAGGTGAGAAATGGGAAAACTTCTTTCTCAGCATTAATGAAGCGATTTGATTTCTTGAACCACCCGATTTGATATGATCTACCCTCCTTACTTCTCCAACATTCCAATAGACATGGGAAGCACATTTTAAAGATTTCCGGTGGATTAGTAGGCATTGAATACTTCTTGTTGGTGGTTGTATTTAAAATTCAGGTTTTCCCTCCTCCTCTTCTTCTTCCACAGATTCATCTATAAATGTAAGATTTGGGCTCATTATTAACATTGGATACTCTGAATCCTTACGTGTTTTGCTAAGGACTTCATATTTTCTACATTCTGAGTTGCAGACCTATAGATTTGTCTCATGCATGTGGATATCAGCCTCTTTCGCCATTATAATAGCTCTGTGCATTTATGGAAGTAATAGAAGCATCATTACTCTGTGAATATTTTGTGTCCTAACATGTTTACATTCCTTCTTCTTACCTTTTCTTTTACATTGCATGTTTGTTGTGCCACTTCACATCCCTTGCAGTTCCTTATTTAGTTGTGTTCCATGAGAATGATCTGGTAAATGTGTTTTCAGCTATCTTTACTCATGCCTAGCCTCCTTTCACGTGTCCCCTTTTATTCCCACTCGGAAGATATAGTGTTCATCCCTCTTTTTCTGGTGATATCACCTTTTTAGTGTAGTTTATTCTCATGTTATCCTTCTATCCCTGGTCCTTTGGAATTTATTAGGTTAGTTTCCCTTTCGTAACTAGAAGTAGCGGTGAAGTAGAAATAGATAGAGGAACTAACCTTCTCCAGAGATCCATCTCAAGCATGCAAGGTCCCATAACTTGGAGATGGTTCCATTGTGATCTCAAACATCTTAGATCTTTAGATCTGAGATGTGGGTGTAGGTTTGAAGACCTATACTTTTTGGAATGCTCAGTGAGACCAACAATGAAATCTTAAATTTCATATTGCTAAGTTATGCTATGTGGACTTAGTATTTCAGCCTTTGGAGGCTGATTTCAACACTTCTAACGACTCCAAATATTTCAAGATCTCTATTTTAGTATCCTAAGTACCTTTCATGAGAAGAGTTCATACAAGAAGAAGTGCAGCAGCTGAAGACTCTTTCAAGTACCTCCAACTATCCCTAAGAAGAGTTCATTCAAGAAGGCCCACACACACATCTCTATCCCCAGGTGTGCCACACCCATTCAACTCCTCATAATGGACAACCTATGTGCCATGCAATGACACATCAACCACCTCCTCCACTGAGGAAATTTTCCAAATTCATAGGAGGGAGTCCCTTGGTGTTGGCCATGCAAAATGACGCACTCAAAATTATTCCATACTTTACTGGTGAGAATCAAGTCACCCCTCAGGAGCATATCCATTATGTAGTAAATGTATGTTCATTCTACCTGATCACACTTGATGATGTAGCCATAAGGCTACTTGCACCTTTTCAAAGGTAAAGCGCTTGATAGTACGAAGGCTTAAGACTTGGATCTATTACCATGTGGGATGACCTAGGAACATATTTTGTAATTACTTTGAAGATAAGTCATATACATCAGCTACGGTGGAGCAACTTTACAACAAGAAAAAGGGTGCCCAATGAGCGAGATGGTTGATTTAAAAATTAGATTTTAGAAGACTTGGGACAAAATACCTCTTGTGGTAAGACCTACATCCCAACATGATTTTCTATATTGTCTAAAGGTGTTGAACAATTATATCTTAGTCACGATTCAATCCATGGGAGGTAGAACCTTTCCAACTTCTTATAGTATTGTAGTGAGGGTAGAAAATAGTCTTAGTCAGGTGGGAAAGATAGCTCCTAGACCACCTATGCCCTTATTCCTAGAAATGTAACAAGTTCCTCAACCTTCTGTGGCCCCTATTCCTATTCTTAAACAAGGCACACAACCAGTTGTATCTACATCCTAATCCTCGGTGAAATAAAAATAAGATGAAGAATTAAAGGTTCTGATCAGAAATTTATAAAAAAATTCATATCATTAGAAAAGCAATAGGCCCAAGCCTATAGAGGAAATTATAATTAGGCACATAGCCAAAATAATCAGCCTTCTGGCGAAGCAATATGGAAACCAAATATATGCACCTAACCATCAAAATTATAGATGGCATGCTTACGTGCATCTACCCCTGCAAGTTTTTCCTCCCACGCCTTCTCTTCCAATACTTAGTACAAGTTAGGCACTCGTTCCAGTTTAGAAAAATTTGGTGCAAGAGTTAAAATGGTTCTTCCTTTAGAATATGGCTCATATTCAATATCACCATGCTAATGTTGCATGCACGTAAGCCTACATGATCTAGAATGATTCAAATTGTAAGCCTTGACAAGTTCCTCTGAAATGCGAAAACCAAGGAAGACCAGAAGTTCCTCCAGAGGAAAATTTGATGTTCTTTGGTGCTGAATACTTCTATGTAATCAACCAAGCAATAGATGATACAAGCAGACCATGTGCCCAAGTTACGAGACAACACAAGATATAAGAAGAGAATGCTAGAGTCTGGCACACATGTCACACTCCCGATGAATTGAAAATTGACCCTCAAAACTAGAAAGAAGCATCCAAGGAATCCAGTAGTAAGATTTCTCAAGTCCCTACACAAGAGGCCCCATGAAAGGCTCTTGAAATGGTGGACAAACCTCCTTTGGTAGGTCAGGCTCCTACTTTAGGTAAAAATATTACTTCCACTTTGAATGTTAAAAAGGGATGTTGTTATCGAAATACACAAGTCATTGGGTCTTCCATTTAGCATTGTTGACGAGATGAAGAAGACAAATATAAATTTCATAATGTGGGATGCCCTGACTATTCCATCTCGGTTTGATCTGTAGAATAAAGCTTTGACGTAGCTTCTACACACTAATCCAACCATACAAAATTCGTGTGCTCCTATCAACATCTGCTAAGATGAGGAGAAGAAAGAAAGTAATTTTTTAAAATCCCACCATTTTATATGTCCTTGATCATAGACAAACATCTTATCCATAATTACATGATAAACCTAGGCGCTAGTACCTCTGTTATGCACTAAAATATAGTTGATGTCCTAGGTCTTAAATATATCCCCTTGTCTACATGAGTCCTAAAACTTGACGACTCAAATTTTTCCACCTTAAGAGTCATCAAGGATCTTGATTTGACCCTTCATACATGTCCAAGTTTAATAGTTACTCATTATGTGTCAATCATTGAATTACATGCTTTTTTTTCTATGTCTCATCAAGAGATTTTAGTACTCAAGTGGGTCGTTACTTGTCTTCTAATTGGTCTCATATGTTACTCAAGACAAGGTATGATACCTAGTTTACCATAAAATCTAAGCCTATATTTTCCTATCATGTTGAGCCATATGTCCCATCCCCTTTCCAAGCCAATTGTCTAATACAAGAACAAGCTTTAGTTCCTGAAGAGTAGCCTCTTCCACACTCTATTCCTGACCTAGTACTTGATGAATGGGATGAAAGGAACCATAAATTTGATCCCTATATTGAAGAACTAGAAGCTTATGAAATGAGGCTTGGTACTTACTACATTCTTGAAGAAGAAACTATGCTGTCGTGTAAGCTCAAGGAAGATCAAGTCGAACATGGTCTATTCAAGTTATATTTTGATGGTTCCGTAGAAATGATGTGGGAGTAGGAGTTGTTCTCATTTCCCATAGGGATGAGAAATTATTCTTCACACATAGGTTTTAGTTTACCTACTATAACAATGTGGTTGCATATGAGGTACTTGTGCATGGTATACTAATTTTTGAAAAGAGGAAAATTAAGGCGCTACAAATATTTTAGAATATAGAGTTTGTTATCCATCGGGTTATCAACAAGTGCTTAACAAAGAATAATCTTCTCAAATCTTACAAACACGAGTTTGGGACCTCCTTGATATCTTTGATGCTCTAAACCTATAGGTGGTTCCGCACAAGATGAACAATGAGGATGACCAAATGGTCTCTCTTTGTTCATAGTTCTCTCATGCTAAGGACTTTGTCAAAGGAAACACTCAGAACATTAATATGGTGATCAATCCATCCATCCCAGAAAACAATACCAGCTGGAAAGCATTTTAAAATGATGCGTAGATCATCTAGTTTATCCAAAATGAAGTTGAGTTCTCGTCAAGCATACAAGATAACTTGCATGATATATATGGTGACCAAGTAATCAATTAAATACAAACACGTTACCTAAAGGGCTGGTCACCTTAGAAAAAAATTTAGCCACGATGATGAGTTCAAGGGTGGCGAAAAGTATATGCTCTGTGTAAAAGACTACTCCCTAGTCACTATTGCGCATGGAAAGGAGTTGTTGCTCAGTAAGGCTTGCACACATGATGAAAATTAGGCCTTCATCTCTCTTTGTAAAAATACAGTGATATATTTTCATGGGAGTATGAATACCTCAAAGGTTTTGATCCAAGTATTTCTCAATACTCCATTGATCTTGATCCTAATATCAATCTCGTTAGATAAAAGAAATGACCATCGATGCAAATATAGAGCCCCTTATGAGAAAGGAGTTATCTAAAATCATAAAAATCATTTTCGCCATCAAATACTCTACTTGGGTCACAAATTTAGTTCCACTACACAAGAATAACAATGAAATTAGACTCTGTGTTGATTTCGAGATTTAAATAAGGAATCTCTAAGGATCATTATCCTTTTCATTAAATGGAGTAGATTCTATAGATTGTGGTGACACACAAATATTTTCAATGTTAGATGGATATTTAGGATTCAATCAGATCTTGTGTAAGGAAGAGGATCAATTCAAAATGACATTCACAATCAAGTGGGGAACATATGTGTATCAGAAAATGCACTTTGGTCTGTCAAACACATGCACAACTTTCCAGTGCACCATGGATATTGCCTTCAAATGTTACATCAATGAGTTCATCTTAGTTTACCTTGATGAAATAACAATCTTCTCAAAGCAGAGCACAAATCATATGGCACACCTAGAGAAAGTCTTTGAGAGATGTAGAAAGTATGGGGTGTCTCTTAACCCCAAGAAGTGTAATTTTTCTATGACATAGGGCAATCTCTTGGGCCACGTGGTTTCAAAGGGTGGCATCACAATTGATCCTAAGCATGTTTTAACCATCTTGGCTCTTTCCCTGTCGACAAGTGCACAAAAAGGCCTTGTAGTCCTTCCTTAGAAAGATCAACTTTGTTAGGTGCTTTATTCCTAACTTTACAGGACTAGTAAGGCCAATCACCCTCATGCTCAAGAAAGACATGACTTTCGGATGGATAGCGAGAAGGATGAGAAATTTTTAACGAGAATCAAGAAAGTGATTGCTTCCACACCAACACTCATTAACCCAACTTGTTCTAAGGATTTTATCCTTTATGATTATGGCATTGATACTAGTGTTTATGTTATCCTAACACAAGAAAATGAACAAGGTTTGAAATAATCGGTGGCTTTCTTGACAGGAGACATTGAAGGATTATGAATTAAGATATAATCACATAGAGAATCAGGTCTTCACCATCATGCGCACACTTAAAAAATTCAAAATTATGACCACCAAAAATCATATCAAGGTTTTAGTTTCTCACTCTTTTGTTCAAGACTTCATCATGGGAGCAGATATCAATGAAAAGAGAGCACGATCGGTGACTAAAATCATGGAATATGATGTGACCATCAAAGCCACAAAAATATTAAGAGGTAGTGTTCTCTACAAGAAGATTATTGAGGATGCACAAAATGAATATGAAAATTCATTATTTCTAGATGAAGGTCTTCTGCGCACAAAGCTTGAGCAGAATACGAGATCTGGTGTGCATGACTGGATGAAGGATATGGTCACATTCCTTTACGAGGAACATATCCTCCTAGTTTGAACAAGGTGAAGAGAATACATATGAGGTTGTAATCTATTCTGATGTTTTGGATGATAGAATTCTCTTCAATAAAAATATTGATGGCATGATATTAAGATGTATCAACAGAATGTAGAGTGAAAAAGTGTTAGCATAATTTAACGATGGATTATCTAGTGGACACTTTTCTACTAAAACTACAACAATGAAAACCATAATGACAAGTATATTCTACCCTACCCCCTTCGTTTGCAGAGATACACACAAATGGCTCACAAAATCCAATGAATACACTTTCTTTACAGGAAAGAAAAAATTGGCAACATTTCCCCTCCTACCAATCCAAGTGAATCAGCCTTTTGTGTAATGGGGTTTTGAATTTATAGTCATGATAAATCCACCTTCAAGCACTAGACATAAGTGGGTGCTGATAGCTACAGACTATTTGACCAGATGGACAAAAGTTTCCATGCTTAAGGAATCAACCAAGTCAGTCATCCTTGACTTTCTCGAAGGTATAGTCACTAGGTTTGGAGTTCCTCAAACCATTATCTACAATAATGCAAAATCCTTCCTCTTGGGACAAAAATCACTGATTGGGCTCTAAATATAGGCATCCATATGAATAATTTTTCCAACTATTACCCCTAAGGAAATGGCTTGGTAGAGTCAAAAAAGAATAACCTGATTAGAATCATGAAGCGCACAATGAACATAATCCAAAGATAGTGGTATACAAAGGTCTTGAATGTGCTCGGGATGATAGAATAACAGATTAAAAGGAAATACAAACTTTACCTTACAAGATTGTTTATGTCAAAGAGGATACCCTTCCTTTGACAACAAAGTTGAACTCATTGGCACTTTCCTAGTAGTTAGAATTCAAAGGTGCAGACCAGAGAGAAATTAGAATGGCAGAGCTGGTTAATCTTGAAGAATCAAGAAACTTTATCATGATCAAGTTGGAACAACATTAACAAACAACAAAGAAATGTTTTAACAGAAAGGATAAGCCCAAAGATATCAAATTTGGTAACTTATTTCTAAAATGGGATCTTTGACAAAGATAAACTAGGGCATCATTCAAATTTTGAAGCACTTTGGAGTGGCCCATATATCATCAGTTCATGTAAAGAAGCTAACTCTTTTGAGTTAATTTGTCTTAATGGAGGTCCTCTGTAAATCCCAATCAATGGGATCTATCTCAAACCCTTACATTAAGTTTTATCCATCATTATATATATATATATATATATATATATATATATTAGATTATTTTAATTCCTTTAAGTGTGTTGTGCACACATTGTTTATTTGTACATAGATCTTTCTTCTCGCACACTTCCTACACACACTCTTATTTTTCTTCCAAGATGCGATAATTTTCAGTAGCTTACATGGTTAAGAATAGAGTTAAGAAATGACCCTTAAGGTTACTTTAGGGGTAGTTCTTTTAAGGATTACATGATCGACCCCATGCCCAATAGATGCTTTAGGCTATTGATCTCCTTCATCTAGTAGGTAGATGGTCTCAAAAGTCACCAAAACTGTTATTCAAATAACTCTCCTATTTATTCAAACAACTTGTATATATATTCTAGATTTGAACTATCCATTACAAGGTTTCACGCACTCAAGTTCACTTGGCTCCCTTATTTTATTCACGCACCCCTGCACACTTTCCCTTCTTCCCTTGCTTTCATTTTCTTCTTTGTTCCATCTTCCCCTTGTGCGCATCTTCTACACATTTTCCTTCTTCCCGATAGTTGTTCACCCTCATGCGCATTCACACATCATCTTCTAATGGTTGCACCTTGACCATGCATTATCTTCTCATCAATTTTCCTCATTTTCCCACGTGCATCATGCATGTATTCCTATACACTTTCCTCTATTTTCTTCCATAAACCCTTCCCTCACGCCCACCTTTACGCCCTTCTGCGTCGGTCATCTTATGACATGATTGATTTTGCCACATGTAACCAGTCAAAGCACGCCAATAGGGTGATGAGTCATTGCAAAAAATTAGTAAGCGCCGACACATGGCAGAAATAAGAAACATTTTGCACAGTTAGACATTTTTTCAACCAGGTTTGTGCATGCCACATGTCTTCCATGCATGTACACTTTGAAATCCTCGATAACTATATCATTTGATACAAATATCTAATCAGTGCACTCCTAAACATGTCGAGATATGCTAACATCAGCCACAATGTTAGACATTCAAATTCAATTTTTGGTGGACTTGGTAGGTGAGAAATGGGAAAATGTCTTTCTAAGCATTAATGAAGTGGATCTGATTACTTCAACCACCTGATTTGATATGATTCTCCCTCCGTTATTATTTAAAATTCCAAATAGACCTAGGAAACAAATTTGACAAATTCTCGGGTGAATTTATAGACATTAAACACTTCTTATTGGTGGTTGTATTTCAAATTTGGGTTTTCCTACTTCTCTTCTTCTTCCACAAATTCATCTATGAATGTACAAGTTGGGCTGATTATTAACGTTGGATACTCGAATCCTTATGCATTTTGCTAAATACTTCATATCTTCTACATTCGAGTTCCGGACCTCTGTGTCCGCTCATGTATGTGGATATCGACCTCTTTCACCATTGTAATAGCTATGTGCATTTCTAGAAGTAATAGAAGCATTGTTATGTGACTATTCTCTATCCTAACATGTTTGCATTCCTTCTTCTTTCCTTTTCTTTTGCATTTCATGTTTTTGTGCCACTTCACGTCCCTTGCAGTTCTTTATTTAGTTGTGTTTCATGGGAATGATCAGTAAACGTGTCCCCTTTTATTTTTCTCGAATGCAGATGATAGTGTTCACCCCTCTTTTCTAGTGCTATCACCTTTTTAGTGTAGTTTATTTTCATGTTATCCTTCTATCCTTAGTCCCTTGGCATTTATTATCTTAGTTTCCCCTTTCAGCACTAGGAGTAGCAATAACAGTAAAAATAGATAGAGGAACCGACCTTCTCTGGAGATCCATCTGAAGCGCATAAGGTCCAACAACTTGGAGATGGTTCCATTGTGATCTCAAACATCTCGGATATTCCAGATCTGAGATGGAGGTGCAAGTTTGAATACCAACGGGAACCTTAGAATACTTTATTTTTTCCATTTTTTTATTTTTACCCTTGTACAAGCCAAGATAAAAGTGTAAGTTATCAAATTTACCTTTGTGGGAGAATTTAAGATAACAATTTGGTGACTCACTAGAGCTATCTTCCTACAGATTAAGTGATCATCGGCATTGTTGTTTCCATTGGGTATGGAGTTAACTTTAGGTAACCATAAAACTGATCTTAAAGTTTAAATTATGCCCCTTGAGACCACTTAAAGTGTTGCTTGAACATGAATTTAATCTGTTTCTCAAATTTTCTATCTCATTTATAAGAAATTTTCTAAATTTTATTCGAGTGGAAAAAAATTTGAACCTTAAATTTTACTTCTTTTCTCTGCAAATGATCTTGTAGGATGAAGAATGAACATATGAACCATGACAACTTACCCAAAATCTGATTTTAGTTTCTCTACATTTGATTTTCTAAGATGTTTCAGCAAATGCTTCCCACTGAAACCTTGATACTCTTATAACCCCAATCCAAAGCATACTTCCCTGAAGATTTTCCTAAATTGATTGAGAGAAGTGTAATGAGGCGATACAAACCAGAAATAATGAAACACTATGCCCGAGGAACTTAAGGAAACTGAAACCTACACTACTAACAATAAAATGTGCTAGAAACAATTGGAGGAATTTAAATCCTAATCTAATATGTGTAAGGATGTGACTCCACTCAATATAAATTCTTGAGATAGATTCCATTGAATAGAATATGTAGTTCTTCCCCATCCATCTTTGATAAATTGAAAATATTGTTTGAATTACAACTTAAAATCATGTAGGGACCATTCCATATTACATCAAACTTTGAGTGTTTACCTGGTTTATCCCTGTTAGCATCCCACTTTAGAACCAAGTCTCACTCTTGGAAGGCCCTAGCCTTTTCCTTCTTTTAAAAATCCTCTTGATTAAAGCCTTGTCTTTCTCCATTATTTGAACAACCTAGTTACTTAGCTCCTCTAACTCCTTGAGCTATGCATATTTGACCTCTATGGCCTCAAAATCATATAAATCTAGTTATTTGATAAGCTCCAGTGTTAGAAATTCAAGACATATGGGAATCCTTGGTTCCTTTCCATAAAATATCTTGTAAGGAGAATTTCCGAGTTGATCTCTTTGGTATGATTCTATCATCCCACAATGCTGATTTAAGTTTTCTGTGGCATGTTCTTTGATTCTCATCCAAATTCCTCTTTATGATCCTCAACAAGTTATTGTTTATGGACTCAACTTGTCCATTACACTGTGGGTAATAGTTATAGGAAGTGCTAAGATATATCCCATTCTTTACATCCCAATCATAAATTTTGGTGTCAAGGAATGCTAAATCATTATCAGATATGATAGTGGATGGAACACAAAACTTGGTTACAATTCCTTCATAGAAATCCAATGTGATGGTCTCATTTTTCTCCTTGAGTGCTACTAATTTTGTCCACTTGGTGAAATAGTAAGTTGTTGTGAGAATCCACTTGTGGCCTTGGCTTGAATTTAAATTGATGACACCAGTGAAATCTAATCCCCGTTACATGAATGACTAGTCTACTGAGATTGGGTGCGAGTGGAAGAGTTGTTAGTTTTTCCTTTCCTATGAAAAATGCACATTTCTTACAATTATTAATCCATATATAACAATCACTAAAGAGATTAGGCCATTAGTAACCAACCTACATGATTAAAGAGCTGTGACTCTTAGAGAAAAATGGCCTTTAACTTCCCCATCATGGAACTCATTCAACACCCTCTTCATCTGATCTACTTTAATACACCTTAGAATAACTCCATTCACATCTTTCTTGAATAAAATGTCACCAATAAGAATAAATGGGATATACTCAAGCCTAAAATATATTCTCTTGGATTTTATTAATCCTGAGAGAATTTACCATATTGGAGGAAGTTGATAATATCCCGAGTCCAACAAGGTGTGGGTAAGGCATTGACTTGTTATTCTTGATCATCGTAAAGCATTATAATAGAATCCTTATCATCCTTTGAATTTGTGTGTTGATTTGAGATCATATGCGCACATAAGCCTTTGCATCTAACCATTTTGTTTACCTTGATATCTATACCATAATCCATCACTTTGGTAATCCAATCAGCCCTTTTCTTATTTTAATCTCTATTCAAGAGGAAATATTTCACACTAGCATGTGAAACTAAAAAAATGATCTTGGTGTTGGAGACTAAATGCTTGATTTTCTTCAAACTTCTTATGATAGCAAGAACATGATTCTCAATGAATGAGTATCCTACCTCATAGTCTTCTAGGCTCTAGCTAAATAATGAAATAGGTTGCTCTGAATCTTCCTTGTTCAGTTGTACTAGTATTACAGATATTGTGTCTATGCCACCAAAAGCATACAAAATGAAATCTTTTGAAAAATATCGGTTAAAGAGAGTTGGAGCTTGTGATTTTTCTTGCTTAATAGCCTCAAAACTATATTTTCCACCAAATTTCCATTTGAAATCCATGTTATTTTTCAACATCAGTTTTAATGGCTTGAAAAGAGTGGAGAAATTAGGTACAACCCTTCGATAAATTTTATCCTCCTAAGAAACGTTACTGAGCTTTCTTGTGACTAGGAAGTGGCAATGTAAGAATGGTGTTGAATCTCTCTAGATCAATAGTTAATCCTTATTTATATATAAATTTTCTGAGGATATTACCTTCATGAGATAAGAATATGCATTTCTTTAGGTTTTAGGAATCTCCAAACTATCTATACCTCTTAAACACTCTCCTGAGATGGGAAAGATGGCAAGTTACATTCTTAGAAACAATCTGTAATATCATCAAGATACACAAGAACAATTTCGTTAATCATTCCTATGAATTCCATATCGATGGCTTTCTGAAATGTTTCTCAACATTGGATAAGCCAAATGGCATTTTCTTGTAAGCATATGTGCCCCACTTTGTAGTGAAAGATGTGTTAAACTGGCCATCCTCTTTTACCACGATCTGGTTGTAAACCAAGTAGTCATCTAAAAGTGAAAACCTCTCTAAACCAGATAATACTTGTAGAATTTATTCCATTGAGGGGAGTGGGTAGTGATCCTTTAGGGAAGCTCTGTTTAAATCTCTAAAATCCACACATAACCTGATTTCTCCATTTATTTTCTTGATTGGCACAAGATTTGAAACCCAGGATGAGTGCTTGATAGGTAAATTGATGCTTTCTTAAATTATTTCTTCATTAGAGTATATATGTGAGGATCAAACCCTCTAAGATCTTCATAGCTCCATGTAAATATATTAGGAAATTATTGAAAAAATTGTACAAAATCATGTTTTTCTTGTTGAGTGTTTACCTTGCCAATTTGAGGTAATTTACCTTCTCCAACCGAAATGGGTTATGAATCTTCACCTTTGACCATGATTTTTCTTTCTCTCTTCTAAATTTTTCATTAGGATTGAATATGGATTCTAGAGTCACCAAGCCCTTTGGTAACTTGTTTATTCTAAGCTGAACCACTTGATCTCCATATTGCTTTTCCAACTTGTCTTGGTTTCTTGAAGAGAATTCAACCTCTTCTTGAAGGAAGTTGATAATCTACTGATCATTATCAAATAGCTTCAAGTTATTTTATTATCCTAAGATGCGAAAATCGTAACTACCACCTTGATATGTGGCTGAATCTTTTCCCTTTTTATATCCTCAACAATGTCAAATGTTGCCAGAATAACTTCATTTCTTTTTCTAGGTATGGAATTGATGTTAAATGCTTCAAAATATTCTAAGAGATCCCATACCCTATGTTTGTAGGCCTTGAGTAGATCATTATTGGCTGCATTTAGTCCTCTTACCCGATTCAAAATAAGCTCATTGTCCCAAAATTCTTGTAATTTCTTGATACTTTCCTTTCTCGCCCATTTAATCCCATGGACGAGAGACTCATACTATGCTATGTTGTTGGAGCAAGTGAACTAAAATATGAAAGTAGAGTAAGTAATAATTCATACTATTATCACCCAAAAATAGCACCCTTTGATTGTGTTCTTGAATATGTGAATGAGAAACCAATTGTTTTTGGGTAACATGGGATTGTCTCTTAGTTGTGGGATTACTAATTGAGACAAACCTCTAGAGAAGGCCAGATTCCTCTACCTTATCTTACTACTAAAATAATCCTAGAAGGGAAATTATGCTATCTTTTTCCATCCTAAGCTTCCAAGGGACCAAAGAGAGAGAGAGAGAGAGAGATTGCATGAAAATGGAAATCCTAAGCTACAAAGGTAATTACACCAAGAAAGGAATGGGAAAACATCCAGATGAGTGAAAATGAGATGAGAGAGGTCGAAACAAGTGAAACAGTCCATAACATATTTTTCAACATCATTTCCATGGAGCACAACAAATTTGAACCTATAAGAAGAACATAGAATGCACAAAAAAATGGAATATACAATGAAAGGAAAGGAAAATTCAATAAAACACAACTAGGGTAGAGAATAGCCACAAAACATGGATTTATTGATTAAATGGATGCATAATTCATTACAATTGCAAAATAAAGGAAAGGATATTCTTCTAGAATACTCATATCAAAGGCCTATAACTCAACACTACTCTGGAAAAATTTTGACAGAGTTCCATTACATGAACATTCCCCTAAAAATGTTCCTTAGCACTTACATTTATTGATCCTAGAGAGAAGAGAAGAGAGAGAGAGAGAGAGAGAGAGAGAGAGAGATCATCATTTTCAGTGGTCCCAACCCTTCTAGAAGCTCAAAAATTATTACTAGCAAAAGGATGATTGACATTTGGCAAAGATTTTGCTTGGAGCTCAAGGAAATGTGCTATTCCCATGTTTTTCTCATTTTCACCCATTCTTTCCCCAAAATCTGATTTTATAGATTCCATGATGTAGAGTGTGAAAAAATAATTCCATTGATATAAATTTTATGAAATTTGGAGTTCTTGGGACTAAGTTATGTCCATGCAGGAGTCCTGGAGAGGTCGAAAGGAACACATTCCTAGATTTCACTAACATTACTGCCATTAAAATTCCCCCTTTCCTTAGTATTTCGAGAAATTTGATAAATTGGGTTCTTGGGGTACATTCGGTACTTGTTCCAATGTCCAATGTTTCCTTGTTCTCATGCAACCTTTAAAACCCACAATCCATTGTCTTCCCTTCATTCCTTCAATTTTCGAATAATGTGGGGTTTTATGGAACTCATGGAACTTGGGTGCTAGGGTTACTCGGGCCCTAAATATCCTCTCCTCCACAAATAACTCCTCAATTTCCTCTTTGTTTTGCATAAACTTTGGCTTTGTGAGGTATAGAGGGTAGTGGGTTACAAGTGCCACTCGGGCTTCATGGACCCACTTCATGCAACCTATCCGTACTTAGTTGTTTGCACCCAAAATCCTTAAACTCCCCGCCCTTTTCTTTGTAGAAAAAATAACCCCCTGGGGGAACTTTGGACCTGTTGAAATTGTTCCATGCGAGGCCTTAGTTCTTTGCATCCGAACTTGACGCATAATACACACTGCCACTTATCAAATTTTTTGATTCATTTCATTGCGTCTCGATGGCTTGTGTGGGAACATGTGCCTATGAAGAACTTTGTGCCAACCAAATCCTTTATACCCGAACTTACCATTGATCTGCACTACATTAGATTCATTCAAAACCATTTGTTTTTCAAAAAAGCGGGTTATCCGGGAGCTTGAGGCTCTATGTAACTTGTTCCTTGTGTACCTCATGGACCCACAAAACCTACATTACAATGCAAATGACCCTTTTTCTAATTTTTTCCAAATTTTTCTAAGTTCTTAGGGTCAAATATGAACTAAGGAGTTGGGAAAGAATGAGAAGAAGTTTCCTAAAGCCATTTTTTCCTAATTTTATCATTTTCCCCAAATTTGGCTAAGTGTTGGATTTAAAGCCTAGAGAGAAGGGAAATGCTTCCAAATGGTTCTAAGTCCCATAAAGCAATTGTAAGTGCCCAAAACATGGAAAAATGCTTGAATTCTTTAGATTCTCCACAAATATCCCATGAAATAACAAAAGTCTAATTTTTCAAGTTGTCCATTTTTCCAAAGGGGGAAAATGGATAATAATTTGGTGACCTCCAAGGGTAATATTCCTACTAGATTGAAGGATCAATGGCCTTGAAGAATCCATTGGGCATGGATTCTTCCTAAAAATTTAAAAATGATCTGAACTGGAAGAAAAAACCCCTGAGACCACTTAAAGCACTTAACTGAACTTGAAGCTGATTTTTAAACTTGAATTGAACATTCACATGATAAGAATTTTTTGAGTTAAGTTTTTATGTGAGTGGGAAATTGTCTAAATCTGAAATTTCACCTTCTTTCCCCTCTATAACTAATTGATTCGGATGAAGAATATTCACCTAAAACTATACCAAAATCTGATTTACGCAAGTATGAAGAACTGGACTAATTTCTTGGTAAGGATGAAGTATTGTAGAGTTTAGGATCACTTGTTTTGTAATGAAGTGGATACACTTGTAAATGTCCCAAAAATAATCCTTTTAAACATATCTTCTTCAAATTCCTCCATGAACACTACTTCCCAAATGGACTGTAATGATCTCATGGCTCTGGATGAAGCTTATAAATTTCCCAACTCAACTAATTGGCTCTAAAATTAATTGTGCAAAGAAACAAAACTACAAAAACTATATACAAATATGAAAAGACACACACATTCTGAATGAAGCATGCAAAGTGTGCAAAAGCACTTAGAAGAATAGAAACTACCCTACCAAAAA
Source organism: Taxus wallichiana var. yunnanensis (assembly GCA_018340775.1). Lineage (NCBI taxonomy): Eukaryota > Viridiplantae > Streptophyta > Pinopsida > Cupressales > Taxaceae > Taxus > Taxus wallichiana. The sequence goes on from CM031239.1 coordinate 10,503,893, forward strand.
GATAGTGTGCTATAAAATACTTGGAGGAATGGAAAATAATCTAATATGTACAAGGGAGGAAACTTTACTTGTAGTAACAATGTTTTAAATAGATCCCATTAACTGGAATATATAACTCTTCTCCATCCAACTTTGACAACTGAAGACATTACTTGACTTGCAGTGTGAATTGACATATAGGACCATTCTGTATTGCATTAAATTTTGAGTTTTTACATGGTTTGGATCTGTCTACATCCCACTTTAAAACTAAGTATCCTTCTTGGAAGTTTCTAGCTCTTCATATCTGACCTCCATGGATTTAAATTCAAACAATTCCAACTATTTGATAAGCTCCAGTCTTAGTAACTCAAGAGATGCTTTGGAAGTTTTTTCTCTTTCCACAAACTAACTTGTAAGGAGAGTTATTAGTTGATATGTTGGGAGTAATTCTATCTGCCAACATAGCTGATTTCAATCTTGTATACCAAGTCCTTTGGTTTTCATCCAAATTTCTCCTTATGATCCTCAACAATATTTTGTTCTTAGACTCATCTTACCTATTGCCCTAGGGGTAATAGTTTGAATATGTTCTTAGATATATCCCATTTTTAGGATACTTGGAGATCTTGGTACCAAGAAATTCCAATGCATTATCAAAAATAATAGTGGAAGGAACACCAAATCTTACCACAATACCTTCATAAAAATCTAGAATGTTGGTTTCATTTTCTTCCTTAAGTGCAATTACCTCTATCCACTTGGTGAAATAGTTTGTGGTTGTTAAGATCCACTTGTGGCCTAAGCTTGAATTTGGATTGATGACTCCAATGAATTCCAACCCCATTACATGAATGGTTCATCAATTGAGATTGGGTGGAGTGGAAGACTGCTAATCTTTCCTTTCCTGAAAAGAAGGCACACTTCTTGCATTTCTTAACCCATGAAAAATAATCATTGAAAATATTAGGCCAATAATACCCAAACTTCATGATCTTGAGATATTTTACCCTTGGAGAAAAGTGACCTCCTGCTTCTCCATCATGGAATTCATGCATTATCCTCTCAATCTGATATGTCTTGATGCACCTTAAGATAACACCATTCACATCTCTTTTGAATAAAATGCCATAAACAAGCACATAAAAAATAGCTTGATGTCTGAAATATATTATCTTAGCTTTACTTAATCCTAAAGGAAACTGACTTGTTCGGAGGAAGTGCACCATATCCTGAGTCTAACAATGAATAGGTAAAGCATCAATTGGTTGTTTGAGATCATTGAAGCACTAAAATGGATTCTTCATCAGTTTGCTGACTTGAAACAAGTTGTTCACATAACCCCTTGCCCCTAACTAGCTTGGTTACTTTAATATCAATGTCATACTCCATTACTTTTTTTATCCACCCATCTCTCTTCTCATTTAGATATTTGTCCAATAAGAATTATTTTATACTAACATGTGAAACTAACAAATGAATCTTGTTATTTGACACTAGATGCCTAAACTTCTTCAAACTTATTATGACAACTAGCACATGATTTTTCAATGAATGAGTAATTTACCTCATAATATTCAAGATTTTGATTGAAGAAGGCAATAGGTTGCTCTAAATCATCTTTTTTCAGCTGCATCAATATGGTAGATATGGTTTCAACACCTCCAAAAGCATATAAGATGAAATACTTAGAGAAATATGGATTTATGAGGGTGGTGCTTGTGCAATGGTCTACTTTATAGCTTTAAAAATTTCTCTTCCTTCATAGTCCACTTGAAATCCATGTTTTTATTTAACATCAATGTCAGTGGCTTGAAAATATTAGAAAAATCAGGGACAAATCTTCTAACAAAGTTAATTCTTCACAAGATCTTTTTATGGCTAAGAAATGAAAATGTACGAATGTCCTCAATTATTTATGATAAATAATAAATCCTTTCTTAGAGATAATATGGCCAAGGATTTTACCTTCATGAGCCAAGAAAATGAATTTTTTTAGGTTAAGGGAAACTCAAAACTCTCTACATCTCTCAAATACTTGCTTGAGATGAAAAAGATGATCAGATGCATTTTTGGAGAACATTGTTATGTCATCAAGGTAGATAAGAACCATCCTATTGATCAGACCTCTGAACGCCATATCCATGGCACTTTAGAATGTTTCTCCTACATTTGAAAAGCCAAATGGAATTTTTCTATTAGCAAAAGTTCCCCATTTGTGGTAAAGGATATTTTAAAATGATCTTCTTACTTTACCATGATTTGGTTGTATCCTGAGTATCCATCCAAAAGGAAAACCTCTCAAAATGTTCCACCATTTGTAATATTTTTTTCATATAGGGTAGTGGATAATGGTCTTGTAAAGATTTTTGTTCAAGTCTTTAAAATCAGCACATATCTCGATCTCTCCATTATTTTTCCATACTAGAACTAGGTTGGAAACCCATGATGAGTGCTTGATTGGAAAAATTATGTTTTCCTCTATCAATTTTTAGCTCCTTCTTCATTAGAGGTTCAATATGTGGATTGACAAGCCTCTTTTTCTATCTAACATGTTTGGAATGTGGATCCAAAGCTATGGTATGTTGAGATAAACTAGGGTAAAATCCTATAAGATCTTCATATCTCCATGAAAAGATATATGAAAAATCTTGACAAAGTTCTAAAAATCATGATTTTCTTATGAAGTACTTACTTTTCCCATTTGAAGTAGATTGTCTTTACCAATTGCAATAGGCTCTAAATCTTCACCTTTTACAGTTATTTTTTCTTTTTCCTTTCGATCTGGTCATTTGGGTTGAAGATGGATTCAAAAGTTACTAAACCCTTAGGCATCTTGTTTGCTATGAGATGGATAATCTGGTCACCATATCATCTTTCCAACTTATCTTTGCTTTTCAAAGATAATCCAACTTCTTCTTGAAGGAAATTTATAATTTGTTGGTCATTCTCAAACAACTGCCAAATTATGACATTTTTTGGTATGGCAGGCCTTACTACCACATTGATATGTTATTGTACCTTACCTCTTTTGATATTTTCAACAATGTCAAATATTTCTCCAATGGTAGAAAATATGTCACAGAGATGTGTTCTCTTTCCTTGGGATGGTTTAAATATTAAAAGATTCAAAATACTCTAATAAATCCCACACTCTATGCTTATAGGATTTGAGTAGATCATTCTTGGCCATGTTTACTCCTCTGATCTAGTTCATAATTAGTTCACTGTCTCCAAAGGTCTATAATTCCTTGATATTCTTCTTCCTCTACCATTGCAAGCCATGAAAAAGAGATTCATACTCTATTGTGTTGTTCGAGCAATTGAATTGGAACCTGAAAGATGAGTAATAGTTGATACCTTTGGGGTATATAAGTGTTTCACCGATTGTTAGATGTTTCTTTGAAGTATTGAAAAAATAGATAGGGTAGCGGGCATAAGAGGAATACTGTTAAAATGTTGGTTGTTGCATTGTTACGTGTGTGTAAATTCTAAATCCATCGCTGAATGTGAGAGCTTCCTTTTGGCTAGGAGGAACTACCTAAAATGGAAAACAAGACCACCAGAAAGAATTAAAAAATAAGTGCAGTGAACACCTAGCATGTGCTAGATCCGGGAAGTGTGATACTTCCTAGATGGTTGTCAGTCCACTGTTTAAAACAATTTAATGTGGGTAATAAAGTAAATCCTATTGTAATTTGAAATGATTTAGGTATCTCACTTAAAACACAATAAGAAAGATCTGATCTAATAGGCTAGGTTAGAATAGGATCCGAAGGTCAAATAACTGGTTCTGGATCTCTGCAGGTCTGATAGAGGTCACAAGTGAGTAAGGGTGATATGGAATTAGGTGGATAGGTCACTGTTGTAGGTTGTATGGGTAAATACAGAGATCGATTCTGGTTAGAGGTGACCGATGGCGGTTGGGTGTAACTAGTGTTGATTCTTTGTGAAAAACTAGAAATGCCACCGAATGAGTTTTGGGTCTCCTTTATGATTGCACAAAGGATTTTGGTTGGTCGAATGTGGTATTTGGTAGTTTGGGTGGGATTTGGTGAGGTTTTAATGGGTATATGGAGGGGTGAGTATTGAAGGAGGTCAATGGGTGGTTAGGTAAACAAAGGGTGATAATATAATGATGAAATGAAATGAACCAGAGAAGTATAACATTTTACTTACTCAAATTTTGGTCTTAGACGCCTGTGAGCGATGAATGGAGGTGCTGGTGAGAGGTTGAAGATTGCTGAGGATCACCAAATGCTAGAAATATTCTGCATGGGCTGCATGTGTATTCATTTTTGCTTGATTGACTCAAATCAGTGTTGGAGTGAGTGTTGGATGGTTGTGCAAGAGAAAAATGCTTGATCTCCTCCTTGCATGCGTGTTCTCACTAGAATTCATTCTCAGAAGATGTGATATCTCTCTAAAATGTGCCAATGTTTGCCAACCTTTTTCCAACCTTTGAAATAAGGTTGTTTTAGGGGTTTAAAGGTGACCGACGATGGTTTCGGATTAACCGGCGATGGTTAGGGGTAATTAGCATTAGTTAAGGTGGGATTTCCTAGGTTTACTAAACTAGGGAGATCTTCATGATTTTATCAGATCTCATGTCATCAACCCATGGATTAAACTAGGAGCTTCTTGTAAGCATGTGGGAATGTGGTTAGAGAGAATGTAGGCATTGATCTTTAGGGTTTGGGTAAGTCTTAGTTAGTTATGGCAACTTACTAAGAATAGGTCTTAGGGTGAGTTCGCTTGATGAGGTGTCTAGGTGAGGTGTGTGTGGACATTATTTAAATTAAGATATTTACATAATAGTTATGGTGAGGATAATTAATTAATTTAATTAAATTAATTAAATTAATATTATTGAGGTGAAGAAGGGGCCATGGCTAGATTAATGTGATGAAGGTTGTTTATTTTTTGAGGGACCAAAGGGGTGTAACCTAATTTTAGTGTCTACATTTTTCCCCTTTTTGTTGTGTAGCTTGTATTGGTAAGTGATGCTAACAAAAAATAAGATGTGGTTGCCCAGATTGTGGGTGAAGGTGATCCCCCTCAAACTAAGAACCGATGAGGTCAAGACATAATCTTTGAGTGGTTTGATAAAAGGTAAATGTGAGAAAGGGTAAGGAAAGTGGTGATGATGATGATGATCGAGATAACTTCCAAGGGCCCCATGCCCTTGGAGTGCTACCTACATAGCCCTAATGAAAAGGGTCCTCAGACCGATGTAGTTCTCCCATAAGCTAGGGAAGATGTGAAAATGAGGTGGTAGGTTTTAGGTATGGTGTGGGTTGGTTAGAGGTAAAGTGATATAGGTGATGTTGATTGTGGGAAAAGAAGAAGATAGATTACCCCAAAAGTAAGTATCGAGGACCAAGTCCTATATAAGGTAATCAAAACGTAAACAAGGATGGCTAAAAGAGAAGAGGGGGCAATAAAGCCACCTGATTGGTGAGGATCATACTGAGTAGATCACACCTTGAAAGAGGTGATGAACGTAAGACCCTAAAGACATTGCATGATTGATTATTCTATGGTGAAAAGTAGTCACATGATCACCAAATGTCCTAGTTTCCAATAATTCCCTTGAGGCACTGGGAAATGGGAGTGGGTATGGTTTGAAGGGTGAAAATTGGGTAATTTTGTATGGTATGAGGTGGCATGCTATTTGGGCAAGAGATCCGAGGTCACAATGAGCAAGTCCATGACTAAAAGTTTTATGTGTTGACTTGTATTTGAGATAGGCTCGATTGATGTGAAAAGTCTACATGGGATGAGGAATTTAACTCCTTGAGGTATTTGTAAAGTTGAGCAATGCGGGAAGCTTCGGTTGCTCTCGTGTTTTTTTTTGAAAGAGCTTTACATAGCTATCCTTCAAGGGAGTAGTCTATTTATAGTGGTAATTGTCGAGAGATAGATGTCCTTTTAAGGGAGTCATCATTTTATTAGAAGTTTGACTCAAGGAGTTGTGTCCCATGTGAGGGCTTTGAAGTCATGGACAAGACCAAGGTGGAGAATAGGACTCTTGTGTAAAAGGTAAGGTGAAATGACCATGGGATCTCATCTAAAGGTAGATGAAAAGTATCCATGAGAATCATGTTATGTGTAGTGTCGTGGTACACATATTCAAGAGAAGATAACAAGTGATGGGTACTCACATGATTCTTGTTTAATCATTGGTGAGGTGTATGAAGTGGATAACACTCAAGGGACAAGCATGGAAAGAGATAAAAGGTGAGGTAGGACTAAAATTAAAGAATAGAATGGTCAAAGATGCAAGGTCTTCGAGGGCTTAGGTTTGGGTTTACCATTGAGTGAAGATAAACGATAAGTACACGATCTATAAGTATGAGCCATGATGTATGGTCCAAGCCAATTAGGAGAAAATTTGCCCCATTTACTTTTTTTGCTTTGGTTACATTTTGATTTTATTTCAAGATGAGGTCACCAACTTGGAAGGTTCGTTCATGGACATGCTTGTCATAGGCATGTTTGATACGTTGTTGGTAAACTTGAAGGTGGTCAAGAGCATTAAGACAATGTTTGTATAATAACTCTAGCTATGCTAAACGGTCCTGACAAAAGTCATCATCATTAAGCATGTCATAGAGAGAAATGTGGATTGAGGGAATCTAGACTTCGAGAGGTAAAACTACCTTGGTACCATAGACCAGAGAAAATGGTGTGGTGGTAGTGGAAGTGCGAATACTAGTGCGGTATACCCAGAGGAAAAAGGAATGTGTATGCCAATCCTTCCTAGTATCATTAACCACTTTCATAAGAATTTTTTTAGGGTTTTGTTAGTGGATTTAGATTGGCCATTGGTTTGTGGGTAATAAGGTGATGAGAAACTAAGCTGAATGCCGAAGGCATCATAAAGTTTTTGTAGTGTTTTATTTTTGAATTGTTTTCCATTGTCAGTGATGAGGCGATGAGGAACACCAAAGTGACAAATGATGTGATGATTGATGAACTCACATATTTTCTCATCTTTCATGGAGATGAGTGGTATGACTTCAACCCATTTTGTATAGTATTCGATAGCAGTGATGATCCATTGATGGCCACAGGAAGAATGGGGGTTGATCTCTCCGACCAGATCAAAACCCCATTGAGAGAAGGGCTAAAGGTCACGGTGACCTATAAGGCGTATTTGGGTGTATGATGAAGATTGACATGTTGTTGGCATTTTACATAACATTTGACATAGTCACAACAATCAAAGTTAAGGGTCGGTCGAAGTAATAGCCTAGGCAAAGAATATGCTTAGAATAAGAAGGCCAATGAAGTGACCTCCACATATGCCATCATGAACCTCCTTAATGGTATAAGGAATTTTAGAATTTTAAGGCATTGTAAGAGAATACCATCAAAGCTACACTTATAGAGGAGTCCCCCAAGATGACATAATGAGATACCTTTTTAAGGAAGGCACATTATGCATTACTGGGTGAGATTAGGAGGTAAGATGGAGAGAGAAGATAGTCGGAGTATTGTTTGTACCAAGGGTATCTTGGTTCCGGGGTAATGGTTCCGATAGAGTAAACCTCACGTGGTAAATAAGAAGGTGGTTGGAGTCATTTTATGGTGAAAAATATTTTAGAACCGGTAGGCGAAGTAGGTATTTGGGAAGCCAAACAGGCCATGGTATCTGTAACTTTGTTGGTTGAACGTGGGATGGTTTGAAGGGTGTAACAGATTAAAGGTGGTCAAAAGTATATCTACATGATGTTTATACATTTGAAGTATCTCATTATGACATTGGTATAGATTATTGACTTGGTTTACGACCAATTGAGAATCACCAAAGATGTTGATTGATTTGACATCTAGGGCATAGGTGGCTTGGAGACCTAATACGAGTGCTTCGTATTTGGTAATGTTGTTTGTACAATCAAAATATAATTTAAAAGAAAAAGGCATGGGTTCACCATCAAGTGGAATGAGGATGACACCAGCCCCACCCCCATGCTGACACTTTGAACCATCAAAGAAGAGTGTCATTTGGTAAGGGGGTTCATCCAAGGAAAGAGTTGCAATTGACTCATCTGGAAAGTAAAAATTGGAAGGTTGATCCCTAGAAATAGGTGCATCAGCTAATTATATGGCAATAGCTTGGCCCTTGATGGAATTTTGATTAATTAATTCAAAGTTGAGGTCCGCTAAAGCATAAGCCATCAAACAACATGCTGATTTTGATAAGGTTTGGCATACATGAAGTGTAAGGGGTCGGTGTTGGTCACAACATAGGTTTTGTGGTTAAATAGGTAATGGCGGAGTTTAGTGGCAATGAAAACTAAGGCTAAGAAATTTTTTTAGGATGGGTGTATCCAGTTTCATAATCCAAAAGAGTATGGATTATGTAATAAACCACTTATTCCCTGTGTTGTTCATCGTGATAAGTATGTATAGGTAAAAATATTGATCATATTTAGGTGGAATGAGTACGGGTGGTTGGAGAAGGTATTGCTTTAGGGCCTCAAAAGTTTTGTGAAAGTCATCATCCCATTTAAAGGAGACATCCTTCTTGACTAGATGATGAAATGGTTGACACTTGATTAGATAATTGTGAAATGAAACAATGAATAGATTGCGACTTAACTTGCAGGCTACGAGTTGTCTAAGGTTAGTAGGTGGAGGCATTTCGAGAATGGCCTTGAATTTAGCAGGGTCAACTTCTATACCACATAGGGAAATAATAAATCCCAGGAGCTTTCCAGAGAGGACCACAAATATTCATTTCTTAGGTTGAAGGTGAACGTAATATTTAATGAGACAGTCAAAAATGATTTTGAGGATGACAAGGTGTTTAGAGTGGTGTTTAGATTTTGCCAAGAGATCATCCACGTAATCTTCTAGTATGCAATTCATGATGTCATGGAAGATGTAAGTCATAGCCCACTGATATGTGGCACTAGAATTTTAAGGCCAAAAGGCATGACTCGATAGTAGAAGGTCCCCCAAGGGGTGATGAATGAGGTTTTGTGTTGATCCTCCGGGGTGATCAAGATTTTTATAACCCGAGAAGCCATCCATGAGTGATAGCATCTCGTGGCCGGTGGTAAGGTTAACCAGTTGGTCAATACCAGGTAAGGGAAAGTCATCTTTCGGGTAGGCTAGGTTGAGGTCATGAAATTCTATGCAAATATGGAGTCCCCCTGTCACCTTAGTGATAGGGACAATGTTAGAAATCCAACGAGGATAATCAATGGGTAAGATGCGAGAAATGGAAAGAAGGCTCTAAAGTTCTTCTTTACGAGAAGGAAATGTGAGGGTTCATTTTTCTTAGCTTTTTTGATGGGTTTAGCATTAGGATCAGTGATGATATTTTGGACCACTATGGTGGGTCAATACTGGGCATGTCTGCATAAGACCGAGCAAAAGCATGGTTATGGTCTTTGAGAAAAGAAGTGATGGATTCTTGCTCAGCAACATCTAAAGATTGACTGATCTTTAGGATGTGCAGGTCATCCTAGTATGAATATTGATCTCGATATTCAATTCATTCAATATGGTTTACGTCTCGAAAGGTAACGAATGATGATGAATATATGAGTCTTCTCGCACCAAGGTAGGTGATTATAGATTCATCATCCTGACATTGAACGACATTAATCGAAGGTGTATCATCATCGATCATTTCAGGATATAGGAAGGGAAGAGTGGAAGGGGTCTTACGCTCATGTTGATAAGTCAAAGGCCCCAAGGAAATGGTGTTTATAACAAAAAAAAGTTAGGAGGGATAGATTCTAGATCCATTACCTCCATCGGTGATAGTGGTGATGAAGATGGAGCGGTGAAGAAGGTGGAGAAGGGATGATGTCCTTGATGAGCTCAATGCGGGATTATTTGGTAGGTGGTTTAGGAAAGATGATACCACTACGATCATTATATTTGTGGGTGGTACATAGAATAATGGTATGGCAGCCTTGCTCATAAAATCCAAAACCAAAACCCTTCCACATACATCGGTGCAGGAAGGTGTGGGCAAAATGGCGATTGGTGAGTGATTGGAAGTCAACAGAAAATGGGTGGGTTTGTGACGATGGTTCGGGTGTATAAGTGGTAGTATCAAGTCCCCCATAGGTGAGACTAGTACGAAGGTGAGGAGGACCATATAGGAGATGTTCTCCTATATGGTGATCATAACGTGGGTGTTGGTGAAGGCTTCCGTACTCTTGTGGAGTAAGGAATGTGTTGACACTATATAGGTGGTATTCCCCAGTGAGGAATTAAAAATACCTTCCAGGGATCAATGGTAGGTATATAGGTAGCTGGAATAGACGATGCGTCGAGTTCAAAGTGGAGGTGGGGTTAATGGTTTGGGAGGTTATGGAAGTAGTAGGAATGGAGGAGGTATGTGTGGTTGAGGTATCAACTCTTGTCTTTGGTAAGTAGAGATGTAGGTGAAGCGGTAGTGGTTGTGGAGGTAGACAACTTAATACGTATGAGCACATCATTGGGTCGGTAAAGCATGTTACATGTTTTGAAAGGTGATGGATCAAGCCGGGATAGTATAGGTGTACCCTTCATGCTCAAACTTTACACAATGATGTAAAGTTGAAGGAACGTAACCCATGACATGAATCCAAGGTCTGCCAAGCAACAAGTTCTATTGGAATTCCCCCTCCAAGATGTAGAATAGTTTTGGAATAGTGCGGGGGCCCACGCGAATGTGGAGGATGACGGTGCCTAGTGTAGAGGTGATAATGTCATTGAATGAATGCAACATTACAAGATTTTTATGCATGTAATTATCAGGTATGTGCATTTGAGTGAATGGATGGGATGAAATGATGTTAATGCTAGCGCCCCCATCAATCATCACACGTTGTACCCATATGTCATCGATGTGGACATAGATGAAGAGGGCTAGGTCAGGTCATCAGTTTGGTGTGGTGTGATCTCTTCCTCTGAGAAGCTAAGGGAGGCTACTTGGTGAGTAGGATGGGGTGAAGATGAAGGTGGTAATTTGGTAAGAGAGGCTACATGATGGGGTGTGATAATGGAGGTTACGGATGTAGGGCCATTGGGTAAAACCTTAATAGATTGAAGAACCTCCATGAGAGCTTGCTGATGGGATTATGAGGTTTGGATGAGGTCATATAAGGATATTTTAAGGGGGATTGGTGTAGTTTTTTGAGCATGGTGCGATGTGTGACTCCATTAGAAATGGGGTATGTGGGGCCGTGAATAGTGATTTTAGGTATGGGTGCGGATGGTATGTTGGGTCGATCACCTTTTCTTTACCTTTATTTTTAAGAGCATGGGTAGTGACGTGTATCATGTTGATCTTAGGGGAGTTGGTAAACGGAGATGGTGTAGGGTGAGTGGTATAACGACACATCGAGAAAAACCCTCTTTGGAGGAGAAAATCCTTGTGAAGTGAGCTAAGCACAATGACATTTAGATGATGGTGCAAAAATTTCTCTAATGTGAACAATGTTAATTTCAAATCTTGGGGTTGGCTCTATGATTTGTGAGGGTGGAGATCATTTTTGTTGAGTGGGAAGTGTGGGAATGGGTGTTAATGAAGTAGATTCTTCATTGAGAATGTCATCATCATCAAAGTTGGATTTTAGAGGACATAACTAGATAAGGATGGTTTTAAAGCCTTGCAGATTCTCCACATCATGCCTGGCACTTGATGGAAGGCACAAATTTTAGTTTCATCAAACCCTTTTGGCTTGGGTTTGAGGGGTTCGTAAGGTCTGAGTGCCAGTAATGTAATGACAAAAGTATCAAGGAGGTTGGTTAAAATTTTGGCATAGGACCCCGCTAGTGGGTCAAAATGAGAAGTGAAAGTGGGTTTGGCTATAGGTATGATGATTGTTGATGAACAGTCCTCGCAGGAGGGAATAGGTCGAGCTATGGTTTTGGGTGTTGGCATGGTCTTGGGTGTCAGTCATGTTTGTTTGGTTAGGGGTATGGTAGATGAATGGGTAGGAGGGTGCGTGGTTGTTTTGACTACCTTATTGGGAGGTAGTAGAGTTTTGGCTTTGGGTTACACAGTCTTGGGTAAAGGTGATATGGGTGTATGAGGTCTAGAAGGAAAATTAGATGGGGGAAGAGGATGAGTTACCTAGGGGGATAATGGAGGTGTTGTGAAGATAGATGATGTGGGTTGTGCATGGGGTGTGTGATACATCGACTGAAGTCTAGTGGGTAGTGAAGAAATAGCTCGGGGTATTAGAGGTATGGGGATAGAGATGTTGTAGGTGCTTTGGTGTAAGTCGTGTTGGGTGTCCGGTAGGTTAGAGGTTTGTGAGGAAGGAATGGGTTGTTGTGTTTTTATTTTATTGATGGGTGGAGGTTTCTTGACCATGTTGGGAAGGCGAGGTCCTAAGACGATGAGAAAGGTGCGGTGTGGAGCAACCGAGGTATGAGTTTGATGGGTTTGGTTCTTTGGTTTAGGTGTCGGAGTAGGTGTGGTGTTGACTTTAGAGGATGCAACTAAATTTGGTTTGATAGGTGGATGAGTAAAGTGGGTGGTTGGGGTGACCCTAAGGTGGTAATAGGTTTAGTTGAGGTGGATTCTATAGGTGTAGTTTGGGTTATGGGTAAGGGTGTATGTTGAGTTATGATGGGTTTCATGGAGGGAATGGTGATAGAGGTGGTTGTATTCGGTTCGATTGGTCCAATTTTTTTTGGGTAGATCTTTGGAAGTGTCGGCAAGTGACATCTACATCTGCATTGAGATAGGAAGAAAAAGGCACCTATAAAGTAAGGCCCTATCCACATGATCTAAGTGATTGGCCAAATGTGAGAATGGGACATCTAAAGCTGGAATTAATGAGGACCTAATGGAAATTCCCATAAAATGTGTCTTAGAGATGGGGAATTGGCTAGCTTCAACTTCCATGGGTAAGAGAGCCGAAAGTAGGTCTATAGGGTCTTGGGTAGCTGATGGAGAATGTTCACCAAGAGGTAAGGGTATCTCAACTAGATTTGTGATAGGGATTGGAGATGATGGGAGCTCCTCTGTGGGTGGAGGAGGTAATGGGTGCTCCTCTGTGGGTGGAGGAGGTAATGGGTGCTCCTCTATGGGTGGAGGAGATGATAGGTGTTCCTCTATGGGTGGAGGAATAGGTGTGGTGGGTTCCAATACGGAAATAGGATTTCAGGCTAGGATTTCCTCTATGGAAGGAATGTGAGGTAATTAGGAGGTGAAAAGTACGTCATTAAAAATAGCATGAACCTTGCGGGTATGGGTAGCATGAGTTGAGGCCTCACCGGTTTGATCAGACAAAGGGGCATGATTGGGAAATGGTCTCTTGAAGATGTGTAGATTTTGGTTGATAAGTGTGTTAGGATTATCCATGGTTAACTCGCCTTTCTTGAACATTTCTTGGATTTTTTTTTTGAAAGTGATGCACGATTTACATCGTCACTATGACCCTTTACTCGACGATAGTTATAGAAGTCATGTTCTTTATACCATGCGGGCATGGGGTGAGTAGGGTCAAAACCAATGTGTGGTTTTATAGGTGGAAGGGTGATGGCTCCGGCCTTGATAAGATTTTATAAGATAGAGGACTAAGGCTCCCCAATTGGGGTGTATTTCACTGTTCTTGTCTAAATTGAAAAGTCGAATGGGTGAGAGATTAGATGAGGGGTAGCCTTATTTGAAAGATGAGTTGGGCGGGCCTTGAGTATCACTGCGTTAGCGATGGCCTTGGCCTTAAAATAATTATTTTGTGGTTTGGAAGAAGAAGAGGTATCATTCAACTTGAATGCCAAATTCTTATTGTGTAATTGGATTTTCTTCTCTTGATGCTTTGAATCTCTAACTTTCGTGCCATAGTGAATGGTTCATCAAATGTTCGAGTGGTTTGGACCTCTGAGGTCGAGTGAGATATGTCTAGCACAAGATCATGTGAAGAGATCAATCGAGTTCTATTTGTGGCAGTTGGAAGGTGAGTTGGTTGATTAGGCTACGCCAACGAGCAACAAAATTTGTGATAGATTTGGCTTCATACTGACATGTGGAGTATAGGTCGGTCATAGTAACCTTCTTGACGATATTGATAGATAAATGATCCAAGAAGGCTTGGGCTACCTAATTGAAAGAAAATATAGAGTGTCTAGGTAACCCACTATACCAATCTAACGTAGGCCCAGTTAGAGACATGGGAAAGGTCCTCAATAGCAAAGTGTCATCGTGAGCGATTAGGTAACACTCGTGTTTGAAAGACCAAAAATGTTGTTGTGAGTTTTCCTTGCTATTGAAATGGTTGAATTTAGGAATCTCCCAATGCATGGGATATGGGAAAATAGGAATGGATGGGTGGATAGGCTCATTACAAATCTCATTGTAGGTGAGAGTGTTGTAGGAGACAGAAACTAATGCCTCCAATGTGTGCATCTTGTCCAATATAAATTTGATTAGGTCATTGGTTGGTTGTGCTGATTGGGCACCTCCCATAGTGTGAGAGGGTTGGTTTTGGACATATAATGGGGGTGACATTCCAGTATATGGTGCTATCGTGTAGGTTGATTGAGATGAAGGTAGTGAAATAAGGGGTACGTATCCAAAGTGAATAATAGATGAAACAGGAGGCTACTGATAGTATGTATATAGAGGTGGAAGGGTGGTGGTAACCCTAGTAGCTATAGGGGCTAAAGACTGTGGAATGGAAAGGACCACGTTATGAAAAGGGGTAGGGTTCACCGACACCAGAGGTGGTAGTGTAGCTATGGGTATGTGTGAGACATTAGGGGCAGATGAGGTTGTGTTTTGGGTATTTTTTGAAGGTATGGTGGATGTGACGGAGTGCAAAAAAGGTACGTATGCAATAGTCATAGCGGGTATAGGACCTAACTACGAAGCTTGGCGAGGGGGTAAGGTGGAGGCGGTAGCATGGAACCGAGACGGGCTGACATAGGAGTGGGAGCAAGAGTTGGGGGATAGATATGGGCATGCCATATATCAACTGACCCGAGGCATCTCGAGTGGATGAGTGGGAAAGGTAAAACTACAAAGCGATAGGGATTTGGTCAAGGAGTCATGTGAACTC
Source organism: Taxus wallichiana var. yunnanensis (assembly GCA_018340775.1). Classification (NCBI taxonomy): domain Eukaryota; kingdom Viridiplantae; phylum Streptophyta; class Pinopsida; order Cupressales; family Taxaceae; genus Taxus; species Taxus wallichiana. The sequence goes on from CM031239.1 coordinate 10,518,895, forward strand.
CTCATATTCGATAGCGATAGTGATAGGTTGGGTAGGATCCATGGCTAGTGATAAAATGGAAGGTGGTGAAGGATTAGGTGGGAGTGGTTGAAAACTAGAATGAAATATGAGTGCACTTGTTTATCTTTAGGTCAACACCATGTGAACCAAGATCTTGATCGAGTAGGGCCACTTCTCTATAAATGACATAGAAAAATAGTAGGAACAAGTAAATCTGATAGTAAAAAGTGGATTAGGTACCAAATGTTGGTTGGAAAGTGAAACAGGCTAACCAATGTCGGTTAAGGAAAACCGACATAGGTTAGGGGTAACCGTTGTTAGTCAACATGAAAATGGACGGTGAGTGAAAAATAAGGTATAAAGTCAAATCGATGAATTTTACAACGTCAATGGGAATGATAGAAATGACAAGGACTGTAAAAATTCAAAGAAGATGAATAAATAACAAGGATGAAGATGAATAAATTTCCCTTTGAGTAGGTTAAAAAAGGACCTGGAACCGACAACGTTTGGGTATAACCGACGATGGTAAGAGGGTAACCAATGATGGTCACTGGACCAACACGATCACTGTGAAATTGAAATAGTGATGACAGAATGGTGGTTATGAATTAAAATTTGATGTGGAATCAGACCTAGAATTCTGAGAATAATGAGAATATGGTCTAGGAACACTCAAGTGAAGCTGGAATACACTAGTTGTGATGAGGAGCATGCAAGGATGAACAAGAAAAATGAATAATGTGATCTCTCACCTCAAAATGCAAGCCAAGCAGAAACAATAAGAAAAATGTGATCCTAGGAGTGTCTTTTCTATTATGTTTGTTTAGCTTATGATATTTAAGGACTAACTCATGTACTGTAGAATAGAATTTTTTGGTGAGGATGGCTTCCTACGAAGAAGGAGATCTAAAAGGTGAGGTTTCAGGTATGTTATGGTGGGGGCGGGCTTCGCTCTGAAGTATGACTCGATAGAAGCATGAGATGGGGAGTACCTGCCAATCCTCATATCAATGTGATCATTGATAGGTGTTCCCAGGAAAGATGTTGTTTAAGAATATGTATTTTTTTGAATTTTTGTAATTTGGTATGACTCGAGAGAGAGAGATGTGCTTTCTACGATTCATTTGTCAACCATCAGTTTGAGGCATGACTTCCAGCATATAGGTTGCCCTCAATTAATGTGAGCTAATGTGATAAAGCAGAATGCAATGCACTTATTTTAAGCCCAAATCAAAGTGTGGAGTTGGATGACACAAAAATATGAAGAGGAAGAGGGATGCAAGAAAACATGGAGAAATGGTTCTTTTTAATTAAACCAAAAGAAAGGTTTCCTTTAGAACAAATAGAAAGAAAAGGTGGGTTAACAAGGGAGAAAATTAATGTGTATGCTTTTTAGAAGGGAAACAAACACACAAATTTTCCTAGGAATGAATAAAATGCAAGGAACCCCAGATGGTCCCACCGGTGTGCCGAAATGTTTCACCTAATTTTTAGACGTTTCTTTGAAGTATTGATGAAACAGATAGGGTAGTGGGCATAGGAGGAATACGTGTTGAAATGCTGGTTGTTGGATTCTCATGCATGTATGACTTCTAAATCCACATTTGTTTCTCCTTTATGATTGCACAAAGGATTTTGGTTGGTCAGAATGTGGTATTTTATAGTTTGGGTGGGATTTGGCAAGGTTTTAATGGGTATATAGAGGGGTGAGTATTTAAGGAGGTCCATGGGTGGTTAGGTAAACAAAGGGTGATAATATAATGATGAAATGAAATGAACCGAGGAGGGTATAACGTTTTTAGTTACTCAGATTCTAGTCTTGGACACCTGTGAGTGATGAATGGAGGTGCTAGTGAGAGGTTGAAGACTACTGAGGATCACCTAACACTAGAAATCTTTTGCATGGGCTGCATGTGTATTCCTTTTTTCTTGATTAACTCAAATTAGTGTTAGAGTGAGTGTTGGATGGTTGTGCAAGAGAAAAATGCTTGATTTTCTCCTTACATGCGTGTTCTCACTGGAATTCATTCTCAGAAGATGTGATATCTCTCTAAATGGTGCCAATGTTCACCAAACTTTTTCCAACCTTTGAAATAAGGTTTTTTTAGGGGTTTAAAGGTGACCGACGATAGTTCTAGCTTAATCGGTGACAGATTAGGGTAATCAGCATTGGTCAAGGTGGGATTTCCTAGGGTTATTTAACTAGGGAGATCTTTGTGATTTTTGGAATCTTATGTTGTTAACTAGTGGATTAAACTAAGAGCTTCTTGTAAGCATGTGGGAATGTGGTTAGAGAGAATGTAGTCATTGATCTTTAGGGTTTGGGCAAGTCTTAGTTAGTTATGACAACTTACTAAGAATAGGTCTTAGGGTGAGTTGGCTTGATGAGGTGTCTAGGTGAGGTGTGTGTGGAAATTATTTAAATTAAGATATTTAAATAATAGTTATGGTGAGGATAATGAATTAATTTAATTTAATTAATTTAATTAATATTAGTGAGGTGAATGGGGCCAACTCTAGGTTAATGTTATGAAGGGTGTTTATTTGTCGAGGGACCAAAGGGGAGTATAACCTAATTTTAGTGTCTACAATAAGTACTACACCCCATCCTACACATTGTTTACATCTCTATCCATTAAAATAAATATGCCAAATGCCATCACCATCTTCATTAACTATTTTGGTAGCATTAGGTAGTGGTACATTTTCTTCATGTTGGAAATAGACACCAAGACAAACTTATTCAATTTATTCCATTTCTCTATATGGATCAAAGTTGTAATGCATATGTGTCTATTCATTAAGTAGAATATCATAAATTCCCCCAATCTGAGTATCTTCTTCTTTGTTACTTGGACAATCTTCTCAATATAAGATTATGCAATTGGTATTGATAGGACTAAACACATAAGGCTTTATGTGGTAAGTAGAAACTAGTTGATCTTTGATAGTATATTTAGCACCATACCTTTTCCTGAAGAGCATATGAGATCAGTCTATCGACAAATATCCTCAATTTTAATAGCAAAATGCCTAGACACACATAGAGCAAAAGTGGAGGTAAATCCATTATGGATATATTTTTGAAGAGCATAAAAATCAGGACATGCATGTAATGTGAGGCTTAGACCTATGATAAATTTAATACTACCCACTACCTTCCCATCCAAATGTAACACACCTTTTGAGAGAGGCTCATACTTAAGTCCTAGCTGGTCTGCAATCTGTTTTGGCATCACCAAGCTACTTGTTTTAGAGTTAATCATACAATTGTGTACCAAGTTGTTACCTATGATCAAAGACACATAGAAGGGTGGAGGTTTCTTATTTTTACTTGGTTAGACCTCCACTTGTTGCACTGCATTGGTAAGAACTTTATCTTTCTCTTTGGGACTCATTTGGATTATAAAAACTAGCCATAATCTGTTGGCAAGAGATCCCTCGAACTGGATTTTCTAATGATTTCCATAGAGATATATTCACATTTGTTTTATTTATTTTCTTGAGTATATTGAAAGGAGTTGAAGGATATTTTTGTTGCACTTTACTCACAAAAATTTTCTCTTGCACTTGAGTTGGAATAGAAGGTTTTCTAGGTTGATCTTGTCCATTTGGATCTATTTTTGAACTACCACCCTCATGGAGTGTCAAGGAAGGTTGAGGAGAGATTGAATTTAGTGATTTCTTTTCCTCAATAGCTCTCTTCTTAAACCTAGTGTTTTCTACCACACCTTGTGGAAGAGTCTAATTCATTCCACAAAATTCTTGCACTTTCCAATTCACAAGTGAAGTGTCATTTTGTGGTGCCTCTTGACTAACAATATATTGTTGATTTTCTTTTGTAGGTGTTTCTTGAGAAGAAAATGCACTTTGTACCATTAAATCTTGGTTCAGGATACCATTTGGGAATGTTTCTTAGTTATGTGGATGATTACAAGGGAAACACCACTCATAATATTTTACTTGGTTGTGTTGGATTATATGGTTGAAAAGGCCTAATAGAAGGGAATTGGATTTGATTCTGATTTTTAGCTTAGGTAAGAGGTCTATTTGGTTGATATGGAGGCTTGTTTGATTGGTATGGAGGTTGGTAAGGTCTAGAATTTTGGGCTTGTTTCCTCTTAAGTGATACCAACTCGTTCCCAAAACTTTGTAGTTGTTTCATCACCTCTTGTAGTTTATTTGAGGTTTAGAAGAAGTGAAGGTTTCATTAGAGTTTTTCTTATGTGGGTTTGGGATAGGTGTTAACTTGGGTGTCTGGTGAGAGTTGGGATTCTCAATTTTAAGATATAAAGGCATTGGAGGCCTAGGAGAAAGTTTCCCATCCTAGATTATACTATTCTCAGCTCTAATGGAAATATTATATGAAGCTAGTAATGTCCTACCCCCTATGGATAGCATTATGATTGAAATATCACTATTAGAGGCATTTATATAATAAATAAAAGCATGGTGAGGTGTAGGTATTAACATTTAAGGAATATGATCCCGAGTCCTTTAAAATATTATGTTGAAATCTCATCTTATCATTACACTCTTCGTTGTTATAAGTTTCTCCACCAAGGAGGTGATCAAATGTTTCTTCAAAATAACTTCACAAGGTTACACCAAGTTCATACCAACAAGGAATGGATCCAAGTCTCAAGCTTATATACCACTAAACTGACTTAACCTTGAAATAAGGTGCTATTAGCCTAACTACTACATCATCATGTGTAACCGGATGGAGATATTACACATTTATAATGTCCTAGATATGCTTAGTAGGGGTGACTTGATTTTCGCCATTGAAATATGGAATTATCTTAAGTGAATCCATTAGAATGTCATGTTGTGCATTGAGAATAAGAGGGATGACATTGTAAAATTGGTAAATGGTATTTTTCACCGTTTTCTTTACATTTTGAATGACGAAGCAGAGATAAGGGTAAGGGCGAGGAGGAATACTTGTTTATGGTGATCGGTTGATGGTTATTGTGTGTATTCTAACTTCTTGATCTAATTTCGATTGCAAGAGCTTCCTTTTGGCTAGGAGGAACTACCTATAATAGAAAAAAAAAAAAAAAAGATAGTTAAATGATATATGGCGTTGGAATGCCTAAAGTGTGCTAGATATGGGAAGTGTGATACTCCCTATATGGATATCAATCCACTATTTAAAACAAATTAATGCAAGAAATAAATAAAGTCCTACTATAGTTGATATGATTTAGGTATCTCATTCAAGAAAAATAAGAAAATCTAATATAACAGGCTAGGTTATATTCAGATCTAAACAATAAATAGGTGTCAAAGTTGCTAAAATTGGTGGGGGCCGAGTTACGGGTTGTTTAGGTCAACTGGTGAGATGATTGTTTGGTCTATTCTTGTTCTAGGTATAAAACGCAGAGACTAATGTCACCGGGTATGAACGATGTCGGTTTAGGTAGAACTAATGATGGTTGTGGATAAACGACGTCGGTATGGTCGAGTACAAGAAACTCGAATGAATCAAATTATAAGGACCGATATGAGGTCAAATGAGGTTGGGAGAGTGGATGAGAAGGTCTATGGAGATCTCAGGTATGCTCAGAAATAGATATTAGGTCAGAATGGTGATTTGGTGGTGTGGGTAAGGGAAATGGTTGAATTACAAGCTAATAAGCAATAGAGGAATGAACATGCAAAGTACAAACTAATGACAGGAATGACAAAAGTTAACTATGCTGAAATAGACAATGTTGATAAAAATGTACTTGATGGCTGAATGGAGGTGGGTATTAATAAGAATAATAGTGTTGGATATCATAGCAGTGGATCCTAGAATGATTCCGTGAGTGCAATGCTTCCAAAATCTATCCTGGTGATGGCTCTGGATGTCTGGATGCATGAAAGGATGCTTGTTCTACTTGCATGTAGCTCTATTTTTTCTCATCTTGCTCTCAGAATGTGCCAACCCAAAAACAAGGTTGTTTGGGTAAATAAATGGTAACTGATGATGGTTCCAGGTTTACCATCATCAATTTAGGTATGACTGACATCGGTTAAGGTGGGATTCCCTAGGTTTACTAAAATGGGTGGATCTTTCTAATTTCTTGGGCCTAATTAGTTTATTATCATGGATTTGAATGGAAACTTCCCTTCTAATGGGCGAAAATGTGGTTAGAGAGATTTTAGGGATTGATTTTATGGTTAGACCAAATCTTAGCTCATTAAGGCAAGTAAGACTTAGTTATTAGCGGTTATGGAAACATGCCAAGAATAATTCTAGGGTGAGGTGGCAAGATGAGGTGTCTAGGTGAGGTGGTGGGGTATAAATTAAGGTAATTAGATATTAAATATTGTGAGGATATATATTAATTTAATTAAATTAATGGTGATGCACGGGTGGAAGGGGCCATGGTTAGATGAGTATGTTTGAGTTGGTTATTTGATAAAAGACCAAGGGAGTGTTACCCCATTTTTGTGTCTACATTTTGCCCCTTTTTGTTGCGTAGCTTGTATTGTAAGCAACGTTGACAAAAATAAGATTTGGTTGCCTTTTGTGTGGGTGAAGGTGATCCCCCTCAAACTAGGAACTAATGATGTAGAAGATAGAATTGGTGAGTGGTTTGATAAAAAGGTGGATGTGATGAAGAGGAAGGTGGACCATGGGGGTAATTGGGTGAAGTTCCAATTGGGTAAATCAGGGTAATGGGCCAGGGTCAAAGGTAGTGACATTCAAACATACGCACATGTATAAACTGTGGCACAATACTATGTTAAAGAGCATGCAAACTCTACATCGTCTAAGGTCGATAGGTTTATCCAAACAAAATTGAGGTGATTTCGGTATCCAAGGTATAGGATATGCTACGAAGAAATTTTAGGTTGGATGAATGAATGTTTAGGTATGTTTAGGTATGTTTTGGTACACCAAAGGTAAGGTTGGGATAAATTACATGACAATAGGAAAAGTAAGGTCATTAGGTCAAACAACACAGGTAATAGTATCACAAGGTATAACAAGCACATGAGGTCATAGTTTAGTAACAATGTTTGAGTCCAAATGAGCTAGGTCATGGCATGTGTAAGGCCAAGGCATGGGTAAAATAACAAGTCCCAAAACACAATTAAGGACATGTATAGGTAAGGTGGTCCACCGGCACGGTGGCTAGACATGTCACTATGCCAATGATACCAAGATTAGGTAGGATTCTATTTGATCCTGTATTTGTGATTGAAATAGGCTATTTAAATGGGGTTGGGTGAAAATTTGGGTGTAAGTTTATTATTGGGAATGTATGGGTAAGAAGGAAGGAAATGAGGGGTGGGAAGGTCCAATGTAGGTTAAATAGGATTGGGAATAAATCTAGGCTAGGTTTGGGTAGGTTAGAGTGGAGGATTAGGGTAGATTTTGGGAATTTTTGAAAAGTAGGGTAGGGGTTTTGGTGATAACATCATGATAGTGGATGAAGCTGATCAAGTTTTGGTCGAAGTCAATGGTATTTGGCTAGCATTAGTCAAGTAATGGGTGATCGATGCTAGTTACACATGATTGATAACGGTCATTGTTGATTGGTGTTAGCTGGCTTTATGGGAAAATAGGGCAATAAAGAGAAAGGGTAAGAGGTAAGGATATGTCAGGAGATGTAAGGGTAGGTTTCATGAGAGAAAAATAGGGGAGTAGGTATAAATGGCATGAATATATTAGTCTAGCAAGGGGTAAGTGGTTGGGTGGGTACGATAAGAAGTGAGGGTTGGATACGAGGTTTATGAGGTAAGAGGTGTGTTCAATATGGTAAAATTTTGACAATAGTGTGTTTTATTGGGTGCAGGCGAGGGACTAGTTATGGATGTGGTATAGGGTACCTCCCTTTCTTGTGGAGGTGCGAGGGGGTACAACAACTAAGGACCGGTGCCATGTTACGAGAGATTGGCCGAGATTGGGGTCAAACACTCACCGACACGTGGTTTGGGATCCAAGTTTTATGGTCACTCTCAATGACAGATGGGACTTAGTGACCAGGTGAAAGATGAGATCACAGTCACCTTGGAGGATGTGTACAAGATCCTACATCTACTGATAGTGGGGATGCAAGTGTATTCTATCTCCTCAGAGGCCTCTAAGGAGTTGATGTTGACCATATTTGGTGAGGGGTTGGTAGAGTTGAGGTTCCATAGCACCAGTATGAGCTATGGTGATATGTATTGGGCCCATCTAGAGGAGATGAGGCTAGTAGTGTTGCTGATGGAGGTAGTTTGCTACTTTGCACTCTTTGGATGCGAGAGGGTGGGATATTCCCATGATCCTTGATGGGGGTTCTACACGACATGGTGGAGGACAAAACCCATTTTACCTAGGAACCCATATTATTGAGTACGGTTATACGAGAGAGCAAGGGTCTTATAGGTGGCTATGGAGGTTTAACCTTTGTTGTACTTTCCTACTTCATTTCTAGGTGTATGAGCACATTGTATGTGTGCGTCTAGTTGGTATGCCCCAAGTTGATGCATTCAAACTAGGTTTTGTGTGAGTGTGCTTTAGGCGATGGGTGCCTATGATTGGGGAGCACCGAGCATCTAGAGCTACACATGATGTAGCCTATTACAAGTGATTACTAGAGGGGTTGTCCAATATGGACATCATTTGGAGGCCCTATGTGGGTTTCTGTCATATGGTTGGATGACATAGGAGCTACGAGATCTCTGCTATTTTGGTGGATAGAGGGCAATGTGTAGGAGATCACGAGATGGTACTGTGGACGGGGTTAGATGGTAGTTTAGGCTGCTTTAGGATATAACGCCACCTTTCCCATAGTGTAGGAGGGATGATGTGGAGAGGAATCTACCTCTACCATAGGCAGCAGTGTATCGACAATGTAGGAGGAGAAGGCGAGAGACCCGATGTATTGATGATGCCGGGGTTACAAATAGATATAAATAGTTGTGGTTTTCACATTAATGAGAAGTACTACCGATGCTAAGGTAGATGGATTTTCCACCATCATAGTGCAAAGGGATGCCCTACGGGGAAGGTGGTGACCAAGATTACACAAATTGGGTATAGTGCGAGGAAGATGACAAGCTTAGAGGCACAAGTTTCTATTCTGCAGGCACATGTGGCCACTCTACATGCCCAGTAGCGTAGGGAAAGTTACTTTTATAGGGTGGATATGGAGATGGGGTATAGGTCACCACCCTACAAGTGTAGATTACAAGTTTCTTTGGGCTAGTTGGCCACTACACAGCAAAGGTCGTGGCCCTTCAGCCCGGATACAGGGAACAAGTATAGGTACAAGTTCCCTTAGGACAGAGCACAAGTATAGGGACGGGTCCCTCTTTACAGTACCGAGTGGGACAAGGTCCTAAGAGATAGGCACAGAGGGCGAGACCGATGGATCCACCCCGAGATAATGCCGATAGGTAGGGGATGCCTTAGGTGAGGTTAGGTATTATCAGGATATTTTGATGGCCACAGGGATAGATTTTCTATCCTATGGAGAGTATAGAGCACAATAGGCCTCAAGTGAGAGGACCAGTCACGCACCCATAGTGTGGAGATCACAGGGGGCCATCGAGCCCCGAGATAGGGTCAGGGTGAGGCCACCAGTTCATGGAGGCTAGCCCTAGGTGAGGTACTCGATAGAGATCTGGCCAAGACCAATGATGGGTGGTGAGATGCTAGTTGGATGTTGTGTGGGGGCAGAGGAGGAGGAGGAGATAGGTGAGATAGATATGGAGGATATCTAACAGGGTGATGTCTAATAGCCATATGTACCTCCTATTTTGTATAGTTGTGTATTTTTTATATATACCGGCTGTGTCGAAGAGAGTGAGGATGTACATGAGATTTTGAGATTTTTGATGATATACTAGCCTGCATGCTAAAGATGGTGAGGATGTATCTAAGCGATTTGAGATGATTGTGATTGTTATTAGGATATATATTCACATGTATTTTTATATAAACTATTTGATTTATAGAGGATGGTGTTTATGGTATTGATGGTGTACATGTTTTAATTTTCATTGCTATATATACATAGGTGGAAATCAAGTGGATTAGGCCTAATAGAGTTAGGGTCGTGTAGCCATGGCGAAATTAGGTCTGTTTAAGCATGGATGGAGTTAGGTCATAGGCATGGATGGAGTGAGGTTAGTCTAGGTATGATTAAGTCATGTTTATTTAGGCATGGTGAATTCAAGTTGGTTTAGGCATGGATCGAGTCAAGGGTATTTAGGCATGGTGGGTTCATGTTGGTTTAGGCATGGATCAAGTCGGGTTGGTTAAGTATGGTGGAGTTAGGTTGGTTTAGGCATGGATCGAGTCGAGGTTGATTTAGGCATGGTGGAGTTAGGTTGGTTTAGGCATGCATTAATTCAAGTTGGTTAGGTATGGGTGAGTTTCTAATTCATTAATTTGTGCAATCAATGATGGTGTGGATCATGTTAAGATGATTTATAGGAAAATGTATGATTATGGTAAATAAATTGTAGACAAGATGAAATGAATGTATGAGTGATGATGGTAAAGATGTTAAGCAATTGTTGTTTGTTTGGTTTAATTTCCAATTACTTGATATAAAAAGGAAACTAACTAGGGTAGAATGTGAATAGGAAAGGGGAAGAGGGAATTGGTTAGGGTAGAGAGTGAATAGGAAAGGGAAAGAGGGAATTGGTTAGGGTAGAGAGTGGCCGATCTAACCTCCAAGGGCCCATGCCCTCGAAGTGCTACCTACATAGTCCCAACGAAAAGGGACCGAGGCTGATGTAGTTCTCCCATAAGCTAGGTAAGATTAGGGTGAAATAGCGAAATGGGTTGATAGGTGCTAGGCATGGGTGGCGTAGGTTATAGGCATGATTGAGTTCAAGTCATAGGCATGATTGAGTTATTTTAAATATAAGTGTCTATGAACAGGTCTTGTTATAGGAGAATCAATAGGTGATAAAAGAAGGTAGAAAGGTAAGGGGTGGCAAAAACTTCCTAATTGATAAGAACCCTAATGAGTCTACCATATCCTGGATGGGCTTATGTACATAATACCCTACAAGACTTGCATAATGGGTTATTCTAAGGGCAAAGAAAAATCACATGATCATGAAATGTCACATTTGCGAAATTCCCTTGAGTAACAAGGAATTTAGGAAAAAAAGGAAAGGAGGTTAGAATAGGAGGTTTAACATAACTTAGTGTACAACGACGTGTATTTTGGAACAAGAAACCCGAGAATACATAATAGGAAAGTCCATGAAGAAATTTTCATCTTTTTCTTATTTGTTTGTTTTTAATAGACTGATCGATGTAGGAAGTCTATATGGGATGGGTATATTATCTCCTTGAGGTCTTCATGAAGCTGATCAATGCGGGAAGCTTCTGAATAGTTATTATATTTTGTAATGACTATATATAGTTGTCCTTTAAGGGAGAAGTCTATTGATAGTGGTAGAATATAAAGAAGAGATGCCCCTTTTGAGGGAGTCATATTTTGCTGGAAGTTTGACTCAAGGAGTGGTATCCCTTTTGTTTTTAGACGTTTAAGTCATGGAAAAGACTATAGAGGATGATTAGGTTCTTGTTTAGAAGACAAGACCATAGCACACAAAGATTAACTGTGAAGAGGAGGTTTTGAGTGATGAACAACCATGGGATTCCATCTTGAAGAAGATGAAAAGTATCCATGAGAATCATGCTATGAGTAGAGCTGTGGTACTCATATTGAAGACAAGACTAAAAGGTGAAAGGTAATCACATGATTCTTGTTCAGCCGTGGATCCTCAAAATGGGTAATATGGAAGGTGAACACCGCTCGAGGGATGATAAATCAATTGTGATGAAAGTGATATAGGACTTGATATCAAAATAAAATGGTCAAAGATGTAAGGCATTAAGGGGCTCAGGTTCGGGTTTACCTTAAAGTGAAGACAAATGATAAGCACCTGATCCATAGGCATGGGTAACAATATAGGGTCTAAGCCAATTAGGATAAAAATTGTCTCATTTACTTTTCTCCTCTTTTTGTTTCATGTTTTTTTCCTTTAGGATGAGGTCAACCGACCTAAAAGGTTCATTCGTGAACACATTTTTCATAGGCATGTTTGATACTCTTTTTGTAGATTTGGAGATCGTTAAGAGAGTTAAGATGACATTCAACTAATAATTCAAGTTGTGCCAAACGATCACGGTGAAAGTCAACGTCATTAAGCATTTCTTGTAGTGAGATGTGGAGAGATGGAATCGGGCTTCGAGATGTAAGATAGCCTTAGTATCGTAGACCCGAGAGAAAAGGGGGTGGTAGCGAATCAAAGTGTGAATACTAATACGATAAGCCCATAAAGCAAAAGGAATTTGTGTATGCCAATATTTTGCAATATCCTTAACTACCTTTATAATAATTTTTTTAAGGTTTTATTGGTTGATTCAGCTTGATTGTTGGTTTGTAGGTAATAAGGTGATGAGAAACTAAGTTGGATGCCAAAGGCATCACATAGTTTACATAGGGTTTTGTTTTTGAATTGTTTTCCATTATCAGTGATAATGCGGTGAGGACACTAAAATGACAAATGATGTGATGGTTGATGAATTCACATATTTTCTTAGCTTTAGTGGAAATGAGGGGAATGTGTTCTACCCATTTAGTGTAATATTCAATAGCACTTATGATCCATTGACACGGCATTGTGAAGAATGGGGTTGATCTCACCGACAAGATCCAAACCCCATTGAGAGAAAAGTCAATGGTCCCGTCTGACTTTAACGCATGACTAGGTGTGTGATGGAGATTAAAATATTGTTGGCATTTCACACAATGTTTGACATAATCACAATAATCATGGTGTAGATCAAGAATTTTTCGCTTGTTACCTGTCCAAGTTAATGCACCAAACTAAACACAAAAACCCTGAAAAACTCCAATGAAATTGATACCTGATGAAGATGTAGACGGATGAGGAAGCCGATGTAGATAAGACGGGCGTACATGAGCAATTCGCACAATAGATCCGAGTAACCTGCAAAACACCGATGCTTGACAGAAAAAGACCACGTTAAAAGATATTTAGGTGGACTGCCCGAGAAGCGGGTCCGGGAAGCGATAAGCTTCCTCGGCGGATGTCAGTCCACGTTTTCAATTAAGAAAAGAAGCATACATGATAAAAATGTAAGTAAAAGCTAGATTTTCGATTGCAGGTAATAAGACGAGAATCTAAGCAATGAGGCAGAAAGTACGACGAAAACGAGGAACTATGAAATAATGCGGTTTGTGTTACTGTATCCTTTTACCTATCTGCGGGAAATTGGCATCGGCCCGATAGAATCGGCGTCGATTGAGACGGATAAGCGTCGGCCCAGGTAAGATCGGCGTCAATCGGAGAGCGATCGATCAATCGGGGCTGTGTGTGTAAGATTCGGGAATGGAAGGTGAATGTGGTCTGTTGGATGTGCGAAGTTGGCGAGACACTTTGAGCAGAGTCACCGATGATAGATGGTTGTGTGCGATGCTGATGTGACGAGGGCGAAATAACTTGGTGCTCCTCTCGAGGCCCGATTGGACGGGATCTTCCCTAATTTGTCTGATTAATCTGATGCTAACAAGATCTCTCTTTCTCACAACTTGTATCTTTCTCGCTCTCTGTTCGTGCGTAAGCGCTTCCTTTTTCGTCTGCATTCACTTTTTCACTCGTTCGTGGTTTCTTTTCGGTCCCTAGAACCGAGTTCGGACTTGCTTTTATAATCGGTGTCGCTCTAGAAAATCGGCGCCCGACCATATGGGTCGGCGCCGATCGTGGAAGAGACTCCCGAGATGGCCAAAATGAGCGATTTCGAAAGGATAAGATTTATCCCGAATACGGGAAATATCCCGCTTAGGGAAGAGGAAAAATAGATGTGATACATAGATAGATAGAATAAGTTTGGGGTGGATAAGTGATTAAGATGCATGGGAAGAAGCGTAATTAAATATTTAATATTTAATCACTCATGGGTAAGATATGATGGGGTGGATTAAATTTGGAATAAGTGATTACATCACAAATTGGATAATATCCCAAGGGGATAGTTGGTGACGTAAACGTGCCCCAGGTTACCTAAGCAAGTAAACGAATGTGAGGGACACTAAATTGAGTAACCAATTTTGAGTGTCTACATTTTGCCCCTTTTTGTCAAGTAACTTGCGATAAGCAAGGTTATGAGACAAAAACAAAGGGATGGAAGAAGGGAAGAATTTGTGATGATGTGATCCCCCTCAAACTTGGGATGGGATGGATGATAGAACAGACGATCCCAAGTTTGAAAAAGGTAGATGAAAAATGCAGGATGCCCCAGTCGGATGTCTGGAGTAGATCTGATCATTGATGACGCATACACATAAATAAAAGGCAGCAACCTAAGGAACTCACATTGGTAGGGCAAACTAGCCGGTCTTCTCATGAGACGACGTTAGTGCCTACAGACCCATGAGTGTAAGGAGAACTGCAAAATGGTCAGCATCTAAAGAGAGACACATTGGTAGGGACAACTAGACGGTGCAGAAAGCGATTTACGTGAGTGCTATAGACCCGTTTAACTCTAAGTTTGCCAAAAATGCACGAGTGTCCCACGAAAGGGAACAAACCCGAAATAGACAATGATATCGAAAAGATGCGCCAAAGACAATATTCGAGACACAATAATGATCGAATAGACCAATAAACCAAGCATCAACACTATGGCAAACAGATATGGAAAATCGGCGGTGACCAAACTAATCGGCGGCACTAAAACAAACGGCGTCGACCCACAAAATCAGCGTCGACCAATCCAGCACATATAAATATGCAAACGAAAAACGTAAGCGATTTATTTTCAACGTGATTTGATTCGAAGAAACCCAGATTTTGATTTGAGCATCATGGAAGCCTCTGGGAGCGGTCAGAAGCGCAGGAGGACACGACCTGGGGTAAGTGGTCATTCTTGAACCCATTGTTCTTATTTTTTTTTTCGTTTGATTTTTTTTTTTTTTTAATTGCATGGGAGGCCAGGGTCCGGTTTATGTCCGGACAGGCAGTCGGCGCCGATTGTTGTAATCGGCGTCGATTGCTGTTAGATCGGCGTCGATTGGTATTAATCGGCGCCGACTTAAATGAACGACGTCGATTTTACCAAATCGACGCCGATTGATATATGTTCATTTTTTTGTTATTGTTTTGGAGGATGTGATTTGGGGAAATAAGAGACTAAGTATGTTTTTAATGTCGTGGATGCAGGCACGAGAGGCTCTTCATATGAGGGATGCCATTCCTGAGTTATTGGAGACTATTCTCCCTGATGTGACAGATGCAGACTGGCAGCATTTAGAGCTAGCCGGGCTCGGGGGTTTCCGGTATTATAGACGAGTGCCACGAGATGTGGAGCTCATGCGGGCACTAGTGCGATGGTGGGACAGCCATACGTGCACTTTTTGGTTCGGGAGCAGTGAGATGACTATCACCCATGAGGATATATTCAGGATCCCGAGATTGCTGATCACTAGGGACCCGATTGAGATCGCACCCGGGAGCAGCGAGGGCCTAGGTCGGTTATACAGAGATAGGGCAGATGACTCGGAGATAGTGTCTGGGGCAGTGAGGATAGCCTCACAGTACAGGCAGGATAGCCCTCGGAGCAGACGGATAGTGCTGATTCAGATGGCTATATCCTACTTTGCTCTGCCAGATTCAGGAGGTGGGAGATTCCCATTGTTACTGTTAGACTGTGTTTGCGACATCTGCGATACGAGCGGTTTTTGCCTTCACCGATGCCCTGATAGCTCAGATATATCATGAGCTATGGATGTACACCACTGGCCGGAGGACAGGGATTGACGTCAGTTTTGTGCTCCATTGCTGGGCATATGAGCACATAGCGGTGATCAGGCCATCCGGGCTTCCTTGGATGCCAGCAGGAGTGGGAGGGATTGATTATGGATTTCGGAGATGGCGGGCTGACATGGCCGCAGGGGATACAGGTAGATCAGCCGAGTGGTACTCTGAGCGTTTCAGGACGCTGACACCAGATCAGGTTATCTGGAGGCCGTATCGGGCATTTCCGACATGGGCTGGTCAGGATGCCCACTTGGTAGACTTGAGACGGGCCGGGTGGTCGAGGCCGTGGCCGGATATGTGGGAGTGAGTCCCGTTCATGTGGATATCTTGAGAGCAGTTCGGCCTAAATACAGAGCAGTGTCGACCACCTACATGCCATATAGGCGAGATAGCGAGAGAGACAATTTGCAGGTTTTGATCCCAGCAGAGACCCATTGAGAGAGCCCCACCCTCCGCATGAGCAGTGATGATGATGACGCGGGGGTGGATGAGGGCTACGCAGCATGGTACGACACAGAGCTTCCATGACATCTCCCGCCATCTATAGATGCTGACGAGGAGGACATAGCTGCTTTATCTTTGGGCCATGACCGGACTGGAGGTAGAGCATGCCACCCTTACACAGACACATCAGGTAGCTCTGGAGGAGATCAGGGCTTTGACAGAGGAGAGGGATGCCCTGATTGTGGAGAGAGACACCGCTCGCCAGGAGCGAGATATAGTGATCCAGCAGAGGGATCGCTACCTTCGGCATAGGGAGGCCCTCAGGGCCAAATATGGAGAGACCGGTGCCACGTCAGAGTCCGGTACACAGGGCACGACCCTAGGAGGAGCACCACCAGCAGCGCCAGCAGCCCCAGCAGCACCAGCAGCATCGTTACGAGCACCGGGTACTGTGAGCCTGAGCACATACCAGTCTCTCCTCGCTGAGGTGAGATACTATGAGGATGCCCTAGCGCAGCATGCCCCAGATGTGCCTCGGTACGGGGTGAGGAGGAGAGCAGCGACGGCTACGGCGAGCGGAGCCTCAGGTGGAGGGAGCACTGGGAGAGATCGAGGTGGGCCGAGACCTCCAGCAGCAGGTGCATCGAGCTCGATAGGCGGCGGCCAGGAGAGACAGCCAGGTGCAGAGGAGGGTGGAGGAGATAGTGTCCTCCACGCTTCAGATTTTACTATATAGAGATTTGATAGAGTTTGTATCTGTATAGTGATGTAGCCTCGATTGGAAGGCATTGTATAGATGGCTTGATTGAAAGCCATCCATTTTTGTACAGACACACATGTATATATAGATTCATCATGTTAT
The DNA here is from genome assembly GCA_018340775.1 of Taxus wallichiana var. yunnanensis. Lineage (NCBI taxonomy): Eukaryota > Viridiplantae > Streptophyta > Pinopsida > Cupressales > Taxaceae > Taxus > Taxus wallichiana. Next base: position 10,536,002 of record CM031239.1, read on the forward strand.
TTGTCATATAATTGTACTCATGCTTTTAATTTTGATATACATGGATAGATGGATATAGATATAGACTGATAGAGGATAAAATAGATGTGATTGGATAGATATAGACTGATAGATGATAGAAATAGATGTGATTAGATAGATTGATATGTGGATATAACTTTGATAGATGGATGTGATGCAACTTGGATGCACATGTGTTGGATGTTTGGATTAGATATGGATAGATATAATGTACCTTGGATGTACATTTTGATGGATAGATTTAGATATAGATAGATGCAATGTACCTTGGATGTACATTTTGATGGATAGATAGATGGATGTGATTGATGTATGGATTAGATATAGATAGATGTTTTGATAGATAAGATGAATTTTGATAAAAGATAAATTTTGATTGAATTTAACATGTGAAATGTCAATTTAACTGGATGCAAGACAAAGAAATGGGGAATACTCCTTGCAAGAGCCAAAGATGTAAATGGAAACAACCGTGACTTAGAAGAGAAGATACTCGGATAAGGAGAAAAATGATAAGTCGGACTTCCAACCGACCATAGATAAGATCCAGATAGGAAATCGAAAGACCAAGCATACAAGGCCCTTTATACGATTAAAATAAACCTGACACTAACTAGTCGCAAACCAGATCTAGGATAGAAACGGAAAGAAAAGTAAGTATCTTGTCGGAACTTACAAGGGACAGAATACATGTCCATAGTAGGAAAACAGGATTCTCCATATGATTGACAAAAGGTCCTAAATCTCAACTTCATGATTTTGACAGAAAAGCAAACTGATCAATGCGGGAAGTTTGCTTGATATGGAAAGACTGATCGATGCGGGAAGTCTTTCAGTGATGCTAAAAAAAGTGTATAAACTGATTAAAAGGCTGGTCAAGAAGCCTTGAATATTTCTTTGAGAAACAACCGTCCTTGAAGAGAGCGATCTGTATTTTGAATTTTAATGATAGCCATCCTTCGAGGTATGGTCTATATTTGTAGAATTTTTGATAATAGCCATCCTTCAAGGGCATGGTCTATTTTATTTTGATTCACTTGATAATGTATGGATAGCTGTCCTTGAGGATTAGTCTATCTCTCTTTTTTTTTTTTTTTTTTTTTGAAAACTTTTTGAAAGAAGTGAGTTTAGACCTAGATAGATCGAGACGAGGAAGAGATCATAGAAGAACATGCACTCATGCCCAGTAGATCCGATTAAGATAAGTACTTGGGACAGATGAAGTGGTGATTAAGGTATTCCTACCATGAGGAGGAACATATCCAAAAGAAACGTGCAATGAGTAGAGCCGCGATACTCATATTTAAGGTAAACGAAGCAATTGGCGGAGAACCACACAATTTCAAATCACCACGAAAGTAGATGAATGGTTAATAGGATGGATGGAAGATCTGTGTTGCGACTAGATTTGCGTAAGATAGATTTTAACAAAGAGAAGGGCCGTAAATGTAAAGCATTAAGAGGTTCCGCTTGGGTATACCATCCATGGAAGATAGACGATAAGCCCCAGACCCATATTTATGAGTGATAACGTAAGGGCCCATCCAGTTGGGAGCAAACTTACCACGTTGACTTCTTTCGAGTGTAGTTACATTTTGATTTTCCTTAAGAACAAGATCACCAATTTTGAAGTCACGGTGCTGCAAGTGCTTGTTATAAGCACGTTTGACACGCTCAAGATAGACTTGATGATGTTCAAGAGCGTTGAGACGCCGCTCATCTAATAATTCAAGTTGTGCTAGACGATTTTGACGATAATCCTCATCGGAGACAAATTCTCTGAGAGAAACACGGAGAGATGGGATTTGGACTTCCAAAGGAAGGACAGCCTCAGACCCATAGACGAGAGAGAAGGGAGTAGCACCAGTAGGAGTACGAATGCTAGTCCGATAAGCCCAGAGAGCAAAAGGGATATGTAAATGCCAATCCCTACCAGCTCGACTAGTTACCTTTGCGAGGATATTACGCAAAGTTTTATTGGAAGCTTCGGCCTGACCATTAGCTTGAGGATAGTATGGAGAAGAAAAACTGAGCTTGATATTGAAAGCGTCGCAGAGATTCTGCAAATCAACGTTCTTGAAAGACTTACCATTATCTGTGATGAGTTTGTGTGGGACACCAAAGCGACAAATGATGTGTTGATAGACAAAATCAACTATGGGTTTAGCTTTTGTTGAAGAAAGAGGGATAGCTTCCACCCACTTAGTAAAGTACTCAGTGGCAGTAATGATAGAATGATGACGCTGTGAAGAACGGGGATTGATGAGACCAATAAGATCAAGACCCCATTGCGAAAAAGGCCACAAATCCATGCCGCGTAGGTTGTAAAAGCTTGACTAGGGATATGTGTGAGATTGGAATGTTGTTGACACTTGACACATTTCTTAGTGTATTCACAACAATCTTGATTAAGAGAAGGCCAATAATATCCCAAACGTAAGATGCGTTTAGCTACACTAAGCCACTAAAATGTCCACCACAGAATACCGTCATGGACCTCTGGATAGCTTTAGATGATTCATGGGTTTTGAGGCACCGAAGCAAAATACCATCAAATCGCGCTTGTAAAGAATCCAGCCTAGAATAGTATAGCGATTGGCGCGTTGGACAAAAGACCTTCTACCATTGGAAGTCAGATCTGGAGGAAGCACCGAATGAGATAGATAATCAATTATCTGTTGATACCACTCATCCTGAGTATGGGTTGTGACAACATTGATCGAAGTTAGTTGCTCAAGATGAGATGGTTGATCTAATCGTTGCACAGCCACATAAAGACGCGAGTCTTCGGTAAAAGGTGGGATAAGTGAGGCTAATGAGGCCATTGTATCTGCGAATCGATTTGCAGTGCGAGGAATGGCTTGGATGGTGAACTTATCGAAAGATTGGAGTTGAGCAAGAACGATGTCACGATATTTTTGAAGGATATCATTCTTGCATTGATAGACACCCGTGACTTGATTAACGATGAGCTCAGAATCACCGAAGATGTCAATATGACGAGCACCGAGATTAATGGCATTTTGAAGACCTAAGACAAGAGCTTCATACTCAGCCATATTATTGGTGCACTCAAAGTTTAATTTGTGTGCAACTGGGATAGGCGTACCCCAAGGAGGAATCATCACGAAACCCGCACCTCCCCCTTGCTGGCATTTGGATCCATCAAAGAAGAGCTTTACTTTAAATGGAGATAGACCAAAATCAATTTGTTGGATATATTCATCGGGGAATTGAGCAAGGGGGTCTTGAGTGTCCGGAAGAGGAGCATCAGCTAATTGATCTGCAATAACCTGACCCTTGATAGCCTTTTGCGGGATAAACTCGAGGTCAAATTCTGTCATGAGCATAAGCCAACGAGTGATACGATCATTATGATAAGGCTTTGCATGAATCATTCTAAGTGGATTGACACTTGTGACAATGTAAGTTTTGTGATTAAGGAGATAATGACGAAGCTTAGAAGTTGCGAAGAAGAGAGCACAACATAGTTTTTTAGCTTCGGAGTAACGTGTCTCATACTCATGGAGGGTGCGGCCCGATGTAATAGACAACTTGTTCTTTACCACAAGTGTCCCGATGTGAGATCATGGCTCCCGAGCATGGTCGATCACGAGAGATATAAAGATAGAAAGGCTCCCCCTCGCGTGGAGGTGTAAGCACGGGTGGAGAAAGAAGATAAGCTTTGAGATCATCAAAGGCCTTTTGGCAATGCTCATCCCATTCAAAATGAACATTCTTACGGAGGAGATGGTGAAAAGGTTGACAACGGTCCGACAATTGGGAGATAAAACGACGCACTGATTGAAGACGTCCTTGGAGACTGCGGAGTTGCTTCAAGTTAGAAGGGGGAGGCATCTCAAGGATGGCTTTTATTTTTGCGGGGTCCACTTCAATACCCCTGATGGAAATGATAAAACCTAAAAGTTTACCAGTGAGAACGCCAAACACACACTTAGCTGGATTTAGACGAAGACAAAAGCGGATAAGCCTCTCAAAGAGAGGTGCAAGGATGAAAAGATGATCCTGATGATGCTTGGACCTGCCGAGGAGATCGTCAACATAATCTTCCACAGTTTTGTGCAAGAGATCATGGAAGATGTAGGTCATTGCTCTTTAATAGGTTGCTCCTGCGTTCTTAAGACCAAAAGGCATGACACGATAGCAAAAGGTCCCCCAAGGAGTTATGAAGGAAGTCTTATGTTGGTCTTAAGTGCGATGAGAATTTGATTATATCCAGAGAAACCATCCATAAGAGAAAGCATCTCATGACCCGCAGATTAAATCTACGAGTTGGTCGATATTAGGTAGAGGAAAATCATCTTTTGACAAGCAAGATTAAGATCCGGAAGTCGTACAAATTCGAATTTTCCCGGTAGCCTTGAATTCTTGGTACTACATTGGACACCCATTGTGGATAATCGATGGGTTGGATGAAGTTAGCCGAGAGCAAGCGCTGTAATTCTTCTTTAACAAGAAGGGCTACTCGAGGGTGCATTTTACGTAATTTTTGCTTAACTGGTTTGATATTGGGAAGGGTAACGATATTGTGGACCACAATATCGGGATCGAGTCCTGGCATATCCTCATATGACCAAGCAAAGGCTTGATGATGTTTGGAAAGAAAAGTGGTAAAATCCCCTAATTCCTGTGGATTAAGGGATTGGCCGACCTTAATGATGCGAGGGTCTTCAGAAGTCCCTATATTAAGGTCGATAGTGGCCTCGTTGAGAAGGGTAGACGTATCAGAAGGAATAGTCTTGGGGAGATATGAATCCTCTGCCCCCAGATAGGTGAGGACAGAATCATCATCCGCACAGTGGATAGTGTTGATAGTAGGAGAGTCGTCTCCAACTATTTCAGGGAAGATTAATGGTATAGAAGCGGACCGATTGTTAGTCTCATAGGCTAACGGCCCTAAGGAAATGGTATTGATCAAAAAAAAAAAAAAGTTAGGTGGGATGGAAATGTCATCGTCCACATCAAGTGATGCTTCTGACTTAGTGGGGGAAGATGGTTCTTCAGTAGGAAGAGGCTCATTGAGAATAGTGACGGTGGCTTTTGAAAGAGGTTTAAATCCTAAACCAAATTTCTGATGTGGCATGAGAGTAGGAATGGATTTGAGGTCATGTATACCTTGTTCATATTTTCCCAGGCCAAAACCTTTCCACGCGCATCGATATAGATAAGTTTTTGCAAACGTGGGATTCTGTAGATAATCAAACCCTGTTGAGTAAGGTTTGGTCCTAGGAGGAGAATCGGGCAATAGTGAGTGTATCAAGACCACCGTAGATGAAATTAGTCATTGATTAGGCAGACCAATGGTGACGATGCGACCGAGACCTGGTTGATATTCAGGTTGTTTGTCTGGTCTACCATACTCATTAGGTTTGAGATGGGCATCAAAAGAAAAGAGAGGAAGCTCTCCTAGTGAGAAACGCTGCAATGTCTCTTCTAGATTTTGTAAATCCGGTAGTTTGGTTGCAGGTATGGAAGAAGATGAGGCCCCGTCAGGAGAACATGCATTGTCTTTTAGAGGGGCAGACCTTGCGGTCATGTCGCATTGCGCGGAAGGAAAAGGATCTCCTGGATGAGTATATATTTTGCCTTCATATTGATATTTTAAGCATCGATGGAGGGTGGATGGGACACAATGCATTGCGAATCCAGGAGCGTCCGAGGATCATATTATAGTGGAATTTTCCTTCGACAATGTAGAAGAGTTCATGAAGCAGCTTCTTACCTACTCGAATGGGTAAGACCACAGTTCCTAAAGTAACTGCTAGCTGATCGTTAAATGATCGAAGGGCGAAAGGCAAGGGTGACACTACATTCTTTGGTAACTTAAGTTGCTCAAACATGTGCGAGGAGATGACGTTGAGTGCAGCTCCACTATCGATCATAACACGTTTTAAGGTAGTGTTATTGATTTGGACTGTGATAAAGAGGGGAGCCTCCAAATCCTCTGAAGAAAGAGGAGGAATTTCCGAATCTTCAAAAGAAATGGCGGTTGATGGTCCATTCAATCCAACAACCAACTCGAAGGGCTGGGGCTCATCAGAATTCACTGCGATGCGACGCAGATTATCGATTAGAGCCTGGCGATGTTGTGGAGAGGATTGGATGAGGTCAAAAAGAGACATTTTGACCGGAGCCTGGGTGAGTTGTTTCATAACACTCTCCTCAACAGACACGGGAACTTGAGCCCGAGGTGCAGCACGAATAGAGACCCTGGGTCATGGGGCTGATGAGGAAGGAGAAATGCCTTCAGGGGCTGCAGAAATGACAACCCATGGTCGAGATGCTGAAGATGAAGATGGGTTATCATAGTGTTGGGTTCTAGTGGCGATATGGATTGTGTCAATTTGAGAAGGAGGAAGATCAAGTGGAGCGGAATCACCAGAGGTCCGAGTGGATGGTTGAGGCTCAGATGGGGCTAAGATGACAGGAGGTACTTGTTCCTCCTCCTCCAGCAAAAGGTCACTTTCTTCCAGAAGGTTCTTGACAACGGCTTGAAGAGCTTTACATCCCTCAGTATCATGACCCGGGGTATGGTGGTAAGTACAAATCAAATCAGAGTTAAACCAGGTAGGTTTCACTCCTTTAGGGTTATAAGGTTTAATCGGAGGAAGGGTTATGGATGAAGATTGGATAAGTTGATGAAGGATTTCGGTGTAGAATCCGGTAGACGAAGAGGAGGATAGAGATGATGAAGGTGGTTCTTTTACATTAACCGACTGTCGTGGTAAAAGAACTTGCATGTTAGGGTTAACAGTCTTTTTAGGGATCCTATTATTTGTTTGGACATTTGGAGGGGCAGTCTTGGGCACTTGAGATGGGAGTAAGTGAGACATGATTGACTTTGGTGGAGGAGGAGCCCCTAAAATAGATTTTGAAGATGATGGATATGTGACAAATTTTGCGGTCTTTGGAGACAAAGGGGGTTGCTTGGTCGAATTTACTGATGATTTAGATAATGTCGATTTAGAAGAGGAAGAAGCTCCCAAAGCGGTGTGATCGGAGGAACATAGGTGCCTTGGTTTTTGACGATGATGATCCTGATAGAAGAGGTGACGTCTTTTTAGTAGGTAAGTCTATTTTTCGGGGTATTGGTGAAGAATGTGTTGTAGAAGAAGATGATGGCTTTGATAAGTGTGTAGAAGAAAACACCTTCTCAGCGGGCAAATCCAATCGTTTATGAGGCGTAGAGAGAGATTTTTGTGGAAGAGCACCAAGAGTCTTGATGGTCCGAAATATGGGCTTTCCTTTTTCAGGGATGGTGACAACTTCAACGGCATAAGGTGATTGTAACCTTTTCGGAGGAAGCAGGTGGGGAGGTACTGATGGTGTAACGTTAGATTTTGGTTGTCTCGGTTTAGGTTCCGGAACCGAGTGTATAGGTGTTGGTGCTACTTCTTTTGATTTTTCTTTAATAGGCAAAGTAACATTAGTGATGGAAGAAGGGGGTGATGAAGAAGCAGTTCCTTGCGAAGGGACTACTTCTGATGCAGTAATCATGGGTGAAACTACTGTAGGAAAAGAGATAGGAAGGGTCAAAATCGAAGATGCTTCCATCGAAGTCGGCACAATTATAGGTACGTTCACCAAGGGCATAGTTGCAGCGGGAATGGGAGTAACAGAAGTAGATGTGTCTACAGTGGAAACTTGAAGGGATGTAATTGCCTCAGTATTGCAAGAATGTCGATGATGAGACAGATGAGGATGACACTTTGTCTCGGGTATAGATGGAAGGTCGAGACAAAGGAGCGGAGAGAGATGACTCCGTGCTTAGTAATGTAGGAATATTCAAAGACGGGCTATCTGAAGATGGTGAAATTCCAGTGATTGATGAAGTGGAAGGGGGTTCTGATTCGATTGATGTGTTTGTAGATGGCTTGGTTTTGAAGAAGATTATTGATAGAGATGAAGTTGATGGTATGAGTGTTTGGTTTTTGAGACTCTGAAGCATTATGGTTCGGGGCATGATTGGGAAAAGGTTGTTTAAAAACATCGAGTGCCTGATTTGGGGGAGCATTTGGGTTATCCAGAATGAGCTCGCCTTTATCAATGAATTTCTGGACAAGATTTTTGAAAGTCTGACATCGTTCGATGTCATGACCCTTGGTTCTATGATAATGACAGAAATCATTTTCCCTATACCAGAATGGACGTTCTTGGTTTTCATCAATATTCCTAATGGGGGGAAGTTCGATCATGCGAACTTCCAACATTTTTTCTAAGATAGAGGCATATGATTCCCCCAATGGAGCGAAGGATCGAGATGATGAAGTCCCTTTTCGAGAAGATGAGGGGTCTCTTCGTGGTGTTTGATTAGAAGTATTGTCGGCTCGTGATGCTTTTAATACGATAGCGTTGGTGGATCCTTGATTTTTGTCTTTAGAAGGGGAAGAATTTGGTTTGGTAAACCGAGAAAAATCTGGTTTAGATTTAGAGCGAAGTTTTAGCTTCCCTTGCTCAATGGCGCGAGATTCAAGTTTGCGTGCCATCGTGAAGGCTTCTTCAAAGGTATGAAAAGTTTGGATCCTTAAAGTAGAAGAAATGTGATTAGCACAAGATCGAGTAAACAACTCGATTTGTTGGGATTGAGGAAGGGAGAAAGACAATTGGTTGATTATCCCTCTCCAATGAGCGACAAAGTCTGTAATAGACTCATCATCGAATTGGCAAATGTTATAAAGATCTGTGATCGAGATCTTATGCGTGATATTTATTGAAAATTTTTCAACAAACATCTGGGCCAATTGAGAGAAGGAAAACAAGGAATGTTGAGGGATGTTATTGTACCAGTCTAAAGCAGGACCTGCTAGAGACATAGGAAAGGTACGGAGCATGAGCTCCTGATCTTGGACTATGAGGTAGCAAGCATGTTTGAATGCTCGCAAATGTTGTTGAGGGTCTTCCCGACTATGAAATTTTGAAAATTTAGGAAGTTCCCATTGGGGAGGATAAGGCTTAAAAGCCACTGAAGGGTGAATGGGTTCATTACACACTTCTTCAAAGGAGTATGAAGGACGAGCCCCTTTTGTGGAGGCTTCCAAGTCTGTGATTTTCTTGAAGAGAATTTGAACCACGTCGATTGAGGAGGAGGTACATTGGTATGTCCTACATAAGAAGCAAGTGGTGGATGTTGTTGAGGTGTCAATGGGGGATTCATCTGTTGATGGATAGGATGATAAGAGGAATAACCAGGTGTTCTGGGTGACACCGGGTGGGGTATTTGCTGTGAGGTAGCTTGCGTATAGGCAGGCTGTGAGATAATAAGTGGTTGAGAAAATGAAGGTTGGATGACGGACGGAGCCTGTGATTGGTGGACTCCTATGTTTGTTGATTGAATCGAGACAGATTGAGGAATATGAGTGCCGGCTTGATTGGACATATTGGGGAACAAGACCTGAAAGGGGCCTTCTACTGCCGGATTAGGTATTAAGGGTGCCGATGTTAGAGGATGGGCGAAGGTCACAGTTGCTGGAATATTGGAAGAAAGACCCCCTAGAGGACGAGAAGTAGGAGCCAACTGACTATTCGGAGGGGGTTGGCTCATGAAGAGGTACTGACCTTGGGACACGATGGAGGGCATAGATGAATTAACAGCAATATGCGGGTGTGCAGACGCATTCATTATAGCCAGGGCAGAAGACCTCTCAGAAGTAGGTTGTGGAATATTCGAGGTAACTGCGGTGTTAGGAATAGGTAAGACTATTTGAGAACTAGTCGATATGGTAGGTGGAAGAGAAAAGGGAGGCATAGGGGCCTCGCCCTTCTCCGTGGCTCGAGGCAAGAGAGATGATGCAAACTACTCTACAAAGGCTTGGGATGATCCACGAGGATAATCGTACACTTGTTGGATTGGTGGTCCTTGATCAGATATTTGAATAGACTTGTGTACTAGGTAGTCCATGAGGGCTATCGGATTGCGGTCGAGGAATGCCTGGAATTCGGGATCCCATGGGAACATACTCCGAGCCAGATGATATTTCCGAAGGACTAGGGAAGTGGGCGTGATGGGATTGCTTTGGCTTGATAGAAAGGATTATATGACCATGATGGGGAACCAACTAACAGTGGTCCCGAGGAAGATTGGGGGGGTGCCGTAACCTCCACACTAGTGGTGATCTCGGAGGAAGAAGGAACCAGTTGAGCCATTCTTCTAGATTATGACCAAGTGATAACCGTCATAAACACGCAGAAAAGAAGATTGACCTAACTAATGCACTGAGACAATTCAAGCAACAAGCAAGTGATTATCTCCTTTAAATTTTGATGCTTTTAAGAAAAGAAAATGTTAGGGAAGGCTTTTAGAACAGGAACTACTCGATAGCCAAACTAAGGACGGTTTGGGTAATGTTTGGTGAGGAGTCCCAAAGGTACTTCATAAAAGACCGTACGTGGCTTGATATAGGCCTACCCCGCACTTCACACACCGCTGCGATAAGGGAGTCGGGTGCTTTTCCAATATATACCAAAATCTTCCGTGAATTTATAGCGCGGCCTGAGTACCACGTAGGCTCTTCCTCTTGGATATCACTTCCAAGTAGGCGAGGCCAGGGAAGGAATTTTGTTTAAATGCTTTATACCTAGTGATTTTGGCTTTGTGTGCAAGGGTGAAAAATAAAAATCAAATAGTGTCACTACCGATTTTGATCAATTTTCCAGCCTAATTAAAACTAGATGAAAAACATGCAGCAATGACAAAGGAAAAGTTCTTTTTAAGCACTTAAAAACGAAGTGTTTGATTTCGATGAAGACAAGTCAAACAGATTCTTTCCCAAATGCGATTAAGTTCTTTTTAAGCACCAAAAATTGAAGTGTTTGGATGTGATAGGCAACCGACAAAGAAATCCTAAAAAGGAGAAAACACCGTAAAAGAGGAATACCTGTAGATTTAGCTCTCCAAGGTGTGTGGACTTCAAAAAGCACGTTGTTGAGCTCTTCCCCTCGAACAATCCCACGAACAAGCAAAGTGCTCCGCAAGAAGAGGTTAAGCAAACACCAAAGAAAACCCAGAAAGATATATCCAGATAACGGTGAAACAAAAATTTCTATTTTTAAGGAACTAGAAATTTTTCGAAGATAACGATTTCGCCTAAAAAAACAAGATTGAAATGATGAAAAGAAATGCTCAAATAGGACTGATAGAAATCAGTGAAGAAAAGGAACAAAGTTCAAAACTAGAAAAGAAATGAACTTACCAATGAGGGACTTTGGTTGGGTCCCACCGGGCGTGCCAGAATGTAGATCAAGAATTTTGCGCTTGTTACCTGTCCAAGTTAATGCACCAAACTAAACACAAAAACCCTGAAAAACTCCAATGAAATTGATACCTGATGAAGATGTAGACGGATGAGGAAGCCGATGTAGATAAGACGGGCGTACGAGCAATTCGCACAATAGATCCGAGTAACCTGCAAAACACCGATGCTTGACAGAAAAAGACCACGTTAAAAGATATTTAGGTGGACTGCCCGAGAAGCGGGTCCGGGAAGCGATAAGCTTCCTCGGCGGATGTCAGTCCACGTTTTCAATTAAGAAAAGAAGCATACATGATAAAAGATGTAAGTAAAAAGCTAGATTTTCTGATTGCAGTAATAAGACAGAATCTAAACAGCAGACAGAAAGTACAGAAAACAGGGAACTATGAAATAATGCCGGATTTGTGTTACCTGTATCCTTTTACCTATCTGCAGGGAAATCGGCGTCGGCCCAGAATCGGCGTCGATTGAGATGGATCGCGTCGGCCCATTGGTAAGATCGGCATCGAGGAGCAGATCGATCAATCAGGGACTGTGTGATAAGATTCGGGAATTGGAAGGTGAATGTGGTCTGCTGGATGTGCCGAAGTTGGCGAGACACTGGAACAAAGTCACCAGATGATAGATGGTTGTGTGCGATGCTGATGTGACAGGGACAGAGTAACGGTGCTCCTCTCAGGGACCGATTCGGACAGGATCTTCCCTAATTTGATACAATTGATGCTAACAAGATCTCTCTTTCTCACAACCTGTATCTTTCTCGCTCTCTGTTCGTGCGTAAGTGCTTCCTTTTTTCGTCTGTTCACTTTTTTACTCGTTCGTGGTTTCTTTTTCGGTCCCTAGAACTGAGTTCTGGACTTGCTTTTATAATCGGCGTCGCTCCTAGAAAATCGGCGCCGACCATATGGGTCGGCGCCGATCGCGGAATAGACTCCCGAGATGGCCAAAATGAGCGATTTCGAGAAGGATAAGATTTATCCCGAATACGGGAAATATCCCGCTTAGGGAAGAGGAAAAATAGATGTGATACATAGATAGAATAAGTTTGGGGTGGATAAGTGATTAAGATGCATGGGAAGAAGCGTAATTAAATATTTAATATTTAATCACTCATGGGTAAGATATGATGGGGTGGATTAAATTTGGAATAAGTGATTACATCACAAATTGGATAATATCCCAAGGGGATAGTTGGTGACGTAAACGTGCCCCAGGTTACCTAAGCAAGTAAACGAATGTGAGGGACACTAAATTGAGTAACCAATTTTGAGTGTCTACACATGGTTCAAGGTTGGCCAATAATATCCTAGGTGAAGAATGTGTTTTGCGATAGCCAAACCACTAAAGTGACCTCCTCAAATTCCATCGTGGACTTCCTTAATGGTTAAGGGAATTTTAGTACTTGTAAGGCAACATAAGAGAATGCTATCAAAACCATGCTTGTAAAGAAGACCACCCATGATGACATAATGGGAGACACTTTTAAGAAAGGCACGTTTTCCATTACGAGTGAGATCAGTGGGTAGAATGGAAAGGGAAATATATTCTACATATTTCTTATACCAAAGGTCACGTGGGTCAGGGTCAATGGTTCCGATGGAGTAAAATTCACGAGGAAAATAAGAGGTTATTGTAGCCTTTGTATAGTGAAAAATATTTCAGAGTCAAAGCGGCGAGTATTTGAGAAGCTAAGAAGAACATGGTATCTACAAATTTATTGGTAGAACATGGGGTGGTTTGAAGTGCGTAACGATCAAAGGTGGTCAAAAGTATATCTACATGATGCTTATAATTTTGAAGTATCTCATTATGGCACCTGGTATATACCATTGACTTAGTTTATAAGCAACTAAGAATTGGTAAAGATGTTGATTGACTTAACATCTAAGGCATAAGCAGCGTGGAGACCCAATATGAGTGCTTCGTATTCAACAATATTTTTATAAAATAAAAATTGAGTTTGAAAGACAAAGGCATAGGTTAACCATCAATCGAATGATGATAACTCCACCCCCACCCCCATGTTGACACTTGGAGCCATCGAAGAAGAGTTTCATTTGGTAAACGGGTTTGTTCATGGAAAGGGTTGCTATAGACTCATCTAGAGGGTTGATTCCTGGAAATAGGTGCATCACCAATTGGTCGGAAATAGCCTAGCCCTTAATGGAATTCGATGGATGAATTCTAGGTAGAGGTTAGCTTGTCGCATAAGCCAATGTGTGGCACATTGATGTTGGTAAGGTTTGGCATACATATAGTGTAATGGGTTAGTATTAGTAATGAATAAGGTTTTGTGGTTGAGTAGGTAATGGAGGAGTTTTTTGGTGATGGAAACTAAGGATAGGAAAAGATTTTTGGCATGGGTATATCTAGTTTCGTATTCAAGAAGGGTATGATTTATATAATAAACCACTTGCTCTCGGTGTTGGTCATCGTGATGAGTGATCATGGCACCTGGAGAATGGTTAGTGGCAGAAATATATACGTAGAAGGGATGGTCATCCTTAGGAGGAATGAGCATTGGTGGTTGAAGGAGGTATTTTTCAAGGCTTTGAAGGATTTATGGCATTCATCATCCCATTTGAATAAAATGTCTTTCTTGAGAATATGATGGAATGGTTGATAGCGGTCAAAAAGCTGCAAGATAAAATGACGAATTGATTGTAACTTTCCCTGTAGGCTGTGAAGTTGATGGAGATTATTAGATGGTGGCATTTCAAGAATAGCCTTGAATTTAGCAGGATCAACTTTTATGCCACACAAAGAAATGATGAAACCTAGGATTTTTTCAGAAAGTACCGCAAAGACACACTTTTTTGGTTGAAGATGAACACAATACTTGATGAGGTAGTCAAAGATGACTTTAAGAATGGGCAGGTGTTTAGTTTGATGCTTGGATTTGGAAAGCAGATCATCTACGTAATCCTCCAATATGTGATGCATGATGTCATGGAAGATGTAAGTCATGGCCCACTGATATGTAGCACCAGCATTTTTGAGGCCAAAGGGCATGACTCGATAGCAGAAAGTACCCCAAGAGGTGATGAAGGAAATCTTGTGTTGATCCTCCTGGGGCTAGCAATATTTGATTGTAGCTCGAGCAACCGTCCATGAGTGACAACATTTCATTGCAAAGCGGTGAGATCAACTAGTTGGTCAATGCCTGTAGTGGGAAATCATCTTTAGGATAGGTGAGATTGAGGTCACGGAAATACATGCAAATACAGATTCCTCCTTTCACTTTCATGACAAGAATGATGTTAGAAATGCGTTGGGGATAATCAATGAGTAAAATGAAGGAAACGAGAGACAGTGTTAAAGCTCTTCTTTAACTAGAAGATCAATGCGAGGGTGTATTTTTATAGCTTTTGTTTGATGGGTTTGGCATCAAGAATGGTTATGATATTGTGAACCATGATTTTTGGGTCAATACCGGCATATCGAATAGGATCAAGTAAATACATTGCTATGGTCCTGAAGGAAAGAGGTGAAGGCTTCCTATTCAATAACGATTAAGGATTGGCCAATCTTTAGAATGTGTGGGTCGTCCTGGTATTAATGTTGATTTTGATGGTCGATTCATTCAACATGGTTTGTGTCTCAAAGGGTAACGACTGATGAATATAAGAGTCTTCTACACCAAGGTAGGTGAGGATGGACTCATCGTCCTGACATTGAATGATGTTAATTAAAGGCATATCATCATCGATCATGTTAGGATATAGGAATGGGAGAGAAGAGGGAGCCTCGCCATCGCATTGATAGGTCAGTGGTCCTAGGGAAATGGTGTTTACGAAAAAAAAGTTAGGAGGAATAGATTCAAGATCTATGGACTCTATGGGTAAAGATGGTAATGTGGGTGAATGAGAGGGGGAAGATTTCTCATCCTGGATAAGGTCGACATAAACTTTCTTGGAGGGTGGAGTGTCAAAACCAATGCCACTACGATCATTTTGTTTATGAGAGTTACAAGAAATGACTGTATGGCAACCTTGTTCATAAAAAAGAAGCCAAATCCTTTCCACATGCACCAGTGGAGGAAAGTGTGAGTGGAGTGGTGGTTAGTGAGAGAGTGTAGGTCAGATGAAAATGGTTAGGTTTGGGATGGAGGTTCAGGTTTATAGGTGGCCATATCAAGTCCCCCATATGTTAGGTTAGTGTGAAGGTGGGGAGGGCCATAAGGGAAAACGTCACCGATGTGGATGTCGTAGCTGGGGTGTTAACGTAGATTCCCATACTCTTGTGGAGTGAGGAAGGTATCGATATTGTATAGGTGGTATTCCCCTAGAGTGAGGCGTTGAAAAAAACCTTCTAAGGGATCAGTAGTTGGTATGTTGGTAGTGGGTATAGATGGCTCACTAGATGATGGGGAAACAGGGGCACCAATGGTAGAGGCTACAACCACGTGGGGATAACAAGGTTAGATGCAGCAGAAGTAGTGGCAATTTTGGTGGATGGGCTCATGGGTGAAGGTGAAGTGGTGACAGTGGCAGATGCCTTGACCAACACAAGCACATCATTGGGATGATATAGCATGTTACAGGTCTTGAAAGGTGAGGGGTTGGTAGGGATGGTGTAATTATGTCCCTCATGTTCAAATTTGAGGCATCGATGTAAAGTCGAAGGGACAACCCATAACATGGATCCAAGGTCGGTCCAACAGTAAGTTATACTGGAACTCCCCTTTTATAACATAGAAAAGTTTCGGGATAGTACGGGGACCCACACAGACATGGAGAACAACTTTACCTAGGGTATAGGTCATGGCATCATTTAAGGAATGCAACATAATAGGGTTACCATGCATGTAATTGGTAGATATCCATATTTGGTCATATGCATGGGAGGAGATGATGTTAATGGTAGCACCACCATAAATCATAACACATTGTATACGTATATTATTGATAAATACAAAGATGAAAAGAGTGGGGTCGGGGTCATCAGGAAGGGGAGTGATCTCTTCATCCGAAAAGCTAAGGGCAACCATTTGCAAAGTGGGTGGAGGCATAGAGGAAGGAAAAGACCTAGTGAGAGAGGCTACATGGTGAGGGTAATGATGGAGGCTACGGGTGGGGGTCATTTAGTAAGAATTTAATAGATTAAAGGACCTTCATGACAGCTTGACGATGTGACTCGAGGTTACGATGAGATCATATAAGGAAATTTTGAGGGGGTTGGTGTAGTTGTTTTAGCTTTGTGTGATGTGTGACCCCATCGAAATAGGATATGAAAGACCTTGAATGATGACTTTGGGTATAGGTGCGAGATGGTATGTTAGGAATAGGGTTAGTTAATGGGTCGATTACCTTTTTCTTACCTCTTTTGTTACAGGCGTGGGTGGTAATGTGAACCATGTTAATTTCAAATCTTGAGGGTGGATCATAGGACTGTGGGGTGGAAATTTTGGTCACCGAAAGGTAATGGAAGGAGATCCGGGAAAGTGGTGATGGAGAAATGGGGTTCTCATCAAGAAGATCATTGTCATTGAAATTTTCTTCAGGAGGACATAATTGGACTAGTGAAGTTTTAAGGCCTTACAGTTCTCGTATTGTGTCCCCGCACACGATGGTAGGTGTAAATTTTTATTTCGTCAAACCCTTTTGGTTTGTTCGTAAGGTCTAAGAGGTGGTAATGTGATGATAGAAGTTTTGAGGAGATTGGTTAAGATTTTGGCATAGGACCCTGCTAGCAGATCACAATGGGAGGTGAATGTGGGTTTGGGTAGAGGTGTGGTTGATTGTAGAGGAAAATACTTTACAGCAGGGTGGTAGTAACAGATTTGGTCCACTAGTTTGGTGTGTGGTGTGGTCTTAGGTGTTGGTCATATCTACTTGGGTAGGGGCACGGTAGAAGAGTTGGTGATAGAAGGCTTGGTTGGTTTAACTACCTTATTGGAAGGTAGTAGATTCTTAGCTTTAGGTTACACCTTTTTGGACAAAGGTGACACATGTGTATGAGATGTAGAGGGAAAAGTAGATGGTGGAAGAGGATGGGTTACCCATGGGGGTAACTGAGTTGTTGTGGAGGTGGTTGGTAGAGGTCGGAAGAAGGTGTGAGTGAAAGAGAGGGAAATGTTATGGGTAGTGAAGCAGTTATGGATGGTAGTGGTATGGGTGGTAAGAAGGTTACGGGTGATGGTGGAGGTTGTGTGGGTCTCTTGGGTACATTAGAGGTTCATGATGAGGAGGTGGGTTGTTGCATTCTTGGTTTATCGGTGGATGGGGTTATTTTTCCAGGGTCGAGGGGTGAGGTCCTAGGATGGATGACAGGGGTGAAGGTGATAATGGTGTGGTAGGAGAGGTTGGTGTATGAGGTCTAGGAGGTTGGGTCTAAATTTTAGGGGCTGGGGTGAGTTTAGTCTCAGTTTTGGAGGATGTGGCTAAATCTAATTTGATGGTTGGGTAATTAAGGCTAGCTTTATCAGATGATGACCCTAAGGTAGTGATAGGTTTAGGTAAGGGAGATGAAATATGCATGGGTTTTGGTGTAGATGTATGTGAGCATATGGGTAGACATGTAAGTTGGGCCATGGGTGGTGATGTGGAAGGTATTGAAATAGTTGTAGTTGTGTTTGGTTTGGTCACTTGAAACACTTTTGGATAGATATTGGAGGTGTCAGTGAGTGACATCTAGTATTTGTGTTGAAATATGAAGTATAAGGCATCCTCAAAGTAAGGCTCTATTGACATAGTCCAAGTAATCATCAAAATGTGAGAATGGTACTGAAGTAGGTAGGGTCAATGTGGATTGTGTGGAAATCCTTATAAAATGTGTTTGAGATACGGGAAATGGCTAGCCTCGGACTCTGGGGTAAGAGATCCAAACACGAGATCAATGAGATCTTGAAAGTCTAATGGTGAATGGTCATCTAAAGGTAGTGGGACTTCTATAGTATCCTCCATGGGTAGAGGAGAGGATAGACCAACCAAATTGGACTCTTCTTGTGTTGGCTTAGGTGTTGGACTTGCATCTTGTATGAGTAGGAGAGGTGTCACCGATAACTGCTCGGAATTTTGAGGGTCAAATGCGGGTGCTGATTATAGGCTCTTCCATGGGTGAAGAAGAAAATTAAGGGGGTGTCTATATAGGTGGAGGAGTAGATGAAATTGGTTCTTGTGTAGGTTGTGGAGCTCGGCTAATATTTCATCTATGGAAGGCACATGAGGCCGATGGGAAGCAACCGCATGTCATCGAACATAGTGTGGACCTTACGGACATTGCTATCATTGTTTGAGGTATCACCAACATGGTTGGAAGATGGGGCATGATTAGGGAATGACTTATTGAAGATATGTAGCTTTTGGTTAGTGGGTGCATTCAAAGCTATCCAAGACTAGATCTCTTTTATCTAACACTTCTTAAACGATATTATTGAAGGTAATTCAGTTATTCTCGTTGTGACCTTTGACACAATGATAGTTACAAAATTCGTGTTCCTTATACCATACAGGTATGGGTCAATTAGGGTCAAAACAAGTATGTGGTTTTATAGGTGGAAGGGTAATGGCACCAGCCTTAACAAGATTTTCCAAAATAGAAGAGTAAGATTCTCCTATGGAAGTGTACTTTCATTGTTCTCATCTGAACTGGAAAGCTTGGATAGGAGAGAGATTGGAAGGGGGTGTGGCTAGGTTTGATTAATGAGGGGGATAGCTTTGAGAATTATGGCGTTGGCAGACCCTTTGGGTTTTGAATAGTTGTTTTGGGGTTTCGAAGATGAAGAAGCATCATTGGATTTGAACACAATGTTCTTGTTACGAAGTTGAATCTTCTTTTCTTCGATAACATGAATTTCCAATTTCTATGCCATGGTGAATGCCTCATCAAAAGTGTGAAAGGTTTACACCTGCAGGGTTGGTGAGATGTGTCTAGCACAAGCCCAAGTAAATAGATCTATAAGCTCAATCTAAGGTAGCTGGAATGTGAGCTAATTAATTAAACTATGCCAACAAGTGACAAAGTTAGCGATAGACTCGTTGTCATATTATCAAGTGGAATAAAGATCATTCATGGTAACCTTCTTGACAATATTAATCGAGAAGTGGTCTAATAAGGCCTGGGATAGTTGATTGAACAAGTAGATGGAATGTCTTGATAGCCCACTATACCAGTCTGATGCAGGTTCTATCAGGGACATTGGGAAAGTCCACAGAAGTAAAGCATCGTCATGGGTAGCTAGGTAACACCCTTTTTTAAAGGATCAAAAATGTTGTTGTGGGTCTTTTTTTCTATTGAAGCAGTTGAATTTTGGCATTTCCCAATGTACAGTGTATGGTCAAATAGGAATGGATGGGTGAATAGGATCATTACAAATTTCATCATAGGTGAGGGAATTGCATTAACCAAAAACCGATGCTTCTAGTGTCTACATATTTTCCATCATCAACTCGATGAGGTGATTGGTAGGTTTTGATGGAGAGACACCTCTTGTGGCATAAGGGGCTAGATATTGAACCTGATAGGGAGGTTGAGAATAGGGAACTAAAATAGGAGGCACATATCCTGAATGGGTGATAGATGAGATAAGGGGTGGTTGATAGTAAGTGTATGTATGTGGGATGGTCATGCTAACTCTAGTAGCAAGTGGGGGTAGTGTTTTTAGGATGGAGAGGAAACGATTCTAGAATGGAGTAGGGGTCACCAACATGATGGGTGGTTATGTTGCGATGGGTGTGGAATGGGTGTGGCACGGGTGGTCAACAAGGGGACAATAGATACAATAGGCACGAGTGATCTTGTAGATGTAATGGTCATGGCGGGTATGGGTCCTAGCTGTAAAACTACTGGGGGTGAAGTAGGTGAGGGTAACATCGGATTACTAGGAGCTGATGAAGAAGAAGGAATAAGGGTAGGAGAGATGGATACAAGCATGCCATATATCAAATGACCTGAGGGGTCTCGGTTAGAAGAGTGGGAAAGGTAGAATTGTAAGGCCGTAGGATTCTGATCAAGGAGTCATGCAAATTCTTTATCGCCTGCAGTAATTGTGGTAGGTAAGGTTAGATCCATGGGTGACAAGACGAAAGGTGATGAGGGACTAGGTGGGAGTGGTTTATGAATAACATGGAATATGAAGGCATTGGTCTAGCTACGAGTCAGCACCTTGTGAACAAGTGTTGACCTGGTAAGACTGTATTCTTTAGATGACAAAAAAATAGTAGGAACAAAGAATAATGGGATCCAAGGTGAATCCGGTTAATGTCTAGATTTGAAAATCAAAAATATAAAACCAATGATGGTCAAGTTGACCATTGAAGATTGAGGAAAAATGATGATGATTACTGAAACTAATACCACTCATTGTGGAAGAAAACTAATCTCAAAGCATGAAACAGAATGTTGGATGGGTACATGGGAAACTATGTATGACATGTAGAGTATCAAAAAGGAGAAATATGATGATGCCTTGATGGCCAAAAACATAACAAAAAGAGTGAGGAAAGCTATTCAAGTAAAGTAACTAGAAATCCGAAAGCATAACAGGTTAGGGTTTAAATAACGATGTTTAGATGTGAATCGACAACCGTCGCTAGACCGACATCGATGACTATTAAACTAGAAAGAAATAAAGAAATTAGGTTTTGTGAATTGAATTAATTGGAGAATCAAACTCATAAACCCGAGAATGAGGAGATGGGGCTCGACACACTCGAAAAAAAGTTAGAATACTCTAACTATGATGGTGCGATGCAAGGAAGATGAAAAATGGAGAGTCATATTCTCACACCTCAAAACTCAAGTCAAGAAAAATGCTAAGAAAAATAATGATCCTATAGTGATTTTCTTATGTTTGTTTAGCTTATTTTGTTTAGGACTGATTGTGTGTATTTAGAATGGAATTTTTTTGTTAGGAAGGCATCCTATGAAGAAGGATATCTAAAAGGAGAGGTTTCAGGTATGTTATGGTGGGGCGGGCCGTCCTCTGAGATGATGACTTGACAGAGGCAATGAGATGGGGAGTACCTACCAATTTGATCGTGTGATCGCAAATAGATGTTCCTAGGTAAGATGTTGTTTAAGAAAGATGTGTATATTTCAAATTTTGTGCAAGTTTGGTAAGACACGAAAGAGAGAAAATGTGCTTTATATAATTCTTTGTGTCAACCATCAGCTGGGCATGACTTCCAGCATATAGGTTTCCCTCATTTTAATGTGAGCTAAATGCAACAAATCAGAATGTAATGCAACCAATTTTAAGCCCAAATCGAAAGATTATGTTTGATGACACAAAAAGATGAATAGGAGAGGGTATGCTCTTTCACTAAATGCAAAAATCAAGAAGAATGGTTCTTTTTAAATGCACCAAAAGAAAATGTATCCTTTAGAGCAATTAGAAAGAAGAGAAGATTACCAAGGAAGAAGATTAATGTGTAATCTTTTTGAAGGAAAAAAACACACAACTTTTACCTAGGAATGAATAAAATGCAATAGAACCCCTGATGGGTCCCACCGGGTGTGCCAAAATGTTTCACCATTTTCTTTACCTTTTGAATGACAAAACAAATAAGGGTAAGGGCCAAAGAGGAATACATGTTTATGTTATTCGGTTGATGGTTGTTGTGTGCATTCTAACTTCTTGATCTAATGTCGATTGCAAGAGCTTCCTTTTGGCTAGGAGGAACTACCTGTAATAGAAAAAAAGACCACAAAAAAAAGTTAAATGATATATGACAGTGGAATTCCTAGCATGTGCTAGATCCGAGAAGTGTGATACTCCCTAGATGGTTGTCAATCCACTGTTTAAAACAAATTAATGTGAGAAATAAACAAAGGTCTACTATAATTGATATGATTTAGGTATCTCATTCAAGAACAATAAGAAAATCTAATATAACAGGCTAGGATATAGTCAGATCTAAATAATAAGTAGGTGTTAGGTTGCTAGAACTAGTCAGGGTCAGGTTCTAGGTTGTTTATGTCAACTGGTGAGATAATTGTTGGGTTTGTTCTTGGTCAAGGTATAAAATGCAGAGACTGACATCATTCAGGTATGAATGATGTTGGTTTAGGTAGAACCGATGATGGTTCTAGATAACCGGAGTTAGTATGGTCAAGGTAAAAGAAACTCAAATAGATTAAATGGCAGGGGTTGATATGAGGTCAAATGAGGTTGGGATAGTGGATGAGAAGGTCTGTGGAGATCTCAGGTATGCTAAGAAATGGATATTAGGTCAGAATGGTGATTTGGTGGTGTGGTTAAGGGAAATGGTTGAATTATAAGCTAATATGCAATGGAGGAATGAACATGCAAAGTACAAACTAATGATAGGAATGACAAAAGTTAATGATGCTGAAATAAACAATGCTGATAGAGATGTACTTACTATGATGCAAGTTCTGATGGCTTTTGATTAGAAGAATAGTGTTGGATATTGTAGTAGTGGCTCCCAGAATGATTTCGTCTCGCTCTACTTGCATACGAGCAATTTTTCTCCTCTTTCTCTCAAAATGTGCCAACCCAAAAACAAGGTTGTTTGGGTCAATAAATGGTAACTCGAAAATGGTTCCCGGTTGATCGCCGCGGTTTAGGTGTGACCGGCGTCGGTTGGTGGGATTCTCTAGGTTTACTAAAATGGGTGGATCTTTCTAATGTCTTGGGCCCAGTTAGTTTATTCTCATGAATTAGAATGGAAACTTCCCTTCTAATGGGTGGGAATGTGGTTAGAGAGATTTTAGGGATTAATTTTAGGGTTAGACCAAATCTTAGCTCATTAAGGCAAGTAAGACTTAGTTATTGTTTGTTATGGAAACATGCCAAGAATAAGTCTAGGGTGAGGTGGCTAGGATGAGGTGTCTAGGTGAGGTGGTGGGGTAGAAATTAAGGTAATTAGATATTAAATATTGTGAGGATATATATTAATTTAATTAAATTAATGGTGATGTGGGGTGGAAGGGGCCATGGTTAGATGAGTATGTTTGAGTTGGTTATTTGACAAAGGACCAAGGGGAGTGTGACCCAATTTTGGTGTCTATAGGTATATTTATCTCGTGTTGCTGCTATGAGAGGTCTTAAAATTATG
Organism: Taxus wallichiana var. yunnanensis; assembly: GCA_018340775.1. Classification (NCBI taxonomy): domain Eukaryota; kingdom Viridiplantae; phylum Streptophyta; class Pinopsida; order Cupressales; family Taxaceae; genus Taxus; species Taxus wallichiana. The sequence goes on from CM031239.1 coordinate 10,559,316, forward strand.
GTAGATTATAAGAAGGTTCTATCAAGAGGTGGAGTGGAGAGAGTCATATTTGGTGGTGAATTTGACCTCACGAAATATTCTCCCCCTTCTTCCCCTCTCGGGTGATAGTTGTAGAAATTTTGAAACTCCTTCCTGTCTTTCTCTTTATCTTATTTGGATACTTCTCATGAAACTTAGGCTCTTAGACTACTAAACCAAAGAAATAGAGTGTTTAGATTCACCATATGCATTGATGCAAAGATTTTCAAGGTTAAAATTCACAAAGATACACACCCAATATTGGAAAAATGGAGTTGTAAAAAAGAGGTGTAATGGAAAACCTTCAAAGGGGACTTGGTTGCATACCTATGAAATAATTAGCTTTCAAGGTAGTCCCACCAGGCATGCCATAAACTATTATCACCAAAAAATAACACCGTCTGATTTTTTCATGAATATGTAAATGAGAAACTGGAGTTTTTGGGTAACATGTGATTGTCTCTCACTTGTGGGACTTCTAACTGATACAAACCTACAGAGAAGACCAGATTTCTCTACCTTTTCTTATTGCTAAACTACTCCTAGAGGTAAATTTTTCTATCTACTTATATCCTAAGCTTCTGAGGGATCACAAGAGAGAGAGAGAGAGAGAGAGAGAGAGAGGGAGATTGCATGAAAATGGAAATCCTAAGTGATAGAGGTGATTGCACCAAGAAAGGAATGGGAAAACATATGGAAGAGTGAAAATGAGATGAAGAATGGTAAAGAGAGAGGCAAGACACAAGTGACACAATCCTTGACTCGCATTTGTTAACATCATTTCCATAAAGCACAATAGATTCAAACCTACAAGAAGAACATAGGATCCATAAGAACTTAGAATATACATTAAAAGGAAAGGAAAATGTAATAAAAAACATATAGGGAAGAGAATAGCCAAAAATCATGGATTTATTTATTAAATGGATGCAAAATTCATTATAACTGTAAAAAAAAACAAGGATTTTCTTCCGAATACTTTGATTAGAGGCTTGAACTCAGCACTATTATGGAACAATTTTGATAGAGTCTATTACATGAACATTCCCCCTAAAATAATGTGCCTTAGCACTTAAATTTATTGATCCCGAGAGAAGAGAGAGAGAATTATAGAGATTTTTTCAAAGGTCCCAACCCTTCTAGAAGCTCAAAAATGATTACTAGCAAAAGATGATTGACATTTGGAAAATATTTTTCTTGAAGGTCAAGGAATGTGATATTCCCACATTTTTCTCATTTTTACCCATTCTTTCCCTCTAAAATATGATTTGCTAGATTCCATGAGGTAGAACGTGAAGAAACGATTGCATTGATATAAATTTTAAGAAATTTTGAGTTCCTGGGAGGAAGTTATGCCCATGTGGGTTTGGAGAGGTAAGGAGGAACATGTTCCTAGATTTCACTAAAAATACACCATTAAAATCCCCTTTTCCTTTGTATTTCAGATAAATCGGGTCTTGGGGTACATTGGGTACTTTTTCAACTATTTCCTTATTCTCCCATAACTTGTAAAACCAATACTCTTTCTCCTGCACCTTGTCTTCTCCTTGATCCATCAAAGAACATTTTCCAAACTCCATTTTCATCTTCATCTTCTAGCTTAGTGACACTAGGAAGAAGTGAATTTTCTTCATGTAGGTAGTAAACATCTGATTCAATTTCTTCCATTTACTTATATGGATCATATTTGTAAAGTTTGTGTGCCCATTCATCAAGTTTTAAATCAAGAATGCCCCTAATCTAAGTGTCAGCTTCTTGAGTGCCTAGGAAATCTTATTGATAAAAAATTATGTCATTATCATTGATAGGGTTGGGCACATAAGTTTTAATGTGCTATGTAGTTTAGACTTGATATTGGCCTTATCTCCATACCTATTCCTAAAAATCATGTGATACCAATCAACTGACAAGTATCCTCCAATCTTAACAGAAAATCCCTAGATAAACATAGGGCAAAGAGTGGAGGTAGGTCAATTACATATATATCCCGAGGAGCTATGACATTGAGACATCCATGTAGTGTGAGACTTAGAAATTTGATAACTCCATAACTATGTTTTCCCATCCAATTGCACTACTCCTTTTGAAAGGGGCTCATACATGAGGCCCAATTGGTCTATAATCTACTTTGGCATCAATGAGTTGTTTGTTTCATAGTCACTCATGTAATTATGAACTAGATTATCCTTGATAATAAAAGACACATAGACTGGTGGAGGTTTCATGTTTCTACTTGGATGACCCTCCTTTTGTTACATCACATTAGTAAGGACCCTTTCTTGCTCCTTGGATGACTCATTTTGAATGGAAAAATTAGCCATGTTTGCTTGCAAGAGGTCTCTTTGGCTTGGAATTTCCAATGATTCCCACATGGAGATACTCACATTGTTTTTTTTACCTACTCAAGGATATTGAATGGAGATGGATTATCCTTTTGCTGAAATTTGTTTACCATAACCTTCTCCTATAAATGAGTTTGTATGGAAGATGCCTTAGGCTGACTTTGTGAATTTGGGACTGTTATTGAGATACCACCTCCTCAGAGTGTCAGTTGGGCTGATTAATTACAGCCTAAGTACTAAAGGTGCATAAGGATTGGGAGCGTAGGTATATGGTACGAGGTACGTGCATAAATATAGAATAAGAAGGGCATGCAAGGGAAAATGTGACTTTAAGACTTAGTTTTTTTGTTAACCATGGGCTAAAGATAGATTGAGTGCGGAGCATGTCTTGCTGGAAGACATGGAAAACACACATCAATATGAAGACTTGAGGATGAAGCAAGGCTATTTTGGGCAAGTGGAAGATCAAGAAACATGCATAGTTTTGGGCTATTAATAGGATTATATCTATAGTTAATATTATTAGATAGTCTATTATTAGCAAGCTTGCATGCTTTTGTATTTATCATGTAAGGGTACATGGCTATTCTTAGCATGTAGCCTATTTTGGAGAGTGCATGAGTAGTGAAGGAAATTCCCAATACCTATAAATATGTATTCATTTGTATGGTTTAGGGTTCCACATTTTGTTAGTGTTATGTTATTGATTTATGGGCGCATATGACCCATAATAATACTCTTATGTATGTATTCAGATTTTGTGTTTTACAATAAGTAATACAATGTATCTTTATAGCTAGATATTGGTTGTTGACATATCTGTGAATGGTTTTTATATGGTAAACCTAATCTTGATTCTTGTATAAGTTATTCTTACATATGGTTATGATCTAGATATGTTTATGGTTTATTACTGCATTGTTCTTATGGATCTGGAATATATCTATGTGTGTGCTTATCATGCTAACTCCTAAAAATATTTCATAATAGAGGACCCATTACCCTTGTTCACTTTGTGCAAGCACTCATATCTGTCTGCAGGTGATGTTCCAACGCACCTTGGTCTATTTGGTAAAATAAAAGACTAAATTTTGGTTTCTTTACCGGGACCTCTTTTCAAGATATTTTTAAGGATGTTGCATGATGAAGATGTACCAGTTGAATTTCTTTAGTATTGAGGATTTGTTAGAGAATTTAGAGGAATATTTTGCTCACCGATTTAACATTGGACCTGAATTTGATGCATGCACGTGGGTTGAATAGAATTTGTATCATGAACTCGTATAAGACATTCTTCTATTGTTTCCATATAGAGCTATACAAGTGGCTAGTAACATACACATCAAAGAGAAACTCGAGGTATATAGCACTTATTTGGACATAGGAAAAATTATAGGATCTGCGTATGATTCTAATCGACTTGGAAATACTATATAGATCATTGGCGGAGTGGTATTTTGAATAGCTACATTTTGGAGTACATATTTTTACTTATTCCTGTTCAAAGGTTACTAAGTTTGAGTTCCTACAAGAACCCATAGGATCTTATTTGCGCATTATCCCTTTAATGATTAAAATATTGATCATGACCCTGGATTTGGAACAATGTCCTATGACTAGCTTAACCTCACCACACATGGGGAAGGATCATGTGTGTTGTGAAATATAGAGGACTTGGTAGTAGAAAGATAGAGAGAAGAAAGGACAATTAACTTTAATGAGGCATGTGAGAGGGATTTGGAGAAGCAATGTGAAGTTTTAGAACAAATGGAATTGTGGAGAGAGATGGCTCACGAAATATTTAGAGCACACGTAGAGGAGGTAGAGCCGAGCATCTGGAACTCCCCCATTTGGGTAAGCATGGTAGAGAACCCTCTTCTACCTCAGATGAGAGTGCGTTGGTGGAAACTATGAGGACCATGGGCACATATTTGATCCCTCCTAGTGACCTAGCCCTTACTCTTGGTTTCCCAGTCTCTACGACAATTATTGATAAGAAAACTAGTGAGGGTGGTACAAAGAGTGACAGATAGATTTCAATTTCCATTAAGTTTAAGAGTTAAGCGGTAGCACATTCATTTATGGTGGTGTAGGTGTCATCTTCATTATTTAGAAGTCTGTTGGAGGAATATTTTTGGGGCATCATCAACACAAAACGTTTGTAGAATGTCTTGAAGTAGTACAACTTCATAGACCATTGGATTTTAGTGTAGCAAAACTATTTGGACATAAGTAAATACATCCTCTGGTCTATTTTCTGCTATAGGGGGAGGATTAGGAGGGTCAGGTGGCTTAGGATCTATTGTGTTTGGTGGTTCTAGAGGAGGAGGGAACACATGAGGTAACACAAGTTCTGGATCTCATGGCATGGTTCACACCAACCCCAACAAGTCTATTTCAAGATTTCCCTTCGCCTACAAGAATATAGAAGAATTGAAGATGTAGTTTAGAAAGTGCATATGTGTGAGATACTATGGCACGTTAAGGGGATTATAGCTCCTGAGTGTAAGGAAAGTCATTTTGCTACTACTTTGTAAGGGTGCGCGCATAGTTGGTACATGAAATATGATCCAAACCAAACTTGTGTAAACTATCTTGCCTGTGTGTGTTGATTTCTTAGTAGAGTTTCACATATCCGAGTTTAAATAGAAGAGCATCAACGCGTTTGAAAGACATTACGTAGGGCATTGTTAAAAGTGTTAGGGAGTATGATGCCCGCTTTAAAAATTTATTATCAAAGTTATCTTATGACATTCACTCGAGTCATCATGCTCAATGGTTCATTGGAGGTTTGATCATACCTTTCAAAAGGGCACTCTCAAACAAGACTTATACTGAAGCTGCATGCAAGGTGATTCAAGCAACTCTATGTCTTGAGGCGGTTGGGTGCATGGACACTAGAGTTAGCCCATTTTTGGAAGCTCATATTGCATCTATGGAAAAAAAGTTGGAAAATTTGTCAACTAATTTAGCTCATCGATGTGTGGTGGTATTTGGTGCATATATAATGAATTATAAGGACATACTAAGGATAGTTTCCCTCATAAATTGGTGCACACCATGTTGTTGGACTATGAAATCTATCACTTGGATCATGATTCAAGTAGGAGCCCACTATTTTAGCATGTGATAAGAAATAATGTGTCCTATTATTATAAGATTTGTAAGTCTACCACAAATGATACATAGAATTGCATATTCATTGATTAGATTCATGATGCCATTGAAACTAGTGTACGCGGGCCATTGTTGCAAACAATTGAAGGAACAAGGTGAGCATCATGGTTATAATAATAATGAATGGCACTACGATGGAGTCTGTAGAGGTAGAGGTAGAGATTCCCATAGAGGATTCAAAGGCCAAGGTTGTAGTATTGGAAGAAGTGAATTCCCACTTGGAACTGTTATACATGTAGATCCCCGATCACTATAAGCATGAGTTCCCTAAGAATATTATTTCCTCATGGTGTGGGAAGAATTACAATTATGAAAAATTCTTGGATCTGTATGAGCACCTGAGAAAGAAGCACAAGTAGGATAAAGGCATGGGAATGGTAAGATTACAATGCACTATGGAAGATTAGTGGATGTTGAACATAGCTCCTGACCCTAAGGTAATACTTGTGATGATTACTACACAAAATAAGGTTATTAAAAACCTGTTATTAAAAAATAGGAGGTATTACATGAAAATTATCTAAATCCTAACCATCAAAAGGAAGTTTATCAAGAGACAATGGAGGTCATTCAGAATTTACAGGGTGAGATACTCGCTTATAGGAGCAGATCCACACAAAGCTAGAATAAGAAAAATTAGTTGATATTCTTCATAAATATGTTGATGAATTGAAGGAGGTTTATAATATTTTGCACCAATAAAACATCATTCTTTACTTAGAATAATGGTTAAGGGGAAAGATAATGCGCCTTTGGATTTGAGCACGAGATATAGATATTGTACATGAACTTACCTCCTCATAGTATTGATTATGACAAAGAGATCACTTTGAATGCGAGTTATTGATAGATGGTACATTGAGTAATATTTTTATTGATTCATGTGTAGAAGTGAATTCGCTCACCTTGGATGCATGGAACCAGATGGGGAGGCCACCATTATAGCCATCTTCAAATGTGTTATATATGGAAAATAGAACTAAAGCCACACCCATTGGAGTTCTGAAGGATGTCACTATTACTATACAAGGGGCCAATTTTACTAGGGATTTTGAAGTCTTGGCACTTTCCAAAGTAGATAAATTTCTGGCATTACTTGGGCTCCCTTGGTGTTATGAAAATAATGTTGATCTGTACTTCAATAAGGGTTACATCAGTTTTGAGAACAAAACAAAGCACATGATCATTCCTTTGATGGATGGAAAAGCACCTTATGTAGAACCTTTGAGTGAAGAGGATTTGAATAGAATTTATGTGCACACCATTAAAGATCTTGAAGTGCTTGAGCCATCAAAGGAAGGAGTTATTCAATGGGATGATGCGATAGTCTATGAGTGATATAGCTAGTGTTTCTTGTGACAACTAGATGCATGGGACTTATGAAATGATTTGGCATGAGATAAAGAGTGCGATTACTCATGTAATTAGGTCATGTTACATTAGGCATTTGGGTGGTAACTACGTACCAAGGTACACAGGTGTGGGAAATCCTGAAGTATTTATACACGATATGGAGGCCTAGTGGATGCACCATGTGGAAAGAAGGAATATGCTAGTGTATACTTTGCATGGGACATCATCACGCTAGTGGATGATACAAAGGGATGGTATTTTAAAATGGAAAGAAGTGAGAATCACCTTATCTACTATATTTATTTAGAGCAATGCACCTACCAAGACATGTGAATTCCATGGGAAGGATTATTCTTCACACCATGTTCAAAAGTGTGAGAGACTCTAGATAGAGGGGTAGGAGGCCTTACCACCTTCAATATGGGTGCATAAGTTCTACTTCACTTTGTATGGTTGTGCACACACATGGTATATTTATGTAGAGTTAAATAGAGAAACATGGAATTGGTAAGAACTAACTGCATGTATGATTCAGACCTTTGAATATTTTTCTACTAAACCTCTAGTGAATGAGGCATTACAGGTTATGAAGCACTTGACTATGGGAGATAATGCAAAGGCTGAGAAGCTTATTCACAAGTTACTAGGTGACCCAGATTTGGATGTGCATTTTGAAGAAGAAGAGACAGATGAAGAATAGCTTTGTCACGTCACCTAGAAAAAGAAAAAGGTACAATGGTTTACATGACTGATGATGAAGAAGTGGGGAAACTAGATGTTAATCATACTATCAATACAATGCAGATCGGAAGGCACGTGTGTATCATAATATTATGAAAACCAAGAAGGTTAACATAGGAACAAATGCTAAACCAAAGGAGGCCATCATCAGTGATTACTAGTCTAAATAAGAGATCAAAAAGATAATTGAGTTATTGTGCAACTTCCAAGACTTATTTCCAAGAGGATATCATGAGTTGAAAGGGGTACATCACTCTTTGGGTGAAATGAGGATCAAGTTAAAGGAAGGTGTGTGCCCGGTTAGGAAGAGGCCTTATAGGATGAATCCTAATCTATGCATCAAGGTAAAGGAAGAAATTGATAAGATGTTGAAATATGAAATCATTGAACCCATTGAGGAGTAAGAGTGAGTTATCCCTATGGTGATAAGTATAAAAAAATATGGAAGATAAGGATATTTTTGATTATATGGAGTTGTATGTTGCATGTGTAATAGATCCCTTTCCCACACCTTTTATAGAAGATATTTTGGAAGGCATTGGAGGGAGCAAGATCTACTCCTTCACTGAAATATTTTCTTTATATCATCAGTGAGGATTTCTAAAGAGGATCCAAAGAATAAAAATTTTGCCACTAAGTGGAGAATTTTTTCATACACAATTATTCCTTTTGGATTTAAGAATGCGCGTGTAGTCTTTTTGTGCATTATTGTGCAAGCATTCCAAGACTTCATTCATAAGTTTTTACAGGTTTACTTGGATGATTGGATAGTTTATGGGATAGTAAAATATCATTGTGACAATTTAAGACTTATGTTTGAGAGGAGCTTCTAATTGAGCATCTCCTTAAACATTAAGAAGTGTGTTTGTGCTACACCCTTTGGGAATTTGTTGGGGCATATTATCTGTAAAGAAGGTTTGTTGATAGACGTTGCTAAGGTTGTTGTTATTTTGGGCTTAGAGGAACCTACTAACAGAGTGATGTGTATGGATTCTTGGGGCATACAGGTTATTACAGGAAGATTATAAAAGTTTATGCTAAGATTTCCACACCCTTGGAGGAATTTTTAAAGAGTAACGGAATGTTCCATTGGGCTGAAATGTAACAACGCACCTTTAAAACATTGAAGGAAAGGCTTACTACAACACCTATTATGCACTTTCCTTCATGGACCAAACCTTTTCATGTGCATTTTGATGCCTTTGGCATGTCCATTGGCGTAGTATTAGTGTAACATGGTGATGGGATTATTGATCATCCCAGATTTTGCAAGTAGAAATTTGACCCTAGTTGAACATAATTATAGAAAAACAAATCATGAAAACTTGTCCATGATTTACACGTTGCATAAGTTTAGAATATACTTACTGTCTTCCCCTTTTATATTCTATATAGATGACATGGCACTAAAGTTCTTAGTGAACAAGCTCATTCTACATGGGCACATACGCCATTGGATTTTGTTGTTTAGAGAATTTGATTTTGCAATGGTGGTCAAGCTAGGAAAGATAAATTTTGGGATAGATCATTTATCAAGGATTAATTCAGGTGAGGACATGTAGAGCATTAAGGATACAATGTTGGATACACATATATTTAGATTGAACCACACTCCCTCTCATTTAGAAGATATTGTTTTCTTTTTATGTACTAGTGTGGTGCCTGAAGGGATGAAGAGTTTAGAGAAGAAAAAACTTGCCATACACGTCGTACCTTATATGTTGATTAGTGGATATTTATATAAGTTATGTCGATGAATTTTTACACCGGTGTGTACTTGAGCATGAACATGAAGCTATTATGGAGGAAGCTCATGGTGGTATTATAGGTGGACATTATGCAGGAGATGCTACCACACACAATATTTTATTGGTTGGCCTATGGTGGGAAACAATATATAAGGATTGTAAAGAATATGCCAAGGCATGTGATCATTGTCGCTACTTGGGAGGCCTAGACATAAAGATGAAATGCCTTTGAATCCTATTGCAAGTGTCGAACCATTTGAAAAATGTGCAATGGAATTTGTGGGTCTTATTTCCCTACTCGTGTGTAGGACTAGATTGTGGTACATTATAAATTGTACAAACTATCTTGTAAGTGGAAGCAACACTTGAAAAGGATTGCTCGACAACTACAACAACAAGGTTTATATGGGAGAACATTATCAAAAGGTATGGATGCCCAATAATTTTGGAAAATGAGAGGGGTTCTCATTTCCTTAATGAGACTATTAGGATACTATTGACATAATTTATGGTGGCACAGATAGAAAAAAACTCTATCACCCACTAGTTAATGGCATTACGTATGATTTTAACAAGATATCGGGACATACATTGATGAATATTTGTGATATTGGAAGGAAATAGTGGGATGATAAAGTCTCTAATGTACTTTGGGCATACAAAATAACCTACAAAATGTTGAATAAGGCCACACCATTTTAGTTGGTGTTTGACACAGAGGGTGTTTTTCCCGTGGAATTAATGTTACCTTCTTTATGTATTGCATGCGTAAGAGGTTTAGCTGATGAGAGAGAACTTGAAGAATGCATCGATAAATTTATGTAGTTGTATGAAAGGTGTGCCATTGCTTGTTAGAGTTAGAAGACATAAAATGTCAAAAAGAAGGCTTGACATGATAGACATATTAAGGATAAAAAAATGAAAGTTGGGTAGATGGTTTTTCTGTATGATTCCAAGTTCTTGCACCACCATTGAAATCTCAAAGTGTATTGGTTTGGATAGTATGTTGTGCATTATATACTTTATTTAGAAATTTTCTAGTTATAGGTTCTAGCTACGGTGTTGGATGGGACACAATTGCCTGCACAGTTATTTTAATGGGAGTAGGATAAAGCCCTATTATTAATAAGTATTCTTAATGTTTGTAATAAGGTAATATTTACATTTAGATTAGATTTCCCTTAATTCATTTCCTTCATATGTGTTTATATTCATCATTGTTATGCTTTTTCAATTTAGTTAAGTGTTTTTCGTAAAAAGTGTGTTTGCGCATCGAAGCTAATTACTATCTATTAAATTCATGCACTGAAAGATTGCACATAATTTTAGTGTGGTATGGAGTATATACAAGATAAATGGATCAATTTTAAATGTTTAATTAAAGATGGGTATGCATAGGGAGATATTATACAAGTGCTTGAAGTAAAGGCACAGATTTAGAAAAATTTGTCATAAACAAAGACCACTTGTGGATGAATGGATGCACAGTGTAACACAAAGTAGGTTACAGTATGGGAAACTAATTGTTAAGAGGCACAGTGCATAGGTACTTTGGTCCATAAATGCACATGAAAGGAAGTCTGTGGGCAAGAAGTGGTTGGTGTGCTAGAAGGTTATGAATGGGGCACAAAAAAATCAGCATGGGACAAGGAAAGAAACATCATTCAATGTTGAGTATGGTGGTAGGTGGAGAGAAATAAATGTGGAAAAGTTTACAAACATTATAAAAGGTGGTGTTGTGAAATCATTTTTACCTTGCGATTGTGAAGAAGAAGCATTTGAGTGAGTTGATGAGCAAGCTAAGAGTGAGTTACCTAAGAAGGGAGAAGAGTTGTGATAAGAAACTTAACCGGACATATTTGTTCATGGGATTAGTTAACGCTCTATTAGAGAAAGATTTCAAGCTAAACAAAGGTGTGCGGGGAGGAAAATCACCAGTTAGGGTTCAAGTATGAAGCTAGGGCATGTAAATTTTTGTTAGGTTATAGATCCTATTTTGATGTGTGAAAGTGTTGAAGACTATACACTAAGAGTACTATACACTTTCCATAGTTGTCTCACCCGAGTAAAACGTGCCGATATACCGGGAAACATGTTTTTCTCATATGGGCAGGATTTTTGACCCATGGTTTTAATACCCATGGTTTTTAAAACTACTTAAGCAATTGTCTACTTATGTGGTTTTATGCATATGGTAGAAAAATGATGTAGCATTGCAGATGTGTATGAATTCGGGTGTGAATTCTATAGAGTTTGTTGAGCATAGCTCCAAACAAATCTGGGTATTGCATTGAGAGAGCGGTGACTTGTAATAAAATCTAAGCAAGTGATTATTGGTGGAGGTAGCCCAAATTAGGTGAACCATGTTAAATACTGTCTCTTTGTGTTGTGTTATTTTTATTTTACACTTTTATTTCAAATCTGTAATATTTTCTACATATTAGTTTCTACTGTTGTGATTTTGTGAGGGACTCATCCGCATATTTTATCCCTTATTTCCTAACAATTTGTATCAAATCCTAGTTTGGTTTGCTAAAGTGTTGAATCACAAGGAAATTTTTAGCTTGAGTGGGAGCTATGGAAGATGATGGAAGATCAAGGGTTGATAAATTCAATTGGCATAATTTTAGTCTTTGGAAGATATAAATGGAAGATTACCTTTATGAGAAGGATCTTTACATTCTCATTGTGCGAGAAAATGAACAAACCTTCAAGCATGATGGATGTGAAATGGGATTTTATGGATAGGAAGGCACTTGGGACAATCTGGCTGTGTCTTGCATCTTTGGTATTATTTAATGTTTCAAGGAAAAGACTACAAAAGAACCGATGGATGCATTAGGGAAGTTGTATGAAAAATCCTCTACCTCTAATAAGATATTTTTAATTAAAAATTTATTTAATATGAAGATGTCTAAGAATGGTTTGGTAGCAGATTTTAATATGGTTGTAAATATATTAGCTTCGGTTCTGATAGAATTTGATGAAGAAGTTAGGGATTTATTAATTTTGTGCTCTTTACCTAAGAGTTGGAATAGCACAGTAATGGCGGTAAGAAACTCGATTCTAGCTAACTCAAATTTGAAGTTTTAGGATGTTGTAGGGGTGATTCCAAATGAGGAAATGCGAAGAAAAATTTCTTGGGAATATTTTACTTGAGGAATGATTCGATAGTGGAAACTAGAGGGAGAAAAAAGAATAGAGGAAGTTGTGGAAAATTGAAAGATCGAGAAAGGTCAAAATCCAAAAGTAAGATAGTATGTTGGCATTGTGGAAAGTTTGGGAATGCAAAGAAGAAGGAATGTTGGGAGATTTGGGACAATAATAAACAAAAAAAAGAAAACAAGGAGGTAAATGTGGCAATGAGTAATGTATGTCGGGATGTTTTGATTCTTTCTTTGCACAATATTATTGAATCTTGGGTTTTAGATTCGGGGGCTTCTTTCCATGTTACTCCACATAGGCATTATTTTGTTGATTATGTCCAAGGGGATTTTGGGAATGTTTTTTCTTGGTGTTGATGAGCCCTTCGGTATAGTTAAAAAGGATCTGTTAGGGTTAAGATACATAATGGGAATACATAGCTATTGAAGGATGTCAGACATGTGCCTACTTTGAATTGAAATCTAATATCGGTAGGCTAGTTGGGAAGTGATGGTTGTATTGTGATATTTATAACAGACTCTTGGAAGGTTACCAAGGGTACTCTTGTGGTGGCAAGAGGTAAGAAGGTTGGAACCTTGTATTTAACCACTTATAGCACTAATGTTTGTTGTTTTATGGCTTGAAGTAGATACAACATTGTGGCACTATAGGCTCACCATATGATCCATAAGGGAATGTATATTATAAAGAAGGATTTGCTCGAATATATAAAAAAGTTTTGGAGTTCTATGAGGACTGAATATATGGGAAACAAAAGTGAGTAAGGTTTCTCAAGGTTAGACCTACAACAAAATAGAGTAAGTTAGAGTTGGTGCATTTTGATGTGTTGGGGCTGGCTTAGGTATCATCTCTTGGGGTTCAAGTTATTATGTTACTTTTATTGATGATGTAACAAGCAAAGTTTTGGTTTATTGTATTAGAAACAAATATGATGTATTTGAAACTTTTTTAAATGGAAAGCCTTAGTAGAGAATTAAACAGGTCTTAATCTAAAATTTCTTAGGTCGATAATGGAGGGGAGTATTACAACAATGAATTTGATGATTACTATTCTAAGAATGGAATCCGTAGGAAAAAGACGGTTCCAGGAACTCTGTAGCAGAATGGGGTGTCAGAAAGGATGAATAGAACAATAATGGAACGTCTAGAAACATGAGGTTACATGTAGGATTGCCTCTTTCTTTTTGGGTAAGAGCAAGTGAGCATAGTTGTGTACTTGATAAACAGAGGACCCTCAAGTTCCTTGGACGGAGGCATACCTTAGGAGGCTTGGTATGGTAAGAAATTTTATTATTAATTTCTTAGGGTCTTTGGATGTGATGTGTTTTTCCATATAGACAAGGATGATAGGACCAAGCTAGAGGATAAATCTGAAAAATGTATTGTCATTGGTTATAGTGGTGATGACTTTGCATATAAATGTTGGAGTATTAATGTAACATTCTCATTTTAAGACTTTAGAAATGAGGGATATATATATATATATATATATATATATATATATATATATATATGTTATGGTGGTGATGAATTTACATATAAATGTTCGAGTATTAATGTAACATTCCCATTTTAAGACTTTAGAAATGAGGATATATATATATATATATATATATATAATGTTCACTATTCTAAATAAAGCATTATTTAGAACAAACATTCCATGCCAATCGAATTCAAATAGATAACCATATGTAGCTGTAATGACTCGGTGATCCACCGATCTATTCATTTCATAACTCGGTAAGCTACCGATCTATTTATGTTATCTTAAGTATTGAATACATATTGTATACTTCGTATACTTGGTTTTCCTACCTTACACTAGGTACTGAGTGATCTGTTTAAAGAACATATCTGAATATTTGTTACCAATATTCATCTAATATCACGTTGTTTTAAACTTGGTGACATAGGAAAACGTAACCAGTATGCCTTGCGATACTTTGGCCAAAGCTTTAAAACATAATTTGTATCTCACTATTTCTAGATGGCATACTCATCATAATGGAATATGTCCTTCACCTCACTCCTCTATTATCCCGATTGGTATTTACTCGACTACAATTAGTCCACTTGTCCCATGTTTAACCATAGCCCTAGATAGAAACATAACTTATTATAGGAAGACACTCACAATGGATTAGGGTAAATGGGCATACTCGGTTGACCTAAGTCAACCGGATGTGCCAAGGTACCCTGAGCCATTGCAAGCTAATACCTATCCTAAATATGATCCTATCCTAACCTAGAGAGAAAATAAGTTCAAGTCTAAGTTGTTATTGTGTGTAGATCTGGATGATCAATGCGAAGGGTGATGCCACATGTCAACTATAGTGTTGTATTCTTGAGAAGACCCAAGTCTTCTTGAAATTACAGCCCTGTAGTTGGCGTGTGCCAACATCCTATAGAAACTACCTCATCAAGATGTACATACCCCAAGGAGATCATTAATGAATTATTAATTTGGATTAAGTCTTGATTACAGATAACCCTGTTAAACCCTAATCCAACACTCCATAAGTTCTTTCCTAAATTTGTTTCATTTATTCCATGAAGAACTTCGTTAAACTTATGGTTGCTTTTAATGTTCATTTTCTCAATTAAACCAACAATTAACCAAAACAGACAGCGATATCATAAGTTTCATTTTAAATGTTCTTTAACTTTCAGGAAGGTTTAACAACCACGTATATCCAATTAAATTAGACTTCATACTAAATGAAGTCTAATAAATAGTAATCATATCTCCAAACCTTTTTTGTTTATATTCAATTGAGAGAGAGAAAGATTCTTCCTCTAAATGATTAAGTATTAGGGTATATCATTCCCAATATCCATATTTCTTAATGCATGTTCATTATGCATCACATTATTATGTTAAATTTTTTAGATAAAACACATCATATTATGCAACTCACAATTTGCTTCATTATAAGGGAAATTGAACTAATTCCCATTATCCATCTTATCAAAGATAACAAAGTAAGCATAACATAATATAAAGAATAACAACAAGATGGAATTTTCATCTTCTTTATAAAAGTACAAGATAATTTACACAACCAATGCAAATAAATCACAACTCGTAATTCATCATTACAACTTATAAAATTTACAAGAATATGCTCTTTAGGCATACTACATAACAACAACCTTCATTCTATAAAGTACGAACTTTCTTTTACAAATCAACAAAAGAATGAATCATAATTCTTTACTAAGAATTAGACATATATCAGCCAATGCATCATATAAGTTTTTCCTTCTTTTACCACTTAAGTCGTCCATTTGCAAAAATATCTAGCAACGAGTCAGTTCAATAAACTGAGCATGATAACCACTAATCATTAAAACGAAGTGAATTCCACTAATTATTTCATTAAAGAAACATTGCTTTAATGAGATAATTAAATCATCATATAATCAGCATAAGTGATAACAAAAGAAAGGAAGTACTTAATAAATCTAGATCAAATTTAAAGAGAAAAGCATAATATAATAAACAATATCTACCTAAGATCTTAAAGTTCTTTAATACTATCAATGGCTTGAAAACAAACAATCAAACCTACCATCCCATTATTTCATAATTCTATCCAAGAGACAAAATAAATGTATACAACATGGTTCCTTCAAGGATGATTCATATATATCCTAAGCAAGAACCATTATATACCATGCTCGAACCTATAACATTAGAAAAATAGACCAAATTATAAAATGAGTTACTTGTTCCCCTTCAAAAATAAAAATTTTGTACATTCATCATTAGAATATACATCAAACAGAATTCCATAACCAAACAAGAAGGTAAGGAAAACTAGAACAATCCAACTGCAACTCCAATTCCAACTCTCCATGTTAGAAATTACCAATCAAAATCAGAAATCAATGTTCACAACAAAGTAGCCCCGAAGAGGATTTAATCTCTATTAAATTTCTTCCTAAAGGATAAAGAGTATAAGAGACAAACCTACTCCTTTCCAAATAAACTAGGCAAGACTAGTTAACAATAGTCAACCCATAAGTATCAATGTACTTAACAGCAAAACCTTCCTGGCTACTAGCTCTCAACACTATTTCCATCAATGATTTGAATAAGGTAGACCAACAGGTCAAGAGAAATCAATATTTTGAAATGGAATCGAGTACAAAAAGTTCAAACATTGAGCCTATCTAAGGACAGAGAAAAATTCACTCTACTAAGGAAAGGTCCAATTAATAAATCGTTTCATACAACTGAACAAAGGAGTTCCAGTTTCAATTTAAATCAGGTTGAAAGCATATTGCAGACCCGAACCAATATACTACTCAAAAAAGAATACATATATATATACTTTTCTTTCTCAAAGAGAAACCAAAGTATTATTCATTGTATCAGTTGAGAATAACATCCCAAGACAACAAACGATAAGGTTCAGAATTACCTACGAACCCAAGACTAGAGACTTACAAATGCCTCTCCACTAAATACAAAAGGTAAGTAGTTCGTAATTCAAAAGAATCAAACTCAATACAACTGAATAGAGAAGGAATCCTTCCTGATAATTTTAGTGTCCAAGGTAATAATCCAAATCTTCCACAAGACCTATATTTATTCAAAGAGACAGAATAGAGAGAAAGAACCAGAAATGTTTAGTCAGAAGACGTCTCAATCAAAATTCCCAAGCAATAGGAACAAAATTCAAAACATAACCCTCATGTCCACAAAATCACGACAAAGGTGACTTGGCTTCAACAAAACAACCAACCCAGAACATGGGTTTCTCTAAGACAGAGGGGAAAGAACATCCCATTCTATTCTCACACAATACCATCTCAAGGGAGTCATTATAATCATAGAACTGAAGTTCTAAGTTTCTAAAGCTAGACATTTAAAGTTCTAAATCTCAAAGATATTTTTAAATGACTCAAATAAGTTCCCACATAGTTCCTTGGTGAATATTCGCTCAAGTAAAGAGTTATAACTTAGTCATTAATAAAAGGATAACCTAATATAAAATACTAGGAAAGATTGAAATGAATCGACCTAAATACGAGTCCAAAAAAACTCAAGTGTTAAACGAAGTAAGCAGATACAAACCCGAGCTTCAAACACAAACATTTAGAACTACACTAACAAAAATAATGCATGTACAATGCTAAAAATGAACTCAAGCAATATTTCAGCAAAGCACGAGTTTTCCAAACACTAGGTTCTAAGCAAATCAAATCTCCAACATGGGTCTATGTCCAAAAGAAAATGCAACCCAGAATCAAATAAAAACAAAACTCAAGTTTCCCTTAAGCTCAGATCCATATATTTTCACGACAATCAGTCTAAAACACCTTAACTTTGAATAAAATCTCAAGAGAGAAAAATAGATATACAAAACAAGTTTCAAATCCCATTTTCACTTGCATGCAGGTCATAAAACTAGCACAGAAATCCAATTTCCAGAACAACTCTATTAAGCCATAATTTCATATCAAACACACAAGGATTCACCAAACACAACAAGTAAAAATAACCAAACAAACACGAAAACATGAATCTCATGAGAGTAGAGTTATTCTAATGAATCATTTAGAAGAATGCAAATAATTTTAATAGTTAGATCCTATCATGCCTGATAGTGCTTCCACCAAATCGAAGGAGACTTCCAACCAAGCTTCTAACTCTTTTTCTCCTCCAAGATAAATCAACAATCAAACATCTCTTCCTCCACCTCAAATAATTTCCTTCGATCAAAATTACTTTGAAGTGAAGGTTGAACTACTGTTCAAAGAACCAGCTTAGCTTTATGTAGATAAAAATCCACCATGCCTGCAAAAACAAATGACCTCCTATAAACCCGCCTCCTAAGTTTCCAATATAGTTTATATGCATGAAGACCGAGGCTCATAAATTCCATAAATGCCATTCAATCCAAAATTCCCACTTATATTTCCTTACCACTGCCTCCTAAATCTGGCAAATGCCAAATCAACACAAAAATACAATTCCATCTGTTAGTGGAGCTTCCATGTAGGCCTCCACCAAGTCCACTACCCCCTACCAAATCTGGTAGTACTTTATCATTTAAACCCCTTTCAAATCATTTAAATGCCATTAGAACCATCACCCTTGTGTCATGCGACCCCTTTAGGTTCCCTTTAATAGTTTAGGTTAGATTCAAATAGACTTAGGTTAGTTTAACAATTACTAACATAGGTCTTAGAACATTAGCCATTAGAATTCCCACCTTAGGTTAGGTTCAATTCATAACCCTTTAGTTATTAGGTAATAGCTAAAATATCCTAGTATCCCTTTAGTAACCCTTCCCTAATCCATTTAGCACAATGCTTAGGTTAGGTTGCCAACCCCAAAATTAGAATAAGAGGCTTAGGTTAGAATAGAATTCCAATAAGTAAACATAGCTAGAACTTAGCTATTCTTACCTAGCTTAGGTTACCGTTAGGATAGTCCTTAGATTTTTAGGACTCCGAACTTCTCCTCAGAGAATTGAATTTTGCTTAAGTCCTTAATGTCCTACCAAGATCAATCACCAAAGACCCGGGCACAAACATACAACTGAACGAAAACACATTGAAACAAGACCAAGAATTAGTATCATACAAAATTCAGTCTTCTATGTCCCTTAAACTACTGAATGTCAATTTTACCATTCAGTCTATGAAGAAGACTTGAAACATTCCTTGGATCAATGAAATTGATCCAAGGATGAGTCAAAAGAAGAAATGAGTCTGCAACTCTTAAAACCAGATTGCAACTCCTCCTTCCAAAGTGAAAATGAATTCTTGACAACCATATAATTTCAGTCTAATGATTTTTAGAACAGAAAATATTTATCCTTATCAAGCATGATCTTCAACAGTCAAAAGAACACATCTTTATCCATAAAATCACATGTCAACACTTGAATGCAAGAGAGGAATATATCAGTTGTCAAGGGTGTTACATGCTTCCCTCCTAAAAGAATCATCGTCCCAATGATTATCTCATTTTTAATAGATTGCATCAAGGAAAAATCATCCTATTCACTTTTCTTACCATATGTCAAAAACATATCAGCATTAATTAAGTTCCAGAAATCAGCATTATATAGTTGTTTATTCAAAATAAATAAATATCTACCCAAAAATGGCATACTTATTGTATTACAAAGATAAAATCACACATTTTTATCAGTCAACAAAATCAATCTTGTTCAAATAGATATGGAAATGCAGTTTTCATATCCTCAAGGTTTTCCCAAGTTACACTTTCTTCATTAAACTAGTCCCATTGGACCTTGCATTGACTTATCTCATGATTTCTCAAATGCAACTAGTGAGTTTCAAGCACTCATATGGGTTTAACCATGATTATTCCTGGGTCCTGGACCTACAAGGAATTCCAATTTAACACGTGTGATAAATCTGAAATGTATTTCTTAAGAAAAGAAATATGGAAAACATCATGCATTCGTGACAAAGTAGGAGGTAATGCTAAATGATAAGCTACAGGGTTGATTACTTCAACTATCTCAAAAGGTCCCACATAATGAGGTGATAACTTGGTAGCCTTGCCAAAATTTATAGAACTCTTTTTCGGTTTAACCCAAAGAAATACTTTCTCACCAAGTTCAAATTTCCTATCAACCCTCTTTAAGTCAACGATAACTCTTTTTCCTATTTTCTACTTCTTTCAAGCATTCACGAATGAATTTAACTTGTTGTTCTATTTCAAGTAAGAATTTTAGGTATAATTAACTCTCTATCCTCTATGCTATCCCAACTAATAGGGGTGTTGCATTTTCTTCCGTATAATGCCTCGAAAGGCACCATATTAAGAGAAGCATGACATGTATTATTGTATGCGAATTCAACTAATGGAAGGTACTCTTCCCACTTAAGACTTGATTTAATCTTTTGAGTCTGTCAATCTATTTTCGGATGATACCCAAAACTGAAATTCAGCTTAGTTCCTAAAGCTGCATTAAGCATTTGCCAAAATCTTGATGTCATTCTAGGATCTCTATTCGAAATGATTAATTTAGGTACTCCATGTAATTTGAAAATTTCATGTACAAAGCTTTTACCAAAATAGGTGAATCATCCTGCAGATTCCTAGCAATAAAATGTGCTACTTTTGTTAGTTTATCGACAATTACCAAAATAACATCATGCTTATTTCTTGACATAGGCAACCCTTGTACAAAATACATCCTTATTACTTTCCATTTGTACTACGGTATGCTATGAGGATACAAAAAACCGGCTGGGTGCATATGTTCCACTTTAACACGTTGGCACTCACGACAATGTGTCACAAAGTCTATAACATCCTTTTTCATTTATTTCGAAAATGTTGTTGTTTTAGATCAGCAAGCATTTTTGTAATGCCTGGGTGTCTAGAAAAGGTGAAGCTGTAAAATTCTACTAACAATTTCTTTCTCAAATCATTTAGCAAAGGTACATAGACTCTATTTTCAAATCGTAAGATTCCTTCCTTATCAAAGCAAAAACCTTTATACCTCAAATCATTCGAATTTGTAGCAAGTGCTATTTTTACTTGCTGAAAGTAAGATTCAGATTCCATTACACTTTTTACTTCATCCTTAAACTGAGTTCTTAACATTATAAGAGTAGAAATGTGTTTCCTACGACTTAGAGCATCAGCCACTCTATTTTCTTTACCCTTAATATAAATTATATCAAAATCATGTTGAGACAAAATCTCTAACCACCTTCATTTTCTTGAAATAAGATTTGGCAGAGTGAAGATATACTTCAGTCCAAGGTGATCAGTTTTCAATTCAAAAGGTTTACCAAGTAGGTAATAACTCTAGACTTGTAGTGTATGAGCAATGGCAGTAAGGTGTAAATCATGTGGAGCATAATTCAACTCATGTAACTTTAGTTTTCTACTTTCATATGCTATGACATGACCATTTTGTAACAAAATACCTCCTAGACCTTCACCTAATGCATCAGTTACCACCATAAAATATCCATTAGGATCTGGTACTATAAGAATAGGTGTTGAAGTTAATTGTTCCTTCAAGGTTTTGAATGTAATTTCACATTTCTCACTCCAAACAAACTTTTTATCTTTCTTCTATAAGGAAGTTATTGGTGCAACTATCTTAGAAAAATCTTTTACAAATTTCCTATAGTAGCTAGTAAGTCCCATGAAGCTTCTAACTTCATGTACATTCTTAGGTGCAGGCCACTCTATTATAGCTATAATTTTCGAAGGATCTACAACAATTCCATCTTTACTTATTACATGTCCCAAATAGTGTACTTCGTGTCATAGAAAGAACATTTAGATAGCTTACCAAATAACCGTCTCTTTCTTAATATTCCCAAAACTATCTTCAAATTCTCATGGTGTTCCTCAATACTTTTTGAATATATGAGAATGTCATCCAAGAATACAAGAACAAATTTGTCCAAGTATTCTTGAAAGATATTATTCATTAAATTCATAAATGTTGCAGGTGTATTAGTTAATCTAGAAGGTAAGACCGTAAACTCATAATTTCCATACCTTGTTTTGAAAGTTGTTTTATGAATATCCTCATCCTTAATTCACAATTGATGATATCCAGATCAAAGATCTATCTTAGAATATACCGATGCTCCACGCATCTGATCAAATAAATCATCAATCCTAGGGAGTGGGTATCTATTCTTGATTATGGCCTTGTTTAACATTCTGTAATCAATGCACAATCTAAGTGTTCCATATTTATTTTTCACAAAAATTATAGGTGCTCCCCAAGGTGAAACACTTGGTCTAATCAAACCTTGAGACAAAATTTCATGCAACTGAGCCTTAAGCTCTACTAATTTTGTAGTAGTCATTCAATATGGTGCTTTAGAAATAGGTTCAATTCCAGGCTTGATCTCAATCATGAAATAAAATTCCCTTTTGGGTGGAAGACCTGGAAATTCTTCTAAAAACACATCGCTGAAGTCTCGTAACAATAGATATCGTTCCAAAATATCACTGCTCTCTACTGTTGATTCAGTAATTTTTACTGCATACAAGGTACATCTTTTATTTTTGGCCTTTTAAAGTTGCATAGCTGACATTTTCTAACAAAAATCTCATGTTTCACACCCTAAATCTCTGTTATTTTCTATAGGTCATCTAAACAACTAATGTGTTTTTTAAAATAGTCCACTTTAGCCTTATGTTCTGCTAACCAATTAACACCTATTATTACATCATAAGACCCCAAAGGTGCAACATAAAGATCAATCTTAGTGGAAAAGTTAGGTAAATCAAAGACTGCTCCAAAAAGACACATAGTAACCGTATGAACAACATTATTTCCATATTGTAGAGTTCATGTTTTATCCATGTTTCCATCTTTTCTTTTTAGTTTTGATGCTAATTTACTATAAATAAAACATTCAGTAGCTCGGTATTAAAAAATAATAGTTATAGGTAAGCCAAATAACTTACCTAGAACTTCTATGGGTGTGGCCTATTTCTCATCCTATTTGTCAGCTACTGCAACATGTATCTTGTGTTGCTAATTATGATCATCCTTCTTCAGATGAAATTGATTTTTGTAATGATCTTTGCCACAGTTATAACAGCCTCCTACAGGTCCCTTCATAGGCTCAGATTTATTTCCAGCCTTAGAGTTATCATTCTGACCCCCTAGGACTTCATTCGTTATTATTGTTCTTAGCAAAGTTGCTCCATGTGTTACCAACAAACTTGTTTATTCCTTCTTTCTTGTTTGTATCAGATAAAAACTTACTTTTCATTCCAAATTTCTTCCATGGTCCTTTCTTGGGTGCAAGAGATGATGAAGAGGAGTTAGGATTTTTCTTCCTTACTTCCTCCTTATGAGCAGAAATTACCTTTAATTTTTGTTCCTATCTTATGGATTTTTCAACAATCCCTTCCATCGTGGTTGGGTTGTGAACATCCACCTCTCCCCTATAATGGGATTCAATCCCATGATGAATTTTCATATCTTGAACTTCTCATCAGTTTGGTACTAAGGCACATACTTAAGGAGTTTTGTAAATCACTCCCAGTACTCAATTATAGTTAGTTTTCCTTGAGCTAAGTTATGGAATTC
The DNA here is from genome assembly GCA_018340775.1 of Taxus wallichiana var. yunnanensis. Taxonomy (NCBI): domain Eukaryota; kingdom Viridiplantae; phylum Streptophyta; class Pinopsida; order Cupressales; family Taxaceae; genus Taxus; species Taxus wallichiana. The sequence goes on from CM031239.1 coordinate 10,582,935, forward strand.
AATCATTTTCTGATCATAGTAGAGTTGTGGCAACCATCGTTGCCTAAAGTAACCTTTAAATTGGTCCCATGTGATATTAGCTTCATCAATGTTCAACTCAGCCTTACGGCTGTCCCACCACGAAGATGCTTCATGAGAAAGCTGATATGCTCCCCATATCACCTTTGTTTCTTCTGAGAAATTCCTTATTGCAAATTATTTCTCCATTTCACTGAGCCAATTCTCAACCCTATCTCCTAATGTGGTGCCATCAAACTTAGGTGGACTTATCCTTTTTATATCATTAGTGAGTTCAGCTGCTAGCCTAGCCTTTTTATTCTCAGGTTGAACATGTATGTTAACATTGTTATTATCAACACCCACATTGGCGTTGTCCCTTGGAGGTGGATGATTATTTTTATCAACTTCTTCTTCCTCCTCATTACCCATTACTTGTTATTTAAGCACAACCAAATGATCTCTTATGTCAACCAGGGCAGCAAGGATCTCATTGAGTTTCTGGGAAGTTGTTGCTCCTTCCTCGGGTAGAGGGTGATTTGCAACATTTCCTCTTGTTCGACCATTTTCTAGTACAAGAAAATTTAAGTTTCATCATATTATGGACACAATAGGTCCAAGAGCTGAACCTTCACTCTAATACCAAGATGTAACATTCCCATTTTAAGACTTTAGAAATAAGGGAATTTATATATATATATATATATATATATATATATATATAATGTTCACTATTCTAAATAAAGCATTATTTAGAACAAACATTCCATGCCAATTGAATTCAAATAGATAACCATATGCAGCTATAATGACTCGGTGATCCACCGATCTATTCATTTCATAACTTGGTAAGCTACCGATCTATTTATGTTATCTTATGTATTGAATACATATTGTATACTTTGTATACTTGGTTTTCCTACCCTACATTGGGTACTGAGCATTCTGTTTAAAGAACATATCTAAATATTTGTTACTAATATTTATCTGATATCACTTTGTTTTAAACTTGGTGACATAGGACAACGCAACTAGCAGCTTGTGATACTTTGGCCAAAGATTTACAGCATACTGTGTATGTCACTATTCCTAGACAACATACTCATCATATTTGAATACATCCTTCACCTCACTCCTCTCTTATCATGATTGGTATTTACTAACTACCGTCATTCCACTTGTCCTAGGTTTAACCCTAGCCCTAGATAGAAACATAACTTATTATAGGAAGACACTCATAATGGCTTAGGGTAAATGGGCATACTCGGTTGACCTAAGTCAACTGGATGTGCCAAGGTACCTTAAGCCATTGGAAGCTAATTCCTATCCTAAATATGCTCCTATCCTGACCTAGAGAGAAACTAAGTTCAAGTCTGAGTTCTTATTGTGTGTAGATTTGGATGATCAATGTGGAAGGGTGATGCCACATGTCAACTACAATGTTGTATTCTTGAGAAGACCCAAGTCTTCTTGAAAGTACAGCCCTGTAGTTGGCATGTGCCAACATCCTACGAAACTACCTCATCGAGATGTACATACCCCAAGGAGATCATTAATAAATTTATTAATTTGGATTAAGTCTTGATTACAACAACCCTACTAAACCCTAATCCAACACTCCATAAGTTATTTCCTAAATTTGTTTCATTTAGTCCATGAAGAACTTCATTAAACTTATGGTTGCTTTTAATGTTCGTTTTCTCAGTTAAACCGACAATTAACCAAAATAGGACAGTGATATCATAAGTTTCATTTTAAATGTTCTTTAACTTTCAGGAAGGTTTAACAACTGCATATATCCAATTAAAGTAGACTTCATACTAAATGAAGTCTAATAAATAGTAATCATATCTCCCAACCTTTTTTTTTTATATTCAATTGAGAGAGAGAAAGAGTCTTCCTCTAAATGATTAAGTATTAGGGTATATCATTCCCAATATCCATATTTCTTAATGCATGTTCATTATGCATCACATTATTATGTTAAATTGTTTAGATAAAACACATCATATTATGCAACTCACAAGTTGCTTCATTATAAGGGAAATTGAACTAATTCCCATTATCCATCTTATCAAAGATAACAAAGTAAGCATAACATAATATAAAGAACCACAAAAATAGAAATTTTCATTTGCTTTATAAAAGTACAAGATAATTTACACAACCAATGCAAATAAATCACAACTCACAATTCATCATTATAACTTATAAAATTTACAAGACTATGCTCTTTAGGTATATTGCATAGCAACAGATCTTCATTCTATAAAGTCTACAACTTTCTTTTACAATTCAACAAAAGAATGAATCATAATTCTTTACTAAGAATTAGACATATATCATCCAATGCATGATATAAGTTTTTTCCTTCTTTTACCACTTAAGTTGTCCATCTGCAAAAATAGCTAGCACTGTCAGTTCAATGAACTGAGCATGATAAGCACTAATCATTAAAATGAAGTGCATTCCACTAATTGTTTCATTAAAGCAACACTACTTTAATGAGATAATTAAATCATCATACAATCAACATAAGTGATAACAAAAAGAAAGGAAGTACTTAATAAATCTAGATCAACTTTAAAAAGAAAAGCATAATATAATAAACAATATCTACCTAAGATCTTAAAGTTCTATTAATACTATCAATGGCTTGAAAACAAACAATCAAACCTGCCATCCCATTATTTCATAATTCTATCCTAATAGAATACCACATTTATCTTTTCTAAGAGACAAAATAAATGTATACAACATGGTTCCTTCAAGGATGATTCATCTATATCCTAAGTAAGAACCATTATATACCATGCCCGAACCTATAACATCAGAAAAATAGACTAGATTATAACATGAGTTACCTATTCCCCTTCTAGAATAAAAATTTTGCACATTCATCATTAGAATATACATCAAACAGAATTCCATAACCAAACAAGGAGGTAAGGAAAACTAGAACAATCCAACTGCAACTCCAATTCCAACTCTCCATGTTAGAAATTAACAATTGAAAGCAGAAATCAATGTTCACAACAAAGTAGCCCCGAAGAGGATTTAATATCTACTCAAGCTGTTCACAAAGGATAAAGAGTATAAGAGACAAACCTACTCCTTTCCAAATAAACTAGGCAAGACTAGTTAACAATAGTCAACCAAAAATATCAATGTACTTAATAGCGAGAACCTTCCCGGCTACTGAAGCTCTCAACACTATTTCCATCAATGATTCAAACAAGATAGACCAAAAGGTCAAGAGAAACCACTTTTTGAAATGGAATCAAGTACAAAAAAGTTCAAACATTGAGCCTATCCAACGATAGAGAAAAATTCACTCTACTAAGGAAATGTCCAATTAATAAATCGTTTCAAACAACTGAACAAAGGAGTTTCAGTTTAAATTTAAATTAGGTTGAAAGCATAATGCAGACATGAACCAATATGCTACTCACAAAAGAATACATATATAAATAATTTTCTTTCTTAAAGAGAAACCAAAGTCTTATTCACTTTATTAATCGATAATAACATCCCAAGACAATGAGCAAACAATAAGGTTCAGAGTTACCTATGAACCCAAGACTCAAGACTTACAAATGCCTCTCCATGAAATACAAAAGGTAAGTAGTTTGTAATTCAAAAGAATCAAACTCAATACAACCAAACAGAGAAGGAATCCTTCCTGATAATTTCAGTGTCCATGGTAATAATCCAAATCTTCCACAAGACCTATATTTATTCAAAGAGACAAAATAGAGAGAAAGAACCCTAACATTCGGTCGAATATGTCTCAATCAAAATTCCCAAGCAATAGGAACATAATTCAAAACATAACCCTCACGTCCACAAAATCATGACAGAGGTGACTTGGTTTCAACAAAATAGCCAACCCAGAATGCGGGTTTCTCAAGATAGAGGGGAAAGAACATTCCATTCTATTCTCACACAATACCATCTCAAGGGAGTTGTTACTTATAATAGAACTTAAGTTCTAAATTTATAAAGCTAGATGTTTAGAGTTCCAAATCTCAAATAGATTTTTAAATGACTCAAACAAGTTCCCTCACGGTTCCCTGGTGAATATTCGCTCAAGTAAAGAGTTATAACTTAGTCATTAATAAAAGGATAACCCAATACAAAATACCAAGATATATTCAAATGAATCGACCCAAATACGAGTCCATAACACTCAAGTGTTAAATAGAAGTATAGAGATGAACTGAGCTTTGAACACATACATTCAGAACTGCACTAACAAAAATAATGTGTGTACAATGCTAAAAATGAACTCCAAGCAATATTTCAACAAAGCACGAGTTTTCCAAACACTGGTTCTAAGCAAAGAAAAGCTCCAACATGGGTCTACATCTAAAAAGAAAATGTAACCCAAAATCAAATAAAAACAGAACTCAAGTTTCCCTTAAGCTCAGATCCATATATTTTCACGAAAGTCAGTCTAAAACACCTTAACTTCAAATACAAGATCAAGAAAGAAAAAAAGATATACATAACAAGTTTCAAATCCCATTTTCACTTGCATGCAGGTCATAAAACTAGCACAAAAAGCCAATTTCCAAAACAACTCTATTAAGCCATAATTTCATATCAAACACACAAGGATTCACCAAACCCAACAAGCAAAAATAACCAGACAAACATGAAAACATGAATCTCATGAGAGTAGAGTTGTTCTAATGAATCATTTAGAAGAACATAAAGAATTTTAATAGTTAGAGCCTATCATGCCTGATAGTGCTTCCACCAAATCGAAGGAGACTTCTAGCCGAGCTTCCAACTCTTTTTCTCCTCCAAGACAGATCAAAAATCAAACATCTCTTCCTCCTTCACCTCAAATACTTTCCTTCGATCAAAATTAGGTGAAGAAACCAAAAATACCTTTGAAGTGAAGGTCAAACTACTGGTTCGAAGAACCAGTTAGCTCTATGCAGAGAAAAATCCACCATGCATGCAAAACCAAATGACCTCCTACAAACCTCGCCTCCTAAGTTTCCAAGACAGTTTACATGCAAATACCGAGGCTCATAAATGCCATAAATTCCATTCAATCCAAAATTCCTACTTATATTTCCTTACCACCGCCTCCTAAATTTGGTGAATGCCAAATCAACACAAAAATACAATTCCATCTATTAGTGGAGCTTCCATGCAGTCTTCCACCATGTCCACTGCGCCCCTGCCAAATCTGGTAGTACCTTATCATTTAAACCCCTTTCAAATCATTTAAATTTCATTGGAACCATTTCCCTTGTGTCATGACCCCTTTAGGTTCCCTTTAATAGTTTAGGTTAGATTCAAATAGACTTAGGTTAGTTTAACAATTACTAACATAGGTCTTAGAACATTAGCCATTAGAATTCCCACCTTAGGTTAGGTTCAATTCATAACCCTTTAGTTATTAGGTAATAGCTAAAATAGCCTAGTATCACTTTAGTAACCCTTCCCTAATCCATTTAGCACAATGCTTAGGTTAGGTCGCCAACCCCAAAATAGAATAAGAGGCTTAGGTTAGAACAAAATTCCAATAAGTAAACATAGTTAGAACTTAGTTGTTCTTACCTAGCTTAGGTTACCATTAGGATAGTCCTTAGATTTTTAGGACTCTAAACTTCTCCTCAGAGAATTGAATTTTTCTTAAGTCCTTAATGTCCTGCCAAGATCAATCACCAAAGACCTGGCACAAACATATAGCTGAACGAAAACACATTGAAACAAGACCAAGAATTAGTATCATACAAAATTTAGTCTTCTATGTCCCTTAAACTATTGAATGTCAATTTTACCATTCAGTCTATGAAGAAGACTTGAAACATTCCTTGGATCATTGAAATTGATCCAAGGATGAGTCAGAAGAAGAAATGAGCCTACAACTCTTAAAATTATATTGCAACTCCTCCTTCCAAAGTGAAAATGAATTCTTAACAACCATATAATTTCAGTCTAATGATTTTTAGAACAAAAATATTTATCCTTATCAAGCATGATCTTCAACAATCAAAATAACACATCTTTATCCAGAAAATCACATGTCAATACTTGAATGTAAGAGAGGAATATATCGATTGTTGAGGTGCTAAAATTAAGGACAAGAAAATTATTTGATCTAGGGATGTGGTATTTAATGACAAAGTCATGTGTAATAAGTAGTTGTAGGAAAACATGTAAGAATACAAGAAAGAATATGTAGCGGTAGAGGATCTTATGGATAGAAAATTGACACATGAATCAGTTCAAGAACCTCCTCAATAGGAACCCAAAACTCCTATATTGAGGAGGTCTTCTAGGGTAAGAAGATAACCTAACCATTTTTATCCTTCTCTTTATTATGTATTACTCACTGATAGTGGAGAGCCGAGAGATATTTGATGAAGTAATGTAGTTAAATGCTAGGAAGAAGTGGGAGCAAGCCATGGATGAAGAGCATTAGACTCTCATGAAGAACCGGACATGGGATTTGGTGAAGCTACTTGAAGAAAAAATAGCATTACAGAACAAGTGGGTGTTGATTCAAAGAGGAAGAAGGAGGTAAGAAAAGATACAAGGCCGGTTGGTAGTCAAGGGTTTGCACGAGAAAAAGGTATAGATTTTGATGAGATTTTTTCTCCCATAGAAAAAATGACTTCTATTATAATTGTTCTAGGAGTAGTTACAACATAAGACTTACATTTAGAAAAACTTGATGTAAATACTTCATTTCTCCATGGTGATTTGGAGGAGGAACTATATATGCAGCAACCGAGAGGGCTATGAGATCAAAGGTAAAGAGGAGATGGTGTGAAAACTGAAGAAGAGATTATATGGATTGAAACAAGCTCCACGTCAATGGTATAAGAAATTTGATAGCTTCATGATGGAGTAAGGTTATATTAGATGTCATTCGACCATTGCGTGTATACAAAGAAATATGAGGATGATGGTTATATTACCCTATGTCTATTTGTGGATGACATGTTGGTTGTAGGTAAAAACATGCAGAAATAAAAGTGCTCAAGAAGCATGACTAAGTGAATCCTTTTCTATCAATTGTATGAGGATATCTTGGGATAGGAAGGTATGAAAGATGACTTTATCTCAAGAAGAGTACATTAAGAAGTTCTTAGAGAGGTTTAATATGCGAGAATGCTAAACTAGTTGTGACTCCTTTGGCGAGCCATTTTAAGTTATCAAAGGACCAGTGTCCCAAGATAGAGCGAAAGAAACTAGATGTCTAAGGTACCGTACTCATCGGCGGTTGGAATTTTGATGTATTCCATGGTGTGCACTAGGATTGATATTTCATGTGCGGTGGGAGCGGTGAGTATATTTATGATTTTTCCAGGTAGAGATCAACGACAGGTAATAAATTTGATCCTTTGGTATTTGAGAGGGACCTTGGGGACAATTTTGTGCTACAATGGATCGGACACCGCTTTGTGTGGTTATGTGGATTCAAATATGAATGGAGATGTAGGCAGTAGGAGGAGCATGACAGGTTATGTTTACATTGTAGGTGGGACAATAGTAATTTGGATTTCAAGACTACAAAAGCTAGTGGCTTTGTTAACCACGAAGGCTAAGTATGTTTCGCCACAAAGGAAAAAAAAAATGATTTGGTTACAACAATTTCTTGAAGAGTTGGGGCATAAACAGGAGGAAGGAAAGCTGCATAGTGATAGTCAAAGTGTTATACACATAGCTAAGAAATATGCTTTCCACTCTAGGAAAAAGCATATATAGTTAAGGTACCATTTCATCAGGACAACTTTGGAGGAAGAGAAGTTGAAGTTAGAGAATATTCATACAAGTCATAATCCACAGTAGACATGATGACCAATGTTGTCACAAGAGAAAACTGAATTTGTGTTCAGCTTTGGTTGGTCTTCAAGAAAACTAGTGAAGGGTTGAGAAGCTTGCTCGGAGGAAAACTAGTCTCCAAGTGGGAGATTGTTAGGTTGTGAAGCTTGTTTTGATGTGTGAAAGTGTTGAATATTGTACAATAAGATTACTTGTACACTTTCCACACTTGTCTCACCCATTTGTAAAATGTGACCGATATACCAAGAAACATGATTTTCTCACATGGGGGATTTTTGACGCATCGGTTTATGGGATGGTTTTTGCCCATAGTTTGAATACCCATGGTTTTGTAAAATGGCTTAAGCAATTTTCTACTTATGTGGTTTTATGCATATGGTAGAAAAATGATGTGACATTGCGAGATGTGTATGAATTCGGGTGTGAATTCTATAGAGTTTGTTAAGCATAGCTCCAAATAGATCTAGGTATTGTATTGAGATAGTGGTGGCTTGTAATAAAATCTGAGCAAGTGATTATTGGTGGATGTAGCCCAAATTGGGTGAACCATGTTAAATATTGTCTCTTTGTGTTGTGGTATTTTTATTCGCCCTTTTATTTCAAATCACTGTAATATTTTCTCCATATTAGTTTCTACCATGTCGATTACTGTGAGGGACTCATCCACATATTTTATCCCTTATTTCCTAAAATTTTGAGCTAGGACATGCGGGTTTTGAGTTGTGGAGATCAAATCAACTGCTAGAACACACTCTTATAGTCACTATGGCACCTAAGAAAGAACCTGGATTGACTACAAGGGGTAGAAAGTAGAAGAAAGTAGAAATGAAAGGTGAAGATACCCCAGAGTTGATTTTTGGAGATGTAGTATCTAGAAGGGGTATTCATGGGATGGAATTGGGATTCACACATTTGGCGTTGAAAATTAAGTGACTATAACCATAAAACTAATGATAATAAATATGAATTGGATAAGTTTTTGGTGCTAAAAATAGCTATGTGAAAAGAGAATATATGGCCGTATACGATGATGCAGGAGAAAAAGTATTAAAAAATATTGGATTTTGTAGCTTTATGAACTCCCATACTTTGGAAAACTAGATAATATTTATCAGTGGTGATGAGAGGAGTCTATGAGGACTTATTTTTACTTTTTAGGAAGTGAATGAGGCTAACCACACCCTTGATTGGAAGACTAACGAGTTAAGAAGCTCCAACACCGAAGTCAACAGTGAACTCACTGATAAGGAGGCCATAGAAGAAACCAAGAAAGTGATGGTTTATATGAAGGGAGGGAATGAAATGGATATCTTAAGTTGTAAAAATACCCTATTATTTAGGTGACAACATACCTCCTCACTAAATTGAACAATTATGAGTCTTAGGTCATAAGTAAACAAAACCTGGTTGCATGTTGCTAAGAAGATGACATAAGGGGTCATCTATAATTTGGCCAACTTCATTTTTGATACTATTGTTATAGAGGTGCATCGGGGGATAAGATAAGTTTCACCATGATCCTTACATCTATTGTGTTTATGGAGATTAGAGTTCCCAATAGGCCAATTGATTAAATTTGGCAATACCCAGAGGAAAAGATATCCCTTGTGGACATATTTTCTAAGTATACCCGTGATGGATCCATGTGTAGGCCTTACAAGTAAAGGACATAACTCTAGTATGAGAACCTATGCACTATGTTTGAAGAAGAAAGGAGAACTCATAAGGATCTTACTTTGGTATTGGAAAAATAGGTTAAATTTTCTTTTTACCAACATTTTTGCATATAACACTTTAGAATGAAGATGGAAAGTGGAGCCCTTAGTGCAAGCTCCCATATGCCTTCACTATGTGCTATTTTTAGGAAAAATTACACATATTTTCAAATGTGTGAAGGTTTCTCTTCAATTTAGAAAAGGTGTGTTGTTACTTATCATACACTTTGAAAGACATATGCCTACCCAAGTAAGTATTTTTATATTGAGAAGTTGATTTTAGATGATATTCATATTAATTATATGAGCCTAGAAATTGGGAAGGCTGGAGCAGCTAAGGTATATATCTACCTTAAGCCCAAGTTGGAGAATGGGAAATATGTTGAGAATGAATTCAAGCTCCTTGAGTTTCCCAAGGGAAAACATATTATGGGCACACTACAAGATGAAGAGGAAACTTTTCCCCATGAAGATGAATAAGAAGAGGAGGAAATAAGGGAATATAGTGGTGTCTTGGAGCATGAAAATAGGAGATAATCCATTGTAGGAGAGAAAAGAGTGTGTGAAAAAACCCTCCATTAAAAAAATGAAGGTGAGGAATTCGAAATGGGGACAGAGCACTGCAAAAAAAGGTTGTGGAGAGGGCGCGTGATGACTAGCAATATAGGAGAGTGCTAAGGAGAACAAGGAATCATGGTGCGGGGCCATCACAGGCCACCAAGGAGGTCTCCTAGGACTTCTCTTGTCAAGGTAGAGCCAGTAAAGAAAAGGCACAGGTACATCCCTACTCAGGATGATGAGGGAAAGAAATCAGAGGACAACATGCTGAAGACTTTGGTAAACACTAAGAATGTAGAGGAACCTCAGGAGGAAGAATTGAAACATGATATAGAGGAGTTGAAATGATGAGAGATAGACAATGGTGTCATTGATACAAATATTGATGTAGATAAGGGTGAGCCATCTGGTGAGCATATTGATACACAGACTGATGGAGGGCCAGTTCTTGATATAGGTGTACACATTCCCAAAGGTAAGTTCTCGAAAAGGAGAAGGATGAAGGAGTGTATGAAAATCCTATAGTTGGGTATGTCAATGACCCAACAAAATCATATGCACTAGGTTTCAAAGTACTCTTGAACCCTAGGAACTTTATGGCTTGGAGTAAATAGATTTAGATATGGTGACCACACGTACACATAAGTAACTATCATGGAGTATGTAGAATCACATGGATGAGCCTAATTTTGACGTGTGTGAAGAATCATGTGTCTCATGGAGAATGAAGAAAGCACCACATTCATGCCATGTGATAGTTAAATCGACAAAGATGTTAGATGAATAGGTTAGTAATGCATTGAAAAAGTTATCTATAGAAGTTACATGTCAAAACATAAATAAATAAGAAACTATTCAATCCTTCTTGGAAGATAGGAAAGATAAATATACCGAGATCAAGCACCTAGCATAGGAAAATGATACATCTAAGGTGAAGGTACGTATGGTGTTGAGTATGGTAGAACAAATTGGTGATGAAATTTTGAAGGAAAGGCCGGATCTGGAAGAGAAAGTTCTAGAGAAGTTTCCATCTGTAATAGATTACTTGTGTACCCTATTTCATATGGTGATGGATGAAATTCCGGTGCTCATGCCAAAACCAAAGGATGCTTTGCGAAACAGAAAAGAAAGTAAAGGCCATAATTACGTACAAGATAATTGGGTATGAATCTATACTACAAACATTGAAGGATGAATTGAAAAAGGTATACTTGGCACTAAATATGTGCATAGATCCTAAAAATATAATAAAGACAAGGACTTTAGTATAGGAGGATGAGGTCCTTAGTGCAATCAAGAATGATACACTTGGGTGTGAGGAGAGGCTAACCTTGGTAGCAGAGAAGTGTGATGCACTTACAGTAGCTTGTGAACCTCACATAGAGAGAATCACAGAGATAGGAAAACTCATAGTGTGAAGAATGGATGTAATGAATGAGATGGTTTCAAACATAGAAAATGTTCTCAAAGTACCACAAAATAAAGGTGAGAGCATGAATTTGGATGAGATGGATGAAGTACTTGTAGACATCCCTAATAAAACTAATAATGTGCTCAACGGTTGGAATGAGTTATGAGCAGAGATAAAGAGTGGATATCTCAGTATTTAATTCTACCTGCATGGGGATAAAGTGCCCAAGTATTCTTCATTCTTTGTGTATAATTATTATTTCATTCCTTATTCTTTATTCATGGAAAGATAAATCATGGTTACCCATTTCCGGGACGGCAATGAAGTAAGTGTGGGGTAATGTTGGGCTAATGAATTACAACCTAAGTACTAAAGGTGCATAAGGATTAGACGTGTGGGCATAGGGCATGGAGGTATGCATTGAAATATAGATGAAGAAGGGAGTGTGTGGGAAAATATGACTTCAGGACTTAGCCATTTTTTTACCATGGGCTAAAGATAGATTGAGTGCGGAGCACGTCTTGCTAGAAGACTTGGAAAACACGCATCAATATGAAGACTTGAGGATGAAGCAAGGCTATTTTGGGAAAGTGGAAGATCAAGTGACATGCATAGTTTTGAGCTATTAATAGGATTAGATATGTAGTTGATATTATTATATAATCTATTATTAGCAAGCTTGCATGCTTTTGTATTTGTCATGTAAGGGCACATGGATATTCTTAGCATGCAACCTATTTTGGAGAGTGCGTGAGTAGTGAAGGGAAAATCCCAAATACCTATAAATATGTATTGATTTGCATAGTTTATGGATTCACATTTTGTTAGTGTTGTGTTGTTGGTTTATGGTCACGCATGACCCATAATGATACTCTTATGTATGTATTCACCTTCTGTGTTTTATAGTAAGTAATAAAAAGGATCTTTGTGGCTGTATATTGGTTGTTGACATATCAATGACTAGTTTTTGTATGGAAAACCTAATCTTGATTCTTTTATGAGTTATTATTGCATATGGTTATGATCTAGATTTGTTTATGGTTTATAACGCATTTTTATTATGGATATCGAATATATCTATGTGTGTGCTTATCATTCTAACTCCTTGACAAAGATTCCATAAAAGAGGGACATGGTACTCTTACACACTTCATATTAGTGCTCATATATATCTAGGTGATGTCTCGGTTCACATTAGGCTATTCGGTAAAATAAAAGATACAATGTCGAGAGAAGGTAAAGAAGGCCATATATTCAATGGTTTCCCCTCCTCTAAATCTCTTTTCTTAGTTCTTGTGTTTTCTACTACACCTTGAGGAAGAGACTGATCTATTCCACAAAGTTCCTCTACTTTCCAATTTACAAGTGAAGTGTCAGTTTGAGGTGCCTCTTTAGAAACCATTTGCTACTAATTTTCTTCTCTAGTTGTTTTTTGGGAATAAAATGATTTTTGCACCATTAAATCTTGGTTCATGATACCATTAGGGCATGTTGCTTGGTTATGTGCATAGCCAAAAGGAATACACCACTCATAATCTTATACAAGATTATTTTGGATAGGAACCAAATCTTTAGAGTAAGATGCTACATTTGGATTATAAGGTTAGAATGGCCTAGCAGAAGGAAATTGGATTTGATTCTAATTTTTTGCTTGGGAAGGGGTTGTTTTCACCAAATCAAATCACCCCTCTAATTTTTAGCATTGAATGATGCATTCGATGTGACTGGGTAACACGGGTACCATCTCTCAAGTGATGGGACTTGCAGGATTGCGATGGACCTCTAGAGAAGGTCGGCTTCCTCTTCTTAATCCTACTACTAAAACTACTCCTAATGTAATAAAAACACCTAACTACACCTAGTCTAACAATTCCAAGGAGACAGGGAGAGAGAGTGCATGAAAAGGGAAATCCTACACTAAAGGGTGGTGATAGCACTAAGAAAAGGGGTTGTTTGACAATCCTTGATGCTTGAAAATAGAGAAAGGTGAGCATGGAGAGGATGGAAAAGCATCAAAGGTAAATAAATTACATAGAATACACCATTTTAAAGTAATCACAACCGAATCTAAGATGACAATAAGAACAAGATATGGTGGTCACCACCGACAAGTAAAAGAAAGGAAAGAAAAGACAACAAAACTCATGGAAGGACAAAGAAGTGGTAACAAAACATTAGTTTTATTTCTCCAAGAGTATGCACAATAAAAACTACAATAGAACGAGGAAAGATTCATCATTACATATTTGAAAAGGGGAGGCTTGAAGCTCCATAAAATTCTTGTAGAAAAGAAGAAAGTAGGGAAGCACCCAAAAATGTTCAACCCTTTACAAATGTGCCCCGTTTAAAATTTATAGAGAATGATGTGAGAAGAGAGAGAAATTGAGAAACCTGAACACATGCCTCAATTTTCCAAAAATTACAATAACTAATGTGAAAGAAGTATGTGACACTTGTAAATCCTATACCTCTCGTAAACTTGGTTGTTGTAGAAGGAATTGGCCTCCATGCTTCATTAATGGAAGTGGTTGAATATTACAATACATTTCAGTGAAGAAGAGTTAATTACATTTTCCACCCCATTGACCTCAACAAATTATAAAATTTAAGTTTCTAGTGTGTAGAGGGCTTCGAGATATTTCGTAAATTCCGCTTTTGCAAAAATGGAGCTCCCAACAAAACGTTATGGCCATTTGAAGTTTTACAATTCTACGGAAAAATAGGGTGCCATTGCTTACTACTTCTACTTTGTGGGAATCCGACCCCCAATTACTTCTACTTAACCATTAGAATTTTCCAACTTCTTTACTACTTGTTTTAAAGAAGTAAATTACTTCCAATTTTTTGCATTACTTCTCTTGAGCCTTTGTCTTCTTTGCAACTTCTACTGGGACTCCTTGCTTGTTATTTATCTTGCATAGCAAGCCACCTCGCCACCCAAATTTCCTCGTAGATAACTTTACAAGTTGATGGGAAGCTCACTTTGGCTCTTCACATATCTCATTCATTACTCCAATCAACTCATCCCATTTGCATATGTGTCGACTTGTCAACAACTCAACCTCACCCTACTTTGCTTTATCATGGTTTTGTATTGATTTTACTTCAAAGTGGCAAACGAACTACTCAAAACTTAAGTCTTCACCTTTGTTAACACCGTTAATCCCCTTGTCTTACATTATGATATTCTTGCATTGTTTTTCTTGTGCTAAATGAGGTGCTCATTACTCATGAAGTAACGAGTCACCAAAACACTAATTTACACTTGCCAACTTAGTGACCTTTTAACAACTTGCCTACTCTTCCTTGCATTGAACTCGACATTTTATAATTTGTAACTTGGGGATTGTGCAAGAATTGGCCATTAGAAACACAAAACCACATAATCAAATCACTTTTTAACCAACTCTCGTAGTCGGTGGTAGTCTCTTTTTACTTGATTATGTTTATTACCACCTCGATGACTTCAAGTTGGATCCTCCTCATTTAGTACAACTCCCTAGCTCACCCACACCATGTTTTGTATTCTTTGCATTCTTATTTACTTGGATTAAATATGGGAGGGATTACTTGCAAGTAACCCCCAAGATTACCGCAAATATTTTGTGTCCACCTGAGCTACTCATCATCTCGGTTGACTTGGCCTTGCTAACTCCCTTGCTCAGTGGGCTCAACCCACCTTAGCTCACCGAGATATCCTTATGTGCTTCAACATTTCCCCAACCAAGTTGGCTCTTCCCTTGTAAGTTTTCCCCAACCTACCAAGATCGGGGGAGCTCCATCCTTCATTTCTCTCTCACCGACATGAGTTTTTATTTCTCCTCTACACCAAACAATATATTGAATCACCCCAACTCATTGTGACCTGACCTTGTGTGTTCATAGCTTAGCTCTATGTCAAAATTTCCATTTCTCCAACTCACTTGTGGTGAGTTCCAACTCCTTGTGCTATAATGTTGAGTCATCGAGTCAGATTACATACATCACCCACCGATGCCTTCCATATCACCAAGCTTGGAGAGCTCGGACTCCACTTGTCAGACTGCCCACCTCGATGCTTAGCTCATAAAAAATGACTCACATTCCTATCCCGGCACCATCTTGGCACCTAACCGAGCCCAAAGGGTTTAGACCTAGCTTGATCTCCTTGATCTGTTTTGATCTCCCAACTCGGTAAGCTAGGATATCTCACCGAGCCACCTTTTCCATTAGAAAGCTACTCGAATCCACTCATCTTGCTGAGTAGCTCACCGAGCTACTAGGTGATCTCACCTTGAAAGCATGGCCCAATATCTTGATCGAGCTATTAATTATCTACCTAGTAGCTCGACCAAGATGGTTGGGCTCCTAACCAACTTTGACCCCACAACCAATGTTCCCATAATTGTTTGAATTTTGGGGTAAGTTTTTTAGACCCAAGGATAATGAAGATGATAATGAGATACTTGGAGGAATTTTTTTCAATTTTCCATTTATTTCTCATCCCGCTACAGCTACATGCGGTCCCCATTGAAGCTTGTCTCTTCTTTCCAACCGAATCGTAAGGTCTTGAAACCTAGAAGAGGCAAAGATACTCTTATGAACCCAAATATCTTGAAAACACCGTATAAACTCCTGAAACATGGAAATATGCATGCAACCTCATATGAATGCTCTTAGTGACCTAACAAGTGTTCATCCCTAAGCTCTGTTGATTTTCCATTTTTGCGAGGGGTGAAAATGGATGATAATTTGGCAGCTCAAGGGGATATTTTCCCCGCTATATGGGATTAACTAGTTGCCTTCAAGCATCCATTGGGCATGGATTCGGTATGGTAACAATGAACTAATCAAAGCTTTAAATTTTGACCCCGAACTTGCTTGGAACATTGGTGCACCTCTGCTAATTGTGTTGGGGTGTGGAGGATATTTTTGGTCTTCTCAAAAGAGTATTGAAGTGTGGAGTTTGAATTGGGAAGATGAAAGGTCATGACTGTTTCTTTTCCAGCCATGGGAAGATGAAAGGTCGTTACTTTCAAACTTTTAGGGTCAACTTTTGGACTTCTTAAAGGATTGTAATCCTATAAATAGGGGTGTTAGGGTATCTTGAAGATATCTTGTGTGTTCAAGAGGTATTGAGTCTTAGTGATCAAGGTTAAGCAATTGGATGTCAATTGTGGTTTAGATGTGGTTTAACATCTTTGGAATTCTGTTGTGAGTTCATAACTGAGAGAAGACTGTGAGAGTTATTTTACTCTTGTTGATGATAAAATCTAAGTGAGTTCTTAGTGGACATAGCCCACATTGGGTGAACCACGTTAAATCTTGTCTTGTCTTCTTTTGTGCATTATTTATTTATGTTGTTATATTCTGCATGCATAATTATGCTATATAGTTTCCTACTACTTGTGATTTGAGTAATTGTTTCCGCATATTTGTTCTCTAATTCCTAAGAATTGGTATTAGAGATTTGGTGGTTTTTATAGAAGTGGTAAATCACGGGAAAGTTTAGCTTGAGTGGGAGCTATGGCGGATGAGGGCATCAAGGGTTGAGAAGTTCAATTGGAAAAACTTTGGTTTATGGATGATGTAAATGGAGGATTACTTATATCAAAAGGACCTCCATATTCCTTTGGCTGAAAAGAAAAGAAACCTACACCATGTCGATGAGGATTGGGAGTTCTTTGGATAGAAAGGCACTTGGGGTAATTCAATTATTCCTTACATCTTCTGGCTACTTTCAACATATTGGAGGAGAAGACCACGAAAGGTCTTATGAGTGCGTTGGGAAGTTATATGAAAAAACCTTTGCCTCTAATAAAATATTTTTAATGAAAAATTTATTTAATATGAACTTTTTTGAGAATGGTTCTATTGCTGATCATTTGAATGAATTTAATATGGTTGTGAGTATGTTAAACTCGGTAAAAATTGAATTTGATGATGAGGTAAAGGCTTTGTTGATTTTGTGCTCCTTGCCGATATAGGTGGACAAAGTTGGTTATGGTGTAAGAAATTTAGTCTCTAATAATTAAAATATGATGTTTGAGGATGTAATAAGTCTGATCCTAAGCAAGGAAATGTGAAGGAAGAGCACCGAGATTATTATACTTTTGGAAATTATTTAACAATGGAGAGGAGAGGGAGACAAAAGAACAGAGGGAAAGGTAACC
Source organism: Taxus wallichiana var. yunnanensis (assembly GCA_018340775.1). Classification (NCBI taxonomy): domain Eukaryota; kingdom Viridiplantae; phylum Streptophyta; class Pinopsida; order Cupressales; family Taxaceae; genus Taxus; species Taxus wallichiana. The sequence continues at coordinate 10,600,580 of CM031239.1, forward strand.
ATGAGAAGTCGAATGATTGCATGCAGTCAAATTCCAAGAGTAAGTTAGAATGTTGGCACTTTGTGGGAAGGTTGGTCATGCTAGGAAATATTGTTGGGCTCTTCGGATAAGAAGAACAAGAATGAGGAAAATAAAGAGGTAAATTTGGTAGCAGTGATGTTTGTTAGGACACCTTAATTCTTTCTTTGGATAATACTGTTGAATCTTAGGTGTTAGATTCAGAGGCTTCTATCCATGCCACCCCACATAGACATTACTTTACTTGGTTTTGTTTAAGGAGATTTTAGACATGTATATCTTGGTGATGATGAACCATGCAGAATAGTAGGGAAATGTTTTGTTCGGTGAAAATGTAGAATGGGAACACATGGATACTTAAGGATGTCGGGCATGTGCCTAAGTTGAGGTAGAACTTGATATCGATTAGGTCACCGGGGTAGTGATGGTTATATGGTAATTTTTACAGTGGATTCTTAAAAGGTTACCAAGGGAGCTCTTGTGGTTTCAAGAGGTAAGAACATTGACACTTTGTATTTAACCAGTGGTGCTGATTATTGTAATTTAGTTGTTGTAGATGGAGATGCAACTTTTTGGCACTAGAGACTCAATCATATGAGTCAAAAAGGCATGTATATTATAAAGGACAGGTTTCCTAGATTAAAGGAGTTAGATTTAGACTTCTATGAGGACTGTGTTTATGGAAAAATGAAGCGGGTGATATTCCTCAAGGTTAGACCTACCAGGAAGGAGGGTAAGATGGATTTAGTGCATACAGAGGTATGGGGACCAGCTAAGGTGAACTCTACTAGTGGTTCATGTTATTATGTCACTTTCATTGATTATGCAACTAGAAAATTTTGGGTATATTGCATTAGAAATAAATATGATGTGTTTAAAACCTTTAAAAGATGGAAAGACTTGGTTGAGAATGAAACGAGTCTTAATTTGAAATGTCTCGAGTCCGATAATGGAGGGAGTATTACGGTAATTAATTTATTGATTACTATTCAATAAATTACATCGGCACACAAAGAACGGTTCTAAATACTCCACAAGAAAATGGAGTGCCGAGAGAGAATGAACAGACAATCATGGAGTGTGCTAGGTACATGAGGTTACATGTGGGGCTGCCACTCATGTTTTGGGTGGAAGTGGTGAGTACAAATATTTATCCGATTAACAAGGGACCCTCTATGGCTTTAGATGGAGGTATACCTAAGGAGGCTTAGTCTGGTAAGAAAATTGATTACTCATTTCTTAGAGTATTTGGATATGAGGTATTTGTTCACATTGATAAAGATGATAGGACCAAGTTATAGGCTAAGTCCGAGAAATTCACCTTTGTTGGATATGGTGAGGATGAATTTGGTTTTCGTGTTTTGAGTCTTAAGGACAAGACAATATTTTGGTCTAGAGATATTGTCTCTAATGAAAAAGTCATGTATAAAGATTAGTTGCAGGAACAAAAAGAGGAATCAAATAAAAATATAAAGTTTTAGAGGACATTATGGAAAACAAGGTGTCCAAGCAATCGGTTCGGTGTAACATGTTCGACACATCTAGTTTAGGAACCTACTCATCAAGAACCCCAAACTTATGAGGTGAGAAGGTCTTCTAGGGTAAAAAGGGAACCTAAACGATTTACTCCATCTTTGAATTATTTATTTCTCACTGATAGTGGAGAGCCAAAGTGCTTTAAGGAAGTAGTACAAGTGGATTCCAAGAAGAAGTGGGAGTAGGCCATGGATGAAGAGCATAGATCTCTTATGGAAAAATAGACTTGGGATCATGTGGAGCTACCAAGGGAAAGTGAGAATTGCAAAACAAGTGGGTGTATAGAATAAAAGAGGAAGATGGAGGTAGGAAATGATCAAGGCCTGGTTGGTGGTCAAGATATTTACACAGAAGAAAGGTAGAGACTTTGATGAAATTTTTTCTCTTGTTGTTAAAATGACTTCTATTAGGATTGTTCTTGGTTTAGTTGTAGTAGAATACCTACACTTAGAGCAGTTGGATGTGAAGACTGCATTCCTTCATGGTGATTTGGAGGAGGAATTGTACATGCAAAACCATAGGGATATGAGGTCAAAGGGAAGGAGAGGTTAGTGTGAAAATTGAAGAAGAGCTTGTATGGCCTGAAACAAGCTCCACGGTAGTGGTACATGAAGTTTGACAGTTTTATGCAAGAGTAGGGTTACTCCAGTGTCACTCAAACCATTGCATGTACATCAAGAAGTTTCTTGATGGTAGTTATATTATTCTATGCCTGTATGTGGATGATATGCTTGTTGTAGGGAAGAACATGTAGGAAATAAAGGTACTCAAGAAGAAGCTAGGTGAATCCTTTGCTATGAAGGATTTGGGGGCAGCAAAATAAATCCTTGGTATGAGAATAACTCAGAACAAGAAGGAGAGGAAGCTGGTATTATCTCAAGAAGACTACATAAAGAAGGTCTTGGAAAGGTTTAGTATGCAGGATGTTAAACTGGTTTGTACTCCTTTGGTAGGTCACTTTAAATTATCAAAGGAGCAAAGTCCTAACATTGAGGAGGATGAAATCCATATGTCCATGGTACCATAATCATCAGTGGTTGATATCTTGATGTATGTTATGGTATAAACTAGGCCTCACATTTCCCATGTAGTGGGAGCATTGAGTAGGTTTATGAGTGATCTAGGTCTAGAGCACTGACAGGCAATGAAGTGGATCCTTTGGTATTTGAGAGGGACCATGGGAGCAACATTTTGTTTCGATGGATCAGACACTGCATTGCGTGGTTATGTAGATTTGACATGGTGGAAGATTTGGATAGTAGGAGGAGAACGACATGTTATGTATTTATGGTTGGTGATACAAAACTGAGTTGGATTTCACGGTTACAAAAAGGTTATGGCTTTGTTAACCACAGAGGCTAAGTATGTTTCAGTCACAGAGGTAAACAAGGAGATGATTTTTCTAGAGTAGTTTCTTGATGAGTTGGGTCATAAGAAGGAAGTTGGGAGACTACACAATGATAGTCGAGTGTTATTCATTTAGAGAAGAACTCTTCTCTTCACTATAGGATGAAGCACATTCAGCTAAGATATCATTTCATTGGGACAAATTTGGAAGAAGATAAGTTGAAGCAAGAAAAGATTCATATCAGTCGAATCCTATGAATATGATGACCAAGGCATCCAAGGATAAGTTAAAGTTGTGTTCAACTTTGATTGCCCTTCATGGTTGATAATGAAGGGTTGAGAACTTTTCAAGAGGGAACAATCTCTAAGTGGGAGATTGTTGGGGTGTGGAGCCTATTTTATAGTATTCTCAAATCAATATTTAAGTGTGGAGTTTGAAATGGGAAGATGAAAGGTCATGACCGTTTCTTTTCCAAATCGTGGGAAGATGAAAGGTCATGACAATTTCTTTTCCAGCTATGGGAAGATGAAAGGTCATGACTTTCAAACTTCTAGGGTCAGCTTTTGGACTTCCTAAAGGATTGTAATCCTATAAATAGAGGTGTTAGTTTATCTTGAATATATCATGTGTGTTCAAGAGGTATTGAGTCTTAGTGATTAAGAGGTGATCAAGAGGGATCAAGGTTAAGCAATTGGGTATCAATGGTGATTTAGATGTGGTTTAGCATCTTTGGAATTTTGTTGTGCATTCATAACCTGAGAGAAGACTATGAGAGTTATTTTAATCTTGTTGATAATAAAATATGAGAAATTTCTTGGTGGACGTAGCCCACATTGGGTGAACCACATTAAATATTGTCTTGTCTTCTTTTGTGCATTACGTATTTATGTTGTTATATTTCTGCATGTATAATTCTACTATATAGTTTCCTACTGCTATGATTTGAGGAATTGTTTCCACATATTTGATCTATAATTCCTAACATTGATTATGCTTGCATTTCCCAACTTTTATAAGAAAATATTAAGGTTTTCATGAGTCTAAAATTGTTTTGATTTGAAAATTTTCTTTTTCTTCATCTCTAAATTGAATTGTGAGGTTGCATGATGAACCTTTGTAACTACCCTAACATCATATGTTTTGCTAAATTTTAAGCTCGGTTGATTTGTTAATTTCCTAGAAATGTGAGGAATTTCAATAATTGTAGGAATGTGTTTTGAGTTGGGATGTTTTTGGGACTACTTTGGAAGACTGGTTTCCCTCTTTTATTATGCTTCTCACTTGGCACATAACTAGAAGTAGGGGCTGCTCTAAATTTAATTTGGGAAGGCTACGATCTATTGATTTTTGATTTACTGCAGGGGGTGCTAGAAGACTAGTTATTGATCTGAAGGAACAAATGAATGAAAACACTAAAAAATTTCCCTTATCCAATTTTATTTTCTCTTCATTTGAGTTTCCTTGAGGAATAGAACTATGTCCTGAAACTATGAACCTCTTGCTATAATAATTTCCAAGAATCATGATGCACTATGCTTGGAGAAAAAATGAACAAAATCTATGTTCACAAGAGAGAGATCATACATGCCTCAAGTGAAGCATGTAGATTTTGCACAAGAACTTCTTATGTTAAAAGAAAACCTACTCCTACCCTACAATAACTAGGGATAAGGAAGAATTCAAAGAAAAATTACAACTAGTGATAATAAGTAGCTTGTTTCTCATAATTAGTATCCATATAGATTATTTGGCACTAGAAAAATTGTAGTTAAGAGTGAAAAATTTATTGCAAGCTGATTTTCCACTCCACTCATCAAGGTATCAACTAAAAAAAAGACTAATAAATCCTCTAGATTCTTTTCATTTGGTTAAGAGGCATTGTAGCTTATCCTTGGAACTTTGAAACTCATCCTCATGCTCGGAAATAAGCATGACCAGTTTTGGATCCTCATTTGGCTCCAATGAAACCAAATACCTGATTAGGAAAGGTCTAATCCATTAGATTTTTCCGTTGTTTTAATTCCAACCTTAATAAGGAAGTCTTCTTACATACATTCTTGGAAAAGGTGACTATTTGTGAGCTGATCTTATATTTTTTCTCATCTATAGATAACTAATATTATGCCTTGATGATTGGTATGAAATAGTTGTCAACCTTTTTTCATCTCCTTCCTCATCCACCGTGAAACATGGAAGATTCAATTCCTCCAATCTTGATTCAAGAGGACTATTTGAAGAAGTTGGTTTTTCTTGCATGTTTTCTTCCACGGTAGTAGGATTTTGTTATTGAAGGGTAACTGATGAAATAACAAAGGTTGTGATTTTCATGGGATATTCTTTATAAAAGCAATCCTCCAAGTCGAGATAAGCATTCAAGATCTTCATTTTCCTATTTTTTTAGGGCTCTCCTTCTTCCATGATGGCCTCTGAATCTATAACTTTTTCACTATGGTCCTCTTCATCTTCAAACATAAAGTTTGATAACTCAAAATCATCAAAAATAGACTTTTGGAAGGATGAACAAAGAGAAGAGAATGTAAGCTATTGTGTGGCCTACTTATTACTCAAGACCTCTGCAATTTGAATTATCCCTCTCCATGAGATTATTATAAATTGTACTTGAATTTGATTCCATCTCTTCCTCTATTGATTTTGCATCTCATGAATGATAAAAAAATCCTAAAAATATAGTGCCAATGTGGACACTACATTCTAAACACACCGATTGTTGATCTTATTCTATCTGTTCTTTCTCTCTTGTTGTTGTAATCTCAGTTTCATCCACCTATTCTCCAACCTTGACCTCTTCTAAAGGCTTAACCATCAAGGGGATTTTATCAATTCCAAATCTTAAAGCCCAACTCAATTTTTTATCATTTCTTCTCTATTGGGCTCTTCTCTTTTCGTCCCCTTTGACTAATTTCCTATGTTTCTTCCCAACAACAATTTGGTAATGCAAAAGGAGGGGTTGTTTGGGAGTCAAATGATTTTTTCAATTTTGGTGGTGGAAAGGAAGGTTTATTTTCTTATTTCTATATAGGGGATGGATTCTTACAAGGGAAAAGAGTACAAAAATCAAGATGGGGTGGAAGATTAGGAGATGGAGAAATGGACTCCACATTTAGGGTAGTATGAAGCAAGCTAGAGTTATGCCACTTACGAATAGATGTAGATTGCGAAAAATAGGAAAGGCATGACTATGAGGTAGTGGTGTAGGACCTACCCATTGGTAAGTATTCCTCATATCAAGATCATATGCATGTATATAATCAATCCACTTTACAAGTTGTGGTAACATTTTAACCATGAAATCAAGCTTCGTTGAGGGTTGTAGTGTCTTGGAATAGGGCCAACCCATGGACAAGGTGTCCCAAAACCAATAATGAATGCTTTCATTTGAGAAGTATCACTTGACTACACCATATTACCCTCCATACCTTAAACCCTCTCCTGCAATTAGAGTTCTCCATAGAACTGCTATCACCATATGCATAGCCCTATTATTTATAAGCACTATAGCCAAACTAATTTTGATATTTCTCATAGAGATAGATATAATGATTCTTAATATAATCATAAAAATTATTTTGAGGAGTTGTGAAATACATTAGATGTGGATTTGAATGTAATTTCTACTGAAAGTGTGAATTCCATGAGGGAAATGAATTCATGACTACACAAGTTCATGAATGAAAGATAGTAGAAAGATGTGGAAAGAAAATGGATGGAAAAAAGGTATACAACTCGAGGATGGGTTACTTGGATCAATGGAATCACTAGATGTGTTTTGGGTTTTGGACCTAGATTACTTTAGTCTTTTAATTTTCTACATCTTGACGTAAGCCTTCAATTTGAAGAAATCAAAATTTCTTAAAGTAAAATATAAACTTGGAGTAATTGCAAAACTTAAAGTAATCATATTTTGGAAGTGCAACTACTTAAGTCTTCCAAATTATCATAAATTGAATTAATTATTTCAACTTATCATGATTTGAAGTAATTCTTCCAACTTGAAGTAGTCAACTGACTTATTCTTCTTTGCTTGTCAAATTTTTGAGGTGAAATTACTTAAGTCTTCCAACTTGACCCCACTTGAAGTAAGTCTTCTAAGTTAAAGTAATAAAAAAATTAAATAACAAAACTTACTTCTTCTTTTTCTCTTATCAGTTTTGGAGATGTAATTAATTTCTTCTTCCTTGCCAAGTTTTGGGATCTCATTACTTCAAATTTGCTTTGTTGATAGGCTTCCAAAACTGCAACATTTTTCCAAGAACACATCAACTCAGCAAAACTAGAAATCTTTGCAATGCACTCCTACTAAAAACTATGACTTTAATGTGGTCCCATCAAGCATGCCAAAACTATTATCACCAAATCACAGCACCCCCAAATTTCTAGCATTGACTGAGGCATTCAGTGTGATTGGGTAACATGGGTACCATCTCTCAAGCTATGGGACTTGCGGGCTTGAGATTGACCTCCGAGAGAAGGTCGTATTTATTTTCCTAATCCTACTACTACAACTACTCCTAATGCAAGAAAAACACCTAACTACACCTAGTCTAAAAATTCCAAGGAGACATGGAGAGAGAGAGTGCATGAAAAGGGAAATCCTACACTAAGGGGTGGTGATAGCACCAATAAAAAAGGTTGTTGGAACATCCTCAATGCCTAAAAAATGAGAAATGTGAGCATGGAGAGGATGGAAAAGCATCACATACCAAGAAAGTACAAAAAATACACCATTTTCAATTAAGCACAGCTAAATCTAAGCATGCAATAAGAAAAAGATATGCACAATCACCTACAAACATGAAGAAAGGAAAGATAAGATAATAAAACTCATGGAAGGACAGATAAGTAGTCATAACACATTAGTTTTATTGCTCTAAGAGTATGCACAATACACCATTACAGTAGAGAGAGGAAAGATTCATCATTACATATCTCAAAAAGGGGAGGATTGAAGCTCGACAACATTCTTTTAGAGAAGAAGAAGGAAGGCATCACCCAAAAATGTCCAACCCTTTACAAATGTGCCCTTCTTTATAATTTACAGAGAATGATGTGAGAAGAGAGAGAAACTAAGAAACCCAAATGCATGCCTCCAATTTCCCAAAAATTTCAATAATTGATGTGAAAGTTACTCCTAACTGTAAGTTATAGCCATTTGAAGTTTTATAGTTTTTTGGGAAACCAGGTGCCACTGCTTACAAATTATACTTCATTGAAAGAATATAACCCCTAATTACTTCTACTTTCCCATAAAACTTATCCAACCACTTTATATCATGTTTTAAAGAAGTAAGTACTTCTAGTTTACCACATTAATTCTCATTAGCCTTTGTCTTCATTGCGGTGTTCAGGGACTCTTTGTTTGTTACTTATCTTGGGTGGTGAATCGAGATCGCCACCCTACTAACCTTGTAGCTCACTTTAGAACTCAATGGGAAGCACACTTTGGCTCTTCTCATAGCTCGTTCATTACTCAAATAAACTCACCCCATCTAGATATGCATCGAACTTGTCAACAACTCAAACTCACCTTGCCGCCTTATTATGGTTTTGTATTTATTTTAGTTCGGTGGCGAATGAACTCCTCAAAAATTAAGTCTTCTCCTTTATGAATAGCGTTGATCCCCTTGTCTTACATTGAAGTATTCTTGCATTTCTTTGCTTGTGCTAAATGAGGTGATCATTACTCATGAAGTAATGAGTCAATCAAACACATGTTGACATTGTCAACTTGGATGCCTTTTAATAACTCACCAATTCTTCCTTGCATTGAACTCAATGTCTTATACTTATAAACTTGGGGGCTTGTGCAATAATTGGCAATTAGAAACACCAAATCACACAATCAACTCAATTTTTTAACCAACTCACCTGGTCAACGCTCTCCTCTTTTACTTTTTCTTGCATTGATTACCACCTCACCGACTTCAAGTTGGAGCCTCCTTATTTAGCATAACTCCCTAACTCACCCATGCCACATTTTACAGTCTTTCCATTCTTATTTACTTGCATTGAATGGGGAGGGATTACTTATAAGCAACCCCGAGAGTACCACAACTATTTTGAGTCCACTTGAGATACTCATTGGCTCATTTGAATCAAGCTTTCCAACTCCCTTGGCTCTGTGGGCTTGACTGTGTTAGCTCACCGGATCTCCTTTTGTGATTACAAATTTCCCGACCAAGTTTTTCCCTTCCCCTTGTCAATTTTCCTGGCCTTCAACTTGGGGAACTCGACCCTTCATTTCTCTCTCATCGATCCAGTTTCTATTTCTCCTCCATGCTTTGAGCATTGTATTGAGTCACCCCAACTCGTTGTGACCTAACCTTATGTGTTCACAACTCAGCTCTATGTTGAGCTCTCCATTTCACTAATCGAATGTGGTGAGTTCCACCTCCTGCACCATAAATCCAAGTCACCGATTCAGCTTCCCCACATCTCCCACCGATGCCTTCCATATTTCCAAGCTCGGGAGATCAAACTCCACTTGCGTTGGCCCACCTCAATGCTTAGCTTACCAGTGATGACTCACATTCTTCCCTTAGCATCATCCTGGTACCTCACCGAGCTCAAAGGGTTTGGACCTAGCTGATCTCCTCGGGACGTTTTCATTTCCCAACTTGGTAAGCTAGGAGATCTTGGCAAGTAACCTTCTCCCTTCATAAGCCACACAAATGTATTGAGCTAGATGTGTAGCTCACCAAGCTACTCAATGAGCTTGTCTCGAATGCATGATCCCATGGCTTGACCGATATTTTTTTTATCTCACCCACCAATTCAACCGAGCTAGTGGGCTACTAACTAAGCTTTGACCCATGAACCAAAGTTCCCTAATTTTTTGAATTTTGGGGGAAACATTTTAGACCAGGGGATAATGAGGATGATAATGAGCTGCTTGGAGACCATTTTTCCAATTTTCCATTTCTTTCTCATCTTGGTTGCATGTGGTCCCCACCAGAGCTTCTCTCTTCTTTCTAACTAAGCTCTAAGGCCTTAAAATCCATAAGAGGAAAAAATCATCTTATGACCCAAATATCCCTAAAACACTATATTAACTCCAAACATGAAAATATGCCTACAACCTCATATGAATTTCCTTAGTGACCTAATAAGTGTTCATCCTTAGGCCTCCCAGTTGTCCATTTTTTTACGAGGGGGTGAAAATGGATAGCGGGGGTTATTGGATTGATATGGAGGCTGATAAGGCATGAAACTTTTAGCATCCTACCTCTTAATTGCCATCAACTCATTCCCAAGATTTTGAAATTATTTCATTACCTCTTGAAGCTCAATTGAGGTACTTGAGGAAGTAGATGCCTCACTAGAATTCTGATTTCTTGGAGTAGGGATATGAGATAATTTAGGTGTTTGATTATAATTAGGATTTCCAATATCTGGGTAAATGGGAATTGGTTGTCTAGGGGTAAGTTTACCAGCTTGAATTAAACAATTTTCATCCCTAATGGTTGTTGTAAAAGCATCAAGTAACGTTGCACCTCCCATAGATTGAACCATGACAACAATATATGAATTAAGGGCTTAATGCTTGTTTCACTAAATCTGGACATATTCCAGTGAATTTGGACTCCACTATTACAAGTATTGGAAGAAATCCATCTCCATTTTTGCATATATTAGATTCAATTTTTGGCTATACTGGATTCAATTATTACTATTATTGGATTCCATTAGTAGCAATATTCGATTCCAATATTGTCATTATTGGACTTATTCAAGTTCCAATTTCACTATTATTGGAATTTTATTTTGCTATTATTGGATTCCAATTTCCCTATTATTGGAATCTAATTTTGTTATTACTGGATTCTAATAGCGTTATTATTGGATTCCAATTTCACCACTATTAGAATCCAATTTCTAAATCCTGATTTTTGGATTTCAGTTTCTCTATTTTAGGATTTATATTTTTCTATTATTTTATTCCCCCACATAAGCTTGGTGGCCTCCAACATACATAAGCCTAGTGGTTGTTATCTTACATAAGTGTAACGTCCACTAAATTACATGATGAAATTACATACTCATTGAAATAAGCTTAGCGAAATCAAAGTTACATCTACCTTCGGCCACTAAGTTACATCTGCCTTATAGCCACTAAGCTACATAACCCTAGTGGTCACTAAGTTACATAAGCCTTGTAGCCACTAAGTTACATAAGCAGTTGATAAGCTACATAATCCTTGCATTCAATAAGACACATAAGCATATCAGTCGTAAGATACATCTTCTCAACACTTATTTGATAATTTTGTAAAATGGAAATCATTGTGACGGAAATTAGTAGTCGCTAGGCATTTCAAAATAGAAGATAATCCAGATAATGGGAACTACTTTTATGCTTTTCTAGTCTATAAATCATACAAAACAAGAAAGAGTTAAGAATTACGTTAAACACGTTGTTTTAAAACATGGATTTCATAGTTTATTAGTTCCTACCTATTGCAATCACCACAACTTATAAGTTCTTACCATATCCTCCAATCAAAGACATTTATTTTTTCTAGTGTCTATATTTCAAATGTCGTAATGTAAGTTAAAGTTTAAAATTTTAAAAAATCAAGATAATTGATTTTTCTTGATTGTCTATTGGTTACTTTTTCATAATAAGAAAAATTGTGGATCATTTTCAAGTACATCGTTTTCAATAATAATTGAAGGAAAAATCTTAAATTAACAAGTGTCACAATAATTATGACAACTTTAACATTAACATTTCATAAGTGTACAAATGATTTTTTTTTCATTTTCAAAATAAAATATTAATAAGTACATGCCACCTATTCAAGAATGCATGATGTCATTATATTTATTATCTTTTCTTATCAAGCATGTCACACTCAATATTTTTCTAAATCGTTTATCATAACTTTATTACATTATAATTTTATTAATATTGTGAATTACAATTTCCCACTTCGATATATTGTGATTGAAACATGGGAAAAATGTCCCACTTAATGAGACATGTGTGGCGATATATCAAAATTTATGTCCACTGTTATAGATATCAATGCAATAGTTGTGACAATTCTTGATAGTTGTTTCTATTTTCTTGTATTTTCATTTATTGCCCTTTGTGTTTTCTTGTATTTCCATTTACTGCCCTTTGTGTTTTCCTATATTTCCATTTACTTCCCTCCTCTTTCCATTCATCCAAGATTATTTGTATCCATAATGGGTGCTCTTTAGGATTCCATGAAATCAATACAATTATCCCTTGTTTTCACTTTCTTCTAGGGTTTCACAACCATTAATTATGTATGGAAGTCTCACTCTGCCATTGAATACAATAGTTATTGTGACCGTGAATAAGCTAGACCCCATTTCTCTATGCAATGGAGTGTAGTTCTTGATGGATATACTAGTCCCTCTACAACTATCACACCTTTGGAGGGTAAATGCACATATTTTCCTCCTTCAAATATAGATTTCATTTTCAACTATATCCACACATAAAAAGATAAAATTAGTAGCGTGGCCACTTAAATCTTAAACCTAGTATAGAGAATTTGAAAATGAGAAATATCAATAACAATTCCAAGGTTAAATCAAATAATTTAAATCACAATGAGAAAATAAAAATAAACATTTTACCTTTATGAAAATCTCTTAAACCTCCTTCAATCTAAATATTGAATGAATGTAGAATTTGGGTAGAATTCTAGATAGTGTGTAAGTGATTGACGTAAGTGATTATTACCATTTATGCCAAATACCAATCTTAATATCATTATACACTTACAACTATTCATGCATACCTTATTCAAATCAATAAACGTTGACATTGTGAATCCTATCCAAATTATACTCTAAGATAGATTTCATCTATTTTAGAACCTAAAATTGTAAATGGTGTTAAATTTGACATTCGTTTAGATGTTTTTTTGTGATTTTAGATGTAACATACTTTCAAATATTTTGTAGAAATGTCATGTGTGACTTGCATGTTAAAATTTTACCATAAAATTTGATATATATTTATATTAAAAATATTCGTATATATTACACATAGTTAAAAAAATATCGAATCGTCATTTATAATTTTTTTAAAGTAGTGTATAAGTAACATTGTTTTGTACATGCAGTCATGTAGCTATTTACTTGATTGAAAATTCAAAATGCGAGTGATCGCACTTACAAGTGTAACTGGTCGCACTTCTAAGTGTGAGCCTCGAGTCTCACTTCTCTCGACTCGCACTTCTAAGTACATGTCTCGACTCACACTTCTATGTGTGAGGATTGACTCACACTTTTAAGTGCAAGGTTCAACTTGCACTTCTAAGTGTGAGGTTTGACTCGTACTTCTAAGTGTGAGTCTCAACTCACACATCTAAGTGCAAGTTTCAACTCGCACTTCTAAGTGCGATCACTCACACATCGAAGTGCAAGCACAAGAATTAAGGGATTTATTTTAACCAAATTATATAAGGGCTTTACATAAGGCCTTTTATTTACATTATAAAAATTATCTTATTAAATTCTTCCATTAATTATTTGCAATACAAAATGGAACATTAATGAGAACCATTTTGTAAAGAAGATTGATGATTAAAGTTGCAGATTGCATCAACATTAATTAGCCATTAAAACAAACTATTCAAATATGTCATTTAAAAGTGCATGCACCATTTGGAGTATGTAACTTTTGTCAGCCATTAATTAGCCATTTAATTGAAAGCAATGTAAAATCATACGCGCTTTCATCTTAAATTCACACACCAAAGAAATAGATATTTGGATATGTTAGTTATATATCACTATAAATAGACATTTTTGAGTTTATAATTTTAACATTTGCCTTGTTATTCTATTAATCAATACATAAATGAGACACTATGTTCATCAATAGAAAAATCTGAGCAAGGCAAGCATCAAAACTTTTGTGCTCAATTTGTGGAAACATTTTTAATTCCTCTCTATGCCAAAAATTGGTAAACGCTCTCACCATCAGCCCCTCCAAATTTATGACTTTTTGTTAATGTAAAATTTTACATAGCTAATTAGGGATTATATTCATTTAGGGATTTTCTAGATAATTAAACTAAAGGGTAAGTGAACCAAGTTGGTGGGCCAAAAGGGGGTCTTAAGTGGATGCATTTTTCTAAAAAATAAAAAACTTCAACTTGTACAATTTTTTTGAAATAGTTACACTCAAAATTGGAAGATGTTGTAGAAATATGAATCATAACATTTTGAGTTTAGTTTCTAAGCTACTAAATTTTATTGAAAACGGATAAGTTGAAGTGGGTCAAACAACTAAAATAACAACACGTGCTCATATTTAAAAAAAAAAAAAACATAATAGAGTGACTTTCGTGCCTGCCCCCACCGGTTTTGAGCACTATTGAGTATTTTTGAAAACCCTTTGGTAGAAAGATAGCTAGGAGAATCTAGTTTGTGTTAGAATTTTTTTTAGATTTTTTTAATGAGTATTTTTTTATTTATGATTTTTCTAGTACATAAATTTTATGTTTTGAAAAATAACAAAGCTCCGACCGTGCCCCCCCTAACTACCTCAAAAATATCAAAAATTAGATTTTTTTAATATGTATATAATTATGCCTAGTTTGTGCTAGTATAATTTTTTTTCAATTTCGATGACCCAAACAAAAGATACATGATGAAAGATAGACATATTTAAAATTCAAAAAATAGCTATAAAAAGGCATAGTTAGAAAATAAATAATATGGAAACCTTATATTAGTCAGAAAATTTGAAAATTTATATTTTTAGAAAGAAGAAACTCTGCTCTACATCGTGGTATAATTTTTTTAAATGGATCAATTGTTTATTTTCTATTTGTCATAGAGGAAGTGGAATTTTTACATTTTCTTGCAAAAACATGTTTTTGGTGTGTTTGTGCAAGTTCATGCCTCAGGGTTGGGGATCCAAACCGGATCCCAAGCTTAGACGCATGTGCTAGAAAAGGTAAAAAGCATAACTCATAAGGGTTATAATGCGTACGCGTTATAACGCGTACATGTTATTATTATTATTATATATTTTGGCCCCCAACATCCCTTTCATCCCTTTTATAGCAGACATAACGAGTATGTGTTATGTTTTGGTAAATCCCAAAGCTAAGAATTTAAAACACGATCGCATTATAATAGAATGCATACGTGTTTTTATTTTTGCAGGTTTTTGTCCACTCTTTGGCCCCCTAACTTCGTGCACTTACCCTAAAGCTAGTTTCTTATTTAATATTTTATAGATTTTAGTTTTTTATCAAATAATAATTTCGTAATATATTTAATAGTTGGAAGAAAAATGAAAGAGGATAAAATGGAGCACATATTGATAGATAAACGATGTTTATTAATCCATAATAACATGAGAGGGAGCTTTTCATTATTTTTAAAAACCCATAACACCTAGCAAGAACTTTTTTGTTGTGTTTTACAAAACTAATCCTGGTGGTATGGATGGTGGATCAATTTATGGTCATGGTGGTTGGCAGGAATCAATGAGAAACTGAATTTGATACCATTGATATTATTTGGTGGGCCTTATTTGTGTTCAAAAATAGTCCTCTATTTCACATACTCAATAAAATTCAATGGCTTCAACATCATTGACATTGTCAATGACAACATTTTAGAAGATATTCATGTTAATAATGAGTTTCCAATCAATGTTTTGGTTTTATATTACAGAGAGATATTTGTGAAAAAATATGGTAATCCAAGAGTGGGAGAACCAAACAAATTTTGGAGAGTAAAATAATGAATAAATATTTGTGGAAGGATATTTCGAGGAATAAGGAAACTTTAAGATGTTGCTTATTATTTTTAACAAAAGCACCACTGTTATTACACTTATGGATGTAACATTATCCTCAAAAGTATTCACAAATCTCAAAATTTCTTTGTGTGGGTCGTGCCCTTGTGACTTTTGTATTTTGATTCCTACAAGATTTCTCTCTTCTATGATTCAATGTCATATTTTTCCTTAAGGGAATTTTTGTAAAAGGATGTAGGTCCTTTCAAAACCCCCATATTTTCCATTTTCCAAAAATATGGACATAGTAGTTGTACATCAAAATATGTTGTTGTGGCATAACCTAACAGAATCTATGATGACAATATCTTACTTTATTTTGTTAAATCCTATCGATTGCTAATATCCAATTTCTATGGTGTGGCATAAGCTAGCAAACGCTAAGCTAAAAATATTATTCTTTAACTTGTTAAATGCTAGTGATCCATAAGCTCAAAATATTATATTGTGAAATTATTAGCTTATCTTAGTGGGCACTAAGCTCAAAACATATTACTTTACTAGTTCCCTCCCTACAAAAATTCTATATTTTTCATTCAAACAAATAATTTATCCTCACAAAATGTAATTTTTCTCTATTTAGGTTGTGTCGTTGTGGTTTTTTGTCTTTTCCTGCCTACGGTATTTCTCTCTTATATGCTTCAATGTCTTATTCTACCTTAAGGGATTTTTGTTAAATTATGCGGGTCATTTTAAAACCCCCATATTTCCCCTTTTCCAAAAAAAAAAAATGGACATAGAATTACTTTTCAACTTTCTAATGTTCATTTTTAAAAAATATCTTTTTACTCTATAAAACTTCGTTATCTTTTTCTTTTATGGCTATTTAGTACTGATTTGAAAAATATGAGGCCTTGTTGCAACATTGATTTATTCTATTTAAGAAAATCAAAATTCTAAGAAAGACATTTGTACAATTTTTAAATAAGATATGAATTTTAGAAAAAAAAATGTTAATAAAATATTCACTGCATTTAATGTTTATCCAAAAAGGAAGACTTATTTAGGTTCTAAACTTCCTTTTTTTGGGAAGAAAATTGGGACAGAGACACATTTGTGATTCATGGCAGATCGAAAAATTAATCTGCACGGCCTAAGCAATAGTTCAAGTCACACACTCCCATAATCTCTTTTCTCCATCTGAGATGAGTATCTACTTAAATTCTTTGTATTGTATTAGATAAAGTATTGTATTAGATAAAGAATACTTAAGAGAAAGTAGAAATCCGATAAACATGGTTTATTATTTCCATCTTCCCAATTATATGGAATAATAAATATTCGCGACAATGATATATCGTTACTAAAAATAAATTGGACAATATGAACATCCAAAACAATACACTATTCATAAAAATTAATAAAATTTATTTAACAAATCACATCATAAACATTTCTAAATTAAATCCAACTCACTACTATGGGGGTAAGAATGATGGGCAAGGAAGTAATTTTCTTAAAGAACTGGATAGGTAATTTTTGAATGGCCTTACAAAAGGCCTTAAGTAATGATTTAAATAATTAATATGAATTGCATTGTCTTCTTAACCTCCCACTCGAGGTTGATATTATTTTCTCGTGTGTCGGGATTGAAAGCAAGGAGGTGATTAAATGAAAAATTAGGTGAATTGATTATCTCCTCCACCTTTTCTTTAAGTACTACAATATCTAGGACATTTGGCATGCCATTTTGGGAAGTTTGGAAAGCTCAGAGTCTCCCATTTTAGAGATGGAAAGTAGTGGAAGTTAAGGGAAACATGCTACCGCTTAGGGTCGAGCACGGGGATCCCATTACTCCCCATTCTACAAAGCTGATACGGAAGCTTCATTTGAAGAGTGGCTAGATGGAAAGATTCAAAACCCTGCTATGTGTTAATGGTTATTGCAGATTTGGTCGATCGCTCAAGATATCGATGGGTGTAAGGTGGAGGAGATTCATACCCATGTGCATGGGTTAATGTTGGACCCCAAGTAGTGAATTGGGAGGAGCAATATATTTGATGTGGTGTAGGGTATATGCGGTGCCAATATGCTCTGAAATGCCTCCAATCAGTTTTCTCTATATCTTGACAATGTTGAGCTTGATAAAACATGATACAAGAGGGGAATTGAGGCCAATTTCACGCGCACATCATCCTTAGGGTGCTGAAAGCTCACGCTCTTGGACAAAAAGGCCATAGCAGATCACCTAGGACTCGTGCTTCCTCCCGAAGTAACTGTAAATTTTCCCTATGAGGGCTCCTTCGGTGAGTCGATAAGGAAATTTCCATGGATGATGATGTAGTATTCCTTAAGCATAGTACTAGCGAAGGAGCTAGAGATGGAAATTTTTCATAATTCTATGTAATTATATATATTTTTTATATCTCGATTATGTATACAACTTGGTTTTTTCATTGAATTAGGTTGGTTAAATGTGCAATGTATTATTGCTAGATCTTTCCACCTTTTCTCAATAACACTTTTAGACTAGGACTTCCAAAGATGAGTGATGTTATCTTTGGCAACTTCATGTAATCATTTTTTTTTTGGGTAGGGCCATTTTTTAAGGTTTGCAATCTTTTACGAGTTTGTGGCTTTGTAATAAAAATTATATTTGTAAGTTAATTTTTAAAAATATAATATGCATTATATTGTGTAAAATACAAGAACAATAATACTATTATTAGTTCCTACCATAGGTAGGTTAATATACCTTTCATCCAAGTTTATTACTTCAACAATTTCTAACCAATCATTTTTCAAGATTATTTTCCTAGAGTCAATATTTGTAATGTCTAAATGTTGGATATGTAAATTTGTAATATTATAATTATACAATTAATCATTTATATATCTCTATATTGGTGGTTTTATATGATATGACTATGTAAAAGGCCTTATTTGAATATATAATTTGTAAATATTTTTAAACAATTATTGAGAACAAGACTTGTGGTATCATATTTAATAACTTTAAAGTGATTTATTTATTATTTAGATTTTTTAGATTTCATTACATATACGCGGAGACACTTTAAAAAAAAAAACATTAAAAAAGAAACCAACTACATATATAGAATATAAGAGATAACATTTTAGAAATTTGGAAGTGACATATTTTAGTTGTCATGTCTATTGAAAAGTTAATAAGCTTTATGAAAAGGGAACTTGCTTGCAAAATATATTGAAACGACCATCATTGCATTGAATACCATTCTAAAAAATAGTAGGGAAAAAATTAAAAAGGTTTAATTAGCAACTGCTTTGATCATCTTCACTGATGAGGCTTGTGAAATAAATGATGTTATCTATGTTACAATTATAGCAAAAATAATTTGGGTAACTACATAGAACTAGCTTGATTTGAGTTGATGTTATTATGGGGGTAAAGTGAAGTGTGAGGAGAATAAAAGGGAACAAGTGGCAGTGTATGATCTAAATGTAAAACATTATAATTTTCAAATCACATAGGCACAGTGATGTCATGGTTGATATGAATTAGGAAATGCATCAACTGATGACTCAAAGCCAATTCCATATGGGAATCCTTCTTATTACCTTGGTTTGATTGCAAATACAATTGCATTAACAGGCGTAGGAAATAGGCATTGATGGTTCAATATATACCGTAGTCTTGAATCAGTATGACAATTTTAGTGAGCATGGTAACCAAAAATTTAATCAAATTATGGGTTGCATCTGACCAATGATTACTATTGTTTCCTTTTTGTTTTCTCCAACAATTTATGTAGTTCAAGGATGACTCTCATGGTGAGTTAATTTTTTCTTTAGAGTAGACGAGAATACAAAGATGTAGTAAGGCATATAGAGTTTAATGCTTGATCGAATATTTTCGAATCAACAAGATCTAAGCCGATGTCCAATCACTATAAACTATGAGTTGTTGTATGAATAATATCCACCTCCTCCTTCGGCCATGAGAACCACAACTGCAGTGATGATTGAATATACTCCTCTTCTGACCATGATACCAATTACATATTGAGTGAGATTATGGTCTTCTTATAAGTGGAGTATGCTTGTTCCAATATCATGGTTTCATGTCTTGCAATAGATTTTGGTTGTTTGTATATAATATTTTCAATCTCCTCATGTGGACACCCAAATTATTAGTCTTTGACTTGACCTCTCTAACCTCAACTTCCTTGTAGCTAAAGTTTCTCCTTTAAATTCCTTTATTAGTCTCCATCTTGTACTCAATCTTGGATTTATAGAAACACTATCCTAGATTCTTTAATCACCACACAGAACTCATTTTGATGCCTCTATTACACCCAATTCCCTTCCAATTCCTCTTTTTATCCAATCTCAATGACTATCTTTTCCTACAATTTTCCACAAAATACATTTTTTCACCCAGACAAAAGATAACAATGACAAAGATGTGGCAAAAGCGTTTAGGATACCTTGGTGAGAGCTCTAGTGTATAATTATCCATTGGCGGGAAGAATGAGGATAAGAGAGAAAGATCAATATAAAATGGAGGTCATTGGTAGTGGAAAAGGAGTCGTGTTTGTCCATGCTCGTTCCGACTTGACTTTCAATTATTTCCAATGCTTTCCAAAGCCCTGCAAATCTTGGGAAAAATTGTTACACAAAGTGGAGGCTGATAATTTTCTCAATGTTCTACCTCTTGTATGGTGGTGGGGTGCTAATTTAATAAATGGGTACAAAATTATGTCAACATTAATGCAAGTATTAAGTCATAAACATGACATGAGGATTTTTTTATTTTTATCGTCAAAATCTCATTTAAAGACTGGACACATGTCTTTATGATAATTTAAATTTATTAAAATGAAAAAATCATTACTTGGAATAAGGCCTTATATTTGTCAAATCAAAACAAACTAACCAATAAGGAAATAGTTGAATGACTTATTTACATTAGATAAATGTTTAAATAAAATATAGACAATAGAAAGTTTGAAGTGAATAGAATTTTTTATTTTGATTGGTGGGTTGGGAAAAAAATATTTATTTGCATGAAAGGTATAGTAATCCTACCAGAGTCAGACACTAATAGTATGTTGTGGCATAAACTAGTGGTTTTAAGCTCAAAATATATTAATTTAACTTATTAAATGCTAAAAACATATATGCTCCAAATATTATGTGGTGGCATAACATAGCTAGCGCAAAGCTCAAAATATCTTAATTTAAAATCTTAAAATCATACAATAAAGTCAACTAATTTATATAGATCTTGATTTCTATACAGTTCTCCAAAGTTAATGTGGTTAATTAAATCAGAGGTCGATAAGCTCAAAACAACTTACTTTAATTTTTCAAAACGTAGCGACTTATAAGATTTTAATAAAAATTGTTAGGTTATTTTGAGGCATAACCTTTTTTGGTGGTGACAAGAGGATACAACATGTGTGGCTTTAATGGGAATTTATGACATTGATAGATTGCATTTTTGTAATATGCGAGATTGATTAATGGTTATACACATGCAAGATGTAAGAATGCATCGTATTTAAGATTTTTAATAGTAAGTATGATATTTATGATTAGGATATCCAATCGATGATCTTTGGTACCCTCATAGTTTGCTTCATTTGTGTGTCGCACATTTTGGCTTTATATCTCTCGGGCTGGCCGGACATTTCACTACCCCTATCCTCTTTTCATTTTTGGTCATTGTGCTTTGTGTCTCTCTGCAATGGTGATAGGGGTTCTAATGGTTTTTGGGTATTATGGAGTGTGGTCCTAGCAGAAGAGGAAAATAGCTATAAGAAGCAAGGATGCTAGGGAATCATTTACTTCTTGTATGTATGGGAAAATTTAGAATGCAAAACTATGTGGAATTGGATCGAAAATGGCTGGTTAGTCATGGAGCACTTTGAAGAAGAAGAATATGTTGATATTTGTGAGAGCATGTGCAAGATGATGCTTGACCCAAACTAGTCCAAAGGGTGGAGGAACATTTTTGACATGGCGCAAGGGTTAAGTGTGACAAACATATAATCCAAATCTTGAGGGAAGTTTATCTTTCATAAGGATGAGAAGTTGGAAGAGTTTCTAGTCATCCTTTAGTATCATATACATGCCTTGACGTGGGGAATCCTTATGATTGCACATGCTCGTGAGGTGGTTGCATGAAATCATGGTATACAACTCCCTATTGGCAATAAGGGGAAAATTATGGAATGTTGTGTGGATTCATGCTCCTTCTTTGATTAGAGTAAATGGGACTTGGATGTCTAGATAATCGGTGAGGTGGAGCCGAGAAGTTGAAAGGCATAATCTTTCATGGATGCATTTTTCTTTAGGTTGTGATTAACACCTAAAATGGCTATCTGCATATAACGAAGTGTATAGATATAGGAAGTATTTATGGGTGAAGTAAAGCTGATTACAACTCTTCCCCATTCATTTTGGCATATATTTAGTATGATAAGTTTCTTGTAATCATCATGGGAGTCCACTACTAGAAGAATTATCATGGACTGGTTCCTCATGTACTATTTTTTGAAGACTTATCATCAAAATATATTGATTTAAAATCTTAAAATCATAGAACTAATTCAACTAATTTATACATATCTTGTTTGTGATACATAACCTAGTGGAAACTAAACTCAAGCTAGTGGACACTAAGTCTAAAATATCATTCAGTAACTTGATATACTAGTCAAAACTAAATGTATATGTTTGTTTACTTATTTCAATAGTAGTTAACTTTAACCTTGAAATATTATATTGTTTAAATACCTAATGCAACCACTAATCCCAAACTATGTTGATATAATTTGTTAAATCCTAGTATTCACTAAGATCCAAATATTACTTTCTTTTGTTGAAACCTAGTGACCACTAAGATCCAAATATTATGTTGTGTCATAAGCCAATGACATTAAGTTTAAAATATCATTTAGTATCTTGATATACTAGTGGAAACTAAACTCATTATGTCTTTCTTTAGTTTGTTAAATGCTAGTGACTCTTTAGGTCAAAATAATATATTGTTTAAATACCTAGCAGCCACTAAGCTCAAACTATGTTGATTTAATTTGTGAAATCATAGTGACCACTAAGATCCAAATATTATGTTTTGGCGTAACCTACTGGCCACTAAGCTTGTAATATCTTACTTTCTTTTGTTGAAACCTAGAGACTGCTAAGATCCAAATATTACCTTAATTTGTTAAAACCTAGCAACTTCAAAGAGTACAATATCATTTGTTTGGTTATGTTGAAACATAACCTAAAAAAACTAAACTCAATATGTATTTCTTTAGTTTGTTAAATGCTAGTGATTCTTTAGGAAAAAAACAATATGGTGTTTAAATACCTAGCACTTGCTAATCTCAAACTATGTTGATTTTATTTATGAAATCACAATGACCACTAAGATCCAAATATTATGTTTTGCATAACCCACTCAACCACTAAATATTGTTAAATATTGTAAAATATCGTAATTGAAGTTATTAAACCATAACAAATGCAATCCCCAAATAATATGTTGTGGCATAACCTAGCGGCCGCTAAGCTCATAATACCTTAATTTAGTTTATTAAATCCTAACCACTGCTAGGCTCCAATGATTATGTGGTAGCATAACCTAGCGGGCATTATGCTCGAAATATATTAATTTAAATCTTAAAATCATATGATAAATTCAACTAATATAGATATAGTTGTTTGTATCTTCAAGATCACAATATCATTTGTTAAGTTATGTTGAAAAAAACCTAGTGGAAACTAAACTCAATATGTCTTTCTTTAGTTTGTTAAATTCTAGTGACTCTTTCTATTGAAATAATATATTTTTAAATACCTAGTAGCTACTAAGCTCAAATTTTGTTTATTTAATTTTTTAAATCCCAGTATTTTTTTGGATAAGGGTAAAGTGAGGGTTTTGAAAGGGCCCACAACCTTGTACAAAGAATAAGGGGGAGAGAAAAGGAGGAAGATAATTCCCATACAACACTAGGGAGAAAACAAAAGAAATCACATCCAGAAGAGAGGAAGCTGCCAAAAATACAGAGTCGCAGTGAATTGGTTAGAGAAGAAAAGAAGGAAGAACAACTTCAGCAACCTCTAAAGGCAACAAGAAGGTTCCACAAAGATGAGAAGAGGAGATACAACAAAAACAAAGCTTCCAGATGAAGAAGTGGAGACCACCAAATGGTAACCACAAGAAAAGCAGAAGAAGGGGAAGAGGGAACAAAGGATAAAGAATCAGAGCCTACCCTTCTTTCCCTTCTTCGAGCGCACCAACTACCAATTTT
Source organism: Taxus wallichiana var. yunnanensis (assembly GCA_018340775.1). Lineage (NCBI taxonomy): Eukaryota > Viridiplantae > Streptophyta > Pinopsida > Cupressales > Taxaceae > Taxus > Taxus wallichiana. The sequence goes on from CM031239.1 coordinate 10,624,545, forward strand.
CCGCTAAATGTTCCTCTAAGCTAGGTGCTCTAGAAATGGCCAAAATCATAGGGTTATCCATCTATTGTTCCTGATTTAGGGAGAAGGGGCCTTCTTTATCCGAATCAGAATGATCAGATTCGTGGGGTCTTTTGATTCCCGGGTTGGATCTGTCCCCTGATTGGGCAGACTCTACTTGCTGGCCTAACGTAACATCCTTATATGCTGATGTAGGTTGGGCCTCGACCAATGTGTTAGCACTCTTAGTTTCTTAAATCTCCACATCAATCTGAGTCCTCATCAAGGTTAGGGGGCTTCTAGTACTTAGAAGGATTTTTCTTGGTAGGGTGAACTTTCTTATGAGGACAGGAAGACTGAAGATGACCCAACGTCTTGTAGTTTCTACATCTGAAAGTCATATTTTCATAGTCAAGAGGCTGAACATGAGAGATATCACCCATCTTGAGGGTCATCTTGTCCGAAGTCCTTTGCTAAGATCAACCTCAACACATATTCTGACAAAAGTGAGTAACCCACTATGAAATCTCGTAACATCCTATTTTATAAATTTTCCTAAACAATTTCTGATCTCCTCTGAACAAGGTAGAAATGGAGAGGAAGGTTGGGTAGCCTCACCCAAACAGGAACTCGTGAGATGGAATAGGAGCATGGGTCAAAGTGAGGGAACCAAGGGATGGAAAACAAACCAGCCAAACCCCAAAACCACGGTCCCTCATTCAAGGCCCTCTGATAATCCTCCTGAGCAAAGAACAAAATGATGAAGAAGCCTCTTGCACAGAAAAATGGTCACAATTTTTAGTCCAATTGGAGTGAACCCATTGGATAAGTGCATTAGTCGAAGGCCAAACACCATTAAATCTGCAGATGAGGGATTTTTTTTTCCAAATTATTTTTGAGTGTCAGGGAATCAGAACTTGTGATTTCTAGTGAAGGGGAGTCAGCAGCTTGCTCAACAAGATAGGCTAGGGGAGGAATGAGGGCATCAAACATGGAAGCAACATTCTTGAATAGAGCTTCCTTGAAGGTTGAAGTGTTATGAGCTCTAGCACCCCCCTTTAAGAATCCCATCATAGAGATCATGGAATCCTAGGAAATCCCATAGGAGACAAGAGGGCATTCATCCAAAATTATTTTTCCCGTAAAAAGAGAGACCAAAGGAACCCAGATGAAAACCTAGTTTATGAGAGATAATACACTATAGGTCCAACCTAAAAGAAAATCGATGGGTTTGGAGGCAGAGGGTAATACTAGTGATAGTTTTGACTAGAACTTGAAATACCTCTAGAGCGGTCATCGAGTGGTTGAGCACCTGCATGGTCAAGTACAACACTTGGTGGGAAGGGGCAATGGTCAATGGCAATATCCACATGCACAGTTTGAACATAAGCCACAAAAGGGGAGCCACATAGCCTCGCAACACCATCAATGCTCGACATGAACATCTAGGTTCAAGCAAGTATCAATTGAAATGCAGACCAATCGTTTGATCGACAATAATCGCTAGGTTTAGGGCGGAGGGAACATGCCATCTCTAGTGTCATGCCTATATCTTTTCCATATGATTTCTAGCTTTTAAATCCAAAGGTATTCACTAAGATCATAATATTATGTTTTGGTGTAACCTACCAACCACTAAGCTTATAATATATTACTTTCTTTTAGTGAAACCTAGAGACTCATAAGATCCAAATATTATGTTGTGTCATAAGCTAGTGAATACTAAGCTCAAAATATCATTCAATAACTTGATAAATTATAACCACTAAGCTGGAAATATTATATTGTTGAAGTACCTAGTGCCCGATTAGCTCAAATTATGTTAAATTAATTTGTTTAATCCAACCGATTGTAAGGTCTTAATATTATGTCTTGGGCTAACCTAGTGGAAAAGAGACCACGAAGATTTACAATAAGTTTTTAGATACAATGCGATAACTACTGGTGAATCCTAACGGCCTCTAAACTATTCTTAAAATTAAATATATCATTTTTATAATGAAGTTGTGTTATGAATTTAATTGTTAATCTTTGCATATTTAACACGAGACAAATAACAAAATGATCACTTGGCCCAAAAGTGTGTTGCCTATAGAAAAATCAACTTATCCTTGATTCTACCAAGGTAAACAAATACTACCTCTAAATAAGAATTATTGCCTAACGGTCTCTAGAGTAGGCAAAAATTTTCATGTAGAGTGTATTCATGTAGGATTTTATATAAATGGTAAAAAAATAAATCGTGTTTTTATAATGGATACATAAATTTACATGTATAATCATGTATTTTATGTGATATACAAGTATATGCATAGACTTGTACTAGTGACCGAAAAGTTATATAACAAGTTTTTAAATACGAATCGATCTACTCATTTTATGCTAGTGGCCACTAAGATATTCTTAAAGGTAAATGTATCATGTTCATAATGAATCATGCTATAAATATAAATTTTTAATCTTTTTGTATTTAATAGAGACAAACAACAAAAGTGATCACTAACAACAAATAATAGTGTGTTGCTTATATAAAAACCTACACCATGAGGCTACCAAGGGAAATGTATGTTTTCTCTCCAAATAATAATTATTGCCTAGCGAGATGCTAGTGTATGCAATTTTTTTCATGTAGATTGTATTCATATAGGATAAATCATATTAAAAGATACATGTAAGTAATAACAAATAAATATGGATTTTATATAATGGATACATAAATATACGTTTAGAATCGTGTATTTTATGTGTTATATAGGTATATATATATATTTCTCTATTTCTTATGAGATTTTGGCAGAATATTTTTACATTTATGACAAGAAAACAAACTTGGATGAGTGACCTAAAAGTTAAATAACAAGTTTTTAAATATGATGCAATCCACACATTGCACCTAGTAGACGTTAAGTTATTCTTAAAGGTAAATATATCATGTTAATAATGAAGTTATGTTATAAATCTAAATTGATAATCTTTGCATAAATAACAGGAGACAAATAACAAAAATGATTGCTAGCACCAAATAATAATGTTTTGCCTATATAAAGAAATTACTCGTGAGGTTACAAAAGGTAAATGAATGTTTTCTCCAAATAAGAAATATATCGTAGCGGTGCTAGTGTACACAACTTTTTCATGTAGAGTGTATTCATACACAGAGAAATCAGATTGAAAATCTATAACGATAACAAATAAATAAGGTGTTTGTATAATGGATATATAAAAATATGTGTAAAATTGTATATTTAATGTGTTATATAGGTATATGTATAGATTTATCTATTTCTTATGAGATTTTGGCATAATTATTTTACATTTATGAAAATTATAGAAACTCGGACTAGCGACCGAGAAGTTATAAAGCAAGTTTTTACATACGAATCCATCTACTCGTTGCATCCTAGTGGCCACTAATCTATTCTTAAAGGTAAATATATCATTTTCATAATGAAGTTGTTTTATAAATCTAAATTGTTAATCTTTACGAATATAACAATAGACAAAGAACAAAAGTGATTTCTAGCACCAAAAACACTGTGTTTCCTATATAAAAACAACTGATCCGTGAGGCCGCCAAGGTAAATGAATGTTCTTTTCAAATAATAATTATATCCTAATGAATGCTAGGGTAGAAAAATTTTCCCATGGTAGAGTGCATTCATATAAGAGAAATCATATTGAAAAGCTATAAACGATAACAAATAAATCCAAAATTTAAATAATGGATATATAAATATACGTGTAGAATCGTGTATGTAATTTGAAATAAAATTTGGGTTTAGTAAATAGGTTGTTGAAACAAAGAATTATATTGTGGCTGCCTCAAAGCTATGTGAATTTTTGGAATAGATTAGCATGCACAAAAGGAAGAATATATTAATTATTAAATACATAGTGATTAAAATTATATTTAATAATATTAACACATATATAATGTGTTTAACTTCCAATGTACAAAACATAAAATTGTTGAAGACATTACATTTGGTTAATTCTACATGGAAACACATATATAATTGGAAATAATTATCATACAATTGAATTCTTAATATGGTTTTATAGTTTTAAAGTAATTTTTAACCTCATATATTTTACTAAAATGTTTAAGCGGAAACCATGTAAAAAATGTAATATGAATTAATTAATGACATTTCTTTATATCATCTTGATATAAAATTAAAATATCTGGGTTCTCTGAACCAAAATAAAATTTAAAAAAAAGTGAGCTGTGTGACAAGCCAAAGATTATCCTACAAAATAATCATAGGAACGCGAACAAAAATTTCAAAACAAAAATACCCAGAGACACACATAGAAAAGTGGAAATTGGAAAGCGTTCACCAGAGATAAATGCTAGAGTAGAAAAGGGATTAAATTTTCTTTTGTTAACACAAAAAAATTATTGTGTTTTCTTGAAGAACAAGGTTGTTTAACAAGGAGATCAAAAGCAATTGGAAATCAAGGCTTGATAGTGGAGCACGATTTAGTAGGACAAAGCATGGCTGGTGTGGATCATGAATGGACTATCATGCAAAACACATGAACCAGTCATCTACATAGTAACTAATAGAGCCTGAAAAAAAAAAGGTACACCTTTACTATAAATACCTGATTTAGTAATATATGGGATTATTTCATACTTTATGTTGTCTATGAAACCTCCATCTTCTACCTCAAACAAACTATCATGTGATTCTATTTGTAACATCTATTTCTTCCTTCCTTCACGTGAGTCCTTTCTATGCATCCTTTTTGTGCCTTATCTATAAACAATATTATAATCACGTGCAAAAAAACAATTGGGATTCGAACACTCGGCCTTGTAATCTACATCCTGCATGTATTTGTTTAATTTGGGGACATGCTTTTCTACATGACCAAAAAAATTAGAAACTGTAATAAATAATTATCTAAGGTATTGAATCATTTATTTGACACATTCCACGAAATAAATTTTGAAAGTAGAAAAGAGTAGGATACAAATATTTGAAAATTTCACTTTCCCACTTTTAAAGCAAAAGTGTGGGCTATTGAAATTTTAAATATTCGAAAAGATGGGGGATTTCAAATTTCAAAATTTCTATTTTTCCATGATGTAAAAATAAAAACTAAGAAGGTCAATCATATCTTCATTATATTAATCGCTATGATGAAAAAAATCGTAGTAATTTGACCTTAAAAACAAACATAATGAAAATATATATTAAAACAAACATAATTAAAATATATATTATACGAAAACAAAATAAATAAGTCCTTAACATAGTTTTAAGTGTCAAATAAATGTCACTATGTATTCTAATACACTTAAAACTATGTTAAGGACTACTTAATAAGGCTAGCGATCCAAAGATGTTATATGATACAAGTATAATCCATTAACAACACTAGTGTTCCAAAATTGTACAAATAGTATTTATAATAAAAGAGATAAAGGTAGGAGCATAAATGCGACTACTAAGCTATACCATGTTTTACTATTTTATGGCTATTTTCAAACTAATAATTTGTTGATCCTAGGGTCTGATATGGCATTTCATTAATAAGTAAAGGATCCTAGCGGTTACTAAGCATTTTTCTTTGATAGGAAACAATGTGAATTATGTGTTCAAATTAATATATCTTATGGGAACTACATAATAAGGCTAATGATCCAAAGTTGTTATCTTACACAAGTATAATCAATGAAAAACAATAGTGTTCCAAAATCTATACAGATAGTGTTTATAATGTCAAGAGGTAAAGTTATTAGCATAATGACCGCTAAGCTATACCATGGTTTTTATATATGGAATTTGTGTTGAGCCTAGGCTTTGATATGGCATTTCTATCAATAAGTAAAGGAGCCTAGTGGTTGCTAAGCATTTTCTTTGATAGGAAATGTTGTGAAACAAGTGTTGAAAAAATATATCTTATGGGAACTACATAATAAGGATAACAATCCAAAGATGTTATATGATACAAGTATAATCAATAAAAACCCTAGTGTTCCAAAATGATACATATAGTGTTTAAATAAGAAACAATTGATTTTAGTGGCCATTAAGTTGTTCCATTTAATAATTACAAAAGCTTAGCATTCTTAAGCCTTTTCTCTCATACAAAAATATGTGAATTATATGTTACAAAAATATGTCTTGTGATAACTATATAAGTCATAATCCCTCTTGAGGGTTTGTAGTGCAACACTTGGATCCACTAAGTAAGGACCAACCAATATGAAATAATTTTAATTAATGAAAAAAATAGCGATGATATTTACTTTTATCGTTATTCTCAAATTATGAAACTATCGATACTAACATCTATTATGCCATTACTTCGATAAGTAATGAATCTACCCATAACTCCATTAATACAATATGTCCTGTATACATGTATTTCACATTGTCTTATATAACCAAAAATTTTGAGCTACCACTAACTCTGTTAATGTCATTTGTTGTTCAAACACTCTCCCCAAAATAAAAAAATTAGATCTTCCGACGCCTACACTCTAACTATCTTCCTTATTCTTGTTAGAGGCATTTAATCCTCTCGACTATAGTATGACTTATATATACATAAGTCACACTTTGTCTTGTAAAAAAATTTGAGCTACCACAAACTACATTAATGTGATTTATTTCTTGAACACTCTTTTCAAAATACCGAACATTAGATCTTAATGTCCTCTACACTTTTCCATTCAATAAGTGTAAATGGCTAAAAAATAATTTTTAAGTTGTTCTTTTATATGTTGACTAGAAGCCTATCTGCCACTAAAATGTATATTTTTTAATGTTCCTATCATGCCATCTATGGAATGTTATAGATTGTCTAACTCATATATAATAATTTCAAAATTTTCAAATGGTTTCTTATATTTAAATGCATCATAATTGGCTATTAGAGTTTTAGACAAAAAAATTATTATTGATTTGATCCATAAAATATGAATTAATGTTGTCGATTGAATGAAAGATAAGATGTCTTGAAGAATCCTAGTGGTCACTAACCATTAAGTCAATTAATCTCTAATGATACAAAATTAAGAATTCTAGAGTTTGGTGACCATTAGCGTAATATTTAAATTCCTTATTAGACAATGCGAGAAAAAAATGTAAACTTCAAAAATGTCCTAATTTTTTTATGTATTTTAATCTAATTATAGGTAAAATGTCTTCCATTTTTGCGCTCTTCACGATAATTCCTTTCATCGTATGTGGTAATTGTTGGAAGAAAAGAGATGAGGGATGGTTTTAAAATCCATTCCCCGAAAACTACCATGTGGACATGTGGTTATTTTTATAGATGAAAATCAAGAGGAAGCTATTATTGTTCTATCCTCAGAAGTTATTGATTCGGGAAATTGTTTGTTTAGGTGGAACATAATGACTTTGAAAACAATAAGTATCTTATTTTGGATATGAAGTTGGATGTTTCTTTATTTAGGAAACGGTAAATGTATGCCTCTATAAACAGTGGGCCATATTCTTGTTCAATATATGGCTGGAATTTGGGGATGCTTATAGATTCGACAAAATTGGTCTTTCAATTGCGGATGAAATTCATAAAGCTATATTTAAATTATTTAGAAAAAACGTATAAAAACAAAATAAACCTCTTCCGTTTGTCATTTCTTGCATATAAAAGGTTTTCTTACACCTCCACAGTATGCCAAGTTGTTAACTATGCTTTGAGACAAACATATTTGACTAAATTGGAGATAGACCCACCTAAATCAAAGTTACGTTGTTGAAGATGGAAACTACTATATTCGAGAAAACAAAACCTTGGACTATTCATTAGTTTCATTTATTTTTGTTCAATGGTGAATTATTTTCAATTGATGTTTCAAGATGTCATAACACCTCCAACATATCAATATCATTCGATAGATGATGAAAAAATTGTCCTAATTTTCCACTCCATGTTTATAAATGTTATTCCTACACATACAAATGTAATTCTTCTTCCCTTATTACAATCTACAAAAAAATTGTAGAACTCCATGATCTGAAAGACGTGGAAAGTGATGATGTGAAATTTTCTATACTTGATGGCCAACATACAATTTTTGGCAAAAAAATATTATGGGCCCAAAACTTATAAGTATTTACATTCAAGGCTATGATATCAAAAGTCTTGCATTATATTTGAAAATGCATCTATCGAAGCCATTTATAATATCTTCAAACAACATAATGAAGTAAAATAAAATTGGATAGAAACTAAGTTTTTTGATTTTTGTACAAAGCTAGATCAGTTTTCAATCGCTATGATGTCCACAATAACCGTGGATTGACAAAAATAAAGATGGAAGATTGGAAGGTAAATAATTTTAATTGTATTTCATTGGTTATTAACTTTTACTTTCTTCATATAAAAATATAAAATATATTTGTTCTTTGTGTTTCACCTCTAAGTATGTGATAAAAAAGATAAAGGTTATGGGCATAGGAGGAATACCTATGAATAGTCGGGAGAAGGTTGAGCACGTTGTTGAATTAGATCGGCCGAATGTGAGAGCTTATTTTTACCTAGGAAGAACTACCTATAAAAGCACAACCGGACCACATGATAGAGTTAAATAGTATATGGTAGTGGAATGCCTAGCGATTGCTAGTTTTGGGAAGTGTGACACTTCCTAGATGGTTGTCAATCCACTAATTTTATTAATTTAATGAAAATAAATGTGAGAAATAAAGTTCCTATTGCTAACACTTTGATTTAGGTGTCTCAAAATGTTATCAACTCACTAGATTAAGAAAATTATTGAAGTAAAAGCTAATCTAGGATTAGGAAATATGAGGTTCTAGTTGAGAAAGGTCATTCGGGTGTTAGGAAAGGTGCGGGTGAAGTTTGGTTACGTTTTGGGTTATTTGGTGAAAGTTATAAGCTTGTTGGTTTATAATATATTATCACTCTCATATGCTAATTTTGGTTAAGTGACGATGCCACCTACGGTAATGGACCAATGCCAGTTGGATAATTGGTGTTGATAGGGAAATTTAGTAATAATATTAAAAATGGGGTTTTGGGAACTCTCTGTGATTTCACAGAGAGTGATGGAAGTTTAGGTGATGTTATGGGATTATTCTAAGGACTTAGAGGTAGAAATATATAGGTTCGGGCAAGGTATGATGGGTAAACAAGAAGATAGTTAGATGGAGGTGGTACAAGAGAGATACATGTTAGGTAGAATAAGGAATGCAACAGATAGCTAATAAAAAACAACTAATCTACTAAAAATGAAAAGGAAGAAACAATACTTGTTGAATATAGGTAGAAAGTAGATGGTGGTGACGGTTGTGAAGAAAGGTGGTCCCGAATGAATGCGGTAGTAGTTGGAAGGCACAAAGCTTCCTATTGATAATTTTGCACTTATGCAAAATGGGAAACTTGAAACTTTCTTTGAATGGAAGGAACTTATGAAATAAGCCTAACTAGGAAAGAAAAGGAAAAGTGAACTGCCTTTGTATTAGTTTCAAAATGTAAGCCCTTAACCTAGGGTGTCTTTACAGTATCATTTATCGGTCATGATTGTGCATCGGTTCCCTAAGGAACTGATGCAAAACCCTGACTTAGATGGGAAAGACAACGTAGATTAAGGATGGACATCCAAAATCTTCCACAGGACAACCCACTTTAGGGATGAGGTTGGTTACATTTTCTCGAGTGTTTCACTTTTCGGTTGTTATCAGTTATCTCAAGTTCATAATTATAATAAAATGAGAGTTTTCTAGTGTGTATGAGTTGTACATTTTTCATTTTACATCATGTAAATGAAAGAATAATGCAAAACAGATAAAGTTACAGCTCATCACATGAATAAATTCTCATTTATTTCATAATTATTAAGTACAGTGAACCCACACAAGCCATGGGAATAACTCTAAAAACAAGAACAAAAATGAAAGTACATATACATAAAGTTGTGAACAAAGGAAGAATGGAATCCATCATTTCCTAGAATTCCATCAGTTTTAGTTGAGTTTTTTTCCTCATTTCTCCTCTCCAAAATATTCACAAGTTGCTTTGCCATTGTATGTGAATTTGAAAAGAGATTTTATTAGAGCTCTGGATTTCAATCTTGTTGTATTCACAACTTTAAGCAGATGAAATTTCAAAAATGAATTTGAAATCAGAATGATAGAAGAAAATCAAACATTGATTGATACGGTAAAATTTCAATGCATGAAGTACTAAAAGAGAGAAAATCATAACAATTAAAAAAGAAACAATTTCCAAAGTACTAGTTCTTGTATTCATAATACAGATTGCAACTTCCTTTTTTAGATGGTGATTTCAATTGCCAATGTCAAAGTACATGTTCGGAAATAAATAAATGGATACAACTAAGTAAAGGAATGGTTTTATTATCTAGAAAGGTCATTAGATAAAAATCACATCTTAAGTACTATCAAGCCTAGAAATAATGTTTAGAGTGAATTGATATTCAAAAGACACAAGTTTCAGTTAGTGCAATGTAAACAAGAGCTCAACATCTATGTGGAGAATAAACATTAATAGCTACAGTCACTTTAGAGCCATTTTTAGAGTGAATTATTTTCATGATACTTGCAAAATAGCTGAAGATATAGATCCTAGCAAAGGAGAAGAATGATGATATGAAGTTTATAAGAATAAAAATACAAATTACACAATAATACCACAAGATCCTCTTTCCAAAACAACATCTACTGATCATATTTAAGGAATGAAGATCTATTTTGCAATTTTCTCAAGCTGTTAAGACATCTTAGAAATTTTCATCGGCTCCCAATGATCATTTTCAAAGGCAATTGGACCCAGAAAATCCAGTTACCATTACATAACTTCAAGATTATTATTCAAAGAGCATGAAGTATGTAGGTCACAACCCAATGTAATGGCTCTAATCCAAATGAATACAAATGCAAAGATCTCATAGCTTCAAGCTTAAAATAATAAAGTGCAAACTTTTTCAAGATCATGTAAGTAAGTATACTACTCTTAGTATATAAGCCATTATGATCTAGGGTATCAAACTACATCAAACAATTCAAAACAAATTGAAGTTTAGAATAATCTCCATCAACTTAAAGTAACAAGATATTACTCAAATGAGTTTAAAGTTTGAGATGTGAATTTTCTAGATCAAGAGTAATTTTTGGGTTGCAATATTCATTCACGAATCACAAAGAAACCATCACATAAGTATGTGAAAAGAGAAACAAAACACCAATTTTTAATTATATCGAGCTTTCACTCTACACAAAGGATGAAATCATTTTTAAAAAAATTTAAGAATTATTTTAAGGAACATGGAGCAATCAAATATGGTTGGAATGAGCAAATGATGGATTGTAACTTGAAAAGATTTCAACAAATCGAGAAGAGATTAACCAACATCTAGCTTTCGCGAGGAATGAATGAAAACAACAACAAGCTCATTGTAAATTTAGCCTAGAGTAGAGAATCAATCATCTCAAGTAAAAAATAGTGTATCTGTGAACTAGAGCATCAAACCCATAAATATATTTTTGTAGATATGATAATCATTTTAAATCTATAATCCAAGGGAATGATAAGTTCAATCCACATAAAGTAGTTTACAACCCATAATCATATTCATGTAATAATAGAAATGAAACAACTAACAAAAAGGTTTAAGGACACATCTTTAAGACCTAAATCTAGAACGTATGCATGAAATTGCTTAGATTTCACTTAAAATTTGTATCGAACAAATACATAAACAAATACATTGCAGCAAGTGAGAATAGTATGGAGTTAAGATTTCTCTATAATAACTCAAAATAGATTTCATAAGGGACACATAGCTTTGATAAACAAAGAAATGGAACCCAAGAGGTTAGATTTGGGTAAAAAAATCATAGCCCATTTTCTTTTACAAAGAAATGTCATTATAACTCACCTCAAAAGGGAAAACCTATTTTAAAGAACAAAAATCCATGAATCAAATCATCAAAGAGAGGAATACAATATTGTAACCAAAACCCTTGTGTAGATAAAAGATACAACATTAAAGCGAGAGGAAAATAGAGGTTTATCTCAAGAATAGTGTCCATGGAGTTGTAGAACTCCCAAATGTAGAAAAATGACCTTTTCCAAAAAACCACAACTTGTAAGCCCCAAATATAGGGTCATTTCCTTGAAACCAAGATCTCAAACACCCTCCACCGGATGGAATAAAGAAATAATGGTGAGCTAAAACTCATAATAGTAGAACTTAAAGAAATAAGGAATGAGTACCCATAAAATGACAAGCTAGTAGATATGAGAGTAAGGTTTGTTGCCTAATAAACACAAATCACAGATCATATTTACCTACATAGTGATCCCAAATGGAAACATTGATTAAAAAATTGAATCCACCGAAGAGAATACAAATGATGATGGCCATGTATAAAGAATACAAATTCAGTTTTGAAAATGCTTGCAAAAACCAGTGTTTTCAAAGATCGAAGCCCAACCATTTGCAAAAATGGAATCCTTAAAACAAACAAACCCTCAACATAAAGAAAGGTGGAGATTCACTGAGAGAAAAAGAAAAATAACGAGGCTCCAGGAAATAAAGAGCTCCATTTCCATTCATGGTGGCACAAAAATTTCAATAGAGTTTCTCTTTCTCATGAGCTCAAAATGTAAAAATGCAAAGTGACTTAGGGTTTCAAAGTTTTGCCTTTTCCAAACTAGATGAGTTAACTAACTCAATCCCAAAGAGTTAAAGGATTTATGTTGCATATCAGGAAATTATAAAGATTAATGGTTAAGAATCATTCACTAAATTCTATGCAAACTTAAACCTTGACCGCAGTTGCTTCAAAACTCTATCATAGTTTAAGAAATTGTACGTATCAAGCTTCAAAGAAACCCTAATCAAGGTGGATTTGGTCAATCATTGACATCAAATGATGGGGTTGAGCATCACATGAAGGGGGAAAAGGTACTAATAAACAAAATCATTTACATTGACCTTGGTCTAAGGCCCAACTTTAATCTATGCTCATATGCAATGATCAAACCATAAGGTCCGACAAACAATAATTAATGCCAAAGATAAATAAAAAAAGGGTCAAATCAAAATTTCTATGTTAAATCAAAGGAAGGTATCAATGAAGACATTCCATACATATTCCATAAATCAAAGCATGCATTATGTGTTGATATAAAATGTGCCCCCCACAGTGGGAATGAGTATCTTTCTAATTTTATGCATGTAATGATGAGCTTGAGACAAATAAGACTACACTACATGATAAGGAGGTCAACATCGAGCTCACGATGTTCGGTTTGAAGTCCAAATTACCTTATTTTCACAAAGTAAAGGTATTTTTTTCTTGCACATGCCTACATGTGGTCCCCACATGGGTGAATAATTTTGTGAAATATTGGAGATCAAATGATTTATTTATTTTCTTGCAAAAAGTATTATTTTTCATGTGATCACTACATGACAAAAAGAGATAAAGACAAGATACCCTTGCAGTAGGTGAATATGCAAGTGCTAAATCAAAGATTAACTATGATAATTTTATCAACAGAAAGAATACCAAGTTACATGCACACTAGAGGAGAGTTCAATAGTAAACAAAAGCTATTATTATCTAATTTTATTCACCCAAGTTATTTATTATATTAAAATAGATTAGTCAACTACACTTTGACTAAGTGAATTTTTGTAACTAAGGCTATTAATGCCTCATTGTACAATCATGATTATTTTTATCCCTTTATTTATTCATAAAAAAGGCTAAAATTAACATGCATGGGCAAGTACAAACTATAGCCTATTTTTAGGAGGGGTTGGGTGAAGTATTTTTGTTATATTGTGTGCACTAGCAAGGCACAAGGAGGACTTTTGGATACAGGAGTGTTGAAGCATATTTTTGCTAGTTTTTCCCTTGAATGAGAATCAATTTTTTCATTCCAATTACTTGCAATGGTGTGTATCTTTCTATTAATTCTTGTGAATGTTAATTCCCTTATTTAAATATCTTGACTTGATGCAAATTTGTTTTTTTCTATACAGTCTTAGTGTGCATGTTAGCTCTGTGTTGTTGTGATTTATTCCCTAAAAATACAAGTGTTTTCCTTAATATCAAGCTTAAAACCCATTGGTTCATGCACGTACAACTTGTTCTCAATTTTATTATGCATGTAATTAGTCAAAGCCCTCAATAAATTTGGTGTATCACCCCATTTAATTTCAGTTACAACAATCTTTTTACCCTCAAAAACCCAAAAAAATTGTTTAGGATACATCAATAAGGAATTGGCCTTGATACCAAAGACTCACCTCAACAATAGGTATACCCACAGACCTGAGGTGTTTCCATTATATCTACGGAAGTGAGAGATAAAGAAATCTTAGAACCCTTGTTGTCATCTCTCAATAAGGGTGCACTTCTAAGAGATAACAATTTTTGGCATGTTGTGTGGGATGATAACTACTATTGATGTGTTTTGAAGATTACAGATCCAAATTAGAACTCATCTAACGACTCTGTAAATCTGATTTCAGATCAGTATAACACTTTTCAACATCATGAAATTATTCAGTTTGGAGCATTTTTTCATGTATTTTTCCAAGAAAAGCATATCTGTTATTTTTTTATCAGTTTTCTTCTGAACAACAGACCCATTTTTCATATTTCTATATTTTATGAGGTCCAAACCATGAACCCTCATTTTCAACAATATTATCAGCCAAACTAGTAACCTTTTTATCCATTTTCCCCTTTAGATCATTTCTATGACCCCTATCAGAATGAATATCCTTATAACCCAAACCTTAGAAATCAATATGATTATCAATATGATGATTATTATGTTGTTCAAGGTCAAAGTTATGCAGAGGGTTATGTTGATTATGAAAAACTTATAGATCTTGAAATTGATTTTAATGAACTTAAGAAGTAATTTTTAGTTGTCAAGGAACATTATGAAAAGTTGCAAGCAGTGAAAAATTATAGGCATCAAGTTGAGGAACCCTATCAAAAGGACTTTCCCACTTACCTTCCCTATCAAAATCTAATACCTACATATTCCCTTTTCATCCAAAGCAATGTATTCATAATTTTCCAAATTTTCACATTGCTGCAAATACTATCTTTCTATTCCACAAGAAAAGATTAAAAGGAAAATTAAGTTTCCAAGATTTCATTCTATTGTTGTCCAAATCAAAACCTTATATATCCTAGTCCTTTGTTCGAAAAGTTTTAGTTCAAGTTGAATTCAAGCCCATTCCTCCTCCTTCACCCATAGTTTCAATTCACAAAGGAGGAAATCAAAATATTATTCAGGAGGGGAAACCAACTAAATAAAATAGTAGGCCTAATTTTTTTGAGCAGAGCATACAACAATGGGTTACAAAATTTCATCTTTATTGCATTCCAAAGTTGAAGAAAGAATCCATGCAAATGGTGAATTTTCATGAAATCTATTAAAACTAAATGATGATCAACAATTGGTATATTTTGTAGTTTTAAATGAGGATTTCAAGATAAATTTTGAAGATAAATTAGTAAATTTAGGGAATGATCAACATGTTTGCATCTTATCGATTTCAGTTTTAATTAGGAAAATAAGATAAAGTAAATTCAAGATGATTCAAAGGATGCATCGGAATGTAAAGATCCTTATTGTATTACATGCATAGAGACTTCTACCCTTTTGGATGACTACGATTGCCTCACAAAGAAAATCAAAATCCACTATAATCAACCTAGATCAACAATCTATCATAAGAGAAATTTTTGAATATTCAGCATGCATAGTGAGCTTGAATAATAAGGATGAGATGGAATATATAGTTTTCAGGTCAAATTGGAATGATGAAGCTGAATAATCAGTCGTAATAGTCATATTACAACAACTTGAAGAAGCTGAAATGAATCCAAATCAATCTCAAAAGGATATAGTACAATAGTTCAAAAAGGATGAAAGTTCATCACATCAGCTTGAAGATGATAAAAAACACCTTGAAGAAGCAAAACAACTTCAAAATAAATCTAAAAATGTGCTTAGTCTTGATAAAGAGGTCATAGAATCATATCGGATCGGAAAAAAGAGTTTTTCAGCTATTTGGAGCCCTTGTCCTATCCGGTACCTAGCTTGTTCTCAGCCAAGTTACAATAGTACAAAATTCATGTTTGCTCTAAAGAACAAAAATGAGTATCAAGTTCACAAGAATTAGTCCCAAAACCTCTCAAAACTATTTGTAGATTAGTTAGAAATATTCTTCATGTTTTGGGCTGATTTTTGGAACAAATTCAAGGTACATATCTCATTTTTAGTTCTATCATGTTACTGGTTTTACAAGTTGAATTCATTGCCTCGATTTTGGAGAAAAGGAAGCTATTTTTTGCTACATGTTTCAGGATTTATTTAGCTTTAATTTGCTACTAGTTAGAGTAGGTTAGATTAGGATTTCCCTTTCAATAAGTGCAGTTCATGCACATTGTAGCTTTCAAATTTAATAAGTGCATTTATGCATGTGATCTAGTTTACTAGATCCTTTCCCAGCTTTAGTTTATTTTTCGAAGGGTTAGTTTTTTAGAAAAGGCATATTTTGGTTATATGATTTGACTCCATGCCCAATGGACTAGAGAAAGGCACTGGTCTTACAAGCTAGTAGGTAGATTTCACCACAGGATCACTAGAAATGTTGATAATTGTTACACTTGTGCAAAAATGGGAAACTCGAAATTTTGTTTCAATGGAAGGAATTAATGGAATGAACCTAACTAGGGGAGAAAAGGAGAAGTGGACTATTATTGTATTAGTTTCAAAATGTCATCCCTCGACCTAGGGTGCCTTTCCATATCATATCTCAATTATGATCATGCATCGGTTCCATTAGGAACCGATGCAAAACCTTGACTTAAACAACAAAAATAACATAGATTAAGGTTGGACATCCCAAAGATTACACAGGGAGAGCCCACTTTAGGGATGAGGTTGGTTACGCTTTATCTCTGTTTAACTTTTCAATTATTTTAGATAAGATAAAAAAGGTTTGGTTTTAAACCAGGGACCAAAAAAAC
This sequence comes from Taxus wallichiana var. yunnanensis, assembly GCA_018340775.1. Taxonomy (NCBI): domain Eukaryota; kingdom Viridiplantae; phylum Streptophyta; class Pinopsida; order Cupressales; family Taxaceae; genus Taxus; species Taxus wallichiana. Next base: position 10,641,578 of record CM031239.1, read on the forward strand.
CCATACAAAGAGGAGAAAGTTTTTCAAAGACAAAAACTAAAACAGATCCATGGAGGTAGATTCAAAAACACTTAACAAATTCCCACAAAAAGGGCCAAACTACAAGAGTTTATAAATTAATATAGAGTTTTTTGAAGTCCCAAAGGGATAGAGACAAAGGAAATCAAACAAAACAAAACAAGAACAATATGTACACAATTAGTTTACCATAGTATTCTTTATGAGATCTAGTACTTGGACCACTATCTCTCCTACCAGCCACCTTGATAATGACCCTTTTTAGATGGTTGACTTCCTCATTCTTAGTCTGGGTCTCGACTTTCTCTTCCCTATGATCCTTTCTATGATTGGACTTAACAACCATATGTGAGTTGTCACCAGTATCTGAATCCTCACTATCGAAGAACTCAAAGATCAGCTTCACCTTGTTTTTTTCCTTCCTTAGTAGTAACTGATAATGCATAATAGAAAATTCCTCCTCTTTCATAACATAATCAGCTTGGATACCCCTAATGGTTTTGTTTTGGGAATCAATTCTTTGATGGAAATATTTCAGCTCTTGTATGAGGTTTTTGTTGACGGTGAGAATGGTGTCAGTAGTGGTCTCAACCCTCATCAGTCTGGCCTCCCATTCAACAAGTTCCTAGGCCCTTTTAGTGGAATTTTCATCCAAATTATTGATTCCTTTTTTAAGATTACACAAGGCATCCATGATACCCTTATCTAGATCAATAACTTTCTATTTCTTAATTTTTTTAATGCAGGAAGCGAGGGTTTCCTGATCAAAATCATGGTCATTGACAGGGAAAGGAATGGTCATTTTACCTCTTTGAACCATGAGAAGAATGAGACCTGGTGGAGGGGGATATCTGTCTTCTCTTTCTTAAAATCCTCAATGGTTGAGAGAAACAACCGATAGAGAAAATAAGAAAGACTCATAGTCTGGTCTGATGGAAAAAATTGAGGATAGACAAATGATGAGTAATTTTTTTTTGAAATTTTCCTTCAAACACTAGCCCACCTATCCGGAAGATAGGTGTGAGCAATACCATCATCATAAGCTATGATTTTTCCCAGCTTCAAAGAAAGTAGAAATTTCATTTTTTTCTTGGTTTTGTCTTTAAAAATTTTGAGGCCCTCCATTTTTAACCTAGTAACCTCAGAGATTACATTCTCAAAAACATCAATATGAACCCCATGAAAAACAAAACCACCATCCTTCTAGGAAATAATGAAATCAACAGATAGGATAGGGTCATTACCTTTGAGCCATTGAATGAACTTGGTAAAACCACCTTTATGTAGCAATTTCCATAGACCCATGTCATTTTTGAGGTGGAGAAAAGTAGAGGGATCCATTATCACCCTATCACCCCCCATGAAACCTATAATATGAACACCTTCATATACCCAAGAGATAAACTAGGAAAAATTGGGGAAAAAGCAAGTGAAATTGACAAGGCTAGTTTTCTAAAAAAGGGAATTCCTTTCAAAAACCCAAGCATGCAAACCAGGGGTGTCATCATAACCCTTCCTCCTACATTGTTTCATCATTAATGAGCTTGTTCACCTGACCCCAAGGAGTACGTGTCCCAATCCACATCTCCAAATCCACCATGGCAGTACCTTTTTAGCCAGTGCATCTATCGATTTGTTCCCCACCCAATAAGTGTGTTGAATGACCACTTGTTCAAATGAAGCAAGAATGGAACGTACCTCCATAATCAAATTATTAAGCTTCTAGCCACATTTTATGCTATCCTTGAGGGAATTTATGACACACGTTGAATCACCCTCAATAATCATATTTTTATCCCTAAATCGTGATAAAATCTAACACCCTAAAGCATGGCTCTGGCCTCAACAACGTTGTTCGATTGGTTTCCTATGGGCCCTACATAGGCACCAATGTAATTTCTGTTATGGTCATGAACAAGACCCCATTTTCTAGCCACTTTATTGTTCACATGGGTCAAGCCGTTAAAGTTGAGCTTGTGGCTACCATCCGGTGGTTTTATCCATTTGACATTAAGTTTCAATTTTTCCTTAATGGTGGTGGTGGATTCAACCTCTAAGTTTCTAAGAACATCCATTTCCCACTCCAAACACACTCTGACCTGTTTGGGTTTAAGGATCCTAGAGTTATCCTTAAGAGCTCTTTCACTTTATCAGACACCCTGCTTAAGCTGACTGATTTGTTCCTGAAGATCCTATTGTTACATTCAATCTAGATTCCCCACAAAACATGAGGCAGGGCCAACTTCCACATTTTTTTACCATGTCATTCTGAAAATTGAAGTTCCACTACTTAGGTAAGAGGGCCACATCTCCCAAAAGGACCCACTACACATTGAAGATACATAGGATCGCATGAAGACTTGAAAAGAGAAGGGACATTCCAGAAATAAGTTCTTGATGGTTTCTTCATTGTCCTTACACAACCCACATCTATTAATAATGATCATTCCCCTCCTTCTGAGTCAATCCACAGTAAGGACCTTACCTTTGATGACTTCCCAGAAAAAAATTGATCTTAGGGATAAGATGCTTATTCCAAACCTTCCTCCAAATGATAAAATTTTGTCAAATATCCAGATTTTACCTCATAATCCCTGTGTTAGTGAGTCTCTAGATTAGCTCATCCTTAATCTTTGTCAGGTAGGATATGAAGATCCCTGAGTTTCCTATTTAACTCATGAAAAGGTTGAATATCCCCATGAAATAAAGGAGGGGAAGGATAGGATACCATCTGTGTTCCTCATCCCAGTAATTACACACAAGATCTCCCTTCTCATTAGAGTAGAAATGCCAAAGCTCACTCCATGGGCTATTCAAATTGAGGGAAACATCCTCCACCCAAGGATCCTCCCAAAATTGATTTTAGAACCATCTCCAAGGTTCCATTTTCACCCCTTGATTAACAATTTTCTAGTTTGACATAGGTTGTTCTAGAATATAGAGCCTCTTGGGAGCACCATGTCACTGAAGAAATCCATCATTCTGCCAAAGGGTAGAAAATATTTTTCTTTCAGAATAGTCACCCAGATACTAGCCTCTTTATGTAGCCTCCACCCCACCTTAGCAATGAGGGTGTGGTTCATAATCTGAATGTTCTTTAGACCCAAACCACCCTTGTCCTTGGGTTGAGTAACCTTGTCCCAAGAAACCAAAGGTAATCTATTTTTATCCTCAGATCCAATCCATAGGAACCTTTTCTGAATTCCTTCAATGGTCTTCTTGACTCTTCTTGGAAGAATAAAAATGGACATGATATACATCGGAATGCCTTGCATACTACTCTGAAGAAGCTGAGCCTTCCCAGCTTGAGAGAGTAAAGATCCTTTCCAAGAGGCAAGATTCTTATGAAATCTCTCAATGAGTTGGTTCCAACCTCCTTCTTCAATTTTACTCCCACAGAGAGGCATTCCCAAGTAGGAATCTAGGATATTTTTGATATTACAATCCAGGATGGTAGCCAATATTTTATGTTGTTCCTCTTCAACATTTATAAAGAAACAAGATATTTTCCTAAAGTTAATTTTCTACCTTGTAGCTCTCTCATACTTCTTAGTGATACCTTTGATAGTCCTGATTTCTTGAACAATGCATGACCCAAAAGGATGTATCATCAACAAACTACTTGTAGACATTGATTTTCAATACCATTGGCCACCTTAATCCCCTCCATGTTTCCTTCTCTCTGGGATTTAAGGCATAATATACACAAAGTTTCAGCAACAATTATATATAGAAAGGGGGATAAAGGATCCCTTGTCTCAACCCCCTTTCAACTTTGAAAAAACCATTGGGTTTTCCATTTATGATAATAGAGAAGCTCAAATATTTAGTACAAGCTTGAATCATTTTAATAAAATGAGAGTTATAACCCAACTTAGAGAGAAGAGAGTACAAAAAGTCCCAAGAAATTATGTCATAGGATTTTTGCATGTCCAACTTCAAAATCATAGCTTCCCTTCCTAAAAGTTCCACAGAATGAATAGTTTCATGAATTGTAATAATACTATCCAGAATTTGTCTACCAGGCACAAAGGCCCCTTGGTTGGGAGAAATGAAGTTACCAAGGGTCTCCCTAAGTCTGAAGGCCAATAATTTAGAGATGAGCTTGTACATGGTGTTGCACAAACTAATTGGTCTAAAGTCCCCCAGATCCTTAGCACCAGGTTTTTTTGGGTATGAGGGAAATAAAAGTATGATTAATTTGTTTGAGTAAGCAACCTGATTGGAAAAATTATTGAACAATAAAAACCACATCAGTCTTAACAATATCCCAATAAAGTTGGAAAAAAGGCTGGGAACCCATCCAAGCCAGGATTTTATCACCTTCCATAGCATCTAGAATAGCTTTGATCTCCTCTTCAACAGGGATAGAAATGAGAACCTGATTTTCATCTAGACTAATAGTTGGTTCAAAGAGGTCAAGGATTTCTTCCCTAGTAACTTCATCATTAAGAAGGTCCTCAGTAAAAGATTTTTGAAGAAGGAAACAATGGTAGAAGAAATATATTTATCATCAGTGGCCACATCCCCATTACCTTTCTTGATCTCTTGAATACGTAGTTTATTGGCTTTAATAGTAGTAGAGATATGAAAAAATTTAGTGTTCTGATCCCCCTCCTTAAGCCACGTGATTCTCAATTGCTACTTCCAATAAACCTCTTCCCAATGTAGAATATTGTGGTAATCAAATAGAAGGATCTTTTCTTTAGCTTTTTCCTTAGGGCTCCACCCTCCTTGTTCCATGTTTTCTTCAAGAATCCTAAGATCCTCCACTATTCTACTTTTTTGGAGAAATTTTTTCCAAAAATTTCCTTATTCCAAACTTTCAGATTAACTTTGATATTTTTAAGCTTGGTGGTCACTTTGAACATATTGTTACCTCTCACTTCAATGTCCCACCAGTCCTGAAGTATCTATTCCAAATTTGGGTGAGTAGTCCACATATTTTCAAACTTGAAGGGTCATCCCACATTGTGTGCTCTAACACCCATTTTGAGGATTATTGGGTTATGGTCCGACCCAATCCTAGGAAGGGAGGAAAGAGTGTAATGTTGTTGCTAAACCCACTAAGTATTAACAAGAAAATGATCCAATATTATTTGAATTAGATTGTCCCCCTCTCTCCTATTGGACCAAGTGAATTTGGAGCCACTGAGATTCAGATCTATTAAGGCATTCCAACCCATAAAATTACCCAAGTCCTCCATACTTTCTGTGAAAACATTAATACCACCTTTCTTCTCAGAAGGAATGAGGGGGTATTAAATTCTCCACCAATAATCCAATTTAAGTCATTAAACATTCTTCTGAAAGTGGTCAGCTGCTCCCATAGCTCCCTTCTTCCCATAGAGGTGTTAGGAGCATAGAAATTAGATAGAATAAACTGATTTCTAGTTCTAACTTTAGTAAAACAAATAGCAATATGATGTTGATTGTTGATAAGGGAAAACCCTCCAGTTTATCCTTTTTCCACATGCACAACAATCCTCCTGAGGCACCAATAGAAGGTTGACAGTGGAATCCAAAATATTTCCAAAAAGAAGCCTAAAAATCCTTCATCCTTATGTCATTCATCTTAGTCTCTTGTAACATTAACATGTCAAGTTTCTCTTTCTCTTTTAAATCCCACAAAATCCTATGCTTACTAGGCTGATTAAGGCCCCTAATATTCCAAGAAATGCAAATCATTTATGATAAGAGGATTTCTTACCCAACACTAATGGTTTTTGGTGACCTTCCATGATATCTTTCTTTGTCACTTTATCCTTTTTTTCCTTTTCTAAAGGACATCCTGGGATGCCTTATTTTCTCCTACATCCACCTTAGATCTGGTTTGTGGTGTTGAAATCTAGTTTGGGGATGGCCTAGTTTTAGGGATGAGAAAATTCAAGCTCACCATAAGTGCACTCTCTTTTAACTACATATGTCTTCTTACTTCCATCTGGATCTTCTTTTGACAGTTTCTCAGCAACCTCCTATTCCCGTTGGGCATCCTCCACAATAGTAGAGATGTCCTCTAGATTTACATCTAACATTTGATATATATTTATTACCAGTAGATCTTCCTCTGGTCTATGAGAAAAGAAACTTTCTTCCAAAGAGTCCAAGACTATTGAACCCACTATACTATCCTCCTAACAATCCTCAAAGATCATTGTATCCTCATTTTTATCAGGTTCTTGGGTCTCCTCACTTTTTTTGTCCTTATCCTACCCTTCCTCATCAGTTGTCTTGTCTGGACATTTTGGAACGTGATCCTTGGGATTTTCTATTTGTTTTCATTCAAGATTGACCTTTGACAGTCCACTACCATTTGACTGCATTGAGCCCTTTCCCTTCAGATCTTCCTTTTTCTTAGTCTTCTTATGTAGGGCTTTACAGAGCAACCTCCTCTTTAGCTTTGGGACAAGATTTGATATTATGTTCTTTAAATCAAGAAAAACACATAAAAGAAGCAAACTCATAGTCAATATTTTGGGTGTGAATACCCCATGGTGCTTTGATCTCAATGCTTCTTGGTAAAGGTGTTTTAGGAACTACATTTACATAGAAATGTGTAAAAATAAGCCTCGTTCTAGCACATGTGACCGGATCAATAATGACCAAGGCACCAATGGCCTTAGCTATCCCATGAAGGATATCTAGGTCCCAATATTCCAATGGAAGTCTAGGTAGCCAGACCTAGACATGGTATTCTTTGATAATAGTCTCCAAAGGATTGAATCCGACACCCACTTTTGAACTAGAACCACAACACGACCCATGAACCAAGGCCCCTATAAGAACCCTTAAAAATCCTCCTCCAAGGATAGATGGATCACAAATAATGCATTAGCATAAGCCACAACATCCATCACCCCCTTAGGCATCCATTTCCTATTAGCCCATTTCCTGAATTCTTCAATATTGGGTCTACTACCGGGAATCTTGGCAAGAATGGTATTACACATTGAAGACCGAACCCAATTGGATAGAGATTCTAGTATTTCTAAGAAAGCACCTTTTTCATTACAGATAGGGTTGAGATCGATGGAAGGTACCTATTTGACTAGTTGACCCACCACACACCTCACCCACATGATATAGGGACCCTTGACTTGTTCCACCTTATCCCTTTCCGCATTAAATTGAGCATCCTTCTTGCCCTACTACAGATGTTCCCGATAATCCTCTGCACTAGGAACCTTCTCAGATTCCTTCCCAAAACCAAATTTGAAACCTACTACTCCTGATCCTTTCGGTTGTTATCATTATCTAAGTTCATTAATTATAATTAAATGAAAGTTTCCTAGTGTGTATGAGTTGTACATTTTTCATTTTACATCATGTAAATAAAAGAATAATGCAAAACAGATAAAGTTATAGCTAATCACATGAAGAAATTATCATTTATTTCATAATTACTAAGTATAGTGAACCCACACAAGCCATGGGAATAACTATGAAAATGAGAACAACAATAAAATTACATACACATAAAAATGTGAATAAAGGAAGAATGGAATCCATCATTTCCTAGAATTCCATCGAGTTTGGGTTGAGTTATTATCCTCACCGCTCCTCTCCACCATCTTTACCAACTTCTTCCATTATACCTGAAAGTGAAAAGAGATTTTTTTACGCTCCAACTTTCGATCTTGTTGTATTCACAAATTTAAGCGAGATGAACTTGAAATCCACATGATAGAATAAATCAAACAGTTGATTGAGTACAAGTACAATTTCAATGCATGAAGTACTAAAAGATATAAATTCATGACAAATAACAAAAGAAACAATTTCCAAAGTACTAGTTCTTTTATTCATAAAATAGATTGCAACTTCCTTTTTCAGGATGGTAATTTCAATTATCAATATCAAAGTACATGTTCGAAATAAAGAAATAGATACAATTAAGTAAAGGAATTGTATTATTATCTTGAAAGGCCATTAGATCAAAATCATGGCTTAAGTACTATCAAGCCCAGAAATAATGTTTAGATTGAATTGATATTCAAAAGACAAGTTTTAGTTAGTACAATGTAAACAAGAGCTCAACATCTAAGTAAATAATAAACATTAACAACTACAGTCACTTAAGATCCATTTTTAGATTGAATGATTTTCATGATACTAGTAAAAGAGATACACGTATAGATCCCAAAAAAAGGAGAAGAATGATGATATGAAGTGTATAACAAGCATAAATACAAATGCCACAATGATAACTCAAGATCCTCTTTCCAAAACAACATCCACTGATCATATTTAAGGAATCAAGATACATTTTGGAACTTTTCTCAACTGTTAAGACATCTCAAAAATTTCCATCAGCTCCTAATGATCATTTTCAAAGGTAATAGGACCCAAAAATCTAGATTACCATTACAAAACTTGAAGATTATGATTCGAAGAGCAAGAAGTATGTAGATCACAACCCATTATAATGGCTCTAATCTAAATGAATACAAATGAAAATATCTCATAGATTCAAACTTAAAAGAATAAAGTGCAATATCATGTAAGTAAGGTATTACTCTCGTATATAAGCCATTATTATCTAAGGAATCAAACTACATCAAACATTTCAAAACAAATCAAAGTTTATAATAATATCCATCAACTTATAGACTGCAAGGTTACTCAAAGAGTGAAAATTTCAGAATGTAAATTTTCATATCAATAGAAACAATTTTTGGTTGTAATATTCATTCACAAAGCAAAGAAACCATCACATAAGTATGTAAGAAAAGAAGCAAAACACCAATTTTTAATTCTCTTAAGCCGGAGCTTGCACTCTACACTTTGTTTAAACATTTTTAAAAATTGTTATGTCCTGGAACATGGAGCCATAAAATATGGGTGGAATGAGAAAATAATGGATTTAAACCAAAAGATACCAACAAACCGAGTAGATATTAACAAACATCTAGCTCACAATGAATGGAAAAAATAGTAAGATCATTACAAATTGAGCCCAAAGCAGATAATCAATCGAGTTGAAGTGAAAAGTAGGAGTATCTGTGAACTATAACATCAAACCCATAAAGATATTTTTGTAGATATAGTAATCATTTTATATCTATAAACCAAGGGAATGAAAAATTTAGTCCAAAGAAAGTAGTTTCAAAGCTAAAATCATGTTCATGTTATAACGAAACAAAGCAACTAACAAAAGGTTTAAGGATGCGTCTTTAAGACCCAAATATGGAACGTATTCACAAAATTGCATGTATTTCACTTAAAATCAGTATCGAACAAATACATAACCAAATACATTGCAACATAGTGAGAATATTATGGAGTTTAGGTTTCTCTACAATAACTCAAAATAGAGTTCATAAGGGATACATAGCTCTGATAAATGAATAAATTGAACCCAACATGTTAGATTCACGTAAAAAAATTCATAGCCCATTTTCTTTTGCAAATAAATGGCATTACAACCAAGCTCAAATGGGAAAACCCAAAATGCATAATTTTAAAGCACAAAACTCCATGAAATAGATCAACACAAAGAGGAATACAATATTGTAACCATAAAACCCTCATGTAGATAAAATATACAACATTAAAGTAGAGGAAAGAAGAGATTTACCTCGGGAATAGTGGCATGGACTTTTAGAACTCTCGAATGTAGAAAAATGACCTTTTCCAACAAACCACGGTGGAAGCCCCAAATATAGGTTCATTTCCTTGAAAAAATATCTCAAACACCCTCCACCGGATGGAACAAATCAAGAATGGTACGCTAAAACTTAGAATATCATAGCTTAAACAAATGAAGGAACACGTACCCAAAAAATGACAAGCTAGTAGATATGAGGAATAAGGGTGGTTGCCCAATAAACACAAATCATATATCAGATTTACCTTACACAAAGTGAGCCCAAATGCCAACATTGGTTCAAAATGTGAATCCACCAAAGAGAAGACAAATGATTATGGCCGTGTATAAAGAATATAGATTTAGTTTTGAAAATGCTTACGAAAACCAGGTTTTTAAAGATCAAAGCCCGGCCATTATGAGAAATGGCATCCTTAGAAAAAAACCCCTTAGTATTAAGAAAGGTGGAGATTCATAGCGAGAAACAAAATTATGAGCCTCGGGGCAAGAAATATCTCTATTTCTATTCATGGTGGCACAAAAATTTCAACAAAGTTTCTCTAGCTCCGTGCAGAGCTCAAAATGTGAAAATGCTAAAGTGACTTAGGGTTTCAAAGTTTTTCCTTTTCCAAACTAGATGAATTAACTAACTCAAGCCCAAAGAGTTAAAGGATCGATGTTATAGATCAATAAATTACATAGGTCAATGGTTAAGAATATTTCCCGACTTCTATGCAAACTTTAGCCTTGACTATAGTTACTTTGAAACTCTATCACAGTTTAAAAAATTGCTACACGAAAAGCTTCAAAGAAACCCTAATTAGGGTGGAGTTGGTCAATAAGCGACATGAAAAGATGGGGTTAAGCATCGCATGAAGGGGGACAAGGCTTCAATTAATAAAATCATTTTTATTGACCTTGGTCTAAGGTCCAACTTTAATCTATGCCCATATGTAATGATCAAACCATAAGTTATGATAAACAATAATTGATTCCAAAGATAAATAAAAATAGGGTCGAATAAAAATTTCTATGTTAAATTAAAGGAAGGGATTAATGATGGCATTCCATGCATATGCCAAAGTCAAATCATGTACTATGTGTTGATGAAAAAGGTGGCCCTAATAGTGGGAATGAGTATCTTGCCAATTATATGCATGTCATGATGAGCTTAAGACAAAGAAGACACTACATGAAAAGGAGGTCAACATCAGAGCTCATGAAGATCATTTTGAAGTCCTAATTACCTTATTTTCACAAAATAAAGGTATTATTTTCTTACACATGCCTACAAGTGGTCCCCGCATGGGTGAATAATTTTGTTAAGTATTGGAGATCAAATGCATTATTTATTTTTCTTACATAGAAGTATTATTTTGCATGTGATCACTACAGGATAGAACAAAGATAAAGCCAAGATACCCTTGGAAGTGCTACATCAAAGATTAAGTATGATTATTTAATCAACAACAAGAAGACCAATTTGCATGCACATTGGAGGAGACTTCAACGATAAGAAAGAGCTATTATTAGCTAATTTTATCCACCAACATTATTTATTGTATTAAAAATAGAGCATTCAACTACACTTTGACTAAGTGTATTGTTTTAACTAAGACTATTAATGCCTCGTTGTAAAAGCATGATTATTTTTATCCCTTTATTTATTCATAATAAAGGCTAAAATTAACATGTCCGGCAGTATAAATTTCAGCCTATTTTTAGGAGGGATTGAGTGAAGTAGTTTTCCTATATGTTGTGTGCACTGGCAAGGAACAAGGAGGAATTTTGTGATAGAGGAGTGTTGAAGCATATTTTTGCCAATTTTTCCCTTGAATGAGAATTAGTTTTTACCTTTCCAATTATTTGCAGTGGTGTGTATCTTTCTATTAATTATTGTGAATTTTAATTCCCTAATTTAATTATCTTACCTTTCTGTAAATTTTGTGTTTTCTATACAGTATTAGTGTGCATGTTAGTTATTGTGTTGTTGTGATTTATTCCCTCAACACACAAGTGTTTTCCTTAAGATCAAGCTAAAAACCCATTGGTTCATGCATCGTAAAAATTTTCTCAATTTTATTGTGCATTTACTTAGTCAAAGCCCTCAATAAATTTGATGTATCACCCCATTTCATTTTAGTTACATCAATCATTTAACCCTAAAACCCTAAAAATTAGTTTAGGATACATCAATAAGGAACTGACCTTGATACTAGAGAATCACCTCAACAATAGGTATACCCATAAACCTAAGTTCTTTCCATTATATCTACAGAAGTGAGAGACAAAGAAATATTAGAACCCATATTGTCATCTCTAAAAAAGGGTGCATTTCTAAGAGATACTACTTCCCAGAGAGTGCACTGGAGCTCTAGATCAATATGTGGATGGCTGGTTTGGTCTCTAAATACAGTGAGGATCTTTGGTATGTCACAAAGTCACTAGAGAACTCGTGAACAATAATGTTAGGTCATGAATGCCAAATGACAAGATTCATAACCTAATTAGTGTGTTAAGATTTTCTATTTAACCTAATTGATGGTGGTTAGATGACCGGTGTCGGCGAGGAATAACCAACGTCAGTTAAGGAGAATTGGTCTAACTTGCCAAAAATAGGGTTTTTCTCCCAAATTTGGCATGGTATTTGGCTTAGTCTAGGTCTGGAGTGTTGAATGGCATAAATTAGAGTGTGGAATTAGTTAGAGGATTAATAGGTCATGAATAGTTAGGGTTGGAAAGAGTCCTAGTTGGTTAGGATAAGTGGGGACTTGGTCTAAGGCAATTAATAGGCTTAGAATGGGTCTAGGGTGAGGTGGAAAGGTGAGGTGGATAAGTGAGGTGGCTAGGTGAGGTAGGTAATTAATTTAATTATGGTAATTAAATTAATTAAAATGTGTGTAAGTGGGTATTGTGGGGGAATAATATTCAATTAGTTAGTCGAAGGGAATTTAATGGGTTGCGATCAAATTTTAGGTGTCTACATTTGCCCATTTTTTCACGTAGCTTATATTGATAAGCGATGCTTAAAAAAAAACATGAGTGGTTTCCCTAGGTATGGGTTGAGGTTATATTTCCCCACGTATGGGGGAAGTTGATCCCCTCAAATATGGATATGATGGAGTAGGATGAATCAATGATGAGTTTGATAAAATGGTAGGTGAAAAAAAAAAAAGTAGGGTATAGACATGAGAAATGGTAAATTTGGGTGTAGGTAATAGGAGGGGGCATTCAAATGCAAACAAATGTGTAGAATGTTATAAGGTACTAGGTTAAAGAGATTAAAAACTTTGCATCATCAAAATTCGATAGTTTATCCAAACAAGGTTGATGTGGTTTAGGTATCCAAGGTATAGGATACGGTCCTAAAACACAATGAGGCTAGGTGTAGGAATGGGAATTAGGTGGGTTCTAAAGCACCAAAAGGTTTTTTTTGGTCAAGATAAACATCATGACATCAGGCAAGGCAAGGTTGGTAGGCTAAACAACACGAGTAACATCATCACAAGATATAACGAGTAAGTGAATTCAAGTGTCAAATTAGCATGTTCGGGCTAAGTGTATAGGTAAGTCCATAGGTAAGGTCATGGTATAGGAAAAATGTGTCTCGAAGTACACTAAGGTTGGGGGTTAGGTGATAAGGCTATTAGGTGAGCTTGTAGGGCTAAGGTAAGGCTAAGGCTGCTAGAAAATGGCCACTTGTATATAAATTTTGGGTAAATTAGGTATAAGTGGGTTAGGTATTGATGTCATAAAAAATAGATGTAGGCATGGTTTGGTTATCATTATATGATTTCATTTCAATTCCGTTATATTTATGTCATGGAAACTAAATGATTAGGCATGGTTAAGTGATATATTTTATGAATGATTGGTTGAATTTCCATTATATTGATTTCATGGAAAATAGATGATTAGGCATGATTGAGTTGATATTTGTGATAAAAATGAGATGATATTATTTTTATTTCCAAGCTATTGTTCTCATGGAAACTAGGTATGTAGCCATGGTTGAGTTGTGTTTTTTTTATTTAATTTCCAAGTTATTTGTATTATGTAAAATAAATGATGATGTATATGAGTTATCTATGGTTTTGTTTTGAAGTTAACTTCCAAATTATCATTTGGATGGAAACTAACTACCTAAGTTTTTTTATGATGGGGAAAATGATGAGGGGGGAAGAATGGTTGAGCTAACCTCAGAGGGCCCCATGCCCTAATAGTGTAACATACATAGCCCTTGTGAAAGAGGACTCAAGCTAATGTAGTTCTCCCATAAACTAGGGAAAAATGTGATTGGGTTACATAAGATAAATAGGGAGGTTGGATATGTATGTTGGTTGGGTAAGGAATGTTTAACAATAGGAAATTTTGAATGTTTAATAGTTAATAGGAAAGGTGAATTAGGTGTAGGCATAGATGAAGGTGTCATGGTTAAAGCAATTTTGATGATCTTGTCCTGTTGAAGAAACAATCATGAGATGCAGAGGTGAAATAAAAAGAATAAAAATGCTCCAAGTTTGCAAAGACCATAAGTGTTATACCCGTTATACTTATTGAACTTAAATCCCTAGATACGTTGCATGATGGATAGGTCTATAGGTTAAAGAAATGATGTGATCACTATGTGTAAAGTACATGCATTGTCCCTTGAATAGGTAGAAGATAATAAAAAGAGGTAAGGTGGAGGATTGTGTCTAGCATAACCTTATTATAGGACATCATGCCCCTTATACAAGATACTCAAAACCAGAATAGGTAAGTCCATGACCAAATTTTTTTATTCTTTTGAATTTTTTATTTTCTTTTCGTTTATATAGATTGATCGATGCGGGAAGTCTATGATGGGATAAAGATGTTCTCCTTGAGGTCTTCTTAAAGTTGATCGATGCGGGAAACTACATAATTATTTAATTTGAGAGAGACAGATTATTATTCTTTTGGATAGACTAATTACAATAAATGGTTGGCTTTTATAGTTGTCCTTCGAGTGAGAAGTCTACTTATAGCAACAAGAAAGAGAGGTAGATGTCCTTTTGAAGGAATCATATTTTTGCAAGAAGTTTGACTCAATGACTATAATTTTTGTTATCCCATGCATATTTTTGCTTATTATTTTTGAACTTGAATTCATGGATAAGACTATAAAGGAGTATAGGAATCTTTTATGAAGGCATGACCATAGCGCTAAAAGGGTAGCTATGAAAGAGGGGTTTCAAGTGACGAATGACCATGGGATTCCATCCTAAAAAGGAAGAAAAGTATCCATGAGAATCATGCCATGAGTAGAGCCGTGATGTTCATATTGAAGATAAGGTTGAACGGTGACGGATAATCACATGATTATGTTTGAGTTGTTGGTTCTTGAAATAGGTAGATGGAAGGAGATGTTTTCTCAAGGGATGAGCATGTAATTGACATAAAGTGATGTTGTACTTTATTCAACAATAGAATGGTCAAATATGTAAGGCATTAAGGGTCTTGAGTTTAGGTTTACCTTCAAGAGAAGATAAAAAATAAACACTTGATCCATAGGTATGGGTGAAAATGTAGGGTCCAATCCAATCAGGAACAAACTTTCCACATTTACTTTTCTCATCTTTAGTTACATGTTGATTTTATTTTAGGACAAGATCGCTGACTTTGAAAGTTTGTTCATGAACACATTTTTCATAAGAACGTTTGATACAATTTTAGTACATTTGAAGGTGGTCGAGAGAATTTAAATGACATTCATCTAATAACTCATGTTGTTCCAAACGGTCTTGGCGAAAGTCATCATCATTGAGCATATCTTTAAGTGAGATATGAAGAGAGGAAATTGAACTTTGAGAGGCAAGAAAGTCTACGTACCATAGATCAAAGAGAAAGTTATGGTAGTGGTCAAGGTGCAAATGCTGGTGTGATAAGTCCATAAGGAAAAAGGAATGTGCATATGTTAATCCTTACCAGTATCATTGACAAATTTCATGAGAATTTTGTTAAGGGTTTTGTTAGTTGATTCGGCTTGACCATTTGTTTGAGGATAATATGGTGAAGAGAAAATGAGTTGAATACCAAATTTATCATAGAGTTTGCGTAGGGTTTTGTTTTTGAATTGTTTACCATTGTCAGTGATGAGGTGATGAGGAACACCAAAATGACAAATGATGTGATGGTTAATGAATTCACATATTTTCTCGATTTGGTAGAAATGAGAGGGATGACTTCCACCCATTTAGTGTAGTATTCAGTTGTTGTGATGATTGATTTATGACATTGATAATAATGAGGTTTAATCTATCCGACAAGATATAAACCCCATTAAGAGAAATTCCAAAAGTCCACGGTGAATTATAAGGTGTGACTTAGGTTTTGTGGTGAAGGTTAGGATGTTGCTTGACACTTCAAAAATGTTTGACATAGTCACAAAAATCTTGGTTAATGGTTGGCTAGTAATAGCTGAGGTGAAGAATAAGTTTGGTAACAACGTGACCACTAAAATTTCCACCACAAATACCATCATATATTTCTTTAATGGTGTACGGAATTTTAGAACTAGCGAGGCACCGTAGGAGGATACCGTCAAAGCCACACTTGTAGAGAAGACCCCCTATGATGACGTAATGAGAGACCTTATTGTTATCCAAAATTCACCCCTCAAGGTAATTTTGATAACATGCATCAAATTATTCAGTCCCGAGCAAGTAAGATTGATTCGAGGCCCAAAATCATGTTTTTCGGGTCCCCTCGGCCTTTTCTAACTCTCCCATCCAAGAAGAAATCCCAACAAGTTAGAAAAAATAGAAAAAATGCAAAAATAAGGTTGTAGGACTGTTTTAAAGCATTTTGGGTCTAAAGGGTTCGGTCGTACTGAGGTTCATCGTACCAAGCTTGGGGCTGAAAAAGCAAGAAAATCGGCTAAGTCGGACATTTTTGTCTCGGGAGGTCCATGAGGCAGAGTTAGGGCGTAGGGCGAAAAGCCAAAATGGCTGAAAGTAAGGAAAAATCACCTAAGTCATTTCGCGTGGTTTGGGACAATCAGGACAAAAGTATGTGGGACACGAATCGGCCGGTTTGCTTGAAAGATAGTCCATTTCGGGCGAGTTCGGAGATATTCGTCAGGGACAGTAGGGACAAAAGTACGTAGGGACGTGAGGGGCGGTTTGAAAAGATGAAATGACCGAAAGCATTTCGAGGAAAAATCACCTAAGTATGTTCACGCGGTTTGGGTCAACCGGGAAAAAAGTATGCATGGGGCGAATCGGCCGGTTTGAAAAGACAGATCCATTTTGGGCGATTCGGGATATTCGTTCGGGGCAGTAGAGACAAAAGAAATACGCGAGGGACGCGAAAAGTTTGAAAAGGCTACAAAAGAGACAAGGAGGCCCGTCGAGACGAATTAGAATGTGCCACATGTCGAAGGGAAGAAATTTTAAAAAATTGCTAAGTGTTTGACGCAAGGTAAAATTGCACCCCTCATGCCCGAGCCAATAAAATAGTGCCACGTGTCCAAGTGGCAAATTTTTTTAAGGAAAGGCTCGAAAGAAAAATTTCAAAGGATGAGCTCACGGCCAATCAGGGCCTGACACGTGTCATCTAAGTGGTGGATCACGGGAAAAATTTGAACAATTTTCCAAAGACCAAACGGGTAAAAAATTCAAACTTTTTTCCGCCGATCCATTCTGGGCCTGTTTTTGCCCTAAATCTTCAAATGGCCATAACTTTCGATCCAGGGCTCAGATTTTCACGTTATTTATATCAATGGAAATCTGGTGAAATTATCTACATGATTCCGTGGTCAATCTTTCATTTTGGTTCATTTTGGAGAGATAAAATTAAGAAACGCGTCTGCACGCGTGGTAATGGCGAGAAATGACGTTTCAACAACCAGTTTTAATGCAAAATGGGTTGCATTCTTCTCAGCATGGACAAAATGTCGGGGCATGGGTGCAGTAAGGATGCCTATGTTGTTTTAATGCATCTTCACTCAATGAGGAATGGTTCCCACATTTTTACACGTTTTCTCTCTCTGGGCTCAACCCATGCATTGTAAAAAGCCGATTTGGCTCATTTTTAAGAGGGGGACATTTCTTTGGATAACAGCTTCTTCTTTCACCTTCAACAACTGATTTTTGCAAGTATCAAACCTTCTTCATGATTGTAACAGGTTTCTGCCTCTTTGATGTTGCAAATATAAGGATTTTGATAGTGAAAATGACAGTGTAGACTCTGTGATCAATTTTCAATCCTTTGTTTGTATTGTCTTGCTTCATTTCAGACCTCTAATTTCATCTTATCAGCCTGTGTATGATGTTTCATGTTGCATTTCATGAAATTGTGTCAATTTTCATGAACAAGGAAGTGTTCACCCCTCCTTTTCTGGTGTATCACCGCTTTAGTGTAGGCTTTCATTTTATGCATTCTCTCTCCCTGGTCCCTTGGAAATTTAGATTAGAATAGTTAGTTTCCCTGCATTAGAGTAGATTGTGGCAGGTAGTTTAGGAGCAAGAACCAGCTTTCTCTAGAGGTCTATCTCAAGTAGCAAGTCCCACAACTTGGAGATAGTACCCATGTTATCCAATCACACCGTGAGTTCAAGTATATGCACTTGTATAAACATTAGGGTGTTGTGATTCGGTGATAACAGTTTTGGCACGCCCGGTGGGACTTTAGAGGTCTCATTTTCATTGCAGCAAAGTTGATGTGCATCTGCTGCAATTTTCTTGCTTAAAAGAGCTATAAATTGCACATCTGGTGACTCCAAGGGGAAGAATCAGCTGGTTTTAGCAGTGCAGGCCTGAAAAATCATGAGAAGAATCACTACAAGGTCAAGAGCTGGAGAAGAAGAGGTGTTGTTTGAATATCTACAGTTATCTCCAAGAAGAAGGCAAAGAGGAAGAAGGATTCAAAGGTCTCCATCTCCACCAAACAGAACTCTCTCAACTCCTCCACCTGGTAGGCCTTTCATTCAGGTCAACAAGGTTTCTCGACCAATCGAGAATGGCGTAACCACCCAACCCCTATGTCAATTTCACTTTGGCGAAGTAGCCCACTTTCTCTTAATGCACAAAATCCAATCCCAATTGCAGCCTTGAAGAACATTCCATACTTCATTGGAGAGAATCGACTACTCCCGGTGATCATGCTTAAAGACATTGCCAACCTTTACGTAATTCATGAAATCAATGAGATGCAAGTTCTTTGTCAAATTCTTGGCATCTTCATTCAAGGGGAAGGCTTTGCAATGGTTTAGAAGCCTTGCCTCAGGTTCTATTCAAAATTGGAACCAGCTATGCATTGCTCTCCATGAGCAGTTTGGGGAGAAAGGAGACAACTTGTCCCTTTTGGAGCAGCTGACAACCATCAAGAGAGCTCCCAATGAGTAGCTGACTAATTTTAACTTCAGATTTCAAATGACTTGGGAGAGAATTCCGGTGGCAGTCAGGCCAACAGCAGAAGGTGCTTTTCTTTACTATCTCAAAGCTCTAAATTCTGATATTTCTATGTTGATTCAGTCCATGGGAGGCATAACTATCCCTATGGCTTATAGCATTGCCATTAGGGCTGAAAATTGTTTGATCCAAGCTGGAAAACTAGCCCCTAGACCTCCCATGCCATTATATCCAAGTTTAGAGAGCCCAAGTACTAGTCAAGCACTGTCTTAGCTCCTATTCCCACTCCTAGAAATCAGAATTCAAGTGAAGCTTCTACTTCATCTTCTAGTGCCTCAAACAAACTTCAAGAAGTCATGAAGCAATTGCAAAATCTAGGTAATGAGCTGGTTACACTCAAGAGGCAGCAAGCCCAAAGTTTTAGACCTTCTTATCAACCTCAAGCTCAGCCTAACAGGCAGCCATATCAGCCTCAAAGACCACCCAATCTAGTTGCAAATTAGAATCAAGCAAGGCCTCCTGCCAATGCACCATTTTAGCTTTGATAACCCCAATGTTACATCCACATCCAGAGATTTGGTACCGGTGAAAAATAACATGGCCCAAGAATATGATTGGTGTTTCCGTGCGATCAACCACATAACCAATCAATGTGCTTTAACGCGTGCATTAAATCAAGCTCTTATGGTGCAAACCATTGGTGGAGTCGTCAAGAGTCCATCCACGAAGAGGATCAACAACAAGAAGTACCTTAGCAAGGAACATCTCAGAGTGAAACTACTCTTGTCAATTGGCGAGTGAAGATTTCGTGTATGAATCAAATACCCTCTCAAAGTGTTGCAGCCAACACAAGGTCAAAAAGAAGGAATTTGGGTGAAGGACAGCCATTGGCCCCAAGTAATTCACGACCTTCTGTCACTCCACAAACTATTGGCAAGCAAAATGCAATCCCAAGCACACAAGGACTGCCTAAAATAGTTCCTAGGCCAACTCAAATGCCAGTTGTTGCTGCCCATATACAAGGGATGAATGTGTAGGCCAAGGGACAGCAAAAGGATACTTCATCCCCATTCAATATCATTGATCAGATGAAGAAGACAAATGTAAACATATCAATGTGGGAATCACTATCTATCCCAGGCCAAAGAGATTTGCTACAAGCTACCATGAAGGACTGGTCAACTTCAAATCAGCAAGTCCAAATGCAAGAGAAGGTGCTCACAAATGCTACCCAGCCTGAGGGGAATCATGGAGGACAGCAAGGTAAGATGTTGAAGCCCCCTCCATTCTATGTTTCATTGATCATTGGGAACCAATTAGTACACAATTGCATGATTGATTTCGGGCAAGTAGTTGGTGATGCCCAAGAAAATAGCTGATCAACTAGGACTTCAATATGAAACCATATCCAAAGGGGTAGTGCAGTTGGATGGGACAACAGTAAAAATAGTTGGGGTGATTAGAAACTTGAGTCTTACCTTGCATGCATGCCCAAATGTTGTTGTTTTATAAGATGTATCAGTTATAGACCTTCCACCACTCTTTGCCCTATGTTTGTCAAGAGATTTCATAGCCAAGATTGGAGGATATTTGTCTGTTGATTGGTCACACATGCTGTTCAGAATGAGGTATGGAACCAAAGCTACAATCAGGTCTGAACCTATTGCAAACTTCCACATTGAGCCCTACACTCCAAGTCAGATCAATGCCAACTGTTCGACATTTATTCAAGAAGATCACCCAAGCAACTGATGAAGTGACACCAAGGTTGGAAGAATCCTAGATATAACTCTTGATGAATGGGCAAACAAGGTGCATGCTTTTGATCCTTATCAAGAAGTAGAAGAATATGAGCTAGGAGTCTATTGCATACATGAAGAAGATCAGCCCATTCCTAGCATCACCAAGCTAGACCACAAGGATGACAATGAAGTATGGCAGCTGTTTTTTGATGGATCAAGGAGTAGACAAGGTGCCGGAGGGGGATCCATGTTGGTTTCACCTTAAGGGGTAAAGTACTATTCAGCTTTTAGATTTCAGTTTGCATGCTCCAATAACACTGTTGAATATGAAGCCTTGGTGCAAGGGATGCATTGGGCAATAAAGAGAGGAATAAAGAACTTGCAAGTCTTTGGTGACAATGAATTGATTGTAAATTAGGTCAAAGGGCAGCATGCTACCAAGAATGATCTACTCAAGTGCTACAAGAACAGGGTGTGGGACCTCATTGAAGATTTTGAGGGCTTTGGCATCAAATCAGTTCCTAGGAAAGAGAACCAAGCTGCTGACAGGCTTGCAGTAGTTGGGGCAGCCTTTGATATTGTGGAAAGCATTCAAAAGGACAAGGTATAGCCAAACATCCATGTGATTGTGAGGCCTTCAGTGCCGGATAACAATGTAAGTTGGCAAGTGTTTGAGAATGACTAGAAAATCATCCATTTCTTGCAAGAAGAAGCTGAGTTCTCAGCTAAAAATCAGGAAAAATTGGAACAGCAGTATGGTGACCAAGTGGTATAGCTGAGAACTAACAAGCTGCCCAAGGGACTTATCACTTTGGAGTCCATTTTCAATCCCAATGATCAGTTTAGGAAAGAGAAAGCAAACATTTAGGTCAAGAGAGAAGATTTAGTATCCATCTTGGTGGAAGAGAACAAACCATTACAAATTGGAAAGATGACAACTGAACAAGAAAAGTATGAGTTCATACAGCTGTGTCAAGAGTTCCCTGATGTGTTTTCTTGGAGCTACGAAGACTTGAAAGGTTTCAATCCCAAGTTAGCTCAGCACACCATTGAGTTGGATCCAAATACTAAGCCCATCAGGTAGAAACAAAGGCCAGTCAATCCACACATGGAACCTCTCATGAGGAAGGAATTGAACAAGTTGATTGAGTCAAGAATCATATTCCCAATCAAGCATTCTAGTTGGGTTTCCAACTTGGTTCCAGTCAGAAAGAAGAGTGGGGAGATCAGATTGTGTGTTGACTTCAGAGACTTGAATAGAGCATCTCTTAAGTATTACCCACTCCCTTCTATGGATAAAATTTTGGAAGTGGTGGCTAGCTCAGAGTTTTCACTACTTGATGGCTACTCGAGCTACAATCAGATTATGGTGAAGGAAGAAGATCGGTTTAAGACAGCCTTCACAACCAAATGGGAACTTATGCATATACGAAAATGCCATTTGGGCTATCCAACGCGTTGGAGGTACCTTCCAAAGAGAAATGGACATGGCATTCACGAGTTTGATCAACAATGTGGTGCTGATATACCTTGATGATATCACTTTGTTTTTCAAAGAATGCAGCAGACCACCTCTCTCATTTGAGACAAGTTTTCCAAAGGTGCGGGAGATTTGGAGTTTCTTTGAATCCTAAGAAGTGTATCTTCCTAGCACATGAAGGAAAGCTCCTTGGCCATATTGTCTCCAAAGAAGGATTAGCAATTTATCCATAGAGGGTTGAAGCCATAAGAACACTACCATTGCTAAGCCATAAGAAGGCCCTTCAGAGTTTCTTGGGGAGAACAAACTTTGTTCGGAGGTTTGTCCTAGATTTTGCATCCCTTGTCAAACCTATCACCAAAATGTTAAAGAAAATCATGGCTTTTAAATGGATAGCAGAAGGCAAGGAGAGTTTTGAAGCAATCAAAGAAGCCATCTCTCGAGCACTAACTCTCATCAACCCCGATTTCTCCAAGGATTTCATCCTCTATGCATTTGGAGGTAATGATACTATTTCTGCCATTTTGGTACAGAAGAACAAGGAAAATGATGAGTAGCCAATTGCTTTCTTCAGCCAAAGCCTAGATGACTATGAGGTGAGATATTCTTTTATTGAGAAGCATGTACTTGTAGTAATGAGAAGCTTGAAGAAATTCAAGCATCTAGTCTCAAACAACAAGGTTCAGTTGTTGGTCTCCCATGCGGGAGTAAAGGACTTCCTCCTCAACAAGGATTTGAATGAGAAAGGGGTAGGTTGGATCACTCGTGTCATGGAGTATGACATTGAGATCAAGGTCACCAAGCTAGTAAGAGGAAAAGGATTGTGTGAGCAGCTGACTCTGGGCAAGAAAAAAGGAGTATGCAATAAAGAAGAGGCTGTTTTGACAGTTCAATACGGCCATGTGCAAGGTAGCACTTAAGAAGAGGATAATGTTGTCCCCACTCCTTCCTGGACCCAAGGTATAATGCACTTCCTAAGCATGGGCCTATGCCCTCTAGAGATGAACAAAATCCAAAGAAGACACTTTAGATTGCAGGCTGTCCCATATGCCATAGTAGACGGTGTTTTGTTCAAGAAAGATGTGAATGGAGTGCTGCTGAGATGCATTAACACAAATCAGATTCATAGGGTGTTGGAAGAGTTCCATGGTGGACCAGCTGGTGGTCATTTTACACCAAGAGTGACAGCCCTAAAAATCATGAAGGCTGGTTATTATTGGCCCAAGATTTTTAGTGATTGCTTCACATGGATCAAAAGGTGCAAGAATTGTGCATTCTTCATAGGTAAAGAGAGGCTTGCTGCCCTCCCATTGCATCCAATTTCAGTTGACCAGCCATTCATGCAATGGGGTTTGGACTTCATTGGAGTCATTAATCCCAATTCAAGCCAAGGGCATAAGTGGATTTTGACAGCCACAGACTACTTCACCAAATGGACTGAAGCAGTAGCACTCAAGGAAGCAAATGAGTCTAGCATCTTAGACTTCTATGAGGGGATAGTAACTAGATTTGGCATACCTGCTACAATAATCTCAAATAATGCATTAGCATTCATTGGATCCAAGGTGACTGAGTGGGCTGTCAAGAATGGGATCTACCTAAGTACTTCATCAAACTACTACCCTCAGGGTAATGGCCAGGCTGAATCTACAAACAAGAACTTGTTGAGGATCATTAGGAGGACTCTTGATGAGAATCAGAGGTCTTGGCATACCAAACTAAAATCAGCCTTATGGGCTGATAGGATAACTCCCAAGAGATCCACGGGTAACTCTCCATTCAAGCTTGGAAGAGAGGAAATCTTGCCCATGTCACTTGACTTGCCAACATTGGAACTCATGAAGCGATTAGAGTTGCTTTAGAGTTTGGGCCCATGGAGGTGAGATATGCAGAGTTGATGGAGCTCCAAGAGATCAGAGATCAGGCATCCCAAGCAATGGAGAAGGATCAAGCTTTGATCAAGAAGACCTTTGATAAGAAGGCCAAGAGTAGATCTTTCCAAGTTGGAGATCTAGTGTTAAAATGGGATGCAGATAGAGCAAAACCGGAAGACATTCAAAATTTGATGCCATTTGGAGTGGCCCATACATGGTCACAAAGTGTAAGGACAGCAATGCCTTCCATTTTCTTCATTGGATGGCGAAGAACTGCAGATTCTAGTCAATGGAATCTATCTAAAGCATTGCTACTAAAGGGAAATTCTCCACCTTGTAAATATTAGCTTAGGTTTTCATTCCTCCAAGTGCTTGTGCACATTGTTTTGTTGTAGGTTGTTTTTCTTTCCCTAAGTGCTTTGGCACAAGCTTGCTGTCCCTGGAGATGTTTTGCAGCCCTTGCTTCCATCGGGTGATATTCCATCTTCCTCCTTGCAACATTCTAAGTCAGTTGGGGTTCCAAATAGACAACTCATGACTCCATGCCCAATGGATGCTTCAGAAACTGGTAACTTCATCCAGCAGG
Organism: Taxus wallichiana var. yunnanensis; assembly: GCA_018340775.1. Taxonomy (NCBI): domain Eukaryota; kingdom Viridiplantae; phylum Streptophyta; class Pinopsida; order Cupressales; family Taxaceae; genus Taxus; species Taxus wallichiana. The sequence continues at coordinate 10,666,238 of CM031239.1, forward strand.
CAGATGACCCCACTGAGTCACCAAAATTGTTATCCAAAATTCACCCCTCAAGGTAATTTTGATAACATGCATCAAATTATTCATCCGAGCAAGTAAGATTGATTCGAGGCCCAAAATCATGTTTTTCGGGGTCCCCTCGGCCTTTTCTAACTCTCCCATCCAAGAAGAAATCCCAACGAGTTAGAAAAAATGGAAAAAATGCAAAAAATAAGGTTGCAGGACTGTTTTAAAGCATTTCGGTCTAAAGGGTTCGGGTCGTACTGAGGTTCATCGTACCAAGCTTGGGGCCGAAAAAAAAAGTAAGAAAATCGGCTAAGTCAAACATTTTTGTCCCAGGTGGTCCGCGGGATAGTTGGGACGTTAGGGGCGAGGGACACGAAAAGCTGAAATGGCTGAAAGCAAGGAAAAATCACCTAAGTCTTTTGTTTCACGTGGTTTGGGACAACCGGGACAAAAGTACGCGTGGGACGCGAATCGGCCGGTTTGCCGAAAGACAGTCCATTTTGGGCAGTTTGGAGATATTCATCCGGATAGCCAGGACAAAAGTACGTAGGGACATGAGGGATGCGAAAAGCTAAAATGGTATGAAAGTAAGGAAAAATTTCCTAAGTCTGTTTCGCGTGGTTTGGGACAACCGGGACAAAAGTACGCGTGGGACACGAATCGGCCGGTTTGCCGAAAGACAGTCCATTTCGGGTAGTTCGAGAGATATTCATCCGGGACAGCCGGGACAAAAGTACGCAAGGGACGTGAAAAGCTTCAAAGGACGTAAAAGAGACAAGGAGGCCCATGCAGATGAATCAGAATGTGCCACGTGTCAGAAGGGGAAGAAAGTTGAAAAAATTGCTAAGTGTTTGACGCAAGGTAAAATTGCGCCCCTCAGGCCCGAGCCAATAAAATAGTGCCACGTGTCCAAGTGGCAAAAATTTTTAAGGGCCCGAAAAAAATTTCAAAGGATGAGATCATGGCCAATCAGGGCCTGACACATGTCATCCAAGTGGCGGAGCGCGGGAAAATTTGAAAATTTTTCCAAAGACCAAACGGGTAAAAAATTCAAACTTTTTTTCCGCCGATCCGTTTTGGCCTACTTTTTGCCCTAAATCTTCAAATGGCCATAACTTTCATCCAGAGCTCAGATTTTCGTTCTTTATATCAATGGAAAGATGGTGAAATTCTATACTTGATTCTAAGGTTAATTTTGAATTTTGGTTCAGTTTGGAGAGATAAAATCAAGAAATGTCTCTGGCACGTGTAATGGCCAGAAATGACGTTTCAACAACCAGTTTTAATGCAAAATGGGTTGCATTCTTCTCTAGCATGGCCAAAAATTTCAGGGACATGGGTCTGATAAGGACACCCATGCTATTTTAATGCATCTTCATTCAATGAGGAATGGCTCCCACGTTTTTACATGTTTTCTCTCTCCTGGGCTCGACCCATGCATTGTAAAAAGCCAGATTTGGCTCATTTTTTAAGAGGGGGAAATTTCTTTAGATAGTAGATTCTTCTTTCACCTTCAACAAGTGTTTTTTGCAAGTATCAGACCTTCTTCATGATTGTAATAGGTTTCTTCCTCTTTGATGTTGCAAATGCAAGGATTTTGACAGTGAAAATGACGGTGCAGACTCTGTGATCAATTTTCAGTCCTTTGTTTGTATTGTCTTGCTTCATTTCAGACCTCTAATTCCATCTTATCAACCTGTGTATGATGTTTCATGTTGCATCTCATGAAATTGTGTCAATTTTCATTAACAAGGAAGTGTTCACCCCTCCTTTTCTGGTGTATCACCGCTTTAGTGTAGGCTTTCATTTTATGCATTCTCTCTCCCTGGTCCCTTGGAAATTTAGATTAGAATAGTTAGTTTCCCATGCATTAGAGTAGATTGTGGTAGGTAGTTTAGGAGCAAGAACTAGCTTTCTCTGGAGGTCTATCTCAAGTAGCAAGTCCCACAACTTGGAGATAGTACCCATGTTATCCAATCACACTGTGAGTTCAAGTATATGCACTTGTATAAACATTAGGGTGTTGTGATTCGGTATTAAAACTTATGGAGGAAGGCTTGGTTACCATTGCGAGTGATATCGGAGGAAGGATTAAGAGGAAAAGGTAGTCAATTAACTGTTTATACCATATGTCACATGGGTTAGTTTCAATTCTTTGCATAAAATTTACATCACGGATGAGATAAGAAGGTGACTGCAACCATTGTATTGTGACAAATATTTTAGATTCTAAATGTGACATAGGTATTTATGAGGCAAAGCAATCCATGGTATCCATAAATTTTTTAGTGGATCGTGGAACATTTTTAATGTCATCATTATCAAAGGTAGTCAAAATCATGTCGACGTGATTCTTATACTTTTAAAGTATTTCATTACAACATTGGTATAAACCATTGAATTTTTTGACAACTAGTTGATAATTTCCAAATATATTAATGGCCTTAACATCCATAGCAATGGAAGTTTAAAGAAATAACACTAGTGCTTCATATTCAGCTATGCTATTGGTACAATGGAAGTCAAGTTTGAAAGATAAAGGCATAGGTTTTCCATGAAGAGGAATGATAATAACCCCTATGCCACCCCCACATTAACATTTAGAATCGTAGAAGAATAGGTTTATTTGATTAATGGTGTCATCCAAGGACAAAGTGTAGATAGATTCATCGGGAAAGTTGAAGTTATAATATTGATTTCCGGAAGGGGCGCATCTATGAACTGATCTGCAATGGTTTTCCCCTTTTTTATTAGGGGTAAATAGTTTTAAAGGGACTATACCCTATTACAAAAATCTCACAATCCAAATAGATTAGCTTAAAGCGGTTCATATTTTTGAAGGGACTATACCCTATTACAAGAAGGCTCAAAAGCTAGATAGTGTAGTAAAAGCATAAAAAAAGGATCAAAATCTAGGATATACATGAGGACCAACTATAGTTTAAACGAAAACTATAAAGAGGGAACCAAAAAGTGTCAAATATGTAACAAAGCAACATGAAAAAACATCCTTTCAACATCAAAATAAAAATTTGGAAGCAGGAATAGTCCTCTTTAGTTGACTAATTTATCAATCTTTGTCTTTATCTTCTATAGAGAGGTGAATAATGCCAAGGCAATGACATGGGAGGGATCCTTTTTATCTAGTTGTGAGAGAACCAAGTCCCTTGTTGAATTTAACTCCTAGATGGCAGCAAGAATGTTGTTGAGTATACAAACACTTTTGACATGTTGCTCCATGAAGTTGTAAATTACCTTGAGCACGAAATGGTACAATCATGCCTACCTTTTGCATTACCCAGTCTATTGTCCATAGAATTGAGCTTCTTGTAGATTTGTAAAGTCTGCTCATTATCCTTGTTAGGGTCATTATGCATCTTTCTTTTTCCTTCTCTCTTACAAATCTGCTTGAGATCTTCTTTTAGGTCTCCAACTTCCTTTTCCAACTTAACAATTCTATTAAGAAGTCCTTCCTCCCTTTCCTTAGCATAAGTATCCATAGGATTGCTAATATGTAGCATATTTTTTGCCGATTCAATTTCTTTGCTGCTGAGTACCCTTTGGGAGGGGAAGGGTTGATTTATGGGGTAAAGTGGATTTTTAGTTCTAATTTTCTACGCTTAAAAGCGGTGGTGGTGGTAATGGAGCTAGGGTAAGGGGGTGTAGGGTGTTGGTATTGAGCGATGATGGGAAAAAAATATCAATGAAGCAACAAGATGAGACCTTGGTGAAGGGGGTGGCACGAGTGTGGTTTTGAAACTCAAGAACAAAGTGTTCCAAGGATTTTAAGAGATAATACGAGAAAGATAACATGTAAATTCCTTCTAAAATGATTTAGGAAAACCAAATTTTTGAGAGGAATGTCACATATCTTCCTTCCAAAGTGACATACCTGACAATCATCCTTGCTATTTCATCGAAGGGCTCCAGAATGGAGGTCACTTTTATACCTTTCATGAAAAACTCAATATTTTCACCATCTGCAAGGAATTTCTTGGCTTGATATTATTGTTGACCATTTAATCAAGAATCTAGCCCCTTCTAATCTCTACCTGTCACCTCAGCAATGCGTTCTTCGATGATTTTAACATATATCTCCCATATTCAACCATCCTTTGTTTCCACCCAGTCACGAATTGAATAGAAATGTCTTGATTGTGACCCTACATTTTTTCAATGAGGTTAGAGACCCCACCCATTTGTAAATAAGTCCATAAGATCACATCATCCTTCCAGGCTAGGTCAAAAATGGGTTCTATTTTACATGGAGGTCCACCCATTTTTCTACTATTATTTCTTTGGTTCCCAACTACAATGCTTCTTCCCCAAATCTGATTTTCAACAACACATTTTTATGCTCAAAAAGTGTGTCAAGTGTGAGTGATATTAATGACCCTACATGTGAAGGATATAATCACTCTCAAAGCATCGAGAGGAATCCTTAATGATGATTTTGAATATCATATTTATCCTTGATGATGTCATTATGTACCTTGCTAGGGAGAATGTCATCACTAAACCAATTTTGCATATTATTACTAACACCATAGTTAGCAAGACTATCCACCACTTTGTTGCCTTCACGATAGGAATGGATGATTTGACAATTTATAAAGGATTTACAAATCTCAATAGATTCATAAATGAAATCCCTAATAGTCTAACTAGGGGGTTGAACTTGATTTAGGAGGTTTATTATGTTCAAATAGTCTCCTTCAATTACAATATTGGAAATATTGCAATCCCTTACAAGCCTCCCCCATAATGTTGTTAGGGCTTCAGAATAGTGATTTTTTTGGTGGCCCATTTTTCCTACAAATGCAACAACAAAACAACCTATGTGATCTCTGATCACCCCACCTCCTCCTGATGCCCCAATATTTCCTTTGGAATCTCCATCAAAATTCAACTTGTACTATAATGTGGGTGGTTGAATCTAATGAACTCTTAATCTATTAATGTTATTTTGATCATTCCTATGTATATTTCTAGTATCAATCTTCCAAGAAGAAAGTATATGTTCTTCTGCCTTGGGGTATGGTCTATTTTTTGGGGGCCTAAACCTTTCAATGTTATCCTTGACAGCAATAACAATTTCCTTAAATATATTATTGCATACCTATCTGTTGTTCCTAAAAATTATATCATTTACTGGTTTTCCACAATCTCCATATGGTATGAGGTAGGACCAAATTCCATAATATTCTTATCATGCAATGTTTATATGGTGGATCCCATTGCTCCCAGGTCTGCAAGAAGGTATTAGGAAGGGTCCAATACAGATTGAAATTTGTAAAGATAATACTCCATACCTTTGAAGCATATTCACAATGCAAGAAAAGATGTTTGATGTCTTTAGCCTCTTTTTTGCACATGCAACACCTATTGGGCATAATGAAACCCTTTTTTATTATATTATCATTAGTAAGAATCTTTCCTTTTAAAACAAGCCACAGAAATAAATTAACTTTTGGGTTAACTCAGGCATCCAGATTCTACTCCAGTTTATACCACTTTGATTACTATAAAAAAAGCATTGTATCCCGATTTGACAGTATAGTCCCCATCAAAAGAATCAACCCATAGGAGCTCATCCTTTCTATCCTTTTGATTTAGAGGAATGAGAGAAAGTTGTTTTTTCAAAGAGGATACAAAAATTTATAAATTTTCCTTATCCACTTTGAGTTGTTTCCAATTTCTCTTATTTCCAGCCCATTCAATGTAATATTTTACTTTATTTCCATATTTATCACTTAAATTGTCTTTGAGGGAACCAAATTTATCACTCATCTTGAAATCAGTCTAGTTGTCTTACCAAAAATGTATATCTTGACCATTGCCAACTTTCCATCTACAACCTTTGATAAGAATATGTTTGATTTGGAGCAAGTTGTTCTAGAAAATGGAACCAATGGGAAGTTGTTGAAAAAGGAATGAATTCACATTTTTTTAAGCCAAGTATTTTATCCTAATAAGTTCAGTCCAAGGTTGTTTTTCCTTTAGAAGTCTCCAACCAAGTTTGGCAATTAAAGAAACATTCATCTTTCTGATATCCTTAATACCCAGTCCACCAATATTTTTTGGAATACAAACCTGATCCCAAGCCACTAAATGGTATCTAAATATTTCTTCAATCCCATGCCACAAAAATTGTTTTTGAATTCTCTCAATGTTGTCCACAATTGTTGTTGGAATGTTGTACATTGACATGATATATATGGGAAAATTCTAAAGTGTGCTTTTGATTAACAAACATTTTCTAGCACTAGAAAGAATAACACCTTTCCATCCAACCATTTTTTTGTGAAATCTATCTAACAAGGCATTCCAAACAACATTAGAGACTCTATTAGTGCCCAAAGGTAACCCTAAATAGGTAGTGGGTAAAGAGCTGATTTTACACCCCAAAATGAGTGCAATTCTTTTTTGTCTATCATTAGGAGTATTGAAAAAATACACCGAGATTTTGTCAAAGTTGACTTTCTGACTAGAAGCTGCTTCATAGAATCTAAGAATAGTCTTTATAGCTTTTTCCTCAAGAATAGAAGCCATCAAAAGAAAAATTATGTCATCAGCAAATTGTTGATGTGAAGTTGTATGATTGGTGGAAGTAGGTTTGAATCCTTTTAGCATCCCATTATTCACAACCTTAGTTATGGATCTGCTAAGATTGTCATCCATAATTATAAAAAGTAAGGGGGATATGGGATCCCCTTTTCTTATACCCCTACTACTAGCAAAGAATCCCACCGGAGTACCATTAATAACCACTAAAAATATAGAAGTGGTAATGCATGCTTGAATGATTTTTCTAAATTTTCTTTGAAACCCAAATTTTGACAAGACCTTATCTAAAAAATTCCAAGACACTCTATCAAAGGCCTTATGCATGTCCAATTTTATTACCATACCATCTTGTTTACATCCTGAATGATCCTTCCTTTTATGAAGCCACTTTGTTGTTTAGAGATAAGATTAGAAAGAAAAGTTGTAATCTAGTAGCAATAATTTTGCTAAAAATTTTGTAAACAACATTTACTAGGTTGATGGATAAAAAATCCTTAAATTATTTAGCATCCAACTTCTTTAGGGCTAGCACAATGTGATTATTATTCAGCTCCTTTATTAGATTTCTTGTTCTATAGAATTCATTTACAACTTTCAATAGATCTTCCAAGCATATATCCCAACATTTTTGAAATAAATTAGCAGAAAAACCATCCGGTCCTAGTGCCTTGTCTCCTTCAAGTGTAAAAACTACCTTCTTCATCTCCTCAATGGATACATGTTTTGTAAGACTTGTGAATCTCTCATCAGGGATATTATTACTTGGGATGGAATCTAGAAGGAAAGAAGTTGCTTCCTCATTACAAGATATTACTTTCCATTAAAAATTCTCATAAAATTTTAGAGCTTATGCTTTTATGTCATTTTGATCCTTGGTAACAATACCATTTCCTTTGGATACCTCAGTGATTTTGTTACAGGCCCTATGCTTAAGGGTGGTCATGTGAAAAAAATTGTGTTCCTATCACCAGCTTTCAACCATAGATCCTAAGATTTCATTCTCCAAAAGGTTTCCTCTCTATTGTTGATGTTATGTAAATCAGAAAGTAATTTCTTTTCCAGTTGTTGATCTTCATAATTCATACCTTTGATTGAGATTCTCAATTCAAGATCTTCAAGTTGCAATGGCTTCCGCCTTAACATACTTTTGATGAATTAATTCTAGATCTAGGTCTGTAAGGAGCATGAGCCTATGCTTGGTGTTGACAAGGATTAGCGTACATGTAATCTAGGGGGTTGGTGTTGGTGATAATGAAGGTCTTGTGGTTGGGTAGGTAGTAGAAATTTTTAGTGGAAAAAATACTAGGGCTAAGCAAAGCTTCTCGGTGTGAGTGTACCTAGTCTCATAGTCTAAAAGAGTACGTATTATGCAATAAACCACTTTCTACTTGTTTCTCATCGTGATGAGTGAGCATGGCACCCAAATAATGGTCAATGGTAGAAATATAGAGATAAAAGGTTAATCATCCTTAGGTGGGATGAGCATAGGTGGATTAAGAAGGTACTTCTTCAACGCTTCAAAGGATTTATGGTACTCATCATTCCAATTGAAGGAGACAACCTTTTTCAGAAGATGATGAAAATGGTGACATTGGTTGGAAAGTTGGGAAATAAAACATTGAATGGATTGCAATTTTCTTTGTAAACTATAGAGATATCAAAGTTTAGTAGGTGGAGGAATCTCAAGAATAGCCTTTATTTCAGAGGAATCAACTACAACTCCCCATAAAGAGATAATGAAATGAAGGAGCTTTCTAGAGAGAATGGTAAAGATGTAATTCTTTAGTTGATGAAGAATGCAATATTTTATTAGATTGTCCAAGATAACTTTAAGAATGGGGAGATGGTCAACACAACTATTTTATTTTCAGAGAAGGTCATTGAAGTAGTCTTTCAAAGATGTCATCCATGATGTCATAGAAGATATAGGTCATAAAGACATCGATAAGTGACACCAGAGGTTTTCAAGCCAAAGGGCATGACATGATAACATAAATTCCCCTAAGGGGTGTGTTATCACCAAATCCTTCACCCTCCCAATGGCCAGAATATGAACATGATGTTCAATGTGATTGGGTAAGATGGGATCACCTCTTAAGCTATGAGAATTTGGCAAGAGGTGAACCTTCGGAGAAGTCTAGCATCCTCTTCCTAAACTAAGTGTTATACTAATCCTAGTGTAATACAATGGCTATCTAGACCTATGTTAGCATTTTCATGGGTTTTAGGGAAAGATATTTTCAAGAAATGAAACTATGCTAGGGAAGGTGATACACCAAATAAAGGGTGTTTCTAGACTCGGAAGGGTTGATTTGAGAAGGGATTTGTGCACCACAAGTAAACTTCACCTATCGCAACTTAGAGAGGGTAAACAAAATACCATAGACTAAGAAACATGCATTCCCTTTATTAAACTCAATAAAAAAAACAATATATCAGTATTCTAGTGAAGAAGTATGAACTTGAGAAGGGTGAACAAGCACCACTACTCAACTAAATTCAATACTCTACCACTTGATAAGCACAGAAACTCCAAGAACATGTAAGAGAAACTTTAACTTGCATAGTGTACCCGTGCAAGTATGAGAAAGGCACAAAGAAGTATAGAAGGATGAAAGGACCAAGAGTAGTCAAAAAACACACACTTTTATTACTTCAACATTTGCACAATGCATCATTACATTAGGAAGAGTAAAAAGTTTCCATTACAATCTTGAAAGAGAGGCTTGAGAGTTCCTTAATCCATAACCAAATAACTTGTAGAAGAGAGAGGATTCTTGAAAAATGTGGAAAATTTCTATCTAACCTATCCAACCTCTTGGATTGAGCTTCTAACTTATATTTATAGTAGAATTCTGTAAGAGAGAAGAGGAAAATTCATAAAATTCTCCCTAAATTTAAGGTACAAGGATGATTCATTTACTATAAAGTTGGTTAAACCACTTGAGAAGCTTCCATCATGTGTCATTAATGGACCATTGACTTAATCTTCTCAATTAATTAAAGGAATATTTAAATAATTTTTTTAATAATAATAATAATAAATATTATCATTAAAATATTTAAATAAAAATAATAATTTAATTAATTTATTGTGGCCCTCCTTAGGATTGGTTTGCATTGAGAGAGAAAGTCTAACTTAGTGGTTGGTTCCACGAGGTACCTTCAACTCATCCCATGAACCCACTCGAGCTCCCCAACACTTTTCGAAGCTAGCTTTCCATTGTGTATTGGTCAATCGTGCCCGAGTTCATCATACAAATTCATAGATGAGAAACTCGTACTCACTCTACCTTCTTTGGTCCAACCATTTTGGACTCATTTGACACCATGAACATTCCACCAACTTAGCTATCATTCAATCTTGGCGTTGAATCAAAACTTACTTAGCCATGATAAAATGTCTGGATCTACATCGGTCATTGAGTTATTTTACCTGGTGTGAACTCACCTTTCGGGCCCAAAACTCTAAAGTTCCGCGACCTCAAAGTTTCACTAAACTAAACTCTGTTGACCAAGCCATTGCAATGGTTGGTATGATCTCTCCTTCATGAACATGTTGATTTCTGTGAGCTCATTTCAATGGCCGAGTCAATTTCCACGAGCTAATCTTTTTGACCAACTTGTTTCCAACTCATGCTTGTCTAACACATCTTGGGCTTATACAGAACTTACGCAACTCATCTTGTGTTTGCCACAAGCTCCACACCATGTCTCGAATGACTTGATATGTACATGGTTCACTGTCGAGCTATTCTTTTCAAATCATCACCAATGATCACTTTGGAATTCTTGAACCTGATGTCGAGTCATGATGACTCATGTAATTCCCACTTGGTGTTGAGTCACCAAGTCTTTACTTGTCAATTCCTTCGTGATCTCTCTCCCCGAACTCATTTCATGATGTGAACCGTGTCTTGGGCTTATGTAGAGCCACCTAAACTACGTTCATGCTCCAATAACCTCCTTGTGATCCTTCTCATGCCACGTTACTACCTAGCACTAAGCTCCACACTCCACGCTGACCGGGTCTCCTTTACTTATTGCCATGGCCGCCCTTTGTTCTATGAGCCACTCAAATTGATCTTGGAACTTGACACGTATTGATCAAGATATTTTCATGGAGGGCTTTAACTCACTTTAATGGCTCCTCAAGAAACGGTATACCAACACTTTGAACTCTCCACATGGCATCACATTAACCTATTTGAATCAATCGGTTGAGCCCAAACACCTCAGCTTGGCCACTTCACATCCTATTCCCTCAAATGATTTTTATTAATGATCTTCGATTACACATTGACATGGTATTATTGTTCAATTACATCGAGCTCTCCATGTTTATTAGCATCTAGTTCCACCAATTCATTAATATTACTTTTGACACAACCTTGGAAATAGAATACGACTCCAACCTAATCGCTTCTTACCACAATTCCCATGTGGGTCAAACATATTAACCTAGACAACACACAGATTAACACCCCATTTTCCTTGAATATATCTTAGCATTGGCTCTTCTGGTTTGGGATTTTAAATGCCATCTTTCCACACCAAGCTCAACATATCTTTTAGGACACGCAAGTCCGAAGTGGGGTACTTAGGTTTTTGATAACATTTTTCCCACATACCATTTTTTCACCTTGGATCTTGATTCCTACTTCTCCACCAACTCAAACCTCCTCATGCTCCACTACTTGGCTTAGCTCAGTAACAAACAAGCCAACTAAACCCATGAATTACTTCCATGGCGAGCTATCTTTCTATCAACTCTTAGTTGATATGGCTCTGTTTTTAAACGTGTAGATCCCATCTGTGCTTATAGGATCAACCCACTAAGGTAGCTCAGCCTCTTCATCTAAATATGTTGAGTGAGTCACGTTCATAACTCCTAGGCCAACCCAAAATGATCATCTATAAAACATACATTGAATCGACACTTAACTTAGTTTGATTTTCCATCATTAAGCCCATCATTTCTTCACTACCTAACTCGGTTATCTCATGATTGAATCAACTGTTAGATCATAGTTTGAGCTCATGTCTAAGCTAATATCAACTTTATCCATGCTCCAAGCTCAAGGATCATCTCTGTAATTCCTCGACCAGTTGATCCCTAGTCTGTTCTCTTCGTAGACTTGACATCCCAAATTCCTCATTCCCAGATCTAAACATGAAAAGGTTGCATTTAACCTCATGATCTCAAGTTTCTATATTCCATGGCTTGAAAAATATCCCAATACATCCCAATTTCACACTATAACCTTAACACTTCACCCCTACTCTATCCTTAGCTCGACCAACATGTTTGCACTATGATCATCATGTTCGTTATGTCGAGCCCATTTAAACTCCAGTATTTGAATACTAAGTTCAGTCTTTGATCCATCTCACACATGCACCCAAACTACTACCTATGTTATTCTACTAACCTATTTCTTATGGAGACATAGATAAGCCTCCCAAGTTCTCTCTACAAATCCATGGGCTCAAAACTCCCGATCACGAATCTCCTTAATCCTTTCGATGAGCCACACTTTGAAATCAATGTGCATGCTCTTGTAACAAATCAATAGGAATCAATTTCCTTTGTGAAAATTTTAGCTTGGATATTAAATTCTCAAATTAATAATCAACTTGTCGAGCATCTCACCGAAATGATCGTGAGAGCCGAGTTTGAAACTCCACCATTCTTTGCAAATTTCAACCTTTTGCATTAAAATTTGGATTCTCAAATATTTAATCTCAAACCTAGGAGTAATGTAAACACAACAATACCCCTTGATAATAATTTCAAATTTCTGATGACTTTTTACTTGTGTTGAATGAATGTGGGCCAGTTTGGGCCAATTTTTTGATCTTAGCAAACTTAAAACTTCCAGACCCGAAAAGGGGAGAATATCTTCAAAATTACCTTGAAAATATATGAAAAACCATGAGTACCACCAAACAAAAACTTACTTGAAATTTTCTTGGAATTCTCCATGAATACCCTTTTTCAATCCTAGAGTACAACAGGCCTCCGGTGTTCAATTCTTCCTCAAGGGGAAAAATTGGATAACATTTTTGGGGACCTCTCTAGGATGATTTCCTGCTAAGCATGATTCCAGTAGCCTTAGGTCGTTAATTGGGCATGGATTAAATTTTGGAATCTTGAAAATGATCTGATCCTTTGTAATAACTAATCTTGAATTCTATGGTAATGCTAGGAAGGAAATATACTGAAATAGATGAATGCTTGATACCTCACAGTATTGTGGAAATTTTCATGAAGCGTTTGAGGAAATGGGAATATTTTGAAACTCTCTTGAAAATTTGAACCATGTTTCTCCTATAAAAATTCCACCGATGATACAATGTGTAATAACAACATAAACACAACAACAAAGGAAGTAAAATGAACAACAACACACAACAATGTGTAGAAAGAACTTGGAGGAAAACACGTAACTAAACTATAAAGGGAGTGGAATGACCTCAAAGAAAGCTTTGAGATTTATTTTATTCACATGAATGGGAATTTAATCTCCCTTGATCCTAGATATATGAAATGAATTCTCCTCTTTGTAACTTGTGATGATGTATGGCCCGCTCCAGAGAGCATCAAGATTGTTGTTTTTTCCTAGTTTGGCTCTATCTTCATCTCATTTGAGAACTAAATCTCCCTCTTGAAAATGTTTGTTGGACACCTTCTTGTCAAAATATTTCATAACTTTGAGCCTAATGTTTCCCCAAAGTCTTCATAGCCTTGTTTCATACTTCTTCCAAATCCATGAGTTTTACAAACCTAAGTGTTAGAGGATCACTCTCCATAACTTCAAGATGATGAGATAACTCTAAATAAGGTAAGTTCACGAGAGAGGAAGTTTTTCTTCTCTTCCATATATAAGCATGAAAGGATAATTTTTTATGTCCCTTTATTGGTATGATCTGATCTACCCATAAATTAGTTTTAAGTCATGTGTGCCAAATTCTCCTGTTAGTTTCCATAGTGTGCTTGATAATCCATGTGAGGTTCTTGTTGCTAGACTCATGTCCAATCTGTTCCTTGAGGATAGTAATTGGATGATGTCTTGAGGTAGACCGCATTCTTAATAGCCCCTTTGCTCAACTTTAGACCAAGAAAAGCCATTGCATTGTCTAAAATAAATGTAAATGGAAAACCAAACCTTATCATTATACCTTCTAAAAAATCAAGAACTTGCTTCTCATTTCTCTCTTTCAATTCTACCACCTTTGTCCATTGAGTAAAATAGTCCGTTGTAGTAAGGACCCAATTATGTCCATCATTGTATGGAAGATTAATCATTCGATGAAATCCAACCCCAATTGAAAAAGTGTTGGTCCACTTGAATTAGATGCGAGTGGAAGAGCTACCAACGTTAGCTTTCCCGTGAAAAAGGAACATTCCTTTCACTTCATTACCTAATGATGGGTATCTTTGAACAAATCTAGCTAATAATAACCAGCTCGCATGATCTTGGTAGTAGTTTTCATGAAGAATAATGTTCGCCATTATAGGCCATTATGAAACTCTTCCAAGATCTTACTTATCTATCTTGGTCCCATGCATCGAAAGAGAACACCATTCAAATTATTTCTAAAGAGAATATTATTTAACATAAAATATGAGATAGACTGAAGATAGAAATTTTGTCTTTGATTTTTATCCATGCTCACTGGATATACTCCTGAGAAAAGGAAAATCTTCATTTTGGATAACCGGTCAACCTGATCATCACCTTCATTAGTGTTTAGGAGTTTCATGTCCTCATGACCTTTTGATTCCATTTCTATAGCAATTTGTTGACACAAACCTTTACCTTTGACAAGTTTGGTAACTTTGATATGTACGTCATACTCCATCACCTTCATGATCCATCCAACACACTTTTCATTCATCTCTTTATTCAAAAAAAATTCCTTGACACCTGGATGAGACACCATCAAATGAATTTTGTTGTTAGACAACATGTGCTTGAATTTATTCAAATATCAAATAACCATAAAGACTTGTTTTTCAATGAATGAACATTTGAGCTCATATTCTTTGAGGGATTGACTAAAGAAATTAATTGGTTGCTCCATTAGATTGTCATTTTGTTGGGTGAGTATACCTGAAATGCTCTCTTGACCTACAAAAGCATAGAGAATAAAATCTTTATCAAACTTGGGGTTCACCAGCATGGGATCTTGAGAAATGGTTTTTTTATGGCTTCAATACTCTCTTTCATGTACTTTGTCCATGAGAATGGCATATTTTTCTTCAACATGGCTATTAGTGGTTTAGCCAATGTCATGATTTGAGGGATGAATCTCTGTATGAAATTTATGGTTCCTGGAAAACTCTAGAGACCCTTGTTGTGACTTGGGAGAGATAATGACATAATTGAATGAATTTTAGTTGGATCGATTAACAGTCCTTCTTATGAAACAACATGCCCCAACAACTTCCCCTCATGTACTACAAAAATTCATTTCTTAGGATTGAGTGAAACCTAAAATTCCCTACACCTTCGAAAACCTTCCTTAGATACATGATGTGGTCTTCTGCATGTTTAGAATATATATTTATATCATCAAGGTAAACCAAAATGATATCATTGATTAGTCCCTTAAATTCCATGTCCATGGCTCTTTGAAAAGTAGCCCCAACATTGGACAATCTTAATGGAATTTTTTGTAAGAATACATGCCCCACTTGGTAGTGAAAGACTTTTTGAATTGATCAGATTCTTGGACCATAATTTGATTGTAACCTGAATATCCATCAAGCAAAGAAAATCTTTGAGCTCCTACCACCGTTTGAAGGATTTTCTCTGTTGATGGAAGAGGATAATGATCTTTCAACAAGGCACAGTTCAAATCTCTAAAATCCACACATAGATGAATTTATCCATTCTTCTTCCTTAAAGGGACCAAATTGGCTACCCAAGATGAATGCTTGATAGGAAAAATTGTATAGGCCTTGATGATTTTGGTTAGTTCCTTTCTTATTAGTGGCTCGATTTTGGGATTAATTGGCCTTTGTTTTTGATGAAATGGCTTAGCATTAGGATCCAGTTCAATGGTATGTTGTGCTAGACCTGGATCAAAACCACAAAGGTATTTGTAGCTCCATGTAAAAATGTCATGATACTCTTAAAAAAATTTATGAAAGCTTTTTCTCTTTGAAGTGCATACTTTTTTGATCTTCAAAAAATTTTCATTTTCTACCTTGAATTCCTCAAAATATTCTTATTTGACCACCATGTTAGAGCTTCATATTTTTTCTTGATCATCTAAATTGAAGATGGATTCTAGAGTAACTCAAGGTTTTTGTAGTTTGTTGCTTTTCAATTGTATGATTTGATCACCATATAATTCTTGAAGCTTTTCTTGATTTTTCGTAGCAAACTCCACCTCTTCTCTTAGGAAAAGGATTTTTTTTACCACTATAAAACACTTGCCAACTACTCACATTATCAGGAACTATAGGTCAAACCACCATTTTGATAGATTTCTGCCCTTGTTTCTTGATATCAACAAGTATGTCATATTACGAGCCAATAATAGCAAGCCTATCACCATCTTAATTCTGATTTCTAGGAATTGCATGGATCCCAAAACTTTGAAATCTTCAATCAAATCCCAGATTCAGTTCTTGTAGGATCTTAAAATATCATTTTTGGATGCACTACATGTTATCACTTGATGAACAACTAACTCATTGTCTCCAAAAATAGTTAGGGATTTGATTCCCTTCTTTTGAGCTAGTTGAATTCCTTGCACAAGGGCCTCATATTCAACAACATTATTAGTGTAACTAAATTACAACCAAAAATATGATAAGTACTTATCTCCTTCTAGATAAATTAGCATGACACCAACACTGGATTCATTCTTACTCCTTGATCTATCAGAAAATAGTTTCCATAGTCCTTCAAAATTGCTTTTGGTTTTGAAAAGTTGTGGTATGATCATACCTTATTCATGAATGGAGTAAGTACCCAATCCCGTATCCTCTAAAAATAGAAAATCAACTTCTTCCTCTACCAACACATCATCATAGGGATTGTACTAATGATCTCCACTTACTTCATCCAACACAGTATTGGGGACTTCTTCAATAAGAGTGGTCAGTTTAGGATCAACATCTTCTTCTTCTAGATAATCAATGGTATAATTCCCATTTATAGGATTAGCAATGTAGGGTTCTACATGATTATGGCAGATTGGTTCAACCCTTATAGTCAATTTTATTTTGTATTGAGTCTTGAGAATCATATATGACCAATCAGCTTATATATAACCCCTCATCTTAGCAGTGAAATCTCGTGATAGGAAGATGGCAAAGAGAGGAGGGAGATCAATGACTAATATGTCTTGGGTGAATGAAAAACTCGGGCATGCATGGATGGTAAGTTGAAGTCCTTTAATAACTCCAATAGTTTTAATGGTTGTGTCATCCAACTAAACAACTCCTCTTATAACCGGTGCATATTATATGCCTAGTACATATGCAATTTGTTTGGGCATGATAGAGCTACTAACACTAGAATTGATCATGAAATTATGTACCAGGTGGTCACCAATGATCAAGGAAATATAGAATGGTGGTGGTTTTTTTTCCTTAGGAATATTTTTCCCTTCTCGGATATCACTCACTCATAGTGGCGATTTGTTGTTCCATGACCCGATGATCCATCGGTTGTACTAAAACTTTTCAGAGCCTCTCGTAACAAGTTTCTTTGAGAAGGAATTAAGAGTGTGTCCCACATAGTAACACTCAGGTTGGTCTTCTTCATTTTTTCTACAATACTAAAGGGAATTGCTCCTACTTTGTTGACACTTATTTGGGCATTGGGATCCTCCTTTGGAAAATGCTTGTTAGGTACCATGATGCCTCAAGAACATTCTTTTTTTTGTAGTTTGGCTAGCTAGTGTTTCTGCGTGGTTTCTCTCCCGCATCTTTATAAACTGCCACTTGTGACTGAGGTTGTGAAGTGGATGTTTGATAAGATTTATAAGGTTAATATTCCATTGCTCTCTTTTTAGAATGTGTGTTTTATGCCACTGATGAGGAATCTGTGTTCAACCCACAAAAAAATCTTGTCAATTTAATTTAACAAAGTTGTTTCTTTAGGTGTCTACATTTGATATGTTATTTCCCATGTAGATGAATTTTTTGTTTGGCTATGGAGGGGAGATACACTTTGAACCATAAGGTCTTGGCTAATAAATCCATTGGGGAAAATATTTTGATGGTGGGGTTGAGAACAAGGATAACACAATTCATAGTCTTGAACTAGATTAATCTAGACATGTACTATGGCTCTAGATGAGCTAGTAGCTAGAGGGCTCTAAAATTTCAAAGGACTGACATTAACAGCTTAACTTGTAGTTTTATTTTGAGGTTGATTGTTCCCTTGAAAAGGAGGATGATTAGCCTGATACTATTAATTTTGTGGCTAGTATGGATGATTATATTGAAATTGTTTCCTCTTGAGTTCAATGATCTCATTCCCAAAAGTTTCTAGCAATGAATTTAATTAAAATAGGTCATTTTAAGAGGTAGGGGAATACTAACCTAGTTGGTTGAAGGCTACTATAATAGGAGAAATGGTAGGCTTATTTTTGTAAGATCTGAAAACAATGGCATTGGTGGTCGTGGAGATATCTTTCCAACCTAGATTAAGGAATTCTCTTCTCTTATGGAAACTTCATAGGCATCAAGTAGTGTATTCCCTCCCATGAATTGGATCATGACAGCTACATCACTATTCAAGGCTCACAAATAGTAAAAGAATGCATTATTTGGAGAAGGATTTCTAAGTACCAAAATCCTATTCCAAGTCCTTTGGAATCGGAAGTTAAAATCACTAATGTATTCTTGGGGATCTCTCTATATGGTAGTTAGTCATTCCAAGAGTTATAGGTGATCACTCTTGTCCTCAAACTATTTAAATATATTTTCTCCTAAATCATCCCAAGTGGTTATAGTACCAACACTTAACCCTTGAAACCATTGAAGTGTTTTTCCCTTGAAAGAAGTAGCAAGAATTCTAACCACAACGTTGTCCTCTGTGATATTATGTACTGCACAAATGTTGGCTACATCAAGAATATGTTCCATTGGAGTAACATGAGTTTCCCTTGTGTAGAAGGGTAAACTTTTGAGTGTCACAATAGGTATAGGGTCACGTTGAGCCAACAAAAGAGGACTGCTTGCATTGAAAGGGGGAAAAACTTGGTTCCTTTCCATAACAATGAGAGGTTGATTGTTCTGGGTGGAGGAAACCTTTCATAAGGAGGAGTTGAATGACCCCTATGAGGTGATGTTGTAATGAGTGATGTTGAGATGCCTCTTCTCCTTCTCCTTAGAGGAGACAAGGATAGTTTGATATGCTGATAATTTCCTTGCTTTGAAGAAGCTCTTGTCTAAATTATTTGCATAAGTTAACACACTGATATTTGAAGTCCAAAGATATATATTTTCTAGGTAATTTTATTTTCACAAGTAAGAAGAGAAGTACCAACTCCTTGCCCCACTAAGCGTGCCAAAATTTTTATCACCACATCACCGCACTCTCTCGAATGGCCATAATGTGAATAGGATGTTTGGTGTGATTGGGTAACATGGGATCACCTCTCAAGATATGAGACTTGGCTTGAGAGGTGAACCTTTGAAGAATTCCAACTTCCTCTTCCTAAACTAAGTTCCATACTACTCCTACTGCAATACAATATTTATCTAGACATATGTTAACATTTTCATGGGTTTTAGGGAAAGATAATTGCAAGAAATGAAACTATACTAGGTATGGTGATGCACCAAATAAAGGGTGTTTCTAGACTTAAGAAGGGTTGATTTGAAGAGGGAGTTGTGCACCATAAGTCAACTTCACCTATTGCAACTTAGAGAGGGTAACAAAATACCACAGACTAGGAAGCATGCATTCCCTTTGTTAAACTCAATCAAACAAAACAATCTATTAGTATTCCAATGAAGAAGGATGAACTTGAGAAGGGTGAGCAAGCACCACTACTTAACTGCATGTAATACTCTACCACTTGCTAAGCACAAATTCCAAGAACTGCAATAGAAAGTTTAACTTGCATAGTGTACCTATAAGCATGAGAAAGGCACAAAGAAGTATAGAAGGATGAAAGGACCAAGAGTAGTCACAAAACACACACTTTTATTACTTCAACATATGCACAATGCATCATTACATTAAGAAGAGAAATATTTTCCATTACAATCTTAGAAGAGAAGCTTGAAAGTTCCTAATCCACAACCAAATAGCTTGTAGAAGAGAGAGGATTCTTGAAAAATGTGGAAAATGTCTAACTGTTCAACCTCTTGGAATGAGCTTCCAACTTACATTTATAGAAGAATTTTGTGAGAGAGAAGAGGAAAAGTCATAAATTCCTTCCTAAATTGAAGGTACATGATGGTTCATTTACTACAAAGTTGGTTGAACCACTTGAGAAGCTTCCATCATGTGTCATTAATGGCCTGTTGACTTAATCTTCTCAATTAATTAAAGGAATATTTAAATAAAATATTTTAATAATAATAATAAATATTATCATTAAAATATTTTAATAAAAAAATTAATTTAATTTATTTATGGTGGGCCCACCTTAGGATTAGTTTGCATTGAGAGATAAATTCCAACTCAATGGTTTGCTCCACGAGCTACCTTGAACTCATTCCATGGTAAGCTTTGACAAGCTAGCTTTCCATTGTGTATTGGCCAATCATGCATGAGTTCCTCATAAAAACTCACAAACGAGAAACTTGGCCTCATTCTACCTTCTTCAGTCCAACCATTCTGGGCTTTTGTAATGCCATGAACATTCCACTTACTTGGATATCATTCAATCTTGGCATTGACTCAAAAATGACTCGGTCGTGCCAAAATGTCTCGAGTTCCATCGGTCATTGAGTTATTTTACCTCGGGTGAACTCACCTTTTTGGTTCCAAAAACTCCCAATTTTTGTGAGCCCAACATTTCTATGAGCTGAAATTAGTTGAATAATCCATTGTAATGGTCATTATCATCTCTCCTTCATGAGCATGTTGATTTACGTGAACTCATTTCAATGGATGAGTCAATTTCCATGAGCCAATATTATTGACCAACTTATTTCCAACTTGTTCTTGTTTGAAACATCTCGGGCTTATACAAAGCTTATGAAACTACTCTCATGTTTTCCATGAGCTCCATGCTATATCCTGACTGACTTGCTATGTGCATGGTTCAACTTATGGGTTCACTTTGCCGAGATCTTCTAAGAAACTCCTCACTAATGATCACTTTAGAGTTCTAGAACTTGATGTTGAGTCTTGATGACTCGTGTAATTCCCATCTTGGTGTTAATTCCGACGATTATTTCCCTATGAATTCCTTCATGAGCTCTCTCCCAAACTCTTTTCATGATGTGAACCATGTCTCAGATTATGTAGAGCCACCTCACCATGTATGTTCTCCCTTAACCTCCTTGTGCTCCTTCTCATTCCATGTTGCTACATAGCACTAAGCTCCACACTCCATGTTGATCGGGTCTCTTGTACTTATTGTCACAACCACCCTTTATTCTATGAGCCACTCAAATTAATCTCAAAGCACTCGACACATATTGATGGATATATTTTCATGGACGGATTTAACTCACTTTAACAACTCCTCAAGAAATGGTCTACCAATGCCAAATTCTCCACATGGCATCACATTAACCTATTTAAATGACTCGATTGAGACTAAAGACCTTGTCTTGGCCACTTCACATCCTATTCCCTTGAACTCTTTATATGAATGAGCTCATATTCCAAATCAAGGGGTCTTCTTATTCAATTACATTGATCTCTCCATGTTTATCGGCATCTAGTTCCACCAATTCGTTAGTATTTCTTTTCACATGGCCTTGGAAATAGAATCAGACTCTTACCTATCACTTCTTACCAAAATTCCCATGTGGGTCAAACACATTAACTCGGCCAATGCGGAGATTAACTCCCCATTTTCCTCAAAGATCTCTTAGCCTTGGTTCTTCCAAATTTAGGAGTCTAAACACCATCTTTCCATGCCAAGCTCGACATGGATTTTAGGACACAAAAGTCCAAAGTGGGGTACTCGGGTTTTTGATACATTTTTCCCACATACCATTTTGAAAAATTTGTTCTTGATTCTAACTTCTCCACCCGATCAAACCTCCTCATGCTCCATAAATCAACTTATCTCGGTAAAGAATGAGCCAACTAATCTCGTGAATTACTTCCATGGTGAGCTATCTTTCTATCAACTCTTCACTGATATGGCTCTTATTTAAACGTGTCAATCCCACACTGCCAGTGCTTAGAGGATCGACCCACCGAGGTAGCTCACCTCTTCACCTAACTATCTTCAGTGAGCCATGTTTAACACTCCTAGGCCAACCTTAAATGATCATCTATAAAACATACATTGACTCAACACTTGACTCAATTCAAGTTTCCATCATTAAGCCCATCATTTCTTCATTGTATAACTCAGCTACCTCTAATTGAAACAACTTCTTGGGTCATACTTTGAGCTCGTATCTGAGATAATCTCCACTTCATCCATGCTCTGAGCTCAAGGATCATCTCTGTAATGCCTCGACTAGTTGAGCATAAGTTTATTCTCTTCGTAGACTTGACATCCCGAATGCCTAATTCCCATATCTAAAATTGACAAGGTTACATTTAACCTTTTGATCTCAAGTTTCTCTATTCCATGGCTCGAAAAATATCCCAATACATCCCCTAATGTCACACTACAACCTTAACACTTCACCCTGACTCTAGCCTTAGCTCGACCAACATGTTTGCACTATGATATTCATGTTCGTTATGTCGAGCCCATCTAAAATCTAGTTTTTGAATACCAAGTTCACTCTTTGAGCCATCTCACACAGGCACCCAAAATACTACTTATGTCATTATCAAGACCTATTTCTCATGGTGACATAGCTAAGCCTCCCAAGTTCTCTCTATAAATCCATAGGCTCGGATCTCCTGATCACGAATCTCCTTAATCATTTCGATGAGCCACACCAAACTCGATGTGCATGCTCATGTAACAACTCAATAGGCATCACTTTCCTTCATGAAAATGTTATCTCAAATATGTTGGTTCCTTTGTATTGACTTGATATTAATAACAGGTATCAATTTCTTAGGTATGAAATGCTCAAATTAACAATGAACTCCTTGAGCATCTCACTCGAGCTTCTCAATGAGATGAGTTTGAACCTCCACCATTCTATGCAAATTTCAACCTTCTTCATAAACTTTGGATTCTCCAATATTTCATCTCAAACCTGAGAGTAATGTAAACACAATAATACCCCTCGATAATAATTTCACAATTATGATGACTCTTTGCTTGTGTTGAACAAATGTGAGCCAGTTTGGGCCAATGTTTTGATCTGAGAAAACTTAAAATTTCCAGACCCAAAAATGGGAGAATAGCTTCAAGATGACCCCGAAACTACCTGAAACACCATGAGCACCCCTAAACACAAAACTTACTTGAAATTTTCCCCGGAATGCTCCATTAATACCTTTTTTTAGTCTTAGATCACAATAGGCCTCCATTGTCCAATTCTTCCCAAAGGGAAAAATTAGATAACGAGGTGATGAAGGAATTTTTTTGTTGATCCTCCAAGCATGAGTAATATTTAGTTATAAACCCATAATCTATCCATAAAAATAGCATCTCATTTCCCGCTACAAGATCAAAAATTTGGTCGATGCTAGGAAAAGGAAATTCATCCGTATGGTAGGAGAGGTTATGGTCGAGAGAGTCCATGTAGATGCAGAGTCCCTCTATCCCTTTAGTTACAGGAACAATGTTAGAAATCCATTGTGGATAGTGTTAGAGTAGGTATTTACCTTAGCTCATGTTCACCTAGGTACATTATTTACCTTTTTGTATTTATCCTCACCCACTTATGTGTGTGGATATTTATTTTTATTTATTTAGATATTAAGAGATATTATCTAGTTGTTAGGTATAGTTCTTTCCTTGATCTATTGTATTGACTATTTCTTTCCTAGATCTATGGTATTGACTAGATCCTTGATGTCTAGTTCTCTCATAAATCTATGGACTTGACTATTTCTTTGATGACGAGTTATTTCCATGATTTATGACTTGATCTACGACCTTGATGGTTCTTATCTTGTTATTCCTTGCCTATATAAGCAAGGCCCATTCTCATAGTATTTCATTGAGTTCTATAATAATATATGATATTGCCGCTCATTTGTTTGCAAAGGTTTTACACAAAGTTATTCGGTAAATTTCTTTCATCTTATTGATTGTGGTGTTTGATTAGCATTTTTGTTCTTGATTTGGTATGATCTGGTTATCATTACTTTTAAATAGTCGATAGGTAAAATGAAAGAAACAAAAAGAAGGCATTGGATTTCTTATTTGATAAGAAGGGTAATGTGTGAATGCATTTTTCATAGCTTTTGTTTCATAGGTTTGACATCAGGAATAGTAACGATATTGTGCACCATGTTATTTTGGTCATTCTTTGGGAATATCAACGTAAGACCAAGAAAAAGCATTGCTATGATCTTGGATCAAAGAGATGAATTATTCATGTTCGATAAAATCTAAATATTCTCCTATCTTTATAATTTGAGGGTCATCCTGAGTGTGAATGTTGATCTTGATGGTCAATTCATTCAGCATGGTTTGTGTCTCAGAAGGTAATGATTGGTGAATGTAAGAATATTCTGCACCTAAATAGGTGAGAATGGAATCATCATCCTAACATTGAATGACATTGATAGAAGGTGTGTCTTCCTCCAACATGTTAGGATAAAGAAGAGGAAGGGAAGAGGGCACCTTGCCATCATGATGATAGGTCATAGGTCCCAAAGAAATGGTGTTCACAAATTTTTTTAGGAGGGATGGATTCGGATCCATGGAATCCATGGGTGAAGGTGGTGTGGTAGGTGAAGAAGGTGATGAAGGTGCAGAAGGTGGATCTTCCTCTACAAGGTTGACTCTAGCCTTCTTATGACTAGGTGGTTCAACTAATCCAATACCACAATCGTCTTTATGTTTGTATGTAGTGCAGGAATAATTGTGTGATGACCTTGTTTGTAAAGACCAAATCCAAATCCCTTCCAAGAACATCGATGAGGAAAGGTGTGGGAAAAGTGATGGTTGCTAAGGTAACATAAGTCAGATGAAAAGGTCATGTTTGAGTGGGTGGTTCAAGAGAATAAGAAGAAGTATCAAATCTACTGAAGGTTAAGTTGGTGTGAAGGTGGGGAGGACCATATGGAAACACTTCTCCTTTATGATGATCATAATATGGGTACTTATGTAGGTTTCCATACTATTGAGGAGTTTTTAATGTGTTGATTTTGTATGCAAGCGATACTCCCTAGGGTAAGGCGTTGAAAAACACCTTCCAAAGGGTGGAAGTTAGTACTTGGGTGGTGGGAATGGATGAGCTATTTTAATTTTGAGAAGAAGAATTAGTAGATGGGTTAACTTTGGAAGTTGTGGCAGTAGTGGGGAGAGATGGGTTGGTTGAGGAAGATGTAGAAGCAGAAGTGGTAGATGAAGCAATGGAAGAAGATGAGGTAGTAATGGTCAAAGATGACGTGGAAGTGGTAGTAAATTCCTTAACTAGAAAAAGGACATCATTGGGTTGATATAACATGTTGTAGGTTTCAAAAGGTGAAGGATATACCTAAATAGTGTAAGGATTTCCTTTATATTCAAATTTGATGCAACGGTGAAGATTATAAGGTACACACTCCTGTCATCCAAAATGTGACTCCTGCTCATTTTTGTGGCTAACTCCTTATGTTCCTACCCCTCTTGTGCCTCTCAAGTATTCATTTTTGATTTTAGGCACTCAAATCTTTTGGAAATGGCACCATCAAATAGAGCTCTCTCTCGGCTTTCCAAAAAGGTAAAGTTTTCCTCCTAACTCCTCATATTTTTCAAGTTATGGCTCGGCGGAGTTTTTGTGAGAAATTTTCCCTTTGGAAGCCCGCAGCCAATAGGAACCTGCCACGTGTCCAAGAGCCGGTGGGGTTCGGAGGAGAACTTGTAAAATTTTCCAAGTTTTGGTCGGAAATGCAAAAGGAAAATTTTTGCCTGCGGGCCTGCCGGGTGAATCACAGTGTGACACGTGTCACAAGGGGAGGCGCAGTAAAAAATTGGCTAAGTGTTTTTACGAGAGTTTTGAAAGGAAAATTTTTGAGGATTGGCCTAAGCCAATAGAAACATGATAGGTGGTAGAGGTGGTCGGGAGTTTGTGGTGTGGGGAGAAAGGAAAAATTTGCTAAGTGTTCGGTGAAATTTTTAAAGTAAAAATATGGAGCGGGAGGCCCGCGGCGAATGGAAATAGGACACGTGTCCTATGGTCCCAAAGAGTTCAGAGCTCAGGTGGAAAATGAAAAATTTGGAAAAAAATTCGGCCAAAAATTCAAAGGCGAAGGATGAGCCCGCGCCCCGTCGTCTAACCAAATCATGCCACATGTTCCGAAGTGGCAGGGCGCGAGGGGAAAAATGGGAAATTTTCCCAATGAAAAAACAAAGAAAAATTCTAAAGGATCGGCCCACCCCATTTTTACCGGCCAATCGCATGCTACCACATGTCTAAGTGGCATAGAAACATCAAGCACCCCATGAAGGAAGAAGGAGGGAGGAGTCAGCCGACCAACTAGAGAGTGACACGTGTCCAAGTCGCGGGCCCTGCGGAGGTTTTTGGAAAAAAATTCTTAAGGAAAAAACAAAGGGAAACTAGTCGGAAGGGCCCATGCCCAATTAAATAGTGCCACGTGGCACCCAGTGGTGGAGCGGGGGTTTTTTTGAAAAATTTTCCAAATGCAAAAGGGTCAAAATTTCAAATTTTTGCCCGCCGATCCGTTTTTTGGGCCGTTTTTGCCCTAAAACTTCATACCTCCATAACTTTTGATCCACAACTCAGATTTGCACGTTATTTATATCAATGAAAAGCTTATGAAATTCTCTACATGATTCCATGGTAAATTTTGAATTTTGGTTCAGTTTGGAGAGAAAAAATAAAAATTCTTCTTCTGTACGTGTCCATGGCCGAAATGACATTTCAACAACCAATTTTAATGCAAAATGGGTCACTTTTATCTCCAGCATGGTCAAAAATGTCAGAGCATGGGTTTGTAAGGACCTCCATGCTATTTTAATGTAGTTTCATTCAATGAGGATGGCTCCCATGCGTTTTGCATTTTCTCTCTCTGGGCTCGACCCATGGACCGTAAAAAGCCGATTTGGCTCTTTTTTAGGGTGGAACACTTTTTGAACATTAGACTTCTTCTTTCACTGAAAACAAGTGAATTTTGTAAGTATCAAGCCTTTTTCAAGGATTGTAATAGGTTTATACCTCTTTGATGGTGTAATGCAAGGGATTTTTACATGGAAATGACAGTGCAAACTCTGTGAATGCTTTCAGTCCTCTGTTTGTATTGTTTTTACTTCATTTTCAGATCTCTTATTGCATCTTATCAGCTTGTGTATGTTTTTCATGTTGCATTTCATGGATTTATGCCTATTTGTATGAGCAAAAATGTTCACCACTCCTTTGGTGCATCACCATCATTAGGTTAGTTTCATTTTCTGCATTTCTTATCCTTGTCTACTTGTAAATTACGGTAAAATTAGGATCTGAACCTCTGCAGTTGTGCAAATACTAGATCTAATCAGAGGATTTTGAGGAACCAGCCTCTAATCTAGAGATTCCTCTCTCATTTTCACAAGTCCCACACTTGGAGAGAGGTTTCCATGTTGTGTAATCACACTGGATGCCCTAAACATCAACTTAGAACCTTGATTTGCATCCAGGGGTGCTGCTTTGATTTGCAACAACAGTTTTGGCATGCCCGGTGGGACCTTAGAGGTCTCATTTTTATTGCAGAAAAGTTGATGTGCATCTGCTGTAATTTTCTTGCTTGAAAAGAGCCATAAATTGCACATCTGGTGACTCCAAAGGGAAGAATCAACTGGTTTCAGCAGTGCAGGCCTGAAAACTCATGAGAAGAGTCACCACAAGGTCAAGAGCTGGAGAAGAAGAAGTGTTGTTTGAATACCTGCAGTTATCTCCAAGAAGAAGGCAAAGAGGAAGAAGGATTTAAAGGTCTCCATCTCCACCAAACAGAACTCTCTCAACTCCTCCACTTAGTAGGCCTTTCATTCAGTCAACAAGGGTTTTAAGACTAATTAGAATGGCACAAAACAACCCCTATGTCAACTTCACAGGCAACATCCCACTTGCCCTCAATGCACAACATCCAATTCCAATTGTAGCCTTGAAGAAAATTCCATACTTCACTGGAGAGAATCAGACTACTCCAGGTGATCATGTTAAAGATATTGCCAACCTTTGTGCAATTCATGAAATCAATGAGATGCAAGTGGCTGTCAAATTGTTAGCATCTTCCTTCAAGGGGAAAGCATTGCAATGGTTTAGGAGCCTTGGAGCTGGTTCTATCACAAATCAGAACCAGCTATGTATAGCACTTCATGAGAAATTTGGAGAGAATGGAGACAACTTGTCTCTTTTGGAGCAGCTGACAACCATCAAGAGAGCTCCCAATGAGTAGGTGGTGATTTCAACTTCATTTCAAAGTCTTGGGAGAGAATTCCGGTGGCGGTCGGGCCAACGGCGAGAAGGTGCTTTTCTCTACTATCTCAAGCTCTAAATTCTGATATTTCTATGTTGATTCACTCCATGGGAGGCATAACTATCCCTATGGCTTATAGCATTGCCATTAGGGCTGAAAATTGTTTGATCCAGTGGCAAACTAGCCCTAGACCTCCCATGCCATTGTTTCCAAGTTTAGAGAGCCCAACACTAATCAAGCACCTAATTTGGCTCCTTCTCCCATTCCTAGAAATCGAGTTCAAATGAAGCTTCTACTTCATCTCCAAGTGCCCCAAATGAGCTTGAAGAAGTCATGAAGCAATTGCAAAAACCTAGGCTATGAGCTGGTTACTCTTAAGAGGCAACAAGCCCAAGGTTTTAGACCTTCTTATCAGCCCCAAGCTCAGCCTAACAGAAACCATATCAACCACAAAGACCACCTAATCCAGCTACAAATGTGAATCAAACAAGGCCTCCTGCCCGATAGGCCATTTCAGCCCTATAATCCAAATGTCATATCTGCCTCTAAAGCATTGGTGCCAACACAAAACAACATTACTCAGGAGTATGATTGGTGTTTTCCATGCAATGAACCTCATAACCAATCCATGTGCTTCAATGGTGCTTTGAATCAAGCATTAATGGTGACAACTACTGGTGTGGAGGGTGAGGGTAGTCAAGGAAAAAACCAACAACAAGAAACATTCCAACAGTAATCAGCTCCAAATGACACCACACTCATGAATTGGCAAGCAGAGGATTTTTGTGGCATGAATCAAGCAGTTTCTCAAGGTGTTGTAGCCAACACAAGGTCAAAAAGAAGGAATTTGGGAGAAGAGCAGCCATTAGCTCCAACCAATCCACAACCTTCCTTGGCTCCACAAATGGTGGGCAAACAAAATCCAA
The DNA here is from genome assembly GCA_018340775.1 of Taxus wallichiana var. yunnanensis. Taxonomy (NCBI): domain Eukaryota; kingdom Viridiplantae; phylum Streptophyta; class Pinopsida; order Cupressales; family Taxaceae; genus Taxus; species Taxus wallichiana. The sequence continues at coordinate 10,695,381 of CM031239.1, forward strand.
TTTCAAATGCACAAGGGCAGCCAAGAACAACTCCTAGACCAACTCAAATACTAGTTGTTGCTGCCCACATGCAAGGAGTGAATGTGTAAACCAAGGGACAACAAAGAGATCCTTCATCACCATTCAGTATCATTGATCAGATGAAGAAGACAAATGTGAATATATCAATGTGGGAATCCCTATCTATCCCAGGCCAAAGAGATTTGCTACAAGCTGCCATGAAGGACTAGCCAACTTCGAATCAGCAAGTTTAGATGCAAGAAAAAGTGCTCACAAACATTGCCCAGCCTGAAGGGAATCATGGAGGATAGCAAGGTAAAATGTTGAAGCCCCCTCCTTTCTATGTTTCGTTAATCATTGGAAATCAGCTAGTGCATAATTGCATGATAGATTCCGGGGCAAGTAGCTCAGTGATGCCTAAACAAATAGCTGATCAGCTAGGGCTCCAGTATGAAACCATATCCAAAGGGGTAGTGCAGCTAGATGGGATAGCAGTAACAACAGTCGGAGTGATTAGAAACTTGAATCTTACCTTGCATGCATGTCCAAATGTTGTTGTTTTACAAGATGTATCAGTCATAGACCTTCCACCACTCTTTGCCCTATGCTTGTCAAGGGACTTCACAACCAAGATTGGAGGATATTTGTCTGCTGATTGGTCACACATGCTATTCAGAACAAGGTATGGAACCAAAGCTACAATCAGGTCTGAACCTATTGCAAACTTTCACATTGAGCCTTACACTCCAAGTCAGATCAATGCCAATTGTTCAGCATTTGATCAAGAAGATCACCCAAGCACTGATGAAGCTGACACTAAGGTTGGAAGCATCCCGATCTAACTCTTGATGAATGGGCAAACAAAGTACATGCTTTTGATCCTTATCAAGAAGTAGAAGAATCTGAGCTAGGGGTCTATTGCATACATGAAGAAAATCAGCCCATTCCTAGCATCACCAAACCAAACCACAAGGATGAGAATGAGGTATGGCAGCTATTTTTTGATGGATCAAGGAGTAGACAAGGTGCGGGGAGGTGGAGTTATGCTTGTTTTACCTCAAGGAGTAAGGTACTATTCAGCTTTTAGGTTTCAGTTTGCATGCTCTAATAACACTGCTGAATATGAAGCCTTGGTGCAAGGGATGCATTGGGCAATCAAAAAGAAAATAAAGAACTTGCAAGTCTTTGGTGACAGTGAATTGATTGTAAATCAGGTCAAGGGACAACATGCTGCCAAAAATGATCTACTCAAGTGCTACAAGAACAGGGTGTGGGACCTCATGGAAGATTTTGAGGGTTTTGGCATCAAATCCATTCCTAGGAAAGAGAATCAAGTGGCGATAGGAAAAACTGCGGCGATGAGGGGCAGCCTTTGACATTGTGGAAAGCATTCAACAAGACAAGGTACAGCCAAACATCCATGTGATTGTGAGGCCTTCAGTGCCGGATAACAATGTCAGTTGGTAAGTGTTTGAAAATGACCAGCAAATCATCCATTTCTTGCAAGAAGAAGCTGAGTTCTCAACTAAGAATCAAGAAAAATTGGAACAGCAGTATGGTGACCAAGTGGTACAGCTGAGAACTAACAAGCTGCCCAAGGGACTTATCACTTTGGAGTCCATTTTTAATCCCAATGATCAGTTTAGAAAGGAGAAAGCAAACATTCAGAGTCAAGAGAGAAGATTCAGTATCCATCTTGGTGGAAGAGAACAAACCATTGCAAATTGGAAAGATGGCAACTGAACAAGAAAGGTATGAGTTCATACAACTATGTCAAGAGTTCCCTGATGTGTTTGCTTGGAGCTATGAAGACTTGAAAGGTTTCAATCCCAACTTAGCTCAGCATACCATTGAATTGGATCCAAATACTAAGCCTGTCAGGCAGAAACAAAGACCAGTCAATCCACACATGGAGCCTCTCATGAGGAAAGAATTAAACAAGCTGATTGAGTCAAGGATCATATTCCCAATCAAGCATTCTAGTTGGGTTGCCAATTTGGTTCCAGTCAGAAAGAAGAGTGGGGAAATCAGATTGTGTGTTGACTTCAGAGATTTGAATAGAGCATCTCTCAAGGATCATTATCCACTTCCTTCCATGGAGCAGATTTTACAAGTTGTTGCTTTGGCTCAGAGAGGTTTCACTACTTGATGGCTATTCGGGGTATAATCAGATTATGGTGAAGGAAGAAGATCAGTTCAAGATGGCCTTTACAACTAAATGGGAACTTATGCATACGGGAAAATGCCATTTGGGTTGTCCCAATGCTAGTCTTTACCTTCGAAGAGCAATGGACATGGCGTTGAAAGTTTGATTAACAACATGGTGCTGATTTACCTTGATGATATCACTTTTTTCCAAAAATGCAGCGAGACCACCTCTCTCATTTGAGACAAGTCTTCACGAGGTGTAGGAGATTTGGAGTGTCCTTGAATCCTAGGAAGTGTATCTTTCTTGCACATGAAGGAAAGATCCTTGGCCATATTGTCTCCAAAGAAGGATTAGCAATTGATCCGAGAGAGGGTTGAAGCCATAAGAGCACTACCATTGCCAAGCCATAAGAGCACTACCATTGCCAAGACAAGAAAGCCCTTGAGTTTCTTGGGAGGATAAAATTTGTTTAGAGGTTTGTCCCAGATTTTGCAGCCCTTGTCAAACCTATCACCAAAATGTTAAAGAAAATCATGGCTTTCAGTGGATAGCGAGAAGGCAAGGAGAGTTTTGAAGCAATCAAAGAAGCCATCTCTCAAGCACCAACTCTCATCAACCCGAACTTCTCCAAGGATTTCATCCTCTATGCATTTGGAGGTAATGATACTATTTCTGCCATTTTGGTACAGCAGAACAAGGACAATGATGAGCAGCCAATTGCTTTCTTGACCCGAGCCTAGATGACTATGAGGTGAGGTATTCTTTTATTGAGAAGCATGTACTTGCAGTAATTAGAAGCTTGAAGAAATTCAAGCATTTAGTCTCAAACAACAAGGTCCAGCTGCTGGTCTCTCATGTTGGGGTTAAAGACTTCCTCCTCAACAGGGATTTGAATGAGAAAAGGGTAGGTTGGATCACTCATGTCATGGAATATGACATTGAGATCAAGATCACCAAGCTGGTAAGAGGAAAAGGATTGTGTGAGCAGCTGATTTTGGGGAAGAAAAAAGAAGTATGCAATGAAGAAGAGGTTGTTTTGACAGTTCAAGACAGCCATGAGCCAAGTGGCACTCAAGAAGAAAATAATGTTGTCCCTACTCCTTGCTGGACCCAAAGTATAATACATTTCCTAAGCACAGGCCTATGCCCTCCAGAGATGAACAAGACCCAAAGAAGACACTTGATTGCAGTTGTCCCATATGCCATTGTTGATGGAGTTTTGTTCAAGAAAGATGTGAATGGAGTGCTTTTTGAGATGCATTAGCACAAATCAGATTCATAGGGTGTTGGAAGAGTTCCATGGTGGACCAGGTTGGTGGTCATTTTACACCGAGAGTGACAACTCTAAAAATTATGAAGGATGGTTATTATTGGCCCAAGATTTTCAGTGATTTCTTTGCATGGATCAAGAGGTGTAAGAATTGTGCATTCTTCACGGGAAAAGAAAGACTTGTTTCCCTTCCATTGCATCCAATCTCAGTTGACCAACCGTTCATGCAATGGGGTTTGAACTTCATTGGAGTCATTAATCCCAATTTAAGTCAAGGGCACAAATGGATTTTGACAGCCACGAGACTACTACTTCACCAAATGGACTGAAGCAGTAGCACTCAAAGAGGCAAATGAGTCCAGCATATTAGACTTCTATGAGGGGATAGTAACCAGATTTGGCATACCTGCTATGATAATCTCAGATAATGCATTAGCATTCATTGGATCCAAGGTGATTGAGTGGGCTGTCAAGAAGCGGGATCTACCTAAGTACTTCATCAAACTATTACCCTCGAGGTAATGGCAGTGAGTCTACAAACAAGAACTTTTGAGGATCATTAGGAGAACTCTTGATGAGAATCAGAGGTCTTGGCATACCAAGCTGAAATCAGCCTTATGGGCTGATAGGATAACCCCCAAGAGATCCACAGGTAATTCTCCATTTAGGCTTGTCTATGGAAGAGAAGCAATCTTTCCCATGTCACTTGAGTTGCCAACATTGGAACTCATGAAACAGCTGGATCTGTTGGAGTTTGAGCCCATGGAGGTGAGATATGCAGAGTTGATGGAGCTACAAGAGATTAGAGATGTCGGGCATCCCAAGCAATGGAGAAGATCAAGCTTTGATCAAGAAGACCTTTGATAGGAAGGCCAAGGATAGATATTTTCAAGTTGGAGATCTAGTGTTGAAATGGGATGCGGATAGAGCAAAACCGTGAAGGCATTCAAAATTTGATGCCATTTGGAGTGGCCCATACATGGTCACGAAGTGCAAGAACAACAATGCTTTCCAATTGGCTTCATTGGATGGTGAAGAACTGCAGATTCTAGTCAATGGAATCTATCTCAAGCATTGTTTCTAAAGGGGAATTCTCCATCTTGTAAATATTAGCTTAGGTTTCCATTCCTTCAAGTGCTTGTGCACATTGTTTTGCTGTAGGTTAGTTTTGCTTTCCCTAAGTGCTTTGGCACAGCTTGCTGTCCTTAGAGATGTTTTGCAGTCCTTGTTTCAATCAGGTGATATTCCATCTTCCTCCTTGCATCATTCTAAGTCGGTTGGGGTTCTAAATAGAAAATTTGATGACTCCATGCCCAATGGACTGCTTCAGGAAACTGGTATTTTCATCTAGCAGGCAGATGACCCCTCTGAGTCACCAAAATTGTTATCCAAAATGTGCCCCCTGCTCATTTTTGTGGCTAACTCCTTGTGTTCCTACCCCTCTTGTGCCTCAGTCTTCATTTTTTTATTTTTAGGCACTCAAATCTTTCTGAAATGGCACCATCAGATAGATATCTCTCTCAGCTTTCCAGAAAGGTAAAGTTTTCCTCCTAACTCCTCATATTTTTCAAGTTATGGCTCGGTGGAGTTTTTGTGGGAAATTTTCCCTTTGGAAGCCCACAGCCAATAGGAAGCTGCCACGTGTCTAGGAGCCGGCGGGGTTTGGAGGAGAACTTGGAAAATTTTCCAAGTTTTGGTCGGAAATGCAAAAGGAAATTTTTTTCCAGCGGGCCGCGGGTGAATCACAGTGTGACACGTGTCACAAGGGGAGGCGCAGTAAAAAAATTGGCTAAGTGTTTTTGAGAGTTTTCAAAGGCAAATTTTAGAGGATTGGCCCAAGCCAATAGAAACATGATAGGTGTCGAGGAGGCTAGGGAGTTCATGGCGCGGGGAGAAAGGAAAAAGTTCTTAAGTGTTCGGTGAAATTTTCAAAGTGAAAATTTGGAACAGGGAGGCCAGCGAGAATGGAAATAGGACACGTGTCCTATGGTCCCGAGATTTTAGAGCTTGGATGGAAAATGGAAAATTTGGTAAATTTTTTGGCCAAAAAATTCAAAGGCGAAGGATGAGCCCACGCCCCTGTCGTCCAACCAAATCATGCCACGTGTCTCAAAGTGGTGGGGCGCGGGGAAAAATGGGAAATTTTCCCAATGAAAAAACAAAGAAAAATTCTAAGGGATCGGCCCACCCCATTTTCACCAGCCAATCACATGCTACCACATGTCCAAGTGGCACAAAAACATCAAGCACCCCATGAAGGAAGGAGGAGGGAGGAGTCATCCAACCAACGAGAGAGTGACACGTGTCCAAGTCACGGGCCCGACGGAGGTTTTTGGAAAAAAATTTCAAAGGCAAAAACAAAGGGAAAGTAGTCAGGAAGGGCCCGTACCCAATTAAATCGTGCCACGTGGCACCCAAGTAGTGGAGCACGGGGTTTTTTTTTGAAAAATTTTCCAAATGCAAAAAGGGTCAAAATTTCAAATTTTTGCCCGTCGATCCATTTTTTGGGCCGTTTTTGCCCTAAAACTTCAGACCTCCATAACTTTCGATCCACGGCTTGGATTTGCACGTTCTTTATATCAATGGAAAGATTGTGAAATTATCTACATGATTCCATGGTCAATTTTAAATTTTGGTTCATTTTGGAGAGAGAAAAATAAAAAATTCTTCTCGTACATGTCCATGGCCAGAAATGACATTTCAACAACCAATTTTAATGCAAAATGGGTCGCTTTTCTCTCTAGCATGGTCAAAAATATCAGACCATGGGTTTGTAAGGACCTCCATGATGTTTTAATGTAGTTTCATTCAATGAGGGATGGCTCCCATGTGTTTTGCATGTTTTTCTCTCTCTGGCTCGACCCATGGACTGTAAAAGCCATTTTGGCTCATTTTTGAGGTTGAACACTTTTTTGAACATTAGACTTCTTCTTTCACCTGAAAACAAGTGAATTTTGTAAGTATCAGGCCTTTTTCAAGGATTGTAATAGGTTTATACCTCTTTGATGGTGTAATGCAAGGGATTTTTACATGGAAATGACAGTGCAAACTCTGTGAATGCTTTCAGTCCTCTGTTTGTATTGTTTTTACTTCATTTTCAGATCTCTTATTGCATCTTATCAGCTTGTGTATTTTTTTCATGTTGCATTTCATGGATTTGTGCCTATTTGTATGAGCAAAAATTTTCACCACTCCTTTGGTGCATCACCATCATTAGGTTAGTTTCATTTTCTGCATTTCTTATCCCTGTCTACTTGCAAATTAGGGTAAAATTAGGATCTGAACCTCTGCAGTTGTGCAAATACTAGATCTAATCAGAGGAGTTTGAGGAACCAGCCTCTAATCTAGAGATTCCTCTCTCATTTTCACAAGTCCCACACTTGGAGAGAGGTTTCCATGTTGTGCAATCACACTGGATGCCCTAAACATCAACTTAGAACCTTGATTTGCATCCAGGGGTGCTGCTGATTTGCTGATTTGCAACAATAACTCCATGGCACAGATTAAGGGTCGGCCAAGCAACATGTTATATTGGAATTACCCTTTGAGAACATATAATAGTTCAAGAATGGTGCAGATACCCACGTGAATGTGGAGGATGAAAGTGCCAAGAGTAGAAGTCAAATCATCATTGAAAGAATGCAACATAACTAGGTTATTATGCATGTAATCGTAATGCATCGGACATGAGTATCCTTAATGTGGATGGAAATGAAGAGGGCGAGATCAAGATCATATGAATGGTGAGGAGAAATCTCTAAGTTAGAGAAACTGGCGGTAGAAACCTCATGAGTGGTAGTGGAAATAGAGATTTTAGGTGAAGAAGTGAGATCATCCACATGATGAGGGGTGAATATGGTGGCAACGGGCATAAGGTCATTTGGTAGAACCTCAATAGTTTGTAGGATCTCGAGGAGGGCCTAACGATGAGACTCAGAGGTTTGGATGAGGTCATACAAAGACATTTTTAGAGGATATAAGTAAAGTTGTTTGATCATAGTATAATGTGTGACACCGTAAAAAATAGGATACAATGACCCATGTATGGTTACCCTAGGGGTAGGTGTAGATGGAATGGTAAGTTTAGGTAATCTATATAGGTTACTATATTTCTCTTTTCCTTTGTCCTTTTTATGATCAAGTGGCTACTTGAACGAAATTGATTTCAAAGACCGAATTAGAAAAGATGGTTGTGGAGATGGAGGTAACAACCACTGAATAGATATAGGATTAGTTTGTGTGGCGGAAGGCGAAGGGGGAATGAAATTCTCCTCTAATTGGTCATCTTCTTCCAAGGGATTTCTAAATTACAAAGCTGAAGGAGAATGTTTCTAAGGGCCTTATAATCCTCAATATCATGCCCTAGAGAGTGATGATATGCACAAATATTAGTATCGTCAAACCCTGTTGGTTTAGGTTTGAGTAGGTTATAAGGTTTAATGGGCAGTAATGTGATAACATAGGTTTCTAATAACCTAGCAAGGACATTGGAATAGGATCCCACCAATGGATCACAATGTGAAGTCAGAGTGGGTTTTGGTGAAGGCACAAGTGATTTTTTTGGAAGAGGTGCTGCTAGAGGTGGCATAGGTGGGGCTACCTTTTTGGTAGGTAGCAAAGGTTTTTTTGTTTTGATTTAGGTTGCACCTTCTTGGGTAAAGGTGTAGGTGGGGTATGTGAGGTAGAAGGAGATGCAGAAGATGAGGGTAATCTAAAAATCCAAGGTGAAAGTGGTGGTGTCGGTTGTGATATGGTGGTAGGTAACAAAGAAGATGTAGGTAAGGTAGGTGATGAAGGTATAGGCATGGGTGTGGGATGAAGAGGTGATACAAGGTAAAGGTGTGGGTGTGCACTTCCACACTTGGTATTCATTCATTAAAGAAGTAAAGGTGTGGGAAAATGAGGTGATGAAGGTATGGATGTGGGTGACCATACCTCGGTCCTTGGTGAAGTGGTAATTGGACCAAGGTCAATGGATGTGGACCTAAGATCGATGGAAGGGGTGAGGGAGAAGAAGTCCAAGGAGATTGTGTCTTCTTCTTAAGCACAAGAGTTGACCTCGTGATGGGTGGCTACTTAGTATTTAGATCTAGTTTAATTGTAGGATGCATTAAACTAGGTGTAGGATGGACCCCTAATATAACATTGAGTTTAGGTGTCGGTAGAGGTTTAGGTAATGATGAAGGTTTGGGTGTAGGTAAAGGTTGAGACGAAGGCGAGCTTGATGAATAAGATGCTAATATGACTAGTGTAGGTGTCGTGGTCATAGTTGTTTGGAATATCTTTGGATAAATGGTTGAAGTATCTGGGGTCAACATCTTCATTTGGGTAGGTACTAGGAGATGGAGGCACCCCCAAAGTGTGGTGTGGTCAACATATTCTAAGCGATCGGCTAAATGAGAGAATGATGTAGAGGTAGAGGAAGATGGTGATGACTTGATTGTGATCCTTGTGAAAAACTATGAGGTTTTTGAAATAATGAAGCTTTTGGCTTCTGACTCTATAGGTAGAAGTGATGCAAGAAGATTAATAGGATCCTGGTAGACCTGGGAGATGCATCACTGACAAGAAGAGAGTATACAAGTGGCTCCTCTATGGGTTGAGGAGGAGGTAAGGTAGGTGGTGTAGACTCTTCCTTAGGTGTAGAAGAGGATAAAATAGACTCTTCTTTGGGTAAAAGTGTGGGTAATATGGGCTCCTCGATAGGTGATGGAATAAGTGGGGTAAGCACCTATGTAGATGAAGGAGTAAGCGAGGTAGGCTTGTTTGAGGGTAGAGGAGATCGCATAAGAATATCATCAATAGAAGGGATAGAAGGAAACTGAGAAGAAGGGACAGGTATTGTGTCAAAGATGGCATGGACCTCATGAACATAGGTGTTATTGCTAGAAGTCTCACCGGCCTGATTTGATGAATGGGTATGGTTTGGAAAATGTTTCTTAAAGGCCTAAACAATTTTACTTTCTAGTGCATTAGGGTTGTCAGGTGCGAGATCTCCATTATCTAACATTTCTTGGATGATGTTTTTGAATGTTTTAAAATTTTTGTTACTATGTCCTCTAACATGGTGATAGTTACAGTAATCATTCTCCTTATACCATACAGGTATAGGATAGGAAGGGTCAAAGCTAGTATGTGGTTTGATCGGTGGAAGAGTAATGGCTCTCGATTTTAACAACTTTTCCAACACAGAAGAATAAGGTTCTCCTATGGGGGTATATCTTTGTTGTTCTTGCTTGTACTGGAAGTTCTAAATAGGAGAAATATTAGAAGGAGGTTTTGATTGATTTCATGGATGAGATGGGCCAACTTTCAAGCCCACCCTTTGCTTTAGCATGAGTATTTTATGGTTTAGAGGAAGAAGAATAATCATTTGATTTAAACAAAGCACTCTTATTGCATAATTTTAGTTTCTTCTCTTCGATAGCATGGATTTCGAGCTTCTAGGCCATAGTGAACACCTCATCAAATGTGTGGAATGTTTGGACTTGAAGAGTTGGAGAGATGTGCCTGGAACAAGCCCTAGTGAAAAAATATATCATCTCGGTTTGTGGAAGTTGAAAGGTGAGCTGATTGGTAAAACTCTACCAACATGCGACAAAATATGTGATAGATTCGTATTCATATTGACACATCAAATAAAAATCAGTCATGGTGACCTTCTTAGTGATTTTGATGGAGAAATGGTCAAGGAAGGCCTAAGCCAATTGATTGGAAGAAAATATTGATTGCCTAGGTAAAGGACTATACTAATCTAAAGCAAGTCATATCAAGGATATGGGGAAAGGTGTCATCGTGCATGATCGGATGACATACATGTTTGAACAATCACAAATTCTTTTACAAATCTTCCTTATTATTAAATTGGTTAAATTTAGGCATATCCCAATGTGGGGGATACGGATGAATAGGCTCATTATAGATTTCAATGTAATTTAATGTATTATGTGAGCCAGAAATAGATGCTTCCAGGGTTTACATATTTTTCGTCATTATTTTGATCAGATTTATGGTTAGATTAGATTGAGAAGCACCTCTCATAGTATAAGGAGGTGGATATGATGAGTAGGACGTAGAAGGAACACTAGTATATGGAGGTGTCAAGTAAGAAAACTGAGAAAGGGGATATAAGTAGCGGAAGATGATGATGGCATATACCCTAAATGGGAGGTATAAGTGATGGGTGGTGGTTAAGACAAGGTATAGGTGGGAGGGACCTATGTAGAGACCCTCGTAGTGATAGGTGGTAGAGTAGTAGGTATATACATGACCAAACTCTAAAAATGGGTTGATGCAACTGGAGGTTGCAAGGTAATAGTGACTAATGATGTTGGAATCCCTACACCAAGGGCTATAGATGATGGCATGACGATCAAAGAGCTGACTTGAAATCAAAGGTGTGATATATTTCATAGGCCTTTGTAGATATCAAAGATGTGGGGGTAATCTGGGAAAATGACAGGTGGTAAGGTGGAAGCAGGTAACACTACACTAGTTGTGGCGAATGCGAAGTAGGGGCAAGTGAGAGGAATGGAGACAAGAATCTTGTATATGAGTTGTTATAAAGAATCGCAAGTTGAAGAATGGTTGAGGTAAGGCGGTGGGATTATGATCAAGGATTTTTGTGAACTCCTCGTCACCTGCATTTATAGCAATAGGAGAAGTGGGTTCCATGGGTGAAGAAATAGAAGGTGGTGAAGGACTAGGAGGTAGTGGTTAGTGGCTAGCATGAAAAACTAGAGCGTTGGCTTGTCTATAAGTCAAAACCATGTGAATAGTGGTAGGACAGGTGGTCTGAGCTCTATAAATGGTGTAGAAACACAGGAAAATAAGATAGAAGAAATCTAGAAAATGAAAATTGGTTGTTATTTTGATAGAAAAATCAAAACACAGAGACCAACATTGGTAGGATAAGCTGATGCGGTAGGATGTGGTAACACATGCCGACCACTAGATTGATTTTTTTATTGAGAATAAATGATAGATTTAGAAATATGGAGATGAAGAGTGTAAATCAGATGAACCTGAACTTTGTTGATGGTAACAAAGACTCAAAAATGTGTAAAATGATAGAAACAGTCACAAAAAATGAATGGATATGAATTGAATACTATTTTGGGAAAAATAACCAAAATAGCAGGGAACTGATGTCGATCAGTCAACCGATTCCAGATGAAGAGGTAACTAATTCCAAGTGTTGGATCGATGCCAATTACTTATGAAATATGAGAAGATGATGAAAATTTGAATTTTAAAGTGATTAAGTCCAAATAAAACACCAACCCAGAAACTGAGTATGGCAATGATGAGTCCTAACACACCCAGAATGAACCGAAATACACCAATTATGATGGTGGGGCATGAAGGAAAAGAAAAATAAGAAGAAAAAACAACACTCCTGCAAAATAAATTTAACATTCAAAAGCTAACTAAACACGTCAATCCTAAGCTTCAAATTTTAATTTTATGTGGCTTATGCCCTTTAAAAATGACTATAAATAGAGTACGAGTTTTTTTTGTTCAATGAAAGTGCCCTATAAGTAGTCTATGGTTGGTATTATGTGTGTTTTGGCTACAGTGTCCCCAATATACAATTCACAAGTACATAAGGTTTGAAATCAAATATGATGACTAGCCAGAACACCAAACTAATTAGCTATCAATTAGGTTAGTCACCTTTGGCAGAAATTATCGGGAAGGAAGATGTTTAAGAAATGAGTAAATTGTTAAAGTGATTTGGATAGGGGTGTGTGTGCACAAAGTGTGAACTACGCTTAATTCCCACCAATCATCAACTATTCATGACCTCCAGTATATAGATTGCAAATAAATTTAGGTGATCTAATACAACAATCACAAAGATGAAATGCACAGATTTTTAAAACCCAAATTGATAATGAAATTTGATGAAGCAAATGGGGAATAGGAAAAGAGAATGCTCTTTCACTAAAATGCAAGTGCAAAAGAAAGGAAGAAGAATTATTTTTAAACACCAAATGATGAATTTCCTTTAGAAAAATAGAAGAAGAGAATATTTACCAGAGAGAAATTTAATGTGAAATTTTTAGAAAAGAAAGAAACACACAAATATTCCCTAAAATGAACAATGCAAAGAACCCAAAGAAGGGTCCCACCAAGCATACCAAAAATTTTCACCTCAAAGTATGTGATAAAACAGATAAAGGTAATGGGCATAGGAGGAATACATGTGAATAGTTGGGAGAAGGTTACACACGTTGTTTAATTGGATCGACTAAATGTGATAGCTTCCTTTTGGCCCGAAATAACTACTTGTAAAATTAAAACAAGACCGGAAGAGAGATTTAAAAAGTATATGGCGGTGGACTACCTAACAATTCTTTACTCCTAAGAAGTGTGAAACTTCTTAGATGGCTATCAATCCACTGATTTTATCAAATTAATGAAAATAAATGTGAGAAATAGAGGTCCTATTGCTAACACTTTGATTTAGGTGTCTCAAAACGTTATCAACACACTAGATTAAGAAAATTATTGAAGTAAAAACTAATCTAGCATTAGGCAAGGTGTGGTTCTAGTTAGGAAAGGTCACTGAGGTGTTAGGAAAGGTTTGGGTGAAGTTTGGTTATGTTTTGGGTTGTTTGGTGAAAGTTATAAGCTTTTTGGTTTAGAATATATTACCAGTCTCAAAGACCGATGTTGGTTAAGTGACTGATGACAACTACTAGTAATGGATTGACATTGTTTGGGTAACCGGGTCGATAGGGAAATTTGGCAATAATATTAAAATGGGGTTTTGGGCACTCTCTGTGATTGCACAGAGAGTGATGGGAGTTTAGGTGATGTTGTGGGATTATTCTAAGGACTCAGAGGTAGAAATATAGAGGTTTGGGAAAGGTATGATGGGTAAACGAAAGATAGTTAGATGGAGGTGGTACGAGAGAGATCCGGGTGAGGTAGAATAAGGAATGAAACAGATAGCTAATAAAAACAACTAATCTATTGAAAATGACAAGGAAGAAACAATACTTGTTGAATGTAGGTAGAAAGTAGATGGTGGTGATGGTTGTGAAGAAAGGTGGTCTGAACCAATACAACAGTAGCTAGAAGGCATAGTACTTCTCGGAGAGTGCACTAGAGCTCTAGATCAATCCATGGATGGTTGGTATGGTCTCTGAATGTAGTGAGGATCTCTGGTATGTCGCAAAGTCATTAGAGAACTCATGAACAAGAATGCTAGGTCGCAAAATCTAGATGACAAGATTTAGAACCTGATCAATGAGTTAATATTTTCTATTTAACCTAACCGATGGTAGTTAGGTAGAGAAAACCAGTGAGGATTAAGCGGGGTTGGTTAAGGATAATTGGGGATTTGGTTTAAGGCAATTAATAGGCTTAGAATGGGTCTTGCGTGAGGTATAAAGGTGAGGTGGATAATTGAGGTGGCTAGGTAAGGTAGGTAATTAACTTAATTATGGTAACTAAATTAATTAAAATGTGTGAAAGTGTGCGTTGTTGGGAATAGTCTTGAATTAATTAGTCTAAGGAATCTAAAGGGGTGCTCACCAATTTTGGGTGTCTGCACATTAAATGTAGAGCTTTCAAAATTAATTCCTCTCACTTTTCAAGTGAAAAAAATTAAGAATTTGTATGTTAAATGAAATTTTCTACTATTTCCTGATGACATATGGACTAAATGGAAAACAAAATTTCAGTTTTTAGATCGGGTAGCCTAGCTTGCTCACCTATTAAGGATAATCAAGTTAACTTTTAGCCAAATTTACTTGCAATATTCACATGCAATCCATTTAGTGCGGCTAGAGGAATAACCAACAAACAACTATCAATACTAGGTGATAAATTTATTTCGAGGGATGTTTGGTTAACTTGATTTATTGAGGCTGGTGTAATAGTAGATACAATTTTAATCTTACTACTAGAGAATAAAAAAGTGACAAGAAAATGAGAGCAATAGTTCTACATTATTTGAAAAAAAACATCTAGATAATATTGTATTTAAAGCTGCAGAATTCAATATAATTAAAAAAATTTAATTTCATGAATCACACTACCACAAGTTTTCTTTATTGTTGGGTGAAGAGATAAATGGAAAAAGAAAATTTAATTCCCAATTAGAGGAAAAATCGAAAAATGGAAAAAAAAACCATGAGGTGAAAAAAATTCTTCCTGTCGTGACTTAGACAATATTCGACAACTATGTAATGTCAATAGAAGGAAATATACCAACAAGGATGGAATACATAGAATATATTTTTGTAAATGAGCATATCCATTCCGGTGTTCCTACAAATTTATCATCTATTCCTTCGACTAATCCTTTCAATGTTGAATGCGTGATCGCTGATTTAATTTGGCTAGTGATATTTCTTTTGATGTAATAATAGATCTTCTAACACTTATAAAACCAGTGAGTTGGATTGTATTATTATTATTCTAATATGAATTGATTATTCAAAAATGTTCATAGAAATAATAAAAACATGCATGGAAAAGATTAAAGACAGTGGAGAATTAATTCATCGAGGATGTTATAGACTCTACAATTACAACGAGATATTCAAAAGTTTGTGTCTTATGTACACAATAATTGGAATACACAAATGCAAAAATAAAAATTATTATAGAGAAGAGGTCACTAGGGATAGGATGGAGAAACTACCACAAACATTTGTAACTATAAGAGAAACTGGCCTACAAGGAAACATCCATCCTTTTCCTTGCGAATGATATTATGAGTTATGGGCTAAGATGTTCACTTGATGTTGTTCTAAAATTCTCTAGTACTAGTGCTTTATGGCGGAAGTGTCACAATCCATGCATTAGTTGATTCCGATCTATCTCTATTTTTATTATTGAGACACATAGTTAAGAAATGTTTATGAAACATTACTATTCTCATATGAAGAAAGGTTCTTCACCAAAGAAAACTTCAACAAGTGATTTTGTTTAATGTATTTGAACCTATATATGCTACTTATACATTTATTGTTTATGTAGACAACCACAAAGATATAACATTGGATGTACAACTCTTTTATCTTGACACTACACAACCAGTTCAACATGGTGATTTACCTTCAATCATTTTATAAATCGGTTTAATGATCTCTATTTTCAATTTCCATGGTTTTCAATTTTTTAAAAATTCCTTTTACAATTCAGTGACATATGTGGAGGACATGGGAACATTTTCCATGAGTACACAATTAGATAGTGGTATGTTAGTAGTGTGAATTTACAAACGAAACCACTAATAAGCCCCACAAATTTATATGATAATAAATGATAATGAAGATAACCAACAATGGAAGAATGTAACCATTGAGGGCACGAAGGTATCCAATATGAATAACATCACACAACCTAGTAAGTTAGCCATGTGTATTTTACAAAAAAATCATTTATACAGCCCACAAAATTATAGGAAACAATAAATAACATAAATTATTTTATATGATTGGCATACGGTAGAAGACAAAGTTTAAGGAAATCCATATATAAGCTACGCTAACAATTTAAAAAAAAGTATAGAGATTAGCATACCATATGCATCCACGTTTAATACAATAATGGTTAGACTATAAAACTTTACTTTTATCAATGTCTCATTGATTTACAATTGCATACTATCTACAATGTTTCATTGATTCACTACTCCATACTTTGGCTACTTCAATTTAATCAACATCATTTTTCCTTCAAAATCATCTTGAGAAGAACTACATATGACTTGATCCCACTCGTAGGTTTGTAATGTAGGACTTGGCTATCCTTGTTAAAGGTTGTGCAACGAAGTGTAGTTCGGCCAAAGATGGCATAGCCTAGTGGTTGCAAATCCTCATCAATATCCGAGGATTATTTTCTGCCAAAGGTTGTATTGAAAAATATAAGTGTAACCTAATGGCCACTAAAGTTGAAACATAGGATAAAGAACAATTGAAATTGTACTTACCATATCACCACAAAAGCCACTATGTTTTCCAAATTAAGCTTTCATTTTGTCAACATGAAATCAATTATGAATTGATTAATGTTTATTTAAAATACATTATGCTCACATTTTTCAATAGAAAGAAATATATTATGATTTTTTTAATGTTTATTTGAAATAGATCTTGCATAGAAGGAATCAACAATGTGTAAAAACAATGTCATCCAAGCCAAAAATTCAATCAGGTAACTCGTAGTCATAACCTAAAATGTTGTTTATTTCAATTGGTTATAATTGATATGTGGCTGATGAAAATAAAATTTGTTTCCTTCAAAGTGTAGGTAGTGATAAGAGTTATTTACTTATTTTAGATATGGAGGACTTGCTATATGGGATAAAGAATACATAAAATAGGAAGATATCCTTGGTTTGTTGTGAAAGTTATCAACCTCTCGAGGTGGCCTGTAAGAATTTATAAAATTATTATCACCATACCGTGAACTGGGATTCTTATCCGACAATCTCCTTTTTGCTGATGTTAAAAATATATCAATGGGATTCAATAAAAAAAATATCAACCATATTGAATCCAATACTCACTTGGGGAAAGGAACATTACAATATAGTTGAGGGAATAACAAAAAGATACCTATAAAAGGTTTGGATTAGAAACAAATTTTCTTACACAGCTCTAAAAAGACTGTGTATTACATTAGGTGCAAAGGAAAACCCTCTTGAAAATTTTATGGTGGGGATGAAAAGAAGATGCAAAGACTATATAAAAGATAAATGATTGATGGCGATTTATAAAACAACCATTCACAAACAAAGTGTCTCGGGGATTTAATGTGGTATAGGGAATCAAATATTTGGAGAAAGAAAATGCTAAATAACTATTTATCACTTCAAAATGTTGTTATGATGGTACTTGCTTAATGTTTTAAATAATATATACATTCTTTTTTATTATGAAGCTACTACTTAACTTTATTATATTATGCTGAGATTGTAAAATTATAAGTTGGGAGTATTTATATTTTCACTAATTATAAGCTGACAATATGATTGAATAACTTGTGTGGTGAATTACTAGAAAGACTTATACTTCAATAAATTGTAAAATAGTATTATTTTCAGGTTTGTTCATAAAATAAATATAAATTTAGATTGTATATACTTAAAAATTTTAAATATTTTTTAATATAATATTTGACTTATTTCAAATATTTGACTATTTTACTGGCTAAAGATTTAGAAAATGTCTAAACGAGCATCAAATTTAACGTCGGGTTGTGACCTTTGTTGCAACCATTGAACGACATGGAAGATGTTATTAATGTTATGTGATTAAAAAAACCAAATGGGAGAGATTTTTTTCTCAAGCTTTACTATGATTTATTTTGTTTATTTGGGATCCTAGATCTTCGGGAATATTGTTATAATAAAATTCAATAAATTCTTAAAATGTTTTTCTACTTTTCTATCTTTAGTAAAGCCGTTGTTAGGCCACAAGGAATTTTAATTATTCAAATATTTATAATTTAATCTTAAAGATATTTAAACACTGATAAGAAGCTTATTCCAAAACATTAATAATGCCTAAAGAATCACTACCTGTATAAAACAAAAAAAAATCTCTTTATAACAAAGGTTAAATAATTCCTAGAGTCTCATTATCTGTATAAAACAAGAACATGTTATGTATATAATAAAGCATAAATAAATCCTAGTGGCCGCTAGGCCGTATATAATATATACATGTTCTATTTATAACAAAGTATAAATAATGCCTAGCAGTTGTTATCTTGTATAAAACAAAAACATGTTATCTCTATAACAAGCATACATAATTCCTAAGATCACTTCCCCATATAAAACATATACATGTTTTGTTTAGTCCAAAGCATAGATAATGCCAGTGGCCACTAGCCTAGTATAATGGATTCCAATATTTGAGTTTTTGGATTCCGATATTATGATTTTTAGATTCCAACATATGGGACTTTGGAGTGTAGTAAATTCCAATATATGTGATTTTGGATTCCAATATATGTGATTTTGAATTCCAATATATTTGATTCTGGATTCCAATATATGTGATTTTGGAGTGTAGATAATTCTAATATTTAACATTTTGGAATCCAAAACTAGTAATATTGGATTCCAATATTGGCTTTATTTTTAGCTTCTCAGACTAGAAGAAGTCTAAATTTAGTGAAATAAGTGTTAAAAATTAAAGAAATTGACCTTGTGTAGTTGGCCTTAAAAGAGTTGGAATTATGTTCCATGTTCTTGGAACCTAAAGTTCAAATATGTCATGAGTTTATTTGGAGCTCTCTTTGTGGTTATCAACTAATCTAACAAAGATAGGTTATTTTCCCTCTCTCTAAATTTATTGTAAAGGGATATGCCCAAAGATATTCCAATTAGTGATGAACACCTTTTCTAGGATTCAAACCATTGTAGATCATTTCCTTTGAATGAGGAAGCTAGAAGATGCACTACTATATGCATGTAAACAATCTCATGGATAGCAAAGACATTGACAATGTCTTGAATTTGGTCCACTAGAGTAGTGTGATTCTCCCCATTAATTAATGGAATACTCTTCGACCTACTACTTTAATAGGATTTTGAAGATTGAGAGCAAGGGGACTACAACAAGTGAAGTTAACAAACCCTAAATTTTATTGTGTTGTCATTATGATAGGTCTAAGAAATCTAGTAGATTGTAAGAAGATCCTACCAAGAGGTGTTGTTGAAATGGTTTTGTTTGATGGAGATGGTGATATTTGAATATTTCTTCCCCTTCTTCCTCTTTCTGGTGATAACTGTAGGTACTCAAATACTCTTTCTTCTGTTGTTTAGATCTTTTCAAGATTCTTATTATAGACTGAGACATTTTAAATGATGAAACCAATAGATTTTGATGCTTGGATTTTCTAGATGTGTTGCTGCATGGCCTCCAAAGGCTATAATTTTACCAAGATACACATCCAAACTTGATAAAAATAGAAATATTGACTTCTAGGGTCCCACTAGGCATGCCAAAACTGTTATTACCAAAAATAACACCCTCCGATTTGTCATGTAAATGTGGATGATCAATCAATGATTTTGGGTAACATGGGACCATCTCTTAGGTTTTTCAGACCTACTACTTGAGATGCACCTCCAAAGAAGGACAATTATTGTTCCTAATCTAATGTTAAATACTCATAAGGAAGGAAATGCAACTATTTAATCCTTTCTATGATTCAAAGGAACTAGGGAGAGAGGAAAGTGCATGAAAATGAGAAATCCTAAGCTAAGGGGTGATAACACCAAGAGTAGGGTGGTGTAGACACTTCAAGATGAATGAAAATGGGAGATAATGTGGGTAGGGGGATAAATAAAACACCACAATCAACAAAAACACTCAAAATGCCATTTCTACGAAGCACAACATCATTAAACCTTGCAAGGAGAACAAGAGATGCACAAAACTACCTACAAATATGAAGAAAGGAAAGATAAAGCAATAACACCAAGCTAGGGTAGTGAAATAACCACAAAACTTTGATTTTATTACTTTAAATTATTGCACAATACATCATATTGAAGAAAAGAGGCATGAATTCATCCTACAATGTCAAAAACCGAGGTTTGGGACTCCATACGTAAACCCAAAAACTAGAGAAGAGGAGAAAATTATTTCATAAAAATGAATAACCTCTTACAAATGAGCCCAGCTTTTACATTTATAGAAGTTGAGAGAGAGAAAGAGATAAAGGAAAATCAAATTTAGGGCTCCAACCACAAAGAAAATTCATTAAATGGAATGCAAAATTCATGGCTAACCTATCAAATCCCATCCCTTCATGTCCTTTAGTTTGTTAGGGAATAAATTTTCCCATATCCTCATTAATGTCTTCATTATTCATTTGGGATGTGCTCTTTTCGATCCGGAAATTTTTCTTGCATTTTTTCACCACCCAAAAAATTTCATACTTTATCATTTCATGATATATGACTCTTAATTACAAATCCAATGAGTATATTTTTTCTAGATTTGGTGCATGGGGGTCGAGTTATGTCCATGCGGGTCGGGAGGTCCATTTCACCCATTTTTCATTTTTTCAGTCTCTAAGCTTTATTCTATCCCATAGTCGACAATATACCATGTTCCCTTTTCCTTTATTTTTGGGGTATTGCGGATGATTGGGATACATGAGATATGAGATTCATGTGTTCCTCCAGAGCCCACATTATCTACAATTCCCGCACTCCATTTCCCCCACCACCCCCTTCACGATTTGGGCCTTCATGCCTCAGTGGGGAACTCAAGGTATTGGGCCACTATTTCTTTTTTCTTCCACAACTTATGAAATCCACATCCCACTCTCCTTCCCAAATTTTTACATTTCAAGGTTTTCCATCCTACAGGGAACACATGTTTCTCGGAGTATGTGGGCCTTATGTTCCTTGCATGCCCACATGGCCCACACTCTCTACACCAAACCACCGGTGCCATCTCCCTTTGTTTTCGAAAAAATATCATCTATAGGGAACTTAGGTTCCCAAGACCCTGTTCCATTCATGCCTCATGTGCTCTTAACTCACCTAATCCTCGTATAATGTTTCCTCACCGACCCCTTCACACTAGAAGCATTTTGGCGGATAGGGCACCGATGACCCGCCTGACACATTCGACAAGGCCCTGGAAACCCAAATTCTCTACAAAAACCATCCCCGCTCTAACCCTTTGATTTTTTTTATTTTAGAAAACTAGAAAACTTATGGCCTAGGAGAACGTGTACCCTTTGTACCTCCGGGATTTGAAAATGTCGCATTACATTAAAAATTTACCCTTTTCCATTTTTTCCAATTTTTCTCAATTTTGACTAAGTGTTTGGATTTTTCTTGGACCTAGGGAGTTAGGAAAATAGAGTAGGATGCCCCAAAATCCAAATGTCTCCATTTTACCATTTTTATCATATTTTTGGCTAAGTATAATAACAATGCATATGAAAGGGGGAACCTTAAAACGCTTCAATTTTTTCCATTTTTCTAGTTTTACCCTTGTCTAAGCCAGGAAAAAAATGCAAGTTATCAAAGTTACCTTTGGGGGAATTTTGGATAATAATATACAACACATAGTGTAGTTAATATCTATATTAGAAATTGAATCTGTAACTTAATAAGAACTATATAATTTGAAATTGCATAAAGTGAAATAAAGAGATGTAAAACATGGAAAGAATACACTGTTTGTTTTTGAAGGAATAAATTCCCATTCCTTTACTACATTTGGAAATTTGGATATTTTGATTTTTTGTTGAAATTTGTTGAAGGATTGGGGGTGATCAATCCTTAATTGTGTTGGAGGAGATACTAGAATATTGGGTACATCAAGCCATTTCCTAATGGGAGATCAAGAGAGGAGAATAGAGAGAGAGGTACCAATGCACCCGACTAAGGAAAAAGATCACATATTAACTATTTTAGTAACTTTGATATCTTCCCCTTTAATATGAGGAGAGGAAATAATAACTACAAATAACTTATCCTCTTGGATACTTTTCATAACCCCATGAATCACACCAATGTAAATGGATCTATGAAAAATGTCTAATTGTATACATAAGGTATAAATAAAATGAATTCCTCGTGTTCTTCTTGTGTATTGTACTTTTGAGTAAGTATATGTAATATGTTGAAATATCAATGGATAAGGAGACCCATGCCCCTAAAACACCTATATTTTATAACCAAAACTAAGTATTGAAGAGGAAAAGGAGTGAAATATTTCATGTCCCCTATAAAATTGACCTAAACCATGTCATTTGACTATGAGGTTGTGCCAAAATATTGTATTTGTGCCTAGGAATTTAAAGTTATAAGAAAATATGGTGTTTTTTCCTAGGGAAAACATTTATGGTGTGATAAGGACCATTTGTATGGTCTATGAACCTTATCTATAATTTTGGCGTTGTGTGTTTTATACAAAAATTTGATGTCTCAAGTTAATTTTGAGTACTTTTTTTGTATGAAAACCTATGCCTGACCTTTTGATTCTACATATAAGCATAAAATATACCCTGATGAATACCCACTCTTTTGAGGTACATATGAAAACCATTTGAGAATGTGAATCCAAAGAATAGATGTGTGCCCATGCATGGTGTGTTTTACACTCTATAATACAATATAGAATGATGAAGGGTTAGCAACCTTAGAGAACTTGTACATATAGAAAAGGGGATTACACATGATGGAAACCATGGCACATAAAGATAAGAAAAACCATAACAAAAAATAGAAGTAGTGATAGAAACGAGAAAAAATAGATACAAAAACCACAAAAATGTAAAATAAGTATAATAGAGACTAAACAAAAATTGTGTGAAATAAAAAGCAACAAAAAGTATGTAAAAAGGAGTAACACCAAGGCATAAATATGAAAACATAGGAAACCCATGATGTCATAAAAGGGCAATTAACTTAAGCCACATGAAGATAAGAAAGGTTATACAAGAAGGTGTAGGGTGACAAGTATGGAACACTCACGGTGTCACAATACATGCAACAAACTCAGGAAAAATACAATGAAGTATACAAGTAATAACAAAATCAACTAACAAATATGGTATAATAAATAGTAATGCCACACAATGATAAAATAAATTAGCACCAACAGAGAGCATGAAGAAAGATATGTCCATGTTACATAAGAAAAATGTGTTAGTCCTATTAGTTTTAAAAACAACATATACACAATATATGTAATAGAGCGTTGTGATGAAGTATAAATGAACTATAATTAAATGATACCACATGTATTGTGTGGAGGAGCTCCCCAACATAAAAAATTTAAGAACCATAGTAGCTCCTTTTATCATGTAACGATATGTGTGTCATGTATCAAGCTTAATATACTTCATGAACATTTGTGTGTAACAAGTAGAAAAAAACATGATAGAAATCAAGCCAAAGTGACTAACAACACATAAAATATAAAGTGTTAATAATGTAATTTATGTACAGGTCATGGTTTTCTATTTTTGTAAATATATGAATGTAATTTATTATTAAAATAGAGCTATGTATATAGAGAGAGGGAAGCACAAGATATACCTAATAAAGAACTTGTGAGAAGGTAGAGACAAACAAGGAGATACATAAATCATAGGCATCAAGTTCACCAATGAAGAATGGTCATATATAAGTGGTGCCATAGTAGTATCATGTGCCATAGAAACCTAGGGAGGAGAGAAAGGTGGACTAGATCCATGAGAGATAATGTGTGAAGGATAAAAAGAGAGATCCCCAAAAGATGAGATGTGCACTATAAGAATTATGAGGAATCTTATGAGGTCAAGAGCCATTAGATGTAAATATGTGTAAGGATACTTTTAGAAGACTTAGGAGGGATATATCTAGAAGATATAACATGTGTGCTAGAGGGTCTATCAGGATACTTACAAGGACTAAAGATATGTTATATAACATGTGTAACTAAATTTTTAGAAATATAAATAGAAGGATGAAATGTAGAAGCATTGATTGGATAACATAGGAAGAGGATACTTAGAAGGAATACCTTAAATGATGATAAGTTTCTATTGGTGAATGAACTTAACACATTGGTGTTAAATGTATAGAACAAACCTAAAAGTGCATAGCCAAGGGATACCTAAGCACATATCACACGAACTAAGAGTTGAATAAACTAGGAATGGAACCTAAGTATTAATTGAACCAATAGTGATGGGTATAATAATATGTCCATATTAAGCATAATTGGAATTTCATGATATGCTATTATTAGAATAACCAATGGAATGAAGGAGATTTAAAGTACATACAATATCATTTTTATGTGGGTCAAACAAAAAACTATGGATATAAACCTATTTGATATACTCACAAATTTATAGAGTATCCAAATTAAGGATGCCATCCATATTAGAGTCATAAATTGGTGTAGGGGAAACAATTCCAATCATTGCATCTATTATATGATAATAAGAAGGTGGAGGTGGTACTACATGAAAGGTATTATGAAATTCAATAGTATATTTATTAGATTCATGATGAGGTAATGATTCATTGAATATTTTCATATTTACATTATCATTAGTAAGCCTAGAGAATTTAGTGGGCTCATCCTGTTCAATTGATTTGGAATCAAAAAGATCTTGTATAACATGTTTAAGCTTGATACATTGATTAGTGAGATTACCAATACATTTATGATAGTCACAATAATATTTATGATCAAAAATTTTACTTTGAGGTTTTCTTGCATCAACCTCAAGTTGTGGAGGGAGAAACACAAAATTTCACTCAAGTAATAATTTTAGCATGATGTGCGAGGAACATGGTAAACATGTAAATTACGTTCATGTAGATTGTAATTACATCTTAGTAGGTTGAGAGAGGGAATTAACAATTTCCTTCTTATTAAACTTTTATTAGTAGATTTTTCTTTCTATCTATATTTGGTTAGGAATTTAACATTAGATCTAAAAGAGGAGCTAACAACATACTTGACACTATTCATGCATAGTAATTTGGAATCATGTTCTTTTAGGGTATGGAATAGGTGATTAAATGAGGGGAACTTTTCAAAAATAACAAATTGTTACAATGGAGTAAGAAAGCTTTGTGTGAAGATTTCTTGAAGTTCACTATCAAATAACACAGATTAATTCTAGTAAGCATAGTATTATAGCATAAAACATGTTCAAGTTAACGTGTCCATTAGACCCTTGGAAGAATTTGGAAATTTGAGCCATATGAATGTTTTTGTTAATGTTGATAGAGAATTGTTTAAGAAAAATATTTTCTTAAGTGGTGAAATATTGTACAAAATGTGTTGGTAGATCATAAAATCATTGAAAGGAAAAGTCATTAGGAATCCAAGGAAAATATTGGTGAGTACTATGTCTTAAGAAACATAGTCAAAAAAATTCACATGGAATAATCAAAGGTGCTCTATGAGCTCAATATTTTTTTCATATATGGGAAGCTTAGGAGAAAAAAATCAGGAGGTAATGGATAAGAAGAAAAATTATTGGGTAAGTGGATATAACTTGTTGTAATTGTAGGATTTGGGCGTGTAAAGTATGAAAATATTTTTAAGGCCCCACATGCTAGAATATGAAATGTGAGAAGCACTAGTATTTCTATTAGGAAGAGTGATGGATGTCAGAATAAACTTGGATACATTGTTTATTTGGGAACTTGGTAACCCCATAGATATAGGTAGAGTAAAAATATGAGCATTAGATGTCTATTTATGAGATTGAGAATTATAATTAAGTTATTCACAAGAATCATTAGGATGAATATCAACATGAATAGGATTATATTGTAATAATGTTCCATATGTTGGGCCTCATCCATAGGAAGGGCATGATAATG
Organism: Taxus wallichiana var. yunnanensis; assembly: GCA_018340775.1. Taxonomy (NCBI): domain Eukaryota; kingdom Viridiplantae; phylum Streptophyta; class Pinopsida; order Cupressales; family Taxaceae; genus Taxus; species Taxus wallichiana. The sequence goes on from CM031239.1 coordinate 10,721,139, forward strand.
ATTATTAGAGTTAGCATTATGCCCTTCACCATGTACATGATCAGTGACAATAGTCAATACAAAATTAGCAAATATGTTAGTAGTAGAATAAGAGCCAATAAAAGGGCCCATTATGCCATGTTGTATACTAACAAAAGTGGGGTAGAATCTCATGGTAGCGGAAGATCAAGAACCCCTAAGATTAAGGAAAGTATTATAGAAGAGCCAAGGGTTAATCACGATAATATTAGGAAGATATGGTTTTGAGAAATAAATATTTGAATATTATGTTTGGCTCACCAAATGTTTACACCCTTTTAAATTTTAAATTTTTTTATAGAATACACAATAATAAAAGGAATGAAAGGTTAAGAAACTATGATCTCTTCGATAAATTAATTCCCCAAATTAGTTGTAAACAATACAAATAACATAGTGGTTCTTTTAATGTATGTATAAGATAAAAACAAACAAGAGAGAGAGAGAGAGAGAGATGGAAATAATTATTTATATAGAGCCATACATGAAGAATATTGGAAGACGGTGAAGAAAATGGAAGTACATAGCCTAGAGAAACTTCACCTCCAATAATGTAATTTACAAACATCTTGGTGTAGGACTATATGGTCTAGTCAGATGTATAATCCAAGATTTCCCATTTTACGGTCTTAGATTCCTTCAAAATTGGGTTATGTTACTTTATGGGTCCTTCGTTTTCCTACAAATGTACTGCTTTCAATCCCTAGCTTTCACATAGTCTTAATATCATATGTAACGAACTAAATCATGCCAAAAACTAACCATGGGTAGAATACATTAAAAGAAGGTTATTGTTTGGTTGTGGTACACCCCATTAACTACTTGTGTTATAACTAATCTAAAGAGAACTATAGCCACATGTAGTTATCAACCTAACATCTAACATATATATAAATGTAGCTAGTTGGAAACTTGAACCTCTTCAATCATGCTTGATTTATTTTGATCTTACTAATACTTGGAAGTGGTAATTTGGTGTGATTAGATTTGAGGTAAGCTAAACTCCTTGATCTAATTGAGTACTTAAGAACTGTAGTGGAGGATCCCCTATTGTATTTCCATTAATTTTAGGAAGATTTAGGGATCCTTAATTTCCTTTTGTGCTAGTATTTATAATGAAATATCATGAGAGTGTCAGGTTATGAAATGAGGTGAGTTTAACTTGCTTATATAAGGTTTAAAAGTTAATTTATTATGATAAGGATGACATATGAGGATAAAAAGACCCAAAAATTATAATGCATTGAAAATAGAGTTGGAAAATGTTTCTTTAAGGACCATTAAGGTTGGGCAGGAGAAAATTATATAAGTTGACATAATTGTATGGTTTTGGATAGAGATAAGATAAAAAAATCTAAAATTTACATCCTATAAAGTAAAGCTTTAGAACTGGTCTTGTGTATTGATATTAAAACAATTTTGACACATAGGAATATGGAAATAAATAATTTGGACAAGAGATGAAAACATGCATTAAGTAGGGATAGGATGTGGGTATTTTTATCATCCAATAAGAACAATTAAAATAAGTAGTGTCAAAAGGTTTAAGTTCCAAATTCGAGTGTCTAAAATTTCTACTTCTATATAACCTAATCATTAGAGTAATTTCAATGACATTTTTTTGAAGTAGGTATTTCATTTTCATTGATCCTGACATAAATCTTGTTTATGTTCACTCTACTCTTCATGTCTATATTGACAAACATGTGATTTATTATGTACCTTAACTTAGGCTTTAGATACATAAAATTTTAATTTTTAATTATGATCATATTGGAAAATATTTTTTTCCTCGCACGTGTGTATTGTGTATATGCCATCTAATCATATGTAGGGATCTTATTTTTCCATATGCATTCATATGGGATGAATATTTTATGATTTAAGGTAGAATTAGAATCATCATTTTATAAGGGAGTTATGGGACTCAATCCTCCACTATTAAAATTCTTAGTGTTCTCACTTATCCTCCTACCTTTTAATGATCCTTTTCTTAGTTGAATTATATTGTCCAATTTTTTAGAAGAAACTCTCTTTGCAGTGAGTGTGTCTTCTATAGATTGATAGGATTCTAAGTTACATATTTGTTGAGCTTGTTATTTTATGGGATTTTTTTGTAATAAAATTGATTTAATATATGCATGAATGATTTTTGTATTTAATTTTCGTATACCCTCATGTGTGCATACACTTTGTTTTTTACATTTTTCTCTACTTTAGATGTATAAATATACCATTGACCACTAGGGCATGTTGGAAGCACAAGGGACAGAGGGGGAATTATTCCTACAATACTTTTCTTTCATTTACCAAACCATAAATTCATAAAATTTGATAGTTCATACAACATTTATAACCATGTGTGCTTATTAAGATGTGCAAAAACAAAAAAGAGATAAATAAAAATATTAATCAACAAAATAACACCATATTCAAGTGGTAAACCTTAAGGGGGAAGAAAAAAACACCAAAACAAAAACATTATATTTCCATGTTTAAAATTTAGTGAGGAACCAACCCCACAAGGAACACCAAACCCTAGTTTAGTAGAGCACCAACCCTACAAGGAGCACCAACCCCTAATTTAGTGAAGCAACCACTCCACAAGGAGGCTAATAAACCCTAGGATGACCAATAAAAACTCAGCCACCTGAATATGTTTGATCTCTGATTTTTTTTTTTCCATAACTGATGGAGATCACTTATTCAACTCACAAACCCTAGGTCAAACCCTAGGTCTTCAATATTTCTCTTTCTTATTCTTTCTCAACTTGTCATGGCTCTAAACAATTTCTCTCATGTATTAAATAAGTAATAAACCTTTCATTCTCTTCCTCATCCTTCAAATCATGTACACATACCTGAAAATAACTCCCCTCTAGGTCGTATTTCTTCCCTCCAAGAGCACTAGTTCAAAAATCAACCCAAAACATTACTTTTATACCTTTTTATTTCATCCAACTCAAATGAGGTCGGTTATATCCATTTGGTTAGACCAATGCATCATTAAAACATTCCCATAAAATTTTCAAAATAGATACAAGTGACCCATATAGGCCTAGCCAAAACACACTTTCCATGCACCAAAAATCCTCAAAACCTTTGCATTAGGATGACAAAAATCTCCTCATCCCAAAACTATTTTTTACCAAAGATATAAAAATCATCAAAATGTTTAGAATAAAATTTAAAAATCATACACATGGTCTCAATTTATCTCAAACAATCATATTATTTTGTTTAATGGACCCAATGTTCTTTGTTCATCTCAAAACTATTGTTTCCTACAAAATTTCAGGACCTTGACAACTTCATTATGCCGCCAAATAAGATAAAAAAAAATGATATGTAACCACTTGATTTAAATTAAATAACATTTATAAAACTTATAATCAAGTTATAAGTCTTGAAACACTCACCTGTTAAAACCATAGCCACTTTTTTCTTCACCAAATCAACTTGCCCAAAAAGTTGTTTTCAAATATCAGTTGATAAAAACATTTTTAGGAACATTAAAGAAATCTAAATGGATTGATTGGATTCAAAATTCATACCTATTCACATTAAAGGTGATATAAATCATCACATAATCCATATCATGACTAATAAACTTAAAACTTTTAGCAAATAATATCATGTCTTGTAGATACCAAAAATCTTCTTGTCCAAGAACTGACTTAAAACCATATAAAACATTATCATAATGAGACAATCATGAAATAACTATAAATATATCTAAATACTATTTCTAAAACAACTTTAATAACCTCATAACTCCACATGTAGCTCCAGTTATGCCCATTTTACTGAACACTACTTTTTATGGCCTCAAAATTGCCCTTTGACTAGTCAACCTAAATGGAGATCATTTGACCATGTACCTACATCAAAATGTCCTGAAACCTATTTTTACATCAATAAAAACTCACATACATTCCATAATGTCAATTTAGCATGCAACTCTTTTGGACAACCTTGTCCCAAAACACTCTTCTTCATAAACTAACATGTTTGAGTGGGGCCCACTCATCACCATGACCTATACCATACCTTTATAGAAATTTTAATGATTCCTCCACATGATCCAACCATAATACATGAACTATGAAACAAAAATCACTTAGGAAGTATTTATTTCATACCGCTTTCAAGCTAGGGTTTCAAACCCATAACTAGTTGTTTACCTTCTTAACATTTGTTCATAAAAACCTAATGATGAAATGACCTCATTATTTTTATGAAACCTTATAGAATAAATTTAGAAACATCCATAAAATCCAAAAGGTCCCATGTAAATTACAAAATTTAGGGTGAGCATCAAAATTTCCAATTCAAGTTAGAAATGCACTAATTCTTGACCTTGTCTTACCAAAACTGACATATCTTGAAAAATTCACATCCTAGAAATCTAAAAAAATCTCAAATCACCATGACACATCACAAGAAACATATCAAATCATCATAATAGCATCATCATCTCTAAAAATCTCTAGGTATTGAGACTTGCATAGCTACCCCTTATGGTTTCACATTATAGAAGCTAGGGTCAACTGAAAGAATGTCATAACTCATCATGAAATCACTCAAAATAACCCAAAAATACCTGTTACACCATGATACACCCAAATACATATATCAATTATCTCATGTAGCTCCAAAACTCAATCGCACACCTCCTAGTAACCATGTCTTCTCCAAATGAGCACCTAAAACATATCCAATCACATGTATTTACACCTTATAACTGATTTGAGTGCCCAAGAACTCTCCAAACCTATTATCCATCATGCAAAAATGCTTCTCAAGCAACCAAGAAGCTCATACCATCATGCAACATCACCTAGGAACCTGAATGGGCTTACAAGAGCAATAAATCCTTAATGAATTTCCTTTTATCATGAAGTAAACATATGAACCAACATGTCAACATCACACACAACATTATCTAAACATATTCCATTATCCACTTTTTCATCAATGTGGTTTTACATCAATGAAAACACCTATATGACCACATGTCAACTATCTCCCCCTTTGTCATCTATGGAAAACTACCCGAGCTTCTCCCCATTTTTACATTAATGAAAAAGGCATACTATATATGCATAATATTAATCTTCATAATGCCATGATTTTGTTAGAAACATCAAGAAAAGATCTCAAACAAGCTCAAGACCTTGGAATTATCACTCAAACCTAATTTTTCCTTCTTTATAAGCATGCAATCACCATGCTCCCCTGGGCCAAACATCTAATACATATGAAAAATTCAAGAAAACATGAATAAAGCATTATCATACCTTTTTTGGAGAAACAACACCATTCTCCATCTTCTAGGCATGCAAAATAAAATATTTTCTCCTCATTCCTATTTTGGCCTTCAAAATCAATTGTAGCATATTGACATCTGAGCCATACACACTAAGAACATGCAAAAATGCTATAAATTATCATACCAAAACATCATACCTTCATTTTGAAGGATGCATCATCATGTACTAGGCTTAGACTAGATTTTAATGTACTTTATTTCTCTCCATACCATACTAGTACTCATTTCCTAAACAGCCTTCTCAAGTGCATTTAGCATCAAAATTTTCATGTTACAACATGATATTCATACCTTGACTCATCAAAACAACACTCCCCCTAGACGTAAGGCTACTATCTCAAGTAGAAAAGCTCAATTTCAAGAAACTTACCTTGTATTCATGGCTAAAAACACCTTAGACTCTTTTTCCATGACCTAAACAAATTTCTCAGTCTTGGAAAATCATAATTGACTCGAGAACATGCTTAAAAGGAATAAAATTTGCTAATTCATTGTATAGGCACCCACTACATACCTCTATTTCCTTAAAACCTCTATGTCACCATCTAGAATTCAATTCACCGACTCCCCTGTCATGAAGAGATCATACAAACCGTATTTTCTTGTAGAAGTAACTTTTTGAGCCACTATAGTAATTTATCAAACCTACCAGAGTGCTTGGACTTACAAGTCTTGTTACAACCATGACACAAAAGACCAAATCATTATCTAATACCTTGCACCTCCTCACATAAGTTACCATATATCCTTTATGACATCATCCATAAAATTGAATAAGCACCTACGGAACTATAGGATACACTTTTGGATCTATATTAATCATACACTGTCATGACACATTCACTATACATCTATTTTTATTAATCGAGGTAACAATAACTTCCATACCTTGAAAATCACCTTGAGTGGATCTCAGTATGTCATGAATGGGAATAGTACATACCTTTCACCTCATAAGTTTTCATATTCTACCTTACATAAATTCTCTCGCACTTGTAGCCAATCATCTTTCTCATGGATTCATATGTGATCCAAAACAAACCAATAAAGTCCTGGGGTCACCTTCCTTATGCAAATCTAGAGCTCATAACACATTTTCTTATGCACATATCATCTTCATAAGATCTCAAACTTATCAAAGATGCAAAATGTCAATGATATTACCTGTAGCTTATCATGATATCACATATAGAGCAACAAAAGTACTCTCCCCACCCCATCAATTCTGTGATAAATTTCATCTCATCCTCCAAGGAATAGAGATGTCTTCATAGATACATAAACATGATTCTAAGGTTGTAACAAAATAGTGATGATGCAAAAAAATTCTCATACGTGAATGATTAGCATGCTCTACCTCTAAGATACTATGCTCCCGTAGCTAGTCAAATCTAACTCAAAGCATGAAAAAAGACTACAAAAATTCTTCCCTTAGATAGTCAACTTAAAATCATATGGACCATTTTACACATGAATGGAATTTATATATGGGGCTTAGACCCATCAAATATAATATATACTAATGACCATACCTATAGGTACATGTAACTTATTCAACTCAATCATGTGGAACCAATAATCCCATGATATCTAAATGTACCTTATAAATATTTTTAACACTAGAGTTCCACAAGGAGAGTTCAACACACCTTTCAATGAATTTTTTTTTTTGAGAACCAATAAGAAGATCACTGAGCTTCCTTCCACCATTGACTTTCTCATTCACAATCCACTAGTCAATGTATCAATGGGATTCACTCATAATTTTTGATGTAGGTACTTTTATGAAGATACCATTCTTGAGTCATACATCCATTTGGCCATAAAAATTTATTCTAAAGCCTTGTGCTTATTTCCTAAGTACAACTTGCCCAGCTCATACACCTTTCATCTTTCAATTAGGTCTTTTAGCACCAAAAAATCTCAACTCATCAACTCATAAGAAAATATTATGAAAGTAGTGATTCATATGACCTAAAACCACATAAATACTTTATCCATCCTTTTCAAGATGATGAGTTCAAAATTTTATACCTAAATTCCATCATTTGGACCTCAAAATCTTAGTTTCCATCAATATTGTTCATTATGTGATGTGAAAACACAACCAAGGGAAAGAAACCTCAAATTACACAAAATTTTCTCTTTTGATCTCAATATTGAATATAAACACTTTAGATACACTTTTTAACATTTTAAGCACCACTTTTAATGATTAAGGAGAAATAAATCCCAAAATCATACCTGAAACCTTCTTGATTTTGTCTTGTTTAGCCTTCAAGAACATTACACAAGTCTTCATCTTCATACTGAAAGATTAGGTCAACCTTCATGATGGCACAAGATCATTTTCAAGGAATTTAAAAGAAATATTTACAGCCTTTAGAGCTCATGACATAGGATTTAATGAAATTTTATACCAATGGAAAAATTTGGACCCTTCTTTGAGATGACCAAGACACACAACCTAAGAAGAGTAGACTATCTAGACCTCTTGAAAGGACTTCAAAACTTCTGAGACATGATCCTAACCCAACATACATCATGGATTCACAGACACATGAAACTTGCACTTACAACACATGAATTTCCTTATGACAACATCAAGACTCATAATTTGTCTCCAAGCTTCTCACAAACCACATACACCTTCAATACTACTAAGCATAGACTCAGAGACTATGAAACATGCTTCATGAGTTTAGATACAATCACATACGTCAATGTACATGAAAATAAGACTCATTAACATAAAAAACCATCTCATACTAACCACACACAATGAGAATGCAAACACGGACCTTAAGAACTCATATAAAAACATCCAATGACCATATTACTCGAGAGTTTGACTTTTCATACACAATGACTATGAATTTACATCATGAGAACATACTTAAGGACACTGAAAGACATACCTTGTGATCATGGAGGATTCACACACACCTACTTAGACATATATCCCTTATTTGAGTATTTCATTTGCACTAATACACCTTCAAGAAGCATAGTGAAGGTATATGATCACCAAGAAGACCTAAAAGAAGGTCTTGAAGAGGTTCTAAGACCCCTTAAGTACTTGAACAATTCCTTCTTCTCTTATTTAATCTAATATTTGTATCACATGTTTCCTTCCACCATTACCAATTCTTATTAAATTATGAAGATCTCTTTTTGGTCCCCAATTCCTTCTTAGACCATTTTCATGTATTCTAGGCCTTAGAAGACCCCTTCCTTATACACTAGGACCTTGAAAACTCATGTTTTGACTTGAGAGACCCTGATAGCAATTCCTTGCAACATGACCAACTTTTTTATAGTTGTATTCTTCCTATTAAAACCATAAATATATCTAGGTGGTTCATACAAGAACAACATAGCAACATGTCCTTGTTCATTGCAATTGTAGCATACAAAATTCTTAACAAGTTAACTTCTATTTTATTCCCATGACTAAGTATCTCTAGGATCATATATCTTAATGAACATTCTCTTACTTTTCCTTGGATTAAACACTCTTAGATTCCATCCAAAATCCTTTTCTCTATGAACATACTCATAACATGAATTACATTCACCGTGGAAGAGCCTTAAACCCTTCCTAGGATACCTTTTCTTGCAATATTTATCTCTATGACCAAAATCATAACATGAGAAATAATAACAATTGAATGATCCTTTATACCTTGATGCATTAGGCTACCTAATAGGCTTGGTATTCTCATTGGAATTAGTGTATGTCACCCTCGCTTCTTCATTATTACCCGGTTCACCATATTCCTCGCTCAAAACCACATCCTCTTACTTTAAATATTTTTCCTTGATATCCTCATTCAATCCCAAACAAATATATGACTCGCTAATATTTTTGGGTAAAAATATTATCTAGGTCATTTTCACTTTTCTCAAACATTTTCAATTTTCTTGAAACTAGATCAAGTCCTTAATGTAAATACTTCATGCATATTTCATACTTGATGAAATCATCCTTCTTAGATTTGAGTCTATCATTGAGCAGAGCAGCCTGAGTTTCCAGATGAGTACATTCTTCCTCTTTGACCTTTAGGGTTTTAGAAAACTCCTCCAATTTGGACTAAAAAATCTGAAAAATATGACCATTCTCACGAGAATCTTCCTTGGATTCAAGGTTGTATGCAACTCTCTCTAAATTTTCCTCTAGATACCTTGTGATATCATCATGTTCTTTACTCTCATTCTTCAACTTTCCTTCAAGGAGATTAATATGGTTTTCATGGTTTCTCATCATTTCATCAATATGTTGTGTGATCTTTTGGTTCTCATCTCTAGTATGAGAAATTTCCCTTTTTACTACTTCCTAAGGTGAATCTTCAAAATCTAAATCTAAATCAACAAATCCTTCTCTAAATTCACAAGTTACAACTCCTAATGTTGAGTAAACTTTATGAAAATTTTCTAAGAAATTCATACTTTCATTTGAAGTAGAACAACAATCATCTTTGGAGTTCTTCCCTTTCTAAAAATATTCTACTTACCACCCATTTGTACTTCAGAATATCTCCTTCAAGTTGTTAAGCTTCTCCATGGACCAGATCTGATACCAATTTTTGGAAGAAAAGGGGACTAAGAGGGGGTGAAGAATTCCTACAAATATTTTTCTTTCATTTACCAAATTGTAAACTTATAGATTTAGATAGTTCATACAACATTCATAATCATGTGTGCTTATTAAGATGTGCAACAACAACCACAAGAGAAAAAAAAATTACTCAACACAAGAACACCATATGTAAGTGGGAAACCCTCAGGGGAAGAAAACCCACGAAAAAAAAAAAATTTTATATCAGTAATGTTTCAAATTTAGTGAGGCACTAACCCCTAGTTTAGTAGAGCACCAACCCCTAATTTAGTGAAGCACCCATTCCACAAGGAGGCTAACACCCCTAAAGTGACCAAACACAAACTCAACCACCTGAATATGTTTGATATCTTATTTTTATGATACCACAATTGATGGAGATCTCTTATCCAACTCATAAACCCTAGGTCAAACCCTAGGTCTTCAATCTTTCTCTTTCTTCTTCTTTCTCAACTTTACATGGCTCTAAAATATTTCTCTCATATATTAAATCAGTCTTCAACCTATCATGATCTTCCTCATCCTTCAAATAATTCACAAATACCTGAAAATAAATCCCCTCTAGGTCACATTTCTTCCTTCAAGAGTACTAGTTCAAAAAGAACCCAAAACATCACTTTTATACCTTCTTCTTTCATCCAACCCAAAGGAGGTCAGTAATACCCATTTGATTTGACCAATTCATCACTAAATATGTCCATATAATTTTCACAACAACTAAAAGTTATCCATATTGGTCGGCCTATCAAAAATACACTTTCCATGCACCAAAATCCTCAAAACCCTTGCATTAGGATGAAAAAAAAATCCTAATCCTAAAAATATTTTTACCCAAGCTCTAAAAATAAATAAAATAACATTCAAAAATCATACTTGGTCAAAATTTATCTCAACCAATAATATTATTTTGTTTAATGGGCGCAGTGTTCTTTGTTCATCTGAAAATGGTTGTTAATTACACCCTTCAGGACCCTAAAACTTCATTGTGCCACAAAATCACTTAAAAAAAACAAAAAAATGCCATGTAACCACTTTGTGAAAATTACAGAACCTTTAAAATACTTCTAAGAAATTTATAATTCTTGAAACACTCACATGCTCAAATAATAATCACTTTTTTGTTCACCAAATCAACTCCGCCCAAAATGTTGTTTTCAAAATCAGCTAATAAAATAATTATAGGAAAATTAAATACATATAAATGGATTAATTGGATGAAAAATTAATCCCTATTCAAATTATATGTGATATAAAACATCACCTAATCCATATCATGCCTTAAACAACTCAAAACTTTCAAAAAAAGCCTATCATGTCCCGCACTAGCAAAAATATTCTTGTCTAATAAATGACCCAAAAACCATATTAAATATTATAATCATGAGACAATCCTCATATAAATGGAAATATATCTTAATATTATTTCTAACACAACTTGAATCACCTCATAATTCCACCTGTAGCTCTAGTTATGCCCATTTTACTAAACACTACTTTTTATGGCCTCAAAATTACCCTTTGACCAATCAACCTAAATGGAGATCATTTGACCATGTACCTGAATAAAAATGTCATGATACCTATTTTTAAATCAATAAAAACTCACATACATTCCACAATGTCAATTTATCATGTAACTCCTTTGGACAACCTTGTCCCAAAACACTCTTCTTCGTAACTGACTTGTTTGAGTGGGGCCCACTCATCATCATGACCTCTACCATACCTTTCTAGAAATATTAATGAGTACTATACATGTTATAATCATCATCCATGCACTATGAAACAAAAATGACCACTTAGGAAGAATTTCTTGCATACCTTTCTCAAGCTAGGGTTTCAAACCCATAACTAGTTCTTTACCTTCTTAACATTCATTCATAAAAACCTGATGATGAAATGACATCATTATTTTTTAAAACATTATAGACTCAATTTATAAACATCGATAAAATACAAAATATCCCATTAAATTCACACAATTCAGGGTGAGCATCAAAAGTTCCAATTTGAGCTAGAAATGCACTAGTTCTTGAACTTATCTTACCAAAACTGACATATCTTGTGAAATACACATCCTAGAAATATGAAATTTTTCTCAAATAACCATGAAACATCATAATAACATCTCCAATAATCATAATTTCATCACCAACTCTCAAAATATCTAGGTATTGAGACTTGTGTAGCTACCCCTTATGGTTTCACATTATAGAAGTTAGGGTCAAGTGAAAAAATGCTATAAATCATCATGAAATAACTACAAATGACTCAAACATACCTGGTACACCATTATATACCTAAATACAAGCATCAATGAGATCATTTATCTCCAAAACTCAATCTCACACCTCCTAAAGAACCATGTCTCCTCCAAATGAGCCCCTGAAACATATCCAATCACCCGTATTCTTATCCTACAACTGATGTGAGTTCTCAAGCACTCATAAAACCTACTATCCAACATGAAAATATTCTAATCAAGAAACTAATAAGCTCATAGAAGTATGCAGCATCACCTGGCACTCGAATGGGCTTGCATGAGTAAACTATCCTCACCGAATCTCCATGTATCATGAAGTACACATCTGAACCAGCATGTCAACATCACACACAACATTATATGACCATATTCCATCGTTTAATTTGTCATTAATGTGGTTTTTGACAACACCTATAAGACCACATGCCAATAGGGCAATCATCCTAAGATTTTTTTATCTATTTTCTTATTATTTATGCAATAGAATAACATTTTTTTAAAAATGAGTAATAATGATGCAATATGAACTTGTCCATTCTCGAATAGTGAGATTAATCCACTCATATAAATGGTTTTACATCACTCCACCTATTTAGTAGTATGAGGTGTGGGACAGGTCATACATCTTCATGGGTTGTTTTATTTTTTAAAAATTATAACATATATACTTTTGGTAGTTTATAAAAATTCAATTTTTTGAAATCTTACGCATTTGATGTCACTCGTTAATTTTTTTAGTGATCAAGTAGTGGATCAAGAATATAAGTTCATAATTGAGTTTATTTAGTGATTTTTTTAACAAACACTTTTTAGCATTGTGTTTGAGACTTGATCCATTTATTGTTAGCACACATTTAAACATATGTTTTATCTATCAACTCTTGTTTTCTTTTTGGGTAACCTTATGATGACATATTTGATCCATGGTGAACCCATATTTCCATTTTTTTAATAAATGGGTACATGATTTATTCTATTTTCTTGAACCTATATTTGACAATATGTCTCTTTAATTTTATATTCTCTCATCCTTAAATTTGTTCTTAAGGGAGGATGTTAGTGTTAATAGGATCACATTATGTAATATTGGATTTATCCTATGTGGTGCCTTGTTCACACTAGGAAATAGGTTAATATAAAATTAGGTGGTTGTTATGTATTACTAGAGTGAAAATTTTATATCCGGGTAAAACTTTATCAAGAACACATATTTAGTTGATTCTCCCATTCTATAGGTTTCTCATAATAAACAAGTGGTTGAAATGAGATTACCTTTCCACGATATTTAACTTATACACTCCCTTTTATTATATATCAAATCGTATATGATTAATATGAGAAAAATTATGCTTTGATGCATAAATATTTGTGAATTCTTAGTATTAACATTGTGATAATGGAATGTTTTTTTATTATTGGTAAATAGTTTTGGTGGGACTATACCCAATTACAAGGAAGGCTCACCAGCTAGATATAACAATGAGAATACAACACCAAAAGAGAAAAACTAGAAGTAACATTGTTACCCAAGATAACCAAAATCGGGAACAAAGAAGGAACAAAAGAAGGATGTAACCCATAGCTAGACTACAAAAAAGCAAAGCAACTATACAACAAAAGGAAAGCACAGAAACAACCACAAACATGAATTCCACTAGCCCAAGATAGATTATTTTTTGGATGCCCTTTCAATTCTAGAATGAATCATCTACAATGAGGTGAAAAGTGCCAAAGTAGTTATGTGCATTGAGTCTGAGGCATCCAACTGTGTAATGGTCATATTCCTCTCTTTTTCATTTCCCCATAGAGTAGCAGGGATCCCACTTAACCTTGCAATGCTCTAGACCTATTGTTCCAGGAAATCACTTATGGCTTTAAAAATAGCCAAATTATGTTCATGTCTATCCTTTTCTCTTCCCAGCCTAATATCAAGAGAGCTCAACTTATTGTAAATCTCAGAGAACTATTCCTTATCAGTGTCACTCTCTTCCTCAAATTTTCTCTTCCCTTTTTGCTTGCTCAACCACTGAAATTCCTTCTGCATCTGTTTAACCTCAATCTCTAGGGCATCTAGTCTAATAGTTTGTGGATGTAGGGTCTATTCAGTACCAGCATTGCTGATATGAAGCAGGTTTTGGGCTACCTCTAAATCCTTGGAACTTCTGAGGATCCACCCAGGTGGTAGGAGTGTCGGCTTTCATGGGGTTTTAGGAATTAGACTTGGTAGGGATGGAAGGTGTGTTAAAGGGAGGAGGAGGTGGAAATGAGTGGCTCACTAGGAGTGATTAGAAAACTAGGGTAATTGGCAATGCAGAGCTTGTGAAGTAAGAGGATAAGACCCTGATTTAAGGGACTAGCTCGAGCATGCTTTTGGAAGTCAAGCACAAAACACTAAATAAAGTTAAGGAGATAGTGTGGGAAATAGACAGTGAGATCTCTTATGAAATGATTTTAAAAAACAAGATGTTTTATGGGGACCATTTTATACCTCCCCTAGAATGAAATGTATCTAACCATCATGTTAGTCACTTCATCAAACGGTGCAAGGATGGAACTTACCTTTAAACCCACAACAACAAAATCCATCTCTTCTCCCTCATCTATAAACTTCTTGGCCTCTATTGCCCATCCACCCTCTTACTAAAGAACCAAAATCCCTCCAATGCCAGGCTTGTTGCCTCATCTATCAACTCTTCATCTATAATAATGCTATGCCCACCATACTTAACTCTCTTTTCCTTCCACTTAGTAGCAAATTGGACCGAGATATTCAGGTCTTGCCCTTGAATTCGTTCGATGAAATTAGAAATACCTCCTTTGTGCAGGAGATTCCAGAGTATCACATTGTTTTTCCAAGTCGTCACAACTCGGCTCTAACTGACATGGAGCCCCTCCCATATTTTCCTTCTTCCTGTAGATTTGGAAAAAATCCTACTCGAAACCCTCATAAGGGACTGTAATTTTCCTGTATCCATTCTAAATTTTGAAATACCTCCCATCTGTGTGAGGCTTGATTTCTTTATAGTTTCCGTAGAGAGGGGGATAAATCACACAAGTGAGATCTTTCACTTCCATTAAGATCCACACCCTACCATAATTGTGATTATGCCACGTATGTATTTCCATTATTATCCTCATTAATACTGATTTGAACCTCCTTGGGGATGTTTTTTGCATTATTCCACATGGTGAAATTAATGTTAATGCCCACATTAGCCAAAGTGTCCGCTGCCTTATTCCCCTCTCTATAGGTGTGTCTAATAATAATATGCTCAATATTATTACAAATATTTCTTCCTTCCATAATAAAATCCTTGGTGGTCCAGCTAGGAGGAGAAGAATGGTTCAAATGATTGATAATATTAAGAGAGTCTCCTTTTGAGATTAAATTCTGGATATCAAAATCTTTTGCAATCCTAAGCCCCCAAAGAGCAGCCGGGGCTTCAGCATATTAGTTCATCTAAATCCCCATTTTTCCAGCATAAGCAACAACTAAATAGCCTTTGTGATCCCTAATAGTTCCACCCCCAGCTTTCATGCCTGGATTACCCTTAAAAGCACCATCAAAATTGAGTTTATACTAGTTTCTCTCGGAGGGATCCAGTGGACCAAAGACCTATCAATATTTGAGGTATTCCTTATTAACCTTCCAGCATCTCCGATCTTCCAATTGGATAAAATGTACTCTTCATCTACAGGATATTTTTTGTTTTTGGGGGGTTTAAATCTCCCGATATCAGCTTTAACAACGCATGCCCAATCTTAGTGAAGCTGGTCTTGTAATTCTGTTTGTTATTTCTGAAGATGATATCATTCCTATCTTTCCATATTCTCCAGATAATATGGGGCATGATTAGTTTCCAGAGTCTTCTCACAATGCAGTGTTTAAAGGGGGGGTTCCATTGGGTCCAGAATTGAATGAAGTCCTTAGGGACTGTCCAGAGGATATTAAACTTGGAAAGGGCATGGCTCCAAATCATGCTTTGGCATAAACATAGTGAATAAGCGGTGTTTAATATCTTCTAATATTTTTGTAGAGATGACATATATTGGGCATCATGAATCCTTTCTTAATTGGGTTATCATTGGTAAGAATTATACCTCTGAGAACAAGCTAAAAGAAAAAGTTTATTTTAGGGGTAAGCTCTGTCATCCATATTTTGCTCCAATCAAATTCATTTTGGGTATTCACAAAGTAGGAATTATATCTAGCTTTCACCGAATAGACCCCATCTTTAGAATTGTACCAAACAATTTCATCTTTGACATCCAATTGATTCAAAGGAATGAGATCTAGATGTTCTTGAAGAGATGACAGCATATATTTCTCATCCATACCATCCACAGAGAGTTGTTTCCATCTCTTAAGATTACCATAAATTTCCATATAGTCTATGACCTTAGTACCATATTTCTATTCCAGTTTCTCCTTAACTACACCAAATCTTTCATTGAGGATTCCATTAGATCAATTGTCATTCTAGAAACTGATATCCCTACCATTTATGATTTTCCATCTACTTCCTTGATAAAATTCCTAGTAAGAATCATATTGTTCTAGAATATAGAGCCGAATTGTTCCTAGTAAGAATCGGGTTGTTCCATAATTCTGAAGGGTGCTTTTGAGTAGAAAACATTTCCCGACACTAGAGAGAATGGATCCTTTCTAACCCACCAATTTATTTTGGAATATTTCCAGAAACCATTCCAGACTTTATTGGAAACTTTTTTAGTACCCATAGGGAGACCCAAATATGTAGTGGGAAGCACATTAATTTTACATCCCAATACTTTAGCAATTTTATTTTGCCTCTCTAAAGGAGTATTAAAAAAGTAAATGGAGCTTTTGTCAAAGTTAATCTCTTGTCCAGAGGTTGCCTCATAGAGTTTTAAAATATATTTGATTGCCTTAGCTTCTAGAAGGGAGTCCATTAAGAGTAGGATAGTGTCATCCACAAATTGTTGATGAGAAGATGCTTGATTCCTGGAGGTAGGTTTGATGCCTTTTACCAGAACATCTTTAACAACTTTGGAGATTGTTCTGCTAAGGCTGTCATCCATTATAATAAAGAGAAGAGGGGATATAGGATCCCCTTGTCTTAGCCCCTACTACTAGTGAAGTATCCCACAAGTTCCCCATTAACCACTACTGAATGTAATTTTAAGGACATATTGGTTTATATTATTAAATAATACCATAATGGTATATCATAAGAAACTTATTCTAATACAACTAATATTTTGAGAAAAGGAGCTATATGGCTTAAGATATCATAATTTTGTTTCATTTTTAATTTGTAAAGGTGACATGGATAAATAAGGGGGTAGTTTAATATTTTTAGTAGTTAATTTTAATTTTTGTGTTAAATATTTTTAGATTTAATAAATCACCATGCCTATGTAATGACCATCTGTGATATTTCATGTCACTTAATTTCATGAACATATCCTTGGTTATGAGCCTATTAAATTGACAAAAAAAAAAATTATTTCCCCCATTTTTACACATTTTTGTGAATGTAAAATTGAAAGATTGGATTATTTTAGGCATATTAGGCTAGGTATTTAAGGTCATAAGAACATATCTTGGGTCCCACAAAGGTGCCCCCTTTTAAACAAAGCCATCCTTATTATGTTAAATATATAGGATGATACCATCTTAATTTTGATGAATGTTTCTATTTAAATATTTATTGATATGTTCTAGTAGTGGATTACCATATTTTTGTTTACTTTTTGATAACTCATATGATGAAACACACACACACACACACACACACACACACACACACACATGTTTATATGTTTATTTATAGGCATAATTGTATTCCTAAGACTTTAGGAAATGATTTCATATGCACACTATGGAGGATTTGTGTTGGTCAAGGATGACAAAATAAAGGTAGTTTTAAATAGATTGGGAGTATTGTAGGAAGGATATTGATGCCTAAAATCTGATTTTATGCATTTTGTATATTGTGCAATATACATTGTACATGTCTAAAGTTTATATTTGACAAAATAGTAATTGTGTAACGTTCCTTTAGCCTAGGAAGATAATATGAAGAGTTATTATGTACTTCAAATATAATATGAATGGATTGGAAGGTTAATAATCACCTTGTAATGTATAAAAATATGTAAGTGTATTACACAGAGGGTTGATTATTAACCATGACTTATGATATGAATATATTTGATAGTTTTTTGGACCTTACAATAATATACTTCTAATATATGTGATTTCTATCTCTCTCCCTCTCTCCTCTAGATTGTATGCTATCCACTATATATTTTCCTATTATGTAACTATTTAAAAATATATATACTATTATTTCTAGTTTTATTGCACACTATTTTAAGTGTTTTATATTAATTATATTTATAATTCCCCTATAATGAAATTATAGCATGTCCTAATGAGTGATATTAGGGATTTCTACTAAAAATGGCTCCATTTCTAGAACCTAAAAGTGATAAGATGGATACCGGGATCATAGGGTGTGGAAGATGGCTAGATAAGAAGAACCATTTTTTGGAAGATGAAGAGGATGTGATAGGAATCTATACAAAAGGATCAATATATCATACATATATAGATATATATATATATATATATATATATATATATATATATATATATATATATATGTGATATTTGGGTGTGATTTTATAGAGAAATTATCCACATGGTTACCTAGACTAGAATGTTAATATTGTAGAATTGTATCCAAATGGGATTATGCTTAGAATGAAGACAAGATTAAGAAACTACATAATTTGGATACTGAATGAAGATGAGATGTAGAATATTGGATGTGATATAAAATTAAAGGCTATGTAATGAAAAGTATTGTACAATTTTAATCTCTTTTTATTCTTTTGAAGAATGGTTTATTAGTGGACTATGAGAATGTTTATAAGAAACTACCCTTGGTGAACATGTTAATAGTGGAAAAATCCATGGTTCCCATTAAACATGACATCAATTAGTTGGGTAGGTGAAAAATGATTTGTAAACTCTTCAACTTTGGAATTATCCATAGAAACACAAAATAAAACATTGTTGTTCTACTTTCTATTAGAAAATGACAAAGATAGTTGTTGAATTAATTATGCTTATGCTTAGAATTCACAATTGCATGAAAGGAAATAATTTAAGCTCATAAACACCAACAAATTTTATCCTGAAACCTTCAAAGGTGGAAAAAGTAGTCGAGAAGGGAAATTTCTCTTTCTTCCCACTTTTATTGGCTAATTCAAAATAACAAGTAAAAATTTACAATAAGTATGAAAGAGAAGTAGATAATATCTCACACTTCCTCCCAAATACTTGTTTGCTTTGTCTCAACACTCCTTTCTTCTACAAAACACAATTCCAGCACTAAGAACTTCTTGCTCACTTTATTTCATGCTTTGATGATCCTATTCTCTTCTACAAACATGTATTTATAGCCTTTCTCATGTCCTCCTGTGCACTGGAGAATGGGAAAGGTCATGGAGGAGAAGAGACACGGACAACCTTCCAAATTCTGGGTTGTTCGTTTCATATTTTTGTTTTCTATCCGAAAGAGCCAGGACCACCGCCCAATGTAGACCGAGTTCCCAAGACCACCACCGTAGTTGGGTGGAAATTCTGTAACTGCCGCTCTGTACATATGAGTATTTTTGTCCCACAAAAGCTTAATGGGGGAGTAGATGAGGAAATAATTCCCTCACTTTCTCCTTTGAGCACCACCGAGCTCGCCTTGGTGTCTTTCCTTTCACCCAATCAGTCGAATCTTACAAACCTCTCCTAGTCTCTTTGACCTTCTACTACAGCACTAAATCCTCCTCCAATTCACCTCGTGAGTCCAAGATGCAATCCTCAATGGAAGGTAGCAACTGTAAACCTTCATCTTCATTTAGCATGGATGGCTCATATAGGTGCAAGTTCTCACATTTTACTACAGAGTACATCCTCATAAATGGTGGCAAGTCAAGCCGAAAATCATTTTCTCGAAGCTCCAATATGGAAAAGGAAAAAATATCGTAGTGGCTTGAGTTTTTGTTCTTGACCTTATAATCTCTCCTTGCTCAAGTAAAGACAAACTCTATCTCCAACATGTAGCTTATGTTCTCTCCTATGTTGATCATGCCTAGCTTTGTACTTGTCTTGATATTTCTCTAGTTGTTCTTTGACTTTGAGATGGATTTTTCAGATCCTCTCAATGAATTTGTTTGCTCTATTCACCTCTGTGTCTTGTGTCTCCTCCTCATCCTGCTTCCCAGCTACTATGTCCAGTGGATTTGTATGTATATATCCCAAGCATGCTTCAAATGGTGATTTTAAAGTAGATGTGTGTACTTCTCGATTTATAGGAATGTTGAATGTAGGCTAAGGAATCATCCTAAGTCCTTGGATATTTTTTGTTATACCCTCCTCGATCAATCGTACCAAAGTTCTATTTACCACCTCTATCTATCCATCTCGTATGTGGATGGAAATTTGTGGTCCTCTCAGTAACCTGGTATCCATCTTGTCCCACAAAGTAGTCCAAAATTCCCTAAGAACCTTGAATCCTTGTAAAAAACAATAGAATTTTGCAAACCAAAATGCACCCATACATTAGCAAAGAAAATATCTTTTGCCGCATGTTCTTTTACTATATTATTACATGCCATAAGAATACACATCTTACTAAATCTATCAACAAAAACATATAGATAGTCATGGACATGTTTATAAATAGGTAATCCTCCTACAAAATCTATAGAAATTTCCTCCCACAGAGACGAGTAGTAGCAGTCTTGGAAAAGGCATATAAAAACCTCCTTCCCCGGTCTTAGGCTTGTTAGTACAACAAAGTTTACATCCAAGTATAAATTTTGATACTTCTTATTGCATATTGGTCGAATACATGTACCTTTGCAAGTGGGCTAGGGTCTTACCAACACCGACATGTCCTGTTACTTTCAAGGTATTTGCTTCCCTCATCAATAGAATCCTTTCTTCTTTTGGCATGCAAAGCTTCCCCCATCGGTAGAGTATCATCTCCCTAAGATAAAAATCTTCAATCCCTACATGGACATATCAACCCTTGGTCTAGTAGTTCCAAGAGTTATTTCTTTACTTCATAACTCTCAAGCAAGGATTTCCTATACAACCCGATGTTCGGTAGAGGGGGCTCTTGAAATAGTTGAATCTCATGCTCTATTTCTGTTTTGGTGGTAACCCACTGGGAGCCTGAAAAAAATCCTGAAAGGAATAAATAATACTATCAAAATCATGCTTTGCCTAGTTAGAAATATCTGAAACTTCTACCCCATCTTGTTTTTCCTTTAACAAAAGCTGATTATGATTTTCCTGGATAAGTCATTTTTCTTGGTTAGCAATCACCATAGTAACCTATGTCTTACACTGGTGTGCCTGGATGTTGTAGTTGATCCCATCCTTGACCCATTTGTACCAGTTTTCCCTTCTCATAAATATATCATCCCTAATATACAAGTAAGGACTCCCGAATACAACATCAAAAGCATCAAGTGGAATAATGTCAGCTTCCACAACATCAATATACTAGGAATTTATACCAAACTTGACCTTACATCTTTTTTTTACTTGAATTTCAACACCCTTCTTCACCCAACCCAAAGGATAACGGTTTGGATGCTCATAAGTCTCATGACCATGCTTCTTTACAATCGCTTGAAATCAAGTTAGGTCCGAGAACCGGTATCAACCAAAGCATTTACCTTAGTTCTCTTTATTTGGATTTTGATCTGGAATAGTCTACTCATCTCCTCTTCCTAGCTGTCCATGTTGGTGGTTGTGCATCCAAGCCTTTCATCTACATCAGATTCATCTTTAATTTCCACCTCCCCTTCTATTCTTACAATTGTCATGGACTTCTTTGAGTCCTTGGTTTGGTTCTTCGGATGTAATTCCGGATACAACTTCCAACATGTAGCATCAGTGTGACCATTAATATCACAGTTCTTGCAAAATTTCTTGGGATCTTTACAAGTATTGAAAGTAGTGGCGTTTGTTTACCTTTCCCTTTCCACTTACCCTTGTTACTTGTTTTCCCATACTCTTTTTTCTGCTGATTTTTCAACTACTTTTCCCTTGGCTCTGTTTCTCCTTGCTTCTTTTCATAATTTATGTAGTTTGCATGTACACATGCCTTGTTGAGATATTTGAGCTTTGTAGAGATGACTTTTCTTTGAAGGTGAGTGTGAAGTCTTCCCAAGTACTTAGTCAGAATATCCTCATCCTCCAACTCCATGTTTAGCAACATGACTTGCCTCTGAAACTCCGTAGTATATTCTTGCACACTTTGACCACTGCCTTGTCTAAAATACTACCATTTAATCATTTGGTGAGTCTTGTGACCAATAGGATAGAAGTTAGCTCTAAGTAATTCTTTAAATTCTTGCCAAGATTTCACAATAGGACACTTCTTATTTTCACTTTGGTGTTTAGAAGGGTTTCCCACTAAACCAAAGCATGTCCCTTAATTTTGAGATGTACAAAGGCAATCCTTTGTGCCTTAGTTACATTATGGATGCTAAAGTAGACTTCTAACTATTTTAACCATTTATCAAGCAACTCCGCATCTACTTTTCCTTCAAAGATTTTAATATCAACTTTCGTCTCAACTTTAAAAGGAATGATCAGATTTTACCTTTTCTCTTGTGTTTGAAGTCTCTTCTTCATGATCTTCCCCATAAATTTCCTCATGATGGCTCCTTCCTATGCCAAACGTTTCAGCTAAGCCCCGAACCAATGAGTCCATGGAGTCTGTTAGATAGAAGTTGTCTTCTATAAATCGAAAGCTCTTCTTTCCTTCTAAACATCCTATCCATCATGGTCTCTAGTATCTTGATTCTACGGACCAAGTTCTCTTCCTCTATTTGTCCCTGAATTCTCTATTTCCAATTCTTTTTATAAATCTCTAGATCGCAAGGTAAAGCCTCTTTGCCTTTAGATCTCAATCACTTTGTCATACAAATCTAAGAATAAATACCATAGTCTGTATACTTGTTATCTCTAATACCAAAATGATCTGTAAACTCTTCAACTTTGGAATTATCCACAAAAAAATAAAATAAAACATTGTTGTTATACTTTCTATTACAAAATGATAGAGATAGCTAGTGAATGAATTATACTTATGCTTAGAATCCACAATTGTAGGAAAGGAAAGAATTTAAGCTCATAAACACCACAAAAATTTATCCTGAAACCTCCAGAGGAGGAAAAGACTAGTCGGAAGGGAAATTTCTCTTTCTTCCCACTTTTATTGGCCAATTCAAAATAAAAAGTATAGAATTTACAATAATTATGAAAGAGAAATAGATAATATCTCTCACATCCTCCCAAATACTTGTTTGCCAACACTCCTTTCTTCTACAAAACACAATTTCAGCACTAAGAACTTCTTGCTCACTTGCTTTCATGCTTCGATGATCCTATTCTCTTCTAAAAACATGTATTTATAGCCTTTCCCATGTCCTCCTATGCACTGGAGAATGGGAAAGGTCATGGAGGAGAAGAGACATGAATAACCATCCAAATTCTGGGTTGTTTGTTTCATATTTTTGTTTTATGTCCGAAAGAGCCAGGACCGCCGCCCAATGTAGACCAGCGGTCCCAGGACTGCCGCCCTAGTTGGGTGGCGGTTCTATAACCACCACTCTACACAGAGTGACTATCCTATTACTAAAAATACGTAACTTGCATATATCATTTTTCCTTCTTTGTGCTAACTATTTTGATGAAGTAGATTCATTTTGGATCCCTATGGATCAACAAAGGGATGTAGTCTTGGAAGAAGAGGGATGATAGGAAAAGGTGATAAGCAAGGAGGACTAATAAAGGACAAGAAATGGATGATATAGAAGATAAATGAAACTTTTAATGAATTCAAAGAGAAGAAATACAACACAATAGATGGGAAATCACTAGTATTGTGGTGGGGAGTGCAAGTAGGATTAAAGTAGGTGGTGAAGATGAGGAAAGTGGAAATGAACATATATAAATGGTATAATAAATAAAGGAAAAGTAAAATAAAAGTTAAAGTGAGGGTGCAAAAGGAGTTATGGAATTTGATAGTGGAACTCAAAGAACAATAAAAATAGATAAGGAGAGGAAGATGGGCCAAAGTATAGGGAATAAAAACTAGATACAAGTAGATTTAGGATGTAGTTGTAACTTAACTAGAGAATATATCTTGGAAATTATGGCATTGGGAATATGGAGATGAAACAATTTGTAATAATAAATTATGTGGGATCATTATGGCTTTGGAGAAGGTGAAAATACCCCTCTTCTAGGATATATGTCCCTATATGTAGATAAGGAATTAATTACATGTGATTATTTAAATGTGTTAGAACAAATTGGAATTTTATAAGATATTGAGATACAACAAGGAAGGGTGAGATAATTTGGGGAGGAGTTGATCAAACCATATATAATGTGAGTAGAATTGACCTAAACACATACAAACATAAACATAAAAGAATTCATGAGAGAACTAGAAAAAACTATTAGTAATTCATTACAAATTTATTTTCCTAGTGCTCATGAGAGGATAAACAAATACTATAATGTTAACATTTTAGCAAGCCCAGTGCTCAACGTAATATTTTTGAAATATTTAGAATCTAGTACTAGCTACTTACATTCTAATAATTTGACAAGCATGTATAATTTGATAAGTGTAAGTACTTGTGAAATCACCAATATTCCACCTCAAAAACTAATTTGAATCCCTAGTATTGTGGTGGGGAGTGCAAGTAGGATTAAAGTAGGTGGTGAAGATGAGGAAAGTGGAAATGAACATATATAAATGGTATAATAAATAAAGGAAAAGTAAAATAAAAGTTAAAGTGAGGGTGCAAAAGGAGTTATGGAATTTGATAGTGGAACTCAAAGAACAATAAAAATAGATAAGGAGAGGAAGATGGGCCAAAGTATAGGGAATAAAAACTAGATACAAGTAGATTTAGGATGTAGTTGTAACTTAACTAGAGAATATATCTTGGAAATTATGGCATTGGGAATATGGAGATGAAACAATTTGTAATAATAAATTATGTGGGATCATTATGGCTTTGGAGAAGGTGAAAATAC
The DNA here is from genome assembly GCA_018340775.1 of Taxus wallichiana var. yunnanensis. NCBI lineage: Eukaryota > Viridiplantae > Streptophyta > Pinopsida > Cupressales > Taxaceae > Taxus > Taxus wallichiana. Next base: position 10,746,490 of record CM031239.1, read on the forward strand.
CCCTCTTCTAGGATATATGTCCCTATATGTAGATAAGGAATTAATTACATGTGATTATTTAAATGTGTTAGAACAAATTGGAATTTTATAAGAGATTGAGATACAACAAGGAAGGGTGAGATAATTTGGGGAGGAGTTGATCAAACCATATATAATGTGAGTAGAATTGACCTAAACACATACAAACATAAACATAAAAGAATTCATGAGAGAACTAGAAAAAACTATTAGTAATTCATTACAAATTTATTTTCCTAGTGCTCATGAGAGGATAAACAAATACTATAATGTTAACATTTTAGCAAGCCCAAAGGCTCAACGTAATATTTTTGAAATATTTAGAATCTAGTACTAGCTACTTACATTCTAATAATTTGACAAGCATGTATAATTTGATAAGTGTAAGTACTTGTGAAATCACCAATATTCCACCTCAAAAACTAATTTGAATCCCTATTATTGTGGTGGGGAGTGCAAGTAGGATTAAAGTAGGTGGTGAAGATGAGGAAAGTGGAAATGAACATATATAAATGGTATAATAAATAAAGGAAAAGTAAAATAAAAGTTAAAGTGAGGGTGCAAAAGGAGTTATGGAATTTGATAGTGGAACTCAAAGAACAATAAAAATAGATAAGGAGAGGAAGATGGGCCAAAGTATAGGAATAAAACTAGATACAAGTAGATTTAGGATGTAGTTGTAACTTAACTAGAGAATATATCTTGGAAATTATGGCATTGGGAATATGGAGATGAAACAATTTGTAATAATAAATTATGTGGGATCATTATGGCTTTGGAGAAGGTGAAAATACCCCTCTTCTAGGATATATGTCCCTATATGTAGATAAGGAATTAATTACATGTGATTATTTAAATGTGTTAGAACAAATTGGAATTTTATAAGAGATTGAGATACAACAAGGAAGGATGAGATAATTTGGGGAGGAGTTGATCAAACCATATATAATGTGAGTAGAATTGACCTAAACACATACAAACATAAACATAAAAGAATTCATGAGAGAACTAGAAAAACTATTAGTAATTCATTACAAATTTATTTTCCTAGTGCTCATGAGAGGATAAACAAATACTATAATGTTAACATTTTAGCAAGCCCGAAGTGCTCAACGTAATATTTTTGAAATATTTAGAATCTAGTACTAGCTACTTACATTCTAATAATTTGACAAGCATGTATAATTTGATAAGTGTAAGTACTTGTGAAATCACCAATATTCCACCTCAAAAACTAATTTGAATCCCTAGTATTGTGGTGGGGAGTGCAAGTAGGATTAAAGTAGGTGGTGAAGATGAGGAAAGTGGAAATGAACATATATAAATGGTATAATAAATAAAGGAAAAGTAAAATAAAAGTTAAAGTGAGGGTGCAAAAGGATTTATGGAATTTGATAGTGGAACTCAAAGAACAATAAAAATAGATAAGGAGAGGAAGATGGGCCAAAGTATAGGGAATAAAAACTAGATACAAGTAGATTTAGGATGTAGTTGTAACTTAACTAGAGAATATATCTTGGAAATTATGGCATTGGGAATATGGAGATGAAACAATTTGTAATAATAAATTATGTGGGATCATTATGGCTTTGGAGAAGGTGAAAATACCCCTCTTCTAGGATATATGTCCCTATATGTAGATAAGGAATTAATTACATGTGATTATTTAAATGTGTTAGAACAAATTGGAATTTTATAAGAGATTGAGATACAACAAGGAAGGATGAGATAATTTGGGGAGGAGTTGATCAAACCATATATAATGTGAGTAGAATTGACCTAAACACATACAAACATAAACATAAAAGAATTCATGAGAGAACTAGAAAAAACTATTAGTAATTCATTACAAATTTATTTTCCTAGTGCTCATGAGAGGATAAACAAATACTATAATGTTAACATTTTAGCAAGCCCGAAGTGCTCAACGTAATATTTTGAAATATTTAGAATCTAGTACTAGCTACTTACATTCTAATAATTTGACAAGCATGTATAATTTGATAAGTGTAAGTACTTGTGAAATCACCAATATTCCACCTCAAAAACTAATTTGAATCCCTAGTATTGTGGTGGGGAGTGCAAGTAGGATTAAAGTAGGTGGTGAAGATGAGGAAAGTGGTAATGAACATATATAAATGGTATAATAAATAAAGGAAAAGTAAAATAAAAGTTAAAGTGAGGGTGCAAAAGGAGTTATGGAATTTGATAGTGGAACTCAAAGAACAATAAAAATAGATAAGGAGAGGAAGATGGGCCAAAGTATAGGGAATAAAAACTAGATACAAGTAGATTTAGGATGTAGTTGTAACTTAAACTAGAGAATATATCTTGGAAATTATGGCATTGGGAATATGTAGATGAAACAATTTGTAATAATAAATTATGTGGGATCAGTATGGCCTTGGAGAAGATGAAAATACCCCTCTTCTAGGATATATGTCCCTATATGTAGATAAGGAATTAATTACATGTGATTATTTAAATGTGTTAGAACAAATTGGTATTTTATAAGAGATTGAGATACAACAAGGAAGGATGAGATAATTTGGGGAGGATTTGATCAAACCATATATAATGTGAGTATAATTGACCTAAACATATATAAACATAAACATAAAAGAATTCATGAGAGAACTAGAAAAAACTATTAGTAATTCATTACAAATTTATTTTCCTAGTGCTCATGTGAGGATAAACAAATACTATAATGTTAACATTTTAGCAAGCCCAGTGCTCAATGTAATATTTTGAAATATTTAGAATCTAGTACTAGCTACTTACATTCTAATAATTTGACAAGCATGTATAATTTGATAAGTGTAAGTACCTGTGAAATCACCAATATTCCACCTCAAAAAAACTAATTTGAATCCCATGAGCAGTTCAACAAAAATAAAAATAAGGAAAACAATTACAAGTGGAAATATGGTGCATGCCACTAGTTTATATAAATATTTGTAGCCATATGATATATCCATTGTGTATAAAATTACTTTCTAACATATGATGTGAGATGGTGTATAAAAGGGATCATTAATGAAAATACAGAAAAGTGTGAACTCATAAGAGAAATGCATGGTAGAGCTTTAAAATTTTTATATAATGCACACTTGAGAACAATTTACTTAAAAAGATTTAGAATGTACTAATGTTTAGATTTTAAAATGGGAAAATGCATCGCTCAAACCATTCAAGAGATATATTAAGCTTAAAATGAGTATAAGAAAAGATAATGAATGCTATAATATGACCCCCAATTCTCTAATGTAATGAAAAAGACAATTTTTCACTTTGATGATGCTAGCAATTTTTCTTGGTTTGTGGAAGGATTACGTAACAAGATTTGGATTTCTATTTTTAGAAAAAAATTTCCACAAAAGTGCAAGAAATTGAGGTTGTAATAAGGGTAAAAAAATGTAATACTATATAGATAGTGTAAGGTTTATCCAAAATGCAAAATAGAAGCTGGATGCTATGACAAAGAGGTTAGAAATTTCTAGGAAGAAAAAAATCCAATGTTGATCATATGGTGCATAAAATGCAAGGATGAAGGAAATTATAACACATACTATATGAGGTATCATTCAAGTAATATACTTTATGCTTAAGATGAAAGAGCCAAATATTATGAAAATTTCAAGGTATGAGGTCATCCTACAAATAAATTTCATATGAGGTAATATTATGTGTGTTAACCCTAGAATGTAGTATATAATTTCTACAAATCAACCATGTATGAATCCAAAGGATACAATGATTTGATGGAATTGAAAGAATAAGTAATTAGGAATGTCTTCATAGTATGATTTGAGTTAGTGATAAAGAAAAAAACATCTATAATACAGATGAAAATGGCTCCTACATGAGGATGGGGTTCTCTATCCCTTAATCATACTGCATAATGGGCTCCAAATACTCCACAAAATATTGATGAGTTTTTAACCTCCTTTATGAAAATTTTGAACATAATGGAATTCCCCTCTATCTCAAGGTCCATATGAGGGATGTTAGAATAAAAATAAGGGTTGGAAAGTTTGATATAGGTTGTATATTGTGCAACAATGGGGTTACCATGATGGTTATCAATAAAGGATAAAAATACATCAATATTAGATATGATCAGTAATTTTTTCTATTTCCAAAGATCCAAATAATATGGTGTGATATTTACCTTAATATCAAGTGTCAAAAATATATTTCACATATTGTATAATACTTATAATGCACCATATAAAATAATATCCCACCCTAGAGAAGCAACATAAGGAAAAAATATATATATAATGTCAAGATGTTTAATGTGGTGCCTAAGGACATGAGCATACAATGTATAGGGAAATAATACATAGAATTTTGAATAAGTGTGGGTGAATACAAGGTTAGAGAGAATGTAGGAAGAAGGAAAGATGTAGAAAACTTAAGTGGAGATTAAGTATAAGTGAAGAAGTACTTTGCACATTAGAAATCAGTAAATAACACAATGTGTATGGAGTGTGTACTAGTTGGAGAGTGAAAGTATTACATGGAAAGTTTTTTGAGTAGTATATAGTAACATAAGTGTGAATTAATGATGTATGTTGGTGCACATAGGTGTTTTGGTAGCATGGATGATTTTTAGTTAGCCCAGATTGACTAAATGAACATGTATATTGTAAAGGAGTTAATTTTAGCAACGTGGATGTGTATAAATAATGAAGGAAGGATTATGTAGTAGATGATATTGCAGAGAAGGAGAAAAAATGTTTTGGAGAATGCCTTGACACCTAAAAATAGTCCATGGGAGAAGTTGAAGGTGGAGCTCAAGTATACAAGTGCATGGTAGAAGAAGACAAAGGAATGGAGAAAAATATTGAGAAAAAGTTCACGAAGTATGGATAGTTTGGAAATGAGAGAAAATATTTTAGAATGTTTCTAAGAGAGGATGTTGACAAGGATGCAATGGTCATAGGAGCCCAATGATCATATTAAATTGAAAAATGGGGACATGTCTAGATAGAGGTAGCTTAGAGAATTTATTGACCTTGAATTTAAATTGGAATATGATTCAAAAAATATGGAAGCATCTAGAAGGACCATACCACCTAAAAATAATTCAAACAATGAGAGAGAAACATGAACATATGGCTATATATCTGAGATCAATTTTAATTCTTCGGGGTTAGCTAGATCTAGAGTTGGGATAAGGAGAGAACAAATATAAATGAGAGTGGTTAAGTGTATGTATTTTATTAGAGATGAACAAAGGAAAAATGAATTTAACAGTTCTTAGATCTGACTTTATTGGGAAACCCCCATCTATCATCTAATCCATTTTCCTCTTAGTGTCCTTATTTTGCAGGTCATCAACTTGTAGCAGTGAGGATCCATCATCTACTTTGCGCCCATATCCATTACATCACACTTCAAGGTACCATATGTAGACACCAAAATTGGGTCACACTCCCCTTGCGCCTCATCGAATAACCAACCCAAACATATTCACTTAACCATGCCCCCTCCACACCACATTAATATTAATTTAATTTAATTAATACCCATCCTCACAATATTCATCATTTAATTACATTAATTGACCTAATTTCCACCTCACCTAGACACCTCATCTAGCCACCTCACCCTAGACCTATTCTTGGCATGTTTCCATAACTAACTAGGACCTAATCTTACTTGCCTTAATGAGCTAAGATTTGGTCCAACCCTAAAATCAATGCCTAAGATTTCTCTAACCACATTCCCACTCATTAGAAGGAAGCTTCCAAGAAATTAGAAAGATTTTCCCATTTTAGTAAACCTAGGGAATCAAACCTTAACGGATGCTTTGATCGACCTAAACCGAAATAGGTTGAGAAGGAACCATTGTCGGTTACCATTTATGGACCTAAGCAACCTTGTTTTTGGGTTGGAAAATTCTGAGAGCAAGAGAAGAAAAAATAGAGTTGCATGCAAGCAGAACGAGCATCCTTTCATGCATCCAGACATCTAGAGCCATCACTAGGATATATTTTGGAAGCATTGCACTCATGAAATCATTCTAGGAGCCACTGCTATGATATCCAACACTATTCTTCTAATCAATAGCCACCTCCATTCAACCATAAAAACCTACATCACAAGTAAGTACATCTCTACTAGCATTGTCTATTTCAGCATAGTTAACTTTTTTCATTCCTGTCATTAGTTTATACTTTACATGTTCATTCCTCCATTGCTTATTAGCTTGTAATTCAACCATTTCCCTTACCCACACCACCAAATCACCATTCTAACCTAATATCTATTTTTGAGCATACATGAGATCTCCACAAATCTTCTCATTCACTCTCCCAACCTCATTTGACCACAGATCAGCCCTTGCCATTTGATCTATTTAAGTTTCTTTTACCTCGACCATATCGGCACCAGCTTATCCAAAACCATCGTCGATTATACCTAAAAGCATCGGTCATACCCGACTCATGTCACCTCTATTTTTATACCTTGACTAAGAACAGACCCAACAATCATCTTAGCAGTTGACCTAAACAACCCAGAACTTGCCCTTGACCAATTCCAAGCAACCTAACACCTACTTATTATTTAGATCCGACTATAACCTAGCCTTTGTGACATTATATTTTCTTATTATTCTTGAATTATATACCTAAATCATATCAACTATAGTAGGAATTTGTTTATTTCTCATATTATATTTTTGTAAACGGTGGATTGACACCCATCTAGGGAGTATCACACTTCCCGAGATCTAGCACATGCTAGGTAGTCCACCGTAATATATCATTTAACTATCTTTTTGTGGTATTGTTTTATATTATAGGTAGTTCCTCCTAGCCAAAATGCAGCTCTTGTAATCGACATTAGATCAAGAGGTTAAAACGCGTGTAAAAACCATCTACCAACCAGCATAAATAGGTATTCCTCATTGGCCCTTATCCTTATCTATTTCATCATTTCAAAAGGGTAAAGAAAATGGTGAAACATTTTGGCATGCCGGGGGACCCATCAAGGTTCTATTGGATTTTCTTCATTTGTAGGTAAAAATTGTGTGTTTTTTTCCCTTCAAAAATCTTACACATTAACCTTCTTCTTTGGTAATCTTTTCTTCTTTCTAATTTCTCTAAAGGATACATTTTCTTTTGGTGCATTTAAAAGAACCATTCTTCTCATTTTTTTCCATTTAGTGAAATATCATACCCTCTCCTATTCACCATTTGTGTCATCGAACATAATCTTTCAATTTGGGCTTAAAATTGGTTGCATTACATTCTGATTTGTTGCATTTAGCTCACATTAAAATGAGGGCAACCTATATGCTGGAAGTCATGCCCAACTGATGGTTGACATAAAGAATCGTAGAAAGCACATTTTCTCTCTTTCATTGTCTTACCAAAGTTGCAAAAATTTGAAATATACACATCTTTCTTAAACAACATCTTACTGAGAACATTTGTCTGCAATCACATAATCAAATTGACAGGTACTCCCCATCTCGTTGCCTCTATTGATTCATCATCTCGAGAGGATGGCCTCCCCTTCATAACATACCTAAAACCTCTCCTTTTGGATATCCTTCTTCGTAGGATGCCTTCCTAACCAAAAATTCCATTCTAAATACATGCAATCAATCCTAAATAGCATAATCTAAACAAACATAAGAAAATCACTATTAGGATCATGTTTTATCTAAGCGTTCTTCTTGACTTGTGATTTGAGGTGTGAGACTATGAGTCTCCATTTTCTTCTTCCTTTCACACTCCACCATTGTAGTTGGATTATTCTGACTTTTTTTAGTGTTCCAAGGCCCCATATCCTCATTCTCGGGTTTTGAGTTTGATTCTTCACTTAATTTAATTCAAAAACCTAATTTCTTCATTTATTTATAGTTTCACATTCACCGATATCACCAGTAACTGTCGTTGGTTCACATCGACTGTCGTTGGTTAAACCATAACCAATGTCAAACTTCTATCTTTCTAGTTACTCTACCTGGAATATCCTTCCTCACTCTTTTTTTTCTTTTTCTATCCCTTAGGTAATCATCATATTTCTCCCCTATTGATACCTACTATCATACACAGTTTCCCCTATACCCATCCAACATTTCATTGCATGCTTTGAGACTAGTTTTCTTCCACAATGACCGGTATTGGTTTGATAAACATCATCGCTTCCCTCTCTCACACCGGTCAACCTGACCATTATCGAGTTTCTGTGCTTGATTTTAAAATCTATACATTGAACATATTCACCTTTCGGATCCCATTATTCTCTCGTTTACAATTTTTGTCTCATCTAAAGAATACATCTTACCAAGTCAAGACTTGTTCACATGGTGTTGACTCGTAGCTGAACAACACCCTCATATTTCATGCTAGTTGTCAATCACTCCCACCTAGTCCCTCACCACCTTCCATCCTGTCACTCATGGATCCAACTTTACCTACCACCATTCTCGCAGCGATGAATAATTTGCATGACTCTTTGATTAGAATCTCGTGGCCTTACAGTTCTACCTTTCCCACTCTTCCACCCGAGCCTCCTCGGTTTAGTTAATATATTACATGCTTGTATCCATCTCTCTTACCCTTATTACTACATCTACATCAACCCCTAATAATGTAGCATTACACTCACCTGCTTCACCCCGATATTTTCTCAGCTTAGGACCCATACCCACCATGACTAATCCGTCTCGTAGTATCACTCACACTTGTCATATCTTTTGTTCCCTCATCAAGCTCCTAGGACATAGCTCATTCTTCACCCATTGTATCAAAAATTCCCATTGCAACCCAACCGCACGTGGTGTCTGTGACCCCTACTTCATTCTAGAATCTTTTCCTCTCCATCCCACAAACACTACCCCCTAATCGCTACTAGAGTCACCACCAGTGTCTCACCTACATACACATAATATCAACGACCCCCTATCTCATCTCGTCACCCATTATGCATATGTGCCTCCTATGTCGGTTCCCTATTCTCAACCTCCCTATCAGGTTCAATATCTACCCCCTTATGCCACGGGAGGTATCCCTCCATCACAACCTACCAATGACCTCATCGAGTTGGTGGTGGAAAAGATGAAGATAGTAGAAGCATCGGTTTCTAGCTCGAGATAATTCCCTTACCTATGATGAAATTTGTAATGATCCTATTCACCACCATTCCTATTCGATCATACACCGCACATTGGGAAATGCCAAAATTCAATCACTTGATAAAAAAGAAGACCCACAACAACATTTGTGGTCCTTTAAAAATGGGTGTTACCAGATTTCCCACAATGATGCTTTACTTTTAAGGAATTTCCCAATGTACCTAACAAGACCTACATTGAACTGAGTACAGGTGGGCTACCAAGACATTCCATCTACTCATTTAATCAACTAGATCAAGCCTTCCTAGATCACTTCTCCATCAACATTGTTAAGAAGGTTACCATGACTGATCTTTATTCCACACGACAGTATGACGATGAGTCTATCACTGACTTTATCACTTGTTGGCGTAGCCTCATTAACCAACTCACATTTCAATTACCTCAAACTGAACTTATGGAACTATTTACTCGGGATTGTGCTAGACACATCTCACCAACCCTGTAGGTGTAAAAATTTTGCACTTTTGATGAGGCATTCACCATGGCACATAAATTAGAAATTTGTGCTATCCAAGAAAATAAGATTCAACTTCATAACAAGAACATTGCATTCAAATCAAATGATGATTCTTCATCTTTGAAACCCCAAAACAACTATTCAAAACCAAAATGGTCTACCAATATCATAGTTCTCAAGGCTGGTCCCCCTCATCAATCAAACCCAGCCAAACCTCCTTCCAATATCTCTCATGTCCAAGCTTTCTAGTTCGAGACGAGAACATCGACAAGATACACTTCTAGAGGAGAATCTTACTCTTCTATTTTGGAAAAGCTTATTAAGGTTGGTCCCATTATCCTTCCACCTATAAAACCACATACTGGTTTTGACCCTGAGTGACCCATGCTTGTATGGTATAAGGAACATGAATTTTGTAACTATCATTGTGTCAAAGGTCATAACAACAATAACTGCATCACCTTCAAGAATATCATCCAAGAAATGTTGGACAATAGAGATCTAGTCTTGGATAGCCCAAATGCACCCGCTAACCAAAACCTGCATATCTTCAAGAAGTAATTCCCTAATCATGCCCCATCTTCCAACCAAGCTGGTGACACCTCAAACAATGATAGCAATGTCCGTGAGGTCCACGTTATTTTCTATGACATGTAATTTACTTCCCAATTGCCTCATGTTCCTTCCATAGATGAAATCTTATCCCAAGCTCCACAACTTACACAAGAACCAATTTCATCTACTCCTCCACCCACAAAGACACCCCCTTCATTTTCTTCTTCACCCATGGAAGAGCCTATAATCAGCATGCCGCCTTTGACCCCTCAAAATTCTGAGCAGTTGTCAGTGGCACCTCTCCTACTCATAGAAGATGCAAGTCCACTGCCTACACCAACACAAGAAGAGTCCACTTTGGCTGGCCCATCCTCTCCTCTACCCATGGAGGATACTATAGAAGTACCACTACCTTTAGATGACCATTCACCATCGACTTTCAAGATCCTGTTGATCTACTTTCAACTCTCTTACCCACAGAGTTCGAGGCTAGCCATTTCCCTATATCTCAAACACATTTTATGGGGATTACCACTCAATCCACATCAACCCCGCCTACGTCAGTACCATTCTCATGCTTGGCTAATTGCCTAGACTATGTTGATAGAGCCTTACTTTGGGGACACCTTCTACTTCCTATTTCAACACAAATGCAGTTATCCCTCATTGACACCTCCACTATCTATCCAAAAGTGTTTTGAGCGACCAAACCAAACACAATCATGACTATTGCAACACCTTCCATGTCACCACCCCTAGCCCAACACACACCTTTTACCATATCCCAACATACATCTACACCCAAATACCTACCCACGCCTATTTCATCTCCCTCACCTAAACCTATCACTACCTTAGGGGTCATACCACAACATGACTAGCCTTACTCACCCACCCATCAAATTAGATTTAGCCACATCCTCCAAAACTGACACTAAACTCACCCTGGCCCTTAAAAAGAAGACCCAACCTCCTAGACCTCATACACCGACCTCTCCTACCACACCATTATCACCTTCACCCATGTTGTCCATCCTAGGACCTCACCCCTCAACCCTAGCAAAACAAACATCGTCCACCAGTAAACTAAGAACGCAACAACCCACCTCCTCATCATGAACCTATAATGTACCCAAGAGACTGACATAACATCCTCCATCACTGTAACCTTCTTACCACCCATACCACCACTACCATCCATAAGCTGTTTCACTACGCATAACATTTCCCTCTCTTTAACTCACACCTTCCTCCCAACCTCTACCAACCACCTCCACAACAACTCATTTACCCCATGGGTAACATGTCCTCTTCCACCATCTAATTTTCCCTCTATATGTTGTACACACATCACCTTTGCCCAAAAAGGTGCAACCTAAAGCTAAGAATCCTCTACCTTCCAGAAGGTAGTTAAACCAACCAAGCCTTATATCGCTAGCTCTTCTACCGTGCCCCTACCAAAGCAGATACAACCAACACCTAAGACCACACCACACACCAAACTAGTGGACCAAACCATTCCCCTACCTATAAAGTCTCTTCCTCTACAATCAGCCACACCTCTACCCAAACCCACATTCACCTCCCATTGTGATCTGCTTTAACAGGTCCGATGCCAAAATCCTAACCAATCTCCTTGAAACTTTTGTCATCACATTACCACCTCTTAGACCTTACGACCCACTCAAACCCAAACCAAAATGGTTTGAAAAAACCAAAATTTATGCCTACCATCATGTGTCAGGACACGATGTAGAGAATTGTAAGGATTTGAAAACCGCTCTTATCCAGATTATGTCCTCCCAGAAAAAAATTGACGATGATGATCTTCTTAATGAGGACCCCATTTCACCTTCACCAATTTCCATAGATCTCCTTCCATTACCTACTCGGTGACAAAAATATCCACCCCACAGCTCCTTTGATCCACCCTCGAGATTCGAATTAACATGGTTCACATTACCACCCATGCCCGAAAGACAAAGGTAAGGAAAAGGCAATGGCCCATTAACCAACCACATGTGCCCAACATACCATCTGCACTCTATACCCAAAGTCATCATTTGAGGTCCTTTGTATCCTATTTACGACGGGGTCACACATCACAAAATGCTAAAACAAATACACCAATCCCCCTCAAAATGTCTTTATATGACCTCGTCCAAACCTTGGAGTCACATCATCAAGCCCTCATATAGGTCCTTTAATCTATTGAAGTCTTACCAAATGACCCCACACCCATAGCCTCCATCATTACCCCTCACCACATAGCCTCTCTCACTAGGTCTTTGCCTTCCTCTACACCACCACCGACTCACCAAGTGGCCGCCCTCATCTTTTTAGATGAAGAGATCGCTCCCTTCCAGTCTGATGACCCCAACCCCGCTCTTTTCATCTCCATATTTATCTATAATATATGCATACAATGCGTTATGATCAATGTTGGTTCTAGTATTAACATCATTTCCTCCCATGAATATGACCAAATGCAAACACCTACCAATTTCATGCATGGTAACCTGTTATACTTGCATTCCTTCAATGACACCATGACCTCTACCCTAGGTACCATTGTTCTCTATGTCCGCATGGGCCCCTGTGCACTCTCCTATAACTTTTCTATGTTCTAGAAGGAGAGTTCCAATATAACTTACTTCTTGGCCAACCTTGGATTCATGCTATATGTTGTGTCCCTTCAACTTTACATCAATGCCTCAAATTTGAACACGAGGGACATAATTACACCATCCTTGCCGATAACTCACCTTTCAAGACTTGTAACATGTTATATCGACCCAATTATGTGCTTGTGTTGGTCAATGCATCTGCCATTGTCACCACTTCACCTTCACACATGAGCCCATCCACCAAAATTACCACTACTTCGCTTACATCGACCTTGTTATCCCCACTGCAGCTTGTAGCTTCTACCGCTAGTGCCCTTGTTTCCCATCATCTAGTGAGCCATCTATACCCACTAACCACATACCAACCACTGATCCCTTAGAAGGTATTTTCAATGCCTCACTGGGGGGAATACTACATATACAATATCGATACCTTCCTCACCCCACAAGAGTATGGGAATCTATGTCAACACCCTAGCTACAACATCCACATCGGTGACATTTTCCCTTATGGCCCTCCCCACCTTCACACCAACCTAACGTATGGGGTACTTGATATAGCCACCTATAAACCCAAACCTCCATCCTAAGCCCAACCATTTTCATCTGACCTACACTCCCTCACTAACTGTCACTTCGCTCACACTTTCCTCCATCTGTGTGTATGGAAAGGATTTGGCTTGATTTTTATGAACAAGGCCATCATACGGTCATTTCTTGTACCTCTAGTAAACACAATGACCATAGTGGAATTTTTTTAACACTCCAACCTCTAACAAAGTTCATGTCGACCCTATCTAGGATGAGAAATCTTCCCCCTCTCATTCACCCATATTACCATCTTCACCCATGGAGTCCATAGATCCTAAATCTATTCCTCCCAAAAAAATTCATAAACACATTTCCTTGGGACCGCTGACCTATCAACGTGATGGTGAGGCTCCCTCTTCTCTCCCTTTCCTGTATCCTAACATGCTTGATGATGATATGCCTTCAATTAATATCGTTCAATGTTAGGATGATGAGTCCATCCTCACCTACCTTGGTGTAGAAGACTCTTATATTCATCAGTCGTTACCCTCTGAGATGCAAACCATGTTGAATGAATCAACCATCAAAATCAACATTAATACCCAGACAACCCGCACATTCTAAAGATTGGCCAATCCTTAGATGCTACTAAACAAGAAGCCTTCACCTCTTTCCTTCAGGACCATAACAACACATTTTCCTAGTCCTATGCCGATATGCCTGGTATTGACCCAAAAATCATGGTTCAAAATATCATAACCATTCCTGATGCCAAACCCATCAAACAAAAGCTGCAGAAAAATGCATCCTCGCATTGCTCTTCTAGTCAAAGAAGAGCTTTAGCACCTTCTCTTAGTTTCCTTCATTCTACCCATTGATTATCCCCAATGGATTTCTAACATCATTCCTATCACGAAAGTGATAGGGGGACTCCACATTTGCATGGATTTTCATGACCTCAATCTCACCTGTCCCAAATATAATTTCCCACTACCAAGTATTGACCAACTAATTGATCTCACCGTTGGCCATGAAATGTTATCACTCATGGATAGTTTCTTGGGATACAATCAAATATTACTAGCCCTAGAGGATCAACACAAGACTACCTTCATCACCCCTTGGGGGACTTTCTACTATCAATTCATGCCCTTTGGCCTTAAAAATGTTGGTGCTACATATCAACGGGTCGTGACTTACATCTTCCATGAAATCATGCATCACATATTGGAGGATTATGTAGATGATCTACTTGCCAAATCTAAGCATCAAACCAAACACCTTCCCATTCTTAAAGTCATCTTTGACCACCTCATCAAGTATTGTGTTCGTCTTCAAACAAAAAAGTGTGTCTTTGTGGTACTTTCCAAAAAAATCCTAGGTTTAATCGTTCCTTTGCGTGGCATAGAAGTTGATCCTACTAAAGTCAAGGCTATTCCTAAAATGCTGCCACCCAACAATATACATCAACTTTGCAACCTACAAGGAAATTTGCAATCAATTTGTCATTTTATCTCGTAGCTTTCCGACCGTTGTCAACCATTCCATCATCTTCTCAAGAAAGACAGTCCTTCAAATGGGATGTTGAATGCCATAAAGCCTTCAAAGCCTTGAAACAATACCTCCTTCAACCACCAGTGCTCATTCCTCCTAAGTATGACCAACCCTTCTACCTATATATTTAAGCTAGTGACTATTCTCTAGGTGTCATGCTCGCTCATCGCGATGACCAACACCGAGAGCAAGCGGTTTATTACATAATCTGTACCCTTCTTGACTATGAAACTAGATATACCCACACTGAAAAAATTTACCTAGCCTTAGTTTTCGTCACCACCAAACTCTGCTATTACCTACTCAACCATAAAACCTTTGTCATTAATAATACTGACCCATTACACTATATGCATGCCAAGCCTTACCAACATCAACGTGCCACACATTGGCTTATGCTTCTAGCCAACCTCAACCTCGGAATTAATCCATCAAAATTCCATCAACAGCCGAGATATTGCTGACCAATTGGATGATGCACCTATTTCTAGGAATTATCCCTCTAACTTCAACTTCCCAGATGAGTCTATAGCTACCCTTTCCCTGGACGAACCCGCTTACTAAATAACACTCTTCTTTTATGGCTCCAGTGTCGTGTCGGGGGTGGGGATGGTGTTATCCTCATTCTACTTGATGGTGAACATATGCCTTTATCTTTCAAACTTGATTTTTATTATACAAAAAATATTACTGAATATGAGGCACTCGTATTGGGTCTCTAGGCTACTTATGCCTTAGATGTTAAGTCAATCAACATATTTGGTGATTCTTATTTGGTCATAAACCAAGTCAATGGTATATACCAATTAATCGTAATGAGATACTTAAAAGTATAAGCATCACGTAGAAATAATTTTGACCACCTTTGATCATTACGCACTTCAAACCACCCCACGTTCTACCAATAAATTTGTAGATACCATGGCCTCCTTGGTTTCTCAGATACCTGCTTCGCCCTCAGCCGACTCTCAAATATTTGTCACCATATAAAGGCTACAATCACCCTCTTATTTACCTCATGAAGTCTACTATGTCAGAACCACTACCCCTAACCCATGTGACCTTTGGTATAAGCAATATGTAGACTATCTTTCCCTTTCCATTTTACCCACCGATCTCACTCACAATGGAAAACGTGCCTTTATTATAAATTTCTCCTATTATTTTATCATGGGTGGTCTTCTTTACAAGCGTGATTTCGATAGTATTCTATTGCACTACCTTATAAGTTCTAAAATTCCCAACACCATTAAGGAAGTCCATGATGGAATTTGTGGAGATCACTTTAGTGGTTTAGTTGTCACAAAATGCATTCTTTGCCTAGGCTATTATTGGCCAACCCCGAACCATGATCAAGTGATTATGTCAAATGTTGCATGAAATGCCAACAACATGCTAATATCCATCACACACCTAGTCATGCCTTACAGGTCACATGAAACCTTTGGCCTTTCTCTCAATGGGGTTTGGATCTTGTTAATGAGATCAACCCCCATTCTTCACAATGCCATCAATGGATCATAACTGCTACTGAATATTACACTAAATGGGTAGAAGACATTTCCCTCATTTTCACCAAATATGAGAAAATATGTGAATTCATTAACCATCACATCATTTGTCATTTTGGTGCCCTTCACTGCATTATCACTGATAACAAAAAACAATTCAAAAACAAAACCCTACGTAAACTATGTGATGCTTTTGGCATCCAACTTAGTTTCTGATCACCTTATTAACTGAAAACCAACAGTCAAGCCGTATCAACCAATAAAACCTTGAACACAATTCTTATGAAGGTAGTCAACAATATTGGGAAAGATTGGCATACACACATTCCTTTCACCTTGTGGGCTTATCGCACTAGTATTCACACTTTGACTGCTACCACCCCCTTTTCTCTGGTCTACGGTACTAAGGTTGTCTTACCTCTTGAAGTCTAGATTCCATCTCTCCACATCTCACTACAAGACATGCTCAATGATGATGAATTTTTCCAGGATCGTTTGGCGTAACTTGAATTATTAGATGAACGTCATCTCAACACTCTTGACCATCTCCAAATCTACCAAAAACATATCAAATGTGCCTATGACAAACGTGTTCACAAACGAACCTTTCAAGTCGGTGACCTCGTCCTGAAGGAAAATCAACATGTAACTAAAGAGGATAAAAGTAAATGGGTAAAATTTTCTCCTAATTGGCTTGGACCCTATATCGTTACCCATGCCAATGGATCAGGTGCTTATTGTTTGTATTCACTCAAAGGTAAACACAAACTTGAGCCCCTTAATGCCTTGCATCTTTGACCATTTTATTGTTCATATCAAGTCCTATATCACTTTACAATTGATTGTTTTTCCCTTGATCATTTTTCACCTTCCATATTACCCATTTTGAGGATCCACGAATGAACAAGAATCATGTGATTACCTATCACCTTTTAGCCTTGTCTTCATATGATTACCATGGATCTTCTCATAGCATGATTCTCATGGATAATTTTCATATTCTTCAAGATGGAATCCCATGGTTGTTCATCACTTGAAACCTCCTCTTCACAGTTAATATTTGTGTGCTATGGTATTGTCTTCTAAACAAGAACCTAATCATCCTCTATAGTCTTTTCCATGACTTAAATGTCTAAAAACAAAAGGGGATACCACTCCTTGAGTTAAACTTCCAACAGATGACTCCCTTAAAAGGGACATCTCTTCTTTATATTATACCACTATCAATAGACTACTCCTTGAAGGACATGACTATATACAGTCATTACAAAATATAATAACTATTCAGAAGCTTCCCGCATCAATCATCTTCACGAAGACCTCAAGGAGATAATATACCCATCCCATATAGACTTCCCGCATCAATCAGTCTATTAAAAACAAACAAATAAAGAAAAAGAAGAAAAAAATTTCATAGACTTACCTATTTTTGATTCAAGGTTTCTTGTTCGGAAATACACATCCCATTCTCACCTCCTTGCCTTTTTTTTTTCACCTAAATTCCTCGTTAATCAAGGAACTTACCGCAAAAACGAAATTTCGTGATCATGTGATTTTTCTTCACCCTTAAAATATTCCATTATGCAAGGCCTATAGGGTCTTACGTTCATAAGCCCATCTAGGGTATGGTAGACTCATTAGGGTTCTTATCAATTAAGTAGCTCTTTTACCACCTCTTACCATTCACCTTCCTCATTACTTATTGATTATCATATACATGACCAGATCCTCGACACCTATATTTAAAAATCACTCAACCATGCCTATAACCTAAACTCAATCATGCCTATGACCTACATCACTCATGCCTAGTACCTATCAACCCATTCCGTTATTTCACCCTAATCTTCCCTAGCTTATGGGAGAACTACATCGGCTTGAGGTCCCTTTTCATTATGACTATGTAGGCAGCACTCCAAGGGCATGGGGCCCTTAGAGGTTAGCTCAACCACTCTCTACCCTAACCAATTCCATCTTCCTCTTTCCTATTCACATTCTACCCTAGTTAGTTTCCTTTTTATATCAATAATTGGAAATTAAACCAAACAAACAACAATTGCTTAACATATTTACCATCATAACTTACACATTCATTTCATCTTGTCTACAATTTCTTTACCATAATCATACATTTCCCTACAAATCATCTTAACATGATCCACATCATCATTAATTGCAAAAATTAATGAATTAGAAACTCACCCATACCTAACCAACTTGACTCAACCATGCCTAAGACAAATTTAACTCAATCATGCCTAAGTCAACCTGACTTAATCCATGCCTATGACCTAAATCCATCATGGCTACACCGACTGACTCCACCATGCCTACATGACCTTGACTCTATCATGCCTAATCCACTTGATTTCCACCTATATACATACATACATACATATATATATATATATATATATATATATATATATAACAATGAAAATTAACACATGTATACCATCCATACTATCAACACCATCATCTATAAATCAGATAGTATATCTAAAAATACATGTGAACATATATCCAAATAATAATCACAATCATCTCAAATCACTCAGATACATCCTCACCATCTTTGGCACACAGGCCGGTATATCATCAAAATCTCCAAAACTCTCATGTACATCCTCACTCTCTTTAGCACGCAGGCCGGTATATATAAAAAATAAACAACTATACAAAATAGGAGGTACATACGGCTATCAGATATCACCCTACTAGATATCCTCCATATCTATCTCACATGTCTCCTCCTCCTCCTCTACCCTCGTACGATGTCTAGCTAGCATCTCACCACCCATCATCGGTCCTAGCCGGATCTTTGTTGGTACCTCACCTGGGGCTAGCCTTCATGAACTGGTGGCCTCACCCTAACCCTATCTTGGGGCTCGATGGCCCCCTATGCTCTCCACACTATGGGTGTGCAACTTGGTCCTCTCACTTGAGGCCTTCACTTACGTATACTATCTATAGGATAGAAAATCTATCCCGACGGCCATCAAAATATCTTGATAATACCTGACCTCACCCAAGGCATCCCTCAACCTACCTATCAGTACTATCTAAGGTAGAGCCATCGGTCTCATCCCCTATTCCTATCTCTCAAGACCCTATCCTCTGGTACCTATAAAGAGGGACCCACTGTCCCTGCACTGTGTTTGTCCCGAGGGAGCCTATACCCGTGCCTCTATCTAGGCACGAAGGGATGCGACCTACACCTATATAATGGCCAACTAGCCTTCTAAAATTGTAATCTACACACTGTAGGGCAGAACCTATACCCCATCCCCATCTCCACCCTATGTAAGTACCTATCCCTACACTACCTGGGCCTATAGAGTCATCACATGTGCCTATAAATTGGACACATGTGCCTCTAAGCCTATAAAATGCCCCTACACTATCCCCAACCGTGTAACCAAGGTAGGCACCTACCCCTATAGGGCATCCCTATAGACAGTGATGGTGGCTAAATTCGATTGCTCGCCTAGGTGGTACAACTTGCAACCATGCTTCCCACCACCGTCTGTGCCATCTATAACTCTGGCATCATCAATCCACCAGTCAACCACCTACTCCTCCTTCCCTATTAGAACAGCTGCAGGTTGGTTGTGGTAGAGGTATGGGCCTCTCCTAGTCATCCTTCTTATACTATGGGAATGGTGGAGGTACATCCTGTGGCAACCAAATTGTCGTCTAACCTTGTCGATGGTTATCATCTTGTGCTCTCCTGCAAGGTGCCCCTCTATCCATTGGAGTAGCTGTAGTCTGTCTAGCTCATCGGTCATATGCCTATATGATGGAAACCCCATATATGGCCTCTAAATGACTTCCATGCTAGACAACCCCTCTAATATCTTTCTGTAGTGGGCTACATAACGCATAGCCCTTTGCCCCTCAACATACCCCACTAACTAGCACCCATCACATGTAACTAACCCAGAGCACACCTAGCTCAAATACATCGAGCCGAGGAAACCCAATCGGAAAAACACACATGATGTGCTCGTATGCCCAACAATGAAGTAGAAATATGTAGCACAAGTTGAACCTTCGTAGTCTCCAATAAGCCCATAACTCCATGTATAGTTGTACCAAGTACGTAGGTTCCCAAGAAAAGCAGGTCATATCCTCCATCATATCATCCAGGACCCCCATCAGTGCTCGTGGGAATCTCCCACCCTCTACATCTAGCAGTGCAAAACAACACACTACCTCTATAATCAAAACTACTAGCCTCATCTCCTCCGGATGAGCTGCAGTACATATCACGATAACTCGGCTAGTGTTATGAAACCTCATCTCCACCATCCCCCCGAATACATCGTAAGCATCAACTCCTCTACTTCGTTAGAAGAAATAGAATACACATGTGCCCCTACTATCGGTGGCAAAAATATTGTATACATCCTCCAATGTCATGGTCATCTCACCTATCAGCAAATGGAATGTGTTGGTTGTGAAACCCATCTATCAATGAGAATGACCATCAAACTCGGATCACAATCTATACACCAATAACGATGAATCCCAATCGACCCACCTCGCAACGTGTCACCACTCCTCATCGCAACATCTCCCTAAACATCTAGCAATAAAAGAGGTACCCTATCCCACATCCGTAACCGATCCCTCGTCCGCATCCAACCTAACATACTATTTTCAGAATCCCCCATACCAAACACACTCCTTACCTAATAAACCTTGTTTCCAACCCTCATTACTTATTCCACCCACCCTACAAATTATCCCTTTTCTAGACTGATCTATTCATGCCATTTATACTTATTCCCTTATTTTATTCTCAGGAAACCTACCTTTACACCTCCTAACACATCCTTACTTCTTCCCTTTTATCTCTATTTGACCCATTTTCCTAAAAATCGACCGACACACCAACAGCAATGACCATCACCGATCCAACGGTGATCGTCATTGGTCACACACAACCACCATCGGTCACCTATTACTTGACCGATGCCGACCATATACCACTGACATTGACTAACCCTTAATCACCATTGTCATCATTGTCGTAAGGCGTATGAGTTCAAACTCCCCCTTATTTTCAACAATTTTCAAAACCTAACCTATACACCAACTCTACCTTACCCAATGCTAACATAACAACCCTCCCCATCCCTATCTACCTCACCTAGAACTTCCCCCTCCCTCATTGCCTCAATTTTCACCACAAATTTCAAATTCTATACTCTACCCAAACCCCCCAACCCATATTCCCTTATACATTTCACAACAATACATACAAAATCTTAACTCTTACCTCATCTTGGCATCACCTCCATGGTGGCATGTCTTGTTGCTATGTTGGTGGTCCACCCGACCCTTCTCCCCGTCTCTCGCCATTTCAAATATCTACCTCACTCCTCCCAACCAATCACCTCACTCTTCCCGATCTCGTGGACATGCCTACCTAGCTCTCCTCTCCAATCAGATCTCTCCACCTCACCTTGGTATGGTCCTGTGTACTTCTCTCATGAAAAAGCACAACTCATTCAGTGCTCTGTCATTTTCCAAAACTCCAAGCGTATAAATGAATCTGTATAGGTCAATTTTTTCCTTTTTATATACCCACATCGACATGACTAGTGTTGATTATACCTCGACCGACATCAGTCCTATGCCCTAGCACACCATGGTCAGATATACCTAAACTAACATCAATTATGTGCCCTAGAAAACCATGGTTGGTTTACCTCATCCATCACCAGTTTAATATGACCAGCATCGGTTACCTATCATACTCTTGTCAATACCCTTTCCCCATTTCTAACAACAATTTACCCTTCCCACCACCGTTTGACCTTACCCACCCTTATCGCAACCTACCTCCAAGCCTACATTACCTATACCTGTCCTTAATTGTGTTTAGGGACTTGTTATTTTACCCATACCTCAGCCCTACCCATGTTGCAACCTCACTACCTGGACTTGGAACATTGTTAATGACCTATGAATTCATGTGCTTTCTATATCTTGCACATTCATTACTGTGTTGTTTGACCTAATGACCTTACCTTGCCTATTATTGTGCCATTTATCCTGACCCAACCTTTGGTGTACTAAGAAACATACCTAAACATTCCTTCACCTGACCTATGATGTGCTTCCACACCATATCCTATACCTTGATACTGAATCACCTCAACCTTGTTTGGATAAACCTATCAACCTTAGATGATGTAGAGTTTGCATGCTCTTCAACCTGGTACCTTGCCAACATTTATACATGTGTGTGTATTTAAATGTCACTACCATTGACCCTGCCCATTACCTTGATATCCCAACTACACCTTTACCCCATTACCCCCATATTCCACCTTCCTCTTCACCACATCCACCTTTTATGAAACCACTCACAACTTTCATCTTCTACCTCATCGGTTCTTGGTTTGAGGGGGGTCACCTTCACCCACACATGGGGCAACCACATCTTATTTTTGTCAACATCGCTTACCAATACAAACAATGCAACAAAAAGGGGCAAAATGTAGACACCAAAATTGGGTCCCACTCCCCTTGGCACCCTGTCAAATAACCAACCCAAACATATTCACTTAGCCACGGCCCTCTCCACACCACATTAATAATAATTTAATTTAATTTATACCCATCCTCACAATATTCATCATTTAACTACATTAATTGACCTTATTTTTCACCTCAAACTAGACACCTCATCCAACCACCTCACCATAGACCTATTCTTGGCATGTTTCCATAACTAACTAGGACCTAATCTTACTTGCCTTAATGAGCTAATATTTGCTCCAACCCTAAAATTAATGCCTAAGATTTATCTAACCACATTCCTGCTAATTAGAAGGAAGCTTCCATTATAATCCATGACAACAAACCAACTTGTTCTAAGAAATCGAAAGATCTACCCATTTTAGTAAACCTAGGGAATCCCACTCTAACCGACACCTGTTAGAACTAAACCAACATCGGAAAGAAGGAACCATCATTGGTTACCATTTATGGACCTATGCTTTTGGGTTGGCACATTCGAGAGCAAGAGGAGAAAAAATAGAGCCGTATGTAAGTAGAACGAGTATCCTTTCATGCATCCAGACATCAAGAGCCATCACTAGGAAATTTTTTGGAAATGTTGCACTCACGGAATCATTCTGGGAGCCACTGCTATGATATCCAACACTATTCTTCTGATCAACAGCCACCTCCATTCAGACCATCAAAAACGGCATCATATTAAGTACATCTCTGCCAGCCTTGTGTATTTCAGCATAGTTAAATTTTGTCATTCCTGTCATTAGTTTATACTTTGCATGTTCATTCCTCCATTGCTTATTATCTTGTAATTCAACCATTTCCCTTACCCACACCACCAAATCACCATTCTGACCTAATATCCATTTCTAAGCATACTTGATATCTCCACATACCTTCTCATCCACTCTCCCAACCTCATTTTACCTCAGATCATCCCTTGTCATTTGATCTATTTTATTTTCTTTTACCTCAACCATACTGATGCCGGTTATCCATAACTATCATCTGTTCTACCTAAACTGGCATCGTTTATACCCAACCGACGTCGGTCTCTATGTTTTATACCTTGACCAAAAAAAGACCCAACAATCATCTCACAAGTTGACCTAAATAACCCAAAACCTGACCCTGACCAATTCTAACAACCTAACACCTAATTAGTATTTAGATCTGACTATAACCTAGCCTGTTATATTATATTTCTTATTTTTCTTGAATGAGATACCTAAATCATATCAACTACAGTAGGAATTTGTTTATTTCTCGCATTAATTTATTTTAAATAGTGGATTGATAGCCATCTAGGGAGTATCACACTTCCCAAATCTAGCACATGCTAGGAAGTCCACTATCAAATATCATTTAACTATCTTTTTGTGGTCTTGTTTTCTATTAAAGGTAGTTCCTCCTAGCCAAAAATGAGCTCTTCAATCAACACTAGATCAAGAGGTTAGAACGCATGCAACAACCATCTACTTGACCAACATAAACAGCTTATTCCTCCTTGGCCCTTACCCTTATCTATTTCTTCATTTCAAATGGGTAAAAAAATGGTGAAACACCATAAACCTTCCATGTTTTGAGTTTTTATTTTCTTTAGTACTAATTCATTAACTTGAAAAGGAACAAAAAATTAGATCAACATTCTTTTCACTCCTAGTTAGATCACCCTTTTAGGTGATTCCTTGCATTTCTTGTTATTTTATATATTTCTTCTATCTTCTACTAACACTATAGGTAAAAGCTTCACTTTTTTCTTTTGTGTTGCACTTGATTTTGGGATCGTTCTTTTCTTGTGTTTTCTTGAAGATCGATAAAAGGAAAAGTGTTCTCTAAGTATTCTCCTATTTGTATTATTTTCTCTTTTTGGATCATATTTTCCTTTCCTTATGTGGGTTTTCATCACAAGTTCACATTTGGATTCAGGCTTAAAATAACCCTTTGCACACTTGTTTGATAACATAGTTTAAGTAGGGATTAACCGATTACACCTCACATCCTTTCACACATCAATCTACACATCTCACCATCTTCCTACTAGGTGGAGTGATTGGGATTTTACCACCAAACAAGAAGCCACCATGGTGTTCTAGATGCATTAGAAATCCTACACAAACTTAGGCCTCACGTACCTTTGGGTCTATTAAGGACTCCCCACCATAACTATCTAAAACCATCCTTAGATGATCATTTCCTAGGTACCTTTGTTATCCATTTTCCCTTTTCTTTTTCTCATATATTTTGATTAATTATGGTTATAAAAACATCGAGGTTTGATTTTTTTGTTAATAAAATTCATAAAAAATATTTTCCCATTTCATGCCTATTAATACCCCTTCTCAAGACCAAACAATGCAACACTATAATATATCCAATGATATTTCCTCCAATAATCTTGAGATTCTACATTGGATCTCTCAACCTTGTAAATACCATGTCATCCAAATCAATCCCCCTTTTGAAACCAACTCTCATGTCTCTCCTTAGTCTATTTTTCCTCAACCAGTCACTCCTTCATTCCGTACTCCTTTATAAACTCTGGACTTGTTCTATCCCCATGTATGACTTCATATTTTGCAGATCTCCCACAATCTCTCAATCTTACCCATCCATTCAATCAATGAATCCTATTCCACCCCACCACCTCATACCAACACTATCCCTACTCCATCCAATATTATCAATGGGATACCTATCCAACCATCTTAATCTCCCAATACTCAACAATCAAATATCCCTATCTCACAATAGTCTATTCAATCTCAACAATTACATCACATTCCTATCTCTCAACAACAATCATTATCACAACCTATCCCATCCCATCACATTCTTATTCAATCTCCACCCTTTAATTATATCCCCTCTTATCAAACATTACATCCTTATCCATCCACTTCTCATGTTGTGCAACCACAACCATCTACCTCTTACACGACACCTTCACATGAAACTTATAAACCATCTTCTAATTATACCCCCTTGGGGGAATCATATAGTTCAATATTTGATAAGTTGATGGTATCTCACCTCCTCATATTTCCTCCCATCTGACCTATTGATCACTTACACCCCAAAACCACTTAGTATCATGAGGTTCATTATTGTAAATATCATCGATTCATAGGTCACGACATTGAAATTTTCATTTTTTTAAAGACCACGTTCAACAACTTATAAATCAAGGGGATCTCTAGATAAACAATCCTACCTCATCTTGTGGCCAACCCCTTGACATCTTCAAACAACCCTTTCCTAATCCACCACCAACAAATCAATTTCCACCTTCCACATCTTACAAATTTAACCCTTATGCAATCAATACTATACATCAAACACCTCCATCCTTACCTATCTCATCTACCTCATAATTTATTCATACCTTAGACATTGTGCCTACAACTTCTACCACACCTATCACACTAAATCCTACCACTTGTCCTACATCTATATCTATTCCTACCTTTACCACCTCCACATTGACTTTGAGTATACATACTATACCTAACCCCTTATCTCGTGTCTACATCAAACACACCTATCTCTACATCACTTGCATCCCTAAACATCCTAATTATGCTTATATCTCCTTCAATTTCAACTACCTCTATATCTACCACATTAATAAATCAACTTATGACACTTTATCGATATTCCTACATATTTCCCCATGACCACATCACCTAGTTTTTCCCCATTCCTACATTATCTAATGCAAAACCTACATAATCCACATCTGGATAAACGAGCCAACAAGCAGTGTGCGTGGCTTAGCCCTCTTTGAGACAAAGAAAGTTAAACTGGTTTATTGCTACTTCTACTAGCAGGAACCTATGCAAGTCTCACAGATTCTGCCTTCGGGGGTTGGGATCTCATCCCAGTAGAGTGTTCTAGGCTGCGAAGAGAAAGGAATAAAAGAAGGAGAAGAGAAAGAACAGATCCGAAGGAAGAAAAGAAATGAGTTCCAAAGCGGAAGGGTCAGAAGATCTATGCTTTGGGCTTGGTAGTAAACAGAGCCAAACCTACTTGCATAAATAAACAAAGCAATACTGATAAACAAGTGACGGAAAAGTAGATATGAATTCAACAGAATAAACACATGCAGACCTAACATAAGAAAGATCTTAATGTATAACACAGTTATTGAGCACAAAGTCTGAATAATTGTATTAATTGTTTTTATCTGTTACAAGAAAGCTCAAAGTCTTTCTCTCCTCACTTCTATTTCTATCTGAAAAATGTTCACTCCTTGAATACAACAAGTATTCTAGTATTTATAGAAAGTGAGGGAGAGAGAAGGCAAAATGGAGCCAACCACTTATTCACAAGATATTTACAAAATATCCAAAAGTCATGTTGACTTTGACAACTTGGATGGATGACATCATCCCATGATGCAACATGGATGATGTCATCGTTTGTGCCAACACACTTCAGATATTTCGAAGAGAAAGTCGGAGAATAGAGAGGAGAAGAAGAAGAAGAAGAAGAAGAAGAAGAAGAAGCTATTCATCATCATCATCCTGTGGCCTAAAAGGGGTCGCCTGTTTTTGATGCTGATCAGGAGATGAGATGTGGAACTGAGCGCGGTATTCCAAGAACTTGCTGATCATTGGCGCAAATTGATCCTGTGATGGATCCTTGTGCCTTTCACTGATTGCTTCGCAAGTTTCCCGCTCATCAATGAGCTTTTCGGGGACCTTGGAATAGTCTTTACCCGCCTCGATTAGGGACCCGATGAAGTCTCTACAGGCCAGTAGGTTGTTGATGGATTCGATGTCGAAAGTGACTTCTGGCCCTGTCCCTTGAGAAGCTAACTCCTTGAAAATTCGGATAGTATCGTCAGCTGATCTCAAGGTGAGGGAAGGAGTGAGCAACCCTGGAGTCATAGATAGAACAATCTTCTCCATTTGATGCATCGCATCCAGGGCCTCTTCCTTCACCTTGTCTATCTTCTCTAACACAAATTCGAGCTGATCTATCCGATAGTCCAGAGTGGACATGGTCTTGTTGAGGGTCCTTGGATGACCGAATACTCCAAACTTGACCAAATCTTCGACTGAACAGTCGAACATTTGTTGGAAGGCCTCGTGTTGGAGTCTGGCATTTTCGAGCTCTTCTGATACTGGACTTGCTAATGTTTGGAGTTCCTTATTCGCCTTCTCGATGTTCAGGTATAAACTGATATACTCGGCGATCACCTTTTCACTATCCTTAAGGATTTGGCTCCTCCAAGCAGAAACAGCCATACCCTGCTCGCCGATCTTTGAATATTCATTGATCTTCTCCTGACTGAGCAGCTCAGGAGTCTCGGCGGCAGTTGTGGGAGGTGCACTTCCCATCTTCTGTAGGGCTTGAAGCAGGTATTTATTCTGCTCCTTCAGTAGCCTCTTTTCTTCCTTTGTTTCCTGAAGCTTTTCGCAGATTGCATCAATCGGAAAGAGCTTCCCCGAGACTTTCAGAGGATGTCCCCATTGTGACTTGGGTCACTGTGAAATCTTCCGAGATGCAGATCTTCTTTCTCTTTGGTGGGATCGGGTAGGCAATTTCCATAACCCTCTCACCGCAGCGCTCTTGAGAAGCGTGTAACCGGCTTGTGCTTCTTTGCTCCTTTAGCTTAATGATCGAAAAGTCCATCGGAGCGATGGGGACTTTCCTCTTTGGTTGGCTCAGCTGCTGAGAGATCCAAGCTGGTCCTATTGAAGAAGGACCAGAGACAGAGGGGGAGGCAGCAACGGTAGAAGAGGGGAAGAACGTGGAGACACGCGGCGGCGGCATTGAAAGAATAGCCGAAGACATGCCCACGGGAGGAAGGGAAACCGCAGCTGCAGAAGACATGGGAAGGGAAGGGAGCCCGGAAATGAGGGAAGAAATGGAGGAAGACAAATCAGCGAGAGAGGAGAAGATGGACGAAGAGGTAGGGGAGAGAGTAGAAGAAGAAGGAGAGGACACAACCAAAGGAGTGGTTGCCGACATCTGAGGAAGGGGAGGAAGAGAAGAAGGAGGGATAGAAGGGACCTCTGTAGTTGTAGCGATGCCGACATCCTGGGTGGATGGGCGTATAGGACTATCCTCTGTCAATTCCTTCTCTGGCGAATCCAGGGTTATTACTTGTTCAGGCTCTGAAGGAAGAGGACTTTCAGGGGCTTCCTCCTGAATGGTGCTAGGCTCACCTTCCGCAGCTTTGCCTTTTAGCTGCTTCTTTGACCTTGGAGGTGCATTACCCAAAGGAGAAGTTGTAAAATCTACACCGAGGTAGATTAACCCATTCATGCGGCACCAATGCTCTGTTCTCCGCATAGTCTCCTTGACCCTCTCCTCGATTGTCTGAGGAGCCTTGCTTCTGTCAATGTCCGGGAAGGGCCAATCATCCCCTTCTGTGTCATTATACACTTTGTCTACTTCGTCTTCCGTGGTTTGGAAGCCTTTTGGGACAATGGCCACTCCGTAATGGATGATTTCCGTTAATGCTAAGCGAGAGTGATCCTTTCTTCTGAGTTCTACCTCATGGAGAACGTCAATGTAGATATCCTCAATCTGAGGGACATGAATCGGATCAAGCTTAGCCCTTGGTAGACAGCCCCTAGGGTCGAATGTGGGCCTTGCTGGGAAATCATGCTTTAGGTTGAGCAATTCTAGCTCAGCAAACATCTCCTTCGCCTTGTGATAGCTGGAGCATGTGTAACGGCCTACTGTGAGGGGGAAAGGAGTTCCGCCCTTCTTTCTCTTGAGGCACTTTTCATGGTATGTGACGAGCTGTCTTGATAGTTCCAATAAAATCAGCTTTGGTCCAGCATACCTTGGCAACCTGGTTGGTTCGCCCAAAAAGTTGACCGCCCTCAGATAGGTGAATGTGGGAAACTGAGTGAACAAGGCCCCCCACTTCTCTGTGACTGCCACTATGTTTTTGGTTGTCCGGCCATGAGTCAAATTTGGCCGCAATATGCACATGATGTGATAGAAGAAAACATCATTGATCTTAGCGAAGTGTTGGATGCTGTTCTCCAGCTTCAGCTCTTGATAGTATTCATATATTTTGGCCTGAGGCCAAGTTCCACTTCGGTGCAGCCCTGGATAATCCCTTTCAGACGCAGCAGCATACACTACGTAGGAGTTCATGTGGAACACTCCTGTTGTAGCGAACTGTTGCAGTTGCTCGGATATTGTGCTGCTTATTATCTCCCCCCAGCAGAAACGCTGATCGGGCAGATTCTTATTCATTGTGTCCAGGTATCGCAGCATCCACTTATGGAAGTAGTGAGCATCTGAAAGACCGAAGACTCTGCTCAGGAAGGTGATTGTATCACTGAGTTCCTCTGAGAAATCACTCCGGTGGATAGTTTGAGGCCACCGGGTCACTACCTTCTTATTCTTGAGGTAGACCTCATTCATCAATTGCATGCAATTGTCTTCGTTGTCCTCCCAAGCCTTGAGGCATTCTTGCTGGCTAACAGCCACATAGTTTCGGTGGTGAGGGATGCCAAGCATCAACTCAAAGCGACGGGCAGTAAGGTTTATAACTACCTCGCCCTTGCTATTCTCGACACATCTTGTGTCTTTGTTGAAGGATTGTGCAACAACCATCATAAACTCGTTATTAACAGCACTGACAGGAATCCCACCGGCGAAGTGCAGGGCGCTGCCTATCAATTTATCCATCCATGGACTCCTTGTCACTTTCTGAGTCCTTACCCAGAATTCCTCTATGTCAATGTGGCCCAATTCAGAATCCCTGACATCCATATTACACTCTGCCTGTGATTCGGGCATCCTGACCCTCTGATATTTGTATTTCATTTCTTCTTCTGTTAGCTTTGCCTTCCCTCTTGGTTTGATGGGTCTCTTGCTTGACGTAGACATGTGTTCTTCAAGGCTTATCTGATGATCTGCACGTAGAAGGAGCGAAACCCAATCCAAGAAGCTTGAATTAGTCATTTGATCTTCCATGGGAATACTAGCAGAAGAAAGAGTTAGAACTTTTAAGGTTCGGGACGCAGGCGCATGAAAATGTATATAACAGGCTGAATAGTCAAGGCGCACAGGAAAAGGGTGCAACAGAGGTTAAGTTGGCGCCAAAGGCGCATGGCGCATGGATGAAGCAGATCGCATTATATAAAGGGCGCACAGAAATGCATGTTACATTGAGATTTGTGCGCCCTTGCGCATGGGCAGATTGTGCAACATGGAAAAAAGGCGCGCCAAAGGTATATGGCGCGGCGCATGGAGGGTCTACACAACATCATGTACTTACAACGGAAGGTGCGCCCGCGCCTTGGAGGTTTTATACTTGCGCAAATAACTCTTGCGTTGCATGGAAGCTGGGCGCGCCCTTTGGCGCATAGAAGAGGGATGCAACAGGGGTAAAGGGTGCGCCAAAGTTTTTATGGAAGCGCGGGATTTAAACTTGCAGCATGTAAAAGGGGTAGCTTCGAGGGCGCATGAATTTAAACTGCAGCAGGATGGCCGGGTGCGCCCTAGGCGCGGGTCTTGAGCATGTTGCATGGCGGGTAAGCGCGCCGAGGGGCGCGACTGTCTTGATTGTAACAAGGCGCGCCAGTGCGCCATTTGAAAAAAGACTCTCCACTCAAATCATTCTTACTCATTTCCTCCACCTAAATAGTTACTTGGGCAAGTAAGGTTTTACAAAAGGTTTAATCAAGCCAAGCCATTCAAGAAAGCTCCCTTTACCAGCAGATCTGGAAAAAGGGAAGAAGAGGAGAGAAGAAAACGATTGAAAAGCTCAGGGGGAAACACCTAAACATACTCTTTTAAACACGTACTCAAGAGACCGAACACACAGTACTCAAAACACGAAAGCATGCAATGAAAAAGAGGATGAACCTCTTACCTTAAATATATGTTAAAATCGGAAAGCGGGTCCACAGGGCGAGATAATGACAGAGCAGAGCTGACAAATCCAGAGCGATCACGTGCTTGTCAAAATGAAATGAAAATGACATGGCGGGCACGGGTATATATAGAAAATCTTGTCATTAATGCGCCACCAACTTTTGAAATGGCGCATGGAAACAGCTGTCGACAGGGGAAAACGTGCGCCCTTTGGCGCATGGAAGGAAATGACAACAGGAGAATGAGCGCGCCTTTGGCGCATCAAACGAGTTGTCGACACGAAGCTATGTGCGCCCTTTGGCGCACCAAAACTTGATGTAACAAAGATATTACGTGCGCCCTTTGGCGCACCAAAAACTTACTCAACATCCTTTGGCGCACCGAAAGACGTGCTAACATGGAAAACCATGCGCCAAAGGCTTTTAAGGCGCATCAAAAATTGATGTTGCAAGGCAAAACCATGCGCCCAGCCAAAAAAGGCTCAAAAAGACTAAGTTCAAAAACTGAATTTCCCGGGAAGGGATTTTACAATATTTTGAACGCGAAGGATCCCTAACGAGGGATCGAAACAAAATTTTCGGTATGGTTATCGGTAAAATTGCCCTTGTCAATTTTACAGGATAACAGCTGGCTCTTTCTGGGGACTATCCCTGAGCAAACTCGGGGGTAGAGAATCCCAGATCACATGTGCCTATCCATTGGGTACGGAGTCAAAAACAAGGGGGACCGGGGGGAAAAAAAAAGGAAACACACAAAAACCGAAAGCAAACACATGACTAAAATAAACTGTACAAAGAAGAGAGCAAGCTCTACTTCCTGAAGATCTTGAGATGTTGCCCGCTATAGGGAAGCGGGAGCTCAGCTCCATCCAGATATGAGAGATAGAAACTATTCTCTCCATTGAGTTGCTTGATTTTGAAGGGCCCTCTCCATAGGGAATCAAATTTTCCGTGCATACCCTTTGGCTCTCTTCGCTTGTCCCAGAGAAGGACGAGATCTCCCACTTCAAAATTCCTCTGCTTGGCCTTCTTGTCGAAAAGCTTCTTCACTTGATTCTGATGTTCAGTGATCCTGTCGACCACCCTTACTCTCTTTTCTTCAAGTTCCGCAAGGTACATGATTCTCTTTTCCAGAGAACTCTGAAAAGTTTCATCTTCGATTGCTCGTGCCAAGCGTAGAGCAGGAAGTTCCGCAGAAATGGGAAGTTCGGCATCAGTGCCATATAACACTTGAAAAGGTGACATGCCGAGGGATCTCTTGGGGGTAATGCGGTCCGCCCACAAAGCATCGTACAAAGACTTGTGCCACATCCGCTGATTTTCATCTACTAATTTCCGTATGATGGTCACCAAGTTCTTATTACTGGATTCTGCCTGACCATTTCCCTGAGGATAATAATCTGAGGCATGTGCTAAAGTTATCCCATATTCATAGCAAAAACTAATAACTTCCCGGGAAGAGAAGTTAGAAGCATTATCAGCAACGATTTTATTTGGAATGCCAAACCTGACAATGATATTTTCCTTGATAAAACTGCAAACCACCTCAGAAGTGGCATGCTTGACAGGTATGGCCTCCACCCATTTAGTGAAGTAATCTGTTGCCGTGAGGACATAGCTATGTCCAGCACTCGATTGAGGATTGAGTGCACCAATAAAATCAATTCCCCATTGCCTGAATGGTTCATTGATAATGACCGGCCTTAGGGGGAGGGCAGCCAACTTGGGCTTGCCGACGAATTGCTGACAGGGTTCACATTTTGCCACCCAGGTAGCCGCATCTTGAAAGAGCGTCGGCCAGTAGTACCTGGCTCGAATGATTTTGTGCGCTGTCACGGAAGAAGAAAAATGGCCTCCACAGGCCGAGTTGTGAAAACTTTCCAGCAGTTTTACTTGCTGGGGCTTGTCAACACATCGCAGAAAGACACCGTCTATCCCGCGCTTATATAAACCGTCATCCCAGATGACATACTTAGCTGCCCTGAGCTTTACAGTACGCTTCTCCTTTACAGTTAGGTGCATCGGGCATTCGCCGTAGGTAAGGAAGAAAGCAATGTCGGAGTACCATTCGTCACTGGTTGAAACAAACAAAACCAGAGGCAGAGAATCAGGCCCTTCTAGAGGGGTTTGCTCTTCATTGGTACAATTTTCTCTTTCATCAGGATTTTCTGAACCCTTGTTCTCAGCCATTAGCTGACACAGGCCTTTGCCCCTCACCAGCTTGGTGGGTTTAATATCTAGGTCATATTCCTGGACCTTTGCGATCCAATTCCCTCTCAAGCTTCCTAACTCCTGCTGAGTTAGAATTGACTTCACCGCAGTGTCAGGAACCAGCACCACCGTATGCGAGTTCAGAATATAATACCTGAAATTCTTCACCGCTTTGACAACGGCAAAGGCGTGTTTTTCCAACTGAGTCATCTTCAACTCGTGGGGCTTGAGGGGAGAACTCATGAATGCAATCGGGGATTCAATATCCTCTGAATTCTTTTGCATTAGGATTGCAGACACAGTATGTTCGGAGGCGTAACTATACATAACGAAGTCTTTGGAGAAATCTGGACATACCAGGACCGGCGTATGAGCAACAGAAGTTTTTATCTCTTCAAACGACCTTTTCCCCTCTTCACTCCATCTGAAAGTGGGTGACCCTTTCATCATGTTCAGTATGTGGCGGGTCTTCTCAGCAAAATCAGGGACAAAACGCCTAAGAAAGTTCACCTTTCCGAAGAAAGAATGAACACCATTCTTGCTTGTAGGCAGAGTAAGGCTTTGGATAGCCTTAACTCTTTCGGCATCAATCTTCGTTCCTTCTTTGCTAACCACATGGCCTAGCAATTTCCCTTCAGTAACCCCAAAAACAGACTTTTTAGGATTTAGGGAAATCCCATGTTCTCGACACCTGGCCAATACTTGCTCCAAGTGATCACAATGATCACTTCGTCGTTTGGAGAACACGGTTAAGTCATCTAGATAAACTACAATGACTTTTCCCATCATGCCTTTAAATGCGAAATCCATGGCCCGCTGAAAAGTGGCACCAGCGTTGGTTAGGCCGAAAGGCATCCTGCTGTAGGCAAATGTACCCCATGGAGTAGTGAATGCTGTTTTGAATTGATCTTCAGGCGAGACTTCAATCTGATTATAGCCTGAAAAACCGTCAAGCATAGACAGCATCTCTGACCCAGTTACTGCTTGCAGAACTTGGTCCATTATGGGAAGAGGGTAGTTGTCTTTCAGCGAAGCTTGATTCAAGTTTCGGAAGTCTACGCAGATGCGTATTTCACCGTTTTTCTTGCGTACCGGCACAATGTTTGCCACCCAAGTGCTGTGATGGATAGGGAAGATGATTCTTGCGTCAAGCATCTTCTGAATTTCGGCCTGAATGGTGCCCGAAACCTTGGGATTATAATGCCTTTGCTTCTGACGGAAGGCTTTGGCATCTTCTTTCAGTGGTATATTATGCTGAACGTCCTCTGGCTTGAAGGACTTTAAATCTGCATAGGACCATGCCAATACATCCATATATCTTTTCAGCAACTTGACAAATTTCCGCTTTTCTTCTGGCGTGCAACATTTCCCGATGTTCACGAATTGTGGATGTGCCTCAGAACCTATATTGATTGAGTCGCTCTCTCGGAGATGAGCTAGGATCATCTCGCCTTTTCTTTTTCACAAAACGGTCATGCTCACAAACAGCGCCCAGAAAACCAGTTCCTTCGGGATTTTATTTCCCTTAAGCTGACAAATGCCATCGTTCTCCTTTGTTTCGTGGTTTTGACTGTTGATTGATTCACGGCATGGAGAGGTGGATCCTTCAAAATACAACTCATCAAAATTTTCTGATTTTTCTAGAAAGGCAATGAGGTGATTATCATCGTTGAATACCTGCCAATGCTGAGAGTTGTCTGGCACGCTTGGGCGGAAAACCACTTCAATGGTGTATTTGTTTGTTTTCAAACCCGGGTGCGGGAGCATGAGAGATGCTGAAACAGCCAACGAATCAGCCATGTCATTTTGAGCTCTTGGAATCGCTCCTATTGAAAAGGCATCAAATTCCTCAATGCTGTCCCATACTGCATTACGGTAGTGCCTGAGCCTTTCATTTTTTACTTGGTAAATCCTTTTGACCTGATTTACAACTAGCTCGGCATCACCTTGAACTTTTAGATTTTTTATTCCTCTTTCCTTTGCGGCTTGCATACCGAGTAAGAGAGACTCATACTCAGCAGTATTATTCGTATTGAAAAACTGCAATTTGAAAGAGAGAGGAATGACCTCCTCCTCAGGAGATATTAGCACAACCCCAGCGCCACATCC
This sequence comes from Taxus wallichiana var. yunnanensis, assembly GCA_018340775.1. Lineage (NCBI taxonomy): Eukaryota > Viridiplantae > Streptophyta > Pinopsida > Cupressales > Taxaceae > Taxus > Taxus wallichiana. The sequence goes on from CM031239.1 coordinate 10,782,609, forward strand.
ACTAGTTGCGCAGCTGCCATCAAATTGCAAGGTCCAGACCTTATTAAGGTCCTTTTCTTGAACGAAAACTTCCTTTGTATCCGCCTCGGTGGATAAGAAGTAGTTCCCCATCCCTGATGATTCGAAAAGGATTTGGGCTTTGGGGTCTTCAGAGTTAGTGACCAAGTATTTCTTTTGGGATTCCGGCCCAAAGTTTGCATTACGCCTTTGACTGGAATTCTAGCTTTAGACCAGTCCATATGAATTTCTCCACCAACTTCGCTGCAAAAGCTCCTTCCCAGCAAAATTCCATAGGCTGCCGGAATGTCAGCGACAAGGACGGTCATTTTTACCCTCTTTTCAGGGAATGCTGCGAACGCGAATTGCGCGTCTTTGATTTGACCAATCAATGGCACTTGCTTGGTTTCCAATGAGTAGCATCTGCCGAAAGGCTTGGTAAGAGTGAGGCCCAAAGCATGGGCGACTTTCGCTGGCATGACGTTATCTGAAGCTCCGGAATCAATTATACAGTTGCTCAACTTATGGCCATTGATTAGGAGGGAGAGATAGAAAGGCTCTATCTTGCCTGATGCAGATGTTGAGGCAACATTTATGTGGGATTCAGGAGGAGTGGAAAGGATTCCTTTAGGGGAAGCCTGACTAGATATAACAGCTTGACTTTGGATATACTTAGTCAATCTTACAAGCTGTTCGGGGTTTGACTGAAGATACTCAGCTTCAGACATTTGGATCTTGGTCTTTTTTGCATGATCTATTATATCAAATGCGGCCAAGGGTTGCGTTGGTAAAGGAATGAGTCCTTCACCCCGCGATGATGGAATAGGGTTACTGATCTTGATAGGAATATGAGAGGGCTGACTCGGAGGAGAGATAGGTGGAAAAGACTTCTTTGCAAAAGATTTAACAGGGAGTTGAGCGGGAAGAGGATTACCTCTTTTAACAATGGTTGGAGGCGCGTTTGACACGGCCTTCTCTTTCTGCGTATGGGCAGCAACTTCTGCTTCTTTTCCTTGCGAGCGGGTAAAAACAGCGTAGGATTGTCCGCTTGCATAGCCTTGCGTACTCTCTTCTTCATCAGATTCGTCCTCATCAAATTCCATGTATCCAATTGTGGAGTCGCCAGTCGGTTCACCGACATCTTGATCATCTTCGCCTTGGAGCGAAGGTTCTTCATAGTACTGCTCCTCTTCTTCAATTTCGGCCAAAGCATTGACCGGAGGAGCTTCAAGCGCCAACCGTGGAGCAGCTGCAGGCAAGCGCGGCCTTTGTGAAGCGTTGTTAGGGACAAAATTCCTCCGCGGGATATCCCGATACGAGGAACTGGGAGAGGCCTGGGCCAGCTGCTTTTTTAGTGCAAGCAAATCATTCGCCATTTTTTGGAATGCTGGATCAGACGAAGTGGTAGGCGAAGGGCCCAAAGACTTAGGCTTTACTGATTCCTTTCTTAACTCGCCAGATATTATCAGATTGTCTTCTATACGGATGGCAGCAGCCTGAGCGAGAGGTAGAGTAGCTACTCGCTCTTGAAGGAGTAAGAAGCTAACTTTTGAGCTCATGGCATTTACGAAAAAACACTTCTGGTTCTCCGGTGTTGGAAGCATGGCAGTAGGGACACGGTTGATTAGCGCATTGAACCGGGCGACAAAATCGCGCATGGTCTCATTTGCCTCCTTCTTCAGATGAGTGATTCGTGACAATAAAGTAAATGCATCTTCTGAAGGCTTATACCTGTCTTCAAAAGCGTCCCGCAAAGTTGCCCAACTAGTGATAGATCCGGCCGGCAAATGCTGAAACCATTCAGCTGCAGGCCCTTGTAGAGTTTCTAGAAAAAGGCGAACTGACACATCTTCATGAGTCACATCCAAAATACTGCATGACATAATGAAAGCAGAAATGTGGGAATCCGTGCTTTGATTTCCGCTCCCGTCGAATTTAGGAAAATTCTTTCGATTTCCGTGAGGGAGTGCGTGAACTGGATGTGGTAAAGCCAACGGACCCATAGCGTTTCCCCATGGTACCGCCATCTGAAAAGCCGGAAAGAGAACACGAGCCGGAAGTGTAGTTCCGCTGAGTAGCAAAGCACTACAAAGGGATGTGGATGCTTCTGGCAAAAGACTTTTTCTTCGTGAAGGCGAGACACTCCTGGATGAACGGCTAGCTGAGCTTAGCGCTGAAAAACGTGCCGGTGTTACGCTGAAATTGTGCCTCTGAAGCAGATCGAAAGTAGGATCAGCTTCTCCACGGGCTCTTCTCGCGCGCGTAAAGGTTCACTCGCCAGTGTACCTTTCAGATCTGTAATATTACAGCGCAGATTTAAACTTTATTTTTGGGTGTACTTGCTGATTTTCTGGTTTTTCTGAAAAACCAGCAGCATGCACTTTTCTGAATATTTGAAAATTATCCTCTTCAGAAACCGATTGCGGTTAAATGACAAATAACAGCGAGGATAAGATGGAGGGAATATAGTAAGCTGATTTTTCGGATCTGGTTTTTAATTTTCAGAGGGTTTAGAACATTTCAGAAAATAGTTAAAAACTCAGATCTACGGAAAATGATGATTTTTGATAAAAACTCAGCGAACTAAAGATATGTAACAGGCCCAGATCTATGATTCTCAGAAGAAAATTTTCAATTTGAGTACTTTTGCAAATTTTTAGGGTTTTTAACAAAAAGGTTTAGATTTGCAAACTGGCAGCAACCTGCTGATTTTCTCTGATTTTTTATTTTACTACCAAAGATAGATCTCGATGATTTATCTGCTTCGCTGGCGAAATCTGTTAGAAAATCCGATCCCCAGCGGAGTCGCCAAAAACTATTGGTCCGAAAATCTGTCGCATGGGCAGATCTATGGATAAACGAGCCAACAAAGCAGTGCGGGCTTAGCCCTCTTTGAGACAAAGAAAGCGAAATCGGGTTTATTGCTACTTCTACTAGCAGAACCTATGCAAGTCTCACGATTCTCGCCTTCGGGGTTGGGATCTCATCCCAAGAGAGTGTTCTAGGCAAGAGAAAGGAATAAAAGAAGGAGAAGAGAAAGAACAGATCCGAAGGAAGAAAAGAAATGAGTTCCAAAGCGGAAGGGTCAGAAGATCTATGCTTTGGGCTTGGTAGTAAACAGAGCCAAACCTACTTGCATAAATAAACAAAGCAATACTGATAAACAAGTGACGGAAAAGTAGATATGAATTCAACAGAATAAACACATGCAGACCTAACATAAGAAAGATCTTAATGTATAACACAGTTATTGAGCACAAAGTCTGAATAATTGTATTAATTGTTTTTATCTGTTACAAGAAAGCTCAAAGTCTTTCTCTCCTCACTTCTATTTCTATCTGAAAAATGTTCACTCCTTGAATACAACAAGTATTCTAGTATTTATAGAAAGTGAGGGAGAGAGAAGGCAAAATGGAGCCAACCACTTATTCACAAGATATTTACAAAATATCCAAAAGTCATGTTGACTTTGACAACTTGGATGGATGACATCATCCCATGATGCAACATGGATGATGTCATCGTTTGTGCCAACACACTTCAGATATTTCGAAGAGAAAGTCGGAGAATAGAGAGGAGAAGAAGAAGAAGAAGAAGAAGAAGAAGAAGAAGCTATTCATCATCATCATCCTGTGGCCTAAAAGGGGTCGCCTGTTTTTGATGCTGATCAGGAGATGAGATGTGGAACTGAGCGCGGTATTCCAAGAACTTGCTGATCATTGGCGCAAATTGATCCTGTGATGGATCCTTGTGCCTTTCACTGATTGCTTCGCAAGTTTCCCGCTCATCAATGAGCTTTTCGGGGACCTTGGAATAGTCTTTACCCGCCTCGATTAGGGACCCGATGAAGTCTCTACAGGCCAATAGGTTGTTGATGGATTCGATGTCGAAAGTGACTTCTGCCCCGTCCCCTCGAGAAGCTAACTCCTTGAAAATTCGGATAGTATCGTCACCGATCTCAAGGTGAGGGAAGGAGTGAGCAACCCCGAGTCATAGATAGAACAATCTTCTCCATTTGATGCATCGCATCCAGTGGCCTCTTCCTTCACCTTGTCTATCTTCTCTAACACAAATTCGAGCTGATCTATCCGATAGTCCGTGAGTGGACATGGTCTTGCTGAGGGTCCTCGATGACCGAATACTCCAAACTTGACCAAATCTTCGACTCAACAATAACATTTGTTGGAAGGCCTCGTGTTGGAGTCTCGCGTTTTCGAGCTCTTCCGATACATCGACTTGCTAATGTTTGGAGTTCCTTATTCGCCTTCTCGATGTTCTGCATAAAACCGATATACTCGCGCGATCACCTTTTCACTATCCTTAAGGATTTGGCTCTCCAAGCAAAATAATGCATACCCCGCCGCCGATCTTTGAATATTCATTGATCTTCTCCCCGACCGAGCAGCTCAGAGTCTCGCGGCAGCTTGTGGGGTGCACTTCCCATCTTCTCGTAGGGCTTGAAGCAGTATTTATTCTGCTCCTTCGCAGCCTCTTTTCTTCCTTTGTTTCCTCGCTTTTCCTGTGATTGCATCAATCATGCGAAAGAGCTTCCCCGAGACTTTCGAGGATGTCCCCATTGTGACTTGGGTCACCGTGAAATCTGCCGAGACAGATCTTCTTTCTCTTTGGTGGGATCGGGTAGGCAATTTCCATAACCTCTCACCAAGCAGCTTTGAGAGAAGCGTGTAACCGGCTTGTGCTTCTTTGCTCCTTTAGCCGGAATGACTGAAAAGTCCATCGGAGCGATGGGGACTTTCCTCTTTGGTTGGCTCAGCTGCTGAGAGATCCAAGCTGGTCCTATTGAAGAAGGACCAGAGACAGAGGGGGAGGCAGCAACGGTAGAAGAGGGGAAAAACGTGGAGACACGCGGCGGCGGCATTGAAAGAATAGCCAAGACATGCCCACGGAGGAAGGGAAACCGCAATGCAGAAGACATGGGAAGGGAAGGGAGCCCGGAAATGAGGGAAGAAATGGAGGAAGACAAATCAGCGAGAGAGGAGAAGATGGACGAAGAGGTAGGGGAGAGAGTAGAAGAAGAAGGAGAGGACACAACCAAAGGAGTGGTTGCCGACATCTGAGGAAGGGGAGGAAGAGAAGAAGGAGGGATAGAAGGGACCTCTGTAGTTGTAGCGATGCCGACATCCTGGGTGGATGGGCGTATAGGACTATCCTCTGTCAATTCCTTCTCTGGCGAATCCAGGGTTATTACTTGTTCAGGCTCTGAAGGAAGAGGACTTTCAGGGGCTTCCTCCTGAATGGTGCTAGGCTCACCTTCCGCAGCCTTTGCCTTTTAGCCGCTTTCTTTGACCTCGAGGTGCATTACCCAAAGGAGAAGTTGTAAAATCTACACCGAGGTAGATTAACCCATTCATGCGGCACCAATGCTCTGTTCTCCGCATAGTCTCCTCGACCCTCTCTCTCGATTGTCCGAGGAGCCTTGCTTCACAATGTCCGGAAGGGCCAATCATCCCCTTCGTGTCATTATACACTTTGTCTACTTCGCTTCCGTGGTTTGGAAGCCTTTTGGGACAATGGCCACTCCGTAATGGATGATTTCCGCAATGCTAAGCGAGAGTGATCCTTTCTTCCGAGTTCTACCTCATGGAGAACGCCAATGTAGATATCCTCAACTGAGGGACATGAATCGGATCAAGCTTAGCCTTGCAGACACCCTAGGGTCGAATGTGGGCCTTGCTGGGAAATCATGCTTTAGGTTGAGCAATTCTAGCTCAGCAAACATCTCCTTCGCCTTGTGATAGCTGGAGCATGTGTAACGGCCTACTGTGAGGGGGAAAGGAGTTCCGCCCTTCTTTCTCTTGAGGCACTTTTCATGGTATGTGACGAGCTGTCTTGATAGTTCCAGTAAAATCAGCTTTGGTCCAGCATACCTTGGCAACCTGGTTGGTTCGCCCAAAAAGTTGACCGCCCTCAGATAGGTGAATGTGGGAAATTGGGTGAACAAGGCCCCCCACTTCTCTGTGACTGCCACTATGTTTTTGGTTGTCCGGCCATGAGTCAAATTTGGCCGCAATATGCACATGATGTGATAGAAGAAAACATCATTGATCTTAGCGAAGTGTTGATGTCAAGTTTCTCCAGCTTTCACTTTGATAGTATTCATATATTTTGGCCTGAGGCCAAGTTCCACTTCGGTGCAGCCCTGGATAATCCCTTTCAGACGCAGCAGCATACACTACGTAGGAGTTCATGTGGAACACTCCTGTTGTAGCGAACTGTTGCAGTTGCTCGGATATTGTGCTGCTTATTATCTCCCCCCAGCAGAAACGCTGATCGGGCAGATTCTTATTCATTGTGTCCAGGTATCGCAGCATCCACTTATGGAAGTAGTGAGCATCTGAAAGACCGAAGACTCTGCTCAGGAAGGTGATTGTATCACTGAGTTCCTCTGAGAAATCACTCCGGTGGATAGTTTGAGGCCACCGGGTCACTACCTTCTTATTCTTGAGGTAGACCTCATTCATCAATTGCATGCAATTGTCTTCGTTGTCCTCCCAAGCCTTGAGGCATTCTTGCTGGCTAACAGCCACATAGTTTCGGTGGTGAGGGATGCCAAGCATCAACTCAAAGCGACGGGCAGTAAGGTTTATAACTACCTCGCCCTTGCTATTCTCGACACATCTTGTGTCTTTGTTGAAGGATTGTGCAACAACCATCATAAACTCGTTATTAACAAAGACCGACAGAATCCCACCGCGGTGCGTGGCGCTGCCTATCAATTTATCCATCCATGGACTCCTTGTCACTTTCTGAGTCCTTACCCAGAATTCCTCTATGTCAATGTGGCCCAATTCAGAATCCCTGACATCCATATTACACTCTGCCTGTGATTCGGGCATCCTGACCCTCTGATATTTGTATTTCATTTCTTCTTCTGTTAGCTTTGCCTTCCCTCTTGGTTTGATGGGTCTCTTGCTTGACGTAGACATGTGTTCTTCAAGGCTTATCTGATGATCTGCACGTAGAAGGAGCGAAACCCAATCCAAGAAGCTTGAATTAGTCATTTGATCTTCCATGGGAATACTAGCAGAAGAAAGAGTTAGAACTTTTAAGGTTCGGGACGCAGGGCGCATGAAAAATGTATATAACAGGCTGAATAGTCAAGGCGCACAGGAAAAGGGTGCAACAGAGGTTAAGTTGGCGCCAAAGGCGCATGGCGCATGGATGAAGCAGACTGCATTATATAGAAGGGCGCACAGGAAATGCATGTTACATTGAGATTTGGTGCGCCCTTTGGCGCATGGGCAGATTGTGCAACATGGAAAAAAGGCGCGCCAAAGGTATATGGCGCGGCGCATGGAGGGTCTACACAACATCATGTACTTACAACGGAAGGTGCGCCCGCGCTTTGGAGGTTTTATACTTGCGCAAATAACTCTTGCGTTGCATGGAAGCTGGGCGCGCCCTTTGGCGCATAGAAGAGGGATGCAACAGGGGTAAAGGGTGCGCCAAAGTTTTTATGGAAGCGCGGGATTTAAACTTGCAGCATGTAAAAGGGGTAGCTTCGAGGGCGCATGAATTTAAACTGCAGCAGGATGGCCGGGTGCGCCCTAGGCGCGGGTCTTGAGCATGTTGCATGGCGGGTAAGCGCGCCGAGGGGCGCGACTGTCTTGATTGTAACAAGGCGCGCCAGTGCGCCATTTGAAAAAAGACTCTCCACTCAAATCATTCTTACTCATTTCCTCCACCTAAATAGTTACTTGGGCAAGTAAGGTTTTACAAAAGGTTTAATCAAGCCAAGCCATTCAAGAAAGCTCCCTTTACCAGCAGATCTGGAAAAAGGGAAGAAGAGGAGAGAAGAAAACGATTGAAAAGCTCAGGGGGAAACACCTAAACATACTCTTTTAAACACAGACCAGCAGACCAAACACAGACCAAAACACGAAAGCATGCAATGAAAAAGAGGATGAACCTCTTACCTTAAATATATGTTAAAATCGGAAAGCGGGTCCACAGGGCGAGATAATGACAGAGCAGAGCTGACAAATCCAGAGCGATCACGTGCTTGTCAAAATGAAATGAAAATGACATGGCGGGCACGGGTATATATAGAAAATCTTGTCATTAATGCGCCACCAACTTTTGAAATGGCGCATGGAAACGGCATTTATTGATTGGAAAACGTGCGCCCTTTTCGCATGGAAGGAAATGACAACAGAGAAATGAGCGCGCTTTGGCGCATCAAACGAGTTGTCGACATCGGCTATGTGCGCCCTTTTCGCGCACCAAAACTTGATGTAACAAAGATATTACGTGCGCCCTTTGGCGCACCAAAACTTACTCAACATCCTTTGGCGCACCGAAAGACGTGCTAACATGGAAAACCATGCGCCAAAGGCTTTTAAGGAGGCGCATCAAAAATTGATGTTGCAAGGCAAAACCATGCGCCCAGCCAAAAGGCTCAAAAAGACTAAGTTCAAAAACTGAATTTCCCGGGAAGGGATTTTACAATATTTTGAACGCGAAGGATCCCTAACGAGGGATCGAAACAAAATTTTCGGTATGGTTATCGGTAAAATTGCCCTTGTCAATTTTACAGTGATCATACCTACTTCCTCCCCTACATTCATCCCACCCTTACCTATTATACCATCCATAGAATCAATCCCAATTCCTCTTTCTTCACTTCTACCAACACCAATCACATCAAATATCATAACTACATCAACTTCATCTTCTCCTCCTACATATTTTTCATTGTTTGAAGAGTTTTTGAAAGCATTCCAATTCACCTTGACTTCAAATGATCCTCCCATCCCATCCTCACAATCAGACACTTCCACATCTTCTTTAGACATTATCAAACCTCCTCCACCAATACCAACTACACAACCTTCAGATCCTCCAATTAAGATTATTATCATCCCTACCAAGGGTAAATACTCTCGATCAAAATCTAATACTCTTGGTAAACATCCCCAAAGGTATCTCATGCATCCTCATAAGAAGTTAAGTCTTCATTCTTCTCAAAATCTAATGTAACAACATTGATCCTTGGAGAACCCCCATCTATTTTTGGGTTAGGCCTTTCATCTAAGACATATCCCAACATACAATCCAAATCCAAACAAACTAATCCTCCTTCTAAGTTTGATTCATCTTCTAAGATATCTAATTTACCCATCTAGTCTACATCCACTAATTCTCCTAAATCTAAGGAAAATATACTATCAAAACCCATAAGATATTTCTTCCTACCAACACTTCTATCGAATCTTACACAAATACCATTTGACACTTAATCCAAATATCTACCATCACACTTCCACCTATCAAGGCATTTAACCCAAATAGTAATAATCCATCATGGTTTGATCACAATTGTATTTGTGCTTATCACCGCACCTCAAGTCATGACACTTAGCATTGTAAGGCCCTCCAAACCATCAAATGTAATCTTATTAAGGATGATGAATCTTTCATCCAAGGGGATCACCCTTATCCATCCACTTTCTTATCCACAACCAATTCAATTACTATCTCTACATCTCCATCCATTGAGTGACCTCCGCAAGAAGATCCTCCCTTGTTCTTTGATATTGTTTGACTTACCAATCTCCCTTATGATCATCAACCATATATCCAATCCAAATCCAAATTTATTATCAACATTCCTTCCAAGACGATCCCATTTAAACTCTTTCAACATCCACTAACTCACCCACATCTAATTTTTCCAAAGTGATATAATATATTTCACTAGGGGGGGCATCCTCACCTTGTTCTTGAGTACCTCATATCTAAGGATCCCATCTACATCAATTCATCTCCTATCCATCCAAACAAACCCCATGACACTGGGGGACTTCACTTTTGACATTGTTTTATTTTAATCTCATCCAATTTTTTGAACCCATCTTACCTAATTGTACCTAACCAATCTATCCATCATCTCATTTTTCAAAGCCCACCTTTATGGCCATATTTGTTCCTCTTTTAGGGCACCATCATTGTCTTCATAAGAAAATTTTTATGTACATACCTTTTCCCTTCACAAGGAACCATATTTTCATCATAAGCCCACTACTTTTATGGCCATTTTGTTGTCTTGCTAGGACACATACTCTTCTCACTTCCTCAATTTTTAAAGGTAGCACATAGTTTCCTCCTCTCATCATATCTATCTCATCCAATTTATCATCTCATCCTAATTCCACCTTTATGGCCATATTTATCCCTCTCTTCGGGGACTATTTATTCAAAATCCACCATTGTGGTCATATTTTTCCCTATTTTGGGGGACCATATTTTCGTCTCATTAGGGATGCATGTTTTTTGCTTCCCCAAAGGTAGTGCATAGATTTTGTCTCCTCTCATCTATATCATCAAATTCCATCGTTTTCAATATGTCATCGTATCTCTTATCATAACTTTAACATCATTGACCTTTTCCTTGCTCTAGAAAGGAGCCAAAATGGAAAGTTTGTCCCCAGCTGGATTGGACCATACATTATCACACATAAGTATGGTTTGGGAGCCTATCATCTGGCCTCCCTTGATGGAAAAATGGAAGTAGAATCACTTAACACATTGTACTTGTGACCATTCTATTGTTAGCACATTACCAGTGACCACTTATTCATATCCTTAGATCATTCCTCCATCATTAGCCTCTTCCATATATCATTATAATGATTTAGAACTATGTGGTCTACCATCACTTTCCTAGATATGACCTTAAATATGGGCACCATGGCTCTTCCCATAGCATTTTCCTTATAGATAGGTTCTCCTTCTTGGTGAGAAATTTGTGATCATTACATCCATCACCCTCTTATTTACCTATTGAAACCATGTAAAGGGCCCACGGGTGTCTCTTGTACATTCATTGTCCCATTCTAAGTGGTCTACCTAGCTATTCCCATATCTTCCCCATGTAAAATAAAAATTCATGGATGTTTCTTATAAAAATTCAAAGTTATAATAGATTGCTCCCTCAAAGGATAGTTGTTCATGTAAAAAAATCAAAAGAAATAAAAATAAATAGAATGATCCCTCAAAGGATAGTAATCACGTATATTATCCTTTCCAATCAAACTTATCAATCATATAAAGTAGACCATACCCTCGAAGGATGGCTACTCTTTTTACCATAGCATCAAAGGCTTCGTGTATTGATCACCTTCCATTTTCTTAGCATCCTAAGAAAGCTTACCATATTGATAAAAAAATTTCTAGAAAACTTCCCGCATTGATCAATTTGCTCTTTCCCATTTCTAAATTTGGGGCATATATTTAGGAGAACCCCTTATGGATAGCCCTCTTCTTGTGTACAAGTTACATTACAAATCCTTTGTCATGTCAACATAAGGTTTATGAGATTTTTTCATCCATATTTCCTTATGATCTTTGATATAACTACCTAACATTGGTTATGTGTTAATGACTATTTTGGTTGCATGTGCCTTACGTTACTTGGGTCCCTTTCTTATTTATCTCCAATGTGGTTGGTGGATTTTTTTCCCTGCACATTCCTTGATATGACGTAGCATTATTTGTACCCTTTTATCACATATATTTTTATCAATATATATTATCCCATCTCATCTCATATATTGTCTCATCTATCATCTAATTACACCTTATCTATCTCATCAAATATTATCTAATCTACCACATCTTAAGTCCACTTTTGTGGCCATCTTTGTGTTCCCTCTCAGGACATCATATCATGCATTTTTCTATCTCGCATTTTTGGCCATCTTTGTGATCTTTTTTTAGGGCACCATTTCATCATTTCATCTTATCTCAAGTCCACCCTTGTGGCCATATTTATTCCCCCTTAGGGCATTTTATATCATCATTTCTTATTTTTCCTTTTCGCCATTTTTCGTGTCCTCTGTTGGGGCACCATATTATCATCCATATCTCATCTCAAGTCCACTTTTGTGGCCATATTTGTGTTCCCTCTCGGGGCACCATACCTCACATTTTTATATTTTTCCTCCTTGGCCATTATCGTTCCCTTTATTGGGGTTATTATTACTCTACTCATCTATTTTGTGCTCTTTTTTTGGGGTGTCATCTTATCATCTCTACACTTAAAGTCCACCTTTTTGGCCATACTTAATCACCATTGGGGAATTTTATATCATCAACCTGTTCATATTTTTCCTTTTTGGCCATTTTTGTGCCCTTTACTAGGGCACCATTATTTCGATCCTTGTCCTTTGCAGATGTATACCTTTTATTTGATTCCTCGATATGAAGGATTTCACATTATTTTCATATTTGGTTATGCATAGTTTGAGTATGTCTATGACCCATTAGTCCTCATGACTCACATCCATTTGAGAGGTTTCCTATTGGATTCCCTCCATTTCATAGTGATTTTCACCCACTCACTCATCCATACAAAATTATTTCTGTCTCCATTGAGACCATCTCGTTGTCCTTTGTTCCATACTTGACCTAATATCAATCACCGCCATATATTTTTATTGTTGTATAAATCCTTATTTCTTGGGGCATCTTGCCTCGCTTTATCATTTTACCCATCTTTTTCTCCCACCTACCCTTAAACATCTACCTTTTTCAAACTCATCATCAATTTACCTTTGTGTTATCAATCCCTTGTTTGAAGGGGAGCTCATCATCAATCTTCCATTATTCTTCATCCTACTCTTTATCTCTCATCATTTTTGTCTCATGGATTGCTAAGCACAAACCACTCAACAAAAGGGGCAAATGTAGACACCAAAATTTGGTATCACTACCCTTGATTTCCCACATGCACATCTTTCACCATGGTTTTATCTATAACCATTTTAATTTAATTTAATTCATATATTTAAATGACCATCTATTATTCCATCACCTTTTAAATATTAATTAAATCTTGTTAACTAACCTAAATTAGCTAATTATCCCTAATTATCTTTCATCTCTCCTAATTGGATAATTACCTCTAATTAGCTTTCTTGGGGATGATTTTATCCTTAACCACCTAAATCCACATCCCTCCATTTTTTCTGGCTTTTATCCTTCCTATCTTTATCTCCTATCTACCCATGACACTTCCCTAAACAATTCTTACCCACCAACATGATTTAAATCATTTATCCCAATCCCTAAATCCCCATATCTCAAGTAAATCAATGATTTTACCATATAAAGTATTATTTCCCATAGTTGGTGGTGACCCACTTCGGTCACCATCAACCCTATTAAATCACATTCATCCCCTATTCTTGGGAATGCATGTAAATGTCTGATCTTTCTTGTGACTTGCAAACTTTCTTCTCATTCTTGAGCATCCCCTGCGAAAGTTACATACCTCTTGGATCTTATTTCAACTTTCTTACATCACTCTTATACATCCTTCATAAGATTATCATCATTTTGTGATTTTTATTTAGTTATTATCATAATTTTTGTCTTGTTTGCATCTAACATTTTATAGGACACAATCATCTCCACAAATTTCATTTTAGTCTAACTATTCATCCCTTGTACTTGTAGGTTGTCCATCCAATTTATCCATCCTCGACCTTGTCTTGCACTTCCTGGTCACCATCACTCCACCAAAGTCATTGTCCACCCAACTCGGGTCAACATCATTTTTATTTTCATAGCCTCCTCAATGTCTATTCCTTCCTATTACTATTTATGGCTCTTAGATTTGTTATTTTGTCTTCTCTTTCACTCCAAATATTATCTACCTATCATCGGTTTCCACTTGACTCAACATAGTAACCATTGACCTAGGCCACATTTCCATCAAATCCCTAAAAATATCTATCTTTTTACATCCTTTATGTTTCCCTCTCTCGATTTCATTCTACAAATTTGTGTCGCATTTATGAGTCTTCGTCATCATCAAATCTACATCTAGATCCTTCCAAATCTACATTTTACCCATTATTCTTCTCAATTTTCTCAGGTCTCCATCTACCTACCCTCTGTAGTATGGGTTTCTATAGACCTTGTCAAAAACTAAAAATTATATAAATGTAAGGCACATACAAATTAGTCTGGGTCACCGTAGACCTAGTCGATTTGTATGTGCCTTACATTTCTACATTTTTCAATTTCTTTGTGCCTTACATTATGCATATTACTTTTTTTATTACTTTTTCTTTTATCATATCTTATCAAACACGGGGTTGACATCCGCCAAGGAAGTTAACACTTCTTGGAGCCTTCTTCATCAGTAAACCCCCTATTTATCATCTAATCCATTTTCCTCGTAGTTTCCTTTCTTTTTAGGTCATCGGCTTGTAGTAGTGAGGATCCATCATCTAATTTTTGTCTGTATCCATTACATCACACTTTGAGGTACCATAAACCCTCCATGTTCTAGGTTATTTTGTTTTCTTTAGTACTAGATCATTAGCTTGAAAAGGAATGAAAAAGTAGATCAACAAAGTGCCCTAACATGAAAAATCCAAGTAGATGATGATGTTATTGACATCTTTAATAATTCTCCTTCTTGTTTCCATTACATTATTTGAATCTTAGTGTGATTACATGCATCCAAGTTGAAGACTTCATTTTTAAGAACACGAGATCTAGTAAAGCATATGATATCAAATGGAGTTTTGTTAATAAAACGGTGAGTTGTAGAGTATTTAAAGGATTTAGAAGGATAGGGGAATACCTTCGTAACATGATCTTACACTCCATAAAACTTGGCATGAGTTATATTAGATCAAATACAAATATTTCTACATCGGAAAGAAGACAAATGGGAATATGACAATTATAAAGTGCATATGTGAGATTGAAAATGGAATTTTTTTAGTTTTTTTAGAGGGTAAATGAGCTTAGGGGTGTTTTCTAAGTCTTAGGGTAAATGAGGTGTCATGACAAGCACAAAAAGGTCATTACTTGTAACTAACACTATGTAGATGTAATGATTACATTATGCTAGTTTTTGGATGTTATCATCTAAGTCTTTTGTATGAGTTGAGGAAGATGGAAGGTGAAGTGGTTATGAGTTGAAGTTTAAGAGGTGTAAGAGGAAGTTATACCCATGTATATATATTTCCTAATGTGCATGAAAATTATATTTTTGACGACTACATTTGTAGGAGTTTGAGATGATGTACAAGAGAGGATCATCTTTGTGCATGTAAGAGAAAGTGTATTCCTTATAGACTATATTAGGAGAAGTATGAGCTGATAAGAATAGTGAAAAAATAGAGGAGAGAGATGAGTTCATTCATGTGTGAATGAGGGAAAAAATTTATGTGTGAAAGAGGCTCTAAATAATGTAGTTGCAAATAATATGAAGTGAAGATAAGATAGGTGAATCAAGGTGTGTGAATGAAGGAAGATGAAGATAGAAAAGTTGAATAAGATATCATAATTTGTTGATTCAAGAAACTAGATGAAGGTGATCAAAAATCTAAAAAGTCTAAGTGGGTGCTTAGAAAAGTAAGGATTTAGTGCTTCCTTATAAGTTGTACCTTGCAAAAGGTCAAGTAGGTACTTGACTCAATTTTTGGGAGTTGGTGCTTCCATGCAAGTAGGATCTTGAAAAAGTTCAAGTGGGTACTTGAATAAATTATTGGAGTGGGTGCTTCAAGTTGATTGGGTTCTCACCAAATTAAAATCTCTATAATCTTTATATGAAATTTTTCCACCGTAGTGCATTGATTTCATTGGATTTTTATCCCTTTAAGGGTTTTCCACATTAAAAATTGTGTTCAGGTGTGATTAGTTATTACTTTCTTATGTTTGAATTTCATTTTTCATTCATGGTAAAGGTTGATTATAATTGAATGACTTGCTGATTTTTATTAGTGTTTTCAAAGTTTTGAGAATCACTAGTTCTCCCCTCCCCTCTCAGTGCTTGTATTTTCCAACATGATGCTATTGATCCACATGCTCCTAATGTGTGTCACTAACCTCTTGGAATATGGTAGACGATACTAATATCATTACTCGATGATGCACTCATGTTTTCAAGGTTCATACATGACTATTTAGGGCATTAAATGAACCTTTCTCTCACAATGGGGGCAATCTTCCTTTCCCCTTACATCCTCATCACATTCGTTTATCTATTTCGTTACACATCTGATTATCATAAAATTATCATTGCATCATTATTTTATTATCCTACATTCCTATACAATTATCTCATCACATATCCATTTCTATCTATTTCCTACTCATTGTTATGTTCCATCACAATGCCTTGCCATGTACAACACACACACACACACACACACACACACACACACATATTGTTATCCATATGCAATTCTAATTCAACCAAACAATAATAGATATAAAAATATTTACGCATCATTACACATTTCAACAATAAACATTATCTATCAAAGAAAAATACGAACAATGTATATAAAACCAACAAACTATAAAATCACTACCAAAGTGTAACTCGTAATCATCACACAATACATAATGGACATAAACACTAGATAAACCATCAATACACACATGTGTGTGTATTAGTTTCTAATCCAAAATCAGAGTTATAAAATATAATCAATGGGAGGTAAGTCCCCATTCATCATTACATCCTATATCATACATCATATGTCCTCATCACTATCACTATGTACAACTTCAAGAGATATATAACTTGAAGCTTTAGAGATGACCCTATTCCATCGATCTCGAGTCTTTGTGTCTCTCTAGCTAGCTACGCAATATGACATTCTCTTCCATATCCTATGAAAATTGGTCCTAGAGCTCTATATATCATGCAAAAACATCCTAGGCTATCCAAACCCATCCTAGAACCCGTCTCTCCCACTCCACCTCTTTCCGAGCCTTGTCACACTCACTCAATAAAATTGTACATGTGGTCTCCCCTATCACCATAGGTTCAAAATAATGGGCATGCTCTCTTGAAATTGCATCCACTCGCTCCAACATCCCTCCACCCACAAGAACATGTAGGGGCATGTTCCCCTCTAAAAAGGATAAATTACAATGCCATTAAAATTAAATTGAAATCTCACCTTAATTACTTATTTCACAAATGCAACTGTAGTAGCGTGACTGACACTTGTACCATTTTAGACCTAAAAATGTCAATAAAAACCATGCACAAACAAAAAATAGAACAAACCTCACTCCATCCAATGGAAAGTAACAAGAATTTAAGAAATGCCTTCAATCACATATGTAATTGGCATACCTTCTATTATATTCAAAAAGAAAAATTTGTTTCTCTAGGAACCAATATTTCTATAGTTAAATTCCTTATCTTTTTCATATAAAACACCCATCAAATATAGCCAATCTAAATCTTGAATGACCATTTAACATCCAGAGTATTTAATTTAAAGGGTAGGTTAGTTACACGGTAATATGTTAATTCTACCTTACAGAATATTTTATATACCGAAACTCTCAAATAGGGTATTTCAATCCTAAAGCATGTACAAAAACTTTGAGCTTGAAAAGGGAGACTTTTTATACCATTATGGTAACATTTAAGGAGATTAGCTTAAAAGAGCTAGTGAAATTTCTATCATTAAACAAAAAGAGAAGGAATTAAGACATGGGTATCATTAGGAAACTTGATTACAAGGAGCATATGTATAGTGAAGGTTTTATTATATTCATGCTCAATTGGATTTGTAATCTCAAAAGAAACTCTAGTCAAAACTAATGAAAGGATATTCACATCTTCCACAGAATTATAACTATAAAGTTGCACATTTGATGTAGTTGTAGATATCCTATGATTAATTTAATTTTTCGCACACTTTACATTTCCATGTAAAGTATGCCACTAAAATGTAAAGTGCACGAGAAAATTCAAATTAATCATAGGAAAACTAAAGCTACATCAAATGTGTAACTTTACAGCTATAATTACATGGAAGGTGCGAGTCTTCTTTCATTAGTTTTGACAAGAGTCTCTTTTGAGTTTACAAGTCTATCTGAGTAGGAATAGAATAAAACCTTCATTATACATATGTTCCTTGTAATTAAGTTGCCTAATGGTAGTTGCATTTGAATTCCTTCTATTTTTGTTTAATGATAGAAATTTCACTAGCTCTTTTGACATAATATCCTTAAATGTTATCTTAATGGTATAAAAAGTATCCCTTTTCAAGCTCCTTTTTTTTGTACATACTTTAGGATTGAAATATCCTATTTGATATTTTCAGTATATACAATATTCGGTAGGATAGAATCAACATGTTATCATGGAACTAACCTACCCTTTGAATTAAATACTCTAAATGATATATCTACCGTTCAAGATTTAGATCAGCTATATTTTATGGGTGATTTATATGTAAAAGTGAAGGGCATTTAGCTATAGAAAGTTTGGATCTGGAGTGGCACATTTTTAGTTCTAAAAGCATAGAAGGTATGCCAATTGTACATGTGATTAAAGGAATTTTTAAATGCCTTTTACTTTCCATTGGATGGAGTGAGGCTTGTTCTATTTTTATATGTGCAGGGTATCTTATTGAATTTTTTTTTAGGATAGAAATGGTATAAGTTCTAGGTAACCCCTCTCAGTCACATCTCTAGAATAAGTAGTTAAGGTGAGATTTACATTTAATTTTTATGGCATTACAATTTTCCTTATTTAGAAGGGAAAATACATCATATTATGATTACACTATAGTAGATATTACATGGTAGTATAATGATATGTGGTTTGAGTCCTCTCCAAATGAGTGCATATATCAGTGATGCACAAGGGTGACCATAACCCAACTAAAATTTTTAGCAAAAATCCTTCTTGCACTACAAGGGTTTGAGGATTTAAGCATAGTTTAGAGAGTAATCATGAAGGTGAGTGAAGAATATTGACAGACAAAGAACACACATTTATAGGAAGGAGAAGCACTCGGAAGTTAAATACTTAGATTTAAAGAAGTTACAAGACCATAAAAAATGGTTTGAGATTGTAAAAATTCTACTGACTGAGTTGTACAATTTTAACTAGTCTTGGTTTCATCTCACAGTTTCACAAATGAAGTGTTTCCAATTCTAGATCTTCATGTTCTTGCACTCAAATCACTTAGACTCCTCTAGATCCACACAGAATTATCTAAGTGTACTCTTTACCTTATTTTTTAATATTTTTTAAGTACTTAGTCAATTTGAAAGAAATTATTCTAATTTATGAAATCACTATTTGAAGTTAATTAAATTAGAATAATCACCTGTAACATTATTCATCCTTTTTATGTATGTTAAAGAAAACATTCTTAAATTAAAAGGGTGAAATCATTTAGTGAACCTAGTTCTTGAATTGAACATTGTTCCTTATTGCCATATGGTTTCTATTCTATTTGGAAATTGTGCTTCATCATGAAACATCTCGGGGATTGTTGTCAATATATATCTATATTTCCCACATCCTTTGATTTTCATCCCAATCTTCCTTGATATTGTTCCCAAGTCTATGATGATCTATTTTCTAATGTTTTTTTGACTATTAATGTTACTCATGCCCAAGGTGATGCTTCCAATACTCACTCTGAAGATCATACCCAAGACCTTACTGATGATGATTCCTAACAATTAACATAGTTCTTCCAATAAAATCCCTCTAAAATTCATCTCTTGCTATATGTTGTATGGGAGAAACTTAAAATTGTTGCATTCCCAAATCTAGAAACATCTATGGTTCTTACATATATGTTATCCATATCCTTGAGGGAACCTAAAATTTCTATGCAAAATGTTTCTATTCCTATTCTTATAGCCACTATTTCTACTACATCTCCTATCTATCATCATAGTGACTCACATACATCTTCATCTAGTACACAAGCTATTGAGTCCCTTGTTCATTATTTACAAGCATAAATTTTACAATTGCAACAAGGTGTCTCTCATAATTCTAATGTTATGGTATCTTCTCAATCATTTATTAATCTACTTGTACCTGAAGTTATCTAATATCCTTTTCCTATTGGCTTTTTTCCACCTAAGATTCCTATTTATGATGGAAAGGGTGATCCCTATAAGCATCTTTGATCTTTCCATGTTACTTGTTTTGACTAGGCATCTAATGACATATTTTTTACTAAGATATTTCCTTGGATTCTTAATCACTTTTATTTATAATGGTTTTATGATCTCCCCACACATTCTATGCATTCTTTTACTACATTAGAAATTCAATTTTTGACACAATTATTAATTAACATTTGTGATAAGCTATCTTACGCACAAATTTCCAAACTTAAACAAGGATATGATGAGTATATAAATGATTATGTCTTGTGTTATAGAACAATTCTTACTAAGATGAATGACATATTAGCTTACAATGAGTTACATGACCTTTTATTCAAATTTTTCTTCCTCCATTGGAATAATCGATAATGTTTGATAAGTTTATATATTTTGACCATCTATGTTATATAATAAAAGAGTGTGATGTTAAGATATTACACATGAAAACTATCAAGTATATTGCTATCACCTCTACTACATCAACTGAAAAGTTTTAAAGAAAATATAATTTCAAGGAAAACATAATGAAACTAAGGTTATTTATAAAGACACTATTAACATTGTTGCTCAACCTACTAAGCTACAATTACAACCTACAAGATGATTATTTACATAGTAACCTTTTCCTCCACTCATTATTCTAAAGTAATTACTTGAGTGTAGTCACATGTCCCTCCCTCTGCCATTTGATTTTGATACGAGAAAGCCTTAAGGTAAGAGCTTCCATGTTAAATATTATTTTGATTGTTGTAGATGTATTACTCACACTCAATATACATGTCTTAAGTTATGATACGTCATTCAAGACCTTTTTACTCTAATGAAATTGAATGGGATGAGCCCACTAAATCTTCTAAGCCTACAAATAAAAATTATAATTTGAAAATATTCAATGATCCAATTCTAAATAGTAATTTAATGAAAAATATAATTTGGAAGTTTAAAACAAGCATCATATGGTGACACCATTTTATTTTAATGATCATCTACTTAATGTTATCATTGGCACTACTACTCGCACATCATCTTCTACATAGATCATTTCTTTTGATGATTCTAATATGGATGACATGATTATTTCGAGACATTATCTATTCTAGTTTATATTCATCGATTCCTATTTAGGGTGTCTTGCATATTCCAATGGCCATTACTTTATTCTCTTGGTATATCTTTTGATATTCTTCCCCTTGATTTTAATGTACACTTTTGATTCATTACATTACTGATCATAGTTGGGTCTATCACTACACAAACTTAATTATTGGTCACTAATTTTTTAACTACTTGAGTATTGCATCTAGGTTTCTCCTGGCTATGTACCCTTATGGTTATTACATCTATAGTTCAACATTGTATCAATTTTATTCATCATCAGTAGGTTTTCACTATTCGAGGCATTCCTTTTAGGAATTCTTATCCTTGCATGTTTAGTTCCCCTACAATTTATATCCCTCTTCCTAGTGTTTATATGGATAGCTATTTTGGTTAGCACACTACTTCAATTAACATTATTCCTCATAGGTATACTTTGTTAGGCCTTTGGTTGTAAATAAATATTCACATAGGGCCTATACATCTCCTCCTATGCTTTTATTTTTACATATTATCTCTAGTGTCTTATACACTCATAAGATTTTACACATATCTTCTAGCCTTATGCATCTCTCTACATTTTCTCATATGTATTATATGATCCCTCATTCTTCTAGTTCACTATGTAGGTATCACACATCACATTCTACTCATTTATCTACTATTTACGAGTTCTCTACATTGTCCTTCTTTGGTACATATCACCACCATGGTTCCATTTTCACTTGCGTCCATAAGTTGTTTTAGCTCCTCGCAAGGTTCTCTTAGGATATATATCACGTTATCCCCCTAGTTTCCCAATGACACACTATTTGTATAGGTTCAACTTAATTGTTGAAGGAGCATTTCTACAAACCTTGCTTCCCATATCTATCTACATACTCTCTATCTATTCCCCTCTGTGTGAGAATTTTTGGATCACCCTCCCTTCTCTTCGATAATATGTCTTAATCTATGTCCTCGGGGGGCGCTAAAATACAAAAGCATTGAAATATTTTCTAAATACAAAAACATTCAAACATTTGTGAAAATACAAAATTAGGGCCCATTTTAATGTGATACATTATTTTCACTTTACATTAAACATGTTGTTTATTCCTTTGGTTTGGTAGATAACATTTCTTCTTTACACACATACATTCATATGGTATATTGAGCATGATGTAGGACATATGAAAAGTGATACGTGATGACAAGTGTTAGCCTAACCTTTAGGGTATCTAATGCATATTATTTATGGGTGTTATATTTTCATCATAGCTACTTTATTCATCATTACACTTGGTTATAGTTTTATATATATATATATATATATATATATATATATATATACATATTATATATTTGATATATTTTAGAATAAAAAGACTAACATGTGTGTTTTTATAGTTCTTACATTTATTTCTTCATCACTTATTTTATATCATATGTTATATATATTTCATCAAATTTGGATACACTTTTCATTCAATACATGCTTCTTATTTGTGTGTGTGTGTGTGTGCTTTTTTCTACTCTAATTGTGGCCTAAGTTCATTGATTGTATTGTGACACCATGTGTGTCCCATGTATCAGCATAATACCATGTGTGTGTTTTTGTATCTCTTTTTACAAGATCAAGGGCCTTGATTTTCTTGTGACACCATGGGTGTTCCACGTTCTGAGCACTTCACCTTTTGAGTGGCACTATTTGATATGTTTACACTTGCTTCTACATTTTATGCACTTATTTTTACTTACACATGGTTCTCTATTGTTTTTTTATTATTGATAAATGGTTTTAAAGGGACCATACCCCATGGAAAAAAAAGCTCAAAATATAGAAGGTACAATGAGAGAGAAATGGTTTTTTGATATGTGGGGACCACACCCAAACAAAAAGATCCTAAGAGAGCTAGATAGAACATTGATAAGCATGGAAGGGGAAGAATGCTAACAAGAATCCAAAAAACATCCAAAAAACAGCTTGACAAAGAGGTTGTAAAATTGTCAAAAACTCATAGAGATAAAAAAGAAAAATAAAACTATTTAAGAAACTCATTAAACACCTTCCAACTTCTTCCGAGGCCTTGAATAGGTTGATTTGCACTTTCTTTTCTTGGTCCTTGTTGTTCTTTTCTAAGGCCTTTTTCTTGGCCTTACCTTATTTCCAAATATCCTTCAAAATGTCACTAACTTCACAAATGTCACTAAATATCCTTTGAATGGTTCTCTATTGTTGTTATTATTTTTTTGATGCATTTACGCCATTATGGTTATTATGATTCTTATTGTTTCCCTTATTTTGCGCCATGATTTATATCATGCCCATTCCCCTTATAGATATATTTTCTTCTTGGTGGCCACCACATCATTCTTTAAGAGGTTATACGTAACTTATCATATTCACATACATGGCTATATATATTTTCTTTTGATCCACTCATTCATCATTATTCATTCACACATTCATCAAAAAAGGGGGAAAATATATGAGGTTTATTCTACATTCATAGTAGACACATTTTTCTAGGAATAGACATATGAAGAGGTAGAAATAAGTGACTCATAATTTGAATTAAACACAAAAATCAGCAAAATCTACATATGGTGAGAAATTTACATGTTGGTCAAGACCATAAAAATAGTTCAGACC
Organism: Taxus wallichiana var. yunnanensis; assembly: GCA_018340775.1. Taxonomy (NCBI): domain Eukaryota; kingdom Viridiplantae; phylum Streptophyta; class Pinopsida; order Cupressales; family Taxaceae; genus Taxus; species Taxus wallichiana. The sequence continues at coordinate 10,806,268 of CM031239.1, forward strand.
TAGTATATGGTTTTTCTTGGGGTATTTTCTCCAGATATTTCAGCAGTTCCAAGTTTTTCATCATTGGTAGAACATTTTCATATGGTTTTAGACTCAAATTAACTCAATTTAGTACAAAATCAGGGGGCATGAAGTATTTAATTCTCTCTTTTTACATGTTACTCAGTTTTAGTTTTTTTTTTTTTGGGCACATTTTGGGCATGGGTCTCTTTCTCCAGTCATATTTCGACATGGATTACAAATTTTCAGTTTCATACTTAGTTGTATGGTACATGGGAAGAGTATGGGGGAACTTATTCACTTTTCTAATGTGCATCATAATTTACAAATTTGGGCTTGTATCCATCTTTAGTGGTATGATCGTTGTGGTTATGGAAGCTATCGAAGAAGCTAAGTTATTCATAATTAGTCCTTCCTATCCTCTTTCACTTAAGGGGAAGATATCAAAGTTGCAAAACAACTTTGATACACGGTCTTCTTCCTTTTCATGGTGCTTTGACTCCTCATTTATTTGGTTATTCTCTTCAGAATTCATTTGTTGGGTTTGTACACCTAATGCATTCACATATCCTTGGAAAAATTTGGGATTGATCACCACCAATTATCCATTAGAATTCATTAAATCCAAAATATCCAAGGTAGAAGAACAGGAGCACATTTCCTTTTAAAAACAAACAAGTGTATTCCTTCAATTATTTTCATATCTTTTGGAATTTATTGTTACACATTTCTTTACATTACTTTCATTACATTTGAGTTATGATTCAATTCCCTATCTTGGGAATTGACTACACTCTTTCTTCTGGTTTCATCTTGGAGTGTGTAAACACCAACATAATGAGATACTACAAAATAATGTTACCACAAGAAAAGAAAAAGTGTGTCTATACACTCAAGTATATTTTCCTTTTAAGCATGTAATTTTTAATTTCAAAGTTAAAGGAGGGAAAATATAAACACTCAAATTTGAAATCTATTATTTGACATTGCACACTTATAGGGATCAATGAACTCTTCTTGCTCTCGTTTAGCACACCCTAATAGTACTTCATGTAATTTATTATCTTTTCACACCTCTCTATCAACAAATTCCAACACTTAAGTGCATAAAATACATATAGAAACATTATTGTTTAGGCCCATAAATTCAAACTATGTTTTTCTCTCTCATGTACAAAACCACTAGTCTTGGTTGGGATGTGAAAATATACATATTGAACCTATTGTACTTGGACCATCATGTTTTACATTAATTATTTTGATTCCATCACCTTCATATGAAAAAAACACCCCTTTTTTGGTCTTTCATGTCATAACACCCTTCAAAATCATATATAAGCAAGTAAATCATACCTCATTTAAGGAACCTGACACTTTATGAACTCCTCATGCAAAAGCTAGCACAAAATGAACTCAAAGCTCCCTAAACAATGAAATAACTCATGCACATCCATTAGGGAAACACCCTCCACTATTATGAAGTCTCCTTATAGGTTTAGGATTCTCCATTTTCATCATACAAGAAAGCAAAGTGACCCTTCCCAAGTATTTTAGCAAGTATGAAACTCAAGCAAGGCATTGTTAAAGTACGGTGGTCAATTTATGATGACACTACAGTAGATATCACATGCTAGGATAATGACATGTGGTTTAAGACCTCTTCATAGTACTTTGTACATATCAATGGTTCACAAGGGTTCCCACAACCCAACTAATTTTTTTATGAACTCCTTGCACTACAAGGGTTTGCACATTTATAAAGTCACCCTAAATGTGAGAAAAGAAGACCAACAAACAATGACACACATTTATTGGTAGGTGAAGCACTCAAGAAGTTGTAAACCAAAATTTCAAGAAATTCTAAGACCAGATACAATGGTCGGGACCATACAAACACTATTGAATGATTTGTATGGTTTTGACCTAGATCATTTTTATGTCACTGCTCTGTAAACTAAGCATTTCTAGTTCCAAATCTTCTTGTTCATGTGCTAAGATCACTCAAACTCCTCCAGGTTTACATAGAATCAACTAAGTGCACTCTTTCTCTCATGTTTTTATATTTTTAAAGTAGTTAATCATTTTGAAAATCATTATTCGATTTTTAAAATTAAATTTGGAATTTAATTAAATTAGAATAATCACATGTAACATTATTCATCATTTTTATGTATGTTAAATAAAACATTATTAAATTAAAAAAGGGTGAAATAAATTTCTTAGAAGTTATTCCTTCATATAAAAGGCTTGGGTTGTAACATTTTCACTTTTTCAATTTGTTCGTGGGTGTTTATCACTTTATTAATGACATATATAGAGCCCACGAAACATATGTAAGGAAGTTTGTGCCCATGGATAATTTTTGCTTAATGAATTAAAATTAAAAATTTCACAAGTGGAATTAAAGACCTATAATGGAATTAATCAAAATGATCCCTTTCTCATCTCCATCAAGGGCCGCATATATCACATGTCTCAAATTAGATGTGTTTCTCTTGTTTAAAATATATGATTCTTGTTAGTTTGAGTACCCATTAGTTTTCCTTCTAGTGTTTATAGTCTTGTTTATTGGGAAACCCTTGTTTTTGGGAATGTATTTTTTCCTAATTGTATCTATTTTGAATTTTACTTAGGTGTTTATAGGTTCTTCCAAATACAAAAATGCACAAGCATGCCCTTTCTATTTTTATCGATGGGTATGACTACCATGTTCCAAAGATATATTTAATACTTTTTATTGGTTGGGTTATGATAAGTACCAATTTATAGTGAGATTGGTATTTTTATTATGGTATTATTTAGTTTTTAAATTGGTATGTGTAATAAAGTGGTGTGTTTTACAATTTCTCTTCATATATGTGCATTCAATTATCTCATGTTTGTTTTATCATGGGATATCATAATAAAATATAAAATAATACATGGGTATCCTCTTGAAACGTTGTAACTATTTCACTAAATTCAACTAATAAGTGCCTAACATGATCAGTTCCTCTTTTATAACATACTCTTTTAGACAAAAAAATCACCTCTATGGTCACAACATTAACAACAATATAAAAGATAATAATCACTAATAACCAAATAATCCCACAAAATAATAGAAAATATAAAATAAGGTTGATTAAATACCTTTCTCACATTTAATTTACCTCACAAACTTACATTAAATCTTGTCAAATCATCCATATACACACAATAAACATTTAATCAAATCTACATAGCGTTTGCATCTCCAATAAAAATGGACCCATATCCATCATGATATTTTATATTCCCCAAATCTATAAAAAAAGACTCAAGACATCCCTTTATTCTTCTTGAATCTTTGAAAAAAATTATATGTATCTTGCACATTCTTTTCTCATAAGTTTTCTCTAAGGAGAAAGAGGATCGCTTGGTTATTTCAAATCTCACTACATAAATAGATTTCAAAATTTTGACATAGTATCCAGTCACAATGGTGACTAACTTGTGAAAACTCTACAATTTTCCTGTGGTCATGAATGCAACTGAGCTATGACTATTGACAACATCCAATCAATTGGCACATCATAAAAAACCATCAATTTTCTATTAGTAAACCATGTATCATGGATTGGTCCCCTTGGTCCCCCAAATATGTATATAATTTTATTTCAATTATTTCATTTATCATTTCATGTCCTTTCATGTTCATTTATCAACCTTAAAAGGAATAGAGATCTTATTAAGGTAGGTCATCTAGACTCAATAACATAATAACATTTTTCTCTAGTTTCTTATGATATATTCAAATTCAATAATTAACCTACTTTATTAATGGAAATAACCTCACAATCATCCCTCAAACATATAATGGTGACATATAACCATGTTTATTCATAGCATGATTTGATCTTTGTTTATTTTTATCTCTAATACTTTCTAGTGTAGCTAATACATTGGTATACATTTTGATGACTATGGTAGGCCAAATATTGATTATGGTCTAACCTATTATATTTCTTAATATAAGATAATTTTTTAATCAATTTTTTTACATCTTTAATTTTTTTCTAACATCCATTTGTTGCAGAGATATAATAGTTTTTTTGAAAAAAATCCACAAAATTCCAAATAAAGTATCTAGTTGTAGGATATTCATACATGCGACTATTGTGTAATTTTTATTGACAAAAAGAACATCATTTGTTTTCATTATATATTTTTCTTCTCTCGTAATTATTTTATCTCATTTACCTGGCTAATATTTTCATATGTTATTCCATCACATTCCATGGTGAAATTAGGAATAAAAACCATCTTAGTATATTTGAGGGATACTCATATTTCATCACCTATATTTCATTTATTGGAGTCTATATTCATGTGGAGTATAAATACTCTAAGAGGTAATTTCATTTTTGGTAAGAAGGAATTAAATTTTATCTATTTCTCATGAAGTGGATGTTTTTACACTAAAAATCATGCATAAAATAACACCATTTCATATATTTGAGCCTCATATATCAAAAGGTTTATTGAGGACACCCCTAGAAACTAACTTTCTAACCTAGCATTAAGATCCTACATTTTTTTCATTTTTGTTTCATAGTTCCAGAACACAAAATTCCCCAACATAATCACCCCATACCTTTGAGGTATATTGGTGGGATGATAAGTGATTCACACATCCTCTTTACTAATATTAGGGTTACCATTTTTTATTTTATGTGTTCATAACTTGTATATAGATCTCAAAAAATAAAAATCCATGAAACCTATAAAAATAAATAAATTTTCTTAACCTCATTCATATGAGTGATTCTCGTTGAATTATGATTAATGAATATCCTAATTTATCCCAAACATAGTCATAAATTAAAATGTTGTGAAAATCCAAGAAATACCCTCTCGGTCACATGAGTAATTTTATCCTATCTTAGTTTGTTCATTGTTACCCATTTCTACTTACATCATCATTTTATCTTGTTCACTATCTAAATTTTTTATTCTATCGCTATATTCAATCACCCCTAGGATCATATGCATATTAGTCACCTCTACAGATCACATCTCCCAATTATATTATTGGGTGTTATCTTTTACTCCCACAACCTAGCCCTTTCACCTATTCTTGTGTCTCACACTTTTCAATTAGTAACACTTTTATTAACCCCACACTTCACCATTGAACCAAACTCCTCTTTTACACATTCTCAAATCCCTTCCCCATGTATCCACTATCCTTTTTCTTTCTCCCAAGCCTATTCCTAGTCATTTATCAAACATGATCTTCTATACTTCTTATTTTTCTACCTTGTCAATCCTTGAGCTTAGTATCTCTCCAATCACTCATATCACCCAACATGTCCTTTGATCAATTCATCACTTAGTGAAACTTGAATCATCACTCATGGAACTCATATACACCCAAATCCTAGCGCTACACTATCTGACCCTAGATTTTCATATTTCTCTACACTTAGTAGTATCTATTCCTCTAAACCCTTATAAACCTTCTATTGGAAGCACAATCAATATGGTTGAATCATTTTTTAAAAAAATTATCTCAATCACACATGCACATCCATACACCATTAAGCATTAAAAATAATAGACAATCCACAAACAACCATATACATGGGCAATCAACACAAAAACACAAGATGTATGTGGGAAACCATCAAGGGGAAGAAAAACCACTAAAAATTTTTCATATATTACACAATACACATGTATCTTTAGTGAAGCACCCACTTCACTAGGATAACCCATCCCTAATACTTTAATTAGGCACCAACCCCACAAGGAGCACCAACCCCTATTTAGTAGGGAACCCACCCTATAAGGAGGTTGTAACCCCCCAAGATGACAAAGCACCCAATTAGCCACCTAATTATGAAGGTCACCTCTAAAAAAAAATTTCTCAACAATTAATGATGACCACTCCTTTAACTTCTTTTAATTCATACATGTCTCAAACCATGCATTCTCCTTCCTCGCTCATATATGCACCAAAGTGTGTTGATTAGGTCATATTAAATTGAATTACAACCTCTCTGCCATTACATTATTTTCATGTAACTTCTTCTAATATGACCTGATTCCATTTAATCCCTCAAGAAACCCTACCTTATCTTCTCTTAGCTCATTACACTCTATATTCTCTACTCTAGATTTGGCCTTATCATGCCTTACATTTATACAAGTTACATGCTCAAACCCTTCTAGGTCAGCCATGACCAATTGACCATCAAGGTCAGTCATTTAAAACATAATAGGACATGTTACATACATTTTCAAATTACAATATATGACCATATAGGTCAGCATAAGCCATTACAACACAATACTTCTCAACTAGGCCTAAACATTAGGTCTACACCTAACAATAACAATTTGAATTTCATGGGAACTTAACATCTTCACCAAAGAAAAATATACTTTAGAAACATCAAAAACATCCTCATAACACCATCTCCATGCTTGTACACCTCTGTAATGTCCAATCTCAATGTGGACCACTCCATTAGGCTTGTTCATCCAATTAGGTCTATGCACCTAATTAACTAGTCTTCAAAAGTGAGCAAGTTAGCACATCAAAACACGTCATCAAGGAATATATGGCACATGTATAGAAACATATTTCGCATAGGGTCCTCACACAATACATTGCATGATCCTTTTTAGGGTTTCAATCACGAAACTCTTCACTTCTCCAAGACATCTAAAAACTACCTTTAGGCCTCAAGAACCATCCCCGAGCTCTCATGTCTTCAACACATGTAATATAACCTCCAACATATTATAATTCTTGTAACACCTCTATAGGGACTTGGAAAACATGTTCAAATAAAAAAAATATGCCACTTAATATATATAACACTTGCATACTCAAACCTCAAACCTTCTTAGCTTGTCTAGATAGGCCTATTAGACCTCTAGGGTTTCAGCATGAATACTCCACTTCCAATCCTCCTATGATCTCTCACAGATCATACATGACCTCTACCTCATGTCCATATGTAATTTACACCATCAAAACATGCAAACACACCAGAACCCCTCTTGAGAAATATGACTAGTTTTTACCTCATTAGCTCTTTAGTGGTAGGCTACCTTGGGAGAAAGGTTTTTATATTTTATTATACCAAACCTATCTATAACTTGTTACAAACATGTATTATGAATCCCATAATTACTCCCTTAAAAAAATTCACCCTTTCCTCTATAACTCTTGACTATACTTGTAAATTCTTCACAAACTAGCGCTTTCTGTATACACTCGACACATCTAACTCACCACCACTATATGAAGAATATTTGGAGAATTATCTACAAGCCCAAACCATCACATAATATTTTCCACACCATTTAGAGGAAAAACTATCAATATTTTGGCTATCACTATCAACCTAGGGTTTTAGAAGGGTTTAGACCACCTTGGCTTCTTAAGGATTGTTCATAAAGCTCTAACGATCAAATGACCTCATTAAACTTGCAAAACCTTCTTAATAGACCTATTCAAATTTTTGCAAGATATTTGGTCCCCATACAAATCATACTCATGTGGGTGAACACTTGAAGTTTCATATCGAGTTGGAAATCACTATTTTGAGAGCTCGATAGAGCTCAAAACACAAAATATGGCTCTCTCCTTTGACCCCGACCTGAAATTTTTTTGGTACCTTTAAAAACCATATTCCACCTAAGATAATGCTCATATTATCTTAACTACCTTGGAATAAAATTTTTTACCTATTTTCCCATGCTTATATCTTTTTACCTTTTAGTTCTTGCTTCAATGGACCTTGAATTTTCACTTAAAACATGTACCATGCACATTTACACATTCCTCACATGCCTATACAAAGTGTCACAAAAATTATCACATGAGCATACTCACTCCTCCTATCATGTTCTTCTTATTTCTCCATGTAACCCTACCCATGCTTGCACTAGGTCTTGCAATATTATAAGACTTGGCCTTGACAAAATTGCTTCATGACATGTCACATGTTTTATGCACTTGAAAAATATTAGGAACACTCTTACATTATTTCGTACTCCTTTGTACCTTCTTGAAATCACACTAACCTCATACCAATGATGGATTACACACATTAGACAATACATGTTGATGATTCCTATTTGACTGAACAACATGAGACCATAAAAACCAAAACACACATGAATACTTAATTTTTATCAAATTCTCTCACTCATCCTAAACCAATCAACATTCACATATGTTACTTCATCAATGAAATTTTATTCTCACACTTAAACCCCTTTGACATTAATGACGCCATGACATCAATGACAACATGTTCAACACCCTATTGTAAATACCTTCACATGTAATTCACATTTTGATTTCTAGTTTCTAGTTACTAAGATATCATCTATTACCCTTGCTAGGATTTTTTTCTTTCTATTATATCAAAGCCTTTCATTATTGCTCCCATCACCTTTCCACAAATGTCACATTTATAACTTGTCCCATTGTGCATGCTACTATTACCAGCCAAGATCTCACTCTCACATATTTTTTCATCCAAAACCTTCATACCATACTTCCATCTCAATGGATCGTGTATGTAATCCTTTCTTAACTTTGGGTCACTCCTATGACCATCCCGACCTTGCATCTTTCACATCTCTCCTATCTTCATCCAAAACCAGCACTGACTTCAAATTCCCAAAATTCCCCTAAATGATTTCTTATTCCAATAGTCCCAATTTTGGTTTACTTTTTACCAAAATAACCATTCACATCATTCAAAACTATGTTCTATTAATCTCCTTTCATTGCATAATTATTACTTTGTCACATTTTCAACCTATATCCCCAAGTTTAGTCATTCTAATAAATTCCATATCCGTCCCTTATCCCAAGCTTAGTGGATGTCCTTTAAAAAAATTCATTATGTTCCTCCTTGATATACCTTTTCTATAGTTCTCCCCATAGTTTCCTTCAACTTGACTATCTGAACTCACTTATTTGGATAGATTCATCTATTGAGGTTACCTTACTTTTTAATATTCAAATTTTCAACTGTCCCAACTCATGAGTGTCATGACCTCTCACCCAAAAAGGTATCAACCACACCTTTAATTTATATAAGGGTAATCTGCACTAATATGAGGGGGAGTGGACAAAAATCTGAAAATAAGTGAAATGTGTATGCATTTTTTCATTGGTTTGAAATCCTGAAGCTAAAACGCATACGCATTTTTAATGCTATGAAATGTGTAGCGTTTTGAGTTGTATGAAATTTGGAATGGCCCAAAGGAGCCACATTTACTAAAATAAATGTTAAGTATAAGATTTATTTTATTATTTCTTTATTTGTTTATGCTTAGTATAAGAAATAATAAAAATATATAGAAATAATAAAATAAATCTTATAGTTTAAATTTATTTTAGTAAATCTAACAAACTAGGTTACTTTTCACCTAATAGAAGTGGTCCCATAGCTCTCGATAGTTATAATCTAGAAAATAGTTTTTCAAAATCTAAGTTAGTCAAGACTTACTCATTTTCAAGATTTCAAAGAAGGACCTAAAACTTTCCAAGCATATATATTGTACCCGATATTTTTGGAAAACATATAGCCATTTTGTAGGCTTTTGACCTTCTAGATTGGATTTTTCCCTACCACTTCTTAAATTTTCAATATTAACAAAAATCACAAAGACACCCTAAATGAGTTCTATAGGTCTGATTTTCTAAGGCAAAGTCATTTGGTGTGATTGTGTAACATTGAACTTTCCCCAAGGTGTGGGACCTTGAAAAATGGGAAAGCTCTCTAGATTGAAGGTTGGTTCCTTATTCCTCTATTTAAGTGCATACATAGAAACTTGCAGAGGATATGTTCTTAATCCTAATCTAAACTTTACCAAGGAGACAGGGATAGAAGGAATACGAAATTAAAAAAACAAAGCTAAACTACGAGGTGATGCACCAAAGGAATGATGAACACTTATTTTGCTAATAGACACAAACCAAAAAAATGCATACAATAAACAAGCACAGATAGCCAGATATATAATTAGAGACCAGATGAAAGAAAAAAAGACAAGAAAGGATCTAAAATTAATCATAGACATGTTTTATTTCTCTATAGATTGATACAGTCCATTACAAAGTAGCCAAGAGGTAGAAACATAATGCAATTTTGATAGAAGGCCTAAACCCCATAGATCCCTTTGCTAGAAGGAGGAGGGAGCCTATAAAACAAAGAATGTCCAACCCTTTACAATGAATCCTCCCCCATATTTATAGATTCAACCTAAAAGAAGAAAAGAGAGAGAAGCGGAAAAGTAGGTTGAAGTTCAACCACCACTGTTAATGCCTCTGATGAAATATCTCCCCAAATCCATCTTTACTGCATCAATCCTTGGTTCGACACCTTGAAGGAAGAGGAAACAACGAAACAGATCAAATCTGATCTGGTTGTTGAGGCAAGAAGATCCTGCATTGAAATCCTGAAGATGTTTCCTCCATTTTTCTTCACCTAACCTCCTCAAAATTAAAGTTTCAAACCTCCATGGCATGGGTGAGGCTGAGATCTTTCCAATGGCATTAGATTTGCAATATTTTGAGCCCTGAATCGAAAGATATGCCCCTTCAAAGTTTGTATCAGGTTCATACAGGAGGGTGGGAAAACAACTTGAAAAATGGGTCCCCTTTTGATATGGGACATGTGGCAGCTAAATTGGAACAAAAATCAGGCCTACAGGTCCACAATTTATCTTTTTCCCCTTTCTTTCGATTCCCACTTTGGCTTTGACTCAGGCCCGATCTGACATTTTCCTTGGGTGGAGTTGCAGGTCAGTTTGTAATTTTTACCCCTTTTGAGATAACAAGGGGAAAAGAACAAACCTTTTCCCCGACAGACCACTTTCCCCTGGGACATGCAGCAATCTGCACTCATTTAGAAACCTTTTCTCTATTCACCCCTTGAAACAGTGCCATACTGACACTTGGCATTCTCTGCTTACACCTTTATACTTAGCCAATTTTGAGGCCCTTTTCTATCTACCTTTTGACTCTATTTTCTATTATGTGGGATCATGGTTGATCCAATATTTGTCACGGGGTGAAATATGGATAACAATTTGGTGACTCACAAGGGTATCTACCTGCTAGATGAAAATACCAATTGCCTTGTCATATCCATTGGGCATGGAGTCATGAGTGATAGCCTACTACTGATCTGAACTTTGAAAACTGACCCTTGGGCCACTTGGAAACCCATTAGAACTGAAATTGATCTTGACCAAATGCCAAGTCCAAACACTATATGAGAGCAAAAAAATAGCACCACACTATATACAAAATTTGAAATCATACATGCTCCAAATGGAACATGCAGAGCGTGCAAAGCACTTAGGAGAAAAGAAATCTACACTACAACAAGACAATGTGCATAAGCACTTAGAGGAAAGAGAAAACTAAACTAATATGTACATGGTGAGAACTCCCCTTTTAGTAGTAGTGTTTAAGATAGATCCCATTTACTGGAATCTACAACTCTTCACCCTCCAATGTAGACAATTAGAAAGCATTGCTACTTTTACATCTTGTGATCATATAGGGGCCACTCCAGATGGCATCAAATTTGGAATGCCTTCCTAGTTTTGCTTGATCTGCATCCCATTTCAAAACCAGGTCTCCTTCTTGGAAGGTCCTTACCTTTGTCTTCTTGTCAAAGCATTTCTTGATTAAAGCCTGATTCTTCTCTATTGCTTGGAGAGCATGCTCTCTAGTTTCTTCTAATTCTATTAGCTTCACATACCTAGCCTCCATTGGTCCAAATTCAGACATCTCTAGTTGCTTCATGAGCTCCAATGCTAGCAACTCAAGTGATATAGGCAACACTGCCTCTTTCCCATAGATAATATTGAATGGAGAGTTGCCTATAGATCTCTTGGGTGTTATTCTATTATCCCATAAGGCCGTTTTGAGCTTTGTGTGCCAGGTCTTTTGATTCTCATCAAGAGTTCTTCTAATGATCTTTAGCAAGTTCTTGTTTGTGGACTCAGCCTGGCCATTACCTTGAGGGCAATAGTTTGATGAAGTACTCAAATAAGTCCCATTCTTGATGGCAATAGTTTGATCTTAGAACCTATAAATGCTAATGCATTGTCTGATATGATGGTGGATGGCACTCCAAATCTGGTCACTATCCCTTCATAGAAATCCAAGATACTAGACTCATTTTCTTCCTTGAGTGCCACTACCTTGGTCCATTTGGTGAAATAATCTATCACTATCAGGATCCATTTGTGACCTTGGCTTGAGTTTGGATTGATGACTCCAATGAAGTCCAATCCCCATTGCATGAAAGGTTGGTCGACTGAGATTGGGTGCAATGGAAGTGCTGCTAGCCTTTCCTTTCCTTTGAAGAATACACAATTCTTACACCTTTTGATCCATGTGTACAATTCACTAAACACTCTGGGCCAATAATATCCTACTTTCATGCTTTTGAGTGTTTTCACACTTGGAGAAAAATGGCCTCCAGCTGCTTCAACATGGAATTCTTGTAGCACTCTCTCCACCTGATCTATCTCAATACATCTCAGCAAAATGCCATTGATATCCCTCTTGAACAAGACACCATCAATAAGAACATATGGGATGGCTTATAGCCTGAAATGCCTTCTTTTTTCTTTACTCATCCCATGAGGAAACATTCCTATTCGAAGGAATTGCACCATGTCTTGGGTCTAACAAGGAGCAAGTACATCATCTCTCCCTTCTTCTTGATCATGTTGTAGAACAAGAACAACATCCTTTTCACTGTTTGTTTCATCTTTCCGACATGAGGCTAGTTGTTCACATAACCCCTTTTCACGAAAAATTGGTGACCTTGATCTCAATGTCATATTCCATGACACGAGTGATCCATCATGCATGCTTCTCATTCAATTCCTTGCTGAGAAGGAATTCTTTAACTCCCGCATGAGAGACCAATAGTTGGATTTTGTTGTTTGAAACCAAATGCTTAAACTTCTTCAATCCTCTTATTACCACCAAGACCTGCCTCTCAATGAAGGAGTACCTTACCTCATAATCTTCCAGACTCTAGCTGAAGAAAGTAATTAGTTGTTTTGTACTTTCTTTGTTCTACTGCACCAAGATTGCAAAAATTGTGTCGCTTTGCCAAAGTCATATAGTATGAATTCTTTGGAAAAATTTGGGTTCACAAGAATTGGGGCTTATGATATGGCTTCTTTAATAGCCTCAAAACTTGCTTTTCCTTCAGCTATACACCTGAATGTTAAGATCTTCTTCAACATCAATGTTATTGGCTTAACAAGGGCAACAAAGTTTGGAACAAACCTACAAACAAAATTGATTTTTCCCAAGAAGCTTTGAAGAGCCTTCTTATGACTTGGAAATGGAAATTCTCTTATTGTTTGAACTCTTTCCAGTTTGATTTCCAATCCTTCCTTTGATATGATATGGCCTAGAAGCTTGCCTTCATGGGCCAAGAATATGCATTTTTGGGGTTCAGTGACACCCCAAAACTCCTGCATCATTGGAACACCTACCTTAGATGGAAAAGGTGGTCTACTACATTCTTGGAAAACATTGTAATGTCATCCAGATAGATCAACACTATTTTTTGATCAGCCCCTTGAATGCCATATCCATTGCCCTCTGAAAAGTGGGTCCAAAGATTGGATAATCCAAATGGCATTTTCTTGTAGACATAGGTGCCCCATTTGGTAGTGAAATTTGTTTTAAATTGATCATATTCTTTCACAATGATTTTGTTGTACCCTAAGTAGCCATCTAGGAGGGAGAACCTTTATGACCTAGACACTACTTACAAGATCTGCTCCATTGAAGGGAGTGGGTAGTGGTCTTTGAGGGAGGCTCTGTTCAAATCCCTGAAGTCAACACATAGCCTAATTTCTCCATTTTTCTTTCTGACTGGGACGAGATTTGCAACCTAACTTGAGTGTTTAATTAGAAATATGATGCTTGCCTCTATCATCTTGTTTAGCTCCTTCTTCATCAGAGGCTCAATATGTGGGTTGACTGGTCTCTACTTCTACCTGATGGGCTAAGTGGATCTAGTTCTATTGTGTGTTGTGATAGCTTTGGATTGAACCCCCTTAGGTCTTCATAACTCCAAGCAAACACATCAGGGAATTCTTGGCAAAGTTGTATGAATTCATACCTTTCTTGTTTGGTGGCCACTTTTCCAATTTGAAGTGTTTTTTCTTCTCCAACTAGGATTGACTCTGAATCTTCTCCTTTGATCTACATGTTAGCCTTCTCTTTTCTGAACTGATCATTAGGATTGAAAATAGATTCCAGCATCACTAAGCCTTTGGGAAGTTTGTTTGTATGCAACTGTACTATCTGATTCATGTACTGCTGCTCTAGTCTACTCTGAGTTTATAGCTGAGAATTCAGCTTCTTCTTGTAGAAATTTAATGATTTGTTGATCATTCTCAAACACCTACCAACATGTATTATTATCTGGCACATTGGCCTCACAACCACATGGATATGCAGCTATTCTCTATCCCTCTTGATGCTTTCAACCACATCAAATGTTGCTCCAACTGCTACAAGTCTATCAGTAGCTTCATTCTCCTTCCTAGGTATGGACACAATACTGAAGGCCTTGAAATCCTCCATGAGATCCCATATCCTACTCTTGTAGTTTTTAAGCAGGTCATTTTTGACATTAAGTCCTCTGACCTAATTGGCAACTAGTTCACTGTCACCGAATACTTGCAAGTTCTTGATTCCCAACTTCCTTGCCCAATGAAGACCTTAGACTAAAGCCTCATATTCAACAATTTTATTTGAGAAAGCAAATTGGAATCTGAAGGCTGCATAATATATCATACCTGTGGGGGACACAATCATGGCTCCTCCTCTAGCTCCTTGTCTACTCCTTGAGCCATCAAAGAAAAATTGCCATACCTCATTCTCATCCTTGTATTTTGGCTTGATTAGGTCAGAAGAGGTTGATTCTCTTCATGTAGGTAGTAGACACCCAGTTCAGATTCCTCCATCTCCTTATAGGGGTCAAAAGCATGTTTTTGTTGGCCCACTCATCTAGGGTCAAGTCTGGGATACATCCCACCTTTGTATCTATTTCATTAGTGTTTAGGAGGTCTTCTTAATAAAAATCTGAGCAGTTGGCATTGATTGGGCTAGGCATATAGGATTCAATATGATAATCAGCAATAGGTTTAGATCTGATTGTGGCCTTTGCCCCATACCTTGTCTTAAAGAGCATATGTGACAAATCAGCAGACATATAGCCTCCAATTTTGGCAGTGAAGTCTTTGGACAGACACAAAGCAAAATGTGGTGGTAGGTCTATGATTGACACATTTTGCAAAATAGTCACATTAGGGAAAGTGTGTAGAGTGAGACTCAAATCCTTGATAATTCCCACAGTGGTTACTATTGTCCCATCTAATTGGACTACTCCTCTAGAGATGACGTCATATTGGATACCTAGCTGATTAGTTATTTGTTTGGGTAAGACAGAACTACTGGCCCCAAAATCAATCATACAATTATGCACTAATTTGTCTCCAATAATTAGTGAGACATAGAAGGGAGGAGGTCTCATGTTTTTACCTTGTTGTTCTCCATGGTTCCTCCTAGGCTAAACTGCATTGGCAAGCACTCTTTCTTGCTGGTTAGGGGTTGATTTGAACTTGACCAATTTTACATGGCGGTCTGCAATAGATCCCTCTTCCTTGGAATGGCTAGTGACTCCCATAGTGAAATGTTCACACTTGTCCTTTTCATCTGCTTAATAATATTGAATGTGTTGTCCTTTTGCTGCCCCTTCCTAGACACATTTCTTTCTTGCACATGGGTTGTTACAACCGGTGCTTGACTGGGTTTGGGAGGTGGCTTGGATTGGTTCTGTATGTTTGGAGTTACACTTGGAACACCAGGACCTTGTGGAGTGATGGAATATTGAGGGTCACTTGAATTCAGTGGCTGGACCTCTCTAATAATTCTCTTTTTGGACCATGTATTTGAAGCTACACTTTGAGAAAGGAACTGATTCATCCCACAAAAGTCTTCATCCTACTAATTGAAAAACATAGTCTTGTTTGGGGGACCACCTTATTGATCTCCTTATTGTTGATCTTCCTCTTGGCTAGGTTCTTGTGGCACCATACTTGGTTTACACCATCAAGGCCTAATTTAGAGCACCATTAAAGCACATTGATTGGTTGTGTGGCTAACTACATGGAAAACACCAATCATATTCCTGTGTCATATTGTTTTATGCAGAACCAATGCCCTTGATGTTGAAGTTGTGTTTGGATCATAAGATCTTGAAAGGTCTAGCAACTTGGGGTTGTCCTTGGTTCTGCTCTGCTTTCTGATACGGGCCCGAGGTGGTGGCCTATTTTGCTGATACTAGGGTCTTGCTTGATATTGATCCTAGTCTTGTATGGCTGGAACTCGATTTTATTATCTTTTGATGGTCACTAGCTCATTCCCAAAGTTATGAAGTTTCTTCATCACCACTTCATGAAACTCTTTAGAGGTATTAGATGATGAAGTGGAAGCTTCAGCTGAGCTTTGACTCCTGTGGGTGGGTATAGGAGCTAATGTAGGTGTTTGGCTATTATATGGGCTTCTTAACTTAGGGTAAAGAGGAATGGATGACCTAGGATTGATTTTTCTAGCTTGAATCAAACAGCTTATTAGCCCTTATGGAGAGGCTATAGGCTACATGTAATGTAGTGCCCCCCATTGATTGAATCATTAGAGAAATATCAGAATTTAAAGCCCTAAGAAAGTATAAGAAGGCACCTTCATTAGTGGGATTTACTGCTATTGGAATCCTATCCTAGGTCCGCTGGAATCTGAGGTTAAATTCTATTAGTTGCTCGTTCGGGGATCTTTTGATTGTTGTTAGTTGCTCCAACAAAGACAAGTTATCACCTTTTTCCCCAAACTAATTATGAAGGGTTGTACACAGCTGGTTCCAGTTCTAGATAGAGCCTACTTCAAGACTCTTGAACCATTGTGAAGCTTTCCCTTTGAATGAAGAGGCGAACAACTTGAATGCAATGTCCATCTCATGGATCTCATGGATTGTATAGACATTTGCAATATCTTGGACACGGTCACTAGGAGAAGGTTGATTTTCCCCAATGAAATGTGGGATGCTCTTTAATGTTGTAATTTGAATTGGGTTTTGTGCATTTAAGGCGAGTGGACTACTATCAGTGAAGTTGACATATGGATTTGGTTATGCCATTCTGATTAGCCTAAGAATCCTTACAGACTAAAAGAAAGGCCTTACGGGTGGAGGTGTTGACAAGGTTTTGCTTGGTGGAGATGGAGACCTCTAAATTCTTCTTCCTCTCCTTTCTCTACTTGGGGATAGATGCAAGTATTCAAATATACCTTCTTTCCTTACTCTAGACCAATTTTTTCTCATGAATCTCCCAAGCTTGGGCTATTGAAACTAGTAGATTTTTTTCTTTTGAGTCACCCGATGTATAATTTTAAAGATTCTTAAAATCCATAATCACAACAAGTGTATGTCAATCCCTATTGTAATAAGATGAAGACTTCTTAGTCCCAATGGGCATGCCAAAACTGTTAATTTGAAATCAAAGCACCTCAAAATGAGTTCTACAGGTCTTATTTTCTAAGGCAGAGTCATTTGGTGCGATTTCGTAACATTGAACTTTCCCCAAGGTGTGAGACCTTACAAAATGGGAAAGCTCTTCAGATTGAAGGTTGGTTCCTTATTCCTCTGTTTAGGTGCATACATAGAAACTTATAGAGGATATGTTATTAATCCTAATCTAAAATTTACTAAGGAGACAGGGATAGAAGGAATATAGAAATTAAAAAAACAATGATAAACTACGAGGTGATACACCAAAGAAATGATGAACACGTATTTTGTTAAGAGACACAAACCAAAAAAATGCATACAATAAATAAGCACAAATAGCCAGATATATAATGGGAGACCAGATGAAAGAAAAAGAGACGAGAGATCTAAAATCGATCACATATGTGTTTTATTGCTCTATAGATTGATACAGTCCATTACAAAGTAGCCAAGAGGCATAAATGTAATGCAATTTTGATAAGAAGGTCTGAACCCCATAGATCCCTTTCTTTAGGAGAAGGGAGCCTACAAAACAAAGAATGTCCAACGCTTTCAATGAATCTTGCCCCGTATTTATAGATTCAACTCGAAAGAAGAAAATAGAGAGACGCAGGAAAATCAAGTTGAAGTTCAACCACTGTTGTTAATTCCTCTGATGAAATATCTCCCCCAAATGTGTCTTTACTTGCATCAATCCTTGGTTTAATGCCTTGAAGGAAGAGGAAATGGTGAAACAGATCAAATTTGATCTAGTTGTTGAGGCAAGAAGATCCCACATTGAAATCTTGAAGATGTTTCCTCCATTTTCTTCACCTAACCTCCTCAAAATTAAAGTTTCAGACCTCCATGGCATGGGTGAGGCTGAGATCTTTCCAACAACATCAGATTTGTAATATTTTGAGCCCTGAGTCGAAAGATATGCCCCTTCAAAGTTTGTATCGGGTCCGTATAGGAGGGTGGGAAAAAATTTGAAAAATGGGTCCCCTTTTGATATGGGACATGTGGCAACCAGATTGGAACAAAAATTGGGCCTACAGGTCTGCAATTTATCTTTTTCCCCTTTCTTCCAATTCCTACTTTGGCTTTGACTCGGGCCCAGATGCTGAATTTTTCCTTGGGTAGAGTTGCGGGCCATTTTGTAACTTTTACCCCTTTTGAGATAACAAGGGGAAAAGAACCAACCTTTTCCCCAATGGTCCACTTTCCCCTAGGACACGTGGCAGTCTGGCACTCATTTAGAAACCTTTTCTCTATTCACCCCTTGAAACAACACCATACTGACACTTGGCATTCTCTACTTACACCTTTATACTTAGCCAATTTTGAGGCCCTTTTCTGTCCACCTTTTGACTCTATTTTCTATTATGCGGGATCGTGGTTGATCCAATATTTGGCACAGGGGTGAAATATGGATAACAACACCAATTTCAAAAAAATCTAGAATTCACTTTAGTGACTACGAATCAACTCATTGATGTTTGTCTACTTCTTACTAAAATGATATCCTCACTTTATAGATAGAGGATTACTCCCTAAATGGGATTCCTATCCTATAGAAAAAATGAGGTGATTGTAATGTGCCTCATCCTTAAGGTTTGATCACACTAGTAGGTGTTGAATGATTTTGTATGAATAGTACCGATTGAATTGCATCAAGTGAACTCGGATGATTGATCATTCTTAGAAATAAGGTGCTACATATAGAGATCATCCCCTCACCTTTCCTAGCTCTATAATCCCACTTTCATGGAATCAAATTCACAATTATCATACATGTATTTACTCATATGTCTCTCATAGAGATAGATGATTCCTTAATAATTCACACATGATGGTCCTAGATACCTCGGTGGCATGACTAGATCATTTTAGCTTGTTCTTTGGAGAGATTTGGGTATAATGACAGAGTCAGGATATGATGATCATCAAGTCACTCCTTGAGCTCCACATTTAACCTTTCAAAGTGATGAATCCTTCACAATTAAATTTATTGACCAAGATTAAACTTGGGTGTAAGCATGCTTATGGTACATGGACACCTTTTTTTCTCAAGTTTCTCCTCGTGGAAATGGGTTTCCTCGTCCAGATAGGGGATAAATTCTTGAATTGAATTTTAGGATGATTTACATGTTTTTGACCTCTATACTTCACTGAAACATTAAAAATCTATTCTAAAAATCTAATTATGCCTACAACTCAAAATTTAGGTCCTATTTCATTTTGAACTGGGAGGGGCAACTAAAGAGTTTTACAATACCTAAAGAAATATTTAATCCTTAAATCAATGTTGATTATTACACCTTATAGATTATTATAATAGACTTCCAATGCCTATTTTTTCATCCTAACTCTTTCTATAACTCCTGGAATCATCCAAAGAAGTCAACTTTCACCATTTTAGCTTTCATTCCCTACACTTGAAAACCCGGTCTTAAACAAATTGCTCCTGAATGATATTTTATTTCCTAAACTTTCCTAAATTTACTTAGACATCTTCAATTCTCTCTTAAATCACCCTTAGATTCTTTATATTTTCTCTAAAAAAATTTGAAGGGCGTTCAATTAACTACAAATGGCCAAAAATGGCCATTTTAGGCCTTCTGGAGGAAGTAGTCTCTCATCAAAACTAAATGAGTTGATCAATCACCTTAGAAACTATTCCCTACACAATGAAACATACTGAATGATATTATTAGGAATTTCCTTTGAGCTAGGGTAAATGTTGAACTGATGATAGGTTGTCTAGATGATACAAAGTACCCTGCAATCCTCTTTATATAACTTCAACTCAAAATACAACTTCCCAATTTAACTTTCTCCTTTTCCCTTGTTTCAAGTAGGTCTAATTAGGGTTTGAAAGAAAAATTAAGGGTTTAATGTATTATCACTTGTTTCATCCTTACATCCACCTTTCAACACACCCATACACCTTACTCAAGCACACCTCAATGCTCCATTACTCATTTATCCATCATCTTGCTAGATTTTTAACTTTTGGATTTTTAAGACTCCTTGTTTTCTCAAGCTCTAAAAAATCTTCTCAACTTTGTTTTTCACCTTCACCTTGAATTTTACTCGATATTCTTTTCAATCATCTCACTATGATTACCACTCTTGTAATCACTAACACAAATCACTCAACTCTTCCTCTTTCACTTAAGGCTTTTCATATAAACCCTTACTCTCTCTAGGATTCTTTATGGAACTATGCAAGACAATCAATAGGTCTTCTTAATTAAATTTGTATAAGGATTTTCCCCTGTTCCTCAAGGATTCAAAACATTCTAACACCACTCCCTCAATGATAGATATAACTTCCTTATGACTTTCTTTCCTAAGATAACTATTTCTCAAGGTTGGTCTTGACAGTCATAAGAAATAAGCATGATTGTACATTACTTCCTTTACCTACTAACCACTCAATACTTTGTCCTTATGCCCTGATTTTATGATTCCTTAATTCCCTTAGGCCTTCCTCCAGCTTTTCAGAGGCTCCACCAACTTCAAACACATGGAATAAAGACTATTTTTCTAAAAGTACATCTCTCCTAGCCCTCAAATTGGGCATTAACATTGTTAGACTATATTTGCACATTCCTTTTCTTTTATTCTTATTCCAACCTATACTAGGGATTTTGAAACTCTTGTTATTCTTATTACCTTCCTCCACACTTATTAAGGACTCTACTAGGCATAAGTACTAATTTTTAAAATGAATGTTACACTTTAGGACCTTAAGAATGGGCAAACATAGGTAGGATTGTGAACGTAAATTTAATTTAAGAAATCCTCCTTTAGATGGCTTATTACATTTTTAACTTTTGTAACACCAATTCCTTGTGATTAATGCCCTAAAATAGACTCAAGGATTCCATTCAATCATTATGTTCATGTTACATACTATTAAACTTCTAAAACAAGGTATAGTCTGGTCTGAGTAAGTATTACTATCTATTTTCCATTCCCTGAGGACTGTGAGGGTTCTATGAAGCCTTGAACACCATTATAGATAAGAAGACAACCTAGAACAATATATGTACTCATGAAAATGCTTTGAAAAATAGTATCTAACCTCCAAATATGATATCTCAGTCTGAGAGGACTATGTCACTTAACACCTAAGCCTATAACATACCTAGAGCTAGTTCAAATATTTAAATTATACATTTGGAGGGAAACTCCTATTCTTTCCTATCGAGTCCAAAAAGACTATTATAAGCTATGACCATCTCAAGTGGACCCAAGATACCCCTAGTCACCTAAGAAAGCCAAAATTTATTATTAACAAGATGTTCCTACATCACCAGAGGAAGGATGCACAATGACTGAGAGCCTTATTTTCAATTAAGGGCTTAGTTGTCATGCTTCAAAATTTTCAATTTCTGGATGCTAGTTATTTTTTCCATTCTAGAGCTATTAAAACACCCTTTGAGAGAGTTTAGGAAAGATCTTAAGCATCCATAGGTGATGTCAGAGAATATTGGAAGTTTTGAAGGTAATTTAGGAAGATTTAGGAAATGTTTTATCATTCAAGGACTATCTTGCTCAACATTGGGTTTTCTAGGTGCAAGGAACAAACACTCTAATGGTGAAACCTAACTTCTCTGGAAGATTCCAGAGCTCTGTAAGGAGTTAGAAGGGAAAAAATAGGCATTGGAAAGCTACATAAATCCTCTACATGTTGGAGACATCCATTTTTCTCTAAGGCTTGAAGGTGTCATGAAGAATTTCAAAATAGTGAAGCTTCCATTTTTGGTTCCAAACCAACACTTCACCAATGCAACACTTCATGACACCAAAACAAGGCACTACTAATAAAACTTCATGCTTCTTGATGATTAACACCTCATGTTGACTCCTATGCCACCTAGACACCCTTTTCCATCAATGAAACTTGACATCAATGACATTATGTCCAATACATGTGTTTTGATTTGTTATGTATTATAACTTGGCATTTCATGAGTGC
The DNA here is from genome assembly GCA_018340775.1 of Taxus wallichiana var. yunnanensis. Classification (NCBI taxonomy): domain Eukaryota; kingdom Viridiplantae; phylum Streptophyta; class Pinopsida; order Cupressales; family Taxaceae; genus Taxus; species Taxus wallichiana. The sequence goes on from CM031239.1 coordinate 10,828,849, forward strand.
CTACATTTGAGTAGTTGTTGTTTCCTTTGAGAGTTATGAAGTTTATAAAATCTAATTTTGACACATCTAACACTCCTACAAATGTCAATAAATAATCCAAAAGGCCCCAAAACCTAAACAATGACTATATTCATTGCCAAAATAGACATCGATTGTAGAATTTAAATGCTAAAAGCTTTAGGTTGAATGTTGAAATCTGAAAATTACCCATGTACTTGACTAGATTTATTTATGAAAAACTATCTCCTAAAATGTGACTCATGGACTTGTGAGACTAGTTCTATAAGGTCCAGAGTGACCCTAATTTCTTATATTTACTAAAATAAATTTAAAGTATAAGAAATAATAAAATATAAATAATAATAAATGAAAAAAAAAAATCATAATAAATATAAATATAAAACAAAGTATAAGAAAAAATAAAATATAAATAATAATAAATGAAAAAAATCATAATAAATATAAATATAAAACATTTATTTTTGTAAATAGAAGCATGCCAAAAAAACATATAATGTCTTTACTATACGTAACGTGTACGCATTATAAGCACGTATGAGTTTTGTGTTTTTCATTTTTCAAGGTATGCCTCTATGCTTGGATCTGATTTTTACAAAAAAAGGTAAAATACCTATTCCTTCATAATAATTCAAATTAAAATGATCAACCAATTTAATAAAAATGTGACTACAAGATCAATAAAACTTTATTTTTTTCTAAAAATATTGTTTTTCATTTTTTCGACTAATATAAGGTTTTCATACTAATTATTTTCTAACTATGCCTTTTTTAGCTATTTTTTTGATTTTATACATGTCTATCTTTCATCGTGCATCATTTTTCGACTCATGAAATTTAATAAAAAAAAATTGGCCAAAACTAGAACAAATTCTATACATATTAAAAAAACTATTTTTTTAATATTTTTGAGGTAGTCGGGGGCATGGTCGAGCTCCATTGTTTTTAAAATTTTAAAAAAATTGTATTAGAAAAATCATAAAAAAATCTATCCCAAACTAGATGCTCTTATCTATCTTTCTACTAAAGGGTTTTCAAAAATACTAAATAGTGCTCAAAAAATGGTGTAGGGCACGATCACCGTCTATTATGTGCTTTCAAAAAATAGATCAAATGTTGGTATTTTAGTTCTTTAACCCACTTAAACTCAACCATTTTTTTAAAAAAGCTTAGAAACTAGACTTAAAATGCTATGACTCATGTTCTTATAACATCTTCCAATTTTGAGTGTAACTATTTCAAATAACTTGTAGAAGTTGAAGATTTTTATTTTAAAGAAAAATGTGTCAACTTAAGACCCTATTTTTACCCCCTAACTTTGTTTCTCACCCATATGCCTTATATCACAACTACTCACTCTCTAACATGACCATTTTCTTCTCCGTTGAGAACCTCAACCCATCTTTGCATTCTCTCAATCACTATTTTGAATATAATATAGAAACTTCCACTTTTAACCCCAGGATACTTGGCACTCTTACATATCGAGCTCATCCTCATTACCCCTTTCTACCTTCATGACCTCACCCAATCACTCACGAGACTTGTATCTCCCTACCATGGTCTATCATGCTTCTTACCTCCACACCCTATTTATCTTGTGACTTCTCTCTTCTTGAATCTCCATACGACACACTTTTTATAAAATTTATAAGTCACCATATCAATTAGGCCTATAACTATTACAAATAGAATTATACTCTCTCTGCTTTATACCTTATTCTACTTGATTCCTTCACTTTCTCACCTCACACACATTATTTTCCTAATCCTCTTGAATCAATCCCTTTCTTGGTCAAACTTAGACTCAATTCCATCTTTAATAGTTAATGTGACATGTCCCTCTATATCCATTTCATTATGACAACATATTTACTTCTCTATTCTATAGAAGTAAGTCCCACTCAATGTTTCTACCCATTATTTTTGGTCTCCGACCTTGGTATTGTTAAAATATTACTATAAAGTTTAATATATGCTATAAACTATAGTTTATAATTAAATAAATAGAAATATATAATATTTTTATTTATTTAATATAAACTTTAGGTTATAGTTCTAATTTATTTCTAAAACCAATATATAAAATGGTGTGGGTGCTTCATGAGAAGACAACAAGAAAATTATTTAAATAAGACTTGTGGGTTCAAGTGAGTATGAATTCACGTGAAAACATTTGTAAAATGTAAAAGGGAGAGAAGTGGGTGAAGAAGTTCTTTGGGTCGTAAAATTTTCTCGTGAATGGAAATCTAACTTTCGTCATGATTTTTTACCCTCCAGAGTTTTTCTATGTTAAATATTGGTGTTTGTGTTATATTTAACTATTATGTTTTATATTATATAATAATTTTCAATAGTTGATCAACATTGTAACATTTAATTAGTGTTTAATTTATGGCTCAGACCTTGACATGGTACCAAAGCATAGGTTTAAATATTTTGAAATTAATTAAGGTTCACTTAAATATTTTTAAAGGTGTTGTTTGATGGGTAGCCACAGGCCATTTAAAATGTTCCCCACTCATTTCAAAAGAAATTTGGAAAGCGACAACTTTTCATACACGGGTAATATTTTTTAAAAGATTTTTTTAAGGTTTAAAATTCTCTTCTATGTTTTTAAATGCGTAGGAAAATCAAGTTCCAAATATTATCGGGAAGGTTCCTCGGTTGATACAACATCCATGATGATAGGAATATAAATTTATTTTATTGGCCTAGACATTTAAATAAACCTATGATTTAAAACCTAACTCTACTCCACATTTTATTTTCTAAGTGCCCCACATATGGTTTTTTTATAGTAAAAGTAGGTGATAAAACATTAAACCAATTCCTAACCATCGACATGTGCTACCTTAGCATTTGTTTGGAATGATTAATGGAGTTTGTTTTAAATGTATTGGCCTCTTATGTAATAAATTCCCTTCCCCTCCTAAACCGCCCCATTCAACTATGTCATAGCATATCTTATTTAATTTATTTAACCTAACTCACTCGACCCCTTTCCATATGTCATGGGATGTGGAATTATTAAAAATAATAAATGTTCCCCCTAATTTAAAATCTAAATCTAACTGCTCCACATTTTATTATACTATCAAAGGCAAGTATATTGGCTTCACACCAACAAATATGCATTTTGACAATAGCCAATAAAATACTACCATCTATATTTAAGTGACATCTGACTATAGTTTCATGGTGGAAAATTTATATTTGCTTCAATTTGATTGGTTAATCCCTTTATTCCCTGCAAAATTTGAGGTAACAAATATTTCTTTCTGAACTATAGTTGACAAGATAAATATCTGGCCAACTCTCTAATCATCATTCCCCTGTAGCATTTTCAAAGGGGACATTCGTACCAGAGAAGATGGCTACAGGCCACATCATTCCATCGATCCTTGTAAACTTACGGTTGTGCATCGTTGCTCATTAAAAAATTGGTAGACATTACGCTAGTTAATTAACCCTTCTATCCAACAAATAAACCAATTAACAACCTTCCATATAATTAATTAATCCCCTTAAATAATCCCCATTTCTATCTAGACTAATTAATTATTATTAATTAATTAGCTTCCTCTTCCATTAAATCAATAAATCATCATTTATTTGATTAAATCCCTCTCATAGTCTAAATCATGCTAATTATTCCTCTAAAAATATTCTATAAGCTTGCACACCTATTAATTAATCACTTTGGTTAATTAATAAATCCCCTCAAACCCCATGGGTCACTAAAGGACAAACTAAACTCTCCTAAGGTTGACTCAACCCTTTCTAAACCTTCCTTATCCACAACTAACCCAACCTCTCCATTTATCCCACATGAAGAGGGATGTAGAGATTCTTCTATCCATTGGGCTATATAAGGAGCCCTCCTCCTACCTTTCTATTTACACCTACATTCCTAAATGAGCATAGAGCATACACTATAGCCATTTTATCATCTTTGAGCATTCTTCCATTAGAAGAGCTAGCCTTCTCCATTTCTTGCATTCATCCACCCAAGTTTTGAAGTCATATGGAGATATGTCAAATGGTCTTGTAGCCATGATTTGACAAGACTCCATTCTTAGAAACCTTGGGATTTCAAGCACATAATCAACTCTTTGATTTCTAGAGATCTACATAGGTTCAATCTCATCTCATTTTAGCATTCAATAAGAGATAGAAGTTAATTTGTTTAGCATATTAGCTTGAAATGTTCATTTCATGTTTAATGTAGAAATGTTGATAGGTTAGCTTTGTTTAAGCTCTTAGCATGATGATGCATAGGTTTAGTTTAGCATTGTATTGAAGCTACTAGGTGTTAGTTTCAATTTACTTACATAGCTAACTATTTCATGCATACATATGGCATGCCCGGTGGGACGGGTCCTTAGTCCCTTAACATTCTAGTTCAAATTTTATTGTTATTTCAAGTTTTTGGCTAACCCTTGATATACACATATGGGAAATAATGTTAAATTTCTTAGGATTTTGCTAATATTACATGTGTAGGATCTCATTTAGAGCTTTAATTCTAATGGGTTGTTGTCAATTTTGAGCTAACATACTAAAATTTGGAGTATTTTGAGCTTTTGGTGTCATTGGCCATATTTTGACTACAGGATAGGTGCAGGTACACAAAAACCCAGCAGTAGACACACTAAACTAAACTAGGCACATGCACACATTCCAACATGACACACACACTCTTTTCTCATATACTGTACCTTTTATTTTGTCGAAAAACCTATCAGGTGCCACATACCTACCTAGGCGACATAACCTAACCTGCACACACTCTTTCCTTGGTGCACACACATTCTATGTTTGTACCTATGGTGCACACACACCCATATCTTATCACACAGCATCTCTCTCGGGACGGGCACTATCTGAGTTTCCATACTACCTTTTTAACCTTGGCACACACACCTATACCCTAGCACATGCCCATATCTAGGCATGCATAGGCATCTCTCGGGTGGCGTAGGTGCACTGCAGATCTAGATTTACATAGAGGGGCATAACCACCCTAACCCACACGCACATGCCCTAACCCACACGCGTGCAGGTGCTTTGGTCCGAGTTGGCATATTAATTTCAGGTTTCTAAAAATTTGTTTCCTAAGTGCTAACATCATTGCAGGTTTTATTTTTGCATGGATATGCTAGACTAGACATTGGATAAACCTTGCATGTTTAATTATAAGAGTAAGGTCATGTATGCTCTTCCCTCGTGTCTTTTGGGGTGATCTTGGGAATCAAAAATGATTCTTATGTCTTTTATTGCTTTGAGAATGTGTTGAATGTCCAAATTGAGAAAAGATATATTTCACATTTGAATTAAGTGTTTCCATTTGTTGATTTCTTAGATTTTTGTCACGTATGCTCTTCTCTTGCATCTTAGGGAGATCTTGAGAATCAAAAATGATGTTTATTATTTTCATGGAAAATTACTAATCCATTGTGCAGAACCAAAAATGCTTGTCAAAGAAAAGGTGGAGTTGAAACAAAATTAAACTACTAATACATATTTCCATGTGTAGGTTGCCAAAAGGTGTTCAAGCAAACCACATCCAATTTAAAAAGATAAAAAACACACCACAATCATCACATTGTATTTGTAGGTTCGGATAAGGGTACGCCCCATCCACTTAAAACTAGGACATAACCCCTTTGGCATAAGCCTTAAGCTACAACAATGGGGGTGGTCCTAGGAACCCCAAAGTAGTCCACGCAAGAGGGAACCTTGTGGATGAAACGGGAAGTGCTCCGCACAACCTACTTGACTAGTATTACCATTTGTGAGATTTAGCATCACAAGTCATCCATATCGTGACCCTAGTGAGAGTACATGATGGATGCATTTATTTCCCACTTGTGCTTGAAGGGGGTAAAGTAAATGAGATACTCCAAGAATTAGTCAGTGTGACTTTTCTGGTAAATCGAGCTCACTCTTAGATGACTTGTGACACCTAGTTGAGTGAACCACCTAGGAAGCTATCTTTGACCAGGAGCCAACTTGGACCACATCAAAGCCAATTTGAGTTGAGAGCTATTGTTCATCACGAAACATGTGAAGCATTACTTTTTCTTAGTTTTTCACTTTCCCTAAGGTGAGGTAAAACTCTGCCAAAGTGAGGCCAACATTTTTCAACCCCAATTGATCTACTTCCTTCACTTTCTTTTGACACTTTGTTGATCAAAAGAAGAGTGACTACCTTTGTTATCAATTGATTGTTTCACCACTTTTTGTCCATTTACACCCATCCATGTTTGTGGTTGGGTTGTTAAACATCTAAAGTGTGTGGAGACATTTTTATATCATTGGTAGCCTTTTTGATCTTGATACCCAAGTCAAGATCATCATCGTAGTTAGGCTTGGTTCATCACTTTGATTCTCCTTTGAATGGTTATCTTGTTTATATCGTGTCACTACAATTTTGGTATTTACGTCTTGTTTCTTGTAAACTTGACCTAAATATCTATATTGTAAGGTTACACTATATACACTTTAACAATTCCTAGGTATACTATCACTTTAGTTTGATTTCAATTATTACCTCGATTCTAAAGAGTGTTAAGTGTTACCACTTGTGCATGTTATATCAATATCATCTTGATATCAATACCTTACTTTCTCACAAATTTTGGTTAACATATCTTGGTGAAATTGTTGTGTCACTCACAATCATAACTGACACCTTTTGGAATATAGGTCTTGATTGAATTTGGGCTTTCTTCTAGTATACTTTGTTTGGAGGTCACATTAACTTCTTGTTATTACTTACGCCTTGTTCATTTCTTTGAACTCGACATAAGTAGGGACATTTTGTTAATCATCATACGACACCAACTACCTTTTCAAAAACAAATTTAGGAAGTACTTCATTTGATTATTTGGTTTGAAACTCAACATTGTGTGATTGATTCTTGCTTGGCTCATTCATTTAAGAGAAAATCATTGTGTCACATTGGTTCTTTGACATTCATAACATACCTTAATTTCTTGACATTCTTTTTCACTTAGGTTTGATAAAAATATTTGAACACATTCACAGATACCTTAGTGAAACTATTACACATCATGGCTCCTAAAACAAGATTAGGACTCAAAAATTAGGCTTTGGAAGCAAGACAAACACAAACTTGGGAAGCCTCAAACAAACAAGGGTCAAACCCTTTTATTGGCCATGATCTTGGGCCTTTATTCTCCATGGAGAAAGAAGTAGAAGAAATGATAGATCATAGTGGTGATGAGTTGGAATCACCACATGCGGAGTTTGATTTCACCCCACCTTGTTAGATGAATTCCTTTTTAGAAACAAGGATCGGGTACTAGCACAAGTTGTGGAGTTAGGGAGCCAGAATGCCTATCGAACAAGAGATAATCCCACCTACAAAATGATGCTAATGAAGAGGAGAACCTCTTATTAACATGGATGATATCTTAACACATGGACATGCTTCTACTTCTAACATGGGAAATGATAATGTAGTGGGATATAGAATACCTTTCCTTAAAGTACCACGTAAAGTCAGAATAGAACACAAAAATGTTGAACAACCTCCACAACATGAAGAAGAAGAGGAACCTCTCAAGAAGAAGTCACTATTCAACAAAAAATTTGCAACCTTAGTCAACAATTAGCTTTGTTAACATCTCATGTACAAAAAGAAACAAACAAGAATGTACAAAAAGACAAAACCTAAGGTCAAAATTAGTGAACTTCAAATGGACAATCAAGGAGAGAGACAATATGGAACATCAATCATATATATATCCCTTTCTCCTACCAAAGAACAATTACTCACTCAAGAAATGCAATCTATGAAAGTGACACTTACAAGCCTCCAAGAGAGTACTATGGGGAATAGCAGAAAATATCAATATGAAGAGCTATGTCCCCATCCATTTGATAAAACTATGATGCTTCAACCCTTCCCTAAAAAGTTTGACATGCCAAAATTTGACAAATATAGAGGGAAAGGTGACCCACGAGACCATGTAAAATATTTTTACATGGCATGCCAAGAAGTGGCCTACAATGACAATTACCTCATACGACTCTTTCCAAAGAGTCTAGGGGGCCAAGCCTTGGAATGGTTCACTCACTTACCTCGTGGGTCTATTTTCACATGGCCTAAACTAGCAGAAAGGTTTGTATGACACTTCTCATACAACATAGAAAGTGACATAACCATGGCGGACTTGTGTGGCACTAAACAACATCCTAACGAGACATTTTCTAGCTTCTACTGCAAAAAGATGGAGAGGGATAGCCAATCACTTCCCTTGTGCATTCCTAAAAAATAGCTAGTGAGTATCTTTGTGCCCAATCTCAACCCAGACATCACTTTTCATCTACAAATGCATTGTGTTCACACCTTCAAGAGGTTATTGAAAAGGGAATTCAAATAGAGAAATCCCTTATTGCCAAAGGAACCATTAAATCACACTCTAAGGATAACCAAAATGCAAAACCTACGGAAAAGCTGAAAATATTTAACAAAAACAAGAACGTGGTGGGAGATGGAATCATAGATTCCAAATGCATACAAATGGTTCAAACTGGTCAACCTTTTAAACTAACCAAAGGACCTATTCAACCACCACCTAAATGTAGAATGTTCACTCCTCTCAATGAGCCTTTGTTGGCCATATTGAAGCAATTGGATGCAGCTCACATGGTGACTTATCCCATGACACAACCCTTTGATGAAAATGCTCCAAAACCATCATGGTACAAAGAGCATGACTATTGTGAATTACATCGTGTCAAGGGACACAAAATAGAAAATGTCTATGACTTCATCACTACATCCAAGACCTCATCGACAATGGGGAGATAGAAGTGGATACCCCGAGAAAAACTCAGATGCCAAAATGAAAAGATGGGAATATTCAAAGAACCATTCCCTAAACATGGTAAGTCAGATGAGAAAAATCCGGATCGAGGAGAGTCATCCCAGAGTTACAAAGTGAAAATTATCTATATACCAAGAAGGACAATAATCATTATGATTCACTCATTGGATGTATCCACTCTCCTAGTGACCATGTGAACACCATTCGAATCAAGGGAAAGGATTGCATGTATGCAATAACAAGGTGCCCACCTCATGATTCTTGAACCCTCTCCATCGACCCCACAAGATGGTAGGTACAACCTCTTAGAACAACTTGAGAAGACATCTAGCCAAGATTTCAATCTTGGATCTTCTCAAAATATCAAATGTACATAAGGACATCTTGTACAAAACTCTTCAGGGGTCAGGAGTGCCACTAGAAGTAGACCATTCACATCTTCAAGCTGCGGTGGCCAACATTGTACCAACTGAGTACATCTCTTTTAATCATAGGAGATCCCTATTGAAGATCCAACACATAATCTCCCCTTATATATTGAGGTATTCATTACCCACCAAAAGATAAAATAGGTGCTTGTGGACAATGGATCAGGGCTGAATATATGCACATTGAAATTAATTAAGCAACTGGGACATACAAAGAAGATCTAGAGTCCCACATCATTACCATAACCACTTACGACAACAACATGGAAAGGGAATCAGCTGGCACAATCACATTACCCATGGAAGTAGGACCCACTTGTCATCAAATGAAGTTTCATGTATTGGACTTGGAACTTCCATACAATATGCTTCTTGGTACCATGGATTCATGCCATGCAGGCCATGCCATCAACATTCCATCAATGCATCAAATTGAAACATGAGGGACACACTATCACAATACAAGGAGATCTAGAGCCCTTCGCTCACTACAGAGCTCTCAATAGTTTTTTTACGTAAGGGTGCCTATACATGTCCCTCTCTGTTATATAGTTGTTCCTCTTCAATCTGAAGCCATGGAGTCATGAGTAGATTCAAATTCCCTAAGTTCTTGCACCCGTGAGGCTTCTACATCAACTTCTCCTTTTGATTCATGGGAGATGAAGGTTCTAGAATATGGTTGTGGAGAGTATAATGTGCAACAAGCTCTTTTGGTTTTAGACCTATCATTGTCACCTAAAACTAGAGGCCGACCCAACTATCATTTTAGATGGCCTAGAGATGAGCAAACTATTGGGTCATTTTTACCTGGGGGTTACTCATTTGAAGAGAAATTGTTGGACCCACCTATGACTTGGGTCCCAGAAGATACTCAACCAACTTGCTACCAAATCCTTGAGTATGAGAAGTCTAGTCTAGCAAATGATGTATTCCATGGGCTACAAGGGTCTAGGATGTGGAAAGAATGAGAAAGGACCGAGAGAACCAGTTCCTCTTCCACATTTCAAGATGGAAAGATATGGTATCAACATTCACCCTATGGATCACACCCCAATGATCAAGATGCCACTTGTTCTTGAGCATGAAGATAGCTCTGATTATTTAGATAATGACATAAATTCCCACTATAGCCAATACGAGGATCTTTCCTCCACGAACCTATTCATGGATACCGTATCCTTACCATAACCCCTACTAAACCTAAAATTGACCTTGTTTACCCTTTCCTTGTCGAATGGGACCAAAAACATCACGTACCACTGGATCTCTTTGAAAATGATGAAGCCATTGTAGAATTCATGGGCATTCGAGATACAATTCGATTGAGACCATAAGAAAGGTTTCTACATTGACTTAGATACCTACTACGTACTTTGGCAAGGAAGCTTGAGCTTTGTGGTCAACAAAACTTAAGAAAAAGTGAGGGAAAAAGTTCCAATGAAAAGCCTCGGCAAAAAAAAAAAGTCCAAGTCACACAATGAAAACCTCTTTGAGGCGTTGGCTGAAAAACAAGTGAAAAAATCAATGGACAAGAAAAGTGACCACACCAAGGGTGAAAATCTCATAGAGACACCCTTGGAAGAAGATCTCAATCTTCCTCCCAATCCTACGCATATGGAGGATTTGTCAAAAATGCTAGTGGAAGAAACCATTGATGTGAATATTGGAACAGAAGATGATCCAAAGATAGTCAAACTAGGAGCTTCACTCTCAAGCATGAACAAAAAACATTCACCATGCTTCTACAGGGAATTTGTAGATGTATTCACATGGTCCTATAAGGATATGTCGGGCTTGGATCCAACTTTGGTAGTGCATAACCTAGTAGTGCATGCAGATGCCAAGCCCATCAAACAAAATCTCAGAAAAATGCATCCATGGGTGGCTCTTCTAGTTAAAGAAGAGCTAGAAATATTGCTAGTGGTGGGCTTCATTAGACCTATTGATTACTCAAAATGGATATCAAACATAGTCCCCATACAAAAAAACTATCAAGATCAGAATCTATGTATGATTTTAGAGACATTAATAAGGCATGTCCAAAAGATGATTTCCCATTGCCCAATATTGATATGATTGTTGATTCAACTACAGGATATGAAATGTTATCTCTTATGGATGGATTTTTAGGCTATAATCAGATCAAAATCGTAGATGAGGATCAACACAAGATGACCTTCACAACCCCTGGGGGACTTTTTGTTATCAGGTAATGCCCTTTGGCCTTAAAAATGCAGGAGCAACTTATCAAAGGGAAATGACCATGATTTTCCATGATATGATTCATGACATCATGGAAGACTATGTGGATGATATCCTCGGGAAATCCAAGACAAGAGTAGATCACCTTAAGATTTTGTGGCGTATCTTTGAATGCTACTGGGAATACAAAGTCAGATTGAATCCAAAGAAATGTGTGTTTGGCGTACTTATCGGAAAGTTTCTTGGATTCATTGTATCACGAAGAGGGATTGAGGTAGACCCAACTAAAGTTACCACCATTACTAAAATGCCTCCTCCCAAAAACATCAAACAACTACACAACTTGCAAGGAAAGATACAGCCATCCACCACTTCATTTCCCAACTTGCTGAAAAGTGTCATTCATTCACCCATCTACTTAAAAAGGATGTTGCCTTTATTTGGGGACTAGAGAAACAACAACAAGCTTCACCTTGCTTAAGAATACTTAGCCAATCCACCTTGTCCTCATGCCTCCAACTCCCGGTGAGCCACTCTCTATGTATATTTTTGCTACTCAATTTTTATTGGTGCGTTGCTTTCTCCCAATATGACCTCGGCCATAAAAAAAGAAAATTTGTGTACTATCTCATCATCACTACTCTCATTTTATTATGAGCTCAACTACCCTCAGATTGAAAAATCTTGTTTGGCTTGTAGTTTTTACCTTCCAAAAAATTTTCCATTACCTATTAAATACTAAAACCAAGCTTATATCCAAAGTTGACCCACTTAAAGTACCTATTGTCAAAACCACCCTTACAGGTAGAATGGCTAATTGGATCATTCTACTAAGTGAATTTGACATTGAGTATGTACATCAAAATTCGGTAAAAGGACAAGTACTCACCGATCAATTAGCGCAAAGCACCATTACTTAGGAAATAGAGCCTTGTGAGTCTTGGATCTTCCAGATGCTTCATTAATGTATATTGAGGAATCTATCATGTGGAAAGTGCACTTTGATGGATCTTTTACTTTTCATGGTTCAGGGTAGGTGTGGTATTAATTACTCCTTCAGGTGACCCTATACCTCAAGCTTTTCACCTTGGTTTTCCTTGTACAAATAATATTGTGGAATATGAGGCACTCATCATTGGGATGAAGAAATGGAAATCAAATGGGATATCCATCATGTTAAGATCATTGGTGATTCACAATTGATCATCAAGCAAGTTAACGATGAATATAAAGTCAAGGATGAGAAACTCATCCCCTACAAAAAATTGGTGGAAACTTTGAAAGAGTATTTTGTGTGTATCACATTCGAGCAGATTCCAAGAGCACAAAAATAGATCCACAGATGCTATGGAAACCATAGGTTCTATGCTATGAATTCCACCAGAGAGAAATGATATGCCATTTTTTGTTGAGAATCTACACCAGCCTGCATATGACATGCCAGAATCATGTTTGGCTTGTGAAGTTGTTGGTCCCTATTCCCCATGGTATGTGCACATCTACACCTATCTTAAACACAACACCTTCCCTCCTAACATCTCCCATTCTGAAAAAAAAATCCTTATCCACCAGATAGCCCATTACACCCTCTTAGGAGATATGCTCTATCATCATGGCTACGATGGGAATCTGTTGCATTGTCTAGATGTAGAAGAGTCAGTCCAAAGTGATTAAAGAGGTACATGAAGGGGTGTGTGGTGCCCATACAAATGGAATGGTTCTAGCTAAGAAATTGTTGAGAGTAGGCTATTATTGGCCTACTATGGAAACAAAACTACTGCAACTATGTGAGGAAATGCATACTATGTCAAAAGTATGGAAATTTCATCCATGCACCATCACATTATCATTGCAACCAATCACAACCCCATGGCCATTCTCCAAATGGGGACTAGATTTAATAGGAAAGCTCACCCCTACCTCATCTGATGGTCATACTCACATCATCACAACTATGGAAATATTTCACTAAGTGGGTGGAGGTTGTTCCTTTGACTTATGTTACAGAGCTCATATTTCAAAGTTTATCATGAATCACCTTATCTTTCGGTATGGCATTCCTACGGCCATAGTTACTGAAAATGGAAAATCATTCAAGAACAAATATAGTGAAGGACCTTTGTCATCGATTTCAAATAAAATTGAAGTGGTCTACCATATTATCCACAAGGTAATGGGTAGGCTGAAGCCACTAACAAAACATTGGTTCAATCATGGAAAAGATGGTGAGTAAGACAGTCACAATTGGCATTTGTAAAATTCACCCAACCCTTTGGGCTTATAGGACCTCCATTCACACTCCTACTAGTGTGACACCCTATTCCCTAGTATTTGGAACCAAATCCATCATCCCATTGGAAATTGAGCTTCCTTCCTGAGAATATCTCTTAGGGATTATCTGGACAAGGATGAGGATTACAGAGTGGCTGGTGGCAAAATTAGAAACTCCTGGATGAAAAGCGTATCCACACCCTTAACCATCTCAAAGTGTATCAGAAAAAGTCTCCAAAAATTACAACAAAAGGATCATACCTCATCAGTTTGAGGTCGAGAGATTTGGTCATGAAAGAAAATCAGTTCAACACAAGGGAAAAGAGAGAAGAAAGGAAAGTTCAAACCACATTGGTTAGGACCTTACATCATTATGGCCAAATATGGTACGGGAGCATACAAACTTGCCCATCCCAATGGTGATGAGCTCTCAACCTATGAATGCCATGCACCTTAAGTGGTTCTATGCTTAAACATGGCACAAAAATAAAAAAAAAAAAAAAAAAAAGAGTAAAAATGATCAAAATACAAAAAAATTAAAATAAAAAAAAGAAAAAGAAAAAAAAGAAAAAGTCATCCATATGTGAAAACCACAATTGTGGCACTTTGGATAGGTCCCTTGGTGAAAAATAGTTTCTGGCACCTTGGGAGGATTCATTGTTCACAAGCATCTTGCATCTGGAGGGTACTTTTACTTAGCCTAGGGCTAGTTCCACGCCTGCATCTGAGATTCCTATGAACCTATCCTGTCAAGCCTTGATCCAGATTTTTCTCCTCTTATAAATCAATGTGAAGGGATGGTCTTTTTATATTCCCCATCTAATGTTGGGGGCACTTCTGTGACTTCACCTTCCTATTTATAAACACGTGGCACCTGCCCTTGTATATTCTCCATCTAATGCTAGGGGCATCCACATTTCTCTGGTTACCTATGCATAGCTTCGAAATTTAGAAAATCACAAAAACATTCAAAAATGTTAGAAAATCACAAAAACATTCAAAATGTTAGAAAAAAATCACAAAAAATCAAAAATTTAAAAATCACAAAAACAATAGAAAATTGTTTCAAAAATCACAAAAACAATAGAAAATTGTTTCACAAAATCAAAAACAAAAAAATTGTTTCAAAAATCAAAAATAATAAAAATGTTTCAAAAAAACAAAAAAATAATAAAAATTGTTTCACAAAAGAAAATTGTTTCACAAAAAAAAAAATAGAAAAGTGTTTCACAAAACAATCTTACAAAAACATAACTTTAGTTTACTTACTTTATCTTGTTTCTTTCTTTGTTTGTGTACATTGTTTTCTTGTATAGTTGTTGTTGTTTGTTTACATTTGTATAGTTTGTTTCTTAGACATACTTTGATAAGATTCATCTTTTCTTGCTTAGATTAGATTCATTCTTACTTGTACATATGAAGTGTGTTTTTGCATGCTTGTAAATAATTGTACATAGTTGTGTTAATTCATGTTGGTTAGCACTATTGTATATTTGGTTAATTTTGTTAACATTTGATTGTGTTTTTGCTTGTCATGTACATAGTTTTGTTATCACATCATCATATTTCCATCAATATCATCACATCTAACATCATCTATACATCATATATAAATAAAAATCTAAGTATACATCATACATGAATGCTAAGCTAATCATCACATATCGTATCATCAAATGGGGGCAAGAGGGATCACAAATATCAAAATCTATCCCCCCACACCAATATCATCATGTCATCCCATCCACTAATCTAAAAGCATCACATGTACAATACAAATTGATATCATCTATGGATCTATCATATCAAAATCAAACACATGTGGTACAAACATCTCAACTATCATCATGATACATACAAAGTGTGAAATCAAATCATATAACATCATGACACATCCATAATCCATGTAATCAATCATCAAAAAATAAATAAATCCATCATCTCATAACAATTGTGCCACATCAAAATGTCCATGTATACAAGTATAAAATGTTTGTCTCAAAAGAGATATACATCATCGATACAAAATGGGCCATCAAAGGGCACAACTCATAAATGCCTTCATCAAGAGGCACATAAAAAATGTTATACATCATCAAAAAAAAAAGCCTCATCAAAGCCTTCATCAGAGGCATGCATCAAAAACTAGTACATCATATACAACTGTCAAGAATGATAAACACCTTCATAAGAGGTATGTATATCATGATACAAGTACAATCAATGAATACAATGAGGTCATGGCTGACTAGAACCCTCAGATGGACTGGATGGTAGTCAGTGATGAAGTGGAGGAGGAGGACCCATAACCTATGTCTCACACGGTCCTATAGGCTACCCTCATGGCTGCTCCACTGATGCATGAGGCCTCTCTGATCTCATCGATCCACTCAACTTGGCTATAGGTAGGTGCCCATTGACCAGCTAGAACTACCTCATAATATAATGATCGATAATAGGAGGCTCTTCCCTCCATCAGTAGCCAAGTCTCTGATGAGTGTGAGTTGTGT
Organism: Taxus wallichiana var. yunnanensis; assembly: GCA_018340775.1. Classification (NCBI taxonomy): domain Eukaryota; kingdom Viridiplantae; phylum Streptophyta; class Pinopsida; order Cupressales; family Taxaceae; genus Taxus; species Taxus wallichiana. The sequence goes on from CM031239.1 coordinate 10,845,140, forward strand.
ACCATTTGTCCCATCTATGTGTTGTCAAAAGATGCTACCTCTACTGATAGCCATGCAACCTCGGCTTGACCCACTGCTCACTCTCTTCTGCACACGAAGCTGAATCTCTCTCTCAGCTATCACTAGTATAGCTAGGTCTCTGGTCTGGCTCTGTGTAGTAGGCTCATCACCCCAAGCCATCCGAGTGGCCATCTAGCGTATCTATCTGGAAATGTGTAGAACCATCTCCCCCTAGCCCTTGGCTCGGCCTGTCCTCTCTCTTGTCACAACCAAATGTGAGATCGGGCTGATCTCTCTCTCTTTGTCATCACTTGCTTGCTTGCTATTTCCATAGCCAGCTAGCTATGCCTCCTCGACATCTCCACCTCCTAGCTCGGGGTAACCTCGAAGCACCACAGAGCCTATCCTCATCCTAGCCTATCCTGTCCTATCCATGGGCCTATCCCTGATCCCATAATCTAGGCCTCGGACCTGTGCATGACCTATGCCTGCCTGCACCTTGCCTCTGTTGTCCCCCTCGTCCTGCCCTATGTCCCTCCTGATCCTCTATCTACCTCCTCATCTAGGATCCTATACTTGGACCCTTCCCATCATGTCATTGACCATCAAAAGGATCATCAACATGACCTACACCTACATCATCATCATCACTACTATATGGGACCTCGGGTGGTGCTCAAATACCTACTCCCCATGCCTCATCTGATATAGTCAAGCACCACGAAAAAATGGGTCACATACTAGGCCATGTAATCTGGTGTGGTGCCTGGGTCTCTAACCTATCGGGTAGGGTCCCAAACCTATGGTACCACCTAAAAAGCTAGCCCTAGCTCGAACTACTATATACATGGCCCCATGGTCCACCTCTCTACATCACTAGTGAGCATACCACATATCGGGTTGAGGGATGCCTTGAACCCTACCCAACTATCACTGACATCGGTCTACCCTATATATATCTCAGTAATATAGTTATGGCTGCCAAGAAGAAAGTGCTCTACCACATAGACGCTAAGCTCTACTCCATCCTCGGGCCATTGTATGTGTCTATAGGGCCTCCAGATGATGTCTCTCTCTAACAGCTCATCAAAATCTCATGGTAGTAGTAAATGCTGCCTAGGTTCCCTCGTACATCATCTCCCACAGAGACCCATGCCATAATGTCAGCTCCTCCGAGCTCGGGTGTGCAACACACCTATGGGGTGCCCGATCACTATATGGTCCCAGGACCAGATCTGTAGTAAAGACATTGGCCCCACCTTTCGATGGTAAGTAATCAAGTGCAGATCCCAGTATAAATGTGCCAGTATGCACTAGCCCCAACAATATCACTCACCACTAAACAATCCATGTACTAATGTGATCAATCCCATCGAAATGATGTCCCTATCTTATCAGTGAGTAAGAACCCACTGATAAGAGCCATCAAGTAAAGTGGTCCCTCAGTGAAGAGTCGATCAGCTATACAATCATGTAAAGACACTTGTCATACCCTCATGGGGTATCTCATCATAGCCAAATAGTCACTAATCACCACAGTAATCCACCAAAATCACTCATATACTCAATCATCGAGCCTACAATGGGAACACATAAAATCTGCCACACATCCTCTAGTGTGATGGTCATCTCTCTGTGGGGAGCCTAAACACTTGGCTCTCACTTGTGCCACCACTCAATCAAAGTGGTCAATAGGCCATGGTCTAGGGTAATCGATGGCATCCATGCTACATAGCCTAAAAACCACCACCTCTCAGTAGTATCACCATCATCACGCGATGGTCTCATCGGCACATGCTCCCCTCCATCTCAGCTATGCGAGTGTGTCACTCTCACATCTGTAATGCTGCAACCATCTCTCTCTAAAAAACATGGCATGTGTTAGACACTAACAATTCTTCTAAGTTCTTCTATTGTTCTTCTATCCTCCGCTAAAATTTTATTTTTCTTCTAAGTGTCATTTTTTTTTTGGCATTTTTCCTCTTATTCATCTCTTTTAGGTGCCTGCATGCCCTTTTGGGCATGTGCACACCTTGTGGCATGTGTGCCCCTTTTTGCACATGCACATGCACATGCATGCATCCACCTCAGGTGCACTTGTGCATGTTTTTCCATGCTTTTCATGCATGTGCATGCACGTGTGTGTGTGTGTGTGTGTGCATGGTTTTGCATGCTTTGTGTGCATGTGCATGTACATGTGCATGTGTGCATGTGCATGCGCATATACACTTTTTTGGGGTATGCACATGCATGCACACATTTTTTGTAGTGCTGCGTGTGTGCACACATGCACTTTAGGGGTACTTGCTACCACCATAGGGGCTGCCCCACACATGCATGCTATATACCCTACTTCTAGACTAACTAATTAAAGCATTAATTACACATTAAATGCAAAATTGATGAAGTAGGTCAAGCTACTCATGAAGAAGCCATCGTTTATGTGTCGGTGTACTCCCAACTTGGTCAACGGTGTCTCTCTGGGGGGCATCCTCTCACCATCATCCTCATCACTATCGGGGGTCTCATGGTAAAATTTTGGCAGTGGTCGGTAAAAAATGAATTGGTCATGATGATTTACCCCCTGGTGGGGTATATTAAACCATTCTCACTCGGCCATGATGCCTGGAAGACTATTTTGACCATCATTGTTGTTGCTCTAACTCTTCTTCTACTCACCGTGAATAATTATTTTATTTAAATAATTATTTTTCTTTCTTTTTTTCATCATGTTGGGGCATTCTTTTCCATCTAGTACTCATTTCTTTCTTCTCACTAGGACAATTTTATTGCTCCTAGGTGATATCCCTTCTTCTACACACTCCATCGAATAATTATTTTTTATTAAATAATTATTTTATTAATTTTTCCATTATGTTGGGGCATTATTTTCCACCTGCTGCTTCTTTCTTCTCCCTGGGGCATTTCTTTTGCATCTGGGAGATTCTTGTTGATTCTTCTACTTTCTTCTACATCTAACCCATCAAAAAAAAAAAAAAAAAATAAATATATAAAAAAATCAAAAAATCCAAAATCCAAAAAATTTTTTCAAAAATTCTCCAAAAATCCTAAAAATTGTAAAAACTCACAAAACTAGGTAAACCAACTCATAGCGGCTGAAACTTGTGTCTTGCACATGGTATTATTTCCATATCTTGTTGAAATTTCACATCTTCATAGATCAAATGACTCACATGATCATCATATTTACAACCATTTACAAAGCTAGCTTGCTTTGCTTCATTAGTACTCTGGGGCACATATAGTTGTCTGGTATTGTTTTGTAGCACACTACACTTTCATTGGACCCAGTGTCCTTCATCATCTTCCCTTGCATGTATCCTTTCTCGGGGCATCATTTTTAACCCTTTTCATCAATCATGAACATTTGGGGATCTTCATCTTGATAAAAAACATTTGTACAACCATCTTGACCATTGTTGGTTGGAATATGTGTGTTTGTACTTGTTTTCCTATTAAATGAGCTTGTTTCCTTCTCATATTGCATTGCTTTTTGTATGTTGCATTGAGTGGGTGTTTTTAGCAATGGAAAATATTCATAGTATGGATTTTCATGTCATCCTACTTTTTTTCATATGCTTATATTTTTAATAAGGACCGATGACGTAGATCTTTGGCAATATGATGACAATAAAGTTGTTTCAATACACTGGATGAAAGCTTGCTCTTTTCTTTCCATCTTCATTCCTCCTCTACATCATTCTCCTATCAACACTATTCTTCTTATTCACCTGGGGCATCCTGCTCCTACCCATTCTTCTATTTCCTTTCTCTCACCTTTTTCGATCATCGATCGCCTTCTTTCATCACCCCATCGACACTCGAGGGGGCATCTCTCACTTCTACTAATTTTTCTTCTACGCTTTCAAAATTTATCTATCTACTATCTTTGAAGTGGCATCACTTACACCACCCCAAAGAGGGGAAAATGTAGACACCTATAATTTAACTTGAGAAATTTAAATACTTAAATTGCACTAATTATCCTCTTTCCCACAAATTGACGACATATCATCAATATAGCACACTTCCTCTTCTATCACCGTTAATTAGCTACATTACGCTAGTTAATTAACCCTTCTATCCAAAAAATATACCAATTAATGACCTTCCATTAATTAATCTCCCTTTCTATCTAGACTAATTAATTATTATTAATTAATTAGCTTCTCTTCCATTAAATCAATAAATCATCATTTATTTGATTAAATCCTCTCTCATAGTCTAAATCATGCTAATTATTCCTCTAAAAGCTTCTATAAGCTTGCACACCTATTAATTAATCACTTTGGTTAATTAATAAATCCCCTCAAACCCCATGGGTCACTAAAGGACAAACTAAACTCTCCTAAGGTTGACTCAACCCTTTCTAAACCTTCCTTATCCACAACTAACCCAACCTCTCCATTTATCCCACATGAAGAGGGATGTAGAGATTCTTCTATCCATTGGGCTATATAAGGAGCCCTCCTCCTACCTTTCTATTTACACCTACACTCCTAAATGAGCATAGAGCATACACTATAGCCATTTTATCATCTTTGAGCATTCTTCCATTAGAAGAGCTTTCCTTCTCCATTTCTTGTATTCATCCACCCAAGTTTTGAAGTCATATGGAGATATGTCAAATGGTCTTGTAGCCATGATTTGACAAGACTCCATTCTTAGAAACCTTGGGATTTCAAGCACATAATCAACTCTTTGATTGCTAGAGATCTACATAGGTTCAATCTCATCTCATTTTAGCATTCAATAAGAGATAGAAGTTAATTTTTTAGCATATTAGCTTGAAATGTTCATTTCATGTTTAATGTAGAAATGTTGATAGGTTACTCTCCGCATAAAGAAGGCTTGTGTCTTCAAATCGTTTGTAACCATGGATTTTAGACTGGAATTTTAAATGGAAATAGGTGGGTTTTCTTTCCTTGTCATCGCCACACTAAATAGGGACCTTGTAAATGTGGGTATGCTGATATAGTTTGAAATACCATGCTTGGATTTTATATGGATTTCACAAATCAAGTAAGTAGTAGAAATCTTGATTTCGAAGAATGTTAATTAATGGTTTTAATGGTATTTTCCAGTCAATTACCATATATTCGCTGTTAATCGACACCATAAAATTGATAAGACCTATCATCATTGGATTCTAGTTATTTAAGGTAGAGATGTTGTGTTGATTTGGTTTTCTGAGATTATCTATATAGTTTCAGAGAGAAACATTGGTTATGAAAAAGTGTTTCAGGTCAAGTTTAGTGGTTGATTCATATTCACTTAGCATTGATTGTTTAACATAGCTACTATTATTTTCAAAGATTTTTATTCTTACCGGGTAGTATTTAGTTGAATTGATGTCTGTGTATCTTTGGAAGATTTTTGTTTGGGAAAAGCTAATTTTGTGATTATTCCTTAAGTATCCAAGTCTATAGGAGATATATATTTGAAAAAGCCAGATTTCCACAAGAACCCTCTGTTTGCAAAGTTTAGGTTTCCATTCCCATTACAGAGGGTGATTATGACAATAGACCCATCCATTCATGTGCATCAGCTCAAACTGCAAGACCAGTTCCTAATATTTTCCTCTAATGGCTTATGGGAACAAATAACTGACAAAGAAGCGGTTGTGACTGTGCCAAAAATTTGTGCACGGTACGGTTGAGTCTTTCACAAACTTATTTTTATGAACATTAAATATATGAAGAGGCAAGCCATTACTTTGTTCATTCTCTGAATATGTGCTATGAATCTGCAATTAAAATGTGTTAATAGCTTTCAATATTTAGCACATGGTTAACACATGTTCATTCATTGTTTAAACATCCACATATTATCCCCAACTTGCAGGGAATAAAAAGGTTAATTACAATTGCTCTTGACGAGGTCTCAAGAACACTCAAATAGGCATGCCGCATCGCTTCCATGATGATATTACTGTTATTGCAATTTATTTGGACCATGAATTGCTTAATGCAAAGTCAAAGTTACATTTGAGATCTAAGAAAGGCTTTGACAACACATCTCTTCTAGTAGATATATTTTCTTCGGCTGAAATGGGAGCCGATGAATCTTCTTCATTGTTCTGATGTCCCATGAAATAAATATAACTACATCACTTTAATCTGCACATTTATTCCTGTACGTATATTTTCTTTGGCTGAAATGGAAGTGGGTGGACATTCTTTGCAGGTATTTCTATTTCTCCTCCTTGTCTTTTCCAATATACAACATATAAAATGAAACTTACATTTTAAACATGTAAGTCATATGCAATAGTTATTTTAAATATTTGCAACTACCTCATTCTGTTTAAACATCAAAAAACACATTTGCATGCCCACCTAATTTAATGTTGCACACCAAAATTCTTACAAAATTGCTTTCATTTACATTTCATCCACATATTTCTAGCTACAATTTTCTTCTCCACACCCCTCAATGCATCTCGTTCAGAATTATTTTCCATTTCATGGCCTTGTTTCCTAAGGGCCCCACATATGGTTATTGTTTTATAGTAAAATTATGTGATATAACTTTAAACCAATTCCTAACCATTTGACATGTGTTACATTAGCATTGGTTGGAATGATTAATGGATTTTTATAAATTTATTCACCTCTTGTGTAATAAATTCCCTTTCCCCTCCTAAATCACCCCATTCAACTATGTTATAGTATATCTTATTTAAATATTCTATTGAAGGATCAGTTTTAATGCATGGTTTGTGGGATTTTTTTTTGCCATATGAGTTGGAGTGGTTAATGGCATATTTGCATAGTTTATTTAAACTTATATACCATAACCTCCCCTCATAGCACTTAACATATATTAGTTAAATGTTGATATGGCATAAATAAATGTGATTAACTAAATATTTCTTGGTTGTGGTAAATACCATGTTGTGACGTTGGCAACATAAACCACATCTCTTGCGTTGGTAAATTATTTAGATTTGAATGGTCCGCATGATCTTCCTAAGTTGGTGAAACATCACGTGGTGGCATGAAATATGTTGTTGGCTTATATAAAATATGTTGACTTGGCCACTCTGAATACATTGTTTCTAACATATGCACTTATGTTTTGGTCTTTGTTATATGTGGCCGGGATTTAACTATTGTAGAAAAAAATTATTAGTATTTTAAAAGCTTAAGTTAAACTTAAATTAATATATTGTTATGCAAATAAGTGTAATGATGTTTAGGCAACCTAGTAATGAACATTGTACTATAAACTATGCAAGTTCTTGGGTCAAACCCTTCCACTAATTTTTTATAAGGATTTTTTCTCTCAAATAATTTGCCTGTCACAAACTCAAACTCAAACTCAAACTCTCTCTCTCTCTCTCTCTCTCTCTCTAATTGAATTTTCAATTTATAAGATTTTAACCAATAATTATTTTGTCAGGAGTTTTTTTTAGGGATTATTTTTTCTCTAATTCAAAACTAGAAAAATTATTTTTCAATTTATTTGTGAAAATTGTGAAATTAATCAATAAATTTTCATTATTGTGACTTAAGAAACATGGATAAGAAATATATGGAGCAAAAAGATAAAAATATCAAATCTAAAGTGAATCATTGCACAAAAATGACATGAGGTTTTTTTATAAACCTTTTAGGAATCTTTTTCCTTCGTAGAACGTAATTTTTATTGAAAAGTGAAGAATAAGGATTTGATCATAATAATATTGTTTTTTCTTCTTGATTTGAATTTTGAAATCTTAAAAATAGGTGTTAATCACTTCAGATTGACAAGACATAGATGTTCAATGGGACTAATTACAACATCCGGAAGATCATACTCAAGGCATAATTAAATGGCACACAAACTCTAGACTATCATAAATGGTATGAAAAATACATCGACCAAGACATGTGACAATAGACAACATATATGTATTTCAACATAAAGTATATGAAGCGATGTCTATCATAATGTGAAGTGTGTAAGATGACTTTCTCGCTTTACATTGAAACCAACAAAGTCCAAGAGAATCTTGGACACTATTAGAATAAATACATGAAGGTACATGTTTATCAAAGATTATAAAATTAATTCTTGAATTAATAACAACTCCCATGAAAGGAGGCGAAAAGGTAAATTTTCTAGTAAAAATTAAAATATTAAATCTCAATTAGATATATGTAGCTATAATTTGATTCATGATATACTATTCTATATGTATGAGAGTTTTAGGAAGTTCATTTCCATTTTAAATTCAAAATATAAAACTGAATAAGATATTCCCGAGCTATCTACTATGAGTACTCTCCTAATTCATGAAGATTAGGTCATGTTAAACTTTGAATTGAAGGATAATGCCACTCAGAACTTCTTGCACAAAAATCCTAAGAATAATTGTTCTAATTTTAACAAGAATAAAAAGAAAAAAACTTTAAACCCCCTAGTAAAGATAATAAATCAAGGAATTTAAGAGTCATTTTTGATGGAAATGTCACAATTGTGGGAAATTTAGTCACAAAAAGGAAGACTGTAGGGTAAACAAAATAAAATAAAATTTCAAAAATCAAAAAGGGAACAAACCAAATCAAAATAAATTTAAAAATTAAAAAAACATAATGTAGTTTCTTTGTATACTACATTAGTTATTGCCAAAGAAAATGAATAGATATTAGATAGTGTTGAGCCTAGGCACATGAATTATAGATATTATATTATAACGATATAGGATAATGTAATGATCAAATAGATATAGGTGATCATTCCATTTTCGATGCTTAAATTCAAGGAAAATTAAATGTTTTCAATGGTTTTATAAATGATGTTTTGTGTGTTCCTAAATTGAAAATGAATTTGCTTTCTTGTTCATAGCTAACTCAAAACAATTATAGTGTAATTTTACTAAAGGATAAATGGTTTATTAAAAATGAGTTAGATGTTACTATTGTTGAAGGCATACAAAAGAATGGTTTATATTTTTTTAAGTTTTTGCATCTGCTTCATGTTTTTCTACTCAAAATAGGAATGATGTTCAGTTGTGGCATGAAAGATTAGGTCATGTTAACTTTAGGAGCATGTATGACATGTCTTAAATTAACCTTGTTATTATTCCACCATTTATCTCTCATGCCCATGAAACTTGTGAAGGGTGCTTACGTGGTAAGAAATCAGCAAACCCCTTCCATAGTCATCATGAAGCTAACTCCTCGAACCTCTGAAACTTGTCCACAATGATGTTAGAGGACTATTAGAAGTTCCTTCCCTAAATGGTTATTTGTATGTTGTTACCTTAATTTATTATTATTCTAGCATGGTTTGGTTCTTCTTTATTAAAAAAATTAAATATTTTATAATAATTTAAATATTTAGTTGAGAATAGTTCTAGTTGTAAAATCAAAATACTTAGAACAGATAATGAAGGAGAATATATTAGTAAATCATTTGATTCATTTTGTATCAAATGTGGTATACAAAGGGAACTCACTACTCCCTACTCTCCTTAATAGAATGGTATTATAGAAAGGAAAAACCACACCATTCTTGAAATGGATAGAACCATCTTTCACTAATCTTAAGTTCCTAATTTTCTATGGGTTGAAGCAATGAATACTGTTCATATTCTGAATAGAGTCCCTACTAAAGCCCTTTTTCAATCTACTCCCTTAGAAAAGTGGACTAATAAGAAACCTAGTGTATCTCATCTAAGAATCTTTGGAAGCCATACCTCTATCTTCATTCCTAAAGCTAAAGGAAGAAGTTAGATCAAACCTCTTATCCTTGCATCTTTTTAAGCTATGGAGAAAAAAAAGGTCTTAGGATCTATGATCATGAAAAATGTGAAGTTATTGAGAACATGAATGTTAAAATATTATTAAAACCCTTTTGTTCTTCTTCTTTTATTTCTATTTATTTTGTGTATAATGATTCTAATGAATTATAAAATAATGATAATGATGATTGTGATGAACAAATAGATTGTAATAATGATTCTATAATAGAAAAAGAGTCTCTTCCTATTTCCTCTATATTGAAAATACTTAAATGGGCTTAGCCTCTTCTTCAAAATGATTATCCTAATAACCTTAGTAAGATGACAAGAATCCATCATACCTATCATGTCTTGATGAATATGTATGAGCTCAAACCCTAATATTTCAAAGAGGAATATCAAGACGAAAGATGGGCAAAAGCTATGAAAGTTAAATCTTCTACCGTAATTAAAAATAAAACTTGGGATCATGTCCCTCCTCCAGAAAAAAATTGTATGGTTATCTCTAAGTGGCTTTATAATATCAAATATAAGGTTTATGACAATATTGAAAAGTTCAAATCTAGGTTAGTGATTATGCTAAAATGTAATATCCTAGCCTAATATAATGCAAGTTTGCAGTAAATAAACAATAAATAAAGGAAATAACTCAAAAAAATAAGTAGCAAAATGTAAAAACCCTAATGTGTAAAAAGGGTTAAAAGAGCCTTAGCTTATTCGAAGAGGTGGCGAGATTGTGTCGTAGTGGAGATTGAATAAATAGGAGTGGAGAATCATCACATAGAAGTTTGGAAAATTACAGATATATGGCAGATTTATCTTGACTAGGTGCCTTGAAAAGGATAGGGGTTCATGGGGTGCTCTGGTCTAAATTCTAGGAACCCCGGTCTACACAGATGGTCGAAAAAACAAATTTTTAGGGTCACAAGATGTTTGCACTTGTTCACATCTTATCATGTGTATGTTGTTGAACTTTACCAGATGTCACTGTAAACCTACAATGGATAAATCACCTGAAAAACCCAAGAAAAAAATCAAAACCCTAAAAAGGAAAGATGCATATGAAGGGGTCACACTATCCTCAATTGCCAAATGGATGGACTTATCACTGATCGTTGCACCACATCTCAGACCCGGTGTAGTTCGATGTGTGTGTATGGAATTATGCCCTAGGTTACTTTCATGCGTGTCACACTTGAAGTAGTGAGAAAGTAACTAGATCTAGAATGTAAATAATGTGTGCATAGAATATAATAAACTCCCCTCCTATGTAGTGTGATGCAGATGAACCAACCTTTGTCACTTGTGATGGATCTAGATGGATGAAAATGGAACTATAGATTCCTTTAATGGATGCAATCTTAGGTGGAGATAGTAATACTTAGTGCTTGGTCCCTTATTATGATCACATAAATTTATATTTATATGATTCCTTGGCTTGAATTTCATAACTAACCCTGTAAAGGCTGACTACCAAAAAGATAAGATGCTCAAATGACTAGAAAAGGCATAAAAAGTGTGAGTAAAGTAAAAGAGGACCTGGGGCTCCTAGAGGGGACAAGGGCGCTGACACTGGTGTCTCCTCGGTTGGGTGCTCCAGTCTAGAAAAGGTAAAACTAAAGTATGAAAAGATATAATGGGCCAATAAAGGTGCAAGACCAAAAGTAACAATAGAAAGCAATGAAAGATGGCCAAAGATATGGGTTAATTAGTACTTTTCTTTTTTAGGAACCATATGAATAGTAGTATGTGATCGAGACTAGATAATTACCCAAAGTGCGTGATTTTGTGTCTACAGTTAGTAGCTTGTGGGTTTACTCAAAAACTAGGTATCAACTATGTAGAAACCTTTGCACCTATTTCAAAAATGAGCATAGTTAGGATTCTTATTTCCTTAGTTTCTCAATATGGTTAGTAAATCCACTAGATGGATGTTAGGAATGAATTCTTAAATGGTAATTTAAAAGAAGAAATTTACCTATATCAACCTCAAGGTTTTGAAGAACTTGGAAAATAAATTTTTGTTTGTAAAATAAAAATATTTGTATGGATTAAAACAAGCTCCTAGAGCTTGGTATGTAGACACCCTAAAATTACATATTATCCCTTTGCACATTGTTATTTGAATTAATATTCACCCACATCTCACTAGAATTAATTTAATTAATTTTATCATGCATAAAAATAAATTTACACCCCTTAGAAAATTTAATCATCTATTTAAATAAAAATATATATAAGTATCCACTCATCTCCACTTCACTATCTAACTCACTCAAGTTGAACTAGCTCACTCCACTCAAGTTCTATAACCCTACAAAGGAGGAAGCTAAATTGCACGTACAATTGAATAATTTAAGAGATAATTATTCAAATTCATTTCCCCTTAAATTATTATTTAAAAAAACAATTGCAAAGACCAAATCAACTTGTTAAATCAAGAAAACGCATTCATCAACCTATAACTCATTCAAATCTTGATCCACAATCCATGGCCTCTCATTCAACTATAAATAAGAGGCTCATACCTTCAAAAATATATCTTGTAAGCTTAAGGAATTTTTATCATTACTCTGCCAAATCGCCATTACAATTTATACACCGTTTGGCTACCCATTTAATCAAAAAAATTCATCCATTTCTCATACCACACCTTTGTTCCATTTGGAATTAATTGTGGAGCATCCACAAACACATCATCAAAGGAGATTCAATAATTTTGGTACTTTACTTCATACTTCATCTATCTCATTCAAGGTTGTAAAGGAATATATGGTAAGCTCTATTGGTTTGTTTCTTCCATTGTTTTACTTTTTCATTATATACATTCTCGCACACCGGTGGGACTCCCACAAATTGCTTGCTTGTTTTTTTCATTTAAATAAATTTTTACTCATATTATTGTTTGCAGCATACGGCAATTTTTCATGTCCATTTGTGAGCTCTCTTTTGAGCAGCTTCTAAAAATACTAGTCATTTTTGCCTATATTTCACTTTTTTGTGCAACTATAGGTTTCCTACATCTTTGTGGCTCTATGTTCATCTACGTTGCATGTGAAGTGAACTACCATATCAAAACCTATGTCTACATGCAAATCCATGCATCTGTGTGAATATATTTGCACTACTATATCAAAACTTGTATATGTGTAAATCCATTTGTTCCATCGTATCAAATCATATGTCTACATTTCAACATCTACATCTTTATGCTTCTACCTACATCTATGTTTTCTTTATTTATGCTAGCATATTTTTAACCCTTTTTTCATTTTTGTGCAGATCTTTGTTTGTGTCACAATGAGTGCATGTCTACGAAGAAAAACTACATAACGAAAGATAAAATAAAATAAAATAAAATCAATTCTTCATTTGTATCTCCTTACAACGTTAGATGAGAGTGATGAAGCTTGAATGGAGCATTAAGCTTATTGAATCTCTTGATTAAATTTTTTTGGATGCTCTAAAGTTGTTCTGAATGGAAGTAGATTTCATATATGATAAAAGTGATTGAATGATTGATTATATTGTAGATTTGAGATTAATTAGACATCGTAATGATGTGTAGAATTGAATGATAATCCGACACAATGATAATGCAAATATAAAAGCTTGAAAATATGATAATTGGAGAAGAATGGGTGACGATTTATAGATGAAGGATGAGAATTCCTAAATCTTTGATTTGTATAATTAGTTTGTTTGATTTGAAGTTAACTGAAGCAAGATTGAATTATTTAATAGAGTTTCCAATATATTTGAGAAGTTGATCCGTTTGTTTGAGATTGCATGGATGAGTTATTCTTAAGTTGGCCAAGTTTTCACATGCTTTTTTATATTTGGAATTAAATATTAATTTCAGATTTTTTTTTAGTCACCCAAAAAAGTGACGTGATTTTTAGATTTTGGATTGATTTACTTTATTTTTGGAATGTCATGCATTTATGGGAGATATGTTTAGTTAACTCACATGCATGATTTTATTTAATCTAATTTTTTCCTCTTGCATATATTTAATGATTTTATCTTTAATTGATTTGTTTTTCTCTAGTTAACTTGAGATGTTGACTAGTGAAGTGATATTAATTAATTAGATAAGGGGTGAAGTGTAAAAGGATAATGTGTAGGATTTATTTAATGATTTTTATATTAAATTAGCTAATGGGATGGAGGATTAATCATAAGAGTGGTATGACTAATCAATTAATCCTAGAAATGGGATAAGATTGTAATAGGTTCCATAGTACGAATATTAAATAATTTGAGACCTATGTGTGAGCGATAGGAATGATTAGGGAAGTTGCGGATAATGTCATAAAATTCCATTAAAGGTCATAAAATAGTGGAATATATCAAAAGTGGTTGAAAGTGGTCAAAAATGGTCATAATGTACTGTGAAGTAATTATGAGATGATTTTGGAGGTTTAGAATGCATAATGTGATATTTTAGGGTGTCTACATTTTCCCCTCTTTAAAGTGTTATTATGAAGTAGCACTTTAAAGATAGTAGACGATGAAAATTCATGAGCAAATGATAAAGAAGTGTGGTGAACTACCTGATTTTTCCTAGTGAAGCACTTGGACTCCCTAATAGGTTCAGTATTATGCTAAGGGGGTGCCCCTGCCTTGAGCGGATGGGTGATGTGATGAAGCATTGGATAGTTACTTGATAAGAGGAATAAAAGACCTTATAATTCAAGAGTGAATATAACGGATATGTGGTTGAGTGAATGATGATAGAAAAATGATTAGAATTATGTGATGAATGAATTATGATATGATTTTTTTGGAATGAGATGTATGTATGAATGTAATGACGATATGACTAAAATTTCTCGTAGCTTGAGCTTCCATTCAAATTTTGTATTTTGGAGCAACTACAATAGATTTTACACCATGATTTTTGAAGAACCATGATTAGAAACCCATTAGTTACATAAAATTACAAACACACAAAGACAAAAAGTAAAACAAACCCAATATATACAATAGATGTATACACCAAGGATATAAATGAACCAATATGTTAACAAACATACTTGTAATTGGTAAAATAGAAAAACAAAATACAAAAAGAAAAGAAAACCCAACATACACCGTAATAGTATGTACCATGGCTATGAATAAACTAAGATGATAATAACATACTTGTAATTGCTCAAAAATAGTAACAATGCATCACAACTGTAAATAAATACATTTAACTATGCCCCTAATGTGTTCCATAGTGATGATTAAGCATATTTGGATTCCCCAGAAAGGATACATACAAGGAAATTTGATAAAAATAAAGAATGGGGTTAAGTGACACTTTTTTAGATCTGCATTGATGATTGATCTAAGATTGAGTGGGTCATTACTTCCAAGAAAGGATACATGCAAGGAAGAGAATGGGATTTTACGTTTCCCAAGCGAGGATACATGAAATGTTTGATTTAGACTTCCCTGAAGAAAGGAGACATGTGAGGGGTAAGATGATTATTTAATAGTTGTAGGATAGTTGGGAAAATAATTGGGATAAGAGTTAAAAGTTTGATATTGTTGAGTTGTGTTGATATTTACTTAGATTTGAATGTTCTAATTTTTCTTGGATTTTTGAATGTTTTGGATGTTTCTAGATTTTGAATGTTTTTGGATTTTTTTACTCAGTAAAGGGTGCACTATCTGAACCTATGTTCAAACAATTATGAAAACTTCATTCCACTACTAAAATTTAGATGATATAATGATAGGATGTCTAACTCATTGAGTACATGCATCTAGTAAGGTGTGAGGGCTCAACACCGAGAGCTAAGAAGGACATAAGACAAATGAGATAGTGATGTGTAAATGAAGATGATGGATGTAAAGACATGAGGTTAATAATGGTCCATTTGGGAAAATGTGACTCATCTCCAATTAAGATTATCTAACTCGATTCCAAGATGATTTCACTTTATAGGTCATGACTAGACTTAGACCCACAAGTGGCCTACTATTGGAAAGATTTGGTGTAAGGAATGGTTTTCTCTCTTAACATGAGAAACTAAATTGATTCTTTGGATTTTTTATGATTAAGCACTTTTGATTTAGTTTTCTATCGCTTTATGTTTTTGAAATGACTCCCTACATTTTTGTCCCATACCACCACTAGTAAGAGTTAAGGGTTCAACACTAAAGAAAAGACGTAGGTGAGTAAGGGTACCTTTCTCTTTTCCCAATCTCATGCTACTAGTAAGAAGTGTGGGCTCAACACCAAAGACTATGAAGGATGAAAGGTGTAATGATTTTTTTTTTTTTGTATTTTTGATTGAATTTTCCTTGTTTGTGTATTATGATTTTTTTGGAAAGATATTTTTCTCCCAAATATCAGTCCCACATAATGAGTAGGACATAAGGGCTCATCACCCTAGAATAATATGGGTGGATAAAGATCTGGGTAAAGAAGTTTAGTTCTTTCTTGTTAAGGAGATAGCTTCTTCAAAAGAAGGATTTTCCATCGAAAAATGATAGGAAATAATGTACGTAAAAAACATGTGGAATGGAAGAATCAAGAACATGGATGAGATAAACAATACAATACATGAACAAGATTAAAATGTGTCTTATAGGTGAAGAGTGTGAAGATATGATAATGAAATGATAGAGATATTTTCCAAAGGATGAAACAATTAAAATTTTTTGTACAAATGACCTCCCCCAGTGTGGAGAGTACCCATGGATATTTTTTTTTCTTCTTTGATTTTGATTTTCAAATAGTGTTGTGATGAGGGGTTTTATATGCCAGATATTTTTTTCTTTTTCCAATTTTTGATTTTTTTCGTGGATTAGGGTTTGTAATGGACTCATCATTGTGGAAGAGGTCCATGTTTTTGAATTTTGATTGGTCTTGATGTACAAGATTTGGGTGGATGAGGTCAATGATTATGTGATTTGATTGGTCCTGAATTACAAGACTTGGGTAGACGAGGTCCAAGTCAACCATGTGGATGGAAATATTTTTTATGAGTAGATTTTTATCATCTACATCATGGAATATGCTATGTGTGGGTAAAATTAATGTGTGATTTGAATTTTTGAGTTCATACTTCCCAATACCTTTGTCAATGATATCCAATGTAGGTGGAGTAGAAGATGTTAATGGAGTAGTAAAAGGTATATATGGTTGTGGTTTGAAAATAATTTTACTATCAATGTTGCCCTTGGCCGTGAATGGAATGTTGTTATGAGTAGAGGATGGATATGTAGATTAAAATAATTTCAATGATTTTAGAGAAAGCAATATCCAATGTTTCTTTGTTGTCTATAAGCACTAATTTTATGTTATGATTAGGGATGAATGTTTCAATCCATAAGAAATTATTATTTATGATGTTAGATTTCAAAAGGGCTTGAGGATAAAATGATAGGATTAAACTATTGTTTTTCAAAATATATTTGATTAAAACTTCAAATGATTGTGTATTGATTTCCTTAGGAATGCACACATCATAGAGCGCACGTGTAAGGATTCCTTGAAACATTGGTGTTGTTTTGGTCAAATCCATGGAAGGCATTTGTGTAGATGCCTTATCTAACTATTTGATAAAGTCATAAGAAACAAATAAAGACTTTACATTAGATGGATATTGTGAAATAACCATAGTCTTAAGATTGGATGTTTGAGGTTTCGTGGATGGTGTTTTTAACACCAAATTTGGGTCACACTCCCCTTTGTTCCCCTTTTGAGTAGTTAACATAGCATGTTCATATAACCATGACCCCTTTACCCCACATTCATATTAATTTAATTACTTACAATTGAATTAATGCTCATCCTCACTTTATCTATTAATTTAATTACTTTAATTAAATTAATTTACACCTCACCTAGACACCTCATCATGGACCTATTCTTAGCATGTTTCTTTTAACTTAGACTCAATTTCTACTTAGCTTAACCAATTGAGACTTAGTATAACCCTAATATTAGATGCCAATTATTTCTCCAACAACATGTCGACTTATCTAAGAGTTAAATACCATTTTAGATCGGGACCAACGAGTAGAACTGCCAAAAGATAGCCAAGATATGCTATTTTGGAAAACCTAATATTTACCACCTTAACCGATGTCGGTTAACCCAAAACCAATGCCGATCACCCTAACCATCATCAGTTACCATATATTCATTTTGGAAACCTTATTCCAAAGGTTGGAAATTTTGAATTTTGGGAGAGAGCGAGATATACATGTAATCAAAAACCAGAGCCCTCTCACGCATCCGAACACCCCTAACCACCACCAAGATTAATATGAAGGCATTGGAATTCGCGATAACATTCTCGGGAAGTAATTCCAAGGAATTGACCACCAGTTTCACAGATCAACCATTGTTATCTTCCACCAACCATGCCTACAAATACAAGTAAGTATGTTTTGATTTGCATCATTCTATGTTTACTTAGATTGTAGTTTCTTTACCTATATTTATTATATCTTATTGTCCATCACATTCCACCATCCCTAACTTTCTATTAATCCACCCATACAACCCTTTTAGCTCCATATACCCAACTCTTAGAAATTCCTGAGCCTTCTTAGCATTTTTATAAACCCAACCATCCTTCCCCCATTCTCTGTGAAATCATAGATAATCCCTCAAAACTAAGTTTATTTGATTTCCACCATTCTTCCCGTCATCGACACCGGTCACCCTAACCATTGTTGGTTTCCGCTTCACCGATCGATCACCGAACAATGCCGCTTACTATATCTTCTAACATACTTTCACTAAGTTGACCTTATCACCTCAAAAACCTCACAGAACCTTACCCAAGACTGGTACCCCACCTACAATCCCACCACATGCCTTCCCAACTCTCTGTGCAGACACAGAGAGAGTCTGGACATCCATTTTGGCATTCTACCATTATCCATCCCAAACTATCATTGGTCACATCTAAACCATCATCACTCATACCCGATCGACATCATTCTTTGGGTCCGATAACCCAGCTCATGACAACAAGCTAATACCCACTCCCAAACTACCTAGAATAATTTATATTCTTTTTATTCATTTTGTACAAGGTACCTAAATCGTTTCAATTCAAATAAGATTTTTATTTCATGTTTATTTCGAATAACATTAATATTGTTATATAAAAGGACTGACAACCTATTCAAGAAACACCATGCTTCCTGGATCTAGCATCCACTAGGCAGTCCACTCATTGTTGTGTTTAACTCTATCTGGTGGTATTGTTTTACACTTTACAAGTAGTTCCTCCTATCCAAAAGGAAGTATTCACAATCAACATTGGATCAGAAGTCAGGATGTGCGCACAACCTTTAACCAACATCACAAATAGGTATTCCTCCTTGGCCTATCACCCTCTATCTCTGTTTCATTAAATTTGTTAAGAATCTAGTGAAACATTTTGGCATGCCTAGTGGGACCCTCTCTTGGGTTCATTGCATTTTCTTCATATAGGGAAATCTTGTGTGTCTCTTTCTTTTTGAAAAATACACATTTAATCTTCTCCTTGGTAACATTCTTTTCTTCTAATTGTCTAAACGACATTTGTGATTTGGTGTTTAAAATGAATCATTTCTTTCTTCCTGCATTTGCATAGTAGTGAAAGAGCACATTCTTGACCTATTCATCATTTGCTACATTGAATCTAATTGTTGATTTGGGTTCTAAAAACTATTGTATTTCATCCTTGTATGTTACATTTTAGCTCACATTAAAAACTGAGGGAAACCTATATGCTGGAAGTCATGCCCAACTGATGGTTGACATAATTGAATCATAGAAGCAATTTCTCTTCTCTCTCTCTTTTCCAAACTACACAAATATAAATTTACACATCTTCTTAAACAACACCTTACCTGGAAGAGATTGTCAATGATCACATGATCAGAGGATTGACAGTGGGTGCCCAGCTGGTTTTCTGACCAATCATTATCAAAGAAAGGACCGCCCCCATAAAAACATAACCTGAAAACCACCATTTAGAATTTTCCTCTTTATAAGATGCTTTCCCAACCAAAAACCCCATGCTCAATTCACAAGTCAATCTTAAATAACATAAGCTAAAAACATAAAATTCACTTATAGGATTACGTGTTTTTCTTAGCTTTTTCTTGAGTTGCGTTTTGAGTTGTGAGGTTATGTTCTTAATTTTTATCTTCCTTTCACACTCCACCATCATAGTTGGAGTATTTTGAGTGTGTTAGGGTCTAATACTATCATCCTCAGACTTCTGGGTTGATACTCCATCTGACTCAATTCACAAAACCAATTTTTTTCACTTCTTCAAATTTCATAGTAATCAACATCGTTCCAGTGACCGTCACCAATTTCCATCTGAACATCATTGATTTACCTAACTTGTGTCGGTTCAGCTCTTTTGGTCATTTTACCCAAAAATCATTCATCACCTCTTCTGTTCTATTTGAAGTTCTCAGGACATCATCATATCCCTAGAATTCTAATATCATAGTCAAGTATAGTTTCCTTATTTCATTTTCATCAATTTTTGCCTCATTTTCTAAAACTATTGATTTCTCCACAATAACCAGTATCGGTTACTATAACTATCATCATTCATCCTTTAACCATCATCGGTTAGTCTAATCAGCATTGATCACTCTATTTTGATTTTTAATTAAAACACCACCAAGTTCACCCCAAATCTATCCTTCTCCATTTTTGTTGTTTTTTGTGTTATTTACATAGTACATTTTACTAGGTATATGCTAATTCACATGGTGTTGAATCGCAACTGAGCCAATGCCCTTGTGTTTCATGCTAGACTTCACTGCTCTTCCACCTAGCCCATCACCACCTTCTATCTTGTCGCCTATGGATCCAACTCAACCCATCACCATTAGTACCGGCGATGAGGAGTTCGCAAGACTCCTTGACCAGAATCCCACTTCCCTATAATATTAACTCATCTACTCGAGACTCCTCAGGATAGTTGGTATACGGAATTCCCATGTCTATACCTCCTACCCTCACCCCCACTTCTACATTAGCTACCACTAGCTCAACATTTCCTTTATCTAACTTATCACCTATGGTGTCTCAACTAGACCCCACATCCTCTATAACTATTGCACCAATGAAATATATCGCACCCGTGGTGTCAACCATTCCTTCACCAACCACCTTAAGCATGGCCCCATCTACACCCTTTACCTCATATGTACTAGTTATATCACAACCACCCATGGTGTCGGCAACCCACGCCCCATTCCAAAACCTCATCCTTTCCATCCCGCAAATCCATAACCTAATTATCACAAGATTTTTATGCCTACCCCATTTGCTTACACACATCACCAACAACCCCCAATCTCTTCTATCACTTATTCAAGATATCTTCCACCCACATCTATTCCCCCTTCACAGTTCTCATACTTGGCACCCCCATATACTGGGATGCCATCCACATCATCAACCTCATTGTATCAAGGGGGATCACATTCATAATAATAACCCACCAATGACCTCATTAAGATGATGATGGAAAAGATGCAAACATTAGAAGCATCGCTTTCCAACTCTCACAACTCCTTAACTTATGATGAAATCTATAATGAGCCTATTCATCAATCTATCCCCATTTACCCCTACCCTGTACATTAGGAATTGCCCAAGTTCAACCGTTTCAACAGTAAAGAAGACCCACAATAACACTTGTGATTGTTCAAACATGGGTGTTATCTAATTTCCCATGACAATGCTTTACTCCTACGAACATTCCCCATGTCCTTGACAAGACCCACCTTAGATTGGTATAGTGGTTTACCCAGACATTCCATCTACTCCTTTAACCAAGTGGCTCAAGAATTCTTGGACCACTTCTCAATCAATGTCGTCAAAAATGTCACCATGACTAACCTATACTCGACATGATAGTATGATGATGAATCTATCACAGATTTTGTTACTCGTTGGTGAAGCCTTATCAACCAATTAACATTCTAGTTACCTCAAGTTGAGCTTATAGAGTTGTTCACTAGAGCTTGTGCCGCACATCTCACAAACTCTACAGTACAAACCTTCTGTACCTTCGATGAAGCATTTACCATGGCACAAAAAATGAAATTCATGCCATTGAAGAAAAGAAAATCCAATTGCGAAACAAAAATGTCGTGTTCAAATAAAATGATGCTTCTTCATCTTCAAAGCCCCAAAACAATTATTCAAAATCCAAAGGATCTTCCAATGCGGTAGTTCTCAAAGCTAGTCCATCTCATCCATCTAATCAAGCCAAACCTTCCTCCAATCTTTCTCTTGTTAAGACTTTTCAATTCTAAAGCAGAACAATGAAAGTACACTCCAATTAAAGATCCCTATTCTTCAGTCTTGGAAAATATTCTTAAGGCCAGAGCCATTGCACTCCCCCATAAAACCTCATACTGGTTTCGATCCCACTTTTCCTATGCCTGCATGGTATAAGGAACATGACTATTGTAATTATCATTGTGTCAAAGGCCATAGCGATGGTAATTGCATAACTTTTAAGAACATTGTCCAGAAATGTTAGATAATGGATATCTCATCCTGGACAACCCGAATGCACTAGAAAATCAAAACTTGCATATCTTTAAGAATTTGTTTCCTAATCATACACCATCATCTAATCAGCATGGGGAATCTTCAACCAACGACAACAATGTTCATGAAGTCCACGCTATTTTCAATATCATACCAACCATTCCCCAATTTCCTCTTGTCCCCTCCATCGAGGAAATTATAGCATGAGCTCCTCTACCTATAGAGGAGCCTACCTCATCTACTCCCTCACCCATAGAGGAGTCCTCTTCATCTCCTCCCTCACCTATGGAGGAGTCCACCATTTTTGCCAATGCCATTTCACCACTCACCTCTGAACCCAATGAACAATCAACAATATTAACTCTCCTACCCACAGGAGAGTCATGCTTGCCTTCCCCTCCACCGAAAGAGGAGCCTACCTCATCTCACCCATCATCTCCCCTACCCATGGGGGATCCTTTAGAAGTTCCAATGCCTGTTGGTGACCATTCCCCATCATCCTTTCAGGATCCTACTGATCTTCTCTTGACTCTATTACCCACAGATTCCAAAGCCAACAAATTCCCTGTCTCACAGACATACTTTACAAGGATTTCTACTAAATCAACATCGACTCCTCTTACAATAGTGTCATTTTCACGCTTGGCTGACCACTTGGATTACGTTGATAATTCCATGCTTTGGGGACACCTTCAGCTCCCCTTTTTAACCCAAATGCAAATGTCCCTTACTGATACCTCCACGATCTATCTGAAAGTGTTTCAAGTGACCAAATCAACCATGACTATGCCTGTTGAAATGACTTCTTATTTTCACCCTTTCCTACATCTAAACCTTTACCCACAACTAAAACCATTCCTATGCCTAAGAACCTACCCGCACCTACATCTTCACCCATATCTAGACCCATCACTACCTTGGGTGTCATGTCAACGTCAAGCCTTGCCCATCCACCCATCAAATTGGATTTAGCCACATCTTCCCAAGCCCGCACAAAAATTATTCCTCCACCTAAAAGGAAGACCCAACCTTCTAGGCCACATACACCAGTCTCACCCACCACACCTTTGTCACCTTCTCCCCTTTCATCCATCCTAGGACCTCACCCATCAACCTTGGCCAAACAACCCCTACCCAAGGAAAATCAAAAGTGAAGCAACCTGCTTCTTCATCATGATATTTTGTTATACCCAAGTTTCCTACACAACAAACACCCCGCCATCACCCATATCTTTCTTACCACCTATACCCCCACCAACTACCATAACTTCATCACTACCTATGAAAATTTCTTCTCTTCAGCCCATACCTTCCACCCGGCCTCTACTAACCACTTTCACTACACCTCCATTATCCCCATGGATAACCCATCCTCTTCCACCATCTTCTTTCCCTTCTACATCATGTACTCCCACCTCACCTTTACCCAAGAAGGTGCAATCCAAGGATAAGAACCCACTACCCTCCAACAAGGTAGTTAAACCAACAACACCTTCCATTGCTAGTTCATCTACCACATCCTTACCCAAATAGGTACCATCAAAACCTAAGATAGTACCACCTACCAAACCAAAGGGTCAAACCTATTCCACCTCCTATAACACCTCTTCCACCACAATCATCCACACCTTTACCCAAATGTGCACTCACTTCCTAAGGTTGTCCATTGGCAGATCCTACACCAACATTTTATCCAACCTCTTAGAGACCTCGGTCATCACATTACCGCCGGTTAGACCTTATGACCCCTCAAACCCAAACCAAAAGGGTTTGATGAAACTAAATTTTTCCTACCATTGTGTGCCAAGACATGATGTAGAGGGTTGTAAGGCTCTCAAAACCGCTCTCCTCCAATTATGCCCCTCAAGTAAATTTTGATGACGATGATCTTCTAGATGAGGACTCTATTCCACCTTCACCAATCACCACACGTCTTCATCCACTACCTATTCAGCCACCTGCATCTCCACCTCCACAACCTTTTTATCCACCTCCAACATTTGAGATCAACATGGTCCATATTCAAGAGTTGGCCAAACCACCACCTAAATGCCAGTGTGCCCTACTTATTTCGCAAGGTTCTTACCCCACATTAGGATTTTTTCCATCATGTCATTATACTACTCATGACATACCTTCTCCATCCACCTCTTTCCCTCAGATTAACATGATCCAAGTTGCCACTCATGCCCAAAAATAAAAAGGGAAAGAAAAAGCAACCAGCCCATCTACTAATCCTGTGACTTGTTGGTCCGAAAATCGCATCGCGTGGACAGATCTATGGATAGACGAGCCAATTGCAGGCGTGCGGGCATAGCCCTCTTTGAGTCGCAAAGTGAAACTGGTTTATTGCTATTCTACCAGCAAGGAATTTATGCAAGTCTCACAGATTCTGCCTTTGGGGGTTTGGGATCTCATCCCAGTAGGGGTGTTTCCAACTGCGAAAAGAAAGGAAAGGAAAAGGGAATGAAGAAAGAGCAGGTCTGAAGGAAGAAAAGAAATGAATTCCAAAGCAGAAAGGTCAGAAGATTTATGTTTTGGGGTTGGTAGTAAACAGAGCCAAACCTACTTGCATAAACAAACAAAGCAATACTGATGGTGAATAAATGACAAAAAAGTAGATATGAATCTAACAGAATAAACACATACAGATCTAACATAAGAAAGGTCTGATGCATAACACAGCTATTCAGCACAAAGTCTCAATATTTGTATTACTGTTTTCTTCTGTTACAAGAAAGCTCAAAGTCTTTTTTCTTCACTCCTATTTCTCATCTGAAAGATATCCATCCATCCCACAATACTACAAGTATTGGAGTATATATAGAAGAAGAAGAGAAAAGAAGGCAAAAAGGAGCCAACAACTATTTACAAAGATATTTACAAAATATCTAAAAGTCATGTTGACTTTTTACTATTTGATGGATGACATCATCCCATGATGCAACATGGATGACATCATCATTTGTATCAACATACTCCAGATATTTCCAAAAAGAAAGACGGAGAAGAGAAAGAGAAGAAGAAGAAGAAGAAGAAGAAGAAGTAGCAGCTATTCGTCATCATCATCCTGCGGCCGAAAGGGGGTGGGCTACTTTTGTTGCTCCTCAGGTGATGAGATATGGAACTGAGAGCGGTATTCCATGAACTTGTTGATTATTGGCCCTAGTTGATCCTGGGAAGGATCCTTGTGCCTATCACTTATCGCCTCACAAGTCTCTCGCTCATCTACGAGCTTCTCTGGGAGTTTGGAATAGTCCTTTTCTGCCTCAATGAGGAACCCAATGAAGTCCCTACAGGCCAGCAGGTTGTTGATAGATTCTGTGTCAAATGTGACCTCCGGCCCCGCCTCGAGAAGCGATCTCCTCAAGATCCGGTGGTTTCATCACTTTCCTTAAAGTGAAGGAAGGAGTAAGTAACCCTGGCGACATATTAAGAACAATTCGTTCCATTTGGTGCATCGCATCTAGGGCTTCTTCCTTGACTTTGTCAATCTTTTCTAGAATAAATTCTAGCTGATCCACCCGGTAGTCCAGAGTGGACATGATTTTGTTGAGGGCCCTTGGATGGCCGAAGACGCCGAACTTGACCAGATCTTTGACTGAACAGTCGAACATTTGTTGGAAGGTCTCATGTTGCAGTCTGGCATGTTCCAACTCTTCTGATATGGGCCCTACTAATGCTTGGAGCTCTTTATTCACCTTACTGATGTTCAGGTACAAGTCGGAGAACTCGGAGATCACTTTTTCACAGTCTTTGATTATTTGGCTCCTCCAAGCAGAAACGGCCATACCCTGCTCGCTGATTTTGGCATACTCATTATTTTCTCTTGGCTGAGAAGCTCGAAGTCTCAAGTGGCAGTTGTAGGGGGTGCATTACCCATCTTATGTAAGGCTTGGAGCAGATATTTTTTTGCTCCTTTAGTTGCCTTTTCTCTTCCTTGATTTCCTGAAGCTTTTTGCAGAGGGCGTCAACTGCAGAAAGAGCCTCCCCCTGAAGACTTTCGGAAGATGTCCCCATTGTGACTTGGGTCACAGTAAAATCTGTAGGAGACAGATCCTTTTTCTCTTTGAGGGGATTGGGGTATGCGATTTCCATAAGTCTTTATCTCCCGCAAAGACTTTGAGAGAAGCGCATGACAGGATTTTGCTTCTTCGCCCCCTTAGATGGGATTACGGAAAAGTCCATCGGAGTGATGGGAACTTTCCTCTTTTGCTGACTTAGCTGCTGAGAGATCCAAGCTGGACCCACGGAAGAAGGACCGGAAACAGAGGAGGGGGTAGCTACAGAAGAAGAGGGGAAAAACGTGGAGACACGTGGCGGCGGCATTGAGAGAATAGCCGAAGAAGTGCCCACGGAAGGAAGGGAAACTGTAGCTACGGAAGACATAGGAAGGGAAGGGAGCTCGGAGATGAGGGAAGAAATGGAGGAGGACAGATCAACGAGGGAAGAAAAGATAGATGAAGAGGCGGGGGAAATAGTAGAAGAAGGGGAAGAGGACACGACCAAAGGGATGGTCGCTTGAGTCGCTCGAGGAGGGGAAGGAAGAGAAGAAGAAGGGATGGAAGGGACCTCAGTTGTTGTAACAATGCCGACATCCTGAGTGGATGGGCCAATGGGAATATCCTCTTCTGCTTCTTTCTCTGCGAATCCAGAGTTATTACCTATTCTGGTGCTGCGGAAGGAGGACTCTCAGGGGCTTCTTCCTGAATGGTGCTGGATTCACCTTCTACGCCTTTGCCCTTACCTTTAGGCTGCTTTTTGGATCGTGGAGGTGCGTTGCCCAATGGGGATGTTGTGAAATCAACCCCGAGGTAGATTAGGCCATTCATCCAGCACCAATGTTCTGTCCTCCGCAAAGTCTCCTTGACCCTCTCCTCAATTGTCTGAGGAGCCTTAGTTCTATCAATGGCCGGAAAGGGCCAATCGTCCCCATCTGTGTCAGTATATACCTTGTCTACTTCATCTTCCGTAGTTTGGAAGCCTTTGGGGACAATGGCTACCCCATATTGGATGATTTCTGCCAATGCTAGGTGAGAATGATCCTTCCTTCTGAGCTCCACCTCATGGAGGATGTCAATGTAAATATCCTCAATCTGAGGAACATGGATTGGATCAAGTTTCACCCTTGGTAGACAGCTCCTTGGGTCGAAGGTAGGCCTGGCTGGGAAGTCATGTTTCAAATTGAGTAACTCCAGCTCTGTGAACATTTCCTTCGCCTTGTGGTGGGTAGAGCATGTGTATCGGCCTACTGTGAGGGGGAAAGGAGTTCCACCCTTCTTTCTTTTAAGGAATTTCTCGTGGTATGTGATTAGCTGCCTTGATAGTTCCAGCAGAATCAGCTTAGGTCCAGCATACCTCGGTAGCCTGGTTGGCTCTCCCAAAAAGTTGGCAGCCCTTAGATAGGTGAATGTAGGAAACTGGGTGAACAAGGCTCCCCATTTCTCGGTGGCTGCCACTATGCTTTTGGTCATGCGACCATAAGTCATATTCGGCCTTAGCAGGCAGATGATGTGGTAGAAGAATGCATCGTTGATTTTGGTGAATTGGGAGATGTTATTCTCCAGCCTCAATTCTGGATAATACTCGTATATTTTGACCTGAGGCCAAACTCCACTCCGCGTTAGGCCTGGATAGTCTCTCTGATGCTGCAAGCATAGACCACGTAGGAGTTCATATGAAATGTCCCCAGTGCTTTGAATTGTTGTAGCCGCTCGAGAGATTGTCTTCTTATAATCTCTCCCGATAAAAGCGCTGATCAGGCATATTCTTGTTCATGGTTTCTAAGTACCGCAACGATCCATTTATGGAAATAATGGGCATTAGAAAGCCCGAAGACCCTACTCAGGAATGTAATGGTGTCACTGAGCTCTTCTGAGAAGTCGCTACTGTGGATGATTTGGGGCCACCAGGTTATTACCTTCTTGTTCTTCAGATAGACTTCGTTCATTAGTTGCATACATTGATCCTCATTGTCATCCCAGGCCTTAATGCACTCCGCTTGGCTGACGGCCACAAAGTGCCGGTGAGGGATGCCGAGTATTATCTCAAAATGACGGGCAGTGAGGTTAATGACTACCTCGCCTTTGCTGTTTTTGACACATCTTGTGTCTTTGTTGTAACACTGGGCAACCACCATCATAAATTCATTGTTGACGGTGCTGACGGGGATTCCTCCGGTGAAGTGCAGGGCACTACCGATCAATTTGTCCATCCATGGACTCCTTGTAACTTTCTGAGTTCTGGCCCAGAATTCCTCCATATCAATATGCCCCAATTCTGAGTCTCTGACGTCCATGCTGCACTCGGCCTGGGACTCGGGCATTCTGACCCTCTGATATTTATATTTCATTTCTTCCTCTGTAAGTTTAGCCTTTCCTTTGGATTTGATGGGTCTCTTGCTGGATGTAGACATATGTTCTTTCGAACTCAGTTGCTGATCTGCATGAAGAAGAAGTGAAACCCAACGTAGAAAGGTTGAATCAGTCATTTGATTTCCCATTGAAGTGCCAACAGAAGAAAGAGTTAGTTATTATTAGGCTCAGGGCGCAGGGCGCATGAAAATTGCAGCTTACAGGGCTAAATAGGTAAGGCGCACAGGAAAGGTGTGTTGCAAAGGTTAAACTGGCGCCAAAGGCGCATGGCGCATGCATACTGCAGAGTGCATTTTATAAAAGGCGCATGAAAACATTGTGTTACATAGAGACAGGATGCGCCCTTTGGCGCATAGACTTTTCATGTTGTACTTAGGATTTGGTGCACCCTTTGGCGCATGTAAGGTTTGTGTAACAGGAACTTTTCATGCGCCAAAGGGAATATGGCATGGCGCACGAAGGGTTTACACAACATGATGTTGCTGTGATGAGGAAAGCACCTGCGCCTTTATAACTTCACACTTGGCGCAGATAAAGCCGGTGTTGCATAGATGCTGGGTGCGCCATTGGCGCATGGAAATGTGATGCAGCAAGGAAGGTTGGCGCGCCATTGGGGCGCAAGTTTAGCACTTGCAGCATGTGAAGGAGGCGCGCCCTAAGGGCGCAGAAGTTAATGATGTAGCAGTCAAAATGGGTGCGCCATTGGCGCGGTCTTAGTTATGTTGCGAGCGGGACGAATGCGCCAAAGGGGTGCAACTGTTTATAGTGTAACAAGACGCGCCGGTGCGCCATTGGGAAAAACAGTCATCTTTTCTCCATTTCTCTCTTCATTTGTTTTTAGCAGGGTTATTTGGGCAATGAAACGGCTCATCAAAAAGGAGATAAAACCATGTTTTCAGACAGGTTCCCCTACCAGCAGATCTGGACAGAGGGGGAGGGATATGGGAAGATAGCAGAAGGAGGAGGATCTTGATATTTCAATACTTCAGGCACAAACCAAAACCAGACCACGAACACACCAAGAACCGAAAACAAAAAAATGCATGGAAGGGACAAGAGCACTTACCCTGGATAAATAGAGAGAATCTTGCAAACGGGTCCACAACGTGCTGAAAACGACAGGGCAGGGGCTGACAAGCTCTGATAAAAGAAATCACGTGCTCTGCGACTAGTGAAAATGACATTTTGGGCACATAAAAACATATATATATAGCTGAGCTAGTCATAAATGCGCCACCCACTTTGTAAAGGGCGCATGAAAGCAGCTGTCGACATGGAAAAGCATGCGCCCTTTGGCGCATGAAAGCGTTTGCCAGCATGAAATTAAGCGCGCCTTTGGCGCACCAAAAGGTATGTCGACATGGGATTATGTGCGCCCTTTGGCGCACCAAAAAGTGTGTTGACAAAAGATTATGTGCGCCCTTTGGCGCACCAAAAAGGGGCGCAACAAACGTTGTGTTAACACGAAGGCGCATGCGCCTTGGCGCACGCAGGGAAGACTCAACATACTTTGGCGCACGAAAAGGCGTGTTGACACTGAAAAGTATGCGCCAAAGGGTTTAAAGGGGGCGCACCAAAAGTTGATGTTACATAGTAATTCCATGCGCCCACCAAAAAGACCAAAAAGACTTAAGTTCGGAAACCAGATTTTCCCGGAAAGGGATTTTGCAACGTTCGAACGCAAGGGATCCCTAGCGAGGGATCAAAACAAAATTTTTGGTATGGTTATCAGTAAAATTTCCCTTGTCAATTTTACGGGATAACAGCTGGCTCTTTCTGGGGACTATCCCTGAGCAAACTCGGGGGTAGAGAATCCCAGATCTCATGTGCCTATCCATTGGGTAACAGAGTCAAAAACAAGGGCGACCGGAGGGAGAACAAAGGAAACACACAACAAACTGAAAGCAAACACACGATGAAAGCAAACACACAACTAAAGCAAACTGTACAAAGAAGAGAGCAAGCTCTACTTCCTGAAGATCTTCAAATGTTGCCCGCTATAGGGAAGCGGGAGCTCGGTTCCATCCAGATATGAGAGATAGAAGCTATTCTCTCCATTGAGCTGCTTGATCTTGAAGGGCCCTCTCCATAGGGAATCAAACTTTCCATGCATGCCCTTTGGCTCTCTCCGCTTGTCCCACAAAAGGACGAGATCTCCCACTTGAAAATCCCTCTGCTTGGCCTTCTTATCAAACAGCCTCTTAACTTGATTCTGATGTTCAGTGATCCTGTCGACCACCCTTACTCTCTTTTCTTCAAGTTCTACTAGATACATGATTCTCTTTTCTAGAGAATTTTGGAAAGTTTCATCTTCATAGCTTGTGCCAAGCGCAGAGCGGAAGTTCTCGCAGAAATGGGAGTTCGGCATCGTTGCCATATAACACTTAAAAAGGTGACATGCCGAGAGATCTCTTGGGAGTAATACAATCGCCCACAAAGCGTCGTACAAAGACTTGTGCCACATTCATTTGATTCTCATCTACTAACTTCCGTATGATGGTCACCAAGTTCTTGTTATCGATTCCACCGACCATTTCCCGAGGGTAATAGTCGGCGTGAGCCAAAGTTATCCCATATTCATAGCAAAAACTAATAACTTCCCGTGAGGAGAAGTTAGAAGCATTATCAGCAACGATTTTGTTTGGAACGCCAAACCTGACAATGATATTTTCTTTAATGAAATTGCAAACCACCTCAGAAGTGGCATGCTTGACAGGTATGGCTTCCACCCACTTGGTGAAGTAATCCATTGCTGTAAGGACATAGCTATGTCCGGCACTCGATTGAGGATTGAGTGCACCAATAAAATCAATTCCCCATTGTCTGAATGGTTCATTGATAATGACCGGCCTTAGGGGAAAGGCAGCCAACTTGGGCTTGCCGACGAATTGCTGGCAGGGTTCACACTTTGCCACCCAGGTGGCTGTATCTTGGAAGAGCGTCGGCCAATAGTACCTGGCTCGAATGATCTTGTGTGCTGTCACGGAGGAAGAGAAATGCCCCCCACAGGCTGAATTGTGAAAACTTTCCAGTATTTTTACCTGCTGAGGTTTGTCAAGACATCGCAAAAAGATGCCATCTATCCCACGTTTATATAAACCGTCATCCCAGATGACATATTTAGCTTCTCTGAGCTTTATAGTGCACTTCTCCTTTGTAGTTAGGTGCATTGGGCATTCGCCGTAGGTGAGGAAGAAAGCGATGTCGGAGAACCATTCATCACTAGTTGCAACAAATAGAACCAGAGGCAGAGAATCAGGCTCTTCCTGCTGGTCCTGTGCTTCATCGGTGTAGGCACCCCTTTCATCAGGGTTTTCTGAATCTTTGTTTTAACCACTAGCTGACACAGGCCCTTGCCCCTTACCAGCTTGGTCGGTTTAATATCCAGGTCATACTCTTAGACCTTTGCGATCCAATTTCCTCGCAAGCTTCCTAACTCCTGCTGAGTTAGAATTGATTTCACCGCCATGTCAGGGACCAGCACCACCGTATGCGAGTTTAGAATGTAATACCTGAAATTCTTCACTGCTTTGACAACGGCAAAGGCATGCTTTTCTAGTTGAGTCATTTTTAGTTCGTGAGGCTTGAGGGGAGAACTCATGAACACGATCGGAGATTCAACATCCTCCGAGTTCTTTTGCATCAAGATTGCGGACACAGTATGCTCAGATGCATAACTATACATGATGAAGTCCTTGGAGAAATCGGGACATACCAAGACTGGTGCATGAGCAACGGAAGCTTTTATTTCTTCAAATGACCTTTTCCCCTCTTCACTCCATCTAAAAGTTGGTGACCCCTTCATCATGTTCAATATGTGACGGGTCTTCTCAGCAAAGTCAGGAACAAAACGTCTGAGAAAGTTCACCTTTCCAAAGAAAGAATGAACGCCAGTCTTGCTTGTAGGCAGAGTAAGGCTTTGAATAGCCTTAACTCTTTTGGTATCTATCTTTGTTCCTTCTTTACTAACCACATGCCCTAGCAACTTCCCTTCCGTGACTCCAAAAACATACTTTTTTGGGTTTAGGGAAATCCCATGTTCTCGGCACCTGGCCAACACTTGCTCCAAATGATCACAATGATCATTTCATTGTTTAGAGAACACGGTTAAGTCATCTAAATAAACCACAATGACTTTCCCCATCATACCTTTGAATGCAAAATCCATGGCCCACTGAAAAGTGGCGCCAGAATTAGTTAGGCCAAAAGGCATCCCCGCCGAGCAAATGTACCCCAGGGAGTAGTGAATGCTGTTTTAAACTGATCTTCAGCTGAAACTTCAATCTGATTATAGCCTGAAAAACCATCAAGCATGGACAGCATCTCTGATCCAGTTACTGCTTGCAGAACTTGATCCATTATCGAAGTGGGTAGTTGTCTTTCAAGGAAGCCTGGTTCAAATTGTGAAATTCTACGCATATGCGTATCTCACCGTTTTTCTTGCACTGGCACAATATTTGCTACCCAAGTACTGTGGTGGATAGGAAAGATGATTCTCGCATCCAGCATCTTCTGAATTTCAGCCTGGATAGTCCCCGAAATCTTAGGATTATAGTGCCTCTGCTTCTGGCGAAAAGCTTTGACATCTTCTTTCAACGGGATGTCATGCTGAATGTCCTTTGGCTTGAAAGATTTTAGATCGGCATAGGACCATGCCAACACGTCCATATATTTTTTTAGCAACTTGACAAATTTCCGTTTCTCCTCTGGTGTGCAACATTTGCCAATGTTCACAAATTGCGGGTGCTCCATCGAACCTATATTAACCGGTTCGGTTTCTGGGGATGAGTCAGGGTCATCTCGCCTTTTCTTTTTCACAAAACGGTCATGCCTGTCGAACAACCGCTCCAGAGAAACCAGGCCCTTTGGGATTTTATTCCCTTTGAGCTGACATATGCCGTCATTCCCTTCGATTCATCGCCTTGATTGGTGACTGATTCACGGCAAGTGGAAGTAGATCCTTCAAAGTGCAATTCTTTAAAATTTTCCACCTTCTCTAGAAAGGCAATGAGTTGATTATCGTCGTTGAACACTTGCCAATGCTGAGAATTGTCTGGCACGCTCGGGCGGAAAACCACCTCAATGGTGTATTTGTTTGTTTTCAAACCTGGGTGAGGGAGCATGAGAGATGCTGAAACAGCCAATGAATCAGCCATGT
Source organism: Taxus wallichiana var. yunnanensis (assembly GCA_018340775.1). NCBI lineage: Eukaryota > Viridiplantae > Streptophyta > Pinopsida > Cupressales > Taxaceae > Taxus > Taxus wallichiana. The sequence continues at coordinate 10,878,958 of CM031239.1, forward strand.
CATTTTGAGCTCTTGGAATGGATTCAATTGAAAAAGCATCAAACTCTTCGATGCTTTGTCCCACACCGCATTATGGTAATGCCTGAGCCTTTCATTTTTTACTTGATATATCCTCTTGACTTGGTTTACAACCAACTCTGCATCACCTTGCACTTTTAGATTTTTAATTCCTCTTTCTTTTGCGGCTTACATACCGAGTAACAGAGATTCATACTCAAAGCGATTGTTTGTGTTAAAAACAGAATTTGAAAGAGAGAGGAATTACCTCCTCTTCGGAGATATCAGCACGGCCCCAGCGCCACATCCACTAGTTGCGCAACTGCCATCAAACTGCAAGGTCCAGATCTCATTAAGATCTTTTTCCTGAACGAGGACACCCGTTTTGTCCGTCTCGGTAGACAAGAAATAGTTCCCCATCCCTGATGATTCAAAAAGGATTTGAGCTTTGGGATCTTCAGAGCTGGTAACCAAGTACTTTTTTGTGATTCCGGCTCCAAAGTCTGCATTACGCCTTTGACTGGAATTCTAGCTTTAGACCAGTCCATATGAATTTCCCCACCAACTTCGCTGCAAAAACTTCTTCCCAGCAAAATTCCATAGGCTGCCGGAATGTCAGCAACGAGGACTGTCATCTTTACTCTTTTATCTGGGAAAGCCGCAAATGCAAATTGTGCATCTTTGATTTGGCCAACCAACGGAACCTGCTTGGTTTCCAAGGAATAACATCTGCCAAAAGGCTTGGTAAGAGTGAGGCCCAGAGCATGGGCGACCTTTGCTGGCATGACATTATCAGAAGCCCCGGAATCAATGATGCAGTTACTCAGCTTGTGTCCATTGATTAGGAGGGAAAGATAGAAAGGCTCTATCTTGCCTGACGCAGATGTTGAAGCAACATTTATGTGAGATTCAGGGGGAGTGGAAAGGATTCCTTTTGGGGAAACCTGATTAGATACAACAGCTTGACTTTGAATATACTTGGTCAATCTCACAAGCTGTTCGGGATTTGACTGAAGATACTCGGCTTCAGACATTTGGATCTTGGTCTTTTTTGCATGATCTATGATATCAAATGCGGCCAAGGGTTGCGTTGGTGAAGGAATGAGTCCCTCACCTCGCGATGATGGAATAGGATTACTGGCCTTGGTAGGAACATGAGAGGATTGATTTGGAGGAGAGATAGGGGGAAAAGGTTTCCTTGTAAAAGATTTTCTAGGGAGTTGAGTAGGAAGAGGATTACCTCTTTTAGCAATGATCGGAGGCGCGTTTGACACGGCCTTCTCCTGCTGGACGTGGGCAGCAAATTTTTCTTCTTTTCCTTGCGAGTGAGTAAAAACAGTGTATGACTGTCCGCTTGCATATCCTTGGGTACCCTCTTCTTCATCAGATTCTTCCTCATCAAATTCCATATACCCAATAGTAGAGTCGCCAGTCGGTTCACCAACATCTTGATCATCTTCACCTTGAGACAAAGGTTCTTCATTGTCTTGCTCTTCTTCTTTGATTTCGCCGAGCGTTGACCGAGAGGAGCCTCAAGTACCAACCGTGGGGCAGTTGAGGGTAAGCGCGGCCTTTGCGAAACATTGTTAGGAATGAAATTCCTCCACGGAATATCTCGGTATGAGGAACTGGGGGAGGCCTGGGCCAACTGCTTCTTTAATGCAAGCAAGTCATTTGCCATCTTTTGAAAGGCTGGATCAGACGAAGTAGTGGGCAAAGGGCCCAAAGATTTAGGCTTGGCTGATTCCTTTTTCAATTCACCACATATCTACTACCGATCCCTTAGAAGGCATTTTTTAATGTCTCACACTGGGGAATACCGCCTCTACAATATAAACACATTCCTTACTACACAAGAGTATGGTAACCTACGCCAACATCCTCGCTATGACCATTGCATAGGCAAGGTCTTCCCTTATGGTCCTCCCCACCTTTGCACCAACTTAACATATGGGGAATTGATACTTCCACCTATTCACTGAACCACCATCCCAAACATGACCATTTTCATTTGACCTCCAATATCTCACCAACCGCCACTTTGCTCACACTTTCCTTCACTATTGTGCATGGAAAGGATTTGGCTTTGGTTTTTATAAACAAGGTCATCATCTTTGTCATCCCGTGTACCACCCGTAAACACAAAGACCGTAGTGGTATCAGCTTCACTGAACTATCCTCTAAGAAGGCCTACGTTGACCTCATTAAGGATGTCAAACCTTCTCCACCCCGTTCACCCACATCACCACCTTCACCCACGGAGTCTATGGATCTAGAATCCATTCCTCATAACTTTTTTCATAAACACCATTTCCCTGGGACCTTTGACTTATCAACGTGATGGCGAGGCTCCCTCTTCTCTTCCCTTCCTATATCCTGACATGATCAATGATGATACACCATCCATTAACGTCATTCAATGTCAGGATGATGAGTCTATCCTCACCTACCTTGGTGCGGAAGATTCTTATATTCACTAGTCACTGCCTTTTGAGATGAAAACCATGTTAAATGAATTGACCATCGAAGTCAATATTAACACTCAGGATGACCCGTACATTCTAAAGATAGGCCAATCTTTAGATGTTGTTGAACAAGAAGCTTTTACTTCTTTCCTCCAAGATCATAGCAATGATTTTTCTTGGTCCTATGTTGATATTCTGGTATTGATCCAAACATTGTGGTCCACAATATCATCACCATCCTTGAAGCCAAACCTCGTGAAATAAAAGCTACGAGAAAATGCATCCTCGCATTGCCCTTCTTGTCAAAGAAGAACTCCAGTGCCTTCTCTCTGTTTCCTTCATCCTACCCATTGACTATCCCTAATGGATTTCTAACATCATTCCTGTCACAAAAGCAATAGGACTCCACATTTGCATGGATTTCTACGACCTCAACTTAGCTTTCCCCAAAGACGACTTTCCTCTACCTAGTATTGACCAACTAGTTGATCTTACCATTGGTCATGAGATGTTATCACTCATGGATGGTTTCTCGGGTTATAACCAAATATTACTTTCCCTAGAAGATCAACACAAAACCACCTTCATCACTCCTTGGGGACCTTCTTCTATCATGTTATGGTCTTTGGTGTTAAAAATCCTGACGGTTCTACATATCAGCGAGATATGACCTATATATTTCATGACATCATGCATCGTATATTGGAATATTACATAGATGACCTTCTTGCCAAATCAAAATATCAAGACGAACATTTTACATTCATGAAGGTAATTTTTGACCATCTCATCAAATATTGTGTTTGCCTTTAACTAAAGAAGTGTGTCTTCATTGTTCTCTCTGGAAAGCTCCTTGGTTTCATCATTTCTTTGTGTGGCATAGAAGTCAACCTTGCAAAATAAAGGTTATTCTTGAAATGTCTCTACCTACTAACCTTTTCCAACTGCAACATTTGTAAGGTAAGTTACAATCATTTTATTTCACAACTTTCGACCACTTTGCGCTAACCATTTCACCATCTCTTCAAAAAGAAATCTCCTCCAAATGGGATGATGAAAACCACAAAGCCTTTGATGCTTTAAAACATTACCTTCTCTAACCACCGGTGCTCATTCCTCCTAAGGAGGACTAAAAATTTTACTTGTTCATTTCTGCTATTGATCATTCCTTAGGTTCCATGCTCTCTCATCGTGATGAACAAGGCAATGCCTTAAAATTTCTCCAAAATTATTCTCTTACAATGCCTTAAAAGTTTTGAAATTACTTATACCATCAAAGAAGTTCATGATAGAATTTTTGAGGTCACTTCAATGGCCTTTCTGTCACTAAACACATCCTTCACCTAGGCTATTATTGGCCCAACCTCAACAATGATTGTTGTGACTATGCTAAACATTGTGTGAAATGCCAACAATAGGATAATCTTCATCACACACTTAGTCATGCCTTATAGGTCGCATGAGACCTTTGGCCTTTCACTTAATGGGGTTTGGATCTTGTTAGAGAGATCTATCGTCATTCTTCACAATGCCATCAATGGATTATAACCGCTACTGAATATTATACTAAATGGGTTGAATCCATACCTCTTATTTCTATAAAAGCTAAGAAAATATGTGAATTCATCAATCATCACATCATTTGTTGCTTTGGTATTCCTCACCGTCTCATCACTAATAATGGAAAATAGTTCAAAAACAAAACCCTATGAAAACTTTTTGATACCTTTGGCATTCAACTCAATTTCTCTTCACATTACTACCCATAAAAAAATGGCCAAGAAGAATCAACCAATAAAACCTTAAAAAAATTCTTATGAAATTAGTTGATGATACTGGAAAGGATTAGCATATGCACATTCATTTCTCCTTGTGGGCTTACCATACTAGTATTCACACCTCAACTACTTGCCAGGACATTTCTCTCTGGTCTACAAGACTAAAGTTTTCTTGCCTCTTAAAGTCTAAAATCCATCTCTCTCGTATGTCACTCCAAGACATGCTCAATGATGATGACTTTTTCCAGGGACCGTTTGATGCAACTTGAGTTATTAGATGAACGTCGTTTTAATGCTCTTGATCATGTCCAAATATGCCAAAAATTTATCAAACATGCCTATGACAAAAATTTCCATGAGTGAATCTTCCAAGTTGGTGACCTTTTCCTGAAGGAAAATCAACATGTAACCAAAGAAGAGAAAAGTAAATGGGGAAAATTTTCTCCTAATTGGCTTGTACCCTATATCATTACTCATACCTATGGATCAAGTTCCTATCATTTTTCTTCACTCAAAGTAAACCCAATCCTAAACCCCTCAATTTCTTACATCTTCGACCATTCTATTATTGAATCGAGTCCTAAATCGCCTTCTGTCTATTTCAATTTCGTCCCTTAAGAACCCTTCACCTTTCATATTACCTATTCTTGGGGTCAATGACTAAACAAAAATCATGTGATTACCTACCACCTTTCAGCCTGATCATCAATATGAGTACCATGGATCTACTCATGGCATGATTTTCATGGATAATTTTCATCATTTTCAAGATGGAATCCCATGATCGTTCATCACTTGAAAGAATTTCTTTCATAGTTAACCTTAGTGTGTTATGGTTTTGTCTTCTAAATAAGAGCCTAATCTTCCTATATAGTCTTTTCCATGACTTAAACGTCCAAAATAAAAATGGGATTCAACTCCTTGAGTCAAACTTCCAGAAAAATATGACTCCCTCAAAAGGGGCATCTCTTCTCTCTATCTTGCTCGCTATAAATAGACTGCTCCCTCGAAGGACAACTATACAAAGCTAGCCATACTACACATAGTCTATCATAAAAAGGACTATCCTTGCAAAAACAAAACAAAATATTCAGAAGCTTCCCACATCGATCAACTTCACAAAGACCTCAAGGAGATAATATACTCATCCCACATAGACTTCCCGCATCAATCTGTGTATCAAAAACAAGAACAAAAAAGAGAAACAGATAACATTTTTGTCATGGACTTGCCTATTTTGATCTTGGGTATTTTTCCAAGTAGGCTTGTTGTCTCACACCAGGTTACGCTAAAACCAATTATTTTCACCTCATTGACTTTTCACCGTAATTTCTTACCTTCTCAAGGGAAGTGTCGCAAATGTGACATTTCATGATCATATGAATTTCTTCCCTTTAGAATAGTCAATCAAGCAACACCTTTATGGTCCTACATTCATAATCCCATATTTTGTATGGTAGACTTATTGTGGTTCTTATCAATTAGAGGATAACATACAAGGATGGAATGCAACAAATTTTTGTATACACCTCTTACCATTCACCTTCTACATCACTTGTTGATTTTCCTATACAATACTATTGGGTTTCAGAGTGGAACATGGGTTGAAACCATAGTCAGGGGAAAACAAGTCCCTCCTCTTTAATGGGAGAGGTTCCCTTATTGAAAGTTGGAAAAACAAATGTAAAAATATACAACTATCAATGTTTAGACCCTGATATTCTGGTGTGTTTTTATACTCAAAATATTATCAATCAAAAGGAATGGAAGAATAAAGAGATGGGAGAAGGAAGAAAACAACAATGCTTTTGGGAAATATAGATAGCAAAGTATCTCCCTACTCACATTGAACCAAGAAAATATAGAAAAGGATCAATTACTTCACCACCGATGAAAATCTGTAAACACAAAGTTGTAAAGATTACACAAACCAAAAAACAAAATTTCTATTGAATGTAAAACAAATGATCCATTGAATCAAGCCAGAAAGAGAGATATGACAAAGGAAAATAAGAAAAGAAAGCCCTTCGTATTGACTTACTTCATAATTTACAACCTTCCCAGAAAATTAGAATCCCCTTTCCATGGCCAAAACTATGTTCTTATAACAATTCGTGTACATCGATACTTTTTCCCCAAGAAAAGAATGTCCAAAAGGAATAATGTTTGTTGCAGATCTACTTTTGGAAAGTGACATGAAACAAACACACTGATGAAAACTAGAGGTTCAAAAGGTGAATATTTCGTTAGTTTGAGCATGATTATTTTAATAGGGGGCATCTCATGATTTTATTCTTCATGTAGTCCTACCATTTATACCTTTTAACCACTTTCATTGTACTCAAGTACTTACTAGTAAGTTTTCTCCTTTTTATTGTGTATGCCTGATAAATTCTATTTTCTGATGATTAAACTTTACATCCCTTAAAACTTATCAATTTGGCCCCATAATAAACCAAAAATGCATCTCATGGGGAAACGAAAAGAATATAGAGAAAAATAATGAAGAACGATCCATTTTTGCATTTTTCGAGCTCTGGTTCATTAATGGTGTTAAAAACTAGATGAGTGCATTTGGCTATCTTTTCCCCCTTTTACCTTCAAATTTGGACCCTACACGTGGCAAGATCCAAGAAATGATGACCTTGGGGAAGAAAACTACATTTTCTGACATTTGGGAGAAAAAGTGTGATTTCTCATTTTCTCCGCCCTCCCATAGCTTTGCAAAAAGCCAAACACATGGCACCATCTGAGTAGGCTGAGGAAATTTGGTTCAAATCTACCATTTATACTTTTTTTAACAAAAATCTCAAATTCTAAAAAATCATCATCGACCCGCTTTGAATTTTCAATGTGAACATGTGGCACACCATGATTGGAAAAAGGGGTCACGGCTCAATTTGCAACATTTTAACCTTTTGGTGAAAAAGGCTCAAATTCTCAATTTCCCCTCAGCCCGCTTATTCTGATTTCATCCTTCAACACGTGGCATTGCCTGACTGGGTACAGGAATGCACTTCAGTTTTATACTTTATCTACTTTTGAAAAGGGGAAAAATTCCAACTTTTCCCTAAAAGTCCATGCCCCCACCATTGACTCTTCAACGTAGGCTAGGTGTCCCTTTCTAATCTGTTGTGGGCCTTAACTTAGAAATTTTCCCTTCACATGAGTGGGGCTGCAGGCCATTTTAGAACTTTTTACCCTTTATGGAAACAAGGCTAAAATTCCCAAAGTCCTCCACCGGTCCGCCAAAGTGCCTGTGAACTAAAAAATGGCCATGTGTCCTTTTCTAATTCTTCAACATGTGGCCTCACCTAATTGGTTGTGGGGATGTGCTTCACTTTTTATCTGTTTTGAGAAGGGGAAAATTCCAAATTTTCCCCCGAAATTCCATGCCTCCACCATTGACTTTTCAACATGAACATGTGTCCCTTTCCAATTTGCTGCAGATTTCAACTCAAAATTTATCCTTTCACTTGGGCGGGGCCACGGGTATTTTTAGAACTATTCGCCCTTTCGCCACAATTCCTTAAAGAATAAAATGGATCTGTCACCCCAAACTTCTGCCAAAACTACTCCAACCAATCAGGGACTGGCAGGAATGTAGGGAAAAACTGAAATTTGTTCCAAAATCACCAAAAGTGATAAGTTCAAAAAGGAACCCGCTTGACTACATCCAATGGGAAAAAATGCATAGCTTCACCTTTCCGAGAAAGAATTTGATGGGGAAAAGAACGTAGGAAGTTTCGGAAATGGGAAAACACCATTTTTTCTCCCGATGAAGAATTTATTTCTCTATAAAAGGTTAAAAAAAGAGATGCAAGGTCCCATGCATTCCAAACGCATAAGAGAAGAACTAAAATCATTTTCCATCCATTGAAAATAGGTAAAACATTTTAACGGCAGCAAACTAAGGAATTTTGATTAAAAATGTTGTGGGAAATGAAAACGAGCATCTGAGGAGTTTAAAACATGAATTTCTTCTATGGCAAGGCTCCAATTTTCATGAATTTAGATTCGAAAGGGTGGGGAAAATTGAGAGGACAACAAATACTAGACCATTGACACCTACATTTTGGGGATTCCTCTTTCACCAAAATCAACCTAAAATCACCCATGCCTAAATGACCTAACCTCAACCATACCTACATGACCCCAACCCAACCATGCCTAAATGACCTAGAATCAATCATGGTTAAAACCTACCAACCCATTCCTCTGCTTCACCATATTCTTCCCTAGCTTACGGGAGAACTGCATTGGCCTGAGACCCCTTTTCGCCAGGGCTATATAGGAAACACTTTGAGGGCATGTGGCCCTTAGAGGTTAGCTCGACCACTCTTTACCCTAACCAATTTTCCCCCATTTTTCTATTCACATTCTACCTTAGTGAGTTTTCCATTTTACACAACAATTGGAAAATTAAAACATACAAACATACATACCTACCATTTTTAACACACCATCATATCATCCATTTATCATTAGATGGAACTTATATCTTACACGACCTACAACCATTTGGTCTTCACTATAACCCTACCCATTGCCCCATGCCCTCACATATCACCCACCTACACCAATGGGCCACGCCTATAGCCTTACCTATCACACACCGCCCTTGGCCTGACTACCGCTCACCCTTTACACAATATACCCTACCTCTCGGACACCCGAATTCACTTACCCGATGTAATTTATAGCAATGCCACTCACATTTTTAAATCCCAATGACCTTGCCTTACCTTAATGTTGTGTCATTTATCCAAACTAACCCATACCTTTGGTGTACCGGATCATACCTAACATCCTGCACCTGACCTTGTTGTGATTCCTGACCATATCATATGCCTTGGATACCTGAATCACTTCAACCTTGTTTGGATAAACCTATCAACCTTGGATGATGTAGATTTTCACACTCTTCAACCTGGTACCATGTCATAGTCTATACGTGTGTGTGTGTTTGATTTCCATTACCTATTACCCAATTTTACCTTTACCCTTTACCCACTATGCCCATATCCATACCCATACCCACCGCCTTCTTTTTCATCACTTCCACATTTATCAAACCACTCACCAATTTTGTCTTATACCTCATCAGTTCCTGGTTTGAGGGGGATCACCTCCACCCACATTTGGGGCACTCTCACCTTTAACCCTACTTGGAGCAACCCCACTCTCACTTATATTTGGGGAAACCACTTCCTATTTTTTCAGCATTGCTTATCAATACAAGCTACGCAACAAAAGGGGGAAAATGTTGACACCAAATTTGGGTCACACTCCCCTTTTTTCCCTTTCGAGTAGTTAACATAGCATGTTCATATAACCATGACCCCTTTACCCCAAATTCATATTATTAATTATTAATTACAATTGAATTAATGCTCATCCTCACTTTATCTATTAATTTAATTACTTTAATTAAATTAATTTACACCTCACCTAGACACCTCATCATGGACCTATTCTTAGCATGTTTCTTTTAACTAAGACTCAATTTCTACTTACCTTAACCAACTGAGACTTAGTCTAACCCTAACATTATATTCCTATTCTTTCTCCAACAACATGCCCACTTATCTAAGTGTTAAATACCATTTTAGATCTAGACCAATGGGAAAAACTAGCCAAAAGATAGCTAAGATCTGCTATTTTGGAAAACCTAGGATTTCCCACCTTAATCGACGTCGGTCACCCTAATCATCATCGGTTACCGTATATTCATTTTGGAAACCTTGTTTCAAAGGTTGGAATTTTGATTTTTGGGAGAGAGAGATATTTGCATGTAAGCACGAACCAAAGCCCTCTCACACATCCAAACACCCCTAACTAACACCAAGATTGATCTAAAGGAATTGGCATCTGCAGTAACATCTTAGGAAGCACTTCCATGATACTAACCACCAGGTTTCACGATCAACCATTTCTATATTCCACCAACCAGGCTTACAAATAAAAGTAAGTATGTTTTGATCTAGCATCATTCTATGTTTACTTAGATTGTAGTTTCTTTATCTTTGTTTATTAGATCCTATTCTCCCTTGCATTCCACCATCCCCACCTTCCTGTTAATCCACCCATCCAACCACCCATAACCCTTTTAGCTCCCCATACCTGAATCTTAGACATTCCTAAGCCTTCCTAGAATTTTTATAAACCCAACCATCCTTCCCCCATTCTCTGTGCAATCACAGAGAAGCCCTCAAAACAAATTTTATTTGATTTCCACCATTCGACCCTACTCTTGTGCCATGGTCACCCTAATCAAGTATCAGTTTCCCCTTCACTAGCATCAATCACCGGATCAACGCCGCTTATTGTATCTTTTGACATACTTTCACTAAGTTGACCTTATCAACATTAGGAAATAAGGGATAAAATATGTGGAAAAATCCCTCATAGAATTACAAAAATAGGAACTAATATGAAGAAAATACTACAGATCTGAAATAAAAGTGCAGAATAAAAATAACACAACACAAAGAGACAATATTTAACGTGGTTCACCCAATTTGGGATACATCCACCAAGAGTCACTTGTTGATATTTTATTACAAGCCACCGCTCTCTCAATATAATACCAAAATCTGTTTAGATCTATGCTCAACAAACTCTCTGAAATTCACACCCGAATTCGGACACATCTGCAATGTTACATTATGTTCCTACCATATGCATAAAACCACATAAGTAGACAATTGCTTGAAGAATTTTAAAAAATGTGGGTATTAAAACCATGGGCCAAAATTGTCCCATAAACCTATAGGTCAAAAATCCCACCCATATGAGAAAAACATATTTCTTGGTATATCAGGGATGTTTTAAGGCCAAAAAAAAACTTTCGGGGCTGCCACCCCGGACCGCTCGTGGTCCGCCCACCAGAACCCTAGTGAGACAACTATGGAAAGTGTACAATACTCTTAGTGTAAAGTCTTCAACACTTTCACACATCAAAACAGGCTCCACAACCTAACAATCTCCCACTTAGAGACTATTTTTCCTCTAATAAAAATTCTCAACCCTTCTCTAGTTTCCATGAAGACCAACCAAAGTTGAACACAAACTTTAGTTTTTCCTTATGACCACCTTGGTCATCATGTCTATAGGAATCTAACTGGTATGAATCTTCTCTAGCTTCAACTTATCTTCCTCCAAATTTGTCCTCATGAAATGGTATCTTAATTGTATATGCTTCATCCTAGAGTGGAAAGTAGAGTTCTTGACTAGGTGTATAGCACTCTAACTATCACTATGCATCTTTCCTTCCTCCTGTTTATGCCCCAAATCCTTAAGCAATTGATGTAACCAAATCATTTCTTTATTTTCCTCTATGGCAACAACATACTCATCCTCCATGGTTGACAAATCCACCATCTTTTGTAGTCATAAAATTCAGCTTACGGCTATCCCACCTATAGTGTAAACATAACCTTTGTCGTGTTCCTCCCGTTGTTTACATATCCATCCATATCTGAATCTACATAGCCACATAAAGTGGTGTCTCGATCCAATGTAGCACAAAACTGTCCCCATGGTCCCTCTCAAATACTAAAGGATTCACTTTATTGGCCAATGATCTCTACCTGAACACTCATAAATCTACTCACCGCTCCCATTACATGGGAAATATCAAGCCTGGTGCACACCATGGCATACATCAAACTACCCACCACTGATGAGTAAGGTACCTTGGACATCTATTTTCTCTTCTGATCTGTCTTGGGACACCGCTCCTTTGATAACTTGAAATGGCCTGCCAAAGGAGTCCCAACCGGTTTAACATCCTACATATTAAGCCTCTCCAAGACCTTCTTAATGTACTCTTCCTGAGATAAAGTTAACTTCCATTCATTCCTATCTCGAGATATCCTCATACCAAGGATTTTTTTGGCTTCCCTCAAATCCTTCATAGTAAGAGATTCACTTAGTTGCTTCTTGAGTACTTTTATTTAATGCATGTTTTTACCCGAAACCAACATGTATTCCACATACGAACACAAGATAATATAACCACCATCCTCAAAATTATTTGTATATGTGTAATGGTCGAATAACATCTAATATAACCTTTCTCCATTAGGAAGCTATCAAATTTCTTATACCTTTGACGTGGATCTTGTTTCAAGCCATACAAGTTCTTCTTTAGTTTGCACACCATCTCCTCTTTACCTTTGACCTCATAGCCCTTTGGATGCTGCATATATAAATCCTCCTCCCAATCACCATGGAGAAATGTAGTCTTTACATCAAGATGCTCTAAGTGAAAGTATTTTTCTAGAACTATTCCAAGAATAGTTCTAAATGAAGTCATTTTTACTACAGGAAGAAAAAAACTCATAAAAATCTATACCTTTTTTCTGCAAAACTCCTTGACCACCAATCGGGCCTTATATCTTTTCTTTCATCCTTCTTCCTCTTTGACTTTGAACACCCACTTGTTCTATAACACTCTTTTTCCTTCAAGTAGCTTCGCCAAATCACATGTATGGTTCTCCATGAGAACCCGATGGTCCTCATCCATGGCTTGTTCCCACTTCTTCTTGACATATACCGCATTAATTCATCAAATCTCTCTAGCTCTCCACTTTCAATGAGTAATAAATAATAAAGATAAGGAGAAAATGTTTAGGTTCTCTTCTTACCCTAGAAGATGTCCTCAATATTGGAGTTTGGGGTTCTGTTGAGGAGGTTCTGAACTCGATTCATGTGTCACTTTCCCATCTAGAAGATCCTCTATTGTTGTATATTCTTTCTTGGATTCTTCCTTGTTTTCCCGCAATCCGCTGCTTATACATGAATTTCTCATTAAAGACCACATCCCTAAATTGAATGATTTTCTTGTCCTTAATACTCCAACATTTATATCCAAAGTCGTCATCACCATAACCAATGAAAGTACATTTTTCTGATTTAGCATCTAGCTTGGTCCTATCATCCTTGTCTATATGGATAAACATGTCACATCCAAAGACTCTAAGAAATGAATAATCAACTTTCTTACCATACCAAGCCTCCTCGAGTATACCTCCATCCAAGGAACTTGAGGGTCCTCTATTTATCAAGTACACAACTGTGCTCACCGCTTCTACCCAAAAAGAAAGAGGCAATCCTACATGTAACCTCATGCTTCTAGCACATTCCATTATTTTTCTGTTCATCCTTTTTGACACCTCATTCTACTGTGGAGTTCCTAGAACCATATTTTTCTTGCAGATTCCATTCTTAGAACAATAATCATCAAATTCATTGTTGCAATACTCCCCATTATCTCGACTTCGAGACATTTTAGCTTAAGACCTATTTAATTCTATACCAAGGCTTTCCATTTAACAAAAGTCTCAAATAAATCAGATTTATTTCTAATACAATAAACCCAAACTTTCCTTGTTACATCATCAATAAAAGTAACATAATAACTTGAACCCTCACTAGATGATACCTAAGTCAGCCCCACACATCAAAATGCACGAGCTCTAACTTACTCTATTTATTTTAAGGTCCAACATTGAGAAACATTACTCACTTCTATTTCCCATATATGCATTCCTCACAGAACTCCAAACCTATTTTGTATGTCTGGAAAATCTTTTTATGATTTCCATACCCTTATGGATCATATGACTGATCCTATAGTGCCACAATGTTTTATATAATTATGAAGCCAAAAGATTACAAACATTAGTGCTATAAGTGGTTAAATACAAGGTTCAAACCTTTTACATATTGCAACCACAAGAGAACCCTTGGTAACCTTCCAAGATTCCACTTTGTAAATATCACAAGACAACCATCACTTCCCAACTTCCCCGCCAATATAAAATTTTGTCTTAATGTAGGCACATGACTGACATCCTTTAATAGCCAAGTATTACCATTTTGCATCTGAATAGAACCTTTTCCAACTATGTTGTAAGGCTGATCATCACCAAGAAAAACATGCCCAAAATATCCTTGAACATAATCAACAAAATAATGCCTATGTGGAGTAGCTGGAAAGAAGCCCCCGAATCTAAAACCCAAGATTTCATAATATTATGGAAAGAAAGAATCAAAACATCCCGACATACATTACTTGTTGCCACATTTGCCTCCTTGTTTTCTTCCTGTTATTTCTTCTTATCTTGAATCTCCCAACAATCCTTCTTTGCACGCCCGCACTTTCCACAAGTGCAAAGATACTATCTTGATTTTTTATTTTGACCTTACTCGATCCTTTGATTTTCCATAGCTTCCTCTATTATTTTGTCTCCCTCTAGTTTCCAATGTCAAAGCATTCCCTAAAGTAGAATATTCACTAGAGATTTTTCTTTACATTTCCTTGCTTAGAATCACCCCTACAACATCCTCAAACTTCAACTTTGAGTTAGCTGAACCGATTTTCTTACTACCATTACTGTGCTATTCCAACTCTCGTAAAGAGAACAAATTAATAAATCCCTAACTTCTTCATCAAATTCTATTGTAACCAAAGCTAGCATATTTACAACCATATTAAAATCATTTAAATGATCTTCTATTGAACCATTCTCAGACATCTTCATATTAAACAACTTTTTCATTAAAAATATCTTATTAGAGGTAGAGGGTTTTTCATACAACTTCCCTAATGCATCCATCAATTCTTTTGTAGTCTTTTCCTTTGAAACATTAAATAATATCGAAGATGTAAGACATAGCCGGATTGTCCCAAGTTCCGTCCTATCCAGCAAATCACATTCCGCATTTGTCATGCTCGAGGGTTTTTTCACCTTCTCAAATAGTGGAATATAAAGATCCTTCTCGATGAAGGTAATATTCCATCTCGCATCTTCCAAAATTGAAATTCTCGCAATTGAATTTATCAACCCTTGATCTTCCATCATCTACCATAGCTCCCACACAAACAAAAATTTCCTGCGATTCAACACTTCGTAAAACCAAACCAAGCTCATACCAATTGTTCGAAATAAGGGATAAAATATGTGGAATAATCCCTCACATAATCGCAACAATAGGAACTAATATGCAAAAAATATTACAGATCTGAAATAAAAGTGCAGAATAAAAATAACACAACATAAAGAGATAGTATTTAATGTGGTTCACCCAATTTGGGCTACATCCACCAAGAATCACTTGCTCAGATTTTATTACAAGCCACCTCTCTCTCAATACAATACCCAGATCTATTTGGAGCTATGCTCAAAAACTCTATAGAATTCACACCCAAATTCAGACACATCTACAATGTTACATTATATTCCTACCATATGCATAAAACCACATAAGTAGACAATTGCTTAAGTAGTTTTACAAAACTCATGGGTATTAAAACCATGGGTCAAAACCATCCCATAAACCTATGGGTCAAAAATCACACCCATATGAGAAAATCATGTTTCCCAGTATATCACTATGTAGATGACATCCTAGAAAAGTCTAAAATGTGAGTAGATCATCTGAAAGTACTAAGGAATATATTTGAAATATTGCATGAATATAAAGTTAGACTCAATCTAAAAAAATGTTTGTTCGGTGTCACATCAGGTAAATTACTAGGATTTATCATCTCACGGAGAGGCATAGAAGTATACCCCACAAAGGTCAAAGATGTCATAGAAATTTCCTCCCCAAAATCTCAGGAAACTAAGAGGTATTCAAGTAAATATCTAGTCAATCAGAAGGTTCATTTCACGACAAGCAGATAAGTGTTATCACTTCAATCAATTACTAAAAATATGTCTAGTTTTGGTGGAACCAAGAATGTCAAGATTCTTTTGCAAAATTAAAAGAATATCTATCAATTCCACCAGTTCTCATGCCACAAATATTAGATAAACCAATGCTTCTCTACACATCTACTACAGAATATGTAATAGGATAATTTCTAGCACAACATAACGATTAGAGAAAAGATCAAGAAATATATTATCTTAGTAGAACACCTATTGATCATGAGCTAGAGTATTCATAGGCTAAGAAAGTGTGTTTAGTAGTATCTTTCAAATTTCACAAACTATGCCACTATTTTCTCAATCATATAACCAAACTCATTTCAAAAGTATATCACCTCAAATATATACTATCTAGACCCATTCTCATAGGTAGAATGTCAAGTTGGGTCATTCTACTTAGTGAGTTTGATATCGAGTTTTTAGTTAAAAAGTAATCATAGGAAAATCTCCTATAGATCAAATTGTTGTGACACCTCTACTAGGATCATAAACTCTTCATTTAAAATTTCCAGATGAAGAACTCTTTTATGTTGATACAATACCTTCTTGGAACCTGTTTTTGATGGATCTTATAATATACATGGATCAAGATCTAGTATTTTACTTATCACACCAGATGGAAATGTTATTCCAAAATATTTCCACTTGGCCTTCCTTACACAAACAATATTGCAAAATACAAAGACCTCATAGCTAGATTGAAATTGGATATATCATGGAATGTCAAAGAGATGCCAATATTTTGTGATTCACTTTTGTTCATCAAACAAGTCATAAATGAATACTAGGTAAAATATGAAAATATAATTTATTACAATGTTATGGTGAATATCCTCGAGATTTATTTTATTTGATCATATTTGAACAAGCTCCTCACTTTCAAAATAAATCAACAGATGTAATGATGACTATCAGATCTCTTCTTGAGTTCAACTCCCATCAAACACATATTGAGTTTCTCATTGAACATATTTTGGTTCTCGACATATGATTTTCCTAATTCAACTATGGTCTATGAAATAGTTGGTCCTGACAATCCCTGGTATCATGACATTTATACTTTCATCCATGACCACACTTATCCTGAACACTTGAACTCCCAAAATAATTGATCTTTAACACAACATGCTTCATGTTATACCATACTAATCATAGAAACCCTTTATCGAATAGGATATGATGGGAATCTATTAAGGTGACTTAATTAAGATGAAGTACTCCAAAACTTAGAAGAGGTATGTGTTGTTATTTTTTGGTTTTAGTAAGGAAGATCTTATGCATAGATTACTAATGGCCTACTATGGAGTTTGATGCATTAATTTTTTTCAAAAAGTGTGTGGCTTGCAAAACACATGGGAACCTCATTCACACACCTTCTCAATATTTACAACCAATCACTACACCTTGGCCTTTCTCCCATCACTTTGTATTTATCCCTCCAACCTATGATAAAAGAAGATGACTATAGACCGATTTAATATAATTAGAATTAAATATTATTTCGAGTAATTTACTATAATAAATTATATTTAGGTGATTATATATAGTAATGTGCAAACACTAAGCATTCAACAATGTAAAACCCTAAGCAAATGAAAGAGGGATGATGACTAAGATGATTCTATGCAACCCGAGAGCGATCACGACTAGGTATCTACTGGAACAAGATGGAGAAAACATCGTAAAGGCTCGATGAGGGTTCGAAACCCTAGGAATGTACATGATAGAAGTTCCCATAGGATGACATGAGCACCCCGAAGCTAATGACTGATCTAGGCACATGTGTCTTCTAGAATGCTCGAGAATCTAGATTTTTCTCTGGTCAAAAGGTCTTCACTATTTCTCGCTCTTTATTTCTCTTGTTTCACTATTAGATCATCTATCACACATGTAACCTAAAAATAAATGAATACCTATACATGTCAAAACCACATCAAATCTAATAAAAAAATATGTAAAATGTGGATTCAGAATGACCCCAAAGAGTGAACTTATGACTAAGCACTACACTACATATCGACTCATGTAGTTCTTTGTGCGTGTGTGTGTGTTTATCTTCATCCCATGTCATAGGTTTCCCATGTGCAATTTATATGATTATAATGGACTAGATATATATTTGTACCAAGTATGCAAAATGTGTGATGGAATAGAATTCACTCCCCTCTTATGTAGTGTATGTAGATTAATGCAACCCTTATCCCTTGCATTAATGTGCTAGATGTATGCTTTATAATTCTCATGTGCCTTTTGTGCAAGATTAGGTGGTGATAGATAATGCTTATAGTGCTTAGCCCCTTATTTAAAAGAAGTAACTAAGTATATATATGATTCCCTTATTTGAATTTCATAATTGAAAATTGAAAGGCCGACCCAAAGTACTAAAAGATGACCAAGAAGTGAAAGGGACCCAAAAGAGTAAAAATAATAAAGAGAGGGACAGAGTGCCAAAGAGGGACATGAACACTGTGCACTTCTCTTCTAACCAAAATCTAGTGTACAATGCCATTAAAAGATAAATAAGTTAACTTATGGTGGAACTATTAGATATGTAAATCCAAAAGAATGCTTAGCCAAGCTTAGAAGTAATAAAGTACAAGAGATAAATCAAAAGGAGTTGTCAACCACTAGTTTTCTTACTTAGGTATCATACATTAGTATACTTTAGGACCTACAAATATACCCAAGTACATAAATTTTGTGTCTACATAGACATGATCGTCTTTCTAAGATTGATCTCCTAGATGAAAAGTGGCTCAATGCTTTAGACCATCTCAAAGTGTATCAAAATTGACTTCATCATTCTGCTACAAAGCAAGAAGGTCAATCTAAGACAATTTTGTATAAAAAACCTTTAAAAAAAAATACAACCAAATATTGAGACAAGAAAGGAAAATTTGAACCAAATTGGTTGGGTCCTTACCTTATTATCAGTAAAATTTGGATCATGTGCATATAATTTATCTACTCAAGATGATGAAGAGCTTAAATAACCCATGAATGTGGTTCATTTGAAAATATTCTATTCTTGATTCATATATACATACCTCTTATGTTGGGGGAATTTTGGAACATCCACTTATATAGTTCCTTCATCCTATCCATCTTACTTGCTTTTATCCCAAACTGGTTTATGTCACTTGTTCCTTGTATTTAGAACATATCCATTTATAATCCTATTCATTTTTTCTCACCTCCATACATTGATTTGCATATTCCTTTATGTGCTTGTGTGTGTTTGGGTTGGTCCTAGATCACCTAATTCAATCTCACCGGTTAATACATTATTTAATCAAAAAAATCAAAAAACATCTAATAACAAATCAAAAATACAAAACATTCAAATAAGCAAAAAATAATGAAACATCAACACAATTTTAAAAAATTAAACTTTTCACTCCAATCCTAGTGATTGATCTAACCATCTTAAGACTATAAATTCAAATCAATCCTATCCCTCGTGTATATCCTCAGTTGGGGAAATTTCAGCTCTCATTTTCTCCCTTTCATGCATCTTTTCTTGGGGAAAATGAGCCATCCAATATCAAATTAATCTTCAATGAAGATCCAACAAGAGTTTCACTTAACCCCACTCTCTATTCTAATCCAACCCCCTTGCATGTATCCTTGTTTGGGGGTATCCAAATTTATTTGATCATTATCATTGTGGAATACTTTAGGTGCATAGTTAGTTATCTTTGTTTATAGTTGTGTTGCATTATTATTATTTTTTCTTAACCAATTACAAGTATTTTTTATTATCTTGGTTCATTTATAGAAATAATGCATACTTGTACTATGTATATTGGGTTTAATTTATTTATTTTCTTTTGTTTTTCTTTTACCATTTACAAGTCATTTGTTATCATATCGGTTCATTTATAACCATGGTGTAGACATATACTATATATTGATTTTATTTTATCATTTTGTTTTGTGCGAGTGTGTTTGTATTACATACATAATTAATTACTCTCCATGGCTCCTTAGTAATCATGATGTAAACTATGTTTTGTAATAGAAAAATAAGGTTTCTCTAAAAATAATATCTAAATGGAAGCTCAAGCTATGAAAAAACCCATCATCATCATCCATGTCATATCTATGAAAATAAATAAGCATCTATCCATGAATAAATTACAATGTGCAAAATAAATGTGTCATCATCTATATACATCAATAAAATGTCCATCTACAATGTCTAAATCAACATTTCATAAACTCCGAATATGCATCAAAATGCCACAATCAACATCTATAAAAAAATAATATGCCTTCATCATGAGGCATATACCAAAAATAATATACATATGCATCATATATAGAATCATCCACGACTCTCCCCCACTATTAGACTATTTAGTTTGTCTCCTCCTTGCCTTAGTGGCAACATCTTAACCACTCTAATAGACCTAGTTGGTCCATGAGATCTCACCGACCTCACGCACCTACTATATGTTCTCTTAGTATACCATGGATCTTTCGATATGCAGGAATAACCACCTCATATAGAGTTCTATAGTACCCCATATCATGTGTGGCTAAAAATAAATCATGTAACAAGTCCCCCATCCAAGTGGCCTTAGCTGCACACCATGCCTTATCTCTTTGTTTTCACCCGCTGCAACTATATTGATACTCCGATCACTCTTAGTTTTCCTATGTTGCAATTTTTTATGCCATCTATGATCTAAAAACAACAATGCATCTCTTTACTTTGCATAGCTCTATCTCTTTGTTCATGTGTATCCTATAACTCTATAGTTATTGGCCCTAGAGGCTATACTGCTAAAATCTGACCCCACACCTCGGTCTCTCTTTTATTTCCTATCCATAATATCCTACACTTCCTATGTCTCCCCACCCATCATATTTGTCTCCTCCTCCTCCTCCTATGTACCCTATACTTGTAAAAATTGTCCCACGTATGATTTTACAATATGTATTTATTTACCCTATCCACCATGTACATGTCTATCTTACCCCTAAGTTGTCACCTATCTAGCATGTGTATCCCCTTTCCCTACTTTTCACTATCCTCCTCTCCCTTTCATATATATCCATCACTAGGCAATACGTAACATTGTAGTCATATTTTATACCCTTACACCAATAGTCTAATCACATATGCATCGGCCTATCACCCAGTGGGTGTTGGGCGCTCACCCGAGGAATGTGCAAGCACCGAGTCTCTCCTTTATGTGAGTCTAGTGAGAATACATCATCTTATAACAAATATTCCAATGGAAATGAGTATAAAAGAACCATGCAACACTCTAAGAACCTAGAACATGTTATCTCATTACACATAAAAGGAGAAATAATAAGCAAAAGATAAGGAAATGGTTCACACATAAAGGAAATACATAGGTATTATACTCCTGAGCACATATGATTTATAATAGAGCCTTATATTCATCTTAACAGACTTAATAATCAACATTACAATCCCTTGAGGTCATAACAAATCCTCATATAACTATGCAGAGCCAAGTCATGCATCAGAGCTATATTATGCTCATCATATTACAAAAACAAAAAGAATGAAACCCATCCCCTAAGTGACACTTTTAAAGATTTCTCCTAATACCTAACCCAAAACATCCTCCATTATGTTTTTTCAGGGCTTCACCTCTCTTTTCTTCCCTCTGCACTCTCCATATTCTATTTAATCTTCTCCTTTCCTTCCTTTTCTTCCATCAGGCGCTTGTATTTATAACCTTAACACCCATCACCATGCCTTTCGAAGTTATAGATCGGTTGCCAAGTGTCATAGTGGTCCTCCATGGAAGCATGCATTCTCTGATCCAAGATCTCCACTCCTTACAGTGATGTCTTCTGGAACCTTCCATCGCATGACTGGAATATTCTCTTTTTGATCCCACGCGCCAGCCGGCACCTTATCCACAAGGATCATGCTTTTCTCATGTGCTACATGGGATGCCGATACAAATAAGTACAAAACCTATTTTTCCTTGCATGCATGCCATATGTTCTAAAAAACCCTTTCGTAACCCTTCTTTGAACACCTTTAACCCACACACCCTTCTTCAACTATGTCTCGCATGCCTATGCACCTTCATATACTTAGCTGATATTTTGGGGCCCAACATCACCCCACACTACACCTATTCTCTGTCCTCGGAAACACTCTTCAATAAAGAGATAAAGAATGGTGAATCCTTACAATTGGTTGGAATGGAAGAATAAAGGAATGAAGAAATGGGGGAAAAGAATGAAATAATGAGGAACTATTTTTTATTTCTAGTGGAGGAGGGGGAAATCCTTCCCTAATTCTACTTCTAACTTCCCCCAAGTTTCAACCTCATTCTAAGCTTGCTGAAAAAGGTCACCCACTAGGGCACTCACTTCTACAAAACTCAACTCTTCTCCCTTGTCTCTCATTGTCTCTATGATCTCCTCTGGTTGTTTTCCCAAATCCTCGAGTGCATCCATCCTCTAAGTGATTTGGGGGTACAATTCCTTAGCCAATTCTCGATTCAACACCGTAAGGTCTCAATGGTCTCTAATGAATTTTACATCGGCGAGGATTTTGTTGTATTGAGTAAAAATTTCCACAACCATTTTCTTATTCTCTTTTTCTTGGCACACCAACATGTCTTCTACGGATTCTA
Source organism: Taxus wallichiana var. yunnanensis (assembly GCA_018340775.1). Taxonomy (NCBI): domain Eukaryota; kingdom Viridiplantae; phylum Streptophyta; class Pinopsida; order Cupressales; family Taxaceae; genus Taxus; species Taxus wallichiana. Next base: position 10,901,556 of record CM031239.1, read on the forward strand.
AGGCAAGTGGCCACCTCTCCATAGTGAGTATGCGGGTCAAGTCCTCTAGGCACTATAAGGCTGATCCATATTTTTACGCAGGGGTAGGGGGTTGAGTTTGTATGCTTCAAGACAATGGCATTTGTGATCATCTCTATTTTTTTATATGTCTCGTGCACCCTTTCCTTCTCATCATTTAACTCACGCCTTAACAGAGCGATGATTAGTTCCTCCTGATTTAGGTCCTTTCTTTTATCAAGGAGCTCTTCCTCATTTTTCTCCAAATTCTCTGCCTCCGGAACTTCACCTGTCATTTCTTCTAAACAATTTGGCTTCAACCTCAACTGAAACTTTGTTGAGCACATTGCAGATTTTCTCATCTGATAATTGTTGAGCATTCACCAAGGGGTTTATTCATTTTATTTTAGGAAATTTCAACAATGCTCCTTGGTTTATTTCAAATTCAATCTCATCAATATGGGATTCAAATTCCCATGATAATATTTTCCTTGTCTAAGGATATGCACCTTCCTCATCAAACAAAGCCATAGCTAATAGTTTCCCCGTTGATACGGTGCTCTAAACGCGTGCACACAACAAATTGTTCGGATAATCCATGTAGCCCATTATTTGACCTTGCAATGCTTTTGTGCTCTTCCTCCCTATGCGTTCAGATTTTGGAAAGCTTACAACCAAACTGGGATATCTTCCCATGCTTTGCCATATTCTTTTCCTATGCTTTCCTCCTCAACTTCCTTCATCACCATGTCTCGCGTTGTGTTCTACCTCTTGTTCCACCAGGTCCTTGATGATTTTTTCCACTTCTCTCTCTACATCCTTGTCTACCTGTTCCTTTGTAAGGCTTGGGGTCCTTTGATCTTTTGTATTTTCTTCCCCGCCTACCTCCTTGCCTTGGGCCTCAGTTTCTTCTTCATTTTCCTTCTCCTCATCTCCTTCGTTATACTCCTCATCTCCTTCTTTATACTCATCTCCTTCTTCCTTAGAATCATGTATCTCATAGACAAGATGATCTTCACCTCCTTCTAGATCATCATCATCATCCATGTCACCGATGTAGGCATCTAGATGTTTTTTTCTTCTGAATCTGCCTCATCAATTATCTTCTCGCTACTAGGGATTCCGTGCAAACAGGGAGATTCTTCTTTTTCTTTTTCTTTGATAGGTGATGTCTTCATTGGAAATCCCTCATGGGTGAGGGGATCTTTTTGCTCCAGCGCCTCTTCTTCTAGGGTCTTCGATTTGGCAAGATACTTCTTTCTCCGTGCGTAAGTACCGGGCTTAGCGTTTACTTCCTACGCACTCATTGTTTTCATGTTTTGAACACTTGGTGCTCTCTCTCTCTCTCTCTCTCTCTCTCTCTCTCTCTCTCTCTCTCTCTCTCTCTCTCTCTCTCTCTGTGAAGGCATGACCTTCTTTCTTCCTAAATTTTCTTCAAGGATGGAGACATCACTCTCCAAGTAAACACCTTTTTCAAATTTTGGCCTTATGCACAAATACACCCTTGTTGTGCAATCGACATCGTTAAAGGCTTCATCATCTATATCTCATGGGAGACATATCTCTCCACATACACGTGCTTCTTTGGGCAAATGACCTTCGATGCAGCTCACGGTGGTCTATTTATACCTCACTAAGGTTGAACCTTAGTCTCTTGGCCTCCCTGAACTGATTAACTTTGGCTTGGAAGTATTGCATGTGAAGGAGAAGGGTAGTTTGCACCATGGACTCATATTCCCATCTTTTAATGTAAATTTTTTAATGTAGAAGTGTTGGTATACTACTCTAGGATACTCCACTTAGCCCTAAATTCACCATGCATTCACTTATACCACTTCTCTAGGCACACTTTGTGAGTGGCCGTCATGGTTTCACAAGTATATTTTGAAAATATTTTTGCGGGTGAGGGATCCTCTTCTGGATACTCCCAAACAAACGTTTTTGGCCCATCGGACACTCCAATCTTTAAAAATACAATGGTGAGGAGGATGTTACCAAATATTATCTTCTCTCCCTCCTGTGCACTACTTATAATCTCATCTGTGATGAAAGCAGACAAGTTATAGATGGTTCCTTCAAATATCTTCTCGGCATACATTTAGCCATTCCTTGTTCACTTGTGTCCATCATTCTTGGTCATTGAGCTTGGTCACCAAGTACAAGGCCATCCTCATAATTGGGTCTGGAATCTCAGTGATGTCAAATATCACGACCCCATCTTGTAGTCATACACGACTACGGTCTCCTTAATAGCCTCCTTGTCACCTAGATCATCATCTATGTTATCTCCTTTACAAGTGAGGCCTGTGAACTTGGATATCAGTTGTGGTGTGATGTGCATCTTACACCCCACAAAGTAAAATTGATCCTCATACACGCGTGACATCAACCATTGGTAAAGGTACTTAGGCTTGCCAAAGTATGGAAACTCATATAGTTGCAATAATCTAGCCTTCTCCAATTTGACTTTTACCTTGTCACTTTGTAAATGGGCATCCCATCTGGTGTCCTCTTGTTAGTTGGTCAGACCAAATCTAGTGCCATTTCCTTCTCGGTTGTGCTCATGTGATGGTTATAATTAGTCACACCATCTTTTGTAAGTGTGACTCCCACTCTTTTCCTAGAAATACCCCATATGGGTACTACATCTCTACATACCATTCTTCATTTGAGCTTGCGATGGTAGCGGTTTGCTTTCCCTTGCCCTTGCCCTTTGTTTTCTTCAATGAAACATTTGGTTTTCTGGGTGCCATATTTTCTAGTCAGACTAAACTTAAATACTCCTTCCTCTTACTTTTCTCAACTACTCTGCTCACTCCCAAAGATACTCTAAAGTTTCAACTCCTGAAATGAATCCTTCTTTCTCCGTGCCCTAGCTACCAAACCCTAACTAGGAAATCCTTCCACAAGATGACACTTCTTCACACAACCTTCCTCATGCCCATGTACTCCTTCCTTCTGGTTCACAGATCTACTCTAGATGCACACTCAAATTTATCATATTCTCCTTTCTTCACACAAATTTCTTTCTAGATGCTCTAGTTCGCAAGAGCTTCTTTCACTTTGTAATTAAAAGGTAACAAATGAATTTCCTGACTTCGTATTTATAGCTTTTCCTTGTTTCTAGCATCAAATGCTATATCACCTACCAATGTACCTTAACATTAAGTGAGGATTTTTGCACCAAGATGACTTTAAGCACCATTACCCACATGCCACATCCTACACGAAAAACCCTTTACAACCTTCTAGTGCACAAAAATCCAACCCGATCAAGACTTTTACGGGTGCATCTACAATGCCGAAGGAACTTCTTTTGTCCTTTACCCAATTTTTTCCCTCACATACCTCATGTTGTTCTTGCACTCTTCATCCTTTCTATACATGGTTTCTGTAAATCCTTTTTGACACCATAGTCTAATATCCATCATTTCCTCATGCACTTTCTCCACTTTATGTGCTTCCTACTACAGGGCCACTCAACTTGTAGTATAGGCTTATACTTCGCATCACTCCACCCCACACTAAAATAGATGTGCGTTCCTCTGTGTATACACAACCCTGGAAAAATAATGTCGTTATCGACACACAAGGCACAAAACTGAAACAAAATAAAGGAACAAGCAACAAGAAATGGAAACACGAGAAAGAAAAAGCATAAAGGGAAATCCTAAGATAACTCGACAATATTACCTTATTAAAAACACCAAGAAGACTTATTTATAGGAGGGCTTCAGCCTACTCCCATTGAAGTGACCTAGTAACCTCGTCCCATCCAACACTTGTAATTGGAAAGTTCTTGAATCAAGAATGTATGAGACTATGTAGGGTCCTAACCAATTGACTTTCAACTTCCCAAGATGGCACATATACTTGGAATCATACAAAGAACACCATCTCGCCCAACCTCAAACTTATTTTTCTTGATATAACGATCATGTCATGCCTTTTGTCTTACTTTTTTGTTTTCTAACTCCATCTAGCAAGTGATCACCTTTCATCTAACTACAACTTATCAATTCTTTCTTAAAATGCTTTCTCATCAGCTAATCCTCCCGTGTGTGTGCTGCTATACGTAGTGATGGTAACATGAATTCAACTAGAAAAATAGCCTCTGCACCAAACACCAATTGAAATGGTGTGGCCTTGTTCAACCTTTTGTAGGTTGTCCTGTATGCACATAGAACGGCCGATACTTTGTCATCCCAATTTTGTCTTCCAACATCATAGATCTTAGTCAACGTGTGACTTAGTATCTTGTTATATGCCTCAACAATTCCATTTGCTTAAGGGTGATAAGGGGTAGTCTTGTGATGGACCACCATAAATTCTAGCTAACAAAATCCTTATCATTTCATTGAGAAAGTGTGTACCTCTATCACTTGTTAAACTTAAAGGACAACCATATATGTTGATTATGGTCTCCCATAAAAAATATAGCAGAGATATCACTCGTGGTGCAATCCTTCGTAGGTGTTGCATCTTCTCACCATATCAAGTAATCAATGCAAGTGATGATATACCGCAAACCAGTCCTTCGCGCAAGTGGCACAATTGGCCCTACGAAGTTGATTTCCCATTTTTCAAATGGTTCAAAAGATCAAGCTATCATTCATAACGGCATCTCATCTCTCTTTTCTAGGTTTTTAAGGCACCGATAATGGTCACAGCCTTAGAAAACTCAATACAATCCTTTTAGATGGTTTCCCACCAAAGCCCTACTAATAAAATCTTCTGCATGGTAAAATTTCTTACATAGTGTCCTCCTGCAATCCCACCATGTGCTTCTTCCATAATTGCCACGTGCTCATGCTCTAATACGCATCGGTGTATAACCTCATCATGACCTAACTTATACAAGTCTCCACTAATCAACATGTAGGGTGTGGTGCATATTACTAATTCTTTTCTCTCTAAATCCTTCATTCCTTTTGGTGCCACTCCTATTTTTAAGAATACTGCAATATCTTCCAAGTCTAAGGGCGTGCGCTACTAAACCTAAACAGATTGCACATTCGACATGGTATCCTCAATGCTTTGTGCATCCTCCCCTAAGTTAATCCTTGATAAGTGGTCGAAACTGAATTTCTTTTTCTTGGTTTTACGACCATTGTGAACTCAAATTCTTGAAATAATAGGACCCAACAACATATACGTCGTTACAGAGTGAGATTTTTACTTTTTATTTCAATACCATGTGGTCCATGTAGAATATGAATGTTGTGGCCAATAGATACTACCTATACTTATGGAGCGGATAGATCATACACAATGCTTTGCACTCAATAGTTGTGTAATTATGTTTTGCTGGTGTTAATTTTCTACTTGCAAAGCACAAGGGATGATAAAAAATTCCCTCACCAAGTTGTGCTAGTACTACTCCCATAGTTGTTCCTGAGGCATCAACATGTACATGGAAAGGATTATCCCAAGAAGGAAAATGTAATATGGGCACCGTGACAAGCCTATCCTTCAAAGTGTCAAATTCCTTCTGCTGCGCCTCTCCCCAATGAAAGGCACTCTTTTGTTTTAATAATTCCTCCAAGGTCACAATGATCTTGGCATACCCCTTGATGAACTTCTTATAATACCCCATATGCCCAAGGAATCCATGCACTGTGCTTTGATTAGTAGGATCCCCTAATCCTACAATAACTACAACTTTAGCGGGATCTACTAGCAAACCTTCTTTGCATATAATGTGTCCTAACAGAGTTCCAAATGGAGTAGCAAAGACACATTTCTTAATATTGACGGATATCATTAATTACCGACATCTCTCAAACATTAGCCTTAATTTGTCACAATGATCTTTCACTAATCCATACATCATCCATTCGTCTGTAAACTTGAAGAAACTTATGGATGAAGTCCATAAATGCTTGTACCATGATGCGCGAGAACACAAAGCAGTACACATTCTTCAATCCAAAAGGCATAACCGTGTAGGAAAAACTTCCCCATTTAGTGGAAAAAATTTCTTTCTTTAGTTTTCTTTTGCAATCGACTTCGTGATACCCCGATAACCCATCTATGAAGGAGTAGACTTCGCACCTAGCTACTCCCTATTTCTTTAGTAAAGGGGGTTGGGAAAGGATCGATGACACATACTACATTCAGATCCCTGTAGTCAACATAGATTCTTATCCTTCCATCCTTCTTAATACTGATAACCATTAGGTTTATCCATTCTGATTCTTCCACTACCTCAATGATACTAGATGCTATCATCTTGTATATTTCTTCCTTAACACGTAAACATAAATTTGGATTCATCCGATAAGGCCTCTTCCGAATCAGGTGTGCACCTTCCTTCAACTTGATCTTCATCTCTCCTAAAGAATGGTGAGCACCTTTGAGTTCATGGTACCCATGAGGAAATAATTCTTAGAACTCATCTAATAGATCAATGACCTTTGAAACTTATTTTTTCGACCAATAGTCCCCAATGATGGCTTCCTTAGGTTTTGTTTTTGTCCCAATGTTAACCTTCTTTGTTTTCAAGGGATCATGGTAGGTGCATGCTTGCTCATCAGCGTTGTCTATGACTTTGCGCATAGCTTCCAAATGGTTAACATCTAAAGTTTCCATCTCTTCTCTCGTCTATTACATAGACCATTTTTCCTTTTTCTTTTTCCATGCATGCACTCTCAATCTATACTTCCTTTGATTCTTCTTCATTTAGGTGCTCCTCCAAATAAGGCTCACCTAGTAACTCCAACAACCTATCCTCTACCTTAGCAAAATCTCCCATCGTGAGGCACTTGATTACTTGCAATGCCTTATCCATTGATGGCTTAGTACTCCTATACTCAAAATATTGAATGAGATCACCGCTAACTCCTACCAATTACCTATTTGATGATGCATCTCTGAATCAATACACCATGCATGCATGCAGCCTTGTAAGGTGGAATATAATTTATGCACCCATAACAAAGGCGGTAACACTTCTACACTTCCCATAGAGGCCTTCTCATATGCTTGGATATGAAATGAGGCGGTCTCTTTACCATGGTAGTCTTGTATGATAGTGGGCACGTTGATCCTGGATAACCTTATAAAAAATGTATTCCTCACCTCGTGCCACTCCAGGAGGTTCTCCCGATGTGTAGCCCACTAGAGAGATGCAATGCAGTAGGTTATAGTTGAGAATTCCCCTCCTCTCATCCTCATTTTTCCACTGAGTTTCCATCTCTCGCAAGAAAGGTTCAGGTATGCTCCCCTAGAATAACTTGGCAACTTCTTTCCCCCTAGGCACCTAAGTGAGCGTGCCCTTATTACCCTTGTTACCGATCCTCTCAACTATCACCTAATCAACTCATATGTCCCATGTGCCCAACTTTCACATACCACACTAGTGGTATCACTTAAGGACTGAGCATCTTCAAACTGGATGTCTCCCTCATTGGGGTGAATTATCTCATGATCTCTGATGGAGCGTACATAGATTCTATCGAGGACTTCTTCTCCTAAGGGCTTAGTATAGGGTTTTGAATTACCATCCATCAATGAAATGACCACCCTTTATTCCTTATTCTCAAATCTAATATACCCTTTGTTAAACCGTAGGTCAAAATTGTTCTTATAACACCATGGGCACCCTAGTAACACTAGAAAGTTGTCCGACTCACCGAGTGCCAAGACTTCAAAGTCTCTAGTGAATTTGGCCCCTTAGATGGTCATAACTGCATCCTTTAGGACTCCAATGGGCATTGCCTTAGTTTTTTTTGCCATGTACACCACATTCAAAGATGGATGCAACATGGGCCTTCCCATTTGATGCCAGGAATCTAAGGTAAGAACATTTACCTCTGCTCCCGTGTCGATGAGAATATTACTCAGAAGCTATCCATCAATAACCACATTCAAAGTAATCTCCTTATCATAGTCGAGGCTATGAGGAGGAAGGTTTGCATGCTAAACCCGCCTTTCATGCTCTACTCTAGCGTGTGAAACCTTCTCTCTCATCCATTCTCTTAACAAGGGGATAATATTCTTGTTGATGCAAAATCACAAGCACCCCGGATAAAGATCAAGTTTCTAAGTTGATCACTTAGGTATCCAGCAGTGATTGCATAACATTGAATCCTTCCTCCAAGTGTGGGACTTGAAAATGAGAAAGGATTCTCCGGAAAAGGCTGGTTCCTATTCCTCTGTTCAGATGCACCAATAAAACGCAGAGGTTCACCCAAAACTAACCTAACTACCAAGGAGACAGGGAGAGAGAAATGCGTATAATAAAACCTAAACTATGGAGGTGATGCACCGAGGAATGAAGAACATAAGCTTTGCAACATAAACACAGACCATATAGATGCAATACCACATCATACACAGGTAACCGAAATGCAATGAGAGGTCAGAATGACAACAATGAATACATGAGAGGATTTAAATTCAATCACAGACATATATATTACTCAAAGGATCAATTCAGATACATTGCAATGGCCAAGAGGCACAATGACATTACAGTCCATGTGGGAGGCTTGGAAACTCCACGAATTCTCTTGCAAGCAGGAGAGAAGGGAGGGGTCGCAAAACAGAAATGTCCAACCATTAGAAAGAAGCCCCTCTTTACAATTTATAGGAAGAATGAGAGAGAAAAGAGAGAGGAATTCGAAATCTGCCCCAACCACCTCCGTAATGCATTTAACTCATCTCATCATGGCGAAGCGGCGGATCTGGCGAAACGGGCCGCTGCTAGCGAGCGGTGATCGTCTGCATTGCATTAAAAATGTTCGTTGACGCATTACTTTTGTTTGTTATTCACGCCAGAGGTGTTTCTTGATTTTCATCCTCCAAACTGAACCAAAATACAAGATTGGCCTTGGAAACGTGTAGAGAATTTTACCAGCTTTCCATTAGTATAAAGAACGTGCAAATCCGAGCTCTGGATCAAAAGTTATGTTATGGCAATCAAGATTTAGGGCACGCGAAAGTAAAACGGCTTTTTGAATTCTTTCCCGCACTCTGCTGCCTGGATGACACGTGGCGTGCTCTGATTGGTTGAATAATTCTCTCTCCTCTGCCTTTTGGCGGGCTTTCCTTTGAAATTTCCTCGTGGCCCCTAAATGAGACACGTGGCAAGATCCTATTGATTCGGCTCGGTGCTCGAAAACTTGCCCTTTGACTTTTCCGACCAGACTCTGTGAGGACACTTGCGCTTCGATTGGTCCTCGGCCCCTTCGGGTCCTTTTCGTCCATTCCATGTCCCAGATGTCCCATTTGATTTTGGACCCTCTGGACTCATTTCGTCCGGTTCGGCCGGTTCGGGCATTTTTGGCCCGCTTGTCCCACTTTTGCTTCGATCGACTTAACTCTTTTCGGCCGGTTCGGCCGGGTTCGCGCTTTTTGTCCCAATTGTCCCATTTCGTCCCTCTCTCGGTTAGTTAGCCAATTTTTCTTGATCAAACTGGCATTTCGCGCCGCGCCGCGTACTTTTGTCCTGCATGTCCCCGCTTTGCGGGCTGTTTGTGCTTACTTGGCCGAGCAGCCGGTTCGGCCTTTTGTCCCAAATGTCCCGACTGCCCCTAGGACTAGGACTTAGTCATTTTTACGATTTTTTCCTGGATCAACCTACTTGCCTTTTGCAACCTATTTTTGCATTTTCTCAGAGCTTGCTCTTTTCTCTCTCGACAGGGACTTAGAAAATATTTGAGGGGACTCTAAAGAACATGATTTTGGCCCCAAATCAATCAATTTTCCTGGGACTTGAATATTCTGATGCATGTTATCAAAATTACCTGGGGGGTGAAATTTTGACAACAGTTTGGCGACTCAGCGGGGTCATCTACCTGCTAGATGAATGATCAGTAGCCTGAAGCATCCATTGGGCATGGAGTCATGAGTTGCAACCTGCAACTGATCTGAACTTTGAAAACCTCCCTCTGAGCCACTTGGAAACCCATTGAACCTGGAGTGTCTTCACCAAGATGCCACTGAAATGAACTGTGCAAGAGCAAAACCAGCAACACCAAAACTATGTACAAAACTGAAAATCATACATGCCCCAAATGGAACATGCAGAGTGTGCACAAGCACTTCTTCTGCTGAAAGCAAACCTAACTACTCTACTTTAACTGGAAGCAAAGGCAAGCTAAACAAACCCTGCAACTGGTTGTGCAAAATAGCTCCCTTTCTTCAAAATTGGCAGCCATGCAACTGATTTGGCACTGATCATGGCTGTTTGGATGGATGGAAAATCAACAAGAAGCTGGTCTTCTATCCAAATCATCAAGGTATCAACTGAAAATAAATCCAATACCTCTTTTAGTTGCTCTGCATTTGGATTGGAGAGGTATGGCAGCTGATCCTTGGTACTTTTTAGCTCATCCTCATGCTCAGAAGCAAGCATGACTGGTTGTGGCTTCTCCTTTGGCTCCAATGAAGCCAAATACCTGATTGGGCAAGGTCTGATCCGTTTGATATGCCCATTGCTGTGATTTTCAACTCCGAGAATGGAGTCTTCTTGTAGACCCTCTTGAATGGATGATGTGGAAGAAATGGTGAAATTCTTCTGTCCTTTCTCTTCCTCCAATGAAGAACATGGAAGATTTAAATCTTCCAATTTTGGTTCCAAAGGGCTGCTATAAGATGCAGGCTGCTGCAAATGAATGCTCTTCTTCATGACAGCAGACTCTTGTGTTTGGAATGTGGATGATGAAAGAGAGAATGGTGAAAACTCAACCGGCTCTTCTTCATCAAAATAGTCCTCCAAAACTGACAGGTAAACTGCCTCATTGTTGTCCCGCTGTTCTTTTTCAACTTCCTCCATGGTGTCCTCTTGATCTGCAACTTGACCACCATGGTTTCCTTCACTCTCCAATATTGAGTTTGAGAGATCAAACTCCTTTTCAGCACTGGAACTTGAGAGAAGTGAAGTAGAAAGAAGAACTGAAGGTTCTCCTGTAACCTGCTTTATGCTCAAACCCTTTGGATCTGCACTTTTCTCCTTCACAGCTAGATTGTGCTCCTCTTCTTTTGGATTTGGAGCAGCTTCTCCTTCCTCCAATGTTTGAAGGCAATCTTGCTCTTGGTTGAACTCTTCCTCCAGCATGAAGTTTGTCAAGTCAAACTCTTCAATCTGCTGCTCTAGAGGGCAAGTTGGGGCTGCAAGATCTTCTTCTTCAACAAAATCAGTCCTAACCACCATTTGTTCAACCTTGGCCTCTTCTGTAGGATTAACCATCAAGGGAATCTTTGTTATCCCAAATTTGGCAGCCCAAACCTTCAAGCTGTCTGTCATTTCTTTTCTTTTTGGCTCTTCCTCTTGTTGTCCTTGATGACTGATTTTTTCAATTTCTTCTTTCCCACATGGAATTGGGGATGCAAGAGGAGGGATAGGTTGAAACTCAACTGATTTGACAATTTTGTGTGGTGGTGGAGGCGGTGAAACCTCTTGTTTCTTTGGAGGAGGGGGTGTTTCTGTTGGCTCTTGTGGAGGGAATGACTGTTTGGAAGGGAAAAGGAAAGAAGAATCCAGATGAGATGGAAGACTGAGAGGTGGAGACATGGATTCAACATTTGGGATAGCAGATGGAGGTTTTGAAACTTGACACTGCTGAAATGATACAGATTGGGAAAGAGGAAAAGAAAAGGTATGAGATGATGTGCTTACCCGTTGACAAGGTTGCTGAATACTTCTCTCATACACCTCTATTTCTTCAATCCACTTTGCAAGCAAAGGCAGCGTTGCAATCATGAAGTCAAGTTTCTCCTGAGGGCTGTAATGCCTTGGAAAAGGTCCCACCCATGGACAGGGTGCTCCACAACCGATTCCAAATGCTCTCATCTGTGCCTGAGCCCTGGACTGCACCATCCCCACCTCCATCTTTTGGATTTTCTCCAACAGACCAGCATCTTGGATCTGATGGTCTTCATTGTATGCATACTCTTGCTCTTGGGAAGCTTCATTGCCAAACTGACTTTGGCACTGCTGTTCATATGAGTATGCATGCTGATCTGGAGGATTTGTAAAACATGTTGGAAGTGGAAAATACTGCTGTTGTTGTAAATGTGAGTTCCATGATGGAAATGAAGTCATGGTTGCACAACTTCATGGAATGGAAAAGAATGAAAGGGATGGAAAGAAGGATGAATGAAAAATGGATGGAAATGAATGGAAAGGAAGGTCTGCAACTTCAGAGATGGTTGTTGACCAGATGGAGTCGCCGATCTGTTTGCAAGTGCCTCCAAAGGCTGAAATCTTCACAGGAACACATCAACCTGCAAAAGATGAAGTGAAAGACCTCTAAGGTCCCACCGGGCGTGCCAAAACTGTTGATGCAAAATCACAGCACCCCTGGATACAGATCAAGTTTCTAGGTTGATCACTTAGGTATCCAGTGTGATTGCATAACATTGAATCCTTCCTCCAAGTGTGGGACTTGAAAATGAGAAAGGATTCTCCAGAGAAAGGCTGGTTCCTATTCCTCTGTTCAGATGCACCAATAAAACGCAGAGGTTCACCCAAAACTAACCTAACTACCAAGGAGACAGGGAGAGAGAAATGCGTATAATAAAACCTAAACTATGGAGGTGATGCACCGAGGAATGAAGAACATAAGCTTTGCAACATAAACACAGACCATATAGATGCAATACCACATCATACACAGGTAACCAAAATGCAATGAGAGGTCAGAATGACAACAATGAATACATGAGAGGATTTAAATTCAATCACGGACATATATATTACTCAAAGGATCAATTCGGATACATTGCAATGGCCAAGAGGCACAATGACATTACGAGTCCATGTGGGAGGCTTAGAAACTCCACGAATTCTCTTGCAAGGGGAGAGAAGGGAGGGGTCAAAACAGAAATGTCCAACCATTAGAAAGAAGCCCCTCTTTACAATTTATAGGAAGAATGAGAGAGAAAAGAGAGAGGAATTTGAAATCTACCCCAACCACCTCCAGAATGCATTTAACTCATCTCATCATGGCAGAAGCGGCGGATCCTGGCGAAACGGCGGGCTGCCTAGCGAGGTAAGCAGGGAGTCATGCTCTGCTGCATTAAAAATGTTCATTGACGCATTACTTTTGTTTGTTATTCACGCCAGAGGTGTTTCTTGATTTTCATCCTCCAAACTGAACCAAAATACAAGATTGGCCTTGGAAACATGTAGAGAATTTTACCAGCTTTCCATTGGTATAAAGAACGTGCAAATCCGAGCTCTGGATCAAAAGTTATGGCAATCTGAAGATTTAGGGCACGCGATAGGTGAAAACGGCTTTTGAATTATTTCCCGCACTCACCACTGGATGACACATGGCGTACTCTGATTGGTTGAATAATTCTCTCTCCTCTGCCTTTTGGCGGGCTTTCCTTTGAAATTTCCTCGTGGGCCCCTAAATGAGACACGTGGCAAGATCCTATTGATTCGGCTCGGTGCTCGAAAACTTGCCCTTTGACTTTTCTGACCTGTACTCTATGAGGACACTTGGCAGTTTCTGATTGGTCCTCGGCCCCTTCGGGTCCTTCGCGTCCATTTGTCCCAGATGTCCCATTTGATTTTGGACCCTCTGGACTCATTTCGGCCGATTCGGCCGGTTCGGGCATTTTTGGCCCGCTTGTCCCACTTTGCTTCGGACTGACTTGACTCTTTTCGGCCGGTTCGGCCGGTTCGCGCCTTTTTGTCCCAATTGTCCCATTTGCGTCCCTCTCAGCAGTTAGCCAATTTTTTCTCGGTCGAACCGGCATTTCGCGCCCGCCGCGTACTTTTGTCCCAGATGTCCCTGTTGCTTTGCGGGCTGTTTGTGCTTACTTCGGCCGAGCCGGCCGGTTCGGGCCTTTTTGTCCCAAATGTCCCGACTGCCCCTAGGACTAGGACTTAGTCATTTTTACGATTTTTTCCTGGATCAACCTACTTGCCTTCTGCAACCTCTTTTTGCATTTTCTCAGAGCTTGCTCTTTTCCTCTCAGACAGGGAACTTAGAAAATATTTGAGGGGACTCTAGCAACATGATTTTTGGCCCCAAATCAATCAATTTTCCTGGGACTTGAATATTCTGATGCATGTTATCAAAATTACCCAGGGGGGGTGAAATTTTGACAACAATTCTCTTGCCTTAACATCCTACACACTTCCTTGACCTTATACAGATCATCCTTTGGAACATTGACATCCTTCATTTTCTCCAATTGCCTCGATTTATACCTTAGACATTGGATCTCCCCTTACAAACTTTGAATCACATCCATAGTCTATTGATACACCTCCTTCTAATGAGAAGGGTCCATATATTTTCCATGTACCACTTCCTCTCTCGAAACTAGTGTCATTTTTCTTGGCATCTCCCGCACGCTCACCTCTCTTTCTGTACGCCTGTCACCAACACATGTTCTAGCCCTGACTCACACGACACTCTTGGCATCCACTGTGAATCGACCTTATTAATTCTCACCATCCCCACGCCTTTGTCTTTCTGGTGTTGTTGGTTCATATGCTCATAAATTTTGGACACTCTTCATACTTGTGTTTTTTTACACCATGAGCATTGTAACATATCAGGACACTCACATTTTTAATGCTCTGTAGATCCAAAATTATAATCGGTTCCTCACGAGAACTCACTTCCTCCTCCTCTGTGGTTACTACGAACACGAAATCCTCCGTGAAAACCTCTTCCACGCACTCCTCCATCTGCACATCCTTCATAACGATGGTCATCATCCTTGGAACTACTTACAAGGCTAGTATGGGACACACCCAAATCAACATCATAGATCATAGATCCGATTAATCGATCTGCAATCCTTGGTATCATGGGTCGTAGAGGTATAAATATTGCAATAGTAAGAAACATTCTTATGGATTGCGTCTTCGAGTACAGGGGCATCTAGTTACATCATGATCCCCGTGGTAAATCTCATAGTCTACCGACATAGCGCGTCTCACCGAAATTCAAGGGAAACTATCCTTTGTATGTCCCTCCACTTCGCAGTATGTATACCAAAGCCCAATACAAACCTCATGCACTAAGTTTATAGATAGCTTGTCCAACTACTTGGCCATTTCAGCAATTCAAGCCTCTAGAAAAGGACTAACACTAGTAGCAATGCTCTATATAGCTTTAACGTGCGGGGAAGCTTCCAATGCCTCGCATGTGTCATGAAAATTATTGTGTGAGAGAGCTCTTCTAAATGGTGTTATCAATCCTCTGAAAAACCATTGAGCATGTTGAGAAGGATGAAGGTCATATGATAGTTTAGATAAGAGAGTCTTGAAATGCGCATCATATTCCTACACACTCTATGTCATTCCTTGCTAGATCTCCTTCGAGCGCTGAAGCTCTTCTACTCAAACTCGGGATGTGGAACTCGCTAGAATTTTTTCTTCAATGTGGTGTAGTTAACCACCGTCTGATGGGGTCATAGTTCATATCTATGTGCTCACCCTTGTAACATTTTTGAAAATTAGCTTGCCTTCCACTCCAGGGTAGTGATCCCCTTCACGTGCCATAGTAACTCACACTTGTGCACGTGCTCTTCCGCAACATCTTCAATACCCCTATACTCTAGTAAGTGTAAAAACATCTCGAAAAATGGACAGAGTCCTTGTCCTCCCGATCCAGATCCTTGGTTCCCTTCGGTGTTTTCTCCTCCACCAAATCCACTTGATCCACTAGGTCTTGTTCCTCCCGACCCACTAGCTCCACCTCATGCGAGTTAGTAAAGGTCCTAAAGTGGTTGTGCCTAGTGTTCCCAATGTCCTCCGAACTTCAAACCAATGGTTTGTGAAATTGTCCCACTACTAGTTGTATGTCCCGTGCCACTCTCATATGTGATACCCAATCCTTATGTACTTGCACCTTATCCAAATATTCCTCCAAATACAGGAATGGCTTGCATATCCATGGATGTTCCAAATGAGAAATTATATCTCCTAGGTGCAAATCGATTACTCCCATTGATACCAACTAGGTTAACAATACTTCTCCCTTGATCTGGAAAACTAAGTGTTAGGGGTTGGTCACTAGGTGGGTTCATATGTGCGCCGACGGATCTCCTTTCTCCATGTGATGAACTCTCATCAAAAGTTGAAGGGGATTCTCTCCCACACTTTCCAAGATGGGGTAGCATAGACTGCTCAGGTTCTATGTCCTCTACATGAACCTCAACTCCTTCCCACAATGTCTGCCTCCACAGATCCATCACACTTATAACCTCATGTTGTCTAGTCATCTCCCTTTCATGTGCTTCGCTATACTTGAGCCATCTCTCCTCCCTTTCCTTGTCAGGTTGTAATGTCTTCCATCTTATTCCACCCTAGCTTCCTCTCCCGAGCTTAAAGAAGCTTAGCTAGCCATGGGAAATGCCTCCAAACTTAAGGTAATGACCAAGATTTTCATAGCCAAAGGAATAGCATGTAAAACTGATCCTCTAAGATCCCTCAGAAATTCAAACTCAACAAATTCTCAGCAAGAATACGTAGAAATGGTGTATTCAAGAATATAAATGGTCAAAGCATTCCCTTCAACCAGTGATCAACAACATGTGTCCAAGTCGATATGTATCCTGCAGCCTCTCGATAGTCATCTTAGATCCATACGTGCGATCTATAGTACCGCTTTGATTTAGATGAATACGTTGAAAGCCATTCATATAGTTCTACTGGGAAGCAACAAAAGAATTCCTCATACAACTCATGGTATGGTTTCTCTTCTACCCATCTATACGTATCGAACTCAAGTCCAGTGTTGAATCTCTGAGAAAACTCATCCTCCGTGCTCTTGAACCATGTTTCAACACTTTCTAATGTCAAACGCTCTATCATCATGCATTACATGGACAAATATACATGCCATTTCTCATAACAACTTTGAAAATAGGTCTCAGCAATAGAACCAATATGTATTCATATTTTATACCCTTAGACCAATAGTCTAATTCCATGCGCGTCGGCCTCTCACCCGAGGCACGCGCGGGTGCCAAGTATCTCCTTTATGTGAGTCTTGTGAGAATGCATCATATTATAATAGATATTCAAATGGGAATTAGTAGAAAAGAACCATGCAACACTCTAAGAACCTAGAACATGTTATCTCATTACATCCATAAGGAGAAATAACAAGTAACATAAGGAAATGGTTCATACATAAAGGAAATACATAAGTATTATACTCCTAAACACATATGATTTATAATAGATCCTTATATTCATCTTAACAGGTTCAATAATCCACATTACAATCCCTTGAGGTCATAACAAATCCTCATATAACTATGCAGAGCCAAGTCATGCATCAGATCTATATTATGCTCATCATATTACAAAAACAAAAAGAATGAAACCCATCCCCCTAGAAGTGCCATTGCTTATAGAGTTATCCTAATCCCTAACCCAGAACATCCTCCATTATGTTTTTACAGGGATTTGCCTCTCTTTTCTTCCCTCCGCACTCTCCATATTCTATATACTCTACTCTTCTCCTTCCTTTTCTTCCATTGGGTGCTTGTATTTATAACCTTAGCACCCACCACCAAGCCTTCCAGAAGTTATAGATCAATTGCCAAGTGTCGTAGTGGTCCTCAATGGAAGCATCCCTTCTTAGATCCAAGCTCTCCACTCCTTGTAATGATGTCTTCTCAAATATTCCATCGCATGCCCGGAATATTCCCTTTTCATCCCACGGTTGTCAAGTGGCACCTTATCCACAAGGGTCGTGCTTTTTTGTGTGTTTCCCGGGATTCTAGATACGGTTAAGTAAAAACCTATTTTTCCTTGTGTGTGCATGCATGTGTTCTACAAAACCCTACTGAACCCTTCCCTACGCACCCTTCTTTAACTAGGTCTCGCATGCCTACGCGCCTTCTTATACTTAGCCGATATTTTGGGGCCCAACAAACTTACTTCCATCACTTCCCGAGGGATATTCAACTTGATTGGAACTATAGTTGCATACCATACTAACACTATAGATCCATGACACCTTATCACAAATTCCATAAATGTGGTAGTACTACAAAACTCGGCCCTAGCTATGCTTGACCTAATTCGTGCACCAAGTTCCAATATCTCCAGTGATACTCTAGCATACCACTGTTCATCATCTTTTATATCCTCTCTCATTCCCAATTGTCTTATAACCCTATCTTATCTATAACACTCCAAGATATAAGAGTGTTATCCTATAATTCAATGTGTTATCTTCACTCCCTAACTCTTCTACATTTATATCCCATTTGTAGGCCTTGACAACCTCCATATCACTTGTTGTAATGTAAATCATCTAGGGATTAATTGTAATATGCTAGGTCACCCCGATGTCCCCTACACCTAGCTCCGATGTGTTCCATCCAAATAATAAGGGATATTCTATATTTTTATCCCTTAATACACCCTCTAGCTGACCTATGGTTATATAGTCCCAAGCTCAAATTTTTAGCAGTGTCACAGGTCCCATGCTCCTTTAACTCTTGTATACAACCATGTGTAAATACTTTTATAAGTGTTCCAAAATGTATGGTACCCATAAAAAAACATTCATTGAATCCATCATCTTGACCACCACTCCAATCAATCCAAATTGAAATTTTATCCCAGCCTTATCAAGGAGCAATAAGCCACCAATAAGATCCATCAATTATATAGGTATCCATTCAATATCATCATCTTCTATACAAGATGATAAATGAATCACCATCCCCTCTCTATAAATGACATTTCCATTAAAAAAATTTCATATGTGTGATTGAATGTGTGCCAAAATGTGCTCTCACTCTATCAATATCCCCTCTTTATCACTTGAAGAATTTTATAGACATCCTCCAAGGTCACCAACATCTCTCCAAAGTGGCGGTCGTAAAGTTTACAACTCATTATGTCATCTTTCTATTAAATTTTTGGCAATGCATGATTGAGCCATGTGTGTGACATCAATGTTTTATGTGCTATGCCAGTCACCTCTAACACTTCCCACAAATCCCTCTACTCAACATGTGTTATCCTCCTCTCGTACGCTCTAAAATGAGAATTACTCTATCTCACATCCAACATACCTAATATATCATCCAAACATTCAAAACACTTGTTATATTTTGATAAAAAAATTTCCTAACTCATTCTTCTCTAGAAATCCAACCAAATCTATGTTTTCCTCTCAAAATCATGCTATCACACCTACTTGTATGCTAGTGCATCTACCCTCACGCTATTGTATTTACTTTCACGCTAGCGTACCTAATTTAATGCTAGCACATTTTACACTAGCACACTTTATCACATAGACACACTTTATATCATGTTGATGTACACATTGCCATGCTAGAACAAACACTTTCATGCTAGCGCACTTTGTAGGTCACACTAGCGCATTTAAGTGTATGTGCTAGCATTCTTTTTCTCTTTTCTCCTAGCCTAAACTAGCATTAAATACACTTCAAATTTCAAAATTAAAATCTACATACGAGGAAGTATCATCTGGTCCTCATCCATACAAGCATAATTGATCATCTTAGTGTATGCATGTCACAAAATGTGCCATCTTTCCCTCAATTCAAAGCTCACATCTCTCTTTAGGGCACAAAAGGATATAACATCAAAATGACCAATAAGTTTTCTACCCTCCCACCCTTCTATTTAACCCTTTCTTCTAACCCTATTTCACTCCCTAAACCTTAATTTTCTCCTTTGCACCCTTGTGGATCATTTCTACACCTATTCTTCCCATTTTTTGTTTATCTCTCTCTCTCTCTCTCTCTCTCTCTCTCTCTCTCATCAGTGGATTTCCACGACTTTGTTGTGTAATCCATCCACTCGAGGGGGTACTCCTTAGTATTATCTTTCACTTGCTGGGAACCCAAACACTTCACTCGGGAAAATCAGGTAGGCTACCAAACTTCTCTATCATTCATTCATCACTTACACATGTCTATTATCTTTAAAGTTTTATTACTTTGTAATAACACTTTAAAGAGGGGCAAAAATGTAGACACCCTAAAATTACATATTATCACTTTGCACACTACTATTTGAATCAATATTCAACAAAGTGTCACTAGATTTCTAATGTAATTAATTTTTTCATGCTTAAACAATACATTTAAACCCATTAGCTAATTTAATTAGTTATTTAAATAAAATATAATATAATTATCCAATCACCCTCCAATCATCTCCACTTCATTGTCCAACTCACTCAAAGTTGAAATATCTCACTCTACTCAAGTTATATAACCATCTAAAGTAAGAATCTAAATTGCACGTATATTTGAATAATTCAAGAGATAATTATTCAAATTCATATCCCCTTAAATTCTTATCCAAAACAACCAATTGCATGGATGAAATCAACATGTAACATATTCATTAATCTTGCCACATTAGGATAATGCATTCATTAACTTCTTATTCAAAGTTCGACCCATAATCCATGGCCTCTCCTTCAGCTATAAATAAGAGGCTCATTCTTTCACAAATCATCTCTTGGAATCTTAAGGCATTTGTAACATTACTCTACCAAATTTCCATTAGAATTTATACACCATTAGGATACCCATTTGATCAAAAATTCATCCATTTCTCATAACACGTCTTTCTTCCATTTTAAATTAATTTTGGAGCATCCATAAACAAATCATAAAATAATATTCAACAAGTGCAACATGGTACTTTATTCCACACTTCATCCATCTAATCCAAGGTTGCAAGGGAACACATAAGGAAGATTTTGTAAGATCTTATTTTTTATTTCTTCCATTGTTTTTTCCTTTTCATTGTATACATAAAGTATAATGGGTTTTACATATATATTAGGGTATGGTATGTAGATTAGTAGGGAAGAGAGCAGAGGAGTCATGGGGAAGATGAATAATCTCTAAGTTCAAATAAATTTCATTGTGTGTTTTTTCAAAGTAGTGGAAATTTTTTTAAAGAAGTAACTTATTTTTCCATAGTAACAACACTACACAACTCTCAATAATTGGGACATCCTTCATAATATCATTGATAAGGTATTTTTCATTTGATTAATTTTTTTAGGAGAATGGATATCATGAATATTAATAAATTTAATTGATAATAATTCAACCACACATGGCCCTTCTCATTACTTTACAAAATTTGATTAGTGTCATAAATGTAGATAGAAAAGAAAGGAAGAGAGACATTATAATAAACATATTTAGGGTTTGTAATTTTTTTGAGTCTGTATGAATTTCATCAAATTTTTAAGTGGAAATATAATTAAATTTTGTGAAAATGTAAGATATTGAATCCAAGAGGTGGAAATAAAAGGGGTATAGAAAATGCCAAATGAAAAATGGGTATTTTTATGTATATGGTAAATTATGGGGTATTTTTTAATTAAAAATTTGTATTGGGAGGGGTATTCTTAATTGAAGATTGATATTTAGATTTTGAAATAGAGGTATTATTTATTATCCTATGAATTCATGTTATGGGCCATAAGTTTATATAGTGAATCCTCTGTGAATTTATTAATGCATTACATGGAGAAGGGAATTTCATTAGACATTTTGGTTTCAAATTCCCTGGTAGATATGTTTATAATTTCTTGAAGCATACACAACGCATGTGAACTATTATACAAAATGGTTGAAATAAATGTGGTCTCATGGAATGCAATGCCTTGAATTTAAGGAAATGTCTATACTTTATAAAAAAAATCCTAAGAGCCTAAGGTTTGAGTGGTATCTCTTTGTCCAAAGCATTATGAGTTTATACTTTCATACTTTTAGCTTATTCGTGCAAAGGGATAACTAGGGGCTTTATTCTCTCAACACACGTTCCTTAAAAACCTATGTTTTTAATTGGTTACTAGCCTACGAAAAATTGCCAAAATAATTGGGAAAAATAAGCATAAATTTAGAAAAAAAAATGGATCATGTCAACTATTCAATAAACACTTCAACATTTGTCCATGTAATTGTTCTATATTTTTAGCTATCGCCCATTTTTATCCATTGAGATGGATTTCTACTACATTAGTTTATTGTTAAGATTGTTCATTTATTTGTGTTGTCTATTTTTTAATTTATGTTCCTATTAGAGGGTATCATCGAGTGAAATTAAAAGTATGTGGTAATTAAGGTTATGGGTATATGTGAGCATTATTTTTTTGTTTATCAACTATAAAGGATATATCCTTATAATTGTTGAAAATTTAATGATGTGTATTTTTCATATGAAGATATTTTTAATTTATAATTTTTATATGATGATATTTTAAAATTACTAGTTATATCAATTTTAAATATAATTAAAATGTATTTTACAAGAATGCTATCAAAATATTCAAAGTAATGGATTTATATGGAACATACCCTAGTCATATGAGATTTGTTTAAAATTTAATTAGCATGCAATTGAGCAAGTTTAGTGTATGAGGGTTGTAAATACTTTATTTTCATGAGTTCCTTTTATAACATTACCTGTATAATTGATCATCGTGTTTGTAATGTTTTGAATCTTGGTCATGTTAGTTATCTTCAGAAACTCTAACTTTATCATCAACATGAAAATTAAACCTATGGAGGTTGTGTAAATGTGTTTTCCTGTTGCTTGTAGAACATCTACAAATATGGGGTTATAATTATTTATGGAAAATCATTTTTTCGAGTTAGATCCTCAAAGTGTTGTTGAATTCATTAAGTAATATATATAAATTTTTCAACATCCATATTTATTGTTATATATCTTTGAAGGACATTTCATCATAATGAATTATGTTTAGGAAAATTATGCATGTATGGGATGATAAGGTGGGGGTAGAGAAAAATAAAAAGAGAAAGGTGATGGTTTCTTAGATAAACCTTTGTCATTTTGTATGTTTCCCTTGTCTAGAGTAATTAAATTATATTGTTCTTATGTTAGGAGTGTCATTTGGGATTGAGTTACGCATTCAAGATTGTTGATTTCACCTATTTAGGAAGTGTATGCTTTAATTAACATACATAAAAAGGATGAATAATGTTACAGGTGGATATTTTGATTTAATTAAGTTCCAACATTAATTCCAAAATCAAAAACTAATTTCCAAAGTGACGATTAATTTAGCAACTATTGAATAAAGAGAAATCGTGCACTCATCCAATTCTATGTGGATCTAGAGGATTAAGGCGGTTTGAGTGTAGGAACTTGAAGAAATGGGATTGGTAATGCTTTTTTCAAACTATAACTTGAAATTGAGCTTCTTCAAAACTATGCAGTTCATTCCAAAGAATACTTACAGTCCCCCATTTGTATGGTCTTGAACCTTGTTAAAATCTAGGTTTGTAACATCCCGAGTGCTTCGTCTACTTGGAAAAGTGTGTCATTATGTGTTAGTCTTCTTCTTTCACCTTTCGAATGGCTCTATAAACTCTTCTCAAACTTTAAAACCTTTGTAGTGTGAGTTCCAAAAAACAATGTTAGGTGGGTTATGGGCACCCTCACTTGCGCACCTTCAATGTTGTCACTAATCCGAAGAGGGATAAAACGCACATAGTTATCCTATTATGTGATATATACTATAGTGAAATTAGACCTTTTAATCGTACTTTGATAATGTTTCACTTGAGTTTCACACTCTCTCAAATACTTAGGAAGGGTCACTTTTCTTGTTTTTAGGTTGAAGATGGAGACTCCTAGACTTGGAAGGAGACTTTATACCAATATATGGTGCTTTCTTAATGGATATGCATCGTTATTTCATAATTTAGGGATTTTTAGTTCCTTTAGTGTTTGATTTTACATGAGGAGTTCATAAAGTGTCAGGGTTACCAAATGAGGTATGATTTACTTACTTATATATTATTTTGAAGGTTGTTATGTCATGAAAGGCCAACCAAGGGGGTATATTTATTCATAAGAATGTTATAGAATTGAAATAATTAACTCAAAACATATTGGTCCAAAACTATACAATAGGGTCAATATTGACATTTTACACAACTAACTCAAACCAACGTTTTTTTGGACCGGAGGGAGAAAAGTGTGTTTTGACTTCATGCGCCTATCATGAATGTTTCCATATGTATTTTATGCAGATAAACTTTAAAGAATGACAACAGAGAGGCATGCAAAGATAAAAATAATGTATGAAGTGTTATCATGGTGTGTTAAGAAAGAGTGAGGAGAGTGCATTTTTACATGCAAGTGTGAAATGTCAAGATATACAACACATAAAGGATATATTGTAAAATTTGAGTGTCTCGTATTTCCCCCTTTAAGTATCAAATTAAATTACATGCTTAAATGAAAAGATACCTGAGTGTGTAGACACACTTTGTCTTATATCGCAATAACTTTGTATTGTAATATTCCATTGTGTTGGTGTTAGGATGTTCCAAAATGAAACCTACAACATAGAGTGTAGTCAATGCCCAAGATAAGAAATTGAAATATAACTCAAAATTTAATGAAAGTAATGTAAATAAATTTGCAACAAGAAATTCCAAAAGAGATGCAAAATATGGAAGGAATACACCTATTTGTTTTATGGAGGGAATGTGCTCCCATTCTTGTGCCTTAGAGATTCTATATTTTTTAAATATGATGAAGAATTAGGGGTGATCATCCCCATTATTTTTGAGTAGAGGTTTATGCATTAGGTGTACCAACCCAACACATGAATTCCGAAGAGAATAACCAAAAAGATGAGGTGCTAAAGTACCTCACCTAGGATGAAGATTATGCATCAAATTCTTCTAAAGAACTCTAATATCTTCCCCTTAAGTGCAAGAGGATAGGAAATTTTTCCTATGAAGAACATAGCTTCTTTGATACCTTCCACAACCCCACGAACATACCGTTGTAGACAAATATAAGCCCAATTTTGTAAATTAGGACACACAATAGAAAAGAGAAATATTTTCCCCCATACACTTTCTATGTTCCGCACAACCGAGTAGAAACTAAGTATAACTGAATGCATGTTGAAATATGAGTGGAGAAAAGAGACCCATGCCCCAATGTGTCCAAAATTGGAAGTGAAACTAAGTATTGTGGAGGAAGAGAGAATGAAATAAGGCATGCCCCTTGATTTTGTGCAAAATTGAGTCAATATGAGTACTAAACCATATGAAAATTATGTATTGGTGATGAAAAAATTGAAACTATTAAAAACTATGGATAAAAGTCCCCTATGTGAAACCAAATAATAGGGTAAAAAAATTGTATGGTCATGACCAGGTTTTATGTTTCTTAACCTTTGTATATTTTTTTAATTCTTGTGTCTCGAGTCTAATTTTGAGGCATTTTTATCTACTTTTGCATATGTATGTGCCCAGAAAAATTCTTATGTCTCTGAAATATAGAATAAACCATGGATTTCTTCCCCTTTGAGGCATGCACAATGAATAATTTGAGTGTGTGGTTCAAAAGAAAATATGTTTACCCATTTCTAAGAACTTGAGAACCTATGTATAACCTCTAAAAGGCTGATATGGTGGCCACAAAGAAGAAAGTGTATCTATAATAGGGATGCACGTGATAGAAATCATGGTGCAAAATAAGATAAACAAAAACAAGAAACATGATAACCATAAAATTGTTAATGCAACAAAATTGTAATAACGATGGTATAAAAAGTGCAAATAATGTAGAAACAAGTGCAAATATGTTACATAGTGTCACAAAAAAGGTAAATTTGTGTAAACAAGGGATACCCATGGTGTCACAAACAATCAAGGTCCTTGATCCTATAAATAATTGATACACAACCACACATAAGGCATGATGCCACAAACATGGGACACTTGCAATGTTGCAAAGATAATCAAGGCCCTTAGGACAAAACAAGAGTGGAATACAAGTATAAACACACATAACTAATAAGCATATAGGAAAAGCAAGTGTATTCAAAGACGATGAAAACAAATAGAATATGATAAAAAGATCTAGTGAAGCAATAATTTTAGGTGTTACATAAGACATGTGTGTTAGTCATGTTAGTCCAAAAGATATCAAATACACAATATATATGTAACTAAGCGTAATGAGGAAATAAAGGAACTATAATGGAAATAAAACTCCTATATATATATATATATATATATATATATATATATATATATAATGTAAAATTAGATGCCCATAGAGATTAGTAATCTAGGTAAAGGGGCAGGCCACCACCTTTCATTGTGTATCAATCTGTGCAATTCATGCATTATGATCAATATACCATGTGAATACATGTCTAAGAATAATAAATTCTATCTATCAAACCAAAGGAATAAACATGTATAGTATTAAGCGCAAAACAATGTATGCCACATAAACATGTATTGCTTTTGTATGTTTGTAAATATTTTAATGCTTTTGTATTTTGAAAATATTTTAGTGTTGATAAAGAGTGTAATAAAAATATAGGAAGCAAGGTTTCCCCTAGTGTGCATTTGCAAAGTGAGGTTTGGGTTTGGATATGCTCCCTCAATAGTTAAGTTGAACCTATAAACAAAGTCTATCATCGAGAAATGAGTGGGGGATAACATGAGAGATATCCCAAGAGAACATTATGAGGAGGTGAAACAACTATCAAATATGATGGAGGTTCAAGCTTTGATGGATTAAATAATGTGACTCAAGTGTAAGTAGAACCATGGTGGTGATATGTGCCAAAAAAATGCCTATGAGGAGAACCAAAAATATTAGAGCACTAAGTAGAATGTGATGTGTTATACCTATAGGGTGGACTAGAAAAATGAGGACTCGTAGAAGGCCTATGAGAAACTATAGAGTGAGTCGTAAAGCTAGGAGATGTATGCAAAGTATTGTGAGAGTATGAACCACTAGAAACAATGTGCGCAAAAAGGAATGCCTATGATGAGACTTGGAGGACCTAGAATTCTGTGATTTAATATGTGTAACCAAAGGCCTATCATGAGACCAATGAGGACTAATGCTATGTGCGGTAGTGTGTGAGATAATAGACATATTCGTAGATGCAATAGGAAGAGGAATATAAACTATAGAAGAATTAGGCATGCTAGGAGAGAAATCCCTAAAAGGAATACCTCGAATAGTGAAGACCTTCTGATGATGAATAAACTTGATACATTGATGAATGATGAATGGAACATCCCTAAGAGCATGTAGCCAAGGGAGACCTAGATGTAATACTCTAATAGTAACAAATTTATCAAAGAAGAATGAAATTTTTGTAGAGATAGATCCAAATGTAATTAGTAGTGTAATGTGTTGAAAGTCTAGATCGAATCAAGTGCAAGACTCTCAAAAGGAATGCCAAGAGACTGAAGTAATGGCCATGCACAAACATTATCCTTACTATGTGGAATAACCAAGACACCATGAATATGAATCTAATGAATAGAGATAGGAATAAGATAATGTGTCAGAGATAAGTGAGTCATCTATATTATAATCATCAAAGGAAATTATTAGTGTGGAAGATGATATACAATTAATATTTCAAATCATAGCATCAAGTGGATGATCATAAGAAGGCAAGTGGTGGCACCGCACGATGAGTGTTATGAAATTTTGAATTAGATGTGTCATTAGTATGCTTAGGAATTGGATCATTGAATATTTTCAACTTAGAATTGTTATTGGTAGGCTTAGAAGATTCAAGGGATCATCTCATTCAATTATAATAGAGTCATTAAAATCTTGAATGATGTGTCCTAGCTTAATACATCTATGCATAGAGTGGGAAAAACATCTATGATAATCACAATAAGCATTAGCATTGAATATCTTACTTTTAGGCTTGCTCTTATCAACGTAAAATGATGGAGGGAGAGACATGAAATTGTACTCAAGTAATTTATTAAAACCATGCATGAAGGGCAAGGTATCTTTGTAAATTGTCATCTTGTAAGTTGTTAAGTGTAGTTTAGTAGGTTGAGAAACAATGTTAACAATGTCTTTAGAAGTAACCTTAGGGTCAATATATTTTTCTTTGAAATTAGATTTTCTTTGAAACTTGATATGTGATAGATTAGGGGAGCTAGCAACATACTTGAGTTTTTTCATGTGTAATAGCTTAGATTCACACTCTTTCAAAGTGTATGACATAAATGGTCAAAATATTGAAACTTATCAAACATGATTGATTCTTGTAATATAGGAAGAAAACTTTGCATAGAAAGGTCTTGTAACTCACAATAAACTAACATGTTTTTCATCTTAGTAAGCATTTTTATATAATGAAAGACATAATCATTGATATGCTCATCATATCCTTGTTTTATTTTGTACATTTGTGCATAAGATATCTTATCCCTAATGTTGATTGAAAATTATGCCAAAAATTGATTTTCCAATGTAGTAAAAGAGCACATAGAATGTGTGGGGAGATCATAAAACCATTACAGAGAAAAGTTTTTAAGGATCCAATGGAATAGCTTAGTTCTCGCAATATATCATTAGATGCATAGTCAAAACAAGAAACATGAAATTATCTAATATGCTCTTGGGGATCACCCTTTCCATCATAGATAAGAAGCTTAGGTGCAACAAAACCAATAGGCACAAGATATGAGCCAGCTTCGGTTGCAAGTGGATTATGTAATAATTTAGAAAAGTCCATAGCAATAGAATTATGAGAGCTACCTTTTTGTAATTGTAAAATTTATGATTATAAAGGATGAACAAAGGACTTAAGAGCTTGTGTGCTAGATGAAGATGTATGCAATCCATTATGATGATAGATAAGAGATGTAGTAGCAATAGTGTTGTAAGAATAGGCATAGACACATTTTGCATAAGAATGTTAGGTTCCCCCAAGGAGGTAGACACAATAAATGTGGGTATAGTAGATGTTTCCATAAAGGCATGCTTGAGTTGATCTCTTGTAGTATATAGAAGAATATCAATGTGATCAAGATGTTCATGTAATAAATGTTGCAAATGTTGTTCCTCATCCTCAAGAAGGTCTTGTGTATGGTGGTCAAAATTAGTATTAGAACCATCACCTTGTGCATGATCTGTATTAATAGTCAAAATAGTATTAACAAAATAGATCATCATGGACTTGAGCACAAGGGTGAGAAAGAGTGGGACATGATTAAGAAGAGGTGGAAAAGCTATATAGATATTGATAATGATCCTGAAGAAGTAGCATGATGAGACCTAAGCACAATAAAATAGAAGAGAGAAACCCTACAACAATAAAACTCAATGTTGATGCAAACAAATCAAACATGGATGTCATATAAAAACCTAAGGCCACTAGAGTTAGGGCTATCATGTTTGACTAGAAAATGTTGGGTTCACCAAATGATTTCAATTTTTTGGGAAGTGAATCTCACCCCATTTAAGTTAATAATTTTTTAATTAGCATACATAAAAAGAATGAATAATGTTATTATTGGATATTCTAATTTAATTAACTTCTAACATTAATTCCAAAAATTAGAATAACGTTGTTCAAAGTGATAATTGATCTAACAAGTATCAAAATAAAATGGAAAGAGTACACTTAGTTGATTTTGTGTGGATATGAAGGAGTTTGGGTGGTCTAAGTGTAGGAAAAAGTAGATCTAGGATTGGAAATGCTTTTGTTGCTCAAATCAGAACTCTAAATTGAGTTTGGTCAAAACTGTACAACTTAGTCCAAAGCGTCCTTATAGTCTTGACCCTTCTATATGGTCTTGGACCTACTTAAAATACGAGTTTGTACCTTTCTAACTGCTTTGTCTACTGAAAATGTGTGTTATTATGTGTCAATCTTCTTCATTCACCTTTTCCAATGGCTCTGTAAACTTTTCTCAAACCCTAAAACCCTTTTAATGTAAGGAGTTCCTACAAAACAAAGTTAGGTGGGTTGTGGGCACCCCTGTGCACCATTAATGTCGTCACTACTCTGAAGAGGGCTCAAACCACACGTTGTTCTCCTAACATGTGATATCTATAATAGTGCAATCAGACTTGACAATCGTGCTTTGACAATGCTTCACTTGAGTTTCACACTTGCTCAAATACTTGGGAATGGTCACTTTTCTTGCTCGTGGATTGAATATAGAGACTTTTAGAATTGGAAGGAGATGTCGGACTAGTAGATGGTGCTACTCTAATGGGTGTGCATGAGTTATTTCATAGTTTAGGGAGCTTTGAGTGCCTTTAGTGCTTGTTTTTACATGAGGAGTTCATAAAGTGTCAGGTTACCAAACGAGGTATGATTTACTTGCTTATATATGCTTCTGAAGGTTGTTATGTTGAAAGACCAACCAAGGGGGTATTTTTGTTCATAAGAATGTTATAAAATTGAAAGATCTAACTCAATACATGTTGGTCAAAAACCGTAAAATAACATCAATATTGACATTTTGCAAAACCGACTGAAAATGACATTTTTTTTACCGGAGGGAGAAAAGTGTGTTTTGACTTCATGGGCTTGAGCATGAATGTTTCCATATATATTTTATACAATTTAACTTCAGATGTGGATGACAAAGAGGTGTGCAAAGATAAGAAAGTGTATTAAGTGCTATCAGGGTGTGCTAAGCAAGAGTGAGGAGAGTGCATTTGTCCATGTAAGTGTGCAATGTCAAGATCAATAGTGTCAAAGGATAGATTACCAAATTTGAGTGTCTACAAATATATACATGTAATTTTATATTTTCTTGTGTGTGTTGTCTCATTTATAATTAAATTCTTTATATATTACTTCACATTAAAAGAGCTTACAACTATCACAATGAAATGAATTTCAAAACTAACTTTTCATTATATATCTTTTCCTATATACATTTCAACTCATTTGCATGTGCTAGTTTTTAGTACATATATTTGTTATATACCTAATCTTATATAAATTCCATGTTTGTGAATTTCGAATTAAATTTAAAAGTTATTTAGAATGTGACCTCGTTTATTTATATTCCAAATGGTCATATGATTATTAATTTTTTTGTGAGAGGCATCTAACAAGGAAAAGGATGGGCAATAGTGATAAACAAAAACCTTTATTTTTAGTGAGTGAGACATAAAAATAAAACACCCTTTATGGCCTAGCTTCATACTTTGCATTGTCCGTAGCCCTTTAAACATTTCTTTGCTAAAATTTATAAGGCCTATTTACTGGGGCCAAATTAAACGCCGAGAGCACCCTAGGCAATAGTTTGAGCGGCGCCTCCTCAAAATTTTATTTAATATTTTTTTCCATAAAGTAAATAAATAAAATATGTCTATATTTTTGTATTTTTAAATTTACATCATGGTCATAATAAAATAATAATAATAATAATATATTATTAAATTATCACTGAAGGATGAAAAATATACTGTCGATGGAAAATTTTAATCGTAGGAGATGCTCAGAATGCAAAAAATACAATATTTTATACAAGGCTTCTTACAAGTCTAATTTAGCCTTATCAAGTAGGTGACATGAACTCTATCCTGAAATAAAACACCATTTTTTTACAAAGAAACAAAATGTTTATGTAGCTCCCATGGTTTTGTGAAGAGTCATATTTGGACTAGGCCTACGGATTCCTCCATAACAAAATAATAGAAAATTTCCCCACAAAATTAAGAATAGAAAATTAAATATTTTTTTCCTTTAATTATACTCACCTCTACTAGATACACCAACAACATTATAAAAAATACATTAACCTTTTTCTAGAACAAATTACACACCTACATAATCTGGAGCTACATCAGAGAATGGGTAACAATACCAAAAAATCATGTGCTTATAAATATGTGATATTTTCTTTTACTTGGAAAAATATTACAAAACTTTTTTATGTGTATGCGTGAAATTTATGTTACTATACAATAATATCTATAAATGGGTTGATCAATATTAAGTCTTCAGATAAATTATTTTAAAATTAAGTTCTAAAATTAATTGACAAAAAGAAACTTTTAGATTCAGGGCCTGAGGGCTGGTGCCCTAGGCAACTGCCTAGTTTGCCTAAGGCTTAATCCCCTTTGCTATTTACAGCCCTTTATCCAATAAAAAGATTGAAGCGAATAAACGATTGTTTTTACTGCATTCCCCTTTTTTCTTGATGAATTGAACCTGTAATAAATTCACCATACTCTTTCTCTAAAAATCCGTGGAATCTAATGACCGCCTCCTGGGCTTGGAGTAGACTCCAGAACCCGTTTCTTGCTTTGTTGTGATTTAGACACCTGCATGTGACCGACTACCGGGCTCGGCTCCGATTCCGACAACCGTTGCACTTGGACCGCGGCGCTGCTTCTAACAGATTCTTTTTCTGCATCGCCCCCCGTTCGATTCTCCTCATTTATTCTGAACGTGAGAATATTGTTCTCTTTTGTGGCATTGTTTGCAGAGGCGCTCGTCTCTCCCTCCTCGCACGGCACTTTGGTTTTGTCAGCGAGATCCTTAGATTTTGTGAGCGAGATCCTCGCGGAATCGACCATCACCAGATTGAGATTGGGATCGAAGGCCGACGGATTTTGTAGTGGAGCGATAAACAAGTCGTGATTATTCTCAGGCAGTAGTCTTGTTCCGCCACACACCTTCAATCCCACCAAACATAACAGACATACCCACATTTTCATGTGAATCCCCATCAAGATGAATTTAAGATCGCCTACGAGCAGTAAGTAAAAAAATGGCTTTGAGAAGTATATAAGTTTTGTACGCTACGGAAGTCTTGGTGAAGAAATATGTGGGGATTGATCTCAATATATACCCGATAATCGACTGTAGAGGGAATTCTCCGCCGCCTTCGTGTGTTTGGTCTTCTTGACCGCACCTTCATCGTAATATAGCGATGTCTTCACTTATAGGAAATTTCCATATATGCTGAATCATGTCCAAGACCAGAAAAAGGACTATTATTATGGTGATGTCCAAGACCAGAAAAGGGAAGTACGCTGGACGCTATTACAAGAAGAATAAATTGGACGAATTCATGAGCCGTGTTTAAATGAAAAACGTAAGTCAAATTTTGACTGAGGCGAATGCACATGTTTCTATCGTTTTCGTTATGACGCGAGCAATGAGTCTTTGACGATCAGGCGGCCACCCAAACTTTACTCTCGTGACAACGACGACACGAGGAAAGAGTGGTTACCGAGAATGAAGGAATAAATTTTGAAGCGGAGTTGATTGTGGCGACTGGCGAGTGTGAGAAGAAGTTGTTCAAACGTGGGAAATAAAAAGCATGCTAGAATTGTTTCATCTTGACTGTTATTAGCTACACCAACTTTCCAAGAACATTGCAGAGTGCACTAGTCTACCACGTGCAAAATCACATCGTTGCTGAGCAAGTGCCGTTTGCTAAAGGTTTGCCGGCGTGAAAAAAAGGTTGAATGGAAGCGGGGAAGACCGACTGTGAAAAAAAATGCTAGGGTTTTTCATGTATTGTATGGCTACCACCTCTCGGTGTCCGGCTCTTGTCATACTACTTCATTTAGGTTATTTTTTCACATGCATTTGCATTACTTCGGTTTTTATGCATTTCCTTCTTCGGTTGGATATTTTATAAATGACTTTTCATCCATATAGTCTAGTTATTTCGACAACAACGAATTGTGATGGCGCCTCCAAGGAAGTAATTGAGGAAGTTTGTGCCCAAAGTATTCCATGAGGTAATGTTTTTGCCCCCAATATCTTATTACTTGTTGAAGAGTTTAATTTTGCATGTCGTTGGCTTGAGCAATTTTGCATGATAGGTTATTTTGTTGGAAGGATTCCCTCTAAAAGCATGCTTCGCTCTTGGGTGCAAACAACTTGGTCGCACTTTGGTATCAAGCCGAGACTCCTTCCAAAATATGACCAAAGGGTTTTTCTTATTCTGTTTTGTTGACCCTACCAATATGGTTGCGGTGTTGAATAAGTCCTCCACTTGGTATGTTCGCAGTTCCCCCTTGTTGTGTCCCCTTGGACTCCCGATTCTGTGGTTTTCAAACATACGATTCTTAAGGTCTCATTTCGGGTGGAGTTTCCAAGCCTTCCCATTCCTTGTTATCACTTTTTGGACCTCATTTCTTCTTCGATTAACTAAGTCATTACCGAAGAACCACTTTGGTTCTATACTACCAAACCCCAACGACAAGTTTGTGTTGAGGTCGACCTTTCTTGGGACCTCAAAGAAACTATTAACATCTAGGTAGGGGATTCTTGATACACTCAACGAGTGGTTTATATTAAAACCTTCCCAACATTGGGGATATCAATCTACAAACCATAAGATTTAGGATTGCGCTTTGTTAGCTGAGCATATTAAACTTATTTCAAATCTTAATGTTATGCCTTCTTAAGCCTCGGAAAATGTTTGTTACCATTAAATTAATTATACTCCATTGTTTGGTATGGTTGTATGTAATCGACATGTTACTTGTAGGTGGTTACCTCCTAACCGCTTCCCTCTTTGTATTTATACACTCTTTACATTGTAATATATTATTTACCATTTCGCATTTTTCCTTCACTTACAAAGGTGGCATCAAAGTGACGGGGAACAGGAGTGGCACATCGTCAGTATGGAGGAAGAATACAAACTTGTACACACTGTGGTAGTGGTTGTTATCTCCTTTGGGCGTCAACTTGAACTTGGTGCATGAGTATGGTGTGACACATGTGCGCATTAGCAATTTTATTGAATGCATTTCTATATGTGTGGCAATTGGTGCAAGAGATAAACACATTGTTGAGGACTGCATGTGAAGAGGACATGCTGCACAATTTCGTGACATGTGACATATATACACGGGGGATTCACTAAGTAAAAGTATGGTATAGCACCTGCGTTCAAAGGGTATTAAAGAATACCCTTAATTATAGTTTCTACCTCTAATTATTCAATTGATAATACCCCCTCTGTTATATTATTAGAATGAAAATACCCCCTATTTTTTCCATGTACCTTACTTACCCATTTTTCAATTACAATTTTATTTACCCCTTTTATTTCTACCCCAATATATTAGACAAAAATATATTATATTTCTCACTCAATTTTTTTTAATATGCATTTCCTTTCGAAAGATAGTTCGAAGCCATTGAATACATATTACAAGTCACCTTATATATGTTAAGCTTTATGCATTTATCAATAGTTCTTCAAATAATTAAGATGGTGAAATAATATCATTTGTGTTGAAAAGCATACTCAATTCTAGTTTTCTACCATCTTATTATTTCTGGTTAAGAATCTAGATTTATTTATTAAAAAGAGATTATAATTTAATTTATGACCACACTCCTTTTGCAATTTTAAGGTATTTACTTTTAAAAACTAGGGTTCAAACGTTTTAGTTTTATATTAAAAGTAAACCTCTATTTCCTTTGGCCCATCTCTCTAACCTACCCCCAATACCGATTCAAAACATTAATAAATTAAACCCTTTCACCCCCTCATGTCTACCGTATATTGAGTTTAATTTTATTAATTTTAATTACCTCAATATGAACCCACGTCTCCTAGCTAATGAACCCCGTGCATATATATTGGGTCAGTATCATCATCCCGCATACCAACCATGGCCCAATAATCCCCTAAGTTGCTTCGCCAATCTCAACCAAAATTCTAGAAGTTGTTAAGAAAAATATCAAGTCTCTATATAAACAAAAGCAACCATCAAGTGGTAGCAATAAGGGTGTAAGGCCATCCATAAGTGTTTCATACCACTTAAGTGTGGAAGATAGTTTGAGAGAAGGTGAACAAAGAAATTCAAAACGTGAAAACATGTTCTCTCATTCGTGGCACAAAAATTATACTTTGACTCCATTAAAATGGACATTTTGCACTCGTGGTTTTCAAGCCGTGGTTATTCATCCTACAAAACAGTGATAGCGACCAACAAGAACATGGCATTGACAACATGCACCCGCACTAGCATGAAAAAAATGTGGAAGGATAGAAGGAGTTTAGCATTTTGTTATCTTTGGCATCTATTGAGCATGTTGTCTATGATCAAGAGGAAAAATTTTCATAGAAAGAGGAATCCAAGTTAGAGCATGAGTGACATCAACCTGCATGAAGACCATCATTTTGGCATGAGTGGAGAAAGGAGCCTTCTTTGAAAAGGAGGATTTTTTTATTGTTGAGTGACCTGTCCAAACAAGTAGAGACTAGTGATAAACATAAAAATACCTCCCTCGCCATCAATTCATTGATAGAGCATCTTGCGGTAGAGTTGTTTCTCCTCATGAAACTTTAGAGCTTGGGAAGAAAATAGAAGAAGAAAATCCATACACCGAGCTCACAAACAAGTTGAACACCATATAAAAGCCAACAAACCCGCTATACTTCTCCACCGCATGTAACATTCTATGAAACTCCTATAGACCAAAGTAGCGTGCCCAAACACCAATGTAACAACCTTGGGCAACGACCTAAGGATTGTAGCATGTGCCTATAATAAACCAACGTATTAGACAAGGAATACATTAGTGATAAAACTGGACCTTTGTGTAGCGTACAAAAGATCAAGAGATGTGTAGAATTATTTTGAATCGATCAAAACAACATAAGTTCAAACCACAACTTCATTCATCAAATCTGCTATAAAGAAGTAAAAGAAGAATGTGAACAACCGGCCTATGATCCCAAGCAACAATCGAGAGAATGAAAATCATGCCTGGAGATGTTCGTAACATTGCAAACAACCATATAGACGTGCAACATTTGAGAGAGCCAAATTCAAGCACATGAGAGTGTCGGTATCTACTCCGAGCTACTTAAAATTCTTCAAAACTTGTAATTTGAGGACATAATGGATTAAGTCTTGTTCAACATCCAGATGAAGAAAAGTCATGCTAAGGTTGTAGAAGGCTATGATGCGAGATGATGAACATGAAATTGAATGCCCTCAAGAACATTCACATCTCACTACATGAGCATACTAAGCCCACCTCTTCATCTGCGTTATTTTAATAAAGGAGAGCGCATATGGCCATAGTGGTTCATAGAAATCCAAACAACGTCCCCGCCATAGGAAGCTAAAAGGACACGTCATGACTCAACAAGATGGTGAATCCAAAAAGGTGATGATGATTCGGGGTACATTTGTAAAACCAATGTAATATGGGGAATTTTATTATTAAACTAATTATATTTCATTGTTTGGTACGGTTGTATGTAACTAGCTTGTTAGTTGTAGGCAGTGCCTCTCCAAACCGCTTCCCTCTCTGTATTTATGTGCTCTTTATATTGTAATATATTATCAAGCATTTCTTCATTTCTACTTCACCTACAAGATTGTTACACCACCGTAGGTTACAAAAATAATGGTAATAAAGCCCCCATTCCCCAATCTACTATTGGCACTTCCAAGTTCATTAAATAAAAAGCTATCCAATTACTAGTTGCATAAGATCTTCCTAAGTCCATTGGCATTTCTCTCTCTAAGCCTTCTATGGCTTCTAAATCACCATTACATGAGAAAATGTCCACTACTCTGTGACAACATTTTCCTCCTTTCAAGGCTTCCATGGAGTTAACATGTTTTCAAATTATTTTACATGATAAAGGTGGTTTTTCGGTTTAGCTCACACCTTCTCATTTCTCCATGCTTAACAGAATTGATCATTCTTGCAGCCCTCTTTGTCACCTTGAGGAAGGTGAGATTGGTCATTCTACTAGATAGAAATCTCGGTCTAGTGAATTCTTGCTATCTAACCGGAAAAAGTTTTTGCAGAATAGTTATGACACCCTAAGTTTTATTTTGAACTCGGA
Source organism: Taxus wallichiana var. yunnanensis (assembly GCA_018340775.1). Classification (NCBI taxonomy): domain Eukaryota; kingdom Viridiplantae; phylum Streptophyta; class Pinopsida; order Cupressales; family Taxaceae; genus Taxus; species Taxus wallichiana. Next base: position 10,939,140 of record CM031239.1, read on the forward strand.
GGATATGACATTGGATGCTCATTTTCAATAAATTACTTATCTTGGAATGTCGAGGGTCTCATAGAATCCACTCGAAATTACACTATGAGGTATTTTAGGAAGTGATTTGTAGATATCTAGACATTTGATGTGTTACATGAAGTTAAGGTGGTAGGATTTCTATTATCCATGATCACTAAAGTTATTTATCAATATAGTTTAGCTCTGACTAGTCATCATGAGCAAGTTCGTGGTGGAATTATAACATTTATTTCCCTAAATGGAGGCCTCATTATGTTAATCATGGATGTGACTCGAAAAATTACATCATGTAGGTGTTATTCAACATTGATAATCAATATTTTAGAGTAATTAATTTTATGCATCTAATGATGCGGTTAAAAGGATAGTGCTCTCTAGCATTAGATTTCTGACTAGTTCCTCGTTGCCCATTAGATGATTTTTGGAGACTTTAATATGGTACGCTTCCTATCAGCAAGATAGGTCTTCTACCCCTACACTAGACTATTAATGAAAGGGAAACTTGGATGTATATGCATAATAAATATGGAATTTATGACCCCAATGTTTCTCTTAATTTTGGTTCCATTATTTAGCACAGTTGGTATAATTTATACCAAGGATTGGATCATGTCTTTAAGTGCCTTGATCATTTCATGTGATCAATGCAACCTTTTTTCTCATTCAATAGTTATTTTAATTGCCAATGGAAGTCCTGTCATATTTGGTCCTTTCGACCACCACCCCATGTGTTTTAGGCTCAAATGGAACTTCTAGTGGCCACATTTTCACTCTACTTAATTTTATCTCGAGACCATTTTATTGCATCATGGCCCATTCTTCACCATATTAAGAAATTTTGGGGCACAGTGACACGCCTTTAATGACATCACACGATGGATTACATGGTGGAAATGTAACATCTTGGATTTAATTAAATTCATTTATTGAATTATTAAGATCATTGTTATAAAAATTTAACCATTTTATGGAAATTTCTTTAGCAAGATCCTTATTGACCACTGGCCATTACGAAGGCAAGAGGTATCATGAATAAGTTTTACTAGTTAAGTTTAATCTTTCACATGTTAGAAAGATGCCATTTTTAGAAGCATAATGGACTAAGAGGGGGTGAATCAGTCCTACAATGATTTTTAATTTAGTTATCAAACTATGCATTCATCAATTAGATTATTCATTCAACATTCATAACCATGTGTACTTATTAAGATATACAACATTAATCACAAGAGCATGAAACAAACTACACAACACAATAACACCATATGTAAGTGGAAAACCCTCATGGGGAAGAAAATCCACTGAAAAATCTACTTATATGACATATTTATCAAAGATATTTAGTGAATCACCAACTTCACAAGGAGCACCAACCCCTACTTTAGTAGAGCACCAACCCTACAAGGAGCACCAACCCCTAATTTAGTGAAACACCCACTCCAAAAGGAGGCTACAACCCCAAGGATGACCAAGAACCAACTCATCCTCCTGAAGATAATTTCTCTCTAATTTTTTTCTACCACAACTAATGGATATCTCTAATTTAGCTCACACACCCTTACTTAAACCGTAAATCTTCAAACTTGCTCTATCTTCTTCTTCTTGATCTTGCTTTGGCATTAAACTATTGCACACATGCACTCTATCATTACTAAACATGTCATTATCTTCCTTGACCTTCAAATCATGCACTCATACCTGCAAAACTCTCTCTTCTAGGTCATAGTTTTCCCTCCAAGAGCACTAGTTCAAAATTGAACCCAAACATCACCTTTATAGGCTTCTTTTCCTCATTAAATATTCATAGGCCGGTCTTACACCTATTTCATGAGAAAATAAAATTAATTACATCCAATTTAAATCATTAAAATAGTCACTTATGACCCATATTTTGGTATGAGTGGTTTTAAACATCTTTGAGATTTGACCCTCAAAGAAAAGCTCATAGATTTTGCATACCTTATCCAATCATCAATTTTGATATATCAGTGGAAATATGTCTAAACCATATTCACAAAAAAATTGAATGGAGTCCTAACCCCGTAGCTCCTACAATGTTAATTTTAACACAAGCTACTCCAAACTTCCCCAAAAATAGTCTTAAAAAATAGGGCACACTTTGTAATTTTTCACTAAAACCATGAGATGAAACCTTGATTAACATATAGAAAAACTCAGGGATAAAAAAATGTCAATTTATTCTTCATTGGAGAATCTTTCCTTAAACTGCAACTCTTCATAAACAAGTAAATTCAAGTGGGGCCCAATCATCACCACAAGCTCTACCATACCTTTCTAGAAATTTGGAGGAGTCCTCTACTAGAAATAAAAAGGGTTGATAAACTCACTTTTCTCGTAAGTTGCTCCTAGCTAGGGTTTTGTTAGGGTTTTAAACCAATTTACCTTTTAAAGACTGTTCATAAAAGCATGACGATAAAACCACCTCATTATTTTTTTGAAAGATTCATAATTGACCTAATAATTTATGCCAAATATCTCAGGTCCCCATGCAAAGCACACAATACACACCAAACATCGAAGGTCCACTTTTGCTATAAAAACACACTATTACTTACCCGGTTTTACCAAAACTTGCATAACTTCAAATTCCCATGTCAGAATGACCTAAAAATTGTCTTGAAGCATCATGAAAACATCCTATAGCTTCTCAAAATCACCAAATAGTTCTCAAACTCTCTAGCCAATCCCATTTACGTGTGCTTTCTTGCATGTTTCCCACTAGTTACTTCCCAATGACCCTGAAACACCACCAAACCTCTAAGAACTGACCTAAAACTCACCATACACCTTAGGTACACTGCCACCATGCTTCTACCATGATCCAACCAAAATTATTTGGTCCAAATCTCATACCTTTACCTCATTTTGTATGTTCTAGGGCTAGAAACAAGCCCAAAATGACTTGATTAAACCATGTAAACTCATCAATTGACCTTGTTGACCTCATGTAGAACCATGTACACTCATGACACATCATATGGACCATGTATGACCTCATGAAAAACCCTAACTCACTTGGGAGGACTCAAACCATGACTCGGTGCCTAATCCATACACTAAGACTACATAAAACTCACCAAACCACTCAATATTCATATTTGACATCTAATTGACACCTCATGGAGACACACGTGACCTCATGACACCCTTTTTCACAAATGTAGTTGACATTAATGAAAACACTAACACACAATGGCCTACATCCATGGCATTTTTCTAAGCACTGAATTGTGTTTGTTAAGGATATTAACACCCCCTCGCTAATAAGTGTTTGTTTTGGATTGCATTATTATTTTTACTTAAAGGATTATTTGGTGATGATTTAACGAATTAATCACACACTCACACACATATGTTTTGGAATTGTTGGCATATTATTGGTCATGAGACCACTTATGTTATGCATTTATGGAGTTTAGTTTGGTTGTTACGTGGCATTGTTAATTGGTTAATGAATTTTTTTGAGGTGGAGATTTGACCCACCCCACCATGTGGATTATGTGGTTTTGAAATTTTTTAACTCAAGTTAAAACCTAAGTTGCATGGCATATTTTAGTGGATGGTTGTTTGATGATGATATTCCATGAAGTGACATGGCATTTAAGGAGGTTGGTGTGAATTTAATGTCGAAAAAAAGGATACATTGGGAAATGTTGTTAGCATACGTTGCATAGTTCATATTTTAGGAGTGTTTGTTCTATTTTATCCCTTTATTTTCTCTTCCTTGGTGTATTCCATTATTCTCTCACCTTCTTCCAAATCTTCCTCCTTCAGTTTAGGGGAATGTAGTTGATTATTTCTCCTATATAATGTACGTGCTTCTTCATAATAAAATCAATGTGTGTAGAGTACTTCACTCCACATTCTTCTCTCCTATTTGCCTCCTACATTTTGGTATCGAGCAGCAAACAATCCTCCAAGCTATGGAAAAGAGAAGCAAACATAGAACAACCCTTTGGCGTGGAAGGAGTCCTGCTTTGTTGTGTGGAAGGAGTCCCGCTACTACTGCGTGGAAGGAGTCCTACCGCTGTTGCATGGAAGTGCTCGATCATTTTGCGTGAAAGAAAACAAAAACGTGGGAGAATTTGTATTATTTACGCATGGTGAAACCTTCATCCTGCATGGTGTGGACAAAGCATTTCTATTTGAGTATTGCATGGAATAATTTACTTATTTTTTTATGTATTTTGTTTTATTCACCCTAGCAAATACAAAAGAAGATCCGTGTGAAAACACAAGTAGAGACAAGGAATTCTTCACTCGGATCGAGTACTACGTGGTGGAGGAAACAACGGCTGTACTTTTTTACGTCTTTGCGTGGTGGAGGAAATAGTGGCTGCATTTTTTTCTTATCTCTTTCTTTGCATTCAACCTACGTGGAAGTATAAAATTGTTGCGTGAAAAGCTACATGAAGTTCAAATTCAATACAAAGCTTCGTGAAAATCTAGGTGGAGAGTCTTTAAAACATGCGTGTAAGTTCAATACAAAACTTTACATGGGAATTTGGGAGTTCTTCGGTTCCCAATGTAAAAAGAAAGAGTCTTCAACTTCGTGTAGAATTTTATCGAGCAGCATGTTCGTAGTATTTGCAGTCTCAGTGGTATTACCGAGGATATTTGGGGCTCCAAGGAGAACAGAGATCTTGTAATTGCCCAGGCGGATTTGAAAGACCCTTCCTAGGCCACCGCCATTGCATTCTTCATCTCGCTCCAAACGATTAAAGCCAAGATTGACCAGGCTATCAAGTGATGCGAGAGCTCTGTTGCTATTTACTGGCGGTGAAGTTGCTTGTTGACTGGCATTTTTGGTGCTATTTTTGGCTGAGATGACCAGTGATGGTTATCTCTTGTTCATTTTTTGTCTCTTCTACTTTTGTTCGGATCACTATCTGTCTTGATCCTGTTTTGTTACTATATTGTATTATTTGGCTGTTGAGCCCTCTGATGTTGGATGTTTTGCTCTTTTAGGGTCGGTTTTTCCTCTTTTGGTATCTGGATTTTGAGCCTTTTTGTACACAGGGTATAGTCCCTTCAAAACTATTTACCCATAATAAAAAAACTTCTATGTAGAATTTCAACAAAATCTCGGTGTGGAAAGGTTGTGCTACTGCAAAGTTTTTGAAGCTCCTCTTTGCATTGTATCTATTTCCAACTACCTACATCGGCCTGCAAGATGACTTCCTGACTACTGCGTGGAGAGGAGAGAGGATGTGTGGTGTTGCATAGAAGATCCTTAACTGCGTGGAAGTTGTAGCTTTGTGTGGAATGTGTAGAATCTTGTGTGAAGAGTGAGAGTGGCTCAAGAAGAGAAAAATTTGGATTTGTGAAGCCTGAAGGTCATAATTTTTTTAAATAGTGCCATTAGTGTCTGAAAAAAACCTCTCCACCAAGACAACGAAGGATAAGAAGCGGATCCTACAACACTTCGCCGAATGTCGAGTGTAGACAACTCGATTGAGAGCGTCAATAACACGGTTGCCACAACTAAAATCCATAACATCAACTCGCCACCAGAGAACACCGTGAAGAAGCTCCTAAGAGCTCCGGGTTCTACTTTGCTTTGTTGAACGAGCTTCGAATACCGAAATCTAGCCTTCGACAAGCTAGTTTGAGAAGGACTTCTTGAATACTTCTTTTTCGACGTCAGCTGCCAAGCAAAGCGAGTACGAGAAGAATTAGAAGCTGGGTATGACACCGACTGTGATGATGAAGAAGAACACCCTACAAAGTGTCACCATCTCACAACATGTGAATATCGCGAGCATCTACGAGCCAATAATTCTCATCAGTGAGTCAAAGTTGTAATAACTCTTGAAATAAATAAATAAATAAATATTTTTTTACTACGATGTCTGCTCCAAAGTTACTTCTTTCGATGCTCAGTTGCTCAAAGGGTCCAATTTTGTGGCCTGGAAGACAAAAATGAAGACAATCCTTCAGTTTGAAGGATTATGGGGCATTGTCACAGGGTCTGTGCCCGCTCCCACACCCTCGATGAACTAATAAAATATGAGATGGCTAGTGCTAAAGCCTTGATGCTGATAATGCTCAGTATTAGTGACGATGTGCAACCGCATGTTCGAATGCGAGAGAAACTAAAGGAGGCATGGGACAAGTTAGTAACCATTTATGAAGCCAAAAATCAGACAAATATTCTTCATCTTCACCCAAGTTGCACACCCTCTCTATGGGGTCAGATGAGAAAGTGGAGGAGTTCTTACGTCGTGTGGCTGAGCTGAGATCAGAGTTATTAGTGCTCGGTGAAATAGTGGATGATAAACTTCTCATCGCAATCACCTTGAGAGCACTCCCTTCTCAATTCAGTGTTTGTCATGACACTGAATGTGTCTAAACAAACTGTGACATTTGAAGAGCTTGTGAATTTGCTGCAACAAGAAGAAGCCATCACTTCATCCCATGAGGAGACTCAGGATAAAGCCTGTTCTCAAAGCCATACCGTGGCTAGAAGAATCGGAAGGGTCCCCTAGAGAAGCCAAATCAAGCGCAACCAAAACAACAACAGAAAGATCAAAAGTCAAAGAGATGGTGTCACATTTGTAGAACCAATACTCACAACACTGATCACTGCTGGCATAATAGCTTGAAACAGGGGTCTTCAAGTCATACAAGCACATCCAGGTGCAAAGATTTTCAAAATTCCAAACGACGTCCCCGCTGGAGAAAGTAGAAGGGACATCTCGTAGCCCAAGAAGATGATGAATCTGATGAGGAGACATCAAAAGGAGCCCATTGTGGTAAGAACCTTGTACTCGTCTCTCAAACTTCTCAACCCACGAAGAAAGTTTGGTTGATAGACTCTGGTGCAAGCAAGCATATGTCAGGTGACAAGAAGTTGTTTGATTCACTACACGAAGAACCAACTGGAGATCAAGTTCGGATAGTAGATGAAAAAGAGTACATTGCAAGAAGGAATAGGGAATGTCACCATTCCTCTGGGACCATGAAAATGTACACTTACAAAGGTACTATATGTTCCTGGCTTGACTAACAACCTCTTGTCAATTACTCAGCTCTTGAATCATCACCTTAAGGTAGAATTCCTTGTTCAAAATGGCATTAAATCATGCTTAATCTCCCGACAAGGTACGGTTCTTACTAAATCATTTTTAAAAGACAAGTTATTTGCTTTAGATATTGTTTCATCTTTTGCAATATCTTTATGTGCTTCTATAATAGAATCAAATGCCCTATGGAATTTTAGATATGGTCACTTGTTGGTCAGTTCATTGCACTAGATGAGTTCAAAAGCAATGGTCCATGGACTACCCAAATTGTCTAGTTCCTTGCCTATTTTCCTTGGTTGTCTTGCAGGAAAACAACACAGAGATTTGTTTCAAGTGAGCACCTTCCATGCCAAGAAGTTTCTGGAGGTAGTTCATACCAATCTAAACGGCCCATTACCTGCTTCATTTTTAGGATACAAGTACTTCCAACTATTTGTGGATGACCACTCTTGCAAGATGTGGGTATATTTCTTGAAGAAGAAAAGTGAGGCTCTTCAACATTTCCAAAACTTCTATCATTGTGTTGTGAAAGAGACTGGACAACCACTTCTTCTACTTCACTCAGATCGAGGGGAATTCACATCAAATAATTTCTTGGCCTTCCTGAACCAACATGGCATTAAGCAACACCTGACTACTCCCTACACACCCCAGAAATGGCATTATTGAGCATTGCAATCACATAGTGATGGAGATGGCTCATTGCATGCTAATAACTACAAAGCTAGAAGAATGTTATTGGGATGAAGCAGTATAAATGGCTGTATATATCTTCTCAACAGGGCACTGACAAAGATTCTAGAAAAAATGCTAGAAGAGGTATGGAGTGGTAGAATGTTGTCAATTTCTCATTTTTGAGTATTTGGTTACACAACATACATGCATGTTCCAGCTCAGAAGAGAAAGAAGGTAGAGCCAAAAACACTCTTGTGTATCCTTCTTGCTACTCAGACTACCTCAAAGGTGTATCATCTCATGGATCCTAAGACAAAGAAAATATACGAGATTCATGATGTGGTTTGTGATGAGTCATCTTTTGACTCAATAGTATTAACAGAAGATCCACTTCCAACCACCTCTCACCGACTAGTCTCCGAATTAGATGATGAGCTAAAGGAGACTACTCAGAGAAAAGAAATGTTGCCAGGAGAGCTATTTGTGGACCTTGGAGAACTGGAGAATGTGACTCCACATCAATCCACATGGAAACAACACAGTTCTTCTCAAAATCAGCCAAGTTCTCATCCAAGTGGGTACAAAGCACCTTCAAGGACTCACATTTGCAACAACTCCCAGATACATCATCCGGAGTCAAAACAAGGAGTCAAACAAGAAATGAGGTAAACTTTGCACTCATGAGTTCATTGATGAATAGCTCTGAGCCAAATAATGTTCATGAAGCACTCAGTCAACCTCAGTGGAAGGAAGCCATGGATACAAAATATGACTCACTCATGAAAAATCAGACATGGGAACTTGTCGATCTGCCTACAGGAAAGAAACCCATAGGCTGCAAATGGGTTTTCAAGACAAAATATAAGACAAATGGATCCATCAAAAACATAAAGCATGAATTGTAGCAAAAGGATATGCTCAAGAAAGAGGGCATTGACTATGAAGAAACCTTTGTACCCACTACAAAGATGAAGACCATCAGAGTAGTTTGCGCACTTGCAGCACAGAAAGGATGGAGACTTTAGCAGATGGACGTCAAGAGTGCTTTCCTAAATGGTGATATGAAAGAAGAAGTATACATGACCCAACCTGAAGGATTTGTTGATGAAGAGCAGCCTAAGAAGGTATGTCGTCTCATCAAATCACTTTACAGACTGAAACAAGCTCCCAGGGCATGGTATATCAAGATCAACGATCACCTTTTATAGCATGGGTTCACTCGTAGCCCCTCATATTCCAATTTATATATAAAGAAGGTAGGCAAAGAAATTGTCATTCTTGTTGTGTATGTAGATGATCTTGTGATCACTGGAAGTTCAAAAGATCAAGTTGATATTGTAAAGAATGATCTCAAAAGAACCTTCGACATGACAGATTTGGGGCTACTACATTACTTGTCTTGGCTTGGAGATATGGCAAAAGGAGCATCACATTTTTGTCTCCCAGACAAAGTATGCCAAGACACTCTTGGAAAAGTACATAATGTCTTACTGTAAACCTATATCCACTCCCATGGAAAAAGTCTTGCAACTTTCAAGATTCTAGGACTCACCTCAAGTAGATGCTACTCTCTACAGGAAATTTGTTGGAGGGCTCATCTATTTGACATATACCAGACCAGATCTCTGCTATGTTGTCAGCTATCTTTCTAGGTTCATGTAGAGCCGAAAAAATGTCACTGGAATGCAAAAAATCATGTTTTGAGATATGTCTAAGGAACAACTAATTATGGTCTAGAATATAAGAAGAATGATCAATTCTTCTTACAGGGATACGTCGACTCGGACCACACCGATCTATTGATGACAGAAAGTCAACTACAGGATACATATTTCATCTCGGATCTGGACCTATCTCGTGGATAAGAAAGAAGTAGAATGTTGTTTCTATCTCATCCACAGAGGCATAATATCACGCCACACGAGGAGCTGTGTGCAAAGTGATATGGTTACGTCACATTTTGGATGACCTGGGAATTCCTGAAAAATAGTCACCTATTCTCTATTGTGATAATCAGAGTGTGTTGAAGCTCGTGTAGAATCTAGTCTTTCATGAATGAACAAAGCATATTAAAATTGATTGCCATTTCATTCGAGAGCACATCTTGAACCATCAAATTCAGCTCCAGGATCTTGTCCTACTGAAGCACAAGTTGCTGACATTCTCACTAAATCTCTTGGAAAAGTGAAATTTGAACTTTTCGGGGTCACATTTGCAAGAATAATGTAATAAGGGGGGAATGTTAGCATATGTTGCATAGTTCATATTTTAGGAGTGTTTGTTCTATTTTATCCCTTTATTTTCTCTTCCTTGGTGTATTCCATTATTCTCTCTCCTTCATCCAAATCTTCCTCCTTCAGTTTAGGGGAATGTAGTTGATTATTTCTCCTATATAATGTACGTGCTTCTTCATAATAAAATAAGTGTGTGTAGAGTACTTCACTCCACATTATTCTCTCCTATCTGCCTCATAAAAATGTTGCCTTCCTTGAGAAGATAGGTCATGAAATTAATCACATTATCTCTTTACTAATAAATTGGTATCGGTTGAACAATTGCATCATTGATTCGGATGCCTAAAATAATTTCATACTGTGAAATTTTCTCAAGCCCTCGCTTGAGTCTCTCATGGGAATTTGGCCATTGTTAATCTATGGAGATAAAGTAAGTTCCTATCATTAGAAGAATCAAATATGCATTAATGGCTCTAATGGCTCATCCGAGAAAAATGGGTGAAGGAAATGATTCTTGTAGTTGACATGATGACTACATATGCTATGTTGCTTAGTAGGAGGTTCTATCGGGAGATGGGTGGAGAAATTAAAATGGATTGGTCCTAAAATTTGATACCATTAAATGAAGAGATGAAGAAAATTCTTCCGAGCTGAAAATGAAATACACCATGTAAAAATTAGATAATCATAGAGCCAACATCCTATTTCGGAATAGGGAGTTGTGGGGAAAGCTTTGTTGAAGAATACCATATGAAGAAAGAGGAAATGGAAATTATTTCATGAGTTTGGAAAGAAGTGAGGAGCTTCCCATCCTAGAGGAAAAACTAACCAATATAGCTAAAGAAGTTTGGAAAATGGAGTTTGATGGTAGTTGTTCTACAATTAGTTCTGGAGCAGGCATTGTCTTATCTTCTCCACAAGGATATTTGTTCCCATTAGCCTACAAGTTGTAGTTCTCAAACACCAACAATATGAATGATTATGAAACTATTTTGCTTGGTTTGAAAGCATTGAAGAAATGGGAATAAAGAAGCTTGTTGTAAAGGGTGATGTCGAATTGATTGTAAAACAGGCAAGAGAAATTTTTAGGTGAAGAAATCCCATATCCACTATCAAAAGAATAGTTTTGGGATTGGATTGAGGATTTTAATGCATTTGGCACATAGGAAGTCCCACGAAATCAAAATGGTAGATTCGACTCATTGGTCGTGTCCACATCATTAATTATTTCACACCCTAACTTCAAAGGTGAAAAGCTCTTAGTTTAAATGGTCTTCTAGCAAAGTATGTCGAAAATTCGAGAACTATCAAGTTTTTGAAGATGATTATCAAAATTTATCCTTCCTACAACAAACAGGGGACTTTAGGTCCATGTATTTCAAAGGAAGTGACTTACTCTCATAGTAGTTTTCTAATAACAAAAATGATAATAAACTAAGTGATCAAGTAGATGAAGATGGAGTGATTCATATAAAAGGAAATAGGATTCCAAAAGGGTTAGTGTCTCTCGAGAAGTTGTTTGACAAGCATGACAAATTCATGTATTCATATTTTATACCCTTAGACCAATAGTCTAATCCCATGTGTGTCGACCTATCACCCAAAAACTGGTGTCTTGGGCGCTCACCCAAGGCACGTGCGGGTGCCAAGTCTCTCCTTTATGTGAGCCTTGTGAGAATGCATCATCTTATAAAAGATTTAAATGGAAATGAGCAAAGAGGACCATACCATATCATAGAACGAGTTATCTTATTGCATCCCAAAAAGTGAAATAACAAGCAACATAAGGAAATAGCTCATACGAAAGGAAACACATTAGTATACTTCCAAACACATAGATTTGATTTATAATAGAGAATTGTATTCATATTAAGAGATTCAATAACCACATTACTATTCCTTAGGTCCATAACAGACCCCCATATAATAATGCGATTCAAGTCATGCATCATAACTATACCATGTTCATCACATTATAGAGAAAAATTCGACCCATTCCCCTAAATGTGTCATCATCCCTATATGCTCCTATTTCCAACCCATAGAATCCTCAATTCATTTCTGCAGAGCTTTCCCTCTCTTCAAATCTATATCCTTCTATATTTCTCCTCCTCCTTTTCCTTTGTCGAGCACTTCTATTTATAACCTTAACACCCATTGCCATGCCTTCTAGAAGTTCTGGATCGGTCGCTAAGTGTCAAAGTGGTCCTTCGTGGGAGCATGCCTCCCGGATCTGATCTCTCCAATCCTCACAATGATGTCTTACGGAACCTTCTATCACATGCCCGAATATTCCATTTTTGATCCACGGTTGCAGTGGCACCTTATCCACAAAGGTCATGATTTTCTCATGTGCTTCATGGGATGCCAAATGCATCTAAGTACAAAACCTGATTTACATTGTGCGTGTGCCATGTGTTCGAAAAACCCTACTAGAACCCTTTCCCTACACGCCTTCAACTCGTGTTCCCTTCTTTAATTAGGTCCCATGCACCCATGCACCTTGTACTTAGCTGATATTTTGGGGCCCAACATTCATCCATAACAAGGTAAAGAACCAACTGAGGTCTTCTTTAGAGTACAAAAAAGTTAATATTGGAACTAGCACGAGCAACTAAATATGGTGAATATTGGGAAATGTTGTTCATCCGAGGAACAAAGGAATTATTAAACAATATTAAACAAATAATTTGATGCGATCACGTACTAGATTATGATGATTTGAAGTCATTGCAATTGTAGCCAATGCATCATTTTATTCCCATGAATTCTGATTTGAAGGCATTCTAAAAAAGGAAATACAATCTAAAGATATATGGAACCATTAGACGAAAGGTTGAAAATATTCTCAATGCCCGCATCATCTTCCCCATCCACCACTCAACGTGGATTTCCAATATTGTACCAATGAGAAAGAAGAGCGGTGAAATTCACATATGTGTGGAATTTTGAAATTTGAATGAAGATTCTTTGAAATACAATTACTGTTGTGACTCATGGACCACATCTTGTAAGTGGTTAATGGTTCGAAATGATGTCCATGTTGGATGGATTCTTGGGGTACAAAAAAATTAAATTTTCTAAGGAAGATCAATTCAAGACCACCTTCACTACCCCATGGAGCACCTTCTCCTACCACCGCATGTCATTTGGCTTGATCAATGCGGCATGAAATTTTAGTGGGCCATGGAATTGGCATTCAAATACTTGAAGGGGAAGTAAATTATAGTGTACTCGATGATCTAACCGTGTACTCCAAGAAAAGAGGTGAATATCTCGCAACAACTTGAACATGTATTGATTTGTTGTAGGAGGCATCATATTTACCTAAACCCAAAAAAGTCCATATTTAGAGTTACCAAGGAAATATTTTTGGTCACATCGTAAACAAGGAGGGCACTAAACTTGATCCAAAAAGGGTTGAATCTATCCAAATACTATCCTTTCATACCAGCAAGCTAGTAGTGCTTTCTTTCTTCGGTAAGGTCAACTTCTTGAGGATATTTGTACCATATTTTATAGAGTTGAAAAAGGACATTGTAAATATGATGAAACCTAAGGAGTCCTTCAAATGGAGAAAATAAGGAAAAGAAGATTTTGATTCCATCAAATTTTTCATTTCAAACACCGACTCTAGTATGTCATGACTTGATGAAGGAATTCATCCTTTATTGTTATGCATTTGAACACACTATCTCTATAGTGTTGGTACAAGAGAATGAAGACAAGATACAATCACCAATAGAAATTATGTGTTCCCCTTGAAAGCACATGAATTTAACTATTCTCAACATGAGTAACATGCTTATGTAGTAGTAAGAACACCGGAAAATTTCATATTCTACCTTTGGAGTTCTAATGTTGTGCTCATGGTTCCAACTCCAACATCAAGTGTATCTTGATGCAGCAAGATCCAAGGGAAGAAAGAGGAAATTGGGGTTTAAAGGTGCAGGAGTATGATATGGAGATAAAATCCTCTAAGATGGTGTAAGTGTATATAATGTGTGATATTATCACTCAATAAGAGTGGGAATATTGTTCAAATTGTTATAACCATGTTTAATAAAGGATCTCCCCTTTTTTATTTTTACAAGTATAACTAATCCATGGTATGATGATATAGCTTACTTATTGACCTATGGAGATTTCCCCTAGCCTTGATCAAAAGCAAAGGAGAACTTTCATCCTTAGAGATGTAAATTATGTCATATGGGGGAATGTTCTATACAAGAAAGGAATAGATGGCACATTCTTGAGGTGCATAGAGGAGGAGAAACAAAAGAATATCTTCAAGACATATCACAACCAAACATGTGGAGGAAACTTCTCCATAATGGTCACAACACCCAATATCTTAAGAGGTGGTTACTACTAACCTACTATGTTTCATGATGCATACAAATGGGTTGGCAAGTGTGACCCATGCCAACAGTTTGTAGGAAGACTGAGGCTTGTTGTTGTACCACTCCGACCCTTGATAATTAAAGAACCATTTCAACATTGGGGTTATTATCTCATTGGTTTACTAAATCCTCACTCTAGTGTGGGCCACATATATGTGCTCACTTCCGCAAATTACTTCACAGAGTGGGTAGAGGTCATTCCTACCAAGCATGCAAATTCAAAAGCTGTCTCCAACTTCTTACAAGAAAAAATCATTTTCAGAATTGGAGTACCTAGCAAGATCGTAGCAGAAAATGCCACATACTTTTCCTTAGGTGAGCTAAGATTTCTACTACAACCATGGAATTTCTATGTCTCACTTTGCAAATTACTACCTACAAGGCAATGACCAACCAAAGTCTATTAATAAGAACATTGTCACAGTTTTTCACAAACTATTTGATGTCAATCAAAGGGATTGACATAAGAAGTTGTATGATGTCGATTGGAATGATTGAATCACTCTTAAGAAGTCTACCGAGACTTCCCATTTCCATTTGCTATATGGGATTGAGGCTCAAATACCCAATACTCAAGAGTTTTCTTCCTCGCAACTTACTAAGGCAATAGAAGATGGAGAGTATTTAGATGCTCTTGATAAGAGGATCTGCTACTTGGAAAACCTCAATGAAGAGAGATTAGTAGCAGTAGATATATACCGAGAAGAAACCAATCTAAGGTAAAAATAATCTTCGACCAAAAGACATATGATAAAAGATTTCAAATTTGAGATCTTGTCTTACTATGGGATAAGAGAAGAGAACCTAAACGAAGTCACATGAATTTTTATTCCCTATGTCTTGGATCGTTTAAAATGAAACACTTTTACAGAGAGAATACTTACTACCTGACATACCTAGATGGAACCCCATTGGAGTTGCCTCGCAGCGGGAAACATCTCAAAGTCTACAAGAAGTAATATTGGTCGTCACCCATCCTTATACCATATTTTCCATTTCTGTTGTGTGTGTCTTTCCTTTCAATTTTGGTGTGTTACCTTTTCGTTGTGTGTGTGTGTTAGTCCATTCATATCTTTTTCTTGTAAGAAAGAATTTATTGCCTAATGGATAAGGCACTTATCTTCTCCCCTAATAGAAAGATGAGATTCTTTATTTCCCCTTATGGTCAAATGTCCCCAAGTTAGAGTCAATTGTTGTCATGTATTATTACAAGCCCAAAAATTCAAAAAAAAATTGAATTATGACAACTAAGATACAAGGTGAAAATATGTTTCAAAAATTTCCTCATCCCCTCACTAGGTCCGTTTGTCTCTCATATCACGATCATCTCAACCCGTCAGTCCTCCTAACTTATTGAGTAAGCATTTGTAAGTTTCTTGAGTGATGTGATAAGATCAAATTTCTCAATCGGTGAAGTATGACGAAAGGCTAGTTCTCCAATGAGGCCTAAAAGGAAATTTTTGGCCATTTCAAGGTAGGTTTACATCTTCCAGGAAGACCCAAAAGCTCATAATCATCCGAAGGTGGTATTGTAGAGCCAAGAAAGTTATGGAAGTGATTTAGGTAGATTTAGGAAAGGTTTGGAGGTTTAAGGGTAGATTGTGTAAAAGTGACCTTTTCGGTGTAAGGAATGAATGGTCTAGATATCAACCTAAAATTAATCAACATATTATGGGATATTCATAAGAAATTATAAGGAAAACAAATAGGAAATGAAAATCTTACGAATCCTCTCCCTATTGGATGAATTATATTTTACACAAGACCTGAGAATCTCTCAAGGAAGCTCAACTTCTACAGACACACCTCTCCATTTTGATCGAAATATGGCCATTTTTAGATTTACGGGAAGAATAAAGCTTTGAAATTGTTTCATTAGTTTCATAGGGTCTCTTGGATTCATAATCATATAAAATGTTACCTCCAAAGACCCTTCGAAGATTTGAGAATGTTGTTTTCAAGTTTCCTCTAGTGCAAGGTATGTTTATCCCATACTTAGTCATATTTTCAAGTGAATATTTGCAAGATTAACCGCTCTCTCCCACAGCTTCTCACTCATTCTAGCATATGTCTCAAGAAAATTCTTCCCTTGCACTAGGTGCAAGCATTTTCCACATGTTCAATGGAGTGTTCTGGTGTGATCCCTTACCTATTGGTCATCCACAATATTCGTTTTGTCTGCATATATTCAATAAAGGGATCCTCCCTTTTTCACAAGAAGGAGGGACATAGTCCCAAAGTGTTGGTGAAAATCAGTTTATTTGTCCTTGTGACAAATTATTTTGACAACACCTTCTATTGTAATTAGGTTAGAGATGAATCCCATATGAGATAGAGCTAGATTCTCACTTATTATTTCATGTGGTGTTTGCATAAAATGTCTATACTTGCAACGAATGTGAGTTTCCAAGAGGAGATCTAAGGATCTATTCATTTTGGTGCATCTAGGTTTGTGAGGTTGCATAATAATGTGTTGTCATATATTTCCTTTCATTTAGATTATTTTTTATTAGATTAGGTAAAAAACAGATTTTGAAGGGATCAGGAACCTGTACAAATGAAAGATAAGGCGATCAAAGCCCAAAGCCGGAGAAGCAAGAGAGGAACAACCAGAAAGAGAAGGTCCCACAAAAAAGAGTTAAACTAATAAATATATGAGTTTATTATCTATTTTTGTGTTCCATTACACTTATGCATATTCCATTGTGTGATTTTGAGGGTTACGTGGTACAAGGTATCCTTTAATTGGGATTGTGTCAATTGGTATTAAAGAGAAGTTTTTTTCCCTGTGAGTTAAAGTCATCATTTGGTATTATTTTCTTTGACATTTAGGATTGTGATTGGAACATAATTGGAGACATCATCAGGTGAAGGTTGGATAGAAGATGTAATATATCATCACCAATAGGTAGTAAAGGCATCTTCCGAGAAAATGAGTTGGATAGAAGGTGTAAAAAAGGAAATTTTGTATGAGGAAATGAAAAATATAGTAGATAACAAAACAATAATACCACGAGGAGGTGACCATGGAAGAACACCTTGTCGACACTCAAATTTGATAAGTTATCCGTTGACAATGACGAGTTTAACTTTGTTCCCACACTATGACATAAGTTTACATTATAAGCTTAAGTGGCATATCCTTCTCTCTTATATATTTTTTTAATCTTTATATATTACTTTGTTGTTCATTCGTACAAATTCGGTTATCCAAGATAGTATTCAATCCCTATATGAATTATTGTTAAATAAAAAACAAGATGACCACACCAATGAACATAGTTGAAAAGAATAAATACACAATTCAAAAGTTAATTACAAGTGGCAGGTACGTATCAACAAATGCATGCAACAAGTACATTTGATTAAAAAAGCAAAATAAAAGCCATGTTATATACTTAAACATCATTAGCGGCCCGACGAAGATTCTCCTTAGGAAGGAGAACACCCAACCGGGAGGGCAGTCATGAGCTACTTTTCTTGGTGCATGAAAGTAAATCTCCGTGTATACCTAGCCTAGATCATCCATGACCCTTCAAACATTTTATAGAATCAAACACTTCCTTCCTCTTCTGGTTACATTATATGACACTTGTAATTTGATTAACTGGTTTTTATACCGTCCCTTTACAAAAAATAAAAGCGGATGAAGAAAATATATGTATAACAGCGATATAGATGTATGTATGCGTCTTCGGGAGAAGACGATCTTGTAATAAATACATTATAAATCCGTGATTTTGCTGTGTTAATGGCCGCCTCCAGGACTTGGAGTAGACTCGAGAGCCCGCTTGTTGTAAACACGCTGCCCTTGTCGAGCTCTAAAACTCTGCATGTGACCCACCCCTGGACTGGGCTTTGATTCCGACAACCGCTGTATGTGACTCAGCGGAGGATATCCTTTGTTCGCGATTCGACCGACCTTAAATCTGAACGTCAACCTCATCATGTTAATGTCTATTGTGGCATTGTTTGCAGAAGCCACTCCAGTTTTGGCAATCACATCTCTCAATTCTGGTGTGGAGCTGCGAGCGCTCAGGTTGGGATTTTCTTGGGCGATAAACGAGTCATTATTCTCCCGCAGCTGTCTTGCTCCCACCACACCTAAACATAACAGACATGCCCACACTTTCATGTGCATCTCCATTACTCTGAATTGAATGGAAATTTTAAAGAAATGCGGCTTTACACAAATATGATTTAGTTTCGGCGACGAAATATGTGGAGGATGGATCTCAATATATAAGCGAAGATCGACTGTAGACCAAATTTTCCGCCGTCTCAGTGGTTTCGGTGTGGAGTGTGATGGGACGATAATATAAAAAGAATAAATTTGGTAGGAATAAAGACGGGGTAGAAAGTTATAAAGCTTTTGGTTAAGGGGAATGCACGAGCCGTATTTTAGCAAAATTTGACCGAGATGACTCGTAGGGGTTAAATTTGACGTCCATCTATAGTTGTCAAACAATTTTATGACAGTAATTTTTAATGTTGTCTGTCAAAAATACAAAACAATAATATTTATAATTTTATAAAGGATTATTTTATATTTATTTAACTATGTTGTATATATACTAATATAATTTATATAACAATATATATAAAATTGATATATAAGTCGTGCATGACGGTTATATAAAATATTTAGTACAAATATTTTACGTCTAAACGACCGTCAAATTGAACCCCGAGTCAGGCGAGTGCATAGTTATTTGGAGGTCAGGTATGACAAGCAGGCGGGCAGCCAAACTTTACTTTTGATGAGCAGAGATTTGATGAAAAGAAAGGGTTTGAGGTCCACAAGCAACTCATTACGTTTTCCAAGAAAATATAACGCATGGGAATTAGCGACAGACTTCTTCTTTTTGACTCTCATTATTTAAATCAAATGTTAACGGTCTACCTTTTTCCCTATATAGGACTCCATCTTGCGAAGCTAAGATTTAAAACCTACTAAACAAACTATTTCTTACATAGGTATATCTAGTTTCCTTTTCAAGGTGGAAAACTTTCTATTCGCATGGCATCGCATTTACCTACCTAAAGAATTGATGATTCATTCATTCATCACTCCGTAATCAATTTCTGTTGAAGAATCTTTATAATGCTAGGATTCGAATGTTGAGGGAGTTACTTGCGGCTCAAGATACTCGAATATTTAAGCTAATTATGAACTTTGAGTCAACAACTCTATTCAGGATTTTAGCCTACCCGGGAACCTCTTAAGGTTTACATAGAAAGTCTAGAAAAGAGAGTTAGAGTGTAGCATGTTGATGTTTCAAACTATTGCAATGTAGCTAGGATTAGAAGTATGTCCCAAGGTTGGTTCCATTTATGGTAGTTTAGTTTATAGGTTCACCTCCTATGATTTACTCATAGTATGTATTGAGAGTTTGGTGTGTGCTATTTAAAATGGGGTTGATCAATGACACTTGTCTTGTGTTAGAACTTTGTTCTTCCAAGCTCCAAGTCACTAGGTATTTGTCAGTTCCATGGGTTATCGTACAAAAATATTGTTAGGACTAAAAGTATGTATAAATACCCATAGTAGTGTAGTGTGCTGCACATATGCACACAATTTGTATTTCCTTATAAAGTAATAAAGTTGAAATGTGTTGCTTTTTTGCTAGGCACGACCTATTTTGTCTGTATGTTTATTTTTGTAGATAATTACTTAGGTGCATGGTCTAACTAAGGTTGTCCCTCATTTGGACCCCCTTAACCATGACTATATCATTTGGTATCCGACCTGTTTTATCATGTGCGTATTTTGTGAGTATATTTTTATTTGCCACCATGGGTAGAAAGTAGTGAAAATATCCTCCTATACAAATAATGTTAAATAGAAGGTGGTTTAGTTGAATTGTTGAGTGAAATTATGAGGAAATGAAATGGCGAGACAAAATATAAAGCACCAAGAGTTACATAATCGATAGAGATGTTTAGAGGAATCCAAGAAAGATTTAATATTTTCGAGATTGTACATTGTAGAGGAGCTATAAAAATACGAGATAAGATTAACATGAAGTACACAAGTTCATATTGAATGTAAGTATGATAAACAAAAGAATTAAAAGAGAAAAAGTTCTATTAAGAATAATATGTTAAGCAAGGTTTTGGTAGAAACTCAATTGTGAGATAAGGATACATTTTAAAATTACATAAAATCATGGTAAATCCTATATATATATATATATATATATATATATATATATATATATATATATTTGGTGAATCTATGCCT
The DNA here is from genome assembly GCA_018340775.1 of Taxus wallichiana var. yunnanensis. Taxonomy (NCBI): domain Eukaryota; kingdom Viridiplantae; phylum Streptophyta; class Pinopsida; order Cupressales; family Taxaceae; genus Taxus; species Taxus wallichiana. The sequence continues at coordinate 10,959,763 of CM031239.1, forward strand.
ATTTTGGGAAAAACTAATTCTCGCGGCGAATAGATATACTTTTAAAAACAAAGATATTTTTACCTGGAAGTTATAGAAAAATACATAAAAATAAAATATTTTATTTGGTTAATTATCAATTGATTCAAAATAATAAAATACTTTATTTGTGAATTATTGACTAATTTATAAATTTAACATAATTTAAATGATGAATAGTAGACCGATACATAAAAATAAAATAATTTATTTGGTGAATTATCAATTTATTCAAAGAAATAAAATAATTTACTAAGTGAATTATTGACTAATTTAAAAATATTACATAATATAAATGGAAAATTATGTTTGTTAGGAAATTTAATGGATAAATAATATTACAAATTATAAATCCATAATATAAATTACCGAAGATTATAGTTTATGAAGTGCGATGTAATTAAAATCATAGATTAAGATATTTATAATGTAGATTACAAAATGTAAACACCATCAACAGAAAGTAAATGAACACAAGGATCGTAGACAAAAAATCATGTACTTGGGTACATTTCTAGGTCCTAATCACATACTTGCATTCGTATGGTTCCTAAGTGAGAAAAGTACTAATTGACCACTATCTTTGGCCTCTTTGCTTTCTTTCTGTTTTCCTTCTTAGCCTTACACACCCTATTGCCCAATCTGACTTTCGATACTTAAGATTTTCTGAGTTTGGACACAAGCGCCTAGCCAGGACGCCAGTGCCCAGATGCCCTTTCCCCTATGGGCGCTGTGACCTCTTTGTATCTCGCTCACCTCTTTTGAGCCTCTTCTAACCATTGGGTGTCTTACTTTCTTATGGGTTGGGCTTTTAATGGTTAACTACGAAATTCAAACAAGGAAATTGTTAGCATGTAGCATTAATACATTTTTGTTTAATCAATTGGTTATACCGACTTGACAATTTATGGAGTTGGTTACCGGCTTGCATAGTTGTTTCACATGCATTTATTCATCCCCTCACATTATGTAATGCATTCGAACATTTTGCGGTGTCTTGTTTTGTCTTCGGTGGTATTAGAGTGGCGTGGAAGTGGGAGTGTGAGAGCGTGCCTAGAAATTTTGAAGATGTCCAACACCTGTGTGACCTACCCAATTAAACATGCAAAAAGAGACCAGATTTGATCCTTTGGTGGCAATCATGATGCTTTCTTCATTCTTCTCCAAATGTCCACGTGATCATGCAAATAGTTGTCGACCAAGCGTGAGCCTTCTTAGCATCTCGGGATGAAGGTCCCATGCAGGATCAAATTTGAAGGGTTGGTCTGAATTTTATTTTGAAGGGAAAGTATTGGACCAACCCTTCGATGATGAAAAGTAGCACGAATATTTTACACTTCATATGACAAGAATAAATCAAATACGCACGTCATAAAAATTAAGAATAATTTTTTTAACGATATATTTTTTCTTTTCAAAATCACCAGTTGATTAGCATCTTAAATAAAAAGGGAAAATTTAGTAATCCAAACACAATGACCCCTCTATCATAATGATGTAAATTAAGCCGCATTTAAACTAGTAAAATAATCAAATTTTGATGTAAAGAAAGCCCAAATTTGTAATATTATAATTTCCTAAAAATCATCATAACTAAAATAAGCATTAAATAAAATTAATAAATAAATACATAAACAAACAATTGAAATGAGATAAGAAGACACACAAATCACTAAACACATAAATACAATCAAACTACACTAGGATCTCTTATCAAAATCATTAAGAAAATGTGTAAATAGTAAAATAAATAACTTTAACTTCTACTTGGAGTTTAGTCCTAAAAATAAAACCAATTTGGATTCTTACCCCTTCAATAAAAAAAATTTGTATTTTAAACACTAAAATAACACACATATAAATTTTAACTAGTAAAATGCATTGACTTGAATACATCTTCTAAATAAATTAAAGAAAATGTGCATCTATACATTGAAACACCCACACTAACTATGTCACCAATATATACATCTAAATATTCTTAGTTGATTTCCAATCCAAGAGTTTCACCTCATGTAGAGTATGCATTCAAATATACTACATAGAAATGATGTTTTACCAAATTAGAATACTCCATTCAACACACACACCCTTTGTAATCCTCCCTAAATCTATTCACAAGCCTATTTCTCAACTCCTCAGGCATAGAGTTTAGTAAAATTGTCTTGAGCACAACAACGAATATAAAATTATTGTTGGCCTCCACATCACTACTATTAAACAATAGTTAGAGAGAAGATACCAATGGTGAATTAGAGGGTTTTTTCAATGGATGAAGAAGATTATCTCTATGTATTCTCCTCCTCTAAAATGATCTCCTATCATCTTCTCTACATTCTTCCATATTAAATGGGTCCAATTAACCTTTGCATTAGGAAGCAACTCGACACTTAGCTCGGTTCTTATTTGCAAGGGTCATAATGGGTGAGCTCCTTACGCGACTCAAATTTTTTTCTTTACAATGAAAGCCCCATCTACATTTTCCCTATATCATTCTCCAATTCATACAAATAGAGCTAATCCAATCATCTTGGCCCATAGTTTGTCTACATGTCGAGCTCAAATTGATCTAAGAAATCTGGATCAAGACCATTGTGAGCTCATCCCACCCTTTAGAACCAACATGGCTCCAATAGAGCCTTCTTGGCACCCTACATTGTGAGTCACAAATTTAAGTCACTCTTTGAGATTAATTCAACACTTTTCTCCACACTCTTCCCCACCTCAGATATCGATCTCATCCCATATCCAAACTAGTGGTCAGGTCTACATAGTGGATCTGTTACAAATCATGTTGTGCAGCTCTCCCAAGTGCACAAATATTTGTGTGCAAGTTGATCCTAGCTTTGTTTTATGCTTCTCAAGGTGGCTCCTGCAACAAAAAAATAGAAAAAGTAGAAAGTGGTAGATATTTTGTTTGAATGAATCCCAAGAAAAGGACATAAACAACAATAATAAATCTTTGGTATTTAGGTATTTGTGCTCAAGTATTTGTGTAGCTGACATCAAAACTTGCTAGTAAGTTGGAATTTGAGCTTAATAGTATTATAGTGGTAGTCTATTTGTTTTTTTTTTTTTTTGGTAATTTCAAGTATTACGACTTATCTAATGTATCTACGAGTCATACGCAGAGTCTGGAAAGCTAGAGGTGACTGTTGTTTGTAAAATTAATCAAAAATATTTCTTAAGACATAATAATTTCACACAAATTTTTGACAGGCATTTTTTCACCATAGCCCTTCTTTTGACAGTTGTAAAAGTAATTTGCCCTTTTGTATTGTCAAATGATCTTTACATTTTGATTTTTTCTTACATGCAATTTTTTACTCGCCCTTTTCTGACAGGTTTGAGGCCTTGGGAAGGGCTGTGATGGGCTCAATTTTAAACCTTGGTCCCATGCCCGTTCAGATCAATCCTTCCCTTAAAAGTCACACTTGTCGTTACAATTTGTAATGTAGTTTTAGTGTCAAATAGTCTGCTGTGCATATAAAATAAGAGTTCTTTTATTTCGTGACCCTTCTAATCGTTATTACTTAGCAAATGATTATATTGAAGGGTGCATACGACCCCCATATCGATTCCCCTCATCCTTCATTATATGGTCATCGTAATAGGATCCGCAGTCATATACTGCAGATGTATCACAGCAGCAGTATACTACCCCAGAGGCGTGGAGTGGAAATTGTCGAGCTTCAGAGAATATTTCCGGATCGAAGATTTTTGGACAATTCACATCCTTGAGTTAATAAAGAGCTCCAAAAGGCACAGGCGTGGAGAAGTTGGAGAAAATTATCTCAAGAAATTAATCATATTGCTACTGAGAAGGATGCCATTTCACAAGTTACTTGCACTCATTCTTAGGTTCCGGATGTGTTTGGTTTTAGCGGTAAGCTCTCTCTTATCACATATATTGTTATCAACCAATTTTTGGCATGTGTGGCAATGACCGCCAAAATCCTAGGCATGCATTGGTAGACTCCTTCCCACAATGTGTTCTCTACTACTATTCATAGACCATCTCTCTACATTGTCGTTTTGAAGTCATATCAAGCCACCAAAACCATTACCGTGGAAGAAGTTGTTCTATACAAACGAAGACATTGGCGAGTACTCCAATGTGTTGAAATTAATTTGAATCAATTGGAATATAATGAGCCTCAAATCCATATCTGCTAACTAAGTAGCAACTTACTGGAGGTTGGAGGATACATGAAGGTTGGAGGACAATTGGCATCCTCTCGTCAGTCACCTATGATGGGGTCACATCATTGCTATGGTGACATTTTTGTTAGTGTGTTTGTTTTTATCGTGCATATTGTGGTTTTGTTGTGTTGTGTGTTTTTCAATAAATATGCAGAGCATTTTCTAGTTTGGTACCTCTGAATGAAGAACATTGTGAGGAGAAAAATCACTAAAGTAGCACTTGGTTCTTGGAAAAGGGTTTGTGGAAATATGAGAAACCACCGAAGTGTATAGTTGAGACCTCCTGTCACCTCCAGGTTTATGGTCAACTTGTAGATTAAAAACCATAGGTGTTCGTGGTAATCCGGAAACTCAAACCACCGAAGGTGTTAGCAGAGAGATGTACTCATGTCACTTCCAGGTTTGTGGTAATCTTGCAAGGAAAAACCAAGGTGTCACCAAGACCATGAAGCCACAAAGATGGCATGCCACCTCAAAGGTGAGCAGGCTACATGAAGAGTGTAAATACTTGTTACTAGTGTTTGAAATAAGGGGGTTCACTATTTGGAAATATGATGTTTGTAATAAATAATGTATTAAGGGGCAAAATGTTAGCATAACATTAATACATTGATTTGTTTAATCATTCGGTTATACCGACCTGACAGTTTATGGAGCCAGTTCGACTTGCATAACTATTTCACATGTATTTATTCATCCCCTTACATTATGTAATGCATTCAAACATTTTTGCACTTTGTCTTGTTTTGTCTTCATCAATCATATAAATACAAAGCTATGTGACCATAGTAAGGGACCAATCTCTAAGAATTTATTACTATCATTTAAGGTTGCATCCAAAGACATTTCAAGAGCATCAAAACATCCATCTAGCTACCATTCCAAGGACAAGGGACTACACTCTTCTGCATACACTTCATAGGAGGGGAAGTTCATTTTTTCCATCCACACATCTACTTACATTGCTACATCTAGTTATTGCTTGCTATCAAGTGCATCTTGCACAAGAGCTACCTAGGGAACGATTCTACACACACACACACAAAACTACATGGATTCTAAGATGTAGTGCAATGTTTGAATCGTAAGTACACTCTATCGAATGACCAATGGGGTTAGTCTGAATCCCCATTTGCATATTTTTATTTTTAGAATTTAATGTGTTTTGGGGTTTTGCAGGTGTTCTTTCTCTTTACGAGTTAAAAATGACTTTTGTGGGCATAGTGCGATACACATGTGACAAACAATGAAAGGTATCGACATAGAAGTGACATAGAAGAAATCACTTTTTGGCCATTTATTGCGATCACGGCACCTAGAAGCGGATACAACACTCGGCGCCCCCGACTTGATCCATGCACCCCGGTTTAGAAAGATTTGTCTATCACACAATTTTGTGGGTTTGTTTGTGACACCTTTCTATTGTTTATCGAGTTCTCCATCCTCACACAACTCGGGATAAATTGTGAAATAAGCTAAGTACTTTATCCCTTCTATTGCACTTAGGGTTTGAAATTTAATTACTTATTGCTTAGGTCAGATATGTAATTTATTGAATTACCATTTTTGTGACTCTGTAATTAGGGTTTAACATATATTTCATCATTTGTTAAATGGTTTGGTGAACCCGTCTCATTCGAACACTCTTTGGTCCTCATTTTTTCACTTATTGCTTTTTCTTAGGATCCTCTCATCATGGATATCTCCATTCATGATTTATTACTAGCTTATCCCTGAGTGTAGAGATTAAATCATCAATCTCTTAGTTACTACTCACATTCCTTCTACTAATCATCTCGTACATTGTTTATTAGACATTTGTAGATCTGTTTTATCAACAACTTACTTTTACATGTACTATAGTGACAATATTTTCTATTTATGACAATGATCCTCCTCTTTATATATGAGTATGAATCAACATATTGGGTCTTAAGTGAACTTTAGCTGATAATGGATCTGAGCTCAATATTTTTCCCTTATCATTCATTCATAATATAAGTCTTTCTATAGCTAATCTCAACCCAACATCTATTTCAGTTTGGGCAATTGATTTTACTATGCGTCCATGCATAGGCACAATTCCTTTTCATATCATGGTTCACCCAAAACCAATTCCTACTATCTTATTTATTATTAATATCCCAGTTCCATATAATTACTTACTCGGTAGGCCATGGCTTCACAGAATGCAAGTAGTGCCTTGTACAATTCATTGGTGCATTAAATTATTACATGAGGGCTTCGAATATATAGTTCCTGTTGATAGTAATCCATTCCAATATTTCCACGCCTTGATCCAAATACTTGAATTACCTATTCCAACTTATGATACTATACATACTGCTGTTAACCCACGACCCATGGACTAGCAAGACAACTTGACTCCACTTGAAGGAACTGTTTGTGCATTAGATGTTGTTCCATCTGCTCCAGTATCATCCCTCCTTCTACTAATGCTATGGTGCTTTATCAAGGGTCTTTCCATACATTAGACATGATACCACCTTAATTTTCTTCTCACGAGAAATCTACATCTGCACTTCCTCCATTCACATGCACTCTTTTCATGAATAACTCATACTAGGATCACATTCCACTCGATTCTACTTACTCGACACTATTTGTACACATGAAGGATTGAATCGTCTTGGGTTTACACTCACCTATATATTAACTTCACCTCATTCACCTCATCTTTATCATGGGTATGTTCCTATTCTTTGTTACTTATGGTCTTCGTGTTTTCCATCTATCAGTATTTTTGCACACAATTCTCTCACTTCCTTGCTTACTCTTGAAAAGTCTTGGCTTAACTACATTTGGGAAACTCTAGATCGTGATCATATTGATATCACATTTCCTATGCCCTTCGGTCGTGTTTCTATTTGTAATGACTCATTTCTTGGTTATTCACAAAATATCACTCGTTGGTATGCACATGGATTTCCATCAACACCTTTCACCAATGAAGAATACACAATGGACATGTACAATCTATGCCGCAATGGCTCCTTACTTGATCAACCACATAATTTTTCTTACCAGGTCTCTGATGCATCTCCATTTGGTTTTGACCATGAAAATGATGATCTCTTAGATGATGTTACTTGATCATTCTCATCATCATACACTTGGGGGATCATGCTTGCTCTTTCCCCCTTCTTGCATTATCAAGTGTCTCACATTTATACTATTTCACTTCACACTTCGCATCTAGTATTTCACACACATTTTACACATCTTGATACATTGGTATTTTTTTACCCATGATGCACTCATGTGCTACAATTCACACTTGAAATTTGAGGGCATACTATATTCATGAACCTCACATCATACACAATACACATTTCACACTTTGCGCATGCATAACACATCTTTCTAGCGTACATTCATCACCACACACTACATAATGATGCACTCTTGTTCTACGGTTCATTCTTGACTACTGAGGGGGAATTTATAAATGAACCTCATCTCATGCATACTCATTCACATTTGTTTGGGGGCACACTAATCCTATCACACTCACATTGCATTCCATTCCATTCACACTCACAACATACTGCATATCTTGGTTGCACATTGTTCTTGCTTACTTATACTCACATGTACACTTTTCTTACTATGCTAGAAAAATATTTCATATGTCATTATATTTTCTATATACACATACGTGTTCACTTGCCTTCTAGTTTTGAATGCGAACTTTACACAGTTGTTACATGCAACATGAATGCTTGACACTTTGTACCTCTTACCAATTTTAAAATGGCTCTGGGAATCTACTTTCGTACACACACTACAAGTGTTATTGTTTCATTTTATACTACTTCATCTTCTTACTAGCACACTACTCTATCGATATATACACGCTTTGACATAATTTTTATCTTTCTAACATGCTAACAAGTGCTTCATGTGTAGCATTTTCTTTGCATGAACTATTTTCTACCATGGTTTTCGACATTTTTCTGCTATTTGTTTATCACTTCTTGTCATTACATGTCATTTTTTTGGGGTTGTTCCTATATATTTCTTGTTTATTGCTTCTATTCTTTTAGCCGATTTGGCCCTGATTGTCTTGCAACATTGTGAGCAATGTCCCACATGTTAGGTTGTGGAGCTAGATTGCTTCACAGTTAGCATGAAATGGAAAGTGACTAGAAATACAGTAACCAACATTGGTTATAGTGGGACCGACGTCGGTCAGGAAAAGGAGGAACCGGCCGCGGTTAGGTCTAACCGACGCCGGTTACCTGTGCGAAGCACTTTATTTTTAAGTCATGGGTTTTAATATTGTTTTTGTTTTAAAGCAAATCTATTGGATGTAATTTCATGGCTAAGTTGCCCTAAGTTTGTCTAAGCTTATATAAGCTAGAAAAATAGGGTTAAATATGTGTTGATGAGAAGAAGAGCATAATCCTTGGTTGAAAGGATGATGAAGAAGAAGAAAAAACATATTACATGAAGACAAGAGCTTTCATGGAGAGAAGTTGAACAGAAGGAAAGTGCAGGTACACTTTGTTGGTGAGAAGATGGTATTATCTTCTACTGTATTTCCTTTGTATTATTTAGTCTCATGTAATGGATTGCATAGTATGTAAAGCACTTAGGGTTTCTTCTTGTTAGATCCACAGGTTGTTGTGAGATCTTGTTATTGCTCATTCTTGTAGATCCACATGTTGTGAGATATTATATTGCAGATCCATGAGATCATGTTGTATTATTGATACATAGGAATCTAGCATGGTAGAGGAATTTGTCTTCATGTTTGTAGTTTGTTTGAGTGATGGAGGAGAGGCTTACTTCTTGGTGCATGGTTAGGGTTGCACATTGGTAGATCTTTCTAGAGATCTTGTTTGCAGATTCACAATATAGTGAGAGCTTGGTGCACAAAGGCGGATGGCGGTGGTGGTGGATTCGGGTATGTGAGATCCGGTTATGTTTGAGAGGCACGATTTAGTGTACTTAGGAAGATTCGGTTGGATATTTGGGAGGAGGAGATACTCTTGTAGAGATACATGTACTCTTATGCAGAAGAGTTGGTTTGTAATCTCTTATTATATATATATATATATGAGATCTCTATCTTTGGTGGATGTAGCCCACATAGGGTGAACCATAGTACATGCTTGTTATGTGTGTGTAATTTTGTGTGATTTGGATTATTCTAGTTTATACTTCCACTACTTGTAGATTTTGTGGGGAATTGTTTAGATCCTGTGTGCATGATTTTGTTTGTTATTAAATCATAGCACTATTCCACAGTCACAAAATTCCCAACAACTAGTATCAGAGCAGCATTTGTTTTGCCTGATGAGAAGATCACAGAAGAGATTTAATCTCAAGTGGGAGCTAGAGATGGAAGAGTAAGGTTGATGGAAATTACAAAGACCGTCGTTGGTTAAGTGGCAACTAGCATCGACCGGGGTGACTGTGGTTGGTTATAGGGTAATCGTGGTCATTTACGGGGTGACCGTGGTGCTTTAGGTAGCCTATTTTTAAATAGAAAATCATAGATCTAAAGAAATGGAAAGATACATAGAATGTATCTTGTTTGCTGAGGTGTCCCCAGTTCTTAGAGGCACAAACATGTTGGTCAGATTGCAGATCCGGTTATTGAGGTATGGTTTTATCTTGGTATTGCATTGCTTATATTATTTTGGTTGCACATGTATGTTTGGGATTACAGATCTAGATCTGAGAATGAGATAGAGGAGAAGTTATGCATCCTTTGGTGCAGTTAGATGCATGGGCTTCATTAGAGAAGCTGAATATAGTAGCACATAATGAAGACAAGGTTTCCATCAGAAAACATGTTCTTCAAGTTGAAGATGCGATTGAGTATCTTGGTGCTGGTAAGGTGATGTGTTTCATCTTGATGCAATTTTATTGCATGTATTATTGCTGTTAAGTTTTTGTGCAAGATTTGGGTGCTTCTTGAAATGACTGGCTCAACACAAATATTGGCTTTGGTCAGAGTAGGCATCTGGTTTGGTGACATATGCCAATTTGTGGCATTGTGTTAGTTCCAGCAACACCGATGTCAGTCAGGGAACTGACATCGGTCACAGAGGTAACCGGTATTGGTCAACAAACCATAGTCAGTCTATGACTATGAGTTTGCACATGGTTTCTTACACAGGTAGAAGAGGGCATGGATGGTTTAGTATCTTGTTTTGGAGGATCGGTTTTGGCACAAAGTGTGTACAATGGTAGAAAAAGTGTTGATCACTTCAATATTTGGATCAAAAAGAGGATGGATTTGGCTTGGTTAGTCCAGTGAGACTTTGGGTCAGGTATATCTATATGGTTCATATTTTATTTCTTTCTTTTGGAGCAACTGATATTATGTTTGGATAGTGTGCATAAATTTACACCATGTTTTTTGGGTGTTGTTTGAATTTTATTTCCCGGCTGTGTGGAATCTTGAGGACAAGGATATCTAGTCTTAAGGATAAGATCCTCAATGAAAAGTCATGGTTAGACACAGTTGCAAGTAACGAAAGATTTTGAGTACACATGATGAAAAGAAGTTGATTCACCTACTTCACAAGAAGTCCAAACTTCTGTGATGTAGAAAGTATTCTTTGATAAGAAGGGAATCATTTTATATTTTCTTTCATCTGGTTTTATTTCTCATTGACATATTAGCTTTTGAGCTTGGTGTTAGAGGCAGTGCAAGGAATTTTATGTTCAGTGGGAGCAAGCCATGGTTTTTGGCATTGCAGGATTGGATACATGATGCACATGCAGAGTGAGAGGAGTTTGCTACTATTCAGAGTGCGGGAGGCACAAGTTGGTTTTGGAGGGCAGTCACGGTTTTGTAGGTATATTGAGTTTATTGCTTTGTGATGTCACTTCTAGTTTATTTTGTGGTGCCTGGATATCCCTATGGGATTACAGTTGATGGCTAGATTCAGTTGGGTGAAGATGATAGAGTAATTTTTCAGAGTTTTAAGGGTTTAAGGAGAAACTCGACTATTACAGAGACTGGTGTCGGTTAGGATTAACCGTGGTCAGTCATCTGGTAATCGTGGTTGGTCAGGAAGTGACCAGGGTCGGTTAGGAAACCGTGGTCGGTTTGGTTACAGGTTTGACAATAGTGTTTATTTACCATTTTTAGATGGTGCCCTTGTTTTTGCTTTCATCTTGGTTGGTTTGTGCAGAGTATGTTGATGACATGTTTGCTAGTATTTACACTTGGTATTAGTGGCATGGTTTAGCATGGATGTTTTTATTGACATTGATGAGCATAGGATTCATATTCAGCTTTGGAGTTAGTCGGTGGCAGACTTGGAGCTTCTGGAGAGCTGGTGATATGGATGGATGTACATGGTGAGTTTGTACATGTTGGATAGATTCAATTTTATGAGTCTATGATGATGTAGATGTTTGATTTACACATGGATGATTTGAGCATGAGTAGGGGATGTTTGTATTTCCTCTTGATTACTATGTTACTCCTTCGAGATATTATCTATAGATGATTGTCTTAGACATGCTAGTTTTTTATGCTTGGTTGGATTTGTAGATTGCAGTGTTTGGATTCTTTGAGTTATGCAGGTTTGTGGATTGATCACCCACTATTGCAGGTAGAACTCATTTGGGCTATCTTTACCCAGGATCTTGTTTTGCTTTCGCATATTTGAGTTTCACTTGTCTGTTCGATTGCATTGGTGGTTGCATGGAGACATGGATAAATGGGTGGAGAACATGGTTGGTTTTATAGGTATGGGTATGGATGTGATTGAGGCTTAGAACGTTAGTTTGAGTGGGAGCTCTTGTAGGTGTGTTAGTCATGATGGCTTGTTGCATGAGGAGCTAGGTTGGATTGTTTGTCTGATACCAACAATTGGTATGGTGTTACAATTCAGTGGGAGCTTAAGGCTTGGTGTCACATATCAGTTGTAGTTTCATTCAAGTTTGGTAATTCATGGTTTTATCTTCTTTGTTTGAGAAGATGGTTTGATATTCTGGTTTTATTTTTCTTTGACATAATTGTTGAAGGAAAGAATATGGTCTTCATGGTGTGTTGAGGATTGTGATGTGCAGTGCAGTGCAGAGGTTCAACAATTTATCTCCAAGTGGGAGATTGTTAGGTTGTGGAGCTAGTTTCCTTCACAGTTAGCATGAAATGAAAAGTGACTAGAAATATAGAAATCGACATTGATTATAGTGGGACCAATATCAGTTAGGAAAAGGAGGAACTGGCCGCGGTTAGGTCTAATCGCGCTGGGTTACTTGTGCGAAGCACTTTATTCTTAAGTCACAGGTTTTAATATTGTTTTTTTTTTAAGGAAATCTATTGGATGTAATTTCATGGCTAAGTTACCCTAAGTTTGTCTAAGCTTATCGAAGCTAGAAAACTAGGGTTAAAGATGTGTTGATGAGAAGAAGAGCATAATCCTTGGTTGAAAGGATGAAGAAGAAGAAGAAGAAAAAGTAGATTACATGAAGACAAGAGCTTTCATGGAGAGAAGTTGAATAGAAGGAAAGTGCAGTACATTGTTGGTGAGAAGATGATATTATCTTCTACTGTATTTCCTTTGTATTGTTTAGTCTCATGTAATGGATTACATAGTATGCAAAGCACTTAGGGTTTCTTCTTGTTAGATCCACAAGTTGTGATGTCTTGTTATTGCTCATTCTTGTAGATCCACATGTTGTGAGATCTTGTATTGTAGATCCATGAGATCATGTTGTATTGTTGATCCATAGGAATCTAGCATGGTAGAGGAAGTTATCTTCATGTTTGCAGTTTGTTGCAGTGATGGAGGAGAGACTTACTTCTTGGTGCATGGTTAGGGTTGCACATTGGTAGATCTTTCTAGAGGTCTTGTTTGCAGATTCACAATATAGTGAGAGCTTGGTTGCATAGTGGTAGATGCAGGGTAGCTTCAGGTATGTGAGATCTAGTTATGTTTGAGAGGCACGGTTTAATGTACTCAGTTAGATCCGGAGTTGGAGATCTAGGAGGAGGATATACTCTTATAGAGATACATGTACTCTTGTGCATAAGAGTTGGTTTATAATCTCTTGTTATATTATATATATATGAGATCTCTATCTTTGGTGGATGTAGCCCACATTGGGTGAACCATGGTACATGCTTGTTATGTGTGTGTACTTTTGTGTGATTTGGATTATTATAGTTTATACTTCCATTGTTGTAGATTTTGTGGGGAATTGTTTAGATCTTGTGTGCATGATTTTGTTTGTTATTAAATCATAGCACTATTATGTAGTCATAAAATTCCCAACAGTCCCATGTTTGAAACTCACTTTTTGTGATCTACATTGTCTTCTTTTTTCTAGATTACGCTTTGTCTTTGTTATCCTGTAAAATTGGCAAGGGCAATTTTACAGATAACCATACCAAATTTTTGTTCTGATCCCTCGTCAGGGATCCCTTAAGTTTGGAACATTGCAAAATCCCTTCCCGGGAAATCTTAGTTTTCCAAACTTAGTCATTTTTGGTCTTTTGGCCAGGTGCATATAATGACTATGCAACATCAACTTTTGATGCGCCCCCTTTAAACCCTTTGGCGCATGCTTTCTTGTGTTAGCAGGCATTTTTGTACGCCTCTCTATGTTGGGACTTTCCTGCGTGCGCCATGGCACGTGCGCCTTCCTGTCAACAGATCATTTGTTACGCCTCTTTTTGGTGCACCAAAGGCGCACATATTCCTCTATCAACACCACTTTCGGTGTGCAAAGGTGCACATATCTTCGTGTTAACAAGCCTTTCGGTGCGCCAAAGGGTGCATGTTTTATCGTGTCGACAGCTTCTTTTGGTGCACCACTTGAAAAGGTTGGTGGCACATTTATTGCTACCTCACCTATATATAGGCGCGTCTACGCTGTCATTGTCACCAATGCAATCACGTGATTTTTCTCTGAGCCTGTCAGCGCACCTGCCCCGTCACTTTCGATTGCTTTGTGGACCCCTTTCGTGCATTTCTTCATTATAAAAAGCCGGGTAAGAGGTCCTCCTTCTTTTGTGCTTCATGTTTGTGGTTTTTGGCTGTTTATGGATATGATTTGGATTAAAAAGGAATGAAATCATGAATTTGTTTCCCCCACCTTTTTTCCACATTTCCTCCTCTTTCCAGATCTGCTAGTAGAGGAAGCTCTGTCCTGAGATGATAGCTTGAAACCCCTTTTGTTTAAGCCATTTCATCACCCAAATGAAACTTGCAAAGAGAGCTTAACCATATGTAAACCCCTCTGAGAGAAAAACTGAATCAAAGTTTTAAAGGAAGCTATATTTTCCTTTGGCACATTGGCATATTGTGCAACATCAAGGACAGTTGCTGCCCTTGGCGCATCTGTCACCCCTGTTACACAAAGATAGGCCGCGCCAATGGTGCGCATTTCCTGCCTGCTACATCATAAAAAGATGCAGCCCTCATGGCGCACTTCCCTCACTTGCTGCAAGTGCTTTCCGTGCGGCCTCTTGGTGCATCAGACTTGAGTGTAACATCATAAATTCCTGCACCCCTTAGGCGTACCCAAAGCATCCATGTAGCAGTCTTTTTCTATGCGCCAAGTGCAAAGCTATAAACGGCGCAGGCGCATCCCTCATCGCAACAACATCATGTTGTGTAGACCTTCCATGCGCCGCGCCAAGTTCCCCTTCGGTGCATGAAAATATGATGTTACACGCATTATTCCTGTGCCCTTTGGCGCACCCTGTACCCATGTAACATGAAAATAATTTGCGCCCTTTATAAAATGAATACATGGCGTAGGCGCACTTGTCCTTACAACAACAAAGAATACATCATGCAGTATCTATGCGCCATGCGCCCTTTGGCACTGATTTAACCCTTGCAACACCCTTTTCCTGTGCACCTTGTCTATTTAGCTCTGTCCTTCAGATATCCATGCGCCATGCGCCCCGATGCCTTTAAATTGCTAACTCTTTCTTCTGTCAGCATTTCAATGGAAAATCAAGCAGCTGACATGGCTTTCTCCAATTGGGTTTCACTTCTTATTCTTGCAGATCAACAGTTAAGTTCAGAAGAACATATGTCAACATCAAGCAAGAGACCTACCAAATCCAAAGGCAAGGTTAAGCTCACGAAGAAGAAATGAAGTATAAGTATCGTAGGGTCGAGATGCCCGACTCCCAGGCCGAGTGTGACCTGGACATCAGAGACTCAGAGTTGGGTCATATTGATATGGAGGAATTCTGGGTCAGGACTCAGAAGGTCACAAGAAGTCCATGGATGGACAAGCTGATAGGCAGTGCCCTGCACTTTGCTGGGGGAATCCCAGTCAGCGCCGTTAACAATGAATTCATGATGGTGGTTTCCCGGTGCTACAATAAAGACACAAGATGTGTCGTAAATGAGAAGGGCGAGGTCATAATTAACCTCACTGCCCGCCACTTTGAGATAATACTCGGCATTCCTCATCACCGGCACTTTGTGGCCGTCAGCCGAGAGGATTGTATCAAAGCCTGGGACGACAATGAAGATCAGTGCATGCAACTGATGAACGAAGTCTATCTGAAGAACAAGAAAGTAGTGACCCGTTGGCCACAAATCATTCACCGCAGTGATTTTTCGAGGAGCTCAGTGACACCATCACATTCCTGAGCAGGGTCTTTGGGCTTCCTGACGCCCACTATTTCCACAAATGGATGCTGCGGTATTTAGAAACAATGAACAAAAATGTGCCCGATCAACGCTTCGAATGGGCAGAAATTATAAGCAGCACGATATCAGAGCAGCTGCAACAATTCCCCACAATGGGGAGGTTCTACATGAATTCCTATGTTGTTTATGCTGCAGCTTCTGAAAGGGACTATCCAGCTCTGATGCGGAGTGGGGTTTGGCCCCAAGTTAGAATTTATGAATACTATCTAGAGCTGAAGCTGGAGAATAGCATCCCTCAATTTACAAAGATCAATGATGCATTTTTCTATTTCATCATCTACCTGTTGAGGCTGAATATGACTTACGGTCACACGACCAAGAGCATCGTGGTAGCCACTGAAAAATGGGGGGCCCTGTTCACCCAATTCCCCACATTTACTTATCTGAGAGCGGCTAACTTCTTGGGAGAGCCAACTAGACTGCCAAGATATGCTGGGCCCAAATTGATTCTACTAGAGCTGTCAAGACAGCTAATCACTTATCATGAAAAGTGCCTAAAAAGAAAGAAGGGTGGAACTCCTTTCCCCCTCACAGTGGGTAGATATACATGTCTTACTCACCACAAGGCAAAATACATGTTTACAGAAATGGATCTACCGAACTCAAAACATGACTTCCCAAACGAGGCCTACCTTTGACCCAAGAAATTGTCTCGCTTGAGGGCTAAGCTCGATAAGATCCACGTTCCTCAGATCGAGGATATCTACATTGACCTATATCATGAGGTGGAGCTCAGGAGGAAATACCATTCTCATTTGGCCTTGGCAGAAATCATTCAATATGGGGTGGCCATTGTCCCCAAAGGCTACCAAACTATTTAAGAGGAAGTGGATCAAGTATATCTTGACACAGGTGGGGATGATTGGCCTTTACGGTAGTTGATAGGACTAAAGCACCTCAGACAATTGAGGAGAGGGTCAAAGAAACTCTGCGCAGAACAGAGCATTGGTGCCGAATGAACGGACTCATCTACCTCGGGGTTGATTTCACAACCTCTCCATTGGGTAACGCACCTTCTCAATCTAAACAACAGCCTAAAGGCAAGGGTAAAGGTAAGGAGGGTGAGTCCAACACTACTCAAGAGGAAGCTCCTACAAGTCCTCCTTCCGCTACACCCGAACAAGTTGTAACTCTAGCTTCTCTAGAGAAAGAAGCGGAAGAAGATGTTCCAATAGGCACATCCACTCAGGATGTCGCCACTGCTGCAAAACCGAGGTCCCTTCTTCTTCTCCTCCTTCCCCTCCTCGAGTGACTCAAGCAACCATTCCTTTGGTCGTGTCCTCTCCCCCTTCTTCTACCATTCCTCCCGCTTCTTCGTCCATCTTCTCTTCTCTCGCGGACCTGTCCCCCTCCATTTCTTCTCTCATCTTTGAGCTCCCTTCCCTTCCTATGTCTTCCTCTCCTGCAGTATCTCTTCCTCCCATGAGCACTTCCTCGGCCTCCCTCTCGATGCCGCCTCCAAGTGTCTCCACATTTTTCCCTTCTACTACTGCAGCTGCCCCCTTCTCTGTTTCTGGCCCTTCTCCCATAAGTCCAGCTTGGATCTCCCAGCACTTAAGTCAGCAGAAAAGGAAAGTTCCCATCACTCCGATGGAATTTTCCGTAATCCTGTCCAAAGGGGAAAAGAAGCGAAGTCCATCACACGCTTCTCTCGAGTACTTCGGGAGAGAGGGTAATGGAGATCGCACACCCCAATCCCCTCAAGGATAAAAAGGATCTGTCTCTGACAGATTATACAGTGACCCAAGTCACAATGGGGACATCTTCTGAAAGCCTTCAGGGAGAGGCCCTATCTACAGTTGACGCCCTCTACAAGAAGCTTCAAGAAACAAAAGAAGAGAAAAGGCTATTGAAAGAGCAAAATAAACATCTGCTCTAAGCCTTACAGAAGATGGGCAGTGCACCTCCCACAATTGCCACCGAGACTCCTGAGCCTCTGAGCCAGGATAAAATTAATGAATATGCAAAGATCGGCAAGCAGGGCATGGTAGTTTCAGCTTGGAGGAGCCAAATCCTCAAGGACAGTGAACGAGTAATCGCCAAGTTCTCTGATTTGTATTTGAACATCAACAAGGTGAATAAAGAGCTCCAAGCGTTAGCAGGACCCATATCAGAAGAGTTGGACCATGCTAGGCTACAACATGAGACCTTTCAACAAATGTTCGACTGTTCAGTCAAAGATCTGGTCAAGTTCGGTGTCTTCGGTCATCCCAGGGCCCTCAATAAAGTCATTTCAACCCTGGACTACCGGGTGGATCAACTGGAATTTGTCCTTGAAAAGATCGATAAGGTAAAGGAAGAAGCCCTGGACGCGATGCACCAAATGGAACAAATCGTTCTCAACATGTCACCAGGGTTGCTTACTCCTTCCTTCGCCTTAAGGAAAGTTGATGAAACCATCTAGATCTTCAAGGAGATTGTTTCACAAGGGCTGGGGCTAGAGGTCACTTTTGACGCGAGTCCATCAATAACCTACTGGCCTGTCGGGACTTCATCGGGTTCCTCATAGAAGTAGAGAAAGAATATTCCAAACTCCCAGAGAAGCTCATAGACGAGCGGGAGACTTGCGAGGCGATCAGTGAGCGACACAAGGATCCTTCCCAGGATCAACTAGGGCCCATGATCAGCAAGTTCATGGAATACCACGCTCAATTCCACATCTCGTCACCTGAGCAGCAGCAAAAGCAGGCTACCCCCTTTCGGCCGCAGGATGACGATGATGAATAACTTCTCTTTCTTCTTCTTCTCTCTCTTCTTCGACTTTCTTTTTGTGAATATCTGGAGTATGTTGGCACAAATGATGACATCATCCATGTTGCACCATGGGATGATGTCATCCATCAAGTTGTCAAAAGTCAACATGACTTTGAGATATTTTGTATATCCTTGTAGATATTTTGTAAATATCTTTGTAAATAGGTGGTTGGCTCCTTTTTGCCTTCTTTTCTCTCCTTCTTCTATAAATACCCCAATACTTGTTGTATTGAAAAAATGAGTGAATATCTTTCAGATGAAAAATAGAAGTGAGGAGAAAAGACTTTGAGCTTTTTGTAACAGAAAGAATTATTAATACAATATTTAGTCTTTGTGCTGAATACATGTGTTATTTACATTGGATCTTTCTTACTTTAGATCTGTGTGCTTGTTCTATTGGATCTACTTCTGTTTTATTGTCATTTATTCATCAGTATTGTTTTGCTCATTTATGCAAGTAGGTTTGGCTCTGTTTACTACCAATCCCAAAACATAAACCCTCTGACCTTTCTGCTTTGGAATTCATTTCTTTTCTTTCTTCGGATCTGATCTTTCTCCATCCTCTCTTTCATTCCTTTCTTTTCGCAGTCGGAAACACCCTATTGGGATGATATCCCAAACCCCCGAAGGCAGAATATTGTGAGACTTGCACAGATTCCTACAGGTAGAATAGCAATAAACCGGTTTCGCTTTCTGTGACTCAAAGAGGGGCTATGCCCCGCACACTTGTTGGCTCGTCCTATCCATAGATCTCGCCCAAGTGACATGATTTTTAGACCAACAGTCTTCTATATGTGTATTTGTATTGATTGCACTAACACATGTTTCTAGCCACTTTGTTTGTATGTTCCTTTTTTAGGCTAATAAAATTCCTTCCCCTTGTAGGGCATCCGTTTAAGATCAATGTCGATCCTCTCCTTTGGGCTGCATTCTCCTAGTGACGTCACATACACCCCAAATGAGGGGGCATACATTGGGTGAATTAGTCACCCCATATAGTAGTTCATAGTTATAGTACACCATAGTTCCGTATAAGAAAAACATGATTTACAATCTCAAAATGCCCCAAAATTTGACTTGGGTCCTCGAATAACACAGATGCCGCTTCTTGGATACAAACCTCGAGTGCCTGGGTGCCCTTGACCCTTCTTGGGTGCCTATGACATAGGGAAGTTGAGTTTTTCTCAGATCAACACAATTTTTAGTAGTTTACACAACGGTTTTCAAAGAAACGACATAGTTCTCTAACAATCAACATGCACGATATCTACTTTTTCTATTCTCATTGGATCAAAATGGATCAAACTTTAACAAATTAGGATCACACCATCTGCAGTGGTGTATATATTTTAGGAAACAATCAAATGTTGGAGAATAACACCAGACCTTTCTCCTTGCACTTATTCTCGCCATGGTGTGAGATCGCCCAAAAAACTTGTTCTTCTACAACATCTTCATGATCTTTTTGATCCTTTTTACTCATCACAGATCATGTGCACATGTTCCTTTTTGTCTAACTTTTCATGTTTTTATACACTTTTTACATAATTGGATCGAATTTTTCATATACACATATTTGACTACTATTTTACTCTTCTCTTTTGCGAGCCCATCCTTACAGGAAGAAACATTCATACATCAAACACATCAAGAGAAAATGATAAAAGGTATAACATGGTGCATCACATACACTTCAACCCTAGGGTCACTTCCATTTCCTCTTCCCTAGCTTCCACGCTTCATATTATTCACTTCACGATTTTTCTTGTCTCCTCAACACACTTTCACCATCGATCTACATGGTTATCAGGTACTCATATCTTATCAACTTTATGTTATCAAGAATTCACTCAACAACATAAAGTGGGGAAAAATTTAGACACAAAATCATGCACTTGGGTACATTTATAGGTAGTAATCACATACACGTATTCATATGATTCCTAAGAAAGAAAAATACTAATTGACCACTTTCTTTGGCCTCTTTTCTTTCTTTCTGGTTTCCTTCTTGTCCTTACACACCCTATTTCCTAGTCTGACTTTCAATACTTCATCTTTTATGAGTCTAGACACCAACTCTTAGAGGATGCTAGCGCCGAGGTGCCCTCATCCCCTCTAGGTGCCCCCAACCTCTTTATATATTGCTTGCCTCTTTTGGGCCTCTTCTATCCATTGGGCATCTTGTTTTCTTATGGGTCAGCATTTTAGTGGTTAATTACAAAATTCAAACAAGGGAATCATATAAATACAAAGCTATAAGACTATAATAAGGGACCAAGCTCTAAGAATCTATTACTATCACCTAAGGTTGTATCCAAATGAATTTTAAGAACATTAAAGCATCCATCTAGATACCATTCAAGGGATAATGGATTTGTAGTGCCCAACGTATAGAAGAAAAAAAAAAGGAATAGATTTAAAATAAAATCAGATAAAGTTTGTAACGCATTTGGTAAGATTTGACATGCCAGTAGGTGAGTGGAAGGAGTCAGCCTTGTCAGTGGAGCAGGTGGCCTGCAACTTGTCATTGTCATTGCCCAATAATTAAATAATTTATTTGGGATCCAAGGCCGTAAATCAAGCTGAAACTCATGCTAACATTGAAATTTTTGGCAGTAATTGGATAGTTACAGTGAGGGCGGTTGAGTGTGTCAGTTGGGAAGCATGGGTTCCCTCAAACACATTCAATCCAACCACCAAAACATCAGTCAACACGTCTTCCAACCTAATCAGTATTCTCCTAGCCTATGCACCAAAGTTGGGGGCCTTTTCAAGTGATCTATTTGGAAACGCTTTGGTAGACAGGCCTGCAAAACGTGGATGCATGCACTTGGCATGTGAACTGTTCAACTAGATGCCTTAGAAAAATGTGGCCTCGTCAACTGCAATGGCTATACTTGGTTATGCATAGAATGGGTTTGTTAAAAAGGCCCAAAAACTTTATTGCTAATGCTCTCGTTGGTGTAGGGTCTCTTGCCATTGCCACATCCTCCCAGCCTGCGTCAAAAGGGGGCCTCTGGAGCAGTTTGTGATCATCCAACAACTTTTAAAGAATAGAGGAATCTTAGCATATTTTGTAGTTGCAAATGCTCTGTAGACAGGTGTGCATACATGAGAACATTCTTGAGGCAGAGGTGAAATGTTGAAATTTGATTTCAGGATCTGCACAAAATGGTTATTTTTTTTTATAGTTGTTGGCTTGTGGTGTTAGGCGTGTTTTGCTTGCTGGGTGCTTTGGGAAATGATGTTGTGTCTTCCTTACCAATGAATTCATTTCCAAGAGGCATGGGAGAATATATATTAAAATAAGAGGCAAGTGAGCTATTTGTTAAGATGCTTCAATCAGATGGACAACAATGGAAAATAGGAGACTGTGTGTGGAGCTTTAACAACAAGGTATGGACAGTAAGTCAAATATTAATCCAAAGATGAATCTGTCAGATGTCATGGTTACTAATGCTCAGTTTGGCATGTACGTAGAAGTGAATGCAAATGTTGTGGTATTTAATGATCTACAACATGAACGATTAAACTGAATTCAGAAGAAATGAAACCCTTCTTTATAAACAACACAATTAGTCAAAAGTTTCATTTTATTGAAATAAATGTGTTTCCAAGCTCCATACAACTTTTCCAACATTCTCCTAGCTCGTGTTCAGTATGGAGCCTTGAGCAGCCCTAGAAAACCATCAAAAAACATAATGGGAAACATATTCTGTTGGAAAAATTCAAGTGATCGGAAGTTTGTGTGATGTTGTGGAGGTTAGATCAAGGCTCGTGAACTGGTTGACGAAGTGCCAAAGTGAGATGCTGAACCGAATCTTGTAGGTTTGACCGACTCTGTTCCTCCCAGGCATGGTTCATCTCCCCTTATCTTTCATAACTCTTGTACTTTAGTTTTTCATTTGCAACTTAATATAATTTTAAAATATTAGGATTATAATACAGTTAAATGTTTTTATCAACTCGTTGCAAAATAATGAAATGTCGTGTCGTAACTCATGAAGTCAAAATAACTCGTTTGCATTAAACCATGAACTTCCACCCTCATTCTGAGGTGATTTAGAAAAATTCCTACCCAACTGGATCACTACAATATTATTTTATCGACCAGACAAAATTGACTTCCCAGTAATAATGTTGACCATCTCCCTATTTAAATAGTTAATTTTTGCATTTTTCGGAGACTCATTAAGTACCCTTTGTAACTTTGAAAATGAGATGTTAAGCTTCATTCGTGTACCTTGTTATGTGAGGAGTCACCTTGACCTCTGGATTGACCTTGAATGAACATATGTGATCTTTTTGATGCTCTTATAGGAGCCTGTTACACTTTGTTTTACAACAATAGAAAGCTATTAAATCTAGAAAGTTGGCTTTTATTTTGAACTGCCATTTGAAACATGGATAGAGAAATTATTATCCGTCTTCACAAACCTCTAGTGTTTTTACTAGAAAATTGAATGGAACCTTCATTAGAAAAAACACTTTTCTAGATAGTTTGACGATGGAATTTTGTAGGCCTCTGGTCGCAGTTTGAAAAGGTCAAACTGGACCAATTAGGACTGGTGGCTTCAGAAAACTTGTCGTCATTCGAAGACTATTTTCTAGTTCTCAATTCATCGACTTTGTTGAATTCTCCGTATACAGGGAAATTTTTAGGAAGTTTCTCGTTGTGTGTTCATCCATCAAATGTCAATTTTGGATGTGTTTTTGAGCCCTCGAGCTAACTTTTGTGCATTTGCAACTGGGTCAACTATGACTAGTGGCCCCGAGAAAACTAGCCGCCAAACGTAAACCGTTCGCTAGTTCCTAATTCCGTCAGTTGCTATGAACTCCTGGTATATAGGTGGACACGTATAAATTTAATCGTGGTGTGTGTTCTCATCGGAAGACAACTTTTGGAAGTGGTTTCTTAGCCTCCGAGCCCGTTTTGAACGTTTTTGTAGCTAGTAAGAAAATGTAAAAATAGAAAGTCTGTGGGACCCTCGTCGGGTTTCCAAACCACCGTGGAAAATTTTGACACATGTAAATAACTGTTTTAAAACTCTATAGTGTAACTTGTTGTGTGAAATAGAACTTTTGACAAAATGGTGTTTTCTCTCTCTTCCCTTCTCTTTCTCTCTCTGGGTTACAAAATGAAGTGAAAATGAAATGTAAGGAATACATGTCTCTAAACCTTTAATTTTGATTACAAATTGTAATTATTATCATATGTAAATGGGAAACTGAAAAATGATAATTATGTTAGATTAGGGTGGATGCCATGCCAACAATTTATCGCTGATATCATGCTCACGTGGTTTTGCAGGATGAAAGAATGATGATGAAAAGGCGATGTGTAATTCATTTATTATCATTGTAATTTATATAGTATATTGGTAAATGAATAAATGTATCATATAGTATCATGTTACAGAAGGTTATATTTGATAATTTTTTGATATGTGTGAGATGCTAGTTTCAAGGACATCTAGGAAATGTGCATTTAATCATAGGTCAATTTGATTTATAGTACACCTAGTAAAAAGGTTTGATATTTATATAAGGTAAATGAATTTGAAGTAATATCTTGTAGTGCATATTTAGTGTTCAATAAATGATTAATGAGTCATCTTGTGCATTCATACTTTGTAAATGTAATAAAGAGATTTAATCGAAACACTCTACCCTTGTTCAATATTGGGGCATAACTTGTTTTTCATGTGTGATACTCCTTACCGTAGAAGACATTGAAAACCATAGAATGAAATTAAACTCTACACTCGATGGAACCTCTTGGTTTGAGAAAATCAGAGCCCAAGAAGGGATGTATCGTCTTAGTCAGTATGTTTAGTGACATTTTCATAAACCTGTCGATAGAAGTGACACAGTCAAACTTTTCTTGGAGTATGTAGAGCTAACTCCTCCTTCGTAGCCTAACAGACTACCTTGTCATCCGAAGATAGATTCAAAATTAAATTTTCTTCATCAAATGAAATCCTCTGTTGGATCCAGATGACATAGATGGAGGTTGTGACTTAGTTGTTCTTTGTATTGCATTCTTGTTAGTGAACTCTTTAGTCCCTTGTAGCTAAATGTCTTATCTTTGGCTTGTGACAATTTAGTGCCTTGATCTCTCATGAAGGGTTTATAGAGTAAACACGATTTAACCTTAATCTAATCTATAATAGGGATTAAATCCCTGAGTGAAAATTGGGATTTAAACTAAACCTTAGTTGATTAGGAGATTAACATGTAGGTAGAAAATTATAAGTAACTCTTTGCAAACAAAATTGATTTGAAAGATGTTGACTTAAGAGAACCCAAGAAACCAGAATTTTGTCTCGTAATACCTTGTTATGTCCTTTTATGGCATTAAGAAATAAATAATATTTCACATGTGGAATCGTGAAATGCAGAAACATGGGACCTTACCTTGAACACAAATCACTTGTGGTTCATGTGTAGTTATAATGCTTCTAACCATGTACTTCCTTGAGATGTCAGACAAGTACTTTCGTAACTCTTTTGTTATAATGCGATGGTAATAATGAGACCTTAATGCGATGAAAAAGTAAAGCATAGAAGAGTGAAAATGAGATTTGAGGTTAGGAATAATGCCACTCTTGGAGTCCTTATCACTTAATTAAACATTTTCATGAGTTACAAAGAATATGAATTGCCTTGGTGTGATCAACTTCGAGAAAACAAAAAAATACATATATATCAAAGTGGAATTCCACAAGTCATTGAATTAGAATAACTATGGTAGGGAAATAACTATACCATGATCGAAGAATGCTTTTGGGAAAAATCCATCTTGTATCTAAATCTCCCTTAAATCCTAATATTGCGTTCTAGACATCAAGTCACATTCACTTGAGTTGTAAGGGTAAAAATGTAGACATCGAATAAATTTTGGAGAGGAATATTCTTAACATAATAATAAGATAATTAAGTACTTTGTATGTAATTTGAATTATGCCAAATAAGTATGAAAGTTAGGGAAATTTCTGTAAAGGATAAAAGCCAACTTAAACTGGTCGAACTATAAATTAAATGGGGATGAACTTAAGAATCTGTAGTGGAAGAAAAAAAAAAGGAAGTTTTCCTTGCACAATAATGTTCATGGAATGTTGATCGTAACTAAAATGTAATTAAAGAAATGATGTGTTGTGGGTTTGCCAATCCTTGAGTCCTTTTCTTGTGGTTGGGTCATTGCTAGTATTCATTCATTGGGAAAAGTGTGGCATCGACATGTCTATGGTGTTTTCATGTGTCTATGTGAGTTGATGACTTATGTACATGTCGTATGTGTTGTTGAGCTTTCCTTACTTGGAGCCCTTGTTGTGTTGTGTGTAGTGAGAAATGTAAGTCAAAAAAATTTATCTTGGTATTTTACTGTTGTAATTGTGTGTGTAAAATGTGGGCACTATAGGATTTCATTCTTATGCATATACTTCATAAGAGGGAAGTTCATTTTTCCATCCACACATCTAATTACATTGCTACATCTAGCTATTTCTTGTTATCAAGTGCATCTTACACAAGAGCCACCTAGGGCATGATTCTACACACACACACATAAAACTACATAGATTTTGAGATGTAGTGAAATGCTCATATCATAAATTCACTTTGTCGGGTGACCTTCGGGGTCGATCGAATCCCAATTTCCATATTTTTCTTTTTAGGATTTGATGTGTTTTGGGATTTTATAGGTGTTCTTTCTCTTTGCATGTTACATGTGACTTTTGCAGGCATAGTGCAACACATCGGCGACATACAACAAAAGGAAATGACATAGAAGAGACAAGTTGTATAAGAAATCACTTTCAGGCCATTTTCACAATCATGGGCACCTGGAAGAAGTCTACATGCCTAGGCTTCACATCTAAGAATATCCGCTATCACACAATTTAATGGGTTCATTTAGGACACCTTTCTCCTTGTGTTTATTAGTTCTCTAGCCCATCACAACTCGGGATAAATTACAAAATTATCTAAGTACTTTATCCCTTATCTTTCACTTAGGGTTTTAGATTTAATTTCTTATTTCTTCAGTCAGATCTATACTTTATTGCATTATCATTTCATCGTGAATATATCATTAGGGTTTAGTATATATTATTAGAAGCACAAGAGACTGAGATGGGGGTGAATAAGTCCTTTAAAACTTTTATTTCATTTTCCATTCATTATATGTTATCATTTATACAACCATTCATTCAATCATGTACCATATGTGTGTAAACATAAGCATATAAACAACCATAAGAAAGATCAAGAGCAAGAGAGTACACAAGACACCAAAATTAAGTGGGAAACCCTCATCGGGAACAAAACCCACTAAAAATCTACGTATATTACTAAAATAAAATAAATTTATTTTAACACCAAATACACAAGGAGAACCAACCCCTGATTTAGTGAGGCACCAACCCCATAAGGAACACCA
Source organism: Taxus wallichiana var. yunnanensis (assembly GCA_018340775.1). Classification (NCBI taxonomy): domain Eukaryota; kingdom Viridiplantae; phylum Streptophyta; class Pinopsida; order Cupressales; family Taxaceae; genus Taxus; species Taxus wallichiana. The sequence continues at coordinate 10,986,850 of CM031239.1, forward strand.
ACCCCTAGTTTAGTAGAGCACCATCCCTACATGGAACACTAACCTTAAAAGGAGCACCAACCCCTAATTTAGTGAAGTACCCACTCCACAAGGAGGATAAAACCCCATAAATTTTACCAATCACCAAATCAGCCACCTAAATATGTTTGATCTTTGAAAATTTTACTGCCACAACTGATGGAGATCACTAATTCAGCTCACAAACCCTAGCTCATACCCTTGGGCATAAAACTTGCTCTTTATTCACTTTTATTTTCTCTATATTATTTCTCTCATGCTGCCATGTATTCCTAATAATTTCATTATATTTATCATCTTTCGATCATGCTCTCATACCTTCAAAACAATCTCCTCTAGGTCATACTACTCCCCCATACACTAGCTCTCAAAATGAGCTCAAACTTCACTTTTATAGCCGTTTATTCTTTCTAACCCAAAGAAGGTTAGTACCTCATGAAATTTTTTTAATTCATCATTAAAAAAATCCCATAACTTTTCACAACATCTAAAATTGACCCAAGTATGTCTTCCTAGAAAAAACCCTTCATTTCATGATCCAAAAATCACCAAAACACATGCATTGGGATGTCAAAATTCTCCTCATTCCAAAAAATGATTAGTAAAGCTACCATAATCATAAAATATTAGAAATAAATAATTTAAAAATCAACCATGGTCTCAATTTTTGTGAACTAATCAGATTATTTCATTTAATGGGCCCAATGTCCTTTGTATTTCTCAAAACTGTTGTTTCTGCACCCTTCAACACCCTAGAAACTTTATTTGATCACAAAAATAATTATGTTAGATCATAAAATAAAATATACATTCATTAAAGACCTAAAAATAGATAAAATATATTATAAATTAATCCTTTTTAACATTACAGGTGATAGGAAGCATCACCCAATCAATATCATGCTTCAACCAACATCAAAATTGCATAAAAATAGATCTTGTCCTGAACTGCCAAAACCTTCTTACTCAAAGAATACCCTTGAAAACCTATCATATGACCTCATCATAAGGAAATAAATATATAAATGGAAATATATCTGAATATGATTTCCAAAAAAACTTGAATCATCTTAGGATTATACTTGTAGCTCAAGTTATAGCTAAAACACTGAACCATGTTATTTGAGATCCCAAAACCACCCTTTGACCAGTCAACCTGTTTGGACCTCAAAACCTCATGAACCTGGATGAAATTGATATGAAAAATCCTTGGAAATCTATTAAAACTCCCATACATCATTCAACATCAATTTACCATGCCACTCCTTTGGACCATCTTGTCTTAAAACCTTTTTCCTAGAAAATGCTATTTTTAGGTGGGGCCCACATATCACCATGACCTCAACCATAAATTTATGGAAATCATGAGGATTTGTATACAACTTAAAATGATCACATTTTCACTTGTAATTAAAATAGGTTAGTATACTTCACCTTTTGCAAACTACTCCTAGCTAGGGTTTAACTAGGGTTTTTGACCTCTTTACCTTCTTAACATTCGTTCATAAAAATGTGATAATGAACTGAAATCATTATTTTTGTGAAACCTTATAAAATCACCTTATAAGAATCCTTGAAATCCAAAATTTCCCATGCAAATCACATGATTCACAATGAGCATATGAAGTTGCACTTCGAGTTGGATTTTGCATTGTTTTTCACCCTCTCTCACCAAAACTGACATAACTTGCAAAATTCACATCATGGGCACCTGAAATTTTTTTGATATAAATATGACACATAAAAAAATCTCCAATAATCAGAAAGTCAATAATACTTCCAATCAATCTCATTTGCATAGCCTTGCCTTAAGGATTCTACCCGTAGCAACTAGGGCCAATTGAAATAATGAAATAACTCATCAAGTAACCTCTAAAAATGAACTAAACATACCTCATATTACACAATAAAACTATTTTCATGCTTTCATGAGCTCATATATATCTAATTCACTCTGTCACACTTCCAAGCAAGCATACCTACTCCCAATGAGCACTGTAGCCAAGTGAAACAACTGTACCTACACTATGCCACTTTGTGAGTGCACAAGACACCCTCAAAACCTGATATACACCATGTCAACATGATTCTCAAGATACCAAGAATATGACATTATCAATTTACACCTCCTATGCACCTATATGGGCTTGCTAGAGTAAGCATGCATCACATAATCTTCCTATAAGCAATGCTTTAGATATTTGAGCCATCATGTTAGCACTTCATACAACATCATGACATCATATTACAACATCCAATTTTTCATTAATGTGGTTTTTCATCAATGAAAACACCTATTAGGACTACATGCCAACATATATTTCAATATTTTTTAAATCAGTGACACAAGATATAAGTGGGAAAACCTTGGAAGGTAAAAAAACCACTGAAAAACCACTTATCTTTATTGAGAATAAAATTTCACCCAAAAATACCACTATTTCTCTATCAACTTGCTCATATGGCTCACATAAATGTTACCATCAACTTGTGTGTAACTGATCTCTAATGAGATCACCTTGTTATATACAAGGTGGGTGGTCATGATCCACTCTTAAAGCCGACCCACTTTGTGGTCTATCATGCTTATATTTTAAATATAAGTTATAAGCCAAAAACATATAGTCTTTGGTGGGTTTATAAAATAAGTAGTTTCCCACTTAATATTATAAACCCAACACTCCCCCTTAATGTTAAGTAGGAAACAATAAAATTATTTTTACATGTCAAATCTTGTTCCAAATAACACATGCCAAGTCACCTTTTGGTACAAAAGGAATTACAATCCATAAATTATCAAATGATTTAGGATAACATGAAAAAAAAAATTGTTCTATGGATTTTACCGTTCCATGGTGCACTATAGCAATGTCATGTGGGATTTTCAACTCTTCGATACACTACCGCAAACAACTATAATCGTATTGCTAGTTTTAGAGAAGTCATGATACATAGTTTTTAACATTTCTCAAAACAATGTTCTGTGGATTCTATAAAAACACAATAAAAAGGAACATTATAAATTCTCAAGATAAAGTGATTAAGGATGAAGTCTTACATAATATTATGGAGTTAATAAACTCTTCATATCTAATGCTTCACTGGGGATTACAAGTAAACTTCACATACATGAAAATTTACTTAAAAAACATAGAAATAGCTCAAGGAGTATCCATTTTGACACAATCAAGTTGTTAAGAGATGACATTGCACAAGAAAAAACATGCAACATGCTCATTTCTTATTTCCCCCTCAAGGGAAGCTTTAAAAGGCCAAAACTCATATGATTCAAAGGTGAAGATCAATGTCATTCACATGATCATAAGATCTAAACAACATATGCTCAACTGATTCAGAGGTGGAGATCAATGTCATCCACATGATCATAAGAGATAATATCTAAAATGTCCAACATAACACACAATTTTCAAAACTTTGTAGCACCCAAAGGCTTAGTAAAAATGTCTACAACACGCTCTTCAGTTGAAAAAAACTTGAGATCTATGCCACCATTGAGAAAATTTTCCCAGATGAAGTGCATATTGATATCAATAGACTTGGTTATTTGATGCTAGAATATATTGTTTCCAAGAGCAATACAACTTTGGATGTCACATAAAATTAGATTCTTTCCTTTGAATCCCATCTGAAGTTCTTCCAACAATATTTTGAGCCATATGGCTTCTTTTGTTGCTTCCATAACACTTGTCTACTCTGCTTAAGTAGAAGATATAGATATTATTATTTACTTCTTGTTGCTCCAAGTTATTGCACCTGTACCCAACTTGAAAACATATCCAGTATATTTTCTATCCACAATATCACCAACATGGTTAGAATCACAATAACCAAATAGAATTGCATTATCACAAGAAGAATAACACAAACTATAATTGATTGTACCTTTTATATACCTTAAAATAATTTTTCCATTTTCCAATGGTCCTCATAAGGATCCTACATGAATCTAGAAACAATTCCAACTACATATGATATATCAGGCCTAGTGATAGTTAAGTAGATCAAACTACTAATAAACTATCTATATAAAGTAGGATTAAATTTATCACAAGGAGGTTTTGGATCTGGTTTAACACAAACTTTGATAGGAATAGACATGGGGTTACAATCAATCATATTAAAATTTTTAAGAAGATTAGTAGCATATTGTGATTAAGATGGAATAATATATTTATGATTTTGACAAATAACCATGCCTAGCACATGATTTAACACTCCTAAATCAATCATTTCAAAAAATTGTCTCAAATTCTCTTTAATTCTAAGAATCGATTCTTATCACGACTAGTAATAATATATCATTAACATATAAGAAAATAATGATAACATGACTATTTTCATACTTGAAAAATAAATCATTATTAGAAAAATAGTTAGAGAAACCAAGCTCATGAAAGAAACTATTTATCTTAGCATACCAAGCTCTAGGAGCTTGTTTAAGACCATACAAAGATTTCTTAAGTTTACACACATATAATTCTTTTTCAGGTTCTTCAAAACCTTTAGGTTGATGCATATAAATTTATTCTTTCAAGTCACCATTTAAAAACATATTTTTAACATCCATTTGGTGAATATTCCAACCATGTTAAGTAGCTAAGGCTAGAATAATTCTAAAAATGTTCAGTTTGGAAAAATGAGCAAAGTTTTCAACATAATCCAAACCAGGTTTTTGAGTAAACCCTCTAGCAAATAATCTAGCCTTGAATTTATCAATCTTACCAGTAGAGTTATATTTGATTTTATATAACCATCTAGAGCCTATAATGCTTATTTTAGGAGGAAGAGGAAATAATTCCCATGTTTGATTTTTGATAAGAGTATTGTATTCAAATTTCATAGTTGCAATCCATCTTTTGTCTAGGTTGGATTCTTCAAAAGGCTGAAGTTAAATCTCATAAATAATTGACAACACATGATAAATGAGATGAATACAGGTCATCTTTCTCAAATCATTAGGTTGAGAGTTTGAAACCAAATTTTTGGCCCATTTAGGAATCCTAGATTGATAAGAATCCCCCTCAATGTATACATCTAGCATATGAGTATAATGATGAATAGTGTCTTGCAAATCAATTTCCATATTGTCTAAGAAAGGATTGTCATCTAAAAAATTAGTTTCAGACTTAGGAAAGAAGAGGGAAGAGAGGTAGATTTACAAAAAGGTTTCTCAAGAACATGCACATTCCTATTTTCTACAATCACATGCTTAATTGGATAATATTTTCTTAATTATTGTGTTTGACCTCTATACTCAAAAAAATAAAAAGTAGGAAACATGATCATTTTTTTGTCTTTTAACTCTAGGAATGAGAAGGGATGCATGACTACCAAATATCTTAAAATAAGAGATATCAAGTTTTTTCTTAGTCCATACTTCATGAGGTGTGGTTTGATGTAAATATTTTGTGGGAACTCTATTAAGGATATGAACAGTAGTGTTCATTTCTTCAGCCCATAGAAACTTAGGCACATTAGAAGCATGAAGCATAGTCCTAACCATTTCTATGATGGTTCTATTTTTCCTTTCAGATATGCCATTTTGTTGAGGAGAATAAGGAGTTTTTAGCTCCCTTTGAATTCCACTAGATACAAAAAACTCATCAAAATTCTTATTAACATACTCACCTCCATTATTAATTTTGATTCTTTTAATTTTTAAATTAGCCATGTTTTCAACAAGGGCTTTAAACTCTTGAAACTTAGATAAGACATTAGACTTTTTCCTAATGTAATAAGACCAAGTCATTATTGAGAAATCATCAATAAAGATGACAAAATATAAAACACCACCAAGAGAAGGTACTTCCAAAGGACCTCTAACATCACTATGAATTAAATCAAGTAGGAGGAATTAGACTCATGGTGTCTATGAAATGGATGTACATGTTGCTTACTACGCAAGAAAATTTCACAAGATTCATGATATGATTTTAACTTAGGAAGACCTACAACAAGGTTAAGGTGGGACATCTCATACAAACTCTTAAAGTTTACATGCCCAAGCCTTTCATGCCAAAATTGAACAATATTAGAAGAAGTGGAAAGACAAGATTAAAAAAATCCATTAAAAAAGTACAATCCATTATTTTGTAAACTAACAACAATTATTTTACCAAGCTCATTCTTAACATACCATTTATCTTGTAATAACACAACTTTATAGTCATATTTAGTTAATTTTGAACAAGATAAAAGGTTATTCTTTAAGTTAGGAACAAATAACACATTTCTAATGATTCCATTTGCTAACTTAACATTTCCACAACATTCAAACTTGATGACAAAGTTATCTCCTAGATAAATATTTTCATGACACTCAACAACATCATGAATAATATCATGCATATATGTCATGTGTCTAGATGCACCACTATCTATGATCCATTCACTTTGTCATTGGAGGCTAAAAGGGTAGTATAAAGAGAAATAGATTGCTCAATATTATTGGCTTGGTTGTTAGTATGAATCTAATTTTTATTGTTCTTATTCTTTTTATTGTTGTTATTATTCTTAGGATTTCTATGAGACTTGTTAACATGAAAATTAGCTACTTTATGACCAAATTTACCACAATTGTTACAAGTGCCATCAAAATTTACTTTAAACTTCTGATTATTCCTATTGTGCTTAGGTTTAAACTTGGATCTAAAGTTTGATTTCTGATTTGTATTACTGTTATTCTGATTTTTAGAAGACTTCTAACTTTGAGAGGAAATTTATTTTGATTCAAATTTCTTCATGACACTCTCTTCTTGAATAAGGAGAGAAGACAATGTGTCTAAATTAGGTAAATCATCTTCATTTTGATATTTAGAATTCAAAATAGAGATGAAGTTTCTAAAATTTTCATGAATGTTAATTTGAATAATAAAGTAAAGAAACTTATCATGAAATAATTCACAATTACATCCATCTAATTGAGATTTAATATCCTTAATTTTAGCTAGATAATTAACAACCTTTTCATCATCTTTCATAGGGGTTGTAAACAATTCCATGATTAACTTAATTATCCTAGAGAGGTGGATACCCTCATGCATAGTTTGTAATTGATCCCATACATCAGCGGAGATTCCATATGTCCAATATGCAACAAGAACTCATCTTTGATACTTTACAATAAGATGGACATAGCCTCTTGGGATTTTTGAGAGAAAACACTTAAGTTCTCAGGAGTATCTTGTCTCCCAATGGGTTTCTTCTCAACACCACTAACTAAATCCCATAACTTTCTAGTCATAAGGATAGCCTTAATCCTAATTCTCTAAATACTATAATTAGTTCCATTTAAAAGTTTTTATTTATCCATGGAAAAACTAGAAGAACTAGCCATTTTAAGGAAAAATTAGCAAAATTTGAAAAAAAGTGTAATGTTGTTATTAATAAGTTATAGAGATTGGAGGTACAAAAGGAAATTCTATAATAGTTTAAAAATAAAATAACTTATAACTTGATGAAAACACCCAAACAAGGTTCTATTACTAAGATAGAGGATTATATAAAACAAATAAATATCCAAAAGAGGTTGCAGGCACTAAGAAAAATATGGTATTTTGAAAAAATGACAAGCCACATACATTGAAATATTGCTCCTCGGGTTTTAGTGCTCCGTGGATTGTATATTTAAAATCCGTCGTATAAATGAATGTCAAGAGACACTAGAAGTCCACGAAAAAAAGGTTTTTACAAATACATGAATATATTCAGAATAAGTCATGAAGCATGAAGAACATTCCACAAAGGGCTACAACACACCGCATAAGGATAAAATGATTAAATAATATTTGAAGCTACAATAAATTGAAATTCAAAAACTAGAGTTTCACTTGTTTTTCAATTTTTCATGATCTACTGGATAGACAAAAATGAAACAAGTTGTGAAACAAAGAGAACATGCTTTCATGGGACAAACAAGAGGTCAAAGAAATAAGGAATGTTGCAGAGAAAAGAAATCCACGTAATAAATAAATGTAAGTTGCGAAAGAATAACGAAAGCCACACAACACTTGAGGAGACACATAAGATCAAAGATGCGCAAGTTCAAAATCCACGGAAGACTAGAACAAGGATGCGTAAGTCAAAAAATTGATAGAAGACTTAGATAAGCTACACAATAAGAAAAATATCCATGGAACACTTTAGAAGCCGTGAAGCACTTAAAAAATCAGTGGAAGTCTTGTAAATGCTACAAAATCCTAGGAAAAACCATGAAAGTGTGGAAAATCCTAAGGAAATTCATGGATGATTGGAAAGGTGTGAAATATTTAAATTAGAAACACAACAAATATAAAATGGCTTAAAAGGAACGAAACATCCAAATAAGTCGTGGAAGAGTTAAAAATTGTCACGAAGATTTGGCAAGCATAAAGGAAGGCTACGGATGGTGAAAATGTAGATCCAGACACACAAACAACTATGGAGGCTAGAAGCACATGCATAAGAAAGTTTTGATCTCCCTGAACTGATTTAACACTTTAGATCATTCAAATTCAAATTATTTTGGTGGGAATTAGAGTTTTGAACCTGATAAACTTGAAGCAAGCTAGGGTTTTGCAGATTTGAAAATATTCAAGTTTCTTCACACCTACAAATCAAAAACATCCAAATCTATCATGCACATGCATAAATACAAGCTTTGATACCATGTTAGGAAATTTAAGGGATAAATAATGTTACAAATTATAAATCCATAATATAAATTGTTGAAGATTATAGTTTATGAAGTGCGTAATTAAAACCATAGATTAAGATGTTTATAATACAAATTACATAATGTAAACATCATAAAAAAGTAAATGAAAAAAGTGACAAAATATATAAGTTAAAAAACCTTAGAAGGTAAAAAACAATGAAAAACACTTATATTTATTGAGAATAAACTTTCACCCAACACTCCCACTATTTCTCTATCATCTCACTCATATGGCTTGCATAAATGTTACCATTAACATGTGTAACCAATATCTAATGAGATCACCTTTTTATATACAAGGTGTGATATCATGATCCACTCTTAAAGCTGACCCGCTTTGTGGTCTATCTTGCTTTTTATTTAAATATAAGCTATAAGACAAAAACATATAGTATTTGGCAGGTTTCTAAAATAAGCAGTTTCCCGCTTAATATTACAAACCCAACACTTTTGATGCAAACGATAAAGATTAATTTATTTAGTAAATATACATTATACGATTACCAAGGATCCAAAGGTGGTTGATCCCGTAGTGCCCACACTTTTATAAATAAGCAGCTTAATATTGTTCCTCTTACTATTATACTAGTTTTGACAGGATTTGATATGTTTTGGGACATTACATTAGGAGATTTTATTTGATTAGACATGTGTGGACATTTAGGCGTATAACGCCGATTTAGCTTGATTACTATATTGGTTACTTTATCTTATGATGTCATGGATACTAATTGATATGATGTTGTTTTGGAACATAATTATATTGATGGATACTCGATTTGTTGCATGTTGGGATTCTATGGACACATGTTATTTTATCATTATGACTAACTTATGGTGAATTATGTATAGTTGGGCACGTTGTCATACTTTCAATTCCAAAAAGATGATATGGTTTTCTAGAATTCATTGATATCTTATTTAGTAGTTGATTTATATTTTATCGGACATGTGCGTTTAATGTGTGCAATGAGTGTGCAGGTGACAGATCATAGGAGAATGTGGGACTCAAAGCTAGCTACGCAACTTTGCATAAGTAGCCCACGGGCTAAGTCCTAGCCATGTTTATTACTTGAGGCCTTAGCGTTAGAATTATTGTTTTAGACACCATGGGTGACCCTCATTTGTAGTGTAATATGTCTTGTAATTATTAATTTTGCTTAGGGTGTCTAGTTGTGTTGTAAACTTGTTTTTGGGAATTAATGACCCCACTTGCATTAAGTTTTAAATTATATTAATTATGTACTTAATCTAGAGGGTTTAGGGTCACATGTGAACCCTTGGGTGGGCCCCACACCTCTACCTTGTGCTAAATTTTCCAAACTCGAAATTGGGTTATTTTAGGCATTTTTAGGGACCCCTTTTTAGTTTGGGAGTTCCTTTAAAATAAAAATGAGCCCTTCTACCCTACCTAATAGGTAGGGGGCTTATTTCCAAGGCTAGAGGGAGTTTTCCCTCCCTTTTTGCCTCCCTTTGGTCACATCCATGTAAGAGGTATGGATTAGTGTGCTTGTTAAAAGTTACACAAAAATTGTTTTGTTATCATTTAGAGTAATTTGGGAGAAGAGGGCTAAAAGTCATTTTACCCTTTCTCTCATTTATCCTTGGCATCTTTGACCTTGAAGGAGGAGAGGGGTGACACATGTCACCCCCTCATTTGTGAGGATTTTTGCTTGCTCCTCTTCAAATTCTCCTTCATGGGAAAAGAAGAGAACTTTTTTTTGGAGCTTTTGCTTGGATGCTTGTGGATTGGGAGCTAGAGTTTGCTTGAGTCAAGAAGTGGAAAAGATTGAAGTTGGAAAGATTTTTGGAGAGATTTCTTTGAGGTAGGTCTCTTAAGCCTTATGGTATGTGTTGTATTCATGCTAGTTGTTAGATTTTTTTACTTGGAAATGTGGTTGTTGCATGTGGATTTTTATTTATTGTTACTTTTTTTTCTCCCTCCATCATATGGCATGATGGAGTTTTGGAGTTGTGGGGGAAGAGAGAGGGATTTTTCCCTCTCAATCCTTATAGGCTTGATGGGAAAGCCTTGTAGGATTTAGTTACTCCCCTCAAACGGTTGAGGTGGGTCATTCGGCATGAACCCCTCCCCCATTCTTGGTAAGGAAATCCCTTTGGGGTTTGAAAATCCTTTCAAGAAGGATTGGTGAAAGGGTGGAGGAATAAGGAGGATATAGAGATCTTGCTTTTGTGCATTTATGTTGGTTATGGAATTTGGATAACTCTCTTTTCTCTTCCCCATTTTTGAGGTAGAAAATGGTTTCTCCTCTTGTTCATCCTTGTAAAATTTGGATTCTTGTCTTAGTATTTGCCTTGTTTTTGTATGAGTGTAATATTGTTTGTCACCCTCATTCTTGTGCATAGTGGTGGATAGTTTTTATCTTTCCCATGGGCTTGGGGGAGGCTAGCATGCATCCCAATATTGGGAAATGCATGTAATGATGCCTATGGTTGGGTGGCAAAACAAGCTTCTTCTCCTTGCATGGATTCCTTGAAGGCATTTGAAGTTGGAAGTTTGGTGATAGTTGGAGTTTGTGACTTCTTGATCTCTCCTTGTAACTCTAAGGATATGGCTTTGTGGAAACTAGTATTTCTTGTAAAACCCTTATTTTGTAATTTGCATTCTTGTAACCTTGAGTCATTATTGATTTAGCAACCTCCTTAACATCTTGTAAGAGGCTTGTAACTCATTTAATGAGTAGTTATGTATTTTGTGCAAAACATATTGGACATTGAATTTGAGTCCATTGTAAATGAAACTTGTGGTAACTCTTCTTCTTGAAAAGAAAATATAATAAATATTGAGATCTTGCTTGTGTGTGCAAATATGAAAATCTTAAATTTGCCTTGCAATGGAAAGGAAATTTTGTTGTTTACATGAAGTTTGGTATTTAACATTAAAAGAAATTTATTTCTACCACTAAATGGTTTTAGAAATCTGATTATTTTTGTTCAAAGGAAAGTGGATCTATTGTGAATATGGTCATTTTTTTGGATATTTGTCAAAGAATGATAAAATAAATTAAACTCATATTAAATTTTATGTTCTTGGGTTATTATTGCAAATAAGCTTTGTAGACTTATAGAATTAAAAACTATTTTTGTTTGGTGCAATAACTTTAGCCTTTATACTTTTATTTCATTTTATGTATATAGGTAAAATGAATATTATCAATTTAATTTTTTATATGATGAAATGAAAGTAGGTTTTATTTCTTTTATTTCTCTTCCACGAGCGCTTTAGGAACTTGACTGTATTAAGTACATCTCTTAAAATAAAATAATTTTTTTATTATACCAATTTATTTATTATATATATAAAATAGATAATTGTTAAATATATATATATATATATATATATATATATATATATATATAAAATATATATAATAATAACACACATATTAATAAACGGTAAGTATATATATATATATATATATATATATATATATATATATTTTAAAGTAATAAATTTAAAACAAAATAATAATAATAATAAACATTGTTTGAAAGTTACCAAAAAAAAAAAAAAAAAAAAACTTGTGTTTCAATTTATGCAGGGGAGGGCCGAAGCCCTCCCCACCCGTCTCGCTATACCCCCGTGCTATCCCCCCTCCTTTACGGCCTTCGCCCTTGCCGCGCATCTCCACGACCCCCTCGCTCATACCCCCGACCTCCCACCAGCACCCCGCCCCCCCCCAAGGCCTTCCCACCGTGCCCTCGCTCCCTTCTCGACCTTCCTCCGTGCCGCCCGTCCCCTCTCCCCGCCTCCCCGTGCCTTCCTCCACCCGCCATGACCTCGCCACCCACACACCACCGCCTATTCCATGCCGACCTCCCCAACCATGTGCAACCCTAATCCGCCCCCACACAAACAAAAAAAACTAAAAGATATATACACATATATATATATATATATATATATATATATATATATATATATATATATATATATATAAAACAAAACAAAAGCCTTGGGAGGTATGGCTGCCCTCGAAAGGGAATACAAGGGAATTAACAAGCCTCCATAACTCCTCAACCTGCAACAAGAAAACAAGAATGAAAAGAAACAAAATGAAAAGAAGAGATAAAAAAGAGAGATAAAGGTATGCTAGGGCAAGTTTAGGGTAAAGTGAGATGTAGGGCTGAGATTGATTCAATCCTAGGGCCCAGAAGTTACCCTACACACTTTCTAGTCATGAGCATTTTATGGGAGTAGAAAACAAATTAAAAAGGGGATGTGGGTAATTAAATAAAGAGGGGAAAACTAATCAAGTTAAAAGGGTTGTATAGACTTGGTAAACCTTGTGTTTTTTTTTAAATTTATACTTAAATAAATAAAAAATCAGATTGTGTTAGGCTAAGGTTTTTTGCATCTTCAGGGAAATTAATAATTATTATGAATTAAATATTAACTGAAAAGGGGTTAAACCGAGCATTAATCCTTATTGTCTACTTTAAAAAAAAAAATTATCCCAAATTTTTAAGTAATATCTGGTTTGATTTGTTGTCCCAAGGTGGGGCATTACATTTGGTATTAGAGTAGAGGTTCGCACACGTAGACACTCTGGGTAATCAATCAACTAGTTAACAACATTGGTGATAACATTAAAAATAAATAAATAAATAAAATAATTAAACATTTTCCACAACCATTTAATAACCTCTTCACCACCTCGTGTATAGGATGACACCCAAGAGGGGACGATCAGCTAGAGGCTTGGGGCATAGTGCACCTATGCGGGAGTCGCTGGCACCCGAATTTGGGCCTCAGATATTAGAGGTCCTATAGCAACTAATGGGCATTGTGCAGCAACATCTTCCACCACCGTAGGAGGCAAGAGAGGAGATTCCATTAGGAGACGAGGAGCCGATAGGTGAGGACACGCATTCAGAGCCGCCAGAGCATGATACACCAAGGTGGGAGAGGTCACGTAGCCCTTCCATTCATCATGAGAGGTAGCCTCGTACTGTCGTAGCTATTCATATAGTCTCGAGGGACCATTTAGGGATATGTGACCCCTTTCACATGTTGGAATACATCGCCAGGATTGAGATATAGGCAATGTGATCAAGGATCTCCTTCGCTTGCAAATGCCCACCTACACCAGCTCTATAGATGGCTTTGGGGCTTAGTCATGGCTTCTTAGCTTGGATAGTTGCTTTGGCTTACACTCTTACAAGAGAAATGTCAAGGAAAGGTTTGCCATACACCTCCTTTGAGACGCATCAGGCGTTTGGTGGAGGAATGAGGAGAAGAAGCTCTATCCGACTTGAGAGACAAAGTGGCATGGGAGATGTTCGAGGAGTGATTCGGGGGCTTGCTTATATGTCAGAGCATTTCATGCAAAAGAGGATTGATGAGTTTCATGACTTACAACAGGGATCTAGCATAGTAGCTCAGTATGAGAGTAGGTTCCTGGATCTTCTGTAGTATGTGGATTATCTGCAAGATGAGAAATTACAGGTTAATAGGTTTATTCGAGGCCTTAATGCAGATATAGGAGCAGTTAGGATGTTATCTCCTCCCACGCTTGAGAAGGCCGTTGAGAAGGCCTACTTAGTTGAGGAGAATAGGACCAAGGCATAGGAGCACCGAGATAGAAACAAGAGAAAGTTTCAGGAGAGGATATAGGCCTTCTAGAGTCAGAGGTCACGGGGTACAACACCACCCCCTAGAGGAGGATTTTGGCCTCCGCCAGCAGCCACAAGGGCTCCACCACACCCATAAGCAGATGCACACAACATCATGGACACCGGTGAGAGGGGCTAGGTAGACTCAAAGCTTTCAGAGAGGTGGCACTAGAGGAGGTTTTGGTGGAGCCAGGGATAGGAGGCAAGGTACTTAACAGAATAACTAGCTCACATGCAATAATCTGCTAGGGTTAGACCGGCGGATCAGTTCACACCAGTACAGGAGGGACCCCATCTCAGAGGGGTACATGAGGATGTTTCATTTTTGGATCTCTTGATCACTATGCACAAATGTGCCCGCACAAAACCCAATAACATGGATGCAAAGATAGGTGATAGATCCAAGAAGATGATGGGTGATGTAGGACGTGCTCATCATGTATATGCAGCGGTTGACAACCGCCAGGATGAGCATCAGGCCACAGTCATTGAGACGATAGGTACTATCAGGGGTATTTCTGTCTCAGTAATTTTTGATTTAGGTGCTTTAGATTATTTTATATCACCTTCTATAGTGGACCAGTGTGGGCTAGTGGTGGCTAGGTAACCAGATAGTTGGCAGGTTGAGTTGGCCTCTGGGGCCAAACTCACCATGGACTCATATGTGGAGAGTTGTATACTTGATTTAGGAGCCTTCTCCACTACACTTGACCTTCGAGTTATTCCTCTAGGATCCTATTAGGTAGTGTTGGGTATGGATTGGCTCAAGGCCCATCGAGCTAAGGTGGATTATAGAAATAAGGTCATTGAGTGTCAGGATGATCTTGGTAGTGCAGTTGTGATTTCAGGGATGAAGAGGCCTATCTCTTTGTGCATGATCTTGGCTAAGCAACTCAAGCAAAGCATGCATAAGGGATGTCATTTGTTTACTATCGGTGACGATCGAGAGAGCACTCCAGAGCACACACCCTTAGATGATCATGTAGTTTTGAGGGAGTATGCAGATGTGTTTCGAGGAGAGCTTCTAGGGTTACCACCCTGCAGAGAGAGGTGGATTTCACCATTGATCTAGTACCTAGATCTGCACCAGTTTCTAGGGCACCCTATTAGATGATGACTCCAGAGCTTCATGAGCTCAAGATTTAGTTAGAGGAGTTGTTAGATAAGGGTCTCATTCACCCTAGTGTATCACCTTGGGAGCTCTAGTCATATTTTTGAAAAATAAGGATGGTTCTCTTAGGCTTTGTGTTGACTTGCACAACTTAACAAAGTCACAATAAAGAATCGTTATCCGCTCCCTAGGATTGATGACTTGTTTGATCAGATGCGGGAGTGAGAGTATTCTCCAAAATCAATCTCAAGTTAGGGTACCATCAGTTGTACATATCAGATGCAGACATTCATAAGACAATGTTTCACACACGTTATGGGCATTATGAGTTATAATTGTTCGATTTGGTTTGACTAATGCCCTAGTTATCTTCATGAGCCTCATGAATGGAGTATTCAAGACATTTATAGATCCCTGTCTTAGTGTTCCTTGATGACATATTGATATATTCTCGTTTCGAGGAGGAACACGAGGAGCATTTGAGGTAGATACTTCAGGTTTTGAGAGAGAAGAAGTTGAATGGGAACTTGGAAAAATGTAGCTTCTTTCAGACAGAGATTCAGTACTTGGGTCATATCATATCAGGTGAGGGTATCTTGGTAGATCCCTCTAAGATATAGGCTATTATGGATCAAGCTAGCACCCACATCGATTCGAGGTGAGGAGTTTTATGGGTTTAGTAGGGTATTACCACAGTTTCGTGCATGAATTTTCTCGGATTTCTCACCCTATTACTTCTCTTCAGAGAAAAGGGAAGAAGTTTGATTGGTTAGAAAAGTGTGAGTAGGTATTTCAGGTTGCTTAAGGAAAGTTTAACCACGGTGCCCATATTAGTAGTTCCCGACTGACAGAGGATTTTTGGTTTGTATTGATGCATCGCTAGAGGGTTTGGGAGCAGCCTTATGTAGGAGCATCGGTTTATAGCCTTTGAGTCTCGTAAACTCAAGGACTATGAGCTCAACTACCCCACTCATGACTTGGAGCTTGCAGCAGCGATTGTTCATGCCCTTATGTGTTGGCGACACTTCCTTTTGGTAGACCTTTCATTTTGAGGACAGATCATTATAGCTTGCAGCATATCTTCTCACAGCTGAACCTCAACGCTCGGCAACGATGTTGGATGGAGTTCCTATGTGAGTATGACATGGAGGTGTAGTATATCAAAGGAAAGGAAAATGTTGTTGCAGATGCACTTAGTAGGTGATGACATGTGCTTGCTTCATTGACACTGCAGTCAGATTTGAGAGGTAGGATTCTTGAGCACCTTCCAAAGGACAGATTTTATGAGGGAGCTAGATAGATGTTGGAGTCACAGGGTTCATTAGAGGGTAGATATTCTAGGTGTGTTTTAGAGACAGATGGTTTACTTCAGTTCCATAGGTGCATCTATGTGCCTAAGTCAGGTGATCTGCGTAGCTTCATCCTCACAGAGGCTCATCGAGCTCCATATGCAACACATACAGGAGTGAAGAAAATGCATGCGATCTAGAGGGAGTTATATTATTGGTCGGGTCTTCGATGGGACATAGCAAATTTTGTTGCATGTTGCATTGAGTGTCAGAGGGTCAAGGTAGAGCATTCTTATCCCACAGAATCTTACATCCTCATGATATTCCCGAGTGGAAATGGGATGTGATCTCCATGGATTTCATAGTTGGACTCCCTATGTCTTCTTATCGTCATGATGCCATTATGGTCACCATGGATAAGTTGACCAAGGTTGTGCACTTCTCACCAACCAAGGTCACCTATAATGCACAGGCCATCACCAAAGTATTTATGGAGGACATTGTTAGGTTGCATGGGATTCCGAAGACCATCATCAATGATAGGGATACCATCTACACTTCAGTTTTTTGGACTTCCTTTCAGATTGCTCTGGGTACTCATATTAATTTCAGTTCAGCTTATCATCCAAAGACAGATGGATAGACAGAGAGAGTTAATCAAGTACTGGAGGACATGTTGAGGATGTATGTGATGGACCAACAGAAGAAATGGGAAGATTATTTACATTTAGTTGAGTTTTCCTACAACAACAACTATCATAGTTCCATTGGTATGGCTCCTTACCAGGCTCTATATGGATAACCTTGTAGGACACCTTTGAGTTGGGACAAACTAGATGAAAAAATTATTCTGGGACCAGCTTACCTACATGATTTAGAGCAGCAGGTTGTTCTGATTAGGTAGTGACTTGAGCAGCTAGAGCACACCGAGAAGGTGTATGCGACACACAAGAGGATTGATTGTCACTTCTCATTGGGTGACAAAATCTTCTTGAGAGTTCATCCGCATAAGAGTCCCATCTATTATGGAAAGGGTTCTAAGCTTTTGCCTCGTTTTGTGGGTCCTTTTGATATTTTAGAGGTCATCGGTCTAGTTGCCTACACCTAGCTTTACCACCACACCTTACACGGGCCCACGATGTATTTCATGTTTCTGTACTATGTAGATATGTACCAGATGTTTCTCATGTTTTGGATTGGTTAGCATTATAGGTAGAGGACAGAGGATAGTGGAGACTGGAGCTTATACGTATACTTTGGAGCACCGGAGGTTGGCCCTTCGGGTTGATACTTAGACTAGGTTAGAGTGTAGTGGGACCGATACAATGAGACAACAGCTACCTGGGAGGATGTGACACCTTTGAGGGCTAGATATCCCTATCTCTTTCAGTGACTTCTAGGAGGAAGTCTAATTTTAGTAGAGGGGATGTAGTGCCCACACTTTTATAGCTCAGTTACTTTTGTTCCTCTTACTATTAGACATGTTTTGATAGGGATTTGATATGTTTTGGACATTACATTAGGAGATTTGATCTGATTAGACATGTGTGGACATTTAGGCATATAGCACCAATTTAGCTTGATTACTATGTTGGTTGCTTTATCTTATGATGTCATGGATACTAATTGATATGATGTTGTTTTGGAACATAATTATATTGATGGATACTCAGTTTGTTGCATGTTGGGATTCTATGGATACATGTCATTTTATCATTATGACTAACTTATGGTGAATTATGTATAGTTGTGCACGTTGTCACACTTTTGATTCCAGAAAGATGATATGTTAGTCTAGAATTCATTGATATCTTATTTAGTAGTTGATTTATATTTTATCGGACATGTGTGTTTAATGTGTGCAATGAGTGTGTAGGTGACAGGTCACAGGAGAACGTGGGACTCAGGCCAGCTACGTAACTTTGCACAAGTAGCCCATGGGCTAAGTCCTAGCCATGTTTATTGCTTGAGGCCTTAGCATTAGAATTATTGTTTTGGGCACCATGGGTGACCCTCATTTGTAATGTAATATGTCTTGTAATTATTAATTTTTCTTAGGGTGTCTAGTTGTGTTGTAAACTTGTTTTGGGGAATTAATGACCCCACTTGCATTAAGTTTTGAATTAGATTAATGATGTACTTAATCTAGAGGGTTTAGGGTCACATGTGAACCCTTGGGTGGGCCCCACACTCTCTACCCTTGTGCCAAATTTTCCAAACCCGAAATTGGGTTATTTTGGGTATTTTTAGGGACCCCTTTTTAGTTTGGGAGTTCCCTTAACATAAAAATGAGCCCTTGGACCCTACCTAATAGGTAGGGGGGCTTATTTCCAAGGCTAGAGGGAGTTTTCCCTCCCTTTTTCCCTCCCCTTTGGTCACATCTATGTAATAGGTATAGATTAGTGTGCTTGTTAAAAGTTGCACAAAAAATCTTTTTTGTTATCATTTAGAGTAATTTGGGAGAAGAGGGGTAAAAGTCATTTTACCCTTTCTCTCATTTATCCTTGAAGGAGGAGAGGGGTGACACATGTCACCCCCTCATTTGTGAGGATTTTTTCTTGCTCCTCTTCAAATTCTCCTTCATGGGAAAAGAAGAGAACTTTTTTTGGGAGCTTTTGCTTGGATGCTTGTGGATTGGGAGCTAGAGTTTGCTTGAGTCAAGAAGTGGAAAATATTAAAGTTGGAAAGATTTTTGGAGAGCTTTCTTTGAGGTAGGTATCTTAAGCCTTATGGTATGTGTTGTATTCATGCTAGTTGGTAGATTTGTTTACTTGGAAATGTGGTTGTTGCATGTGGATTTTTATTTATTGTTACTTGTTTTGCTCCCTCCATCATATGGCATGATGGAATTTTGGAGTTGTGGTGGAAGAGGGGAATTTTTCCCTCTCAATCCTTATAGGTTTGATAGGCAAGCCTTGTAGGATTTAGTTACTCCCCTCAAATGGTTGAGGTGGGGAATGTGGATTATTTGGCATGAACCCCTCCCCATTCTTGGTAAGGAAATCCCTTTGGGGTTTGAAAATCCTTCCAAGAAGGATTGGTGAAAGGGTGGAGGAATAAGGAGGGCTTGAATGAAAATGGAGAAATAAGGAGGATATGGAGATCTTGCTTTTGTGCATTTATGTTGGTTATGACATTTGGAGAACTCTCTTTTCTCTTCCCCATTTTTGAGGTAGAACATGGTTTCTCCTCTTGTTCATCCTTGTAAAATTTGGAGTCTTGTCTTAGTCTTTGCCTTGTTTTTGTATGAATGCAATGTTGTTTGTCACCCTCATTCTTGTGCATAGTGGTGGATAGTTTTCCTCTTTCCCATGGGCTTGGGGGAGGCTAGCATGCATCCCAATCTTGGGAAAGACATGTAATGATGCCTATGGTTGGGTGGAAAAACAATATTCTTCTCCTTGCATGGATTCCTTGAAGGCATTTAAAGTTGGAAGTTTGGTGATAGTTGGAGTTTGTGACTTCTTGATCTCTCCTTGTAACTCTAAGGATATGGCTTTTTGGAAACTAGTATTTACTGAAAAATCCTTATTTTGTAATTTGTATTCTTGTAACCTTGAGTCATTATTGATTTAGCAACATCCTTAACATCTTATAAGAGGATTGTAACTCATTTAATGAGTAGTTATGTATTTTGTGTAAAACATATTAGACATTGAATTTGAGTCCATTGTAAATGAAACTTGTGGTAACTCTTCTTCTTGAAAAGAAAATATAATAAATATTGGAGATCTTGCTTGTGTGTGCAAATCTGAAAATCTTAAATTTGCCTTGCAATGGAAAGGAAATTTTGTTGTTTACATGAAGTTTGGTATTTAACATTAGAAGAAATTTATTTCTACCACTAAATGGTTTTAGAAATCTGAATTTTTGTGTTCAAAGGAAAGTGGATCTATTGTGAATATGGTCATTTTTTTTTATATTTGTCAAAGAATGATAAAATAAATTAAACTCATATTAAATTTTATGTTCTTGGGTTATTATTGCAAATAAGCTTTGTAGACTTATAGAATTAAAAAATATTTTTTTGATATAATAACTTTAGCCTTTATACTTTTATTTCATTTTATAAAATGAAGATTATCAATTTAAATTTTTGTATGATGAAATGAAAGTAGTTTTTATTTCTTTTATTTCTCTTCCATGAGCATTGGTTTAGGAACTCGAATGTATTAAGCACATCTCTTAAAATAAAATAATTTTTTTATTATACCAATTATTTTATTATATATATATAATGATAAATATATATTAAATAGATAATTGTTAAATATATATATATATATATATATATATATATAATAATAAATATTAATAAACAAGAAGTATATATATATATATATATTATATTATATAATATATTATAAAGTAATAAATTTAAAACAAAATAATAATAATAATAATAAACATTGTTTGAAAGTTACTAAAAAAATAATAAACAAACAAAAAAAACTTGTGTTTCAATGCTTTGCAGGAGGGCCAAACCGCTCCCCCACCCGTCCGCTGTACTGTGTTGTCCCCCTCTTTTGCACCTCTACCCCTGCCACATCCCCACGACCCCTCACTCATACCCTCGACCTCCCACTAACACCCTTGTCCCCGTCCCGCGCCTCCCCACCGTGCCATGCTCCCTTCCCAACCTTCCTCCACGCCGCCTATCCCCCGTCCCACACGTGCACCTTCCTCCACCCGTCCATGACCTACCACTCCATACACCGCCACCTGTTCCACACCAGACCTCCCCAAACCATGCGCAATCCTAATCCGCCCCACACAAACAAAAATAAAATTAAAAGATAATATATATATATATATTTATCCAAAACAAAAAAAAAATCCTTGGGAGGTATGGCTGCCCTCAAAAGGGAATACAAGGGAATTAACAATCCTCCATAACTCCTCAACTTGCAACAAGAAAACAAGAATGAAAAGAAACAAAATGAAAAGAAGAGATTAAAAAAGGAGATAAAGATATGCTAGGGCAAGTTTAGGGTAAAGTGAGATCTAGGGCTGAGATTGATTCAATCTAGGGCCCGAAGTTACCCTACACACTTTCTAGTCATGAAAATTTTATGGGAGTAGAAAAAAAATTAAAAAGGGGATGTGGGTAATTAAATAAAGAGGGGAAACTAATCAAGTTAAAAGGGTTATATAGACTTGGTAAACCTTGTGTTTTTATAAAAAAATATACTTAAATAAATAAAAAAATCAGATTGTGTTGGGCTAAGGTTTTTGCATCTTCGGAAAATTAATAATTATTATGAATTAAATATTAACTGAAAAGGGGTTAAACTGAGCATTAATCCTTATTGTCTACTTTAAAAAAAAAAAATTTATCCCAAATTTTTAAGTAATATTTGATTTGATTTGTTGTCTCGAGATGGGGCTTTACAGATCCATTCTAGAAGATAAATAATACCAATGTAGTTTTCATGAAATATGTGCTAGAATTAACCATAACAACATGGTTCTTTTAGTTCAAGGGTTGTAGCATCTTGTAGTCACTATTGAAAAATTCATTAGGTGGTGGGACCACAATCACATGGGTTTTATTCATATATTTTTTTGGTGGATTGTACATTTTTGATGAGAAATGTTAAATGGATAAATATGTATTATATGAGGGAAATTTGATTAACAATTTTTGGGATAAAATCTTCACAATTTCTAATCAAGACTATAAAGTTCTATAATTTTGATTAGGAGCAAGAATACACCTGAATCTTAGTTGTGGGTTGTGGTACATTCATTATATTCATTTAAAAAAATGTTTAAAATGTAGAATCTAAAATGAATCATTGGAAAATAATAATATATTAATTATTAAATGGAAACCAAAAATGTGCATCAATATTTCATTGTTTTATTGATAGAAAAACAGTCCATGGAATGGCTTATCTTGTCAAAGGGAGTACAAGATTGGGAATAATAAATGAATCACTTTAACAATACTTGAAATGATAACATTTTTTTAGTTCCAATTACTTCACGACAAGATTTTTCTATTTGTAAATGGTGTATACTTCACTTGTTGACCAATATTGGTGGAAATTTGTAAGAAATTTTTGAGAATAGTATTTAGGAAACTTGTGTAAGAGAAGTAGTACGTGTGAAAATAATTTCATTTAATACGATATGTAATATTACTAGTGATAGAAAGATAATTCAATTTTTATAAAAATTCAAATAGAGCTATGCTAATGTAAAAAGTAAATCAAAAAGGTATTTTCTTTGTAGGTGTAACTAAAGTAAGTTACTACTAGAATATTAAATTTCCACTTTGGAGAAATTTAATTTAATTTGTTATGGTTAAATGTTATATCCATTCAGAATTTCATCATTTGTTTTGATATTAAGAACTTGTGTCACTTTATGTGATAAGAGATCAAGTTACATAATCGACATAATGTATGAGTTTAAATATACTCTTATGCAAAATTTAAAATATAAAGGTTTAAACGAACTTTTTATTTTGATAAATTTATGAAATGTCCACAAAAACTATAATATACAAAAATATCCAAAATTTTTATGACACATTACAACTAAAGTTGAAATTTAAAATCGAAGAAGAAAATGTAAGTTTAACATATGAGTAAAATATAGCTACATCACCTAGAAATCGACAAAGACTCAAGCCAAGAGTCAATATTGTAAATTTTAATTTCATAAAATTCTATGAATAAAAATGTATTTGATTTAAAAATAGAAGGAACTATGAGGCACTTCTTAGTACCTACAATAACAGTTTGGTGATCAATTGCAAGATATATTGAGGGTTGTTTCTTATGAAGTATTGGATATCTTGAAGGATGATAATTTCAAATAAATTGATAAAAAGGAGATTGAGAATCTTATAAATTATCTATCATCTTAGTAGTTTTTTCATATTTTTTCTATTAGAAATATTATTACCAAATACCATGATGCTTGATGTACAAGTTAAACTACAGGGACAACTATTGGGAAGCCCTTTTTTTATGATATTACAACTTTTGTTGAGTTTGCAGAGGAAGAGGATGATGCTAGTAATTTAGATCAACTACAAGAAGATAGTGATGTTGAGGATGATAATGATGGGAAAGATACTAATAAATTATAAGATATGAAAATATGTGATATTGATGAAAATGGCATGAAAGAATAACATGAAAGATGTTGTATGTGGATAGAATTTCATTCTAGTAAAGAGGGATAATGATGGAAAATAAGAGATGTTAGGTACCTTTAGGATCATTTAGAATAAGGAATGGTTATGAGGAAGTTCATGTCCCTAAATTGAAGGGAAAACCCCTTGAAGAAGAGGAAGAACTTTTCAAAATATCAAACATGCCATATTTCTCGAATAATTGATTCATTCCCCTAAATATAGGTTCTTCCCTAATCTAGAGTATAAAGACCTAAAATATGCTTATGCGCTTTAATTCTAAGTGGTACTAATCATCCTCTATTTCACCATTTCCATTATAATTAGTGTTTTCCACTAATTAACTAATGTTTCCCTCCATTTTTGTCAATTAACAACACTTCGTTAATTAACTAGCTTCTATCACATTCTAGATGCCAATTAACGACACTTTGTTAGTTATAATCCTCTTCGAATCAATTAACTAGCTAATAATAGCTAATTAAGTCTTTTTAACATGCATTTAATCAATAAACTCTCTTATTGGATAAATCCCAATTTCAAATTCTTCCAATATTATCAAATTCCTCTTCAATCACCTCTAAATAGCCTAAAAAGCTTATTCTAGCCTATTAATTAATCCTAATTGATTAATTAAAGCACCCCCAACTCCCATGAGTTGCTAACTCACTAGTTAAATAATCTAATCATGGTTAATTGGCTTATAGTTACTTTATCAATTTTCCCACATTCATTGTGATTCAAGATTTCTCCAAATAGAAAGCTATAAAAAGACCAAGCTCCTAACTTCACACCTTACACCATACTTTGAATAGTATTTGATATAAGACATATGATTTAATTGCCTTCTCCATTGATTTGGAATATCTTGATCATATCTTGCATCCATACTTTATGTTTGATTAGTAAAGGAAGATCTAAACATGGCCTTGTAGCCATTTTGGAGAGATCCTTTCATCATCTTGAAGCAACAACACAAATTTGATTGCTTGTGATCTTCATAGGTTCACATTTTAAAGGCAATCATACATACTAAGTAGGAATGTTTGTAATTAGATGAGTAATTTCATGTTTAATTCATTTTAGCATTCCAATAAGCTATGATCATGATGGTTCTATGGTAGATTTTAGCTTAGCTATTTAGACTACTAGGTGTTAGTCTATTTCAATTAGCTTTGCAAAGTTTATATGAACAAATTTGGCACACCCGGTACCCAACCGACTAGAACGCCTTTATGAGACTAGCATTCAAAATATATTCACCGACCCTAGTGAGATACTTTGCTAAACATAATTTAGTGCTCATTGTATTGAAGGGGGTAAAGTAAATATGAGATACTCCTTGATTTAGTCGGTCTGCAAAAATTTCGTAGCAAAATGCACTCGCAGAGATAGTTTGTAACACCTAGAGATTGAAACAATAGGAAGCTTGTGGATTGGATCCAACTATAGTTTATCTATCGCATTATACATAGCTCTCATGAAGTAAAATATTTTTCCGAGTCATAACCTTTTTATTTTAGCAAGGGAGAGTCCATTGAAGCTGGAGCCTAGTGTTATTCATCACAAAATTTATAAAGTGTTACTTTTTCCTAGTTTTCACTTGTCTTAAGACAAGGAGAAAATCTGCCAAAGCTATGCCAAGTATTTTTCATCACCACTTGGTCTACTCATTTATTTATTGTTTCCCATTTGGGACAAAAGAAAACATACATACGTAGTGATATCAATTGATTGTGTCCACCACTTTTTCACCCGTTTACATTCATCATTGCTTGAGACTGGATGATAAAATTAGAAAGTGTGTTGGTACCACTTTTTATCTTAGAATCCATCATCTCGATACTCATGATGAGAATTCATTATAGTTAGGTTATCTCATCATTGAATTCCTTTGAGTTTTTATGCTGCCTTTATTCTAGCCAAACAATTCTGATACTTATGTTATGTTTCCTTTGTGAAACTTGATCTAAGTCTCTAAATTATATTGTTACATTTCTCACATAAATAAAACCTTCTTTCTATACTTATATTTGGTTTTAAATCATAACATTTCCTTGAGTTTTGAAAAGCGTCGTTACTCTATTCGCATTGTGGTGACATCATTTTGATACTAAAATCTTGCTTTTTCCATAAAGCTTGATTAACATGTCCAAATAGTGTTGTTGCGCTACTCACATTTGTAGTCTCTATTTTTAAGACTTGGAATTTGTTTGTGTTTAAAAATAGTTTTAGTGTACCTTGTTAGGAGATTACGTGAACACATTTTTAGTATTTAGGTCTTGTTTATTTTAAACTTGACCTAAGTAGTGATATTGTGTTGTCATTATTTACACTAAAAATATACTTAAGAAACGTAGGGAGAAACTATTTTATGATTAGATCATATTCTTGTACTTGATTGTTGTGTATTTGAATCTTGTTCTGCACATAATTTTAGTCGGTCAGCCAATTCTTTATTCATTGGTGTCCTTAGTGCATATTGCCTTTGGACTTGTTACCATTATTTATTTGACATTCTTTGTGATGAATTTAACATTGTTACCTGCTCGGTTTTACCTCAGGTCCATTTTAATAAACCTTAGAATTTTTTTTCTCATTATTCCTCCCATGATAAGGGGCATAAAAAATGGGGTCAAATCCCTTTACAGATGACAAGTTAAATCCACTTTTAGAAGACAATGTTATGGTCGATCATAGTGGTGGTGAGGAGAATTCTCCTCGGGTGGAATTTGAGTTTAGTCCTGCCCAAATTGACAATTTTTTGTTCCAAAACAGAAATGAGGTTCTTATGCACGTCGTAGAGTTAGGGTCCAAGTTACCATCTATGGTTGATCCCTCACTCCTTTTTGGCATGGTTCAAGGAGAAGAATAAAGGGAGCATCCTCCATGTAGCGTTGATGAAATATTAAACCTAGGACGTGCTTCTACTTCTGGCCCAAGGAATGAGGAAGAAGGACCTTCTCAAAATGATGGTGGATATCGCATCCCCATTGTCAAAATACATTGTGAGGATCACGAAGAACATGTCAATCATTAACAACATCCCTTATATGAAACTCATAAAGAGATTCCGGCTCAAGAGTTGACTTTTAGAAGAAAAAATTCAAGCCATTTCTCATCAATTGGAAAGTATGGCTTCACACATTAGTAAGGAATCCATGAAGGATCCTAGACATGAAAATCCTAAAGATTCATATTCAAAGTTTTGGCCAAGAATCCTAGAAAATAAAAACCAAAAATGTCGTATTATGAATCTTTTACCAAAACTCCTAAAAATAGAAAAACAAAATGGGTTATGAAGAGTTGTATATGGATGACAAAGACAAAAATAACTAGGCTTAATAACTTGTATAGGCCTAACCCATTGACACAAGACCAAATCTTCAATCAATGAAGAACACCCTTATTTCCTTACAAGAAGGTAAGTTAGGACCTAATAATAAATATCAATTTGAAGAGTTATGTCCATATCCTTTCGATAGGGCTATGTTACAAGTTCCTTTCCCTAGACACTTTGATTGTCCAAAATTCGAAAAATACAAGGGTAGGGGTGATCCAAGGGATCATGTCAAATACTTATTCATGGCTTGTCAAGAGTGTCGCATTCAAAGTGACAACTATCTTATATGCCTTTTCCCATGGAGTTTAGGGGGTCAAGTGCTTAAGTGGTTCTTGCATATACCAAAAGGATCTATCTCTACATGGCCATAATTGGTGGAAATATTTGTATGCCACTTCTCCTTCAACATGGAGAATGACGTTACTATGATTGACTTGTGTAACACAAAACAACACAATAATGAGAAATTTGTTGGTTTCTTACAAATATGGCGAGGGTTAGCTAGTCACTTCCCTTGCTCCATACCAAAGAAACAGTTAGTCAACATATTCATACCTAACTTACACCCTGAGATCACTTTCCACTTGTAAATGCATTATGGTAATACATTCGAGGAGGTTATAGAACAATGTAGCAATATATATATTTTTTTGAAAAAAGGGACTTCTAAAACCTTATCGCGAGACAATTGTGATTCAAAACCTAATCAGAATCAAAATCCCAACGAAAAAAACAAAAATTCATTCCAAACAAGAACAAAAATGTCATAGGTGACAAAATTATAGATTCTAAATAGGTGCAGGTGGTTCAAAATCATTCTCCCTTGAAACTAGCTAAGGGACCTTCGACCCCGAGTACAAATGTCATACATTTACTCCTCTATCGATTCTATATCATTGATACTTAAATAATTAGAGGTGGTTAACATGGTCAAGTACCCAAAAGTAACCCCTTATCCTCGATGATGTACCTAAACCATCTTGGTTTAGAGAAAATGATTATTGCAGCTTTCATTGTGTTAAGGGCCACAAAACTGATAAGTGCCTAAAATTGAAGCACTATATCTAGGACCTAATTAAAAGTGGTGACGTGGAAATGGATTCATCGTGCACTAACAAACATGCTAATGCTGACATGGGAATTTATAAAGAACCTTTCCCTAAACATAACAAAGGAAAGGAAAATCCGGATCAAGGACAGACGTCCCAAAATAAAGGTATTGGCTATGTCTATAAAGATACAAACTATGTGGCCAAAAGAAAAATTATTATGATGTTGTAATTGGTTGTGTAAACCCATTCATTGAGCATATCAACACAATAAAGGTCAAAGAAAAGGAGTGTGCCATGGTAACGCGATGTGCTCACCTTGTTATTTCAAAACCTCCTTCGTCTACCCCTCAGGATAGTCACTATGATGTCTTGGAGCAACTTGAGAAGACTACCATTAATATCTGGATCTCGATCTTCTTAAGATATCTAATATACACAAGGACATCCTTTGTAAGATATTACAAGGGTCAGGAGTATCATTTGATAGAGACCCTACCCACTTCTAATAAATGGTTGTACAAATTGCTCTAATGGAGAATATAGCTTTTAGTCAAGAAGAAATTCCTGTAGAATATCCTTCACACAATTTTCCCTTACACATTGAGGTTATTGTCAATCATAAGAAAATTAAATGGGTGCTTGTGGATGGCAGATCAGGCCTAAACAGTTGTACCTTGAAACTAATTCAACAATTGTGTCATACTGAAATAGATATGGAAACAAAGGTCATCACTAACAAGGCGTATGATAATGAAGAGTGAAATTTTGCCAACATGACAACTTTCTCACTAGGAGTAGGGCCTACTACTCATGATACAAAGTTCCATGTTCTAGACTTGGAGCTTCCTTATAACATACTTCTTGGCCACCCATGGATTCATGTCGTACCTTCTACGTATCACCAATGTCTGAAGCTATACCATGAAGGGAAAATTATAACTATTCTGGGGGATTCTCAACCTTTTTCTCATTGTAGAGCATTATTAGGTTACTTCCCTAATTTTGTTGATTTCCCTTCCATAGAGATGGTTGTTCTAACTCAATCTAAGGCTCTCACCTCATGGGTTGATCCAGATGCCTTGACCCCTAATGACAATAGTGCTTCAACGTCAGTTACTCCCTTTTCTACATGGGAGATGAAGACCCTTTCAATCACTTACGGGGACTATGATCTCCAATAGGACCTTCTATTTTTAAACCTTCCCCTATCACCAAAAACATGAGGTTGGCCTTGTCACAACTATTAATGTCCTAGGGAGAATTTCCCCTTTAATGATTTCACTCCTAGTGGCTTGTTGGCCGATGAAAACTACTATGTAACTCTATGATATCACCTCCCACGAATGAGATGACATTATGCTACTAAGCTCCTAAATATGCAATTCCAAACAAAATGATGTATGCCATGGGATACCAAGGGTATGGATGTGGTACACATGAACAAGGAGTGTGGGAACCTCATCCAAAACCCATATAAAAACGTGCAAGAATGGTATTTTTCATCAACCATATGGATCTATTCAACTAGTGTGCGATGCCACTTCCTATGAACATGAAGATAGTGAGTCAGGTTACGAAAGAGAAACAAATTCATGGTGTAGTATTTATGAAGACCTTTCCTCCACCAATCTATTTTCTGATACAACTATATTGACCATATCCCCTACCTTACCTATCCTCGTTCCTAAATTAAACCTCATTTATCCTTCCTTGGTGAATTGGGACCAACAACAACATGTACCGATTGACTTATTTTCCAATGATGAGGCTATTTGTGAGTTTATGGGTATTCAAGACAACATCCCAACAAGTGATCATAAGAAAGGCTTCTTCATTAACCTTGACACATGTGCGTATTTCGAGGAGGAGGCTGAGTTCTTTGGTCATCAAAATAAAGTAAAAGAAAGGGAAAAAGTTCCACAGAAGCCTTACAAAAATAATAAGTCCAAGTATTACAGTGAAAACCTTTTTGAGGAATTGGTAGAAAAACAAAAGGAAAAATTAAAGGACAAAGAAATTGACTTATCTAAGGGTGAAAATCTCATTGAGACACCTGGAAGAAGATCTCAATCTACCCCCGATCCTACGCACATGGAAGAAGAATATAATCTTCTTGTGGAGGAGAGTATTGAGGTCAACATCGAATAGAGGAATTACCTAGGATGGTTAAGTTGGGAGCTTTTCTCTCACCTAAAGAACAAAATACATTTGTCTTTGTAATATTCCCATTTTAAGACTTTAGAAACAAGGATTTTTTTTAAAAAAAATCATACATAATGTTCTCTATTCTAAATTAAAATAATTTAGAACACACATTCTAATGCCAATCCATCAAATAACAGAACACCATATGCACTTTAAATGACTTGGTGAAACACTGATCTCTCATTTCATGACTCAGTATTAAACTGATCCATCATGTTTACTCATTAGTGTGTATACTATGTATACTTGGTTTATTTTACCTTTTTAAGGGCACCCAAGTGTTCTATATTAGAGGCCTTTCTACATATATGTTACCGATATTCATCTAAAATCCTACATCTTAGACTAGGTGACATAGGACAATGTAACCAACAACTTGCGATACTTTGGCCAAATATTTTAAACATGTTTATCATGTTTACATTCCTAGATGAAATACTTGTCAAATGGAATATGTTAAGTTAAAAAAACTATGTGGGGTGTTAATGCATATCAACTAAATCATAATATCCTCGTAATGACTCCTGTCATTACGAAGGTAATACTGGTGTAGTTGATGTGTACCAACATCCAACTGAGTTTCCTCAATTTGACTAACATACCTTATATTATAGATTATTTACCCATTTAATCATTTTCTTAAAGATTAATTACAATGACGCTTAAAGATGCAAATAGCATCATTAAACCTACAAGTTACAAGTTGAAATTACACATGAGGTAGGTATGCGAGATAAAATATTCTACTTAACCATTTATTACATGCTTAAGTTTGTCTTTAAACAAAACAACTTGTATCATATATTGACATGATTTTTCTTAATGTTATGAAGGTATTTTCATTAGATATTTTCTTATTTCAGCCTTGAATTAAACAAGTTCATTGTAAACCTTTATTTTAGACTTCATGAAGATGAAGTCTATATCCCATTTAATTCCTTTTTTAAGAATTTCCGAATTTGATTAAATAAATCTGCCTAAGAAGAACACATTAAACCATTCTCTTATCATAATCATAATGCTTTAACAAGTTCTTCCATTGATTCTCTATGATTGATTTCAAGGAAAATTTCCTTTTGCCTACATCAAGGACTAATGTCCAATTATGAAAACAAATTACATATGTTTTAAATAATTCAATATTTCACACACACACACACACACACACACACACACACACACACACACACACACACACACACACACACACACACACACACACACACACATCAATATAATTCAATCATAGTTCTTTTATATTGTTTTAGGGATCTATTTAAGAATGTCAACTTATTAGTTGCATCTCTTTTATGTGAAGATAAATCAACTAATATTACATATCCTTGACCAAATCCCATAACACTTAAGTATAAAGTTCCCTCCTACATTTAGGATATTACTCAATAATACATTCCAATTTATGCCAAAGAAGGTAATACAATCAAGTAATATCAAACAATCAACAAATCATTTATTCATCAAAAGGAGGGATCCATTCATTGTTTACAGTAGTATTTTAGAGATGACAAAGTGTCATAACAAAATATAAAACTAGCTTTATTATATATTTCTTTTCTAACAAATTACATGTCAATTAATGGCACCACATAATCCTCATACTAAAGATATGATTTATTTTAGTAAAAAAATGTAATTTTCTATTTTTCTTTCTCTTTTCATCCTTTATGAAATCCATCTGTAAAATTGTTATTGCAGAGTCAATTCATTTGAACTAAGCATGATAAACACTATAGCATTAAAACATTGTGTTTTTATCTAATTGTTTCATAAAAAGAACCATGTTGTTTATGAAATAGTTCCAAAACACAACAATAAAAATAGAGAGACTTTTCCCTAAAAGATTACAACCAAGAAGGAGAGAGAGATGATTAAAGATTCAATAAGTAATGTATAAGAATTGACTATTTAAATCTTCATAGTTACTCCTAACTCCACATTCTTATGAACTTATCATAGCATACTAGAAATCAAACAATAGTAGTAAAGAAGGAAGAATTCTATATTCCAAATCTAAATCTTACCTTCTACTCAAGTTCCAAATTAAGTTCTTAACTCAACCAATTCTAACTTTTTAAGAAGGATAAGTACAAGATGTGCAAAACTACCTTTAAAAATAAGTACAATATTTTGATATTCAAGTTAACACTTTAACAAAACTAAAAAGGTCAACCAAAAATCTAAAAACATTCCATCCAACAGTCATGCCTATACTCAATCTCAACACAAATTCAAACTTTAGTTGATAAAGGATAAGACTCTACATTCTAGGTAAGGAAGGTTTATCCTACTAAGGATCAAATAAGTTCAAAAACTCATTGCAAGGATTCCTGTAAACCTGAACTTACTTCAGAGATGGTTCCAATGTGATCAATGAAAAATAGTTAATCCAGATTACTAGAAACATCTTTAACATAAAGGTTTCATAAAGGTTTTCAAACCAACTCAAACAAACTTAATATTACAACTTCAGATACACAAGAAATCCCTTACATTCTATTATTTGAATAATATTTCAATGAATTTCAAATCATACCATTCATTTGATCCTTTAACAAAGATCATATTCTTACCGACTGATGGATATCATCATATAGAAGGATCCAAAATGGATGAAACAACAGACAATAGATGCACAAAGCACTATTCATCCCAAGGTAGTCACACTCTGGATTTTACAAAGATTCAAGATGAAAGATAACATGATACCTCAAAGTTAGAATAGTATAAACTATAATAAGGGTGCATGTTGATAAAACACTCATCTAGTTCCATTTACCAAAAATCAAAAGTTGGAACAATGTTACGAAAATCACAAGATGTTCAATACTTCCCTTTGAAGGAAAATATGTGGCTAATCCAACTCACACACTCAACACAAGTTCTTCATCTCAATCAAAATAAAGCTCAAAATAATCGAATAATGTTTCCTCTTTCTCTGAGTGACCTAGAATGGTTTTGACTTCAAAAAGACCTAGTTACAACCATACATAGAAACACATAATAGTCTAGGTTTGGAACTGACTGACAAATATGTTTCTACAATCATTCAACAAGAAGAAAAGATAAATCCTAGAAAAATTTAGTCTCGGTTCAAGACTGATTGATGAAGGAATACAATTCATCCAAGAAAGAAGGTAGAGAGAACATGTTGGTGACTTCCTTTCTACAAAACCCATATCTACAATCAACAATAAATAAATATGCCTTCCACAGTTTTCACCAGATCAATTTAAGGAATCCACAAGCTCGAAATGGGTTTTTATAATTATGATATATACCCAACATAACAGAGCTAAAAACTTTCTCAGTCATTCTTTCCTATTTGACTACCATTGAGGAAAGGTTCTACAAAAGAATAAAATATTCCAACATTTTCCCTTTGGGAAAACAACCAAATTATATCTCAAAACTAATAAACTGTGTATTCCTAAAGAAATACAAACATGACTCAAATCAAACACAACAATGGGTCGTCAAATCCATTATAAAAATCGATCAAACAAAAGCACCAGAATATCTAAGAAGTAGACATAGGTATTAATACCATATGAATTTTCCTACAAGTTAGTCTTCCAAACAATGACAATAAGGAGAAAATTTGAAGAAAGAATCTTTAGAATCTACCAAAATCAAGATACTTGTAATGCATAAAAAATCTGCAGTCTAGATAATCACTTAACATAGAATAACCCACATCATTACAACATCAAGAAGGTTAGAGTATAAGAAAGTTATCACCAAAGTAAAAAATGACACTTCCAGACTTCATTTTCCATCCATCACATAAAAATCATTATGTATTAAAAGAAGCAAAATAAAAACATCATTGAAGCAAAGAATAAGAAAACACTGAATAAAAACTAGAAGGTTTACACAAAGATTAGAGTTGTTTTTATGTAACATTTAAATAAAAGAAAAATACTTAATGGATTGGTCCTATCATGCATGATAGAGATCGTGCCTTCACTTCTTCATGTAAATCTTCCAGTGAGCTTTTACAACTAATCCTTTCCACAAAAATGCTAAAAATATCCTTAGAACCTTCTTCTCCTTCCTCTTATAGCTTCACAGTGATACTTTCATCACTATCACCACCATGAAAGAAAAAAAAAACATGCAAGGATTTGAACCGAGGGTTCGAAGAGAAAACCACATGCAGAGCTTAAGCTCATGAAATCCAAATGAGCAATGTGAAAATAAAAACCTTCTTCCTAGGTGGTTTCTTCACCATTACCAAAAACATTAAATTTCAAATAGGACTGAAAGTCCTTCCACTTCTCCCGCCACTACCAACTTGTGTTTGGCTATAACTAAATTTAAACTTCCATGCAACTATCACTTTGGTAGAGGTGCCAACTAGACCTCTTATCTTCTTTTCATGCATTCTCCAATTTTGGCCAAAACAGTTTTTAATGCCCACAAATGCCTCATAAATACCTTGAGGATGGTGCCACTGAATTTCCCTTGCATTTCATCCATTTCACCCCTTAGGTTATCCCACGACTAGGTTAGATTCATAACATTAGTTTAGGGACTAACTTAGGTCCTTAGGTTAAAGTCTAAGGTTTAGTCTTAGGATTTCCCTTAATTATTAACATTACACATTAATAAAAGAACTTAGGATAGATTACAACTTAGGAACATAGATTAATTAGGTCCCTTTAGCAATAGCTAGGAATTACATCATAAACTTACCAAAGAAGAATCGAATGTCATCCAGGATCACATATGAAGCGAAGTAAGCAACAAAGATCACCCGAGACTCCATGATAGTCAGAGTTCAAAGATCTCATGATCTGTCCAACTTGATCAAGATGAACATAATGCCATAAAATTAAAAGCATGCCTTGGATCATTGAAATTGATCCAAGGTATAGCTATCCAGTAAGAGAGGTTATGAAGATTGAAGAAAAAGTTTGAGTGCACAAAACTATGAACTAGTTTAAACTGAATCAATTTCTAATTTCCACATGCAATGCATTATTCAACATAAGAAGAAATGAATTAATTAATTTTTAATTCAACATAAACATGGCATAATGGTATCTATTCTAGAATATAACATATTATTTACAAATAACATGATTCTTTACTCACAAGAGTACACCGTCTTTAGACACGATTCACATATCAACATTTGTAACTTCCAATACAAAATTCGTCATAGATATCAAACATGATAGAGGTGTTATAATATTTCTTTTGCATGAATTCTTAGACATATTTTCTTGGTCCTATGCGGACATGCTAGGACTTGATCAAAGGCCATTAAATAAAAGCTTAGGAAAATGTATCCTCATGTTTCCTTGTTGGTTAAAGAGGAGATATAAAGATCAATTTCAGTAGGATTCATTTGGCCTATTGATTACTTTGAGTGTATTTAAAATGTTGTACCTGTATAGAAAAATCCTGTAGGTATTAGAATTTTTACAGATTTTAGAGACATAAACAAAGCTTGTCCTAAGGATGAATTTCGTCTCCCCAATATTGACATTATTTCCGATTCCACGGTTGGTTATGAAATGCTATCACTCATGGATGGATTTTTAGGTTATAATCAAATTAATATTATAGAGGAGGATTAACATAAGACAACTTTCACAACCCCTTGGGGACATTCAGTTACCAAGTCATGCCCTTTGGCCTCAAGAATGGAAGAGAAATGTATCATTGGGCTATGACTACTATCTTTTATGATATGATGAGAGACATAATGGAAGATTATGTAGATGACATCTTGGGAAACTCCAAAATGAGAGAAGACCATCCAACTATTCTATGGAACATATTTTCGCATCTAAGGGAATAAAAGGTCCATGTAAATCCAAAGAAATGTGTCTTTAGTGTGTTATCAGGGAAATTACTAGGTTTTATTGTATCACAAAGGGGAATTGAAGTACACCTAGCTAAGGTCTTAGCTATCACAAATATTCCTCTTCTTATAAACATCAAACAACTATGCAACTTATAAGGGAAAATTCAAGCAATTAGGAGATTCATTTCCAATCTCGCAGATAAATTTCATTCATTTACACATATTCTCAAGAAATATGTCAACTTTATATGGGGTATAGAACAACATCAAGCATGCATTTCTTAAAGAGTATCTATCAAAACCCCATGTTCTAATGCCTCCTACTGCAAGTGAATGACTCCTACTATATATTTATACTACACAATTTGCAATTGGAGCACTCTTGGCCCAATATGACAAGGAACAAAAGGAAAAATTTGTATATTATCTAATCCAGTCATTGATTTCCTATGATCTTAATTAGGATTATTTGGCCATAGTGTTTTCCTTTCAAAAACCGTGTCATTATTTTCTAAACAACAAAGTCAAGCTTATATCAAAGGTGGACCCATTGAATTATATATTATCAAGACCAACACTTACATGAAGGATGGACAATGGATCATCTTACTCAGTGAATTTGATATAGAATATGTCCATCAGAAATCAATCAAGGGAAAATACTTTGGTAGATAAATTAGTTGAATCCATTTTACTCGATACAAAACCGTTGAGTTTGGAACTTCCAGAAACTTCACTGATGTATATCGAGGAATCCATAACATGGAAAATGTCTTTTTATGGATCCTTCACATTCCATGGTTCAGGAGCAGGAGTTGTTCTTATAACTCCTTTAGGAACTTGATCCCACAAGCTTTCAAAATAGGATTCCCATGCATAAATAACATAGTAGAATATGAAGCTCTCATTACAGGGCTGAAGATAGCTATATGCTAGGACATTAGGAAGCTCAATGTGACTAGAGATTCTATGCTGATTATCAAACAAGTTACAAATGAGTATAAAGTTAAGGATGAAAAACTCATTCCTTACTAAAAAAATGGTTGATACATTAAAATATTTATTTGTGTAGATCACCTTTGGAAAAATTTGTAGAGGCTAGAATAAATCTACAAATGATATGGATATGATGGGTTCCTTATTATGCATCCCACCTAAATAGAATGATATACCCTTATTTGTGGGTCACTATTGCCGCTGTGTATGGCATGCCGAGTCTTATCTGATATGTGAATTTTTGGTCCCCATTCACCATGGTACCTTGATATTTTCAATTACCTTCATGATGGAACCTTCCCTTCAGACATTTCCCATTCTGATAAAAGAAACCTTATCCAATGTATAGCCCGCTACACCTTACTTTGGGCACTCTCTATTGTAGAGGGTATAACAAGAATCATTGCGTAGTTTTAATATCGACGAATCCATCTTAGAAATTAAGGAGGTTCATGAAGGTATCTATGGGGCCCATACAAATGGGATAGTCCTGGCCAAGAAGATACTAAGAGTAGGCTATTATTATCCTACCATGGAAAATTATTGTTGCAAGTATGTAAAGAAGTGTTTGTTGTGTCGAATTACGATAATTTTATTCATGCGCCAACACAATCCTTGTAACCTATTACAACACCATGGCATTTTTCAAAGTGGGGATCGATCTCATTAGAAAGCTTACCCCAACATCCTCTAATGGCCACATGTTCATTATCACTCATCACTTTGAGTACTTTATAAAGTGGGTAGAGGCTTTTCCTCTCACCTATATCACAGTGCATAGATATCCAAGTTTATAATGAACCATATCATTTTCCACTATGGAATCCCTTCTTCCCTTGTCACAGATAATGAAAAATCCTTCAAAAATAAAACCATGAAGGCGTTATGTAAATACTTTCAAATAAGTCTCAAGTAATCAACACCCTATTACCCTCAAGGTAATGGACAAAGCTAAGGCAAAAATAAAACCCTTATCTATATCATGGAGAATATGGTGAAAAAAACTAGCCACAAATGACATCTATAAATTCACCCAGCCCTTTAGGCATACAGAACATCCATCTGCACCCCTACTAGTGCAACTCCATATTCCCTAGTATTCAAAGACTTTGAATCCATTTTACCTCTTGAGATTGAGCTCCCCTCTTTGCGTATAGAATTGAGAGAGTACTTAGATAAAGAGGAGGATTACAGAGTGGCTTGACTAGCAGATCTGGAGATATTAGATGAGAAGATACTTCATGCCCTTGATCACCTCAAAGTGTATTAGAATTGAGTGCATAGAAGTTATAACAAAAGAATACTACCTCGCCAATTTGAGGTAGGAGACCTTTTGATGAAGGAAAATCAGTTCAACACCACCAAGGACCGTGAGAAGAAAGGAAAGTTCGAGCCAAACTGGTTAGGGCCATATGTTGTGGTCACTAAATATGGTTCAAGTGCATATAAGCTTGCTCACTTAGATGGTGATGAAATAAAGGAACCCATGAATGCCATGCATCTCAAGCAGTTTTATGATTGAGTATAGGGTTCTGAGAAAATTAGAAAATTAAAAAAAAAAGTATAAAAACAGAAAAGAAAAGATAAAACCATGCAATTGTGAAAAATAGTTTCCAACAACATTGGAGTGTCCATTGTTCACAAACATCTAAAAATCTAGGATTATGATGGCTTTATCCTAAGATAGCCCTTTCATATGTCTGAGATACTTTTGAGCTTATACCTCATGGCCTTGATCTAACTGATACAAATTTTGTTTGTAAATAGTTTTCTTTGTATATTCCCATCTCACGTAGGGGGAAAATTTGTATCTTCACTTCTTGAACATAAGCCTAACATTCTACCCTT
The DNA here is from genome assembly GCA_018340775.1 of Taxus wallichiana var. yunnanensis. Classification (NCBI taxonomy): domain Eukaryota; kingdom Viridiplantae; phylum Streptophyta; class Pinopsida; order Cupressales; family Taxaceae; genus Taxus; species Taxus wallichiana. The sequence continues at coordinate 11,026,048 of CM031239.1, forward strand.
ATACATCCCATCTACCATTGCAGGCATCCACACTTCTTTTTTTCTTACACATAGCTTCAAAAATATTTTTGAAAAAATAAAAACATGCATATAACTTTTTAAAATCCCAAAACATTCAAATATGTTAGTCAAAAACTCAAAAAATAAAAAAATTCGTAGAAAACTCAAAAACAATATAACATTGTCTCGAGATAATACCAAAAACAGCGTAAAAAAGTTTCAAAATCTGTCCCACAAAAACAAAGTAGTAGTTTGCTTACTTTAGTTGTTTGATTATACATAGTTTTGATTGCATTACTTCTTCGTGTTGTGTGTTGTAAATTGGATTCATTTGCTTCTTTAGATTGAGTGTTACTTTAATCTGTTGTGAATTGCATTGAGTTCATTTTATCTTGCATACTTGTACATAGTTGTGTTGCTTAGATTAGATTTGATTAACTTGTGCTTGTTGTTTTCTTGTACATTTTGTTATCATCTCATCATAATATCATATATCATCACATATATACATCATATATCAATAAATGCTAAGCTACATCATCATGAAACTGAAAATTAAAAATGTATGCTAAGCTAACATCATATGATATCACTAAGAGGGGAAAAAGGGGTCACATTCTATCCCCCCTCAAACATAGAACATAATAAAAATGTGTATTAAACATGCTATCTCATAACACAAGATGAGATAAGTAAAAATGTCTATCATCGTCATAATACAAATGTCCATGTACAAAATAATATGTGTCAAAACATCTTAGATACAATAAGCCATCATGGGAATGGATAAAAACGGTGCCTTCATCATGAGGAATAATAAAAAACAATACATAAGTACATCAATATAAAAATGTGCCTTCATATCAAGGTGTACATAAAAAATATACATCTAGTACAATAGTGAGTCAACCACGACTCTTGCCTTCCCCTGGACTGCCTGTCCTAGTGCCAAGTGGAGGCATCTGTTGAGATGCTCCTGATAGTAGTGCTACACTTTATTGCCTTGATCCTCCATGATCAAATTATGGTTGCTGTACTAATCTAATAGATTGTGATGGCCTTTGTGATATGGATTTGGACCTTCTACCTCACCGTAGTCGCAAAATCATGCACTTTGGACATTTATCTATCCTTGCCTCATACTATTATTTAGAAGGTTATTGAGTGAAGAAAGTAATAATTAACCCTCATCCCTTTGGCCATCTTATTAATTTTAATACATAATTTGTGACCTATTGCACCCACATGCCCAACTATTTTTACACTTCTGTAATTTTTAGCCCTAACTCGGGATGCCGAATTTAGTATTGGGATTACCATGGGCACCCTAGTCCCACTTGGGGGTGCCTTGATCCTTCTAACACTTTCCCACCACTTTTGGGCCTCTTCTAGTAATTTTTCATCCTTATCTTTCTTTTGGTTGGACTTTTCAGGGTTAATTATGAAATTAGGGCAAGAGAACCCTATAAATATAAAGTTATGAGACCATAATGAGGGACCTAGCATCATACACTACTATATATCCATCTAGAGTTGCATCCATCTATTGCATTAACATCCACATAGCTCCATCATCAAGGCACAAGATAGGACATCTGCATCACACTTCTTAGGAGGAGGGATTGCATTCTATTCCATGCACACATACTATTACATTTTCTACATTTAGCTATTACTCATTATTTCACAAAGTACGACTAAAACAAGAGCACCTAGGGCATGACATGCACACACACACACACACCAAAACTACATCCGTGTCAAAATGTAGTTGAACACTCGGTTTAGTAAGCCCACTATTATGGAAGCTGATTTCAGTTCGACCCATTCATTCTAGATCTTTTTTTTTTTAAGGTTTTGATACTTCCTTTTGTCTTATTGTGGGTCATTTATTCCTTTAGGAATACTTGGAGCATTTGGTACGAAGAAAAAATAATTAATGTGACAGGTAAGTAGAGTTTTAGATCCTCTTCCAACCTTGGGAAGACCAACTTCCAAGTTTTTTCGACCAAGTCACCTATATTCCTTACTGTAGCACCCGTGTAGGTGCCCTAGTCCTATTCTAGGTGCCCCAGTCCACTCATATCATCCAGATCCAATATTTTCGGGACTTCGCACATTCACTCATGTTCTTGGAATTTCCAATCAGGACCTATGACATTGCCACATTCATCGGTTATTAGCTGATCTATTTCCTTACCTCATTCTTGCATATTAGGGTTTGATTTTATTAGTTTACCTCATTTATTCCATTTGCATGCTGCCATAGTATATTTATTTATTACGTTATATGTCCTCATATATTAGATTAACTAGTCCTTAGCTAACATATATTTAGTTAATTTTTAGTTAATAAAAATGTAGTCACATATCTACTTGATGTTACAGAGCTTTCCTCTCACCAACATAAAGTGGGGAAAAATATAGTCACAAAATCATGCACTTTGGACATTTATTTATCCCGGTCTCATACTACTATTTAGAAGGTTCTTGAGTGAAGAAAGTACTAATTAACCCCGTCCCTTTGACCATATTATTTATTTTATTTCATAATTTATGACCTATTTCTCCCACATGCCCAACCATTTTTGCACTTCCTAAGTAATTTTAGCCATAACTAGGGCACCCAAGTTTGGTATTAGGGAGCCCATGGGCCCCTGGCCCACCCGGCCCCCGATCCTTGTAGCTCTTTCCTGCTACTTTTTTGGCCTCTATTTAGCTAGATGTTTTTAATCCTTATCATTCTTTTGGTCAGCCTTTTTGGGGTTAATTACAAAATTAGACCAAGATAACCCTATAAATATAAAGTTATGAGACCATAATGAGGGACCTAACATTATACACTATTATCACTCCATCTAGAGTTGCATCTATCTATTGCATTGGCATCCGTATAGCTCCATCATCAAGGCATAAGCTAGGACATATCCATCACACTTCATAGCGGGAGGGATTCTATTCTATTCCATGTACACATACTATTACATTTTATACATTTAGCTATTGCTCACTATTTCAAAAAGTGTGACCGACACAAGAGCACCCGGGAAAGAAATGCACACACACACACACACACACCATAACTACATCCGAATTCGAAATGTAGTGCAACTCTCAATTTAGTAAGCCCATTGTTGTGGTAGCTGAGGTTAGTCTAACAAATTCATTCTCGAATCTTTTCTTTAGGGTTTCAACAATTCCTTTTTTCTTATTGCAGGTCATTTATTCCTTTTGGAATACTTAGAGCATTCAACGCAGACAAAATAATTGATGCGATAGGAAGGCGAGTTTCAGATTATCTTCCAACCCCAGTAAAGACCAAATTCCAAGATTTTCACAGACTGGGCACCTAAATTCCTTACCGAGCACCTGTAGGTGCCCCAGTCCCATTCCTAATAGTCCACCCACTCGATCCTCCAAATCCAGTATTTTCGGGACTTCTACACATTCACTCATGTTCCCAGAATTTCCAATCGGACCCGTGACATTCTCGCAATAGTCATTGATTATCGTTGACTTCTTTCCTTACGTTATTCTTGCATATTAGGGTTTTATTTTATTAGTTTACCATATTTATTCATTTACATGCTTCCATAGTATATTTATTTACTGTGTTATATGTCCTCCTAGATTAGATTAACTAGTCCTTAGCTAACATATATTTAGTTAATTTTAGTTAATCATTATGGTGAATTTGAAAATTTCAACACTACCTTTTGACAATATCACCCCCCGCCGCACTATGGCTTAATCCTCCTATCCCACCTTTTCATTGACTTAGGTCACCGACATAATTACTATGTTGCTAATTTCATTGTGGTATGTACTCAAAAGCCCATCACTTTGTCACACCTAGGGTTGACCCATCCATTAATTTCATTACTAGTTGTTGTACTCATCTTAATCCACCTATGACTCCACCCATGCCTATTCCCCAACCCATTACTTCCGTATTGCCTAATGCACTAGATTGTTTCCATATTAGCTCAATGATGTCATATTCCTTAGAAATAGTTTCCTTCGTGCAATCCATATTGAAACTGATAATTCCACAGAAGATTTTTCACATCTCATACAATCCCTTTGAAATCTACCACGTGCCATATCTTTCACCGATGAGGATATCACCTTTTGCTAAAAATAACCCATGTGCTCCTTTTCTCATTACTTGTCATTATTAGCACAACTTGCATTAAGCGAGTTCTCATTGATAATGGCTCAACTGTTAATTTATGTGCACATTCCCTTTTAAATCAATTAGGCATTAGCAATAATTTCATTACTAAAAATTCTACCGTCATTCGCAGATTATGACTCTACCACTTGCACCTGCTTAGGAATTATCTCTTTACATATCCAAGTTGGACCTAAGACTATTCTCACCGAGTTATATGTTATTGATGGATCCTTCCAGTTTAATCTCTTGTTAGGTAGACCTTGGATTCATGCACTTTGCATGTAGTGCCATCTGCTATCCAATAATGTTTCAAGTTACATGATGGCTACGAGAACACAATTATTGTTGACCCAAAATCCTTCAAATACTATCGCATAGACCCCATTACCTCTATGCCCATACCACCTCCACAACACATTCCATACAAAAAAATTGATACATATGACATTGGTCAATCAAGTGCTTTGTCATCCTCCTTTACTGCTCTTAGTACCCCAACTATTTCAACTCACATAACTGATATTATTTCACCTATAGTATCTGCTCTTATTTTTGTCCCTCCTTCATCCTGTCATGACACCTTCTACTATATCATCTATAGTGAATGTCAGTTCCTCCTAATGTCTTTCCTCCACCATTCTGAAACTCCTACTACTCCACCTATGGTATCCCCTACCAACATCCTTGATAATGTCATATCACATGATAATGTTCACACTGATGACTCTAAGGATTCTGATGACAAAGTTGATGTTATTGAACTTATAGATGAAGCATTAAGACAACTTGAATTTACCCCTCTAGGTGTAGATGATTCTTATTTCAAAGAAACCTTTGTGGCCGATGGCCTAGGTGAATATAGGTTTAAAAACCCTCCATCTACTAATGCTATGGTATTATACAAGGGATTTGTTCATAGTGTTGATGTTATATCCTCCTCTCCCCATGAATTCCCACTCCATTACCTCCTTATACATGTACGTTATTCATCAATAAGACCTTTTGGCAACATATCCTAGTTGACCACACATGTTTGGACACTATTTTTACCTGTGACAGTTTGGCTAGGTTTGGCTTAACAATTAATGACATATTAGCACATCCTCATTCACCACAACATCTTATGCATTACCTATTTTTCATTTTCTATTTTTTGTTTTACGCTCCCCTCGTATCTATCCCCTCACACTTGGACAGTCTTGGCTTGATTATATTGGTGGTACAATAAACACTCATCACTCCTTTCTCACATTTCCCATGCCCTTCGAAACATCTCTATTCCTAGTGATTATTCTCTTGCTTACGTTCCAAATATCTCTCGTTGGCATGCTCATGGTTTCCCACCAATCACCTTTACCGATGAAGAATATGCAATGAATGTCTACACACTCTGCCGCAATAGGTCCCTCTACAACCTCCTCATTTTATATCTTATTAGGTTTCCGATACTACACCGAAAGGTTTAGATCATGATAATGATGTTCTACTTGATAATGGGTCATATTAATCTTCTCTTTCAACATAATTGGGGGCATAACACGTAATTCCCCCCTTATCCTAGCATATCTACATAGTTCTGCATCACACTCACAACATTTAGGCATAATTCACCTTAGCATAGTTACAATCATCATGTTTTTATACATTCATTTTTCTCACATTAGACATATTTAGTATACATTATAGCATCATTACCTGATGACACACTCTTGTGATTTGGTTCACACTTGAATGTTGAGGGATTACTTCTACACTGAACCCCACACACTACACCATAGGCACTATACATTACAATTCATCACACATTATACATTATACAACATTTGGCCATTTTCTTCTCTTCGTAACATACATCATGATAGTTGCATACATCTACATACTATACATACTACGCCACATATTTTCACACATATTCTACTAGTCTTCATCATTTAGGAGTCTAGCATTACATTCCTATTTTTATACATATATTGCAAGTTACTTTCTACATTACACTTTGCGATCCTAGATTTATGGCATTTTGAATTTTATGCATAACATATCTACTCATTCTACATGTCACATCCTTACATCTATCACTCATAATATGGTCAATTTTTATCCATACATATATTGCATTGTATACTACATGCCGAACTCACCGCCCGATGACACACTTTAGTTCATCGGTCCATAGTCAACTGCCGAGGGTTTACAAATCAAATGGACCTTACACTTATCACACATTTACTATTTGACCTTTCATCCTATGTCATTACTATCTTAGTGACATATGATTTAGGCTAAATCATCACCTATTCTATCATCTTATAGTGGTATACACCTTAGGCTACATCACCACTCCCTACTATTCATCTTGTAGTGACATACACTTTAGGATAAATTGTCACATATTCTATCATTTTGTAGTGGTATACACCTTAGGTTACATCACCACTCCATACTATTCATCTTGTAGTGACATATGCTTTAGGCTAAATCGTCACCTATTCTATCATTTTGTAGTGGTATAAACCTTAGGTTACATCACCACTCCCCATTATTTATCTTATAGTGATATACACTTAGGGATAAATCGTCACTCCATGTATCATCTTATAGTGGTATACAATTAGGCTGTAAGGTCCACACACATCTCTTTCAAATATTACATATCTTCACCAGTACACATATACACATTCATCACAACACGCTAGACATGATATACACACTACTCGACCATTTCCCGATGAAATACTCTCATTTACTGTTCATTATTGACTACCGAGGGGGAAAAAAATGAACCTCACTATATACATTTCCATCCACTCGGGGGAAAATGGATCCTATCATTCCATCTTGCATTCCATTCCACCCATCCACAACATATTGCATATCTGGTTGTTTTTATTCTTTCTTACACTTGCTTGTTCATCATCAATTTATTACACATACTAGTTTGATTACTTGTATGCCATTTATCTATATCATCCACAAATGTGTGTTCATAAATTTTTCTAGTTGTGATCACAGATACAGTCTCTTACATGTGACATGTATTCTCACCTTCTATCCTTCCTATACTAGTTGTTGGGGGCATCCACACACTCATATCTTCCAAGTGCTATTGTTTCATTTTGTACCTAGCACTTTAAATTACTTTCTTATACACGCTTTTGACATACTATCTATATTCTAACATGCTAATGGGTGCTTCATGTGCAACATTTGTTATGTAGGGATATTGGTTTCCATACTTGTTTGTTACATTATCTACCATTATCTGCTATTGTTTTCTATTGTTTTTGGGCCTTGCCCTATGTTTGGTTTGCACACTTATCTATTATTTGTGGCCACAATGGCCTTGTGTGTCTTGTGACATCATGAGTGATGTACCATGTTTGTAACCCACTTTTTTCGACATACTTGTCTTCTTGCATGTTCACATTACTTTTCTTGGTAGCTTTTACACTATTTGCATAGCTTATACACTTTTTTCTACATGCATGCATATTTACACTTGTCTTTGGCTAGCCTTTTTTGTTTATGTGTGCCTTGGTTTCTACCAAGAAATTTTTAGTGTACATGTGGTTGGCCCTCTTTTGGGGCTGCATGTCTCCTATCAGTGATGTCGCATGCGCCCCCAAAGAGGGGGACATCATTTGGGGGTTTCTACATACTAACACAACATATTTACACCGGTTCAGTTCAGTGCACTTTTCACCCTTATAATTGTGGGTTACATACAATGAGTGCGTTCGGACCAATCTTTGAACCCCATACATGATGACTTTTACTGGACATGGTGTCCTTAGAATTTTTGTGGAGTAGTTACAAGATTTGATGTTAAAGTGGATGTGCATCTCTACACTACTTCATCCAATGGCATCAAATCACCCAAAAAACATAGAAAATATATATATCTCTACACATATTTCTAGAGAGTAGTTATAGGCTTAGAGGTTACACTGGGTGTGCCTCTCTACACTACTTCTAGTGGCATCGGATTGCCTAAAAAACCCACGTAGTACACAATATACTTCTACACTTTTTGACATGGATGAGGTCCGGATGTATGAGAAACAAGTAGTTAAATGGGGAAACAAAAAGAAACAATAACAATAACATTATGTGATAAAACACATGATTTACTAACCATACAAATATACTACACATTGCGGTAGCTACACACACTTGTTTTGCCCTAGGTTCACTCTCATCACTTTTTCTTTACACATTTTTCATCTATAGTTTCCATGCTCCTCCATATTTTTTATCATTCCACGCTTTTTCTAGGCCTTCGACACATTATAATACACTCTTCATGGACATCGTGCACACATCTCTATCTACTTTATGTTACCAATATTTCCACTCAAAGAACGTAAAGTGGGGGAAAAATGTAGTCACATATCTAATTTATGTTATCGAACTTTCCATGCACCAACATAAAGTGGGGGACAAATGTAGTCACAAAATCATGCACTTTGGAAATTTATTTATCTCGGTCTCATACTATTATTTAGAAAGATCTTGAGTGAAGAAATTACTAATTAACTCATGTCCCTTTTTCCATCTTATTTATTTTATTTAATAATTTGTGGCCTATTGTACCCACATGCCAAGCCATTTTCACACTTTCTCGCATAATTTTAGCCATAACCGAGGCACCCATGGGCACCCTAGGCCCACCCGGGGTGATCCTTCCACCTCTTTCCTGTCAATTTTTAGGCCTCTTCTAGTCATTTTTCATCCTTATCTTTCTTGTGGTTGGCCTTTTTGGGGTTGATTACAAAATCAAAGAAAGATAACCCTATAAATATAAAGTTATGAGACCATAATGAGGGACCTAGGATCATACACTACTATCACTCCATCTAGAGTTGCATCCATCTATTGTATTCACATTGACATAGCTCCATAATCAAGGAACAAGCTAGGCCATCTGCATCACACTTCATAGGGGGAGGGATTCTATTCTATTCCATGCAAACATACTATTACATTTACTACATTTATTTATTTCTCTCTATTTCACAAAATGTGACTAGACAAGAGCACCTAGGGCACAACATGCAAACACACACACACACACACACACACACACACACACACACACACACAACTAAATATGGGTATGAAGTGTAGTGCACCTCTCACTTAGTAAGCCCATGGTGTTGGCAAATCGAGGTTAGTCTCGACCCATTCATTCTACATATTTTTTAAGGGTTTTGATACTTCCTTTTGTCTTATTACGAGCCATTTCTTCCTCTTGGAATACTTAGAGCATTTGACGTGGTACAAAATAATTGATGCAATAGGTAGGTAGAGTTTTAGATCATCTTTTGAACATGGGAAGACCAACTTCTGAGATTTTTCACGAGACTAGGGTGCTTAGATTCCTTACTAGAGTGCCCATAGGCACCCCGATCCTATCCCAGTGCTCGGTCTACTCGATCCTCCAGAGATCTAGTCATTTCATGACTTCAACACATTCACTCATGTTCCTGGAATTTCTAGTAAGACCTGCAACACTCTGCAGTAGTCATCGGTTATCAATTGAGTTCTTTCCTTAATGCATTCTTGCATATTAGGGTTTGATTTTATTATTTTACCTCATTTATTCCATTTGCATGTTTCCACAATATATTTATTTATTATGTTATATTTCCTTGTAGATTATATCAACTAGCCCTTATCTAACATAGATTTAGTTAATTTTTAGTTAATCAAAAATAATTGAATGTACTCCATGGCCCTCTGCTCAACATGAATGGCCTCATGGTATAAAATTATGTAGTAGGTAGCCTTACCTGTAATAAACACACACTAAAACACTAAGCCCCGTAGTCATGATATCGCCCGCCTATTGAAGTGTTTCACGCTTCACTCTCACGCCGACAAACTAAACCTCTAATTATGCCCTCTGTGTAGTTAGCTAATCCCTCTCGAAGTGACTTGAAGTTATTGTGCTACCACCTACTATAACTATTTCCTCAAGGAAGCTAGATAACCTACATTATGTGAAACCTATCTAGGTAGAGATCCGTATAACAACCTAAACTCTACTCTCCATCATCCCCCAATGGAATGTGTGGTGGAGAACCCCATCCATCCTAACAAAACCCATATCCATCTCCACCATATTCTCCATATCATCCATCCCTTAGATAGGCAGTGTGGTGGACTCGATGCATGTGAAGGTGGTAAAGGCATCCGTAATGGAATCTGTCCTGTCAACCCTATAACCGGGGACATCCTATTATATGACTTGTAGGGGATGACCTTGTAGTGGTACATATGGGACACCATGTGGTGGAATATTTGGTGGTGCATGCATCTACACCTATATATCTAGCCCCAATCTTCCCCGACCCCATGCTTTTGGATCTTCCCGGGCATGTGCACCTACCTATGCTTATTCTCTAAGAGCCTAGCCCTCTTGACCCTATGCTACTATCTATTGCAACCCTAGCCTCTATGGCTACATCTCGGTATGGTGAGCCATCGTGGTAACAATGTCAAATACCAGGCTACATAGTCTCTCATCTGCCTAGGATCCACTATCTATGGCCATAGAACCCAAGGCTATGAGACCACTTGATGGAAGCTATTGTGAGCTTGTCATGGTCTGATCCATGGGCCAATATCAAAAGTATCCCTATATTTATGCCCATACCACATATCATCTCTAGTAAGCCCCTGGATGTGGCCCAACTAGCCCCGGACTCTATTCACTCTGTACCACTCAAGGATGTAGTCCCTACTACCAATGATAAAGTTCTCAACCTCTATTGTGATGAGATTTGCAGCATCCTCGTGTCACCGATATAATCTATATGGGTGCTATGTAATCATGCGAGTTGTTTCTCATCAAATGCTCACTTGTAGTAAGGTGTGTCTCAAGTGTGGCCGTAAATATCATCACCAACTAGAACCCAACCCATAATGGATGGATAATTAGGAGCCCTAACATGTAACACTCGTAGTGGGTGACCTATGGCTGTGTTATCCCGTGCCCATATCTATAATAATATCACTAGACCCATGGTCTTCTAACCACAGGATTTTATTAAATGTAAATCTAAATATAAATGGGCTAGTAGAAACTATGACCAACAATAAACCTCTCCACTGACAAGACTATGTATAAATCTAATCAATCCCAACGAAAATCATGCACCCATCTTATAAGGTAGCAGGATACCACTGATAAGATCCATCAAGTACACTGGAACCCATGAAAGCCAATGTTTAGCAAGACATCTAGCTATGTCAAATGTCATTCCCCGGTGAGGTATGTCAACTATGTCAAACATCTCCATGATACTTTATAGAATATGGGCACAGTCTCCATCGTATGTAATCAAGCTTCCCTAGATCGGCACTCACAATATGCACCAAACATCCTCTAAAGTGATGCTCATCTCACTAGCCTCAAACATGAAATTTTGACTCTCACTTTGCCATCTCTCAACTAAGGTTATAAGAAGGCTATGGTCTAGAGTAATCTGTGGCATGCAAGCCACATGTTTAAGACCAGAACATCTAAGGTCATCTCCAAGATGTGACTATGATGTGAAACATTATCCTCATAGGCTTTCAACCACCCATTTCACTCCTATGTCTCTAATTTGGGTAGAATAATATACAAAATCGAGAAAAACCACTTATTAAGATCATTTTATTCCATGACACATCACTAGATTTCTTCTATTCATCGCTAATTTCTTCTAACAATCTTCTAAAAATTATTCTAAGGCCATACCAAATGGACCATCCACACTAACATGCCCATTACAACACAAACACACCCATTTTGGAACTAACGTGCCCTAGTGTGAGCATCCCCTTTCTCACACAAGTGCCTATGTTTTCATGTAGGCGTGCCCTTAACCACCCTCATTCTTCATTCAACACCAGCACCTTAGTTGTGATGCCTACGTGCTCGCACCTAGGTTTGTACACATACGTACCCACGCCTATGTTTACACACATAAAAACCTGTATATACATAATTTACATGCATACTTAGATGCATATGTGTTGTTTCACACCTACACACCACTCATCATGCCTATGTTCCCCAAGGACCGCACCGACGTTTTCGTGTAAATTTCTTCATGCATTAAATACTATTAAATAAGCTAAAAATAAATTTTTTTACTTTGTGTACATGTGGGCTGTCCCCGGGAAGCCTCATGTAGTCTCTAACTTGGTCTGTGTGGTGTCTATGGTTATGAATCCTCTCCATTTCTCTCACACGTTAGAGAAAAATCACCAATAAAAGTGGTAGGGGTTGGGTAACAAATAACTAGTCGCAATGGTTTTTATCCCCATGACTTGGTATATATAGTTGTAGTGACCTAATTCATCATGTTTATCACACCCGAAGATTTATGGGACCATTGTGATTCTTCCAAATTCTTCTAGCACTTGTTGTGATGATTATTTTAAAATAATCATTTTTTACCCGTTTTCGCTACGTTAGGGCATGTTTTTTTCTTCCTAGTGACCCTTTCTGCTACTTGGGGAAATGGTTTTCTTTTCAAATTTATTTGGTGATGTCCCATGATATTTCAAATTTTCTAAATCATTTTATTCTTGGAAAATTTAAAAATAAAATAAAAAAATTTGGTAAAATCACAAAAATCCATCACAAAAATACAAAAATTGTAAAATTCATTTTTTTTTAGACATTGGCAAACAAAATGCATGCATCTGAAGCCTATATCAAATGAATTCTCATCAAACATCAAAATTTGTCTTACAAAATCATCTTTCTTAGGTTCTCACTTGTTCTCGCACAATGACTCGTGATCCATTTTGATCTGCCTTTATCAACAATGTTGGTGTACTTGCTATGTCTGTACTCCCTAACAACAATGAGTATCTTGGTACTATGTCATATTGAATGCATGATTTTTCATAGGACTAATTTTGTCCTCTGTTATTCCCCTTGCATGTATCTTTACTTGGGGCACCATTTTTAACCCTTGTTGTTAAACAAGAACATTAGGAATCGAAGCTTGATAACAAAAACATTTGGTCAACTATCTTGAATGTTATTTGTTTGAGTATGTGGTTTTTACTATTTCCTATTAGGTTATCATTTTTACTTTCTTGTATTGCATTGCATTATGTATGTTGCATGGATTTAAGTATTTTGAGCATGGAACAAATGTTAGTATTATATATTTTCATGTTATTTTACACATTTTTTGTATGCATACATTTTAATAAGGTCCGATGATTTATATCATATGAGTAAATTGACGAAACACCATTGTTTATTGAATGAGCTAGATGAAAAATCTATTCCATTTTCATTTATCAATTCTCATTATTATTCGAGTTTCTTCCACCTAGATTCTTCTACCCGTTTCCTTCCTATTTTTTTTTTATTGTCGATTAACTTATTTTATCACCCCATTTACACTCGAGGTGGAATACTTCATTCTACTAATTTTTATTCAAAATTTCTTAATTATGCTTGTGTACTTTCTTTGCAGTGACGTCATTTATGCCACCCCAAAGAGGGGTAAATGTAGACACCTAAAATTTGCTTATGCAATTTTAATGCTAAAGGGGTACTGATTATCCTCTATTTCACCATTTCCATTGTAATTTAGTTTTTTTTTCAAATTAGCTAATGTTTCCCTCCATTTTGGTCAATTAGAGACACTTCGTTAATTAACTAGTTTCTATCACATTTTAGATGCCGATTAACGACACTTTGTTAGTTATAATCCTCTTCGAATATATTAATTAGATAATAATAGCTAATTAAGCCTTTTTAATAGTCATTTAATCAATAAACCCTCTAATTTGAAAAATTTCACTTTCAAATTCTTCCAATATTATCAAATTCCTCTTCAATCACCTCCAACTAACCTACAAATCTTATTCTAGCCTATTAATTAATCTTAATTGATTAATTAAAGCACCCCGATTCCCATGAGTTGCTAACCCACTAGTTAAATCATCTAATCATGGTTAATTATCCTAGAGTTACTTTATAAATTTTCCCACATTCATTTTGATTCAAGCTTTCCCTAAATAGAAAGCTATAAAAAGGACCAAGCTCCTACCTTCACACCTTACACCATACTTTGAATAGTATTTCATATAAGACATATGATTTAAGAGCCTTATCCATTGATTTGGAATAGCTTGATCATATCTTGCATCCATTCTTCATGCTTGATTAGTAAAGGAAGATCTAAACATGGCCTTGTAGCCATTTTAGTGAGATCCTTTCATCATCTTGAAGCAACAACACAAATTTGATTGCTTGTGATCTTCATAGGTTCACATTTTAAAGGAAATCATACATACTAAGTAGGAATGTTTGTAATTAGATGAGTAATTTCATGTTTAATTCATTTTAGCATTCCAATAAGCTATGATCATGATGGTTCTATGGTAGATTTTAGCTTAGCTATTTAGACTACTAGGTGTTAGTCTATTTTAATTAGCTTTGTAAAGTTTATATGAACACATAGAGCTCACATTTAAGGGAATGAATAAACTAATATACTACCTTCTCTACCAATATATGATGAAAATATAAGCCAAACACATTATAATATAAATATTTTCCATCAAATGTGTTTGAAATAAAACATATATACTCTCAAGTCTCCTTTGATGTGAACAATAAATTAAATATAAATATGGAAAATTATTGATCATTAAATGAAAATATAGGTTTATACTAATTTAAAATAGACATGTCAAATATAATCCAATTATGGCCTATTAATTTTTGTTTTTATTTTTAGAACTGTTGGTGCTCAAAATTGTCTCACCCCATTTGTGCCCTTGAAAATTTATTGATTTACGGCCTCTGTCATTTTATCCTTCCCCATGTTTTTCTTGGATGGTATTTCTTGCCATTTTTAGTCTTCCCCTACGTCAAAGATCATGTTTGGGTCCATATTTGACTCTTGGTTTCTTTGTTCCTCTAGAAAGGTCTATATTTTGAGTTCCCGTGCTTTGTCCTTTCAAAAACTCACGTTTTCCTATTCCCTCTATTACCACAGTCAAAATTTGTGTTCTTGAAGTTTCTGCCTTGAAATACTTGAAGAAGTATGAGTTGATGTGTCCCTAAGGATCTTGTTTGAGCCTTACAACAATCTAAACTGTCTATCATTGAAGAAAAATTCATTTTCATGCTCAAATTCTCATTTTTCTATATTTTATGGTTTGACGGGCATTTTTTCTAGGTCAAACTTGCATCCTTGCATCTATATGGGATGTGGCACCTTTTGGTTAGACGTGGCTAAGCTAAATACTTAAAAATTCTATAAAAATCCTTAACTCAGAAATCTATCCATGTGGGTGAATGACGCTCGTTTGAAGATTTACTTTTTGTTTTGGCCTTAGAGTAGCACCGGGAGGACACGTGGAGGCTTCCGTTGCTTGGCCTAAAATTAGACAATTTTTTTATGCAGTTGGAGTAGTTTGGCGGAACAAGACACATGGCGAGCTCGCACTCATTTAGGGTCTCTGCTTTGGGCACCATCTTAAAGAAGCGCCAGGATGACATGTGGAGGCCTCTGCTTGCTTTGTATTTTACTTAGAATTTTCAACGGCCAAAATAAGAATGCCTCGGAGTATGACACGTGGTGCCTTCTACTAAGCTTCAAGCATTCAGACAAATCTCACCAGAACAGGACACATGGCGAGCTTGCGCTCGTTCAAGGTATCAAATTTTTGGGACCACCTCAAAATGTGCCGTGGTGACACATGGAAATTTGAACATTCAAAGAGGTGGGGAGGCGGACAATCGAGGGCAACTTGGAAATTTTCCTCTTGTATTCAAATGACTCAAAGTATCAAAAAATCCCGAGGGCCTGAGGGAAATAGTCAATGTTTTTCCTCGGTCAATGGCGGAAGAAATGTTAAAATTTTTCTTTTGTGAAATATGATTAAAATATAAAATGAGAAGCACTGTCCCTCAACCAATCATATGAGGACATGTGTCTTGTGGGAGGACAGAGCCGTGGAGGAAAATTGAAAATTTTTCCTTTGTCTAAAAAGATGCAAAATGTGTAAAATTGAGCCGCGATTCTATATCCAGTCATATTACACCACATGTGAGCCCCAAATCTCATCGACGAGTGGCGGAGGAAATCAATAAATTGTGTAAATTTTTCAAAAGTAGTAAAAAGGTAAAAAGATGTCCCGAGGCCCATTTTTACCCAGATCTGCCACGTGGAGGGCTCAAATTTGAAGTTGAGGAACATATTAATGGTAGTTGTGCATTTCACTAGTTTGGCCACCATTTGAGCTCCAAGAAGTTTGGAGATGCATTTTTTTACATCAATCTTCATCATATTTTTACCAATTTGTGTCGTTTTTGCCTGCAAGGTCCAAATTAATCAATTTGGGGTTCAATTTGTGAATCCAAGGCATTTTCAAATGAATTTTTACTCTGGTTTGTGAAAAATGTGAATTACTAGATCCAAATTTCTTTGAGTAAAAATTGGGAAGGGAAAAGTTGAAATGATGAAATGAAAGGGATCTACATGCATGGGAAATGAAAAATGTACTTCCACTTTGAAGAATGATGAAAATTTTGTAAGGATTCACCTTTTGGAAGAACAACTAGCAACTTTTTGCAAGTTTGTTAAATGTCGTTTTCTAGAAATATTGCAAAAGAAAGGTGCTTCAAATATTCCACTTTTGGAGGAAGATTTGAGAGGAAAAGTGAGTGAGTGAGAAAATTTATATTTGCATGAATTTGTCATGCAAATGGTTAGAGAAACTTAGAATTTTCACGGAAAATCTGGGAAGAAGCCCATTCTCTAAGAAACCACCTGAGAACCATTTTAACTCCTTTTTGCATCAAATTTGTATCATGTTAGGTTGGTTATAGATGTATAGCCACTAACAAGCTTTGAGATTGTTCTTATAACATTCCCCTGTTGATAAATTTGGTCATTCTGGATTATTTTGTGTTGTCTCTTGGTAAAATTTGCATTTACTTATGTTTCAGAATGTTTTCAATTTGTGTTTCTTACTCCTATTGCAATCTGGTGTTTGGAATTTCCTTTTGATCATGCAGATCTAATTCAGTAACAACTTAGTGGCATTTGCAATTCCATAATCATAAGAGATTTCATTTGATGAAGGGATAAACAAATTTAAATTCACTCTGCTTTCCTTGATATAGATTTGATTGTAAACCTTTGAGGGTACCTTAGGTTTGATAGAATAGAAATTTCTAAATGCTTTGCTGATTCATTTAACTCAAGATTTTGTGATAAATCATTAGAGATTGTGTGGAAGAGTGCAAATCTGGGCTTCCATTTGATGCACATATCATGGTTGAAGGAACACCTTAACCTATTTGAAGCATTTATGTTGTCTGAGTCTTTCAAGTTTTGTAAAGGTCCTCAAAGAAGTTGGAAAATTCTAGTTAGTCTTGTCTAAATATCTCCCACCCCAAGATTCATTTCAAATTAACTCATCCTGCCTATAAAACTCCTGCATTATATTACGTGTCAACGAAAGAATACAATCCATTTACAAAAATACACAAAGCAAATCAGGGATCATACCATGTCTTTAGTAGCCTTAGCCTTGTCTTGAAAGTGTTTCCATCGTTTAGTAGTGACAGCTCTATTGAGTTTGAATAATGGGAAATTGATCATGTTTTCTCAAGGCCATCTCCATACAATCTGCATAATACAAGGATATCTTCACCCCCTTCATAAAACAGAGGCTACAATATAGGTTCTCTTACCTTGGTTGATAGGCACAACCTAAAATAGTGAGGATTAGATCAAATCCTTCCAAGGTGCTACCCACTTCTTCAAATCCCGAGTTCTAACAAGTAAGATAAATTACTTCTCTAGTTAGAAAATGACATATAAACCTTTTATCTGCAATCGAGTGTCTTGTAAAATCCATGATGCAGCTCAAGTTGTGAAGGAGATTAAATCTAGGTACCAACACCCGAATGGCGCTATTGCAGGGATGAAGAATGCAATATCCAGACTAATTTGTTAATATGCTTCTAGTTCATATTCTTTTGAGCCCATCAACACCTGAATGGTGCCATTTTTAGGGAGTATTTCAAATATTTCAAATCCACAGTAATACATTTTATGTGCTTTATGTGCAATTATATTGCTGAGCTTTATTTTCTAATCAGATTTATAAGAATGGAATGAGAGTAGAATTCTAAGTTTGATATGTTCAAGTGTCTCCAATTTTTTGTTTCAAACTTTGCACAATAGTTGATAAATTGAGTGAAAGAAAATCAGATTTGTTAAAGCTTTTCATAATGCTAATATTTTCAGTCATTTGATAGATCTTCATAGTGCATTTGCACAAACTAGGGTGAAAGTCCTTAGTGGTGACTTCTTGCTGTTATATTTTTGATAAATATTAGTACCTTATAATACATTAAGTGAAGTGTGTCATATAAATCTACAAACTTGGAAGGAATAAGATCTCTCTTCAGGAGGGACCCAAGTAGAAAGTTATTTCAAGAATTTGGAAAGACAATTTTAGAGGAAAGAAAAGTTTGGAAGGTTGTTGAAGGTTAGACATCAAGAAAAGGTATATCCATTGGTGAGAGAGATCAACCTTTAATAGAGGATTATCACTCTTCTTCCAATGATTTTGATTCAAGAAATCTTCTCATAAACTTGTTTACTTCAACTAGTGAAGGTCCTTTCACTGTACCTGGTGAGTTCCTTATTCAATCTGCACATGTGTGTTTCAATTCTAGAAAAACTTTCCAAGAAAATCAGCACGTAGAGAAAACCAATCTTGTGAACCACATTCTTGACCCCCAAAGACCTTGCACTCCTCATCAGCTTGTGTCACCCCCAAGATCACCTCCACTAGACAACATGGCTCAGCCTCCACCTAGGCCTCCATTTGTGGTCAATACCTTTGGCCCAATAAATTTTAGGGGAATGGCTGGTTATCCTAATGTTGTGCCTTAGGATGTTAGAAGTAGATTTCCAAAGTTCCAAGGGAACAATGCCATAACAGTGATCAACATTTAAAACTCCTTATTAATATAATGGAGGATTTTGAAATTGGATTTGAGGATGTATACATTAAATTTTTTATTCATACATTAGAGGAGGATGCTATGGATTGGTATAAGGCCTTATCAAATAATTCTATTGATTCATGGGCTCAAATGGAAAATGCATTCAGGCTGCAATATGGTGACAAGACTGATCCTAGGTTCCTTTTATCATAGTTTGAGAATATCAAGAAGAATCCAAATGAATTGGTCCATGACTTCAACATAGGTTCAATAAAACTTTGAGGAGATTGCCAGTAAATTTAATATGATGTGATGAATCTTGTTTGATAAAATATTCTGATGCATTTGATAAGAAGGCTACGTATTACTTGAGGGACAAGAACCCTAGCAATTTAAGGTAGGCCTTCACCATGACACTTCAAATTGAGAACAATATCAAGGCTGTTGGGAAACATCCTAAGAGATCTAGAGTTAAATTGGTAAACTCTAACAAGCCTCAAGAAAACACAAGTGTAGACTTGGAGGAAGTGGTGAAAACTTTGGCAGGGGTTGTCAAAGAGATTTCCTACAAGTTAGCAAGAGCTGAGAAAGCAATTGGATAAACTTCACAAGGTCAGCCTAAGAAGAAAGAACATGATAGATTCAGAAATCACCATAGGAATGAGTAGAGATTTGATAATAAAGGTAAAGGACCTATGGGATTTGGAAATAGACAATCTCAAGCCAAAAAAATTAAGGTTGTGCCTGATCCATTAAATGCTAGAGTGGTTATTAGTGCAAATTCACAGCACCCACAAATGAATTATGGATCTTCTTTTCTAAGGAAAAGTCATTTGGTGTGAATGCACAACATTGAGCTTTCCCAAAGTGTGGGACCTTTTGTAACATCCTCATTTTATACTTTAGAACAAGTGAATTTTTTTTTTTTTTTTTGATAATTGCATCCTGGTTCTAAATACATAATTTAGAACTCACAAATCAAATAACCATTCATATAACAGACAACCATATGCAGTTGTAATGACTCGGATTACTTCCGATCTATTCATTCCATGACTCGGTAATCTACCGATCTATTCATGAGTAAAAAGAGTTGGTGTTTTTAGATAACACTTTACTCTTGCGGTTCTCTCCCCTACTCGGGATTGAATGCTCTGTCCAGGAATCTAAATGAATAATCGTTACTATTATTCATCGACATCTCATCCCTTAGACTAGGTGAATTAGGAAAACGCAATCAGCACTTGCGATACTTTGGCCAAATATTTGAAACATACTGTTTATGTCTCGTATTCCTTAACGGCATACTCGTCAATCTGGAATACGTCCTTCACCCCATTCATATGTTATATAGAATGTCCTACACTGACTACTGTCAGTCCTTCCTTTCACAACTGAATCACTCAGAGGTAGATTAACAAGGTGATAATGTTATATGGATGCCCACGAGGATTAGGGATATGGTGACATACTGGTTCAACCTTGCAGTTCAACCAGTGTGTCATGATACCCCGAATCTCCTAGGTAGCCTTATAATATGACCGCGTTCTTAATCGGACCACTGGTAACTCGTGCTAAATCAAGTGTAAATCTTAGCGATCAATGCAAAGGGTGTCGCCATAAGTCATCTACATTGTTGTAACTTCGAAAAGATCCTAATCTTCTCGAAGGTACAACCTGCGATTGACTTGTGTCATCAACCTTTAAATCCGCCTCGAAAAGATCTACTTAATAACATGCGTTACGCACTAGAGTTTAAATTACTATAAGGACTTTTCCCTAAGGTTAGCCTTTCCTGTTCCTGGATTCTTCGTCTTGAGACGACCCTCCTCTATTAAACCCATTACATGGTAGAGGTATTAAGGTCAAGTTCTCATCAAGGAGTCATTAGAATACACCTGATTCTAAAACAACAGATTTGGACAATATCTCATAACCTTTACTTGAGATTGCCATCTGAACTCCATTGATTTATATCAGTTCTCTTAACTGAATTTATATCATACTTACTAGTATAAAGATATAATTGATTAAGAGTCCAATTTAATAATGTCCTGTCATTCTCAGGACTAGGGATTAGTAATTTAATCCAGCTTGTTTAGCGTTCTCTCTAGGCTCAATTTTAACCTATCTTCTAGAAAGACAAATATTTAAATCCAATATTGCTTTTACTAGAACAATTTAGAACTACCAACACTCATAAGAATTCAATCTCATTTTCTTATAAGCTTTCATTGTTAATCACAAAAGCATCCATATTACACAAAGATAACGTTACCACTCTGGTATATAAACCGAAGAAGGTCAACTATCAGAAATAGAATACAACACATAAGTATCAAACACTTATTTCCATTCCTTTCAAAACTATACAATTACATTTTATGCAAACAACATACTTGATACAATGCTCAACGGAAAAGAAACATCTTTTCACATATAGTACATTTATAAAATCAAGCTGTAATTCATTATAAATCAATTAAACAATCTGATCAGCCTGTCAGATCTGCATTGCTTTTACCTCTTACGGCAACCATCTGCAAAAATAGTCAACATGAGTCAGTTCAATGAACTGAGCATGATAAGCACTAACTTTTAAAACAATTGCAATCCATCAATTGTTTTCATTAAACACCCTGTTTAAATGAGATCAGATATCCACATAAGTAAACATATTCAGACTATGCCTTTGTAATACAAAATGATTACAAATATGTAACTCTATCATTGCTTAAAAATAGTCTTAATCACTTTCTAATATTTCATCAAATATTAAAAATCAAGGAACGAATGTACACAAACAATCATTGAATCCAAAATCACAACATTGGACAGATCGTTTCATTCATCCAAAAAGGGAAATATCATAACAATTCGGGATTCCACCAATATGTTACAAAACAATTCCCACTTTATTGTTAGAGATATAATCAAATAAGCAAAAGAAGAGAAAGAACCAAATCATTCACACTTCCTTTCACATAAGTTCATTACTGTAATGTCTTCACATATGAATTGCATTCATCCAGTATGTATACGATTAAGTCCGTCAAACTATAAGAAGAATTACTGTCATAATAAAAATCGAACAAAACAAGGCTTTTCCCAAGTTCGAAATCAAAGAACCTCTAGAATTGCGGTCAACAATGGACAACATTGCATTAGGCAATTGAATGTTTCCCTAAGATTATGCCAAGATAATCACTCAAAACTTCCGAACATGCTCAGTCACAATCAGACAGGAGTAAATAGAGAGGAATATAACCAATCTATTCTTACCTTGGCACATGCAAGTCTAAAGTGTGGTATTCGCGACTCACCCCAACGAGGACGAGAACACGAAATAATTAACCATACTCAAGGAACTCAATAGTGACAAACGATAGTGTCCAAGTAGCAGGTTCATTAAGAGACAAAAATACAAGTTACCTTCCAAGAACTCAAATGATTCCAACAGTAGTAACAAGTCAAACAATTACATATGATTCCATCTGAGCTCATCAACGGAGCATAATAAAAGTCGGAAAACAAATTTAATTACTGATTTCAAATGAATAATCCAATTGAACTCTTTCCAATGCGACACAATGGTATTCTTATGAATAACGAGAGATCAAAATACAAATTATTCCCTTAAGTCATTTGGAACAACGATTTCCAAAATTCATCTATATTCAATCATGAACAGTGACTTAAACATATAAATCATTCAATCGACTCCACTGAGTCATTCAAATAAAAATGAATATAATTCTGTATTTATATTGCATACTGATACGGGTTAATATCCATGACCTAACTCATAAGGCCGATATACAAGATGTCAAACTATTCAGAGAAATCCGTCAAGGCCAAATAGACATCACGAGTTCAATCTCAGGCTTATACAGAAGCCAAAAGAAACAAGATACCCTCTACAGGGTCAAACAACAGATTAAACCCAACAGTCCCAATTTGAAGCGATCACACTGGTTGTTTATCAAGAATCAAACCAAATCTATACAACGTTATTCAAGATAATAAAGAAGAATAATTAATGATTCATCTACTCCAGTAATGATAAACATAAAAGAAACAGGCTTCAATAATTACTGTTTTCGTAAAGAAAATACCAATTGAACCTTCTTCAACATTTTGAACAAGTTACATGAAGGAAACGAAACAAGATAAATCCGGGAATCTATACCCAAAAATTACATAGTTAACGAGGTCGAAAGACTGTTACTTCTCAAGATTTCAAACAAATCCTTGTCCAATATTCAAATATATATAATCGTATAACTTCCACAAATAATCCATTTATACAAGTCATTTAATGGACTCTTACAGTCGTTCCAATATATAATATACATACATCCATAATGCATACTTAGTAATTCGGTTAAATCTCGTTACCCCTATGAAAAGCAAAACAATTCCAAAGAGTTACAAAAAGATATCATGTCACATCGAAAGATGTTATTCACAAACAACCTTCAAGACAAACGAAACCCAACAAAGATATCAATAAGCGCCATCAAAAAACCCACGACGAGAGCTTACAAAATTTCCAAAACACTCAACAATCAAAAAGGTACACCAGTATCCTTCCCGACTGTTTTCCCCACAAAAATTCACGATCAAAAATCGACAAACAAAACAATGGCCTATACCCATTACAAGAACGATCTATGGGCTCACGCTGTACAGGCCGAGCATTCACACATTTCATATGTTTCACATATTTAAGCCCAAAATGCAAACACAAAGAAATAATGCCACAGTTCGAATTTAATAAACACCCAACAAAGGATAAATGAAGATTCGAACCAGAAGAGAAACAGTACCAAGAAAAATCACACAAGACATCCATAGATAAACAACTAATTTCTTAAATCATTAGAACAGAGTTGTTCTAATGAAATCATTTGAAAGACAACAAGATATTTAAAGGTTAGGGCCTAACATGCCTGTATTTTTGCTCAAATTTCTGAAGCAGACCACTGGAAGAGCTCGTGCTTCCTTTTCCTTTTCCAAGTTAGAGCGATCAACAAAATTTTGCTATCTCCATGGCATATATATTCTCCTTGCCAGAGAAAAGAGCTAGATAACCTCATGCTCGCCATGCAACACAAAGAAGACTGGTGCGAAGAACCAGTGAACAGGCAGAGAGAGATCCGAAAATCACGACAAGCCAAACAAACCAACAAACTTCCCGTTTGCATGCCTTCTCGCGAGTTCCGAGCTCAACTACTGAGAATATTGAATGCAATTAAACCAACTTTCCCGCTCAGACTCCACTTCCACCGACCGCCAGAATTGGCGACAGTCCAATGAAAATTCAAGTCCATTTCCAAACTTAGCGACCTGCCACGTCGGCTTAGGTTAGCTGTTGCTTAAACCTCCGCCATGACCTGTCCCTCATCCTTATCCCATGCATTAAATGTCATAGAAAACGCCGCCCATGGTTCGCACCCCCTTCCATAGGCCCCTTTTCATTCTCCTCATTAGTTAGGTTAGTATCTTAGGTTAGAATTTAGGGTAATACTCATTCTAACCATATTACACATAGATACTAACTTAGGACATTAACACATAGCCTAGGTCTAGGTTAGATTAACACTAATCTAACCCCTAGGTTAGGTTTAGTCTTAGGTTACTAATCATTTAATAATTCCGATTAGGTCTGCGCATTACGTACACTCGGAAAAGACCTTCATCATACCTTCTTGAGCAGGGGTTAGCTCTGTTACTCTTTGCAGAATCGTATGTAACCGAATTATTACGGTCCACGATCGAGACCTTCCGGATATACTTCGATATCGGGAACGATTCATTTCACATGATCAGCCCGAGTCATACTCTCGACTAGCTTATTAAATGCTTCTAGACCTTACGCAACTGTTCAAGGTCTGTGATTTTAATTCATCATGAACAAACTTAAAGCATTACTTGGATCAATTCCACTGATCCAAGACTAGACATTATAGATGGATAACTCTATAATTTATTCCGAGATCAGATTAAACTCAGATACAAAATGAAATAGATAAAAGAGTCTAATCATATTCTGACTCAGTCAAGATCTGCAATCTGCAAAGAAATTACAGTACATATCAAGCATGATTCCTTAATCTAGGAACACATCCTTTTTACAAAAGAAATCACATATCAACACTTGTATGCATAGGAGAAAGTAACAACAGTTCAGGGTGTTACATGCTTCCCTCCTAAAAAGATTCATCGTCCCGATGAATTACATATTAAATTAACCTTCAGGTCAATCAATTTATTAGTACACAAACAATGTGACTACTTCCATAATTGAATAGTTCCAGAAATCAATGTCACAACATATTTTATTCAACCTGAATAAAGTCTGCCTTCATCTGGCTTTCATAAATACTTAAAAAAACAATCAGTTCATAAAAGTATGTTTTATCAACAGATTTCATTCTGTTGAAAAAGAGAAGGAAAAGCAATTTTCATCTCTTCCAGATTTTCCCAAGTTGCACTTTCTTCGCTAAACTGGTCCCACTGGACCTTACATTGCTGTATATCACGATTTCTTAAATGCAATTGGCGAGTTTCCAGCACTCGTGTGGGTTTAACCACGATTATTCCTGGGTCTTGGACCTGCAAGGAATTCCAATTTAAAACATGTGACAGATCTGAAATGTATTTCTTGAGCAAAGAAATATGGAAAACATCATGCATGCGAGATAAAGCAGGTGGCAATGCTAAACGATAAGCTACAGGATTGATTATTTTGACAATTTCGAAAGGTCCCACAAATCGAGGTGACAACTTGGCAGCCTTGCCAAAAGTTATAGAACTCTTTTCTGGGTTTAACACGAAGAAAAAACCTTCTCACCAAGCTCAAACCTTCGATCAACCCGCTTAGGTCGGCGCATAGCTCTTACGTCATCCGCTGCTTCCTTTAATCGTTCACGAATAAGCTTAACTTGCTGTTCCATTTCTGTGAGAATCTCTGGTCCAATTACCACTCTATCCTCTACACTTTCCCAACTTACAGGGGTTCTGCACTTTCTTCCATAAAGTGCTTCAAATGGTACCATCTTAAGAGATGAATGATAAGTGTTGTTGTATGCGAACTTAACTAATGGAAGATACTCTTCCCATTTATATTGTTGATCCATGCAATACATTCGCAACATATCCTCCAACACTTGATTTACCCTCTCAGTTTGTCCATCCGTTTCTGGATGATATGCAGAACTGAAGTTTAGTTTCGTTCCTAGGGCTGTGTTAAGCGTTTTCCAAAACCTTGACGTCATTCTAGGATCCCTGTCAGATATAATCAGTTCTGGTACACCATGTAATCTGAAAATTTCGTGTATGAATCTCTTGGCCAACACTGGTGAATCATCCTTTAGATTTCCAGCGATGAAATGAGCTACCTTGGTCAGTTTATCTACAACTACCAGGATAACATCATGTTTATTCCTGGACATAGGTAGTCCTTGTACAAAATCCATGGTTATTACTTGCCATTTGTACTGCGGTATGCTATGAGGATATAACAGTCCAGCCGGGTGCATATGTTCTGCCTTCACCCGCTGACATTCCAGACAATGAGTCACAAAATTAATCACATCCTTTTTCATACCTTTCCAGAAGTATTGCTGTTTCAAATCAGCTAGCATTTTTGTGATACACTGGTGTCTAGAGAAAGGTGAATTATGAAATTCAACTAACAACTTCTTCCTCAAGTCGCTCAAAGACCAGATACATATACCCTATTTTCATAACGCAAGATTCCTTCATTATCAAAATGAAAACCTTTATACCTTATATCCTTAGGTTCTGCAGCAAGCGCTGCTTTTACTTGTTGATAGTATGCATCTGATTCTGAGGCACTTTTTACCTCATCTTTAAACTAAGTTCTTAATGTTATAAGAGCAGAAATGTGTCTCCTACGACTTAGAGCATCAGCTACCCTATTCTCCTTCCCTTTGATATAGCTTATATCAAAGTCATATTGTGATAAAAATTCTAACCACCTTCTCTGTCTGGCATTCAGATTGGGCTGAGTAAAAATATATTTCAGTCCCAAGTGATCAGTTTTCAACTCAAAAGGTTTCCCTAGTAAGTAGTGTCTCCAGACTTGAAGTGCATGGACAATGGCAGCAAGTTCCAAATCATGAGGGGCATAATTCAGCTCATGTAACTTAAGTTTTCTACTTTCATATGCTATGACCTGATCATTTTGTAGCAAAACACCTCCAAGGCCTTCCCCAGAAGCATCCGTTACAACAGTAAAATTCCCATTAGGGTCTGGTACAGCTAATATAGGTGCAGAAGTCAACTGGTCTTTCAGACTTTTGAAAGCCGCTTCGCACTTGTCATTCCATATGAATTTCTTATCCTTCTTTTGTAAAGAAGTTATTGGTGCAGCTATTTTAGAAAAATCCTTAACAAATTTTCTATAGTAACCTGCAAGACCCATGAAGCTTCTTACTTCATGTACATTCTTTGGTGCAGGCCACTCAGTTATTGCCACTATTTTTGAAGGATCTACTGCGATTCCTTCTTTACTTATGACATGACCCAAATAGTGAACTTCTGAATCAAAGAAAGAACATTTGGATAACTTACCATACAACTTTCTCTTTCTCAAAATTCCCAAAACTATCTTCAAATGCTCATTGTGCTCCTCAACACTTTTAGAATAAATGAGAATATCGTCCAAGAATACAAGTACAAACTTGTCCAGGTATTCTTGAAAAATATTGTTCATTAAATTCATAAAGGCTGTGGGTGCATTAGTTAACCCAAAGGGTAGAACTGTAAATTCATAATGTCCGTACCTTGTTCGGAAAGCTGTTTTATGAATATCTTCCTCTTTAATCCTTAACTGATGATAACCAGATCGAAGGTCTATCTTAGAATAAACCGCTGCTCCACACATCTGATCAAACAGATCATCGATCCTAGGAAGTGGATATCGGTTCTTGATTGTTGCTTTGTTCAACATCCGATAATCAATACACAGCCTTAGTGTTCCATCCTTCTTTTTCACAAATATCACAGGTGCTCCCCAAGGTGAAACACTTGGTCTAATCAATCCTTTAGACAAAAGCTCTTGTAACTGTGCCTTAAGCTCGACTAACTCAGTAGTAGTCATCCGATAAGGTGCTTTGGAAATAGGTTCCGTTCCAGGCTTGATTTCAATGGTAAAATCAAATTCTCTCTTGGGTGGTAACCCTGGTAATTCCTCAGGAAAAACATCCCTGAAACCTTGTAGCAGAGGGAATTGTTCCATGAAATCATCATCTTCTTCTGAAGATTCAGATATCTTTACCGCATAAAGGGTACATCCTTTATTTTTAGCCTTTTTAAGCTGCATAGCTGACAGTTTTCTAACTGAAATTTCTCGTTTCACACCTTGAATCTCTACTGATTCCAGCTGATCATCTAAACATTTTATGTTCTTTTCATAGCAATCTACCTTTGCTTTATGGTCAGCTAACCAATTGACACCGATGACAATGTCATACGATCCTAAAGGTGCAACATAGAGATCAACTTCCGTGGAAAATTCGGTAAGTCAAGGACTGCCCCAAAAAGACACATACTCACTGTATGAACAGAATTATTACCATACTGTACAGTCCAAGATTTATCCATTTTTCCAGCTTTTCTTTTAAGTTTAGAAGCTAGTTTATTAGATATAAAACATTCAGTAGCTCCTGTATCAAAAAGAATAGTGACAGGTATGCCGAATAACTTACCCGGAACTTCTATAGGTGTCACTTGCTTTTTAGCCTGCTTGTCCGCTACTGCAGCATGTATCTTATGCTGCTGATTACGATCATCCTTCTTCAAAGGGCACTGATTTGCGTAGTGATCTTTACCACAATTGTAGCAGCCTCCTACAGGTCCCTTTTTAGGCTCAAAGTTGCCTCCAGTTTTATAATTGTCACGTTGTCCTCCATAGGGCTTCTGCCCATTATTATAATTTTTAGCAAAATTATCCTTTACGTTTCCAGCAGGCTTATTTACTGCTGCTTTCTTATTGTTATCTCCTGGAAACTTACTCTTGTTTCCAAACTTTTTCCATGGTCCTTTTCTGGGTGCAAGAGAGGTTGAAGAAGGGTTTGCAGGTCTTCTTCGCACTTCCTCCTTATGAGCGAGAAATAGCCTTTAATTTCTGTTCTTTCCTTATGGCCTTTTCAACAACTCCTTCCATAGTGGTTGGGTGTGAACATCGACCTCTCCCCCTATCACAGGATTCAATCCCATGATGAATTTCCGTATCCTGAACTTTTTCGTCAGTTTGATACTGCGGTACATACTTGAGGAGTTTTGTAAACCGATCCCGATATTCGATTCTTTGTTAGCTTCCCTTGAGCTAAGTTCTGAAATTCTGTCATTTTCTGATCATAGAAAAGTTGTGGCAGCCAACGTTGCCTAAAATAGCCTTTAAATTGATCCCAAGTAATATTGGTCTCATCAATGTTTAGCTCAGCTTTTCGGCTATCCCACCATGAAGATGCTTCGTGAGAAAGTTGATAGGCTCCCCAAATAGCTTTGGTTTCCTCTGAGAAGTTCCTTATTGTAAAGTACTTCTCCATTTCCGCTGAGCCGTTTCTCGCTCCATCTCCTAATGTGGTGCCATCATACTTAGGTGGACTTATCCTTTTTATATCATTAGTGAGTTCTGCTGCCAATCTGGCCTTTTTGTTTTCTGGTTGGACAGGTGCATTCCCAGCATTAATATCAACACCCATGTCGGGGTTGTCCTCAGGAGGTTGCTGATTATTATTATCAGCTTCATCATCCTCCTCATTTCCCATTACCTGCTGTTCAAGTACAGCTAAGCGATCTCTTGTGTCCAACAGGGCAGCAAGGATCTCATCAAGTTTCTGGGTTGTTTCCACTCCTCCTTCAGGTGGAGCATTATTCGCAACGTTCCCCCTTGTTCTAACCATTTTCTGTTACAAGAAAAATTTAGGTTTTTATCAGATTATGGACTCAATAGGTCCAAGAGCTGCAACCTTCAGCTCTGATACCAAGATGTAACATCCTCATTTTATACTTTAGAACAAGTGATTTTTTTTTTTTTTTGATAATTGCATCCTGGTTCTAAATACATAATTTAGAACTCACAAATCAAATAACCATTCATATAACAGACAACCATATGCAGCTGTAATGACTCGGATTACTTCCGATCTATTCATTCCATGACTCGGTAATCTACCGATCTATTCATGAGTAAAAAGAGTTGGTGTTTTTAGATAACACTTTACTCTTGCGGTTCTCTTCCCTACTCTGGGATTCAGAATGCTTTGTCCAAGGAACCTAACTGAATAATCGTTACTATTATTCATCGGCATCTCATCCCTTAGACTAGGTGAATTAGGACAACGCAATCAACAGCTTGCGATACTTTGGCCAAAGATTTGAAACATACTGTTTATGTCTCGTATTCCTTAACGGCATACTCGTCAATCTGGAATACGTCCTTCACCCCATTCATATGTTATATAGAAT
The DNA here is from genome assembly GCA_018340775.1 of Taxus wallichiana var. yunnanensis. NCBI lineage: Eukaryota > Viridiplantae > Streptophyta > Pinopsida > Cupressales > Taxaceae > Taxus > Taxus wallichiana. The sequence continues at coordinate 11,056,725 of CM031239.1, forward strand.
GTCCTACAACGACTCATTTGTCGGTCCTTCCTTTCACAACTGAATCACTCGGAGGCAGATTAACAAGGTGATAATGTTATATGGATGCCCATGAGGATTAGGGATATGGTGACATACTGGTTCAACCTTGCAGTTCAACCAGTGTGTCATGATACCCCTAATCTCCTAGGTAGCCTTATAATATGATCACATTCTTAATCGGACCACAGGTAACTCGTGCTAAATCAAGTGTAAATCTTAGCGATCAATGCAAAGGGTGTCGCCATAAGTCATCTGCATTGTTGTAACTTCGAGAAGATCCTAATCTTCTCGGAGGTACAACCCTGCAGTTGACTTGTGTCGTCAACCTTTAAATCCACCTCGAAAAGATCTACTTAATAACATGCGTTACGCACTTGAGTTTAAATTACTTTAAAGACTTTTCCCTAAGGTTAGCCTTTCCTGTTCCCTGGATTCTTCATCTTAAGACGACCCTCCTCTATAAAACCCATTACATGGTAGAGGTATTAAGGTCAAGTTCTCATCAAGGAGTCATTAGAATACACCTGATTCTAAAACAACAGAATTGGACAATATCTCATAACCTTTGCTTGAGATTGCCATCTGAACTCCATTTGATTGTATATCAGTTCTCTTAACTGAATTTATATCATACTTATTAGTATAAAGATATAAATGATTAAGAATCCAATTTAATATTGTCCTGTCATACTTAGGACTAGGGATTAGTAATTTAATCCAGCTTGTTTAGCGTTCCGCTTAGGTTCATTTTTAACCTATCTTCTAGAAAGACAATTATTTAAATTCAATATTGCTTTTGCTAGAACAAATTAGAACTACTAAACACTCATAAGAATTCAATCTCATTTCCTTATAAGCTTTCATTGTCAATCACAAAAGCATCCATATTACACAAAGATAACGTTACCACTCTGGTATATAAACCGAAGAAGGTCAACTATCAGAAATAGAATACAACACATAAGTATCAAACACTTATTTCCATTCCTTTCAAAACTATACAATTACATTTTATGCAAACAACATACTTGATACAATGCTCAACGGAAAAGAAACATCTTTTCACATATAGTACATTTATAAAATCAAGCTGTAATTCATTATAAATCAATTAAACAATCTGATCACTCAGATCTGTCAGATCGCTTTTACCTCTTACGGCAACCATCTGCAAAAATAGTCAACATGAGTCAGTTCAATGAACTGAGCATGATAAGCACTAACTTTTAAAACAATTGCAATCCATCAATTGTTTTCATTAAACACCCTGTTTAAATGAGATCAGATATCCACATAAGTAAACATATTCAGACTATGCCTTTGTAATACAAAATGATTACAAATATGTAACTCTATCATTGTTACAAAATAGTCTTAATCACTTTCTAATATTTCATCAAATATTAAGAATCAAGGAACGAATGTACACAAACAATCATTGAATCCAAAATCACAACATTGGACAGATCGTTTCATTCATCCAAAAAGGGAAATATCATAACAATTCGGATTCCACCAATATGTTACAAAACAATTCCCAACATTGTTAGACGATATAATCAAATAAGCAAAAGAAGAGAAAGAACCAAATCATTCACACTTCCTTTCACATAAGTTCATTACTATAATGTCTTCACATATGAATTGCATTCATCCAGTATGTATACGATTAAGTCCGTCAAACTATAAGAAGAATTACTGTCATAATAAAAATTGAACAAAACAAGGCTTTTCAACCCAAGTTCGAAATCAAAGAACCTCTAGAATTGCGGTCAACAATGGACAACATTGCATTAGGCAATTGAATGTTTCCCTAAGATTATGCCAAGATAATCACTCAAAACTTCCGAACATGCTCAGTCACAATCAGACAGGAGTAAACGGAGAGGAATATAACCAATCTATTCTTACCTTGGCACATGCAAGTCTAAAGTGTGGTATTCGCGACTCACCCCAACAGGGACAGAACACGAAATAATTAACCATACTCAAGGAACTCAACAGTGACAAACGACAGTGTCCAAGTAGCAGGTTCATTAAGAGACAGAAATACAAGTTACCTTCCAAGAACTCAAATGATTCCAACAGTAGTAACAAGTCAAACAATTACATATGATTCCATCTGAGCTCATCAACGGAGCATAATAAAAGTCAGGAAAACAAATTTAATTACTGATTTCAAATGAATAATCCAATCCGAACTCTTGCCAATGCGACACAATGGTATTCTTATGAATAACGAGATCAAAATACAAATTATTCCCTTAAGTCGCTGGAACAACGATTTCCAAAATTCATCTATATTCAATCATGAACAAAGTGACTTAAACATATAAATCATTCAATCGACTCCACTTTGAGTCATTCAAATAAAAATGAATATAATTCGTATTTATATTGCATACGATACGGGTTAATATCCATGACCTAACTCATAAAGCCGTTATACAAGATGTCAAGCTATTCACAGAAATCCATCAAGGCCAAATAAACATCACATGTTCAATCTCAGGCTTATACAGAAGCCAAAAGAAACAAGATATCCTCCACAGGGTCAAACAATAGAATAAACCCAACAGTCCTAATTTGAAGCGATCACACTGGTTATTTATCAAGAATTCAACCGAGTCTATACAACAGTATTCAAGATAATAAAGAAGAATAATTAATGATTCCATCTACTCCAGTAATGATAAACATAAAAGAACAGGCTTCAATAATTACTGATTTCGTAAAAAAAATACCAACTGAACCTTCTTCAACATTTTTGAACAAGCTTACACAGAAGGAAACGAAACAGTACAACCGGGGAGTCTATACCCAAAATTTACTATAGTTAACAGAGGTCGAAAGACCTGTTACTTCTTCAAGACTTCAAACAAATCATTATCCAACATTCAAATATATAAATGTATAACTTCCACAGTGATCCATTTATACAAGTCATTCAATGGACTCTACAGAGTCGTTCCAATATATAATATACATACATCCATAATGCATACTGTAACGGTTAAATCTCGTTACCCCTATGAAAAGGAAAACAATTCCAAAGAGTTGCAAAAAGATACTGTCACATCGAAAGATGTTATTCACAAACAACCTTCAAGACAAATGAAACCCAACAAAGATCAATAATCGCCATAAAAAAACCCACGACAGAGCTTACAAAATTTCCAAAACACTGAACAATCAAACAGGTACACCAGTATCCTTCCCGACTGTTTTCCCCACAAAAATTGACGATCAAAAATTGACAAACAAAACAATGGCCTATACCCATTACAAGAACGATCTATGGGCTCACGCCAGTACATGAAAGAGCATTCACACATTTCATATGTTTCGCATATTTAAGCCCAAAATGCAAACACAAAGAAATAATGCCACAGTTCGAATTTAATAAACACCCAACAAAGGATAAATGAAGATTCGAACCGGAAAGAGAAACAAGATGCAAGAAAAAATCACACCAGACATCCATAGATAAACAACTAGTTTCTTAAATCATTAGAACAGAGTTGTTCTAATGAAATCATTTGAAAGACAACAAGATATTTAAAGGTTAGGGCCTAACATGCCTGTATTTTTGCTCAAATTTCTGAAGCAGACCACTGGAAGAGCTCGTGCTTCCTTTTCCTTTTCCAAGTTAGAGCGATCAACAAAATTTTGCTATCTCCATGGCATATATATTCTCCTTGCCAGAGAAAAGAGCTAGATAACCTCATGCTCGCCATGCAACACAAAGAAGACTGGTGCGAAGAACCAGTGAACAGGCAGAGAGAGATCCGAAAATCGCGACAAGCCAAACAAACCAACAAACTTCCCGTTTGCATGCCTTCTCGCGAGTTCCGAGCTCGACTACCGAGAATATTGAATGCAATTAAACCAACTTTCCCGCTCAGACTCCACTTCCACCGACCGCCAGAATTGGCGACATCCAATGAAAATTCAAGTCCATTTCCAAACTTAGCGACCTGCCACGTCGGCTTAGGTTAGCTGTTGCTTAAACCTCCGCCATGACCTGTCCCTCATCCTTATCCCATGCATTAAATGTCATAGAAAATGCCACCCATGGTTCGCACCCCCTTCCATAGGCCCCTTTTCATTCTCCTCATTAGTTAGGTTAGTATCTTAGGTTAGAATTTAGGGTAATACTCATTCTAACCATATTACACATAGATATTTACTTAGGACATTAACACATAGCCTAGGTCTAGGTTAGATTAACACTAATCTAACCCCTAGGTTAGGTTTAGTCTTAGGTTACTAATCATTTAATAATTCCAGTTAGGTCTGCATTCTGTACACTCAGAAAAAGACCTTCATCATACCTTCTTGAACAGGGTTAGCTCCTGTTCTACTGCAGAATCGTATGTAACCGAATTATTACCTGGTCCACGATCGAGACCTTCCAGATATACTTCGATATCGGGAATCAATTCATTTCACTTGATCAGCCTGAGTCATACTCCTGACTAGCTTATTCAATGCTGCTAGACCTTGCAACCTGTTCAAGGTCTGTGATTTTAATTCATCATGAACAAACTTAAAGCATTACTTGGATCAATTCCACTGATCCAAGACTAGACATTATAGATGGATAACTCTATAATTTATTCCGAGATCAGATTAAACTCAGATACAAAATGAAATAGATAAAAGAGTCTAATCATATTCTGACTCAGTCAAGATCTGCAATCTGCAAAGAAATTACAGTACATATCAAGCATGATTCCTTAATCTAGGAACACATCCTTTTTACAAAAGAAATCACATATCAACACTTGTATGCATAGGAGAAAGTAACAACAGCCTCGGTGTTACACCTTTACAAATGGGGAAATCTCTCCAGAGAAGGTGGTTCCTCTTCCTAAACTACCCGACACAAGCTATTCCAGGTGCGGGAAGATAATCTAATCCTAATATAACTTCTAAGGAGACAAGGAGAGAAAGAAAACTAGAAAAAATAGATCCTACACTAAAACAATAATACACCGAGAAGGAAACCTGTGATTATCTATCAAAACTCCATGGAAAACAAAGAGAGTTGAGCAATGGAAAGATGGAGAAGTGCATCATAGACCAAAGATGAATTTCACACAAAAAATGTTCCAAAACTCCATGAAGATAGCTCCAAAACCTGTAATGAACATCCAAACATGCAAAAATACCTGCAATAAAGAGAGGAAAGAAGAAAATAACCAAAAAATGAGAAAGAATGGACAAATGCATCACAAAACATGTTTTTTATTGCTCCAAAAGTTTGCACAAAATCATCATTTCATGGGTAAGGGGAAAAAAATTCCATTACAGAAAGCGGGAGGAGGTTCAATCTCCTTTTTGACCCTAGGGAAGAAAATAAGGGAGAGGCAGAGAAGAATGATGAACAACTTTTACAAATGAGCCAAAACTAGCTTTTATTGCTTGAACAAAAAGAAATAAATGAGAAAACGCGGGAAAATTTGATTTGAAACTTCAACCACTAACAAGATCTATTTAATTAGCCTGCAAAATGATGGGTTTCTATGAAAAATCCCATACTTCAAAGTACATTGCTTCGTAGAGTGAGAAAGAGGCCCATACTTCATTAATTTTGGTGGTTGGGGTAGTTTTCGCCATTTTTGCCATTTTCCCATGCCAGAGATGTTTTCCCATTTTTCTCCTGCAAATTTCCATCAAAATTTGAAATTGAAGGGTCCTTCGTGTGGAGAATTTTAACAGCTTTCCATTGATACCAAAATCATGAAAATATAAGCTTTGGTACGAAAGATATGCCCCTCTAAAGATTTAGGGCAAAAATGGCAAAATTAGGGCAAAAATCGGTTTGCGGGCCAAAATTTGAACTTTTCCCTCTTTTTCAAATTGGGAAAATTTTCCCAAAATTCTCCGTGACCCCGCCGCTCTCGACACGTGGAATCATTTGATTGCACAGGTGGGAATACGCTCCATTTTTCACTTTTACTTTTTCACCACTTTGGAAAAAATTCCAAAATCCCCTCGATGCCCCAACTCCCATCAATGAATAGACATGTGGCATCTTTTTCTTAACTCAGTGGGGATGCACTCCTATTTTTTCCTTTGAGAAATTTTAACCAAACACTAAAAACTTGAAGTCCTTCCAACCCCACCGCTCTGTCCTAACACGTGGCGCATCCTAACTAGGCGTGGGCCTCAAACAATATATTTTCCTTTGTGGGCTTTCGGGACGAGATTTTACCTTTGATTTTTTCGTCCAAAAGGGATAAGTGCCAAAAATTTCCAATGGGTCCACCTTGGCAAATTTTCCCTCCAAATTCCACCGAGTCATAACTCAAAAATACAAGGAGTTAGGAGGTCTTCCTTACCTTCTCGGAAAGGGGAAGAAAAATACTATCCGATGAAGCCATTTTAGGAATCTTTTGAGTTCTTACAATGTGTGAAAATTGAATTTTAAGCACAAGGAAGGAAAGAATTAAGGCAAGTTAGCAAAAATAAGTAAGGGGTTCATTTTGGATAACAATTTGATAACTCTCGGGGCCATCTACCTATTAGGTGAAAGATTAGTGGCCTTTGAAGCATCCATTGGGCCACTTGATTCTTAGACATTTCTATGAAATATTGATGAAACAAATAGTGTAACGAGCGTAGGAGGAATACTGTTGAAATGCTAGTTGATGGGTTGTTGCGCGCGTATGAATTGTTGATCCAAAACTAATCATGAGAAATTCCTTTTGGCTAGGAGGAATTATGTGTAATGGAAAGAAAGACCACCAGAAAGAGTTAAACAATATGTGCAGTGAACTACTTAGCATGTGCTAGATCTGGGAAGTGTGATACTTCCTGCATAACTGTCGATCCACTGTTCAAAATTTTTTAATGTGGATAATGAAGTAAATCCTATTGCAATTAAAATTATTTGGGTATCTCATCCAAAATACAATAAGAAATATCTAATCTAATAGGCTAAGTTAAAATAAGATCCGAAGGTCAAGTAACTAGTTTTGGGTCTCTACAGTTTGACAGAGGTCTCAGGCAGGTCACATATGATTAAGGGTGATGTGGGAATAGGTGGATAAGTCACTGTTATAGGTTGTATGGGTAAACAAAGAGACCGACGCTGGTTAAGGGTGATCGATGCCGGTTGGGGAAAATCGGTGCGATTCTTGGAAATACTGGGAATTCCATAAAATGGGCTCTGGATCTCCCTTGTGATTGCACAAAGGATTTTGATTGGTCGATACGAGGTATTAGGTGATTTTAGTGGGATTTGGTGAAGTTTTAATGGGGATATGGAGGGGTGAGTGTTAAAGGTAATCAATGGGTGGCTAGGGAAACAAAAGGGTGGACATGTAATGATGAAACCAATGAACTAGAGGAGTACAATGTTCTACTTACTTGGAACCTAGTTCTAGATGCATGTGAGTGAGGAATGAAGGTGCTGGTAAGCGGTTGAAGGTTGCAGATGCTCACCAAATGTAAGAAAGATTCTGCATGGGCTACATGTGCATTCCTTTTTTCTTGGTTGGATCAAATCCGTGCTAGGGTGAATGTTGGATGGTTGTTGGATGATTGTTGGATGCATATGCAAGAGGAAATGCTTGATCTCCTTCCATATGTGTTCTCGCTGAAATTCATTCTCAGAAGATGTGATATCTCTTAAGAATGTGCCAATTTTTTTCAACCTCCAAAATAAGGTTATTTTGGGGATTAAAAGGTGTCCAATGATGGTTATCGCTTAACCGGTGATGGTTAGGGGTAACCAGCATCGGTTAAGGTGGGATTTCCTAGGTTTACTAAACTAGGTAGATCCCTTGATTTTGGGATCTCATGTCTTTCACCCACGGATTAGACTGAAGCTTATTGTAAGCATGCAGGAATGTGGTTAGAGGGAATGTAGGCATTGATTTTTAGGGTTTGGGTAAGTCTTAGTTAGTTATGGCAACTTACTAAGAATAGGTCTTAGGGTGAGTTGGCTTGATGAGGTGTCTAGGTGAGATGTATGTGGACATTATCCCTAATTAAGATATTTAAATAATAAATATGGTGAGGATAATGAATTAATTTAATTAAATTAATTAAATTAATATTAGTGGAGTGAAGGGGGCCATGGCTAGGTTAATGTGATGAAGGGTGTTTATTTGTCGAGGGACCAAAGGGGAGTGTGACCTAATTTTAGTGTCTACATTTTTCCCCTTTTTGTTGCATAGCTTGTATTGGTAAGTGATGCTAACAAAAATAAGATGTGGTTGCCCCATGTGTGGGTGAAGGTGATCCCCCTCAAACCAAGAACTGATGAGGCAGAAGGTAGAGTTGGTGAGTGGTTTGATAAAAGGTAAATGTGATAAAAGGGAAGGTGGGGAATGGGGAAAAGGGGTTAAAGGTCTACTCGGGAAATCTAGGTAATGGGTTAGGGTCAAAGGTAGCAATAATCAAACACATGCACATGTATAAACTAGTAGCACGCTACTAGGTTGAAGAGTAGTCAAACTCTACATTGTCTAAGGTCAATAGGTTTATCCAAACAAGGTTGAAATGATTCCGGTATCCAAGGTATAGGATATGGTCAGAAACACAACGTAGGTTAGGTGCAAGAACGTTTAGGTATGTTTCCGGTACACCAAAGGTAGGGTCAGGATAAATGGTCATGGAAATAGGCTAGGTAAGGTCATTAGGTCAACAACACAGGTAATAATGCCACAAGGTATAACAAACACATGAGGTCAAAGGTCACTAGTGATGGTCCAGGTCCAAATATCTAGGTCACGGTGCATGGGTAAGGCCGAGGTATGGGTAAAATAAGGAGTCCCCAAAGGAGGATGAGATTAGGTAGGAAATGATGAGGGCGGAGGGTGAGGTAAATGGTTTGGGTAGAGGTTGGGTGGGGAAAATGATCAGGGTAAGGGTTAGGTGTGGAAATAAAAAGAGTGATGGGCAGGGTAATAGGGTAAAATGTTGGGTTGGTGCAAGAGAGGGTGACCGATGTTGGTCAAGGGTAACCGACACCGGTATAGGGAAACCGACCATGGTAAGGTAGGGCACGCGACCGATGCCAGTGAAGGTGAACCAAATCGGTTAGGTCGGGTTTGTTATAAAAACAAAAAATACGTGTTTTTGTGTTATTTATTTGTCATATTATCGATTTGAGAAAATGACAAAAGAGAGAGAAAAAGAGGTAAAAGTGTCTAGATGAAACAAAGTGTTGAGTTGGTGGTGTGAACAATGGGTGATTGGTTGGTGAGAGGCAGGTCCATAGGATCGGTGCGTGTGATTCGATTGGTTGGAGACGCGGGTGGATATTTGGTGATGGCAGAGGCCGAGAGAGGGATCGGGTGGGCCATCGGTGTAGTGGCTAGACATGCCACCGAGACGATGGTAGCATGATGAGGTAAGTGTCTAACTCTAGTTATATTCTTAGATAGATTATAGGATTTGCAAATTGTTTTGTGGTTTTTTTTTTGGGTGGGGAAAAAAATTAAATTTAGGAAATGAGAGGGAAAGTGGGTAAAATAGGAATGGGGAGAGAAAGAAATGGGAGAGGAAGGGAGGGGATGAGGTGGAAGGGAGGTGTAGGTGTTTATTAGGGGGAAAGGGTCAAGGTGGGTAGGTTTTGAGAAAAGGGGGTTTGGGGTCACGGGTTTTTACCGTGATAGTGACCGGCGCGGCGTCGGTCAAGTGTGGCCAATGTCGTGGGGTTGAACCAATATTGTCACTAAACAAGTGATCGATGCTTGGTTAAGGGGTGACCAGGGTCGATTAGAGATAACTGACACTGGTTAGGATGTGGAGAGAAAGGGGTCAAAAGTGCCATAAGTTGGGGGATCAAGATAGGTAGGGGTAAAATAGGGTGTTGGGAAATGATAGGGGCAAGTATGGGTATAAAAATGTAGATTAATGTGTTGTTTGTATTAGATGTAGGGAGAGATCAACTATGTATGTGAGATAGGGTTCCACCCTACTCATGATAGTGTGCAGCATAGCGACCCCTGAGGAGCTGCAGCATGTGGAGGTGGTGGGCTTGAGTGGAGTTCTGATGCTACCGGCATGTAGTCCGGTCAGCCTAGTTTGATGGTCACGCTCATCGATAGATGGGATTCTGTGACCAACATGTTCCACCTACCGATGGGTGAGATCATTGTCACCCTGAGGATGTGTTTAGGATTCTACTGGCTACCCATATTGGGTATGCAGGTCTACTCTATCTCCTCCAGGCCTCGGAGGAGCTGATGCTGATGGTGTTTGGTGAGGGGATGGCTCGAGCTGACATTCCATAGTGCCAACATTCGATATGGAGAGATGTACCTAGCCCATCCGGAGGAGATGAGGCTAGTGGTTCTTTTGATGGAGGCAGTGTGTTGCTTTGCACTGCCAGATGTAGAGGGTGGATGTTTTCCCCAATCGTTGATGGGGGTACTCCACGACATGATGATAGATGAGACCCACTTTGCCTAGGTGCCAACATTCCTGGTGTAGCTATATAGAGAGTTATGGGCATATGGGTGGCTGTGTAGGTTCAACCTATGTTGTACCTTCTTACTACATTGTTGGGCTTATGAGCACATAGTTTGTGTGCGGCTAGTAGGGATGCCCCGAGCGGATGCATTCCCACCAATATTTGTGTGGGTGGGGTATAGCGATGGGTGCTAGCTATTGGAGAGTGGAGATCTAGATAGGCCCACACATGATGTGGCCTATTTTTGGTGGTTATTGGAGGGTTGTCCGAGAGTGGACATTATATGGAGGTCGTATGTGGGATTCCCCTCATATAGGCATATGCATGAGGAGCTAGCTGAGCTCCAACTAGTGAGATGGATACAGGGTCACCATGCTAGGGAGCACGAGATGATCCCGGTGGATAGAGTCAGGTGGTATTTCAGCTATTACAGGATGTACCTCTGCCCTTCCCACAATATAGGAGAGATGACGTGGAGAGGCCCTTACCTCTACCATAGCCTACAGTGCCCATAGGGCAGGAGGAGTAGGTAGTGGACCAATGGATAGATGATGCCGGGGTCATAGATAGGTACAGATAGTGGTGGGTGGTGCATTTATGAGCCATACCACCCAGACCAGGGCAGCCGGATCTAGCCACCATCATGATGCTAGAGAGACGCCCTACAGGGGTAGGTGGCTACTCTGATTACCTAGTTAGGTATGGTATAGACATAGCTGGTGAGCTCAGAGGTAGAGGTAGTAGAGCTACATGTACAGTGGCCAATCTATAGACCCAGATGGCTGGTGGTGGGGATGGAGATGGGGAGGATGATGGTTTAGGTGGTAGGCCTTACAGCATTATAGGTGGCAGGTTTAGGGGCTAGGGCTAGTTGGCCACATCCCAGAGCATAGATTGGGGCCTTACGGGCCTGGATATAGGACAGGGGGCACCACCACATAGCACCGGACCGGGTCCCAGTTCATAGGTAGAAGTGAGACAGAGGTCCCGCAGATAGTACACAGGGGCCGAGGCCTATGGGGCCACCACAGACCGTGCCTATATCTAGGTTATAGGATGCCCTAGGTGAGGCAAAATACTACCAGGACCAGGCTGATGGCAGCGGGATAGAATTTCTATCCTATGGAGAGTATCTGGACATAACAAACGTCGAGTGAGAGGACTAGATCCCACACTCACAGTGTGGAGAGCACAGGGGCCATCGAGCTCCGAGGCCAGATCAAGGAGAGGCTACCAGTGCATGGAGACCAGCTCTAGGTGAGGTGCTAGTAGGGACTCAGCCACCACCTATGATGGGTGGGGAGATGCTAGTAGGTCACCAGACAAGGGCGAGGAGGTAGAGGGTATAGGTGATATAGAGATGGAGGATATCCACCAAGATGCCTGATATGTGGCTTTTGATTTTTGATGTATTATAGTCATTTTTGATATATACCAGCCTGCATGCCAAAGATAGTGAGGATGTATGAGAGTTTTTGTTGTATATTTTGAGCATATACCGGCCTACATGCCGAAGAGATTTTGTATTGGTTCATTATTTTATTGTATATATGAGACCAACCTGCATGTCGATGACATTTTGTATTGAGTATTAGCCTACATGCCGATGATTTTGAGATGATGGACATGATGGGATATCCATGTATGTTGTATTGAGATACACATTTATTTATATGATGAGATACATGAGATTCTTGATTTGTTGATGTTTTGATGAGACTTTTGATTTGTTGTTTTGATATGGATGGAAATTAGGTGAGTTAGGCATGATGAAGTCAGGTTAGGTCATAGGCATGGATCGAGTTAGGTTGGTTTAGGCATGGTTGAGTTAGGTCTTAGGCATGGATCGAGTTAGGTCATAGGAGTCATGGATCTTAGGCATTTGGTTAGGTTTGTTTAGGCATGGATTGAGTTAGGTTTGTTTAGGCATGGTTGAGTTAGGTTTGTTTAGGCATGGTGGAGTCAAGTTTGTTTAGGCATGATTGATTTTTAAAGTGGTTGGGGTTGTGATTCATTAATTTGTATAATGAATGATAATATGGGCTATTGTTAAGATGCTTTATAATATATGTATGATGATGGTAAAGAAATAGTAGTCATAAGAAATGTATGTTGTGATGATGATAAAAATGTTAAGCAACTTGTTGTCTGTTTGGTTTGATTTTCAATTGTTGATATAAAGAGGAAACTAAGTGGGGTAGAATGTATTTGAGGAAGATGAAAGATGGATTGGTTAGGGTAGAGAGTGGCACGAGCTAACCTCCAAGGGCCCCATGCCCTCGAGTGTTGCCTACATAGTCTCGGTGAAAAGGGACCTCAGGCCGATGTAGTTCTCCCATGAGCTAGGGAAGAATAGGATGAGGTATGAAAATGAGTTAGTAGGTTTTAGGTATGTTGTGGGTTTAGGTCTATTAGGTGTGGGTGGGTTATAGGAAAATTGGTATAGGTGATGTCGATTGTGGAAAAAGAAGAAGAATACCCCAAAGGTAAGTGTCGAGGACCAAATCCTATATAAGGTAATCAAAACGTAAATAAAGATGGTCAAAAGATAAGAGGGGGCAATAAAGCCACTTGATTGGTTAGGATCATACTAGAGTAGATCATACCTTGGAGGAGGTGATGAACATAAGACCCTAAAGACATTACATGATTGATTGTTCTAAGGTGAAAAGTAGTCACATGATCACCAAATGTCTTGGTTTCCAAGAGGTCCCTTGAGGCGGTAGAAAATGGGAGTGGGAATGGTGAGAAAGGTGAAAGGTGGTTAATTTTTTATATGGCATGAGGTAGCATGTTCTTTGGGCAAGAGATCCAAGGTCACAATGGGCAAGTCCATGACTAAAAAGTTTTCTATTTTGACTTGTATCTAAGATAGACTGATCGATGTGGGAAGTCTATATGGGATGAGGAATTTAACTCCTTGAGGTCTTCGTGAAGCTGATCAATGCAGGAAGCTTCAAATTTTCTCATTTTTTTGTTTGTTTGTTTTTTTTTTGGTTTTTTTCTTTACATAGCTGTCCTTCGAGGGAGCAGTCTATTTATAGTAGTGGTTTTCGAGAGGAAGATGTCCTTTTGAGGGAGTCATCTTTTATATTAGAAGTTTGACTCAAGGAGTTAGGTCCCATGTGAGGGCTTTGAAGTCATGGACAAGACCAAGGTGAAGAATAAGATTCTTGTTCAAAAATCAGGGTGAAATGACCATGGGATCTCATCTAAAGGTAGATGAAAAGTATCCATGAGAATCATGCTATGTGCAACAGCATGTGGTACACATATTCAAGAGAAGATAACAAGTGATGGGTACTCACATGATTCTTGTTTAATCATTGGTGAGGTGTATGAAGTGGATAGCGCTCAAGGGATGAGCATGGAAAGAGACAAAAGGTGAGGTAGGACTAAAATTCAACAATAGAATGGTCAAGATGCAAGGCATTAAGGGGCTCAGGTTTGGGTTTACCATCGAGTGAAGATAAATGATAAGCACCTGATCCGTAAGTATGAGTCACGATGTATGGTCCAAGCCAATTAGGAGAAAATTTTCCCCATTTACTTTTTTTTGCTTTGGTTACATGTTGATTTTCTTTCAGGACAAGATCACCAACTTAGAAGGTTCGTTCATGGACACATTTGTCATAGGCACGTTTTATACATTTTTGGTAAACTTGAAGGTGATCAAGAGTGTTAAGATGATGTTCATCTAATAACTCCAGTTGTGCTAAATGGTCCTGACAAAAAGTCATCATCATTAAGCATGTCATGGAGAGAAATGTGGAGTGAGGGAATTTGGACTTGAGGTAGAAAACCTCTCGTATCCATGTAGACCAGAGAAAATGGTGTGGCAGCAGTGGAAGTGTGAATACTAGTGCGGTATGCCCATAGGGAAAAAGGAATGTGCATATGCCAATCCTTCCCAGTATCGTTAACCACTTTCATGAGAATTTTGTTTAAGGTTTTGTTAGTGGATTTGGCTTGGCCGTTGGTCTGTGGGTAATAAGGTGATGAGAAACTTAGCTAAATGTCAAGGCGTCACAAAGTTTTTACAATGTTTTGTTTTTGAATTATTTTCCATTATCAGTGATGAGGTGATGAGGAACACCAAAGTGAAAATGATGTGATGATTGATGAACTCACATATTTTCTTAGCTTTCATGGAGATGAGTGGTATGGCTTCAACCCATTTTGTATAGTATTCGGTAGCAGTGATGATCCATTGATGTCATTGGGAAGAATGGGGGTTGATCTCTCCGACAAGATCCAAACCCCATTGAGAGAAGGGCCAAAGGTCACGGGAAACCTATAAGGCATGACTGGGTGTATGATGAATATTGGCATGTTGTTGGCATTTTACACAACATTTGACATAGTCACAACAATCATAGTTAAGGGTCGGCCAGTAATAGCCTAGGTGAAGAATACGTTTAGCAATAGCAAGGCCACTGAAGTGACCTCCACATATGCCATCATGAACTTCCTTAATGGTATAAGGAATTTCAAAACTTGTGAGGCATCGTAAGAGAATACCATCAAAGCCACGCTTATAGAGGAGGCCCCCATGATGACGTAACGAGAGACCTTTTTAAGGAAGGTGTTTTGTCCATTACTGGGTGAGATCAGGAGGTAAGATGGAGAGAGAAAGATAGTCGAGTATTATTTGTACCAAAGGTCACTTGGTCAGGGTAGCGGTTTCGATAGAGTAAACTTCACGTGGTAAATAAGAAGGTGATTGGAGTCATTGTATGGTGACAAATATTTTAGAATCAAGGGGGTGAAGTGGGTATTTGGGAAGCTAAGTAGGCCATGGTATCTACAAATTTGTTGGTTGAACGAGGGACGGTTTGAAGGTGTAATGGTCAAAGGTGGTCAAAAGTATGTCTACATGATGTTTATACTTTTGAAGTATCTCATTATGACATTGGTATATACCATTGACTTGGTTTACAACCAATTGAGAATCACCAAAGATGTTGATTGATTTGACATCTAGGGCATAGGCGGCTTAGAGACCTAATACGAGTGCTTCGTATTTGGTGATATTGTTTGTGCATTCAAAATCAAGTTTGAAAGACAAAGGCATGGGCTCACCATCAAGTGGAATGAGGATAATACCAGCCCCACCCCCATGCTGACACTTTGAACCATCAAAGAAGAGTGTCATTTGGTAGGGGGTTCATCTAGGGAAAGGGTAGCAATTGACTCATCTGGAAAGTCAAAATTAGAGGGTTGATCCCGGAAATAGGTGCATCGGCCAATTGGTCGGTGATGGCTTGGCCCTTGATGGACTTTTGATGAATGAATTCAAGGTCAAGGTCAGCTAAAAGCATAAGCCAACGTGCAACACATTGATTTTGATAAGGTTTGGCATACATGAAGTGTAAGGGGTTGGTGTTGGTCACAACATAGGTTTTGTGGTTGAGTAGGTAATGGTGGAGTTTGGTGGCAACGAAAACTAAGGCTAAGAAAAGTTTTTTGGATGGGTGTATCAAGTTTCATAATCCAAAAGAGTATGAATTATGTAATAAACCACCTACTCCCTATGTTGTTCATCATGATGAGCAAGCATGGCTCCCAAGGAGTGATCGGTAGCTGAGATGTATAGGTAGAAAGGTTGATCGTCTTTAGGTGGAATGAGTATGGGTGGTTGGAGGAGGTATTGTTTTAGGGCCTCAAAATATTTGTGGTAGTCATCATCCCATTTAAAGGAGACATCCTTCTTGAGCAGATGATGAAATGGTTGACACTGATCAGATAATTGTGAAATGAAATAGTGAATAGACTACAACTTACCTTGTAGGATATGGAGTTGTCTAAGGTTAGTGGGTGGAGGAATTTCGAGAATGGCCTTGACTTTAGTAGGGTCAACTTCTATACCACGTAAGGAAATGATAAATCCCAGGAGCTTTTTCTGAGAGGACCACGAAAATGACACTTCTTAGGCTGAAGGTGAAACGTAATATTTAATGAGATGGTCAAAAATGGTTTTGAGGATGGTAAGGTGTTCGGAGCGGCATTTAGATTTGGCCAAGAGATCATCCACGTAATCTTCCAATATGTGATGCATGATGTCATGGAAGATGTAAGTCATAGCCCACTGATATGTGGCACCAACATTTTTAAGGCCAAAAGGCATGACTCGATAGCAGAAGGTCCCCCAAGGGGTGATGAATGAGGTCTTGTGTTGATCTTCTAGGGCAAGCAAGATTTGGTTATAACCCGAGAAGCCATCCATGAGTGATAGCATCTCGTGACCAGCTGGTAAGGTCAACTAGTTGATCAATACTAGGTAAGGGAAAGTCATCTTTTGGGCAGGCTAGGTTGAGGTCACAAAAATCCGTGCAAATGTGGAGTCCCCTTGTTGCCTTTAGTGATAGGGACAATGTTAGAAATCCAATGAGGATAATCAATGGGTAATATGAAGGAAACAAAAGAAGGTGTTGAAGCTCTTCTTTGATGAGAAGGGTAATGCGAGGGTGCATTTTCCTCAACTTTTGTTTGATGGGTTTGGCATCGGGAATGGTTACGATATTGTGGACCACTATGGTGGGGTCAATACTGGCATGTTTATATAAGACCAAGAAAAGGCGTGGTTATGATCTTTGAGAAAATAAGTGATGGCTTCCTATTTAGCAGCATCTAAAGATTGACCGATCTTTAGGATGTGCGGGTCATCTTGAGTATGAATGTTGATCTCGATAGTCAATTCATTCAACATGGTTTACATCTCAAAGGGTAATGACCGATGAATATATGAGTCTTCTACACCAAGGTAGGTGAGTATGGATTCATCATCCTAACATTAGATGATGCTAATTGAAGGTGTATCATCATTGATCATTTTAGGATACAGGAAGGGAAGAGAGGAAGGAGCCTCGCCCTCGCATTGATAAGTCAAAGGCCCCAATGAAATGGTGTTTATGAAAAAAAAAAGTTAGGAGGGATAGATTCTAGATCCATCGACTCCATCGGTGAAGGTGGTGATGAAGGTGGAGTGGGTGAAGAAAGTGGAGAAGGGCTGATGTCCTCGATGGGTTCAATGTGGGCTTGTTTGGTAGGTGGTTCAGAAAGCCGATACCACTACGGTTGTTATGTTTGCAGGTGGTACATGGAATAATGGTATGGTGGCCTTGCTCATAAAATCCAAAACCAAAACCCTTCCACACATCGGTGCAGGAAGGTGTGGGTAAAATGGTGATTGGTAAGAGACTGGAAGTCAACGAAAAATGGGTGGGTTTGTGATGGTGGTTTAGGTGTGTACATGGTAGTATCAAGTCCCCCATAGGTGAGACTGGTACGAAGATGAGGAGGACCATAAAGGAGGCATTCTCCTATGTGGTGATCATAGTGAGGGTGTTGGTTAAGACTCCCATACTCTTGTGGAGTAAGGAATGTGTTGACACTATATAGGTGATATTCCCCCAGAGTGAGGCGTTGAAAAACACCTTCCAAGGGATCGTGGTGGTTGGTATGTGGGTAGCGGGAATAGATGATGTGTCGGAGGTCAATGGAGGTGGAGTTAATGGATTGGGAGACTAATGGGTTGGCCGTGGAGGTTGTGGCAACGGGTAGGAGTGGAAGAGGTATGTGCGGTGGAGGTGGTGATTGTACTGGTAAGTGGAAGTGTAGATGAAGCGGTGGTGGTCATAGAGGTAGATGCTTTAATGGGTATGAGCACATCATTGGGTTGGTAGAGCATGTTGCATGTTTTGAAAGGTGATGGATCAGTTGGGATAGTGTAGGTGTGCCCTTCATGCTCAAACTTTACACAACGATGCAAAGTGGAAGGAACGCAACCCATGACATGAATCCAGGGTCTACCAAGAAACAAGTTATATTGGAATTCCCCCTCCAAGATGTAGAATAACTCTAGAATAGTGTGGGGGCCCATGCGAATGTGGAGGATGACAAGTGCCTAGTGTAGAGGTGATAGCATCATTGAATGAATGCAACATGAAAGGTGTTTATGCATGTAATTATCGGTATGCATTTGAGCGAATGCATGGGATGAAATGATGTTAATGTTAGTGCCCCCATCAATCATCACCCATCACACCCATATGTCATCGATGTGGAAAGAGATGAAGAGAGCTAGGTCCGGTCATCATTTTGGTGTGGTGCGATCTCCTCTTTTAAGAAGCTAAGGGAGGCTACTTGGTGAATAGGGTGGGGTGAAGATGAAGGTGGTAATTTGGTGAGAAGCTACATGATGGGGTGTGATAATGGAGGCTACGGGTGTAGGGTCATTGGGTAAAACCTCAATAGATTGAAGAACCTCCATGAGAGCTTGATGATGGGATTCTGAGGTTTGGATGAGGTCATATAAGGAAATTTTGAGGGGATATTGGTGTAATTGTTTGAGCATGGTGCGATGTGTGACTCCATTAGAAATGGGGTATGTGGGGCCACGATAGTGATTTTAGGTATGGGTGTAGATGGTATGTTGGGTATAGGATTGGTTGGTGGGTTAGTCACCTTTTCTTTACCTTTATCCTTCTAAGCATGGGTAGTAACATGGATCATGTTGATTTGAGGGGAGTTGGCAAATGGAGAAGGTGTAGGGTGAGTGGTATAATGACATGACGGGTAGAAAAACCTACAAGGGAGAAAAAACCTGTGAGGTGAGCTGGGTGCAAATGACATTTAGGTGATGGTGTGGCAAGTTCTCTGATGTAAACCATGTTAATTTCAAATCTTGGGGTGGTTCTAGGAGTTGTGGGGGTGGAGGTTGTGGTTTTGAGTGTACAGTGTGGGAATGGGTGTCGGTGAGGTAGGGTCCTCATCGAGAAGGTCGTCATCATCAAAGTTGGCTTTCGAGAGGACACAACTGATAAGGATGGTTTTCAAGGCCTTGTAGTTCTCCACATCGTGCCCTAGCACATGATGGTAGGCATAAATTTTAGTGTCATCAAACCCTTTTGGCTTGGGTTTGAGGGGGTCATAAGGTCTGAGTGGTGGTAATGTAATGACAAAAGTTTCAAGGAGGTTGGTTAAGATTTTGGCATAGGACCCTGCTAGTGGGTCACAATGTGAAGTGAAAGTGGGTTTGGGTGTAGGTGTAGTTGATTGTTGAGGAATGGTCCTTACTAGGAGGGGGAGTAGGTTGAGCTATGGTTTTGGGTGCTTGGTGTGGTCTTGGGTGTCGGTCGTGTTTGTTTAGGTAGGGGTATGGTAGATGAATGGGCAGGAGGGTGTATGGTTGTTTTGACTACCTTATCGGAGGGTAGCAGATTTTTGTTTTTAGGTTACACCTTCTTGGGTAAAGGTGATATGGGTGTATGAGGTCTAGAAGGAAAATCAAATGGGGAAGAGGTGAGTTACCCATGGGGATAATGGAGGTGCTGTGAAGGTAGATGATGCAGGTCGAGTAGGGGGTGTGAGAGACAAAGACTAAAGTGTAGTGGGTAGTGAAGAAGTTGCGGAGAGTATTGGGGTATGGGTGGTAAAGATGTTACAGGTGTAGGTGTAAGTCATGTCAGTGCTTGGGTAGGTTAGAGGTTTGTGAGGAAGGAGTGGGCTGTTGTGTTTTTGGTTTATTGATGGGTGGAGTTTCTTAACCATGTTGGGAGGTTGAGGTCCTAAGACGGATGGGACAGTGCAGGTGTGATTAATGCAACAAAACAAGGGTATGAGTTCTATGGGTTTGGTTCTTCTTTTTGGGTGCTAGAGTAGGTGTGGTGTTGACTTTGGAGGATGTAGCTAAATCCAGTTTGATAGGTGGATGAGTAAGGCTTGGTGGTTGGGGTGACCCCTAAAGTGGTAATAGGTTTATTCGAGGAAGATGTTGTAGGTGTGGGTTTGGGTTTAGATGTAATTTGAGTTATGGGTAAGGGTGTATGTTGAGCTATGATGGGTGTCATGGAAGAAGTTGTGATAGAGGTAGTTGTGTTCATTTGGATTGGTTGAAATATTTTTGGGTAGATAGTGGAGGTATCAGCAAGTGACATTTGCATCTATGTTGAGACAAGAAGCAAAAGGTGCCCCCAAAGTAAGGCCCTATCCACATAATCTAAGTGATTAGCCAAATGTGAGAATGACACATCTATAGGTGGAGTTGATGAGGACCTAATGGATATTCCCGTAAAATGTGTCTTAGAGATGGGGAATTGGCTAGCTTCAGCTTCTGTGGGTAAGAGAGCCAAAAGTAGGTCTGTAGGATCTTGGGTAGCTGATGGAGAATGCACACCAAGAGGCAAAGGTATCTCAACTGGGTTTATGATAGGGGAAGAGATGGTGGGTGCTCCTCTATAGGTGGAGGAGATGATGGGTGCTCCTCTGTGGGTGGAGGAGGTAGACAAGTATCCTCATGAGAACTGAAGAAGTATTGTGGGTGTCGGTTCTCTAGGTGGAGAAGCCAAAGGTGAAATGGTCTCGATGTTAGCGGAAGACTCCTCCATAGGTGAGGAAGGAGGTGAAAGGTGTTCCTCTATGGGTGAAGGAACAAGGGAGGTTGGTTCTGATGTGGAAGGAGGATTTTGGGCTAGAATCTCCTCTATGGATGGAATATGGGGTAATTAGGAAGCAATAGGTGCATCACTAAAAATAGCGTGGACCTCATGGGTATGGGTATCATGAGTTGAGGCCTCACCGGTTTGATCAGATGAAGGGGCATGATTAGGAAATGGTTTCTTGAAGATGTGTAGGTTTTGGTTGGTAGGTGCATTAGGATTATCCATGGTTAACTCACCTTTCTCGAGCATTTCTTGGACAATGTTTTTGAAAGTGATGCAATTACCATCACTATGACCCTTTACTCGATGATAGTTATAGAAGTCATGTTCTTTATACCATGCGGGCATGGGGCGAGCAGGGTCAAAACCAGTGTGTGGTTTTATGGGTGGAAGGGTGATGGCCCCGACTTTGATAAGATTTTCTAAGACAGAAGAGTAAGGCTCCCCGATTGGGGTGTATTTCCATTGTTCTTGTCTAAATTGAAAAGTCTGGATGGGTGAGAGATTAGATGAGGGGGTAGCCTAATTTGATGGATGAGCCAAACCAACTTTGAGTACCATTGTGTTAGTGGTGCCCTTAGCCTTTGAATAATTGTTCTGTGGTTTGGAAGAAGAAGAAGTATCATTCGACTTGAATGCTGAATTTTTACTACGTAATTGGATTTTCTTCTCTTCGATGGCCCAAATCTCTAACTTTCATGCCATGGTGAATGCTTCATCAAATGTTTAGAAAGGTATAAACCTACAAGGTTGGTGAGATATGTCTAGCACAAGCCCATGTGAAGAGCTCAATGAGTTCTATTTGTGGTAGTTGGAAGGTGAGTTGATTAATCAGGATATGCCGCGAAGTGACAAAATTTGTGATAGATTCATCCTCATACTGACACGTGGAGTATAGGTCGGTCATGGTAACCTTCTTGATGATATTGATGGAGAAGTGATCCAAGAAGGCTTGGGCTACTTGATTGAATGAGAATATAGAGTTTCTAGGTAACCCACTATACCAATCTAATGCAGGTCTAGTCAAAGACATGGGAAAGGTCCTCAAGAGCAAAGCATCATCGTATGAGCGATTAAGTAGCACCCATGTTTGAACGACCGCAAATGTTGTTGTGGGTCTTCCTTTCTATTGAAGCAATTGAATTTAGGCATCTCCCAATGTACGGGGTATGGATGAATAGGAATGGATGGGTGGATGGGATCATTGAAAATCTCATCATAGGTGAGTGTGTTACGGGAGCTAGAAACTAATGCCTCCAATGTCTGCATCTTGTCCAACATCAATTTTATTAGATCATTGGTAGGTTGTGATGATTTGGTGCCTCATGTAGTGTGAGAGGGTTAGTTTTGGGCATATAAAGGGGGTGGCACTCTAGTATATGGTGCTACCATGTAAGTAGATTGAGAAGGAGGTAGGAAATAGGGGTATGTAATCGAGGAATAATAATGATGAAACATGAGGTTGTTGATAGTACATATATGGAGGTGGAAGGTTCATGGTAGCCCTAGTGGAAATGAGGGATAATGATTGTGGAATAGAAAATATAATGTTTTGAAAAGGGGTAGGGGTCATTGACACGGGAGGTGGTAGTGTAGCTATGAATATATGCTAGACCATAGGGGTAGATGAGGTTGTGTTCTGGGTGGTTGTCGAAGGTATGGTGGATGTTACGGGTGTCACGGATGTAGCAATGCACAAGGCAATCATAAGCAGGTATAGGACCTAGCTATAAAAATGACTGGGGTAAGGTAGATGCGGGCAACATAGAGCTAGATGGGGCCGATGTAGGAGTGGGAGCGAGAGTCGGGGGATAGATACGGGCATGCCATATATCAACTGACCTAAGGCATCTTGGGTAGATGAGTGGGAAAGATAAAACTACAAGGCGACAGGGTTTTGGTCAAGGAGTCGTGTGAACTCCTCATCTCCGATAGCGATAGTGATAGATTGGATAGGATCCATGGCGGGTGATAAAATGGAAGGTAGTGAAGGACTAGGTGGGAGTGGTTGACAATTGGCGTGGAATACAAGTGCACTTGCTTGTCTTTGGGTCAGCACCATGTGAACCAGTATTGATCAGGCTAGGCCGGTTCTCTGTAAATGACATAGAAAAACAACAGGGACAGGTGAAACATGTGGTAAAAAGTGGATTAGGTACTAAATTTTAGTTGGTAAATGACACAGGATAACCGATGCTAGTTAGGTAAACTGATGCGATTATAGGTAACCACAATCACATTGTGGGAAATGGACAGTGAGTGAAAAATAGGTATACGGTCAAATCTGGTAGGTATGCCAAATATGATGAGTTTTACAAGGCCAATGGGAATGATAGCTATGATGACAGGGACTCTAAAAATTTGAAGAAGATGAATAAAATGTATTTTTGGGTAGGTTAAGAAAAATACTTGAATTGACGCTCGGTTTTGTATAACCGATGATGGTGAGAGGGTAACTAACGATGGTCGTTGGACCGACACCGGTCACTGTGAAATTGAAATAGTGATGAAAGGAAAATGGTTGTGAATTAAAATCTGATGTGGAATCAAACCTAGAATTCTGAGAATGATGAGAATATGGTCTAGGCACACTTAGAAGAAGTTAGAATACACCAACTATGATGAGGAGCATGTGAGGAAAAACAAAAATAAATGAAGAGCGTGACCTCTCACCTCAAAATGCAAGCCAAGTAGAAACACTAAGAAAAATGTGATCCTAAGAGTGCCTTTTCTATTATGTTTGTTTAGCTTATGCTATTTAAGGACTGACTCATGAACTATAGAATATAATTTTTGGTGAGGATGGCTTCCTACAAAGAAGGAGATCTAAAAGGTGAGGTTTCAGGTATGTTATGGTGGGGGTAGGCTTCACTCTAAAGTATGAATCTCGATAAAGTAGTGAGTTGGGGAGTACTTGTCAATCCTCAGATCAGTGTGATCATTGATAGGTGTTCCTAGGAAAGATGTTGTTTAAGAATATGTATTTGTTTTGAATTTGTGCAATGTGGCAAGACTCGAGAGAGAGAGAGAGATGTGCTTTCTATGATTTGTTTGTCAACCATCAGCTGGGAATGAATTCCAGCATATAGGTTGCCCTCAATTAATGTGAGCTAATGCGATAAATCAGAATGCAATGCACTTATTTTAATCCCAAATCGAAATGTGAAGTTGGATGACACAAATAGATGAAGAGGAAGAGGGATGCTCTTTCACTAAAATTCGAAAAACATGAAGAAATGGTTCTTTTTAAGTACACCAAAAGAAATATTTCTTTTAGAGAGAATGGAAAGAAAAGGTAGGTTAACAAGGAAGAAAATTAATGTGTATGGTTTTCAGAAGGGAAACAAACACACAAATTTTCCTAGGAATGAATAAAATGCAAGGAACCCCAAATGGGTCCCACAGGTGTGCCAAAATGTTTCACCTGATTCTTAGACATTTCATTAAAACATTGACGAAACAAATAGGGTAACATGCATAGGAAGAATACCTGTTGAAATGTTGGTTGATGGGTTGTTGCACGCGTATGACTTCTTGATCCACAGCTGATCGTGAGAACTTCCTTTTGGCTAGGAGGAACTACCTGTAATGGAAAGTAAGACCACTAGAAAGAGTTAAACAATATGTGTAGTGAACTTCCTAGCATGTGCTAGATTCGAAAAGTGTGATACTTCCTGATGCGGTTGTCATCCATTGTTCAAAACAATTTAATACGAGTAATGAAGTAAATCCTATTATAATTAAAATGATTTGGGTATCTCATCCAAAATAAAATAAGGAATATCTAATCTAATAGGCTAAGTTAAAATAAGATCCAAAGGTCAAGTAACGATTCTGGGTCTCTGCAAGTCTCAAAAAGGTCTCAAAAAAGTCATAGATGATTACGGGTGATGTGGGAGTAGGTGGATAGGTCACTATTCTGGGTTATATGGGTAAACATAGAGACTGACGCCGGTTAAGGGTGACTAACCTTGGTTGGGGAAAACTCGGTGTCGCCATTCTTGTGGAATACTGGGAATGCCACAAAATGGGCCCTGGATCTCCCTTATGATTGCACAAAGGACTTTAGTTGGTTGGAATGAGGTATTAGGTGGTTTGGGTGGGATTTGGTGAAGTTTTAATGGGGATATGGAGAGGTTAGAGTTAAATGTAATCAATGGGCGGCTAGGGAAACAAAAGGGTGACAATGTAATGATGAAACTAATGAACCAGAGGAGTAAAATGTTCTACTTACTTGGAACCCAGTTCTGGATGCCTGTGAGTGAGGAATGAAGGTGCTGGTAAGAGGTTGAAGGTTTTCGATGCCCACCAAATGTAGGAAAGCTTCTGCATGGGTTGCATGTGCATTCATTTTTTCTTGGTTGGATCAAATCCGTGTTGGGGTGAATGTTGGATAGTTGCTGGGTGATTTTTGGGTGCATGTGTAAGAGGAAATGCTTGATCTCCTTCCTTGCATGTGTGTTCTCACTAAAATTTGTTCTCAAAAGATGTGATATCTCTTAGGAATGTGCTAATTTTTTTCCAACCTCCAAAATAAGGTTGTTTTGGGATTAAAAGGTGACCGATGGTGGTTCCGGCTTAACCGGCGATGGTTAGGGGTAACTGGTGTCGGTTAAGGTGGGATTTCCTAGGTTTACTAAACTAGAGAGATCCCCTTGATTTTTTGGGATCTCATGTCATTCACTCGTGGATTAGACTATAAGCTTCTTGTAAGCATGCTTGGGAATGTGGTTAGAGGGAATGTAGGCATTGATTTTTAGGGTTTGGGTAAGTCTTAGTTAGTTATGGAAACTTACTAAGAATAGGTCTTAGGGTGAGTTGGCTTGATGAGGTGTCTAGGTGAGATGTATGTGGACATTATCCCTAATTAAGATATTTAAATAATAAATATGGTGAGGATAATGAATTAATTTAATTAAATTAATATTAGTGGAGTGAAGGGGGCCATGGCTAGGTTAATGTGATGAAGGGTGTTTATTTGTCGAAGGACCAAAGGGGAGTGTGACCTAATTTTAGGTCTCAGCACTCTAAGCCACTTTGAAACCCACTAAAACTTAGAGTTGATCTTCACCAAAATGCCACCGAAATAGATCAGCAAGAGTAATAAAACAACACCAATCTGTAAAAATTAGAAATCATACATACCCCAAGTGGGATATGCAGAGTGTACACAAGTACTTCTTTTTGAAAGAAAACCTACCTACTCTACTATAACCAAGAGAAAAGGGAGCTCAAACAAAGCCTATAAATGGCAGGGAGAAATTGCTTCCCTTCTTCAAAAGTGGCAGCCATGTAAATGATTTTGAGATGATGATGTCTGTTTGGATGAGTGGAAAATCAACAAGAAGTTGGTATTCTACCTAAATTAGCAAGGTGTCAACAGAAACAAATCAAATACCTCTTTTAGTTTCTCTCGAATTTGGATTGTAGAGGTATTTCAGCTGATCCTTGGTACTTTGAAGCTCATACTCATGCTTAGATATAAGCATGACCGTTGAAACTCCTCCTTTGGCTCCAATGAGGTCAAATACCGATTAGGCAAGGTCGGATCCGTTTGATATGCCCATTTCGTAATATTGAACTACAAAAATGGAGTCATCTTGTGGACCTTCTTGTGTGGATGGTGTGGAAGGAATGATGAAGTTATTCTACTCTTTCTCTTCCTCTTCTAGTGAAGAACATGGAAGATTAATATCTTCCAACCTTGATTCTAAAGAGTCTGTTATAAAGTGTAGGATGCTGCAAATGAATTATCTCCTTCATGGCAGCAAGGTTATTGTGTTTATAAGATGGATAATGAAGGAGAAACCATGTGATTTCAACTGGTTCCTTTCCATCAAAACAATCCTCCAAATCAAACAGATAAACTATCTCATTGCTGTCCTATTGCAAATGTTCAACCTCTTCCATGATGTTCTCTTGATCTGTAACTTTCTCACCATGGTTATCTTCATTCTCAAAGATGAAGTTTGAAAGATCAAACTCTTCTTCAACATTGGAGCTTGAAGAGAATGAAGTAGAAGGAAGAACTGAAGGTTCTTCTATAGCCTATTTTGAGTTCAAAGCTTTTGGATCTGCATTTTCTCCTCCATAGCTGGAATGTGCTCCTCTTCTTTTAGATTTGGAGCAGCTTCTCCTTCCTCTGCTGCTTGAAGACAATATTGCTCTTGATTGAACTCTTCCTCTAGCATGAAGTTTTTCAAATCAAACTCTTCAATCTGCTGCTCTAGAGGACAAGTTGGGGCTGCAAGATCTCTTTTAGAGATTTCCTCTTCCATGGCTGATTGTGTAACTTGAATTGGATCAGCATTTCCTTCAAGTAGAGTGCCAACATGGACACTACATTTTGAGCAAACTGATTGCTGATCTACTTCTTCTTTTTTCTCTTCTTCTACTGCAACAAAAAAATCAGTCCTAACCACCATTGACTCTTCATCTTTGGCCTCCTTTGTAGGCTTAACCAGCAAGGGGATATTTTTATCCCAAATTTGGCAGCCCAACTCTTTAGATTGTTTGTCATTTCTTTTCTGTTGGGATCCTCTTCTTACTGTCCTTCATGACTGATTTTTTGATTTTCATTTTCCCAACATGGATTTGGGAACACAAGAGGAGTGATGGGTTGGGATTCAACTGGTTTTACAATTATTTGTGGTGGTGGAAGAGATGAAACTTCTTGTTTCCTTAGAGTGGAAGGTATTTCTTTTAGCTCTTGTGAGGGGATGACTGTTTGGAAGGGAAAATGACAAAAGAATTGAGATGAGGTGGAAGACTAGGGGATGGAGAAATGAAATCAACACTTGGGGCAACATGCAATGGGAAGCTTGGAAATTGAAGCCCAAATTGAGATGGTGCTACTTGAGGAGTAGAGAGAAAATTACCAAATGATGGTGTAGGATTTACCCATTGACAAGGCTTCCTGACACCAAGTTCATAGGCCTCTATCTCCACTGTCCATTGTGCAAGTTGGGGAAGCATCTCCACCATGAAGTCCAGCTTCTCCTAAGGGCTGTAGTGTCTTGGAAAAGGGCCAACCCATGGATAAGGTGCCCTACAACCAATTCTAAAAGCCTCTATTTGAGATGCTTTGCTCTTGATTGCACCATGCCAATCTCCATTTTTTGGATCTTCTCCAACAGACCAACATCTTACATTTGATTGTCTTCATTGTATGCATATTCTTGTGCTTGATATGCTTCATAGCCAAACTGATTTTGGCATTGCTCATATGGATATGCATACTGGTTTTGAATTTGATCAAAATGTTGATATGGAGGATTTGAAAAACGTGTTGGAGGTGGGAAACATTTTTTCTATTGTGAATGTGAATTCCATGAGGGAAATGAAGTCATGACTACACAACTTCATGGAATGGAAAAGAGTGAGAGGGATGGAAATAAGAATGGATGAAAAATGAATGAAAATGAATGGAAAGAGCGTCTCCGAACTTCGAGATGGGTCATGTTGACTAGATGGAGTCACCGATGTGCTTACAAGTGCATCTAAAGGCTAAAATTTTAAATAGGAACACATCACCTTGCAAAAATGAAGTGGAAGACCTCTAAGGTCCCACCGGGTGTGCTAAAATTGTTAGTAGTGCATGGTGGTGTAAGATATGTTGTTGTTTACATGAGACACTAAGAGAAGATGAAATATCTAACCCCAGTGTCCCACTGGGCATGAAAAAATATTAGTGCAAATTCACAAAGACCCCCAAATGAGTTATGGATATGATTTTCTAAGGCAAAGTCATTTGGTGTGAATTCACAACATTGAGCTTTCCCAAAGTGTGGGACCTTTGCAAATGGGGAAAGCTATCCAGAGAAGGCTAGTTCCCCTTCCTAAACTACCTGCCATAAGCTATTCTAGTTTAGCCAAGATAATCTAATCCTAATCTAACTTCCAAGGAGACATAGAGAGAAAGAAAATTGGAAAAAGATAGCCTACACTAAAACGGTAATTGGAAAATGCTGATTATCTATCAAAATGCCATGGAAACAAAGATAGGTCAGCAATTGAAGGATGGACAAGTGCATCACATCAAAGATGAATTTCACACAAAAAATCTTCCAAAAACCCATGAAAATAGCTCTAAAACTTGCAATGAACATACAAACATGCATAAATACCTACAATGAAGAGAGGTAAGAAGAAAACAACCAAAAAATGAGTAAAGATGGATAAATGCATCACAAAACACATTTTTATTGCTCCGATGTTTGCATAGAAACATCATTTCATAGGTAAGGGGAAAAAAGCCATTACAGTAGTAGGAGGAGGTTCAATATCCATTTTTGACCCCGGGAAGAAAAGAAGGGAGAGGCAGAGAAGAATGATGAACAACTTTTACAAATGAGCCAAAACTGGCTTTTATCGCTCGAACAAAAAGAAAGAAATGAGAAAACATGGGTAAATTTGATTTGAAACTTTAACCACCAATGAGATCCATTTAATTGGCCTGCAAAATGATGGTTTTCCATGAAAAATCCCATACTTTGATGTACATTTCTTTGTAGATCAAGAAAGAGGCCCATACTTCATTAATTTTGGTTAGTTTCTGCCATTTTTACATGTCAGAGATGTTTTCCCATTTTTCTCCCACAAATCTCCATCAAAATTTGAAATTGAAGGGTCCATCACGTGGAGAATTTCAACAAATTTCCACTTATACCAAAATCGCAAAAATCTGAGCTCTATTGTGAAAGATATGCCCCTCTGAAGATTTAGGGAAAAAATGGCAAAATTAGGGCAAAAATTGGGTTTGCAGACGCTGAAATTTGAAATTTTCCCTATTTTTCAAATTGGGAAGTTTTTCCCAAAATTCTCCATGACCCCACCGCTTTGAGACACGTGGCATCATTTGATTTCTTGGCAGGAATGTGCTCCATTTTTCACTTTTACTTTTTTCACCACTTTGGAAAAATTTCCAAAATCCCCCGATGCCCCAACTCCCGCCGATGAATGGACATGTGGCATCTTTTTCTTATCTCTACGGGGATGTGCTCCTATTTTTTCCTTTGAGAAATTTTGACCAAACACCAAAAAACATGAATTCCTTCCACCCCGCCACTCTACCTTGAAACGTGGCGGATCCTGACTAAGTGTGGGCCTCAAACAATATATTTTCCTTTGTAGGCTTTTGGGCCAAGATTTTACCTTTGATTTTTTCACCCAAAAGGGCTAAGTGCCAAAAATTTTTATGCGGGTCCACCTTGGAAAATTTCCTTCAAAACTCCACCAAGCCATAACTCAAAATATACAAGGATTTAGGAGGACTTCCTTACATTTCTGGAAAGGGGAAGAAAAATCCTATCTGATGAAGCCATTTCCAAAATATTTTGAGTGCTTGAAATGTGTAAAAATTTAAGTTGAAGCACAAGGAAGGAAATAATGAAGGAAAGTTAGCCAAAATAAGCAAGGGGCTCATTTTGGATAATAGTGGCTACTATTGATGATGCAAATCAGATTGACTAGTGTGACAGATGTTTCTTACCCCATCCACCATGTGAAATAGATAAGCAGATTGAAGAGGAAGTTGATGATTATAATATGAAGGATGATGATTGTATGATGGACTGCCCTACAAACTCATGTCAAGGAGCAACATCCACTAAAGTGATAAGTTCAAGGACTACTACTAGGTTTGTGGATTACATCCAACGGTACATCTTCTTTCTCCTTCTCATGTTTTAGAAATTGATAATGTACAATCCTTTGAGCTTCCCAATAATGATTTTGAATACTTGAGGGCATTGATGATCAAGAAGTATGATGGAGGTATACCCTTGAAAGAAGATAGGTAGTTTCTTATGAACGATGTGGTTGCCCAAGATAAGGAGTATAACACAAGAAGTAAGGCTATCAAGGGAGTTGGGATTCAGGCCAAAAATAAAACCCCATTGCTTTCTAATATCCCAAAATAAGTTCCTAAGAAAGAAACATTTGCTAAGAACCCTACTAACCTAGGTAAAAGTTATGCTTCACCAGATTCAAAATGTTAAAAACCTTGTGCCATTTGATGAAATTTCCATCCCTCCTACTTTGTTGTTTCACCTAAATACATTCCCTATGACATCGATCAAGTTTTGAGCCAAATCAAGGTTAGTGTTCTAATTTTTGAGCTGCTAGAATCCTGAGCACAAGAAGAGAGCACTTGAGTATTTGGGATTGAAGGAGGAGAAGTGATCTATAAACTCTTCAACTTTGGAATTATTCACAAAATCACAAATTAATCGCTGTTGTTTACTTTCTATTAGAAAATAACAGAGATAGCTAGTGAATGAATTACTATTGTGCTTAGAATCAACAATTGTAGTAAAGGAAAGAATATAAGCTCATAACACCAACAATTTTATCCTAGAAAACCTCCAATGGAGGAAAAACTAGTCGGGAAGGGCAATTGCTCTTTCTTCCCACTTTTATTGGCCAATTCAAATCAACAGGTACAAAATTTACAATAAGTAAGAAAGAGAAGTAGATAATATCTCAACACTTCCTTTCGTTACTTTCTTTCTTTGTCCAACACTCATTTCTTCTACAAAAATACAATTTCCAGCACTAAGAATTCTTGCTCACTCACTCCCATGCTTCGATCCCTTTCTACACTTCTACAATCATGTATTTATAGCCTTTCTCATTTCTTCCCATGCATTGGAGAATGGGAAAGGTCATGAAGGAGAAGAGAAACAAACATCCTTTCAAATTTAGAGGTTATTCATTTTGATTTTAGTTTTCTATCCGTAATGGCCAAGACCGCGCCTGTGCGGGACCGGAGGTCCAGGGACCACTACCCTAATCGGCGGGTTTTGTAACGCCACCCTACATAGGGTGGTGGTCATGTTACTTAAAAGATAGAACCTCTGTTTCATTATTTTCCTTCTTTGTGCTGACTGTTTCTGATGAAGTAGAGTTATTTCAGATCCCTATGGATCACACCTCCCCTTCTTAGGAGGCTTTTGGTCCCACAAAAGCTTAGTGGGGGAGTAGATAAGGGAAAAATTCCCTCGCTTGATCCTTCGAGTACCACTGGACCTTCCTTGGTGTCTTTCCTTTCAGTCCCATCTACCAAAACTCCTGCGGACCTCTTCTAGTCTCTCTGACCTTCTACTGTAGCACTACATCCTCCTCCAATTCACCTCATGAGTCCAAGACGCAATCCTCAATGGAAGGTAGCAACTATAGTTCTTCATCTTCATCCAACATGGATGGCTCATATAGGTGCAAGTTCTCATAGTTTACTATAGAGTGCATCCTCGGAATGATGTCAAATCAAGTCAAAAAGCATTTTCCCCAACATGCTCCAATATGGTGAAGGGTCCATATCATAGTGGCTTGAGCTTCTGTGCTTGACCTTGTAGTCTTTCCTTTCTTAGGTAAAGCTAAACTTTGTCTTTAACATGAAGCTTGTGTTCCCTCCTATACTTGATCATGCCTAACTTTGTAATTTGCTTAATATTTTTATAGTTGTTCTTTGACCTTGAGATGGATTTTCCGGATCCTCTCGATGAACTTATTGGCTCTAGTCACTTACGTGTCTCATGTATCCTCCTCATCCCGCTGTCCAACTGTTATGTCTAGCGGATTTGTAGGTAGATATCCCAAACATGCTTCAAATGGTGACTTCATAGTGGATGTTTGTACTTATCAAATATAGGAGTGCTGAATGTAGGCTAAGGACTCGTCCCAAGTCCTTGGGTACTTACGTTT
Organism: Taxus wallichiana var. yunnanensis; assembly: GCA_018340775.1. Classification (NCBI taxonomy): domain Eukaryota; kingdom Viridiplantae; phylum Streptophyta; class Pinopsida; order Cupressales; family Taxaceae; genus Taxus; species Taxus wallichiana. The sequence goes on from CM031239.1 coordinate 11,089,323, forward strand.
ATACCCTTGATCAATCTGTACTAAATTACTATTTACCACCTCTGTTTGTCCATCTATTTGTTGATGGAAAGTTGTGCTCCTCTGGTAACCTGGTATCCATCTTGTCCCAAAAAGTAGTTGAAAACTTCCCCAAGAACCTAGAATCCTTGTCAGAGATAATAGACTTTGGCAAACCAAAATGCACCCATACATTAGCAAAGAAAAGATCTGCTGCCTCATGTTCTTTTATTGTCTTTTTACATGCCATAAGAATACACATTTTACTGAATCTATCCACAATAACATAGAGATATTCATGGCCATGTTTAGACATAGGTAATCCTCCAACAAAATCCATAGAAATGTCCTCCCACAGATGAGTAGGTAATAGTAAAGGCATATACAAACCTTCCTTTCTAGTTTTAGGCCTGCTAGTACAACAAAGTTTACATCCAAAAATAAATTTTGATACTTCTTCTTGCATGTTGGGCCAATATAAATACCTTTGTAAGTGGGTTAGGGTCTCACCAACATTGAAATGACCCACTACTTTCAAGGTATGTGCTTCCCTCATCAATAGAAGTCTTTCTTATTTAGGCACACAAAGTTTCCCCCATCGGTAGAGTAGCCCATCCTTGAGATAACAATCTTCAATCCCCATCTTTTCATCCCCTTGGGACTGCAGCTTCTGAAATGTTACCCAAAATTCTTTGTCTTGGGCTTATGCTTCTTCGTAAGCTTCCTTCGTGAAGGGCTCGATCTGAGAGATAGTGGCCAAATAGGAGAAATTTTCCTATGTGGGTGGCCTAGACAACATGTCTGCCACCAAATTTGTACTACCTTTCTTGTATTTGATCACTAGATGGAACTGCTGAAGAAACCCCATCCATTTGTAGTGCCTTGCCTACTGCAATTTAGAATGTGCTTGCAAATACGGAGAGGTTTGTGGTCAGTGTGCACAATAGTTTCTGTACCCAACAAATAATGTTTCCATTTTTTAATTGCTTGAACTACTGCATACATTTATTTAAAATATACTAAATATCCTTTAACTATTAAAGTGAAGGTTTTAGAATGATAACATATGGGTTTACCTCCTTGAAGCAACATTGCACCCATAACATAATCACAGGCATCTGTCTCTACTTCAAAATGTTTTTGCAAACTAGGAAGAGCAAGTGCTAGAGCATGACTAATTTTTTATTTCAATAAATCAAAGGATTTTTCTTGTTCCTTACATCAGTCAAAACCCTTACTCTTTTCGTCCACTATGTGTAGAGGTGCTGCAATTACCGAGAAACCTGGAATGAACTTCCACATATATTGTACTGCTCCCACAAAGCTTCTAGTATATATGGCTCCTGTTGGTGTTGGCCAATTTGTGATGGCTTCCACCTTCTTTGGATCCACTCGTAGCTCTCCTCCTCTAACCATGTGCCCAAGATAGACAAGTGACTATTTGGAAAATTCACATTTCTTCATATTACAAAGTAGTTGTTTCTCCTTGAGAACTTGCAAGACTTGCTACAAATGCATTAGATGTTCTTCCCATGTGGCACTAAAAATTAAGATATCATCTAGGTATACAATGACACATGAATCTATGAAATCCCGCAATACATCATTCATCAATCTCATAAATGTAGCAGGTGCATTACATAATCCAAAAGGAAGTACTAACCATTCATACAAACCCTATTTTGTTTTGAAGGCAGTCTTCCATATATCCTCCTCCTTCATCCTGACTTGGTGATAACTTGACTTGAGATCCAACCTCGTGAAAAATTTTACATGTTGAAGTTGGTACAAGAGATCATCTATATAAGGAAGTGGATATCGGTTCTTTATGGTGATCTTGTTCAAAGTGCGGTAGTCGATGCACATTCTCTAAGAACCATCCTTCTTTGGCACCATCACAATAGGTGAACTACATGGTGAGGTTATCATATGTAACACCCCTTGGTCTATTAGTTCTTGGAGTTGTTTCTTTACCTCAATACTCTCCAGCAAGGATTTCCTATACAACCCAATGTTCGGTAGAGGTGACTCGGAAATAGTTGAATCTCATGCTCTACTTCTTGTTTTGGTGGTAATCCACTAGGAGCTTGAAATAATTCTTGAAAATACTGAATAATACTATCCAAATCTTGTTTTCCTTGGTTAGAAATCTCTGAAAATTCTACCCCATCTTGTTTATCCTTTAACAAAAGTAAACAAAACTGATTATGATTTGATTGAATAAGTCATTTTACTTGGTTAGCACTTACCATAGTAACTCGTGTCTTACGCTGGTGTGCCCAGATGTTGTAGCTGATCCCATCCTTGACCCATCTATATTAGTTTTCCCTTCTCATAAAGATAACATCCCTAACATACAAGTAAGGACTCCCGAATACCACATCAAAAGCATCAAGTGGAATAACGTCAGCTTCAAAAACATCTATATATTGGGAATTTATCCCAAACTTGACCTTACATCTTCTTGTTACCTAAATTTCAACACCCTTCTTCACCCAACCCAAAGGATATGGGTGTGGATGCTCATAAGTCTCAAGACCAAGCTTCTTTACAACTGCCTCAGAAATCAAGTTAGATTGAGAACCGGTATCAACCAAAGCATTTACCTTAGTCCTCTTGATCTAGATTTTGATCTGGAATAGTCTACTCATCTCCTCTTCACTGTCCATGTTGGTGGCTGTGCATCCAAGCCTTTCATCTACATCAGAGTCATCTTCGATTTCTACCTCCCCTTCTATCTTTATAGCTGTCATGGACTTCTTTGAGTCCTTGGTTTGGTTCTTTGGATGTAACTCTAGATGTAACTTCCAACATGTAGCATTAGTATGACCATTGATATCACAATTATTGTAAATTATTTTGGGATCTTTACAAGTATTTAAAGTAGTGGCATCTTGTTTACCTTTCCCTTTCCACTTACTCTTGTTACTTGTTTTCCCATAATCCTTTTTCTGATGATTTGTTGACTGCTTTACCCTTGTCTCTGCTTCTCCTTGCTTTTTCTCATCATCTATGTAGTATGCATGTACACATGCTTCATTGAGATTCTTGGGCTTTATGGAGATGAACTTTCTTTGAAGGTGAGCATGAAGTCCTCCCAAGTATTTGGTTAGAATATCCTCATCCTCCAAATCCATGTTCAACAACATGGCTTGCCTCCGAAACTCTATAGTATAGTCCTACACACTTTGACCACTACCTTGTCTAAAATACTGCCATTTAATCATTTGGTCAGTTTTATGGCCAATAGGATAGAAGTTAGCTCTAAGTAATTCCTTAAATTCTTGCCAAGATTTCACAATAGGATGTTTCTTATTTTCACAAGTAGTTAGATGAGTTTCCCACCAAACTAGAGCATGTCCCTCCATTTTGAGACATGCAAAGGTGATCCTTTGTGCCTCAGTGACATTATGGACGCTAAAATAGACTTCTAACTATTTCAACCATTTATCCAGTAATTATGCATCTACTTGTCCTTCAAAGCTTTCGAGTTCGACATTAGTCTCAACTTTAAAAGGAGTATGTTCAGATTTTACCTTTTCTCTTGTGTTAGAAGTCTCTACTTTATGCTCTTCCCCATAATCTTCCTTGTGGTGAATCTTTCGTATACCAAACTTTTTGCTTAAGCCTCAAACCAACTAGTCCATGGAGTCTTGCTTGATGGAAGCCGTCTTCTCGCAAATCTGTAAGTGCCTCTTACCTTCTAAACATCCTATCCATCATGGTCTCTAGCATCTTGATTCTATAGACCAAGTTATCTTCCTCCATTTCTCCATGAATTCTCTATTTCCACTTCTTTGTAGAAATCTTCGATCGAAAGGTAAATATTCTTTGCCTTTAGATCTTGTCATTGTCATACAAATTAAATAATGAAATACCACCGTCCCGGATACTTGCTAGCTCGATACCAAAATGATCTGTAATATCTTCTGATTTGGAATTATTCACAAAATCACAAATTAACCGTTGTTGTTTACTTTTTATTAGAAAATAATAGAGATAGCTAGTGAATGAATTAATATTGTGCTTAGAATAAAAATTGTAGTAAAGGAAAGAATATAAGCTCATAACACTAACAATTTTATCTCGAAAACCTCCAATGGAGGAAAAACTAGTCGGAAGGGTGATTTCTCTTACTTCCCACTTCTATTGGCCAATTCAAATCAATAGGTACAAAATTTACAATAAGTAAGAAAGAGAAGTAGATAATATCTCAACACTTCCTTTTAGTTGCTTGCTCTATCCAACACTCCTTTCTTCTACAAAAATATAATTTCCAGAGACACTAAGACTTCTTTCTCTTTTTCTCCCATGCTTCGATGCCTTTCTCATGTCCTCCCATGCACTAGAGAATGGGAAAGGTCATGAAGGAGAAGAGAAATGAACATCCTTTCAAATTCAAAGGTTGTTTGTTTTGATTTTAGTTTTCTGTCTATAATGGCCAAGACCACCACCTGTGTAGACCCGGTGGTCTCGGATTGCCACCTGCTAGGCTAGGCGCGATTCAGAATTGCTACCCTGTGTAGGGTGGTAGTCCTGTTACTTAAAAGATAGAACCTCCATTTCATTGTTTTCCTTCTTTGTGCTGACTGTTTCTAATGAAGTAGAGTTATTTTGGATCCCTATGGATCAAGAAGGCTTCTATGAAAAGGAATGTGAATGTTGTAGATGCTTCAATTGCTATTGTAGAAGTAGGAAAGACATTAGCATTGGAAGAATTTTGTGAACCACCATAGGTTTATTTGGGAACATCCTTGGTTGAATCTCAGCTGAGTGTTGACCTTTTCTTCAAAACTTTGATCATCAAGGACATGTTGCTACATAATTGTATGTTTGACTCTGGGGCATCATGCAATGTCATGCCTTTGTAAGTTATGAATGAGTTAGATATCAAAGTAACAATAGTGTATGACAAGTGTATTGCCATGGATTCCAGGGAAGTTCTAGTTGTTGGGTGTGTCAAAGGTTTGGTGGTGCAACTTGCAGCCTATCCGGTAAGAATTTGAAACTTGATGTTGTAATTGTTGATTGCCCTACCAAATGGGGTATGTTATTGTCAAGAAAGTGGGCTGCAAGTGTTGGAGGGAGTGTCCAAATGGATATGTCTTTTTCCACCATTCCCATTGAAGGTAGCCTTGTAAAATTATATGGAGAGAAGAAGATGATGTATCTGATTGAAGACCCAAACAATGCATCTTATGAAGTTTTGCAAGCAGATGCTGATCTTAACAACTTTGTGAGTTTTGTGGACTTCAGGGAATATGAAAGTGTTGAAAATAGAGCTCCTGAGTATGCTTTGTATTTTCTAGGAATTTGGTCTATGATTCAGCCTTGAAAAATGTTGAAGAATGTGACTTAGGCACAATGGAAGAGCTTCAGAGAAAATGGATGGTTTACAAACAGAACAAAGAAGAAAAAGAGGTATATTTCCAGTTGAGGAAAACATATCAAAACCTCTTGGCATGGTCATATCCAGGATGGCAGCACTTGAAATTTTTCCTTGATTGTTCTCTCTGAATCAAGGTAAACATTTTTTTACAAGTGTATAGTTGGTTGTTTGTTTCCTATTTTGTGTTTTGGTTCATCGTGGTCCTTGGTGACCTATTTTTGCTGGTTTCTCTGTTTGTTTTTGGAGATGGCTTTGTTTCTCTTCCCTGCAAAGATGAATCCACTATCCAATGGATAATATTCTTGCACTTGGTCTACTTTTGTTCTTGTGGTACTCATAAGGAATGCCCATCCTCGAGTCGAGCCTATGTTGGTACTCAAAATTGTCTCACCCCATTTGTGCCCTTGAAAATTTATTGATTTATGGCCTCTTTCATTTTAGCCTTCCCCATGTTGTGTTTGGCTGGTTTTTTTTCCATTTTTAGTCTTCCCCTAGGTCAAAGATCATGTATGGGTCCATATTTGTCTCCTAGTTTCTTTGTTGCTCTAGAAAGGTCTCGTATTTTGAGTCCCTCATGCTCTCGTCCTTTTTTAAAACTCATGTTTTCTGTTCCCTCTATTACATGATCATAATTTTTGTTCTTGAAATTTGTACCTTGAAATACTTGAAGAAGGATGAGTTGATGTGTCCCTGAGGATCATGTTTGAGCCTTGCAACAATCTAAACTCTCTGTCATTGAAGAAAAAATTATTTTCAAGCTCAAATGCTCATGTTTATGTATTTTACAGTTTGATGGGTGTTTTCTCCCACCAAACTTACATCCTGCATGTATAGGGGATGTGGCACCTTTTTCTTTGATACGACTCAGCTAAATACTTCAAAAATTCTATAAAAAGCCTCAACTCAAAAATATGTCCACGTGGGTGAACAACGCTCGTTTGAACATTTAATTTTTAGTTTAGCCTTGGATTAGCACTGGGAGGACACGTGGAGGCTTCTACTACTTGGCTTAGACTTAGAAAATGTTTTTATGCAGTTAGAGTAGTTTGGTAGAATAGGACATGTGGCGAGCTCACATTCATTTAGGGTCTCCACTTTGGGCACCATCTTAAAGAAGTACCAAGACGACACATGGAGGCCTCTACTTGCTTTGTATTTTACTTAGACTTTTCAATGGAAAAAGGAGACCGCTCGTAGTATGACACGTGATGAATTCCACTAAGATTCAAGCATTTAGACAAATCTCTTTGAACCCAGGACATGCAGCAAGAAGCCCGTGCTCATTCAAGGTATCAAATTTTTGGGACCGCCTCAAGGTGCGCCGTGGTTGTAACACCATCAACAATTGTTATAGTCCTATTTTACATTTCAAGTGTTGACATGTGATTTTATGAATAAAGATGTGTTCTTTTGACTGTTGAAGATCATGCTTGATATGGATAAATCATTTCTATTCTTAAAAATCATTAGACTAAAATAATATGGCTATCAAGAATTCATTTTCACTTTGGAAAGGTGAGTTGCAATCTAGCTTTAAGAGTTATAGACTTATCCCTTCTTCTGACTCATCCTTGGATCAATTTCAGTGATCCAAGGAATGTTTTAAATATTCTTCATTGACTGAATGGTAAATTGACATTCAGTAGTTTGAGGGACATAGCGGACTGAACTTTGTATGTTACGAATTCCTTGGTCTTATGTGAACATGTTTTCATTCAGCTGTATGTTTGTGCTTGGGTATTTGGTGATTGATCTTGGCAGGACATTAAGGACATAAGAAAAATTCAATTTATTTCATGACAAAGGAGGAGTTTGGAGTCTTAAAACCTAAGGATTATCCTAACAGTATCATAAGCCAGGTAAGAACACCTATGTTCTAGCTACATCTACTTATTTAGATTTCATTCTAATCTAAGCTTCTTATTCTATTTTGTTGGGTTGGCATCCTAACCTAAGCATTGTGCTAAATGAATAACGGAGGGATTAATAAAGTAGTAATAGGCTATTTTTAACTAATACCTAATACTAAATGGTTATGAATTAAATCTAACCTAAGGTGGGAATTACTATTGGCAATGGTTTAAGACCTACGGTGGTTATTGTTAGACTAACCTAAGTTTTATGGGATCCATCCTAAACTATTAAAAGGGAACCTAATGATGTCTCTAAAGCGGCAGTTCTAATGGCATTTAAGTGAGTTGATAGGGTATAATGGATGGTGGTATTGCCAATTTTGGCAGGGGCTAGTTAACTTTAGTGGAGGCATACGTGGAATCTCCACTAAAGATGGAATTGCATGTTTGGATGGAATTAGTATTTGCCAATTTTAGGAGGTGGTGGTAAGGAAAGATAAGTAGGAAATTTGGAATTAATGGCATTGATGGGCCTCAATTTTTGTGTGCAAACCATCTTGGAAACTTGGAAGGCGGGTTTGTAGGAGGTTATTTGGTTCGCATGTATTGGATTTTACTCCACATGGAGCTATCTGTTTCTTCGAACTAGCAATTCGACCTTCACTTAAAAGCTATTTTTGGTTTATACGGTCTATTTTTGATCAAAGGAAAGTATATGAGGCATAGGATGAAAAGATGTTTGATTGTTTATCTTTTGTGGAGGAGAAAAAGAGTTGGAAGCTCGGCTGGAAGTCTCCTTCGATTTGGAAGAAGCACCGCGGCATGATAGGATCTAACAATTAAGATTCTTTGCTTTCTTCAAAATGATTCATTAAAACAACTCTTCTTTCATGAGATTCATGTTTTCATGTTTGACTGGTTATTTTCTTGCTGGGTTTTATGAATCTCTGTGATGTTTGGATATGAATCCATGGAAAAAATAATGTTGTTTTGGAAAATTTCTCTCTGTGTAAGTTCAATGACAACATGCATGTGAAGCTTGTATGTGAAACTTGTTTCTGTAGCTTTTTTTTCATTCTGGAACTTGTATTCGAGGTTGTTGTATTTTGAACAGGCCTTCGTTGCATTATTGGGTTTTAAACTTTATGGGAACCTTGAGTTCTATTTGATCTTGTTTTTGGGCTTCGTGTTTTGATATAAACTTGTGTTGGGGCTTCGTGTTGTTTGGAACCAGTGTTTGGAAACTTATGCAATGTTGAGCTATTGCTTGAAGTTTGTATTTGGCACTGTACTTGTATTTTATTACTTGTGAAGTTTTGAACTTTTGTGTGAAGCTCGTGTTCGACACTGTACTCTTATTTGACACTTGAGTGTTATGAGATTTTATTTGGATCAATGTATTCAATTCTGTTCTGGTATTTTTGTGTTGGGTTATTCTTGTATTAAAATTTTAAAACTTATAATTCTTTTATTGAGCAACTTACTCACCAGAAAACTGGTGATAGCTTGACTGAGTCGTTTTGTAATCTCTTCGAGATATGGAGTTGGAAACATCTTGTTTAAAAAGAATGTGGTACTTCTTATTTTTATGACTGTATCATCTTCTCTGAGATGGTAATGGCATGAGATTTGGGGGGGGATGTCCTTTCCCTCTATTTTGAGGAAACCCACATTCTGGGTTGATTAGTTTTGTTTGAAACTAAGTCTCCTCTGTCACAATTTTGTGGTTGTGAAAGTATTGTTTCAGGATTGCATTGGAGATAGAATGGGACATCTTCTGACTTAAATTTTTTTGGGTTCCTTTCTCTATCTTCAGATCCTTTAAAATAATTTTGGGTCTTATTGGAAGGTTGAGTTATTACCCTTATACACTGAATTTTTAAGGGAAGGATTACTTTCTCCATTCAGTTGTTTTGTGTTTAGTTCTTTTTGAATCACGAACTACTTACTCTTCATATTAAGTTGTGAAGCATTTATGAGTCTTCAGTCTTGAGTTCGTGGTTAATTCTGAACTTGTTAGCTTACTTGTTTTGGGATTCTATTCTTGTTGGATACAGTGAATGAGTCCTTGGGTTTCTTTTAAAGAGAGAAAATATATATTCTCTTGGGATTAGTATGTTGTTTTTGGGACTGTAATATGTTTTTCATTCTGATTTGAATTGGAATAGAAAATTCATTTGTTCAGTATAATGAAATGATTGTTTATTTGGACCTTTCCTAATAGAGATTCCTTTTCTCTGTCTTTTGGATAAGTTCATTTACTATGAGATGGTGATTTCCTTATGGTATGTTGGTCTACCTTGTTCAAATCATTTTTGTAATGATGTAGAAAGATAGTAGCTAAGTCGGTTCTACTGATAAGTGAATGCATACTTGTTGGATCGACTATTGTTGACTAAGCCTTGATTTATTTGGAGGGATAGGAGTAGGTTTTGTCTCTTGTACTCTATCTTTTTGGGTGAACTCGAATAGAGATTAACTCCTGTATGGGACTACTTTATTTGTGAACGTTGGTTTTAGATCTTTGATTTATAACTTCTAACATGTAGAAGTAGAATTAGAATTACAGTTAGACTGTATTGATTTTCTATACCTTCTTGGATTGTTATGAAATTCTATTTAGAGGTATATCTTAAATGTTGAATTTATAAGATTGTTATCCTGGAAAGGAAATAGATAATTCATGTTATGAACCTGATCTGCTTTTTAGATGTTATAAGTTTGGGTATGGTACGTAATGGTTCTTCTTATTCTTTTCTTAATATTTAGATGAATCATCCTAGAATGAACCATGCTATAAACACTTCTTTTGTCTTATAGAAAAGATAAATGTTGTATTCTATTAGAATAGAATTATGAAATAATGAGATGGAAAGATCTATTGTTTGTTTAAAAGTTATTGATAGGATCAATTAAACTTTAAGTTTTTAGGCAGATGTTATTGATTATATTCTTCTCTTCTCTAAAAATTGGATCTAGATTTATTATTGTACTTATTTACTATTTGGTATCACTTATGCTTATTGTATGATATATTAATTATCTCATTAAAGTAGTGTTGCTTTAATGAAATAATTAGTGGAATGCGCTTCATTTCAATGCTTAGTGATTATCATTCTCAGTTCATTTAACTGACCCATGCTATCAATTTTTGTAGATGGACATTGTAAGTGATTAAAGAAGGAAATTTTTTTTATGATGCATTGGATGATATAAGTTTTTTTCCTTGTAAAGAATTCTGATTCATTCTTTAGTTGTATTGAAAAATAAAAGTTGTATACTTTTTAGAATGAAGGTTGTTGTTATGTAGTATGCCTAAAGTGCATAGTCTTGTAAATTTATAAGTTTATAATGATGAATTGCGAGTTGTGATTTATTTGCATTGGTTGTGTAAATTATCTCATACTTTTATGAAGGAGATGGAAGTTCTATCTTGTTGATATTCTTCATATTATATTATGCTTATCTTGTTATCCTTTGATAAGATGGATAAAGGGAATTAGTTCAATTTCCCTTATAATGATGCAACTTGTTAAGTTGCATAAGATGATGTGTATTATCTAAACAATTTAACATAGTAATGTGATGTGTAATGAACATGCAGTAAGAACTATGGATATTGTGAATGATAAACCCTAACACTTAATCATGTAGAGGAAGAATCTTCCTCTCTCAAATGAATGTAAACCAAAAAGGATTGGAGATATGATTATTAATCATTAGACTTCATTTTGTATGAAGTCTACTTTAGTTGGACCTATGTGGTTGCTAAACCTTCCTGAATGTTAAAGTACATTTTATTGAAAACTTATGATATTGCTGTCCTGTTTTGGTTAACTGCTTGTTAAACTAAGTAAACGAACATTAAAAGAAATCATAAGTTAAGGAAGTTCTTCAATGACTAAATGAATCAAATTTAGAAAAGAACTTATGGAGTGTTGGATTAGGGTTTAGCAGGGTTGTTGTAATCAAGTTATAATCCAAATTAACAATGTATTAATAACCTCCTAGGGGTATGTACATATTGATGAGGCAGTTTTTGTAGGATGTTGGCATACGGAAACTACAAGACTGTACCTTTGAGAAGACAAGGGTTTTCTCAAGGATACAACATTGCAGTTGACATGTGGCAACACCCTTATGTATTGATCAATTAGATCTACACACAATAAGGAATTGAATTTATTTTATCTCTAGGTCAAGTTAGTGGCATGTTTAGGATAGGTAGTAGCTTTCAATGGCTTAGGGTACCTTGGCACACCTAGTTGACTTAGGTCAACCGAGTATGCCCATATACCCTAAGTCATTGTGAGTGTCTTCCTATAATAATATATGTCTCTAACTAGAGCTAGGGTTAAACCTTGGACAAGTGGACTGATGGTAGTCAGTAAAGACCATTCTTGATAACAGAGGAGTGAGGTGAAGGACGTATTCTGAAATGATGAGTATGTCATCTAGGAATAGTGACATACACAATATGTTGATAATATTTGGCCAAAGTATCGCGCCTTTGTTGGTTGGGTTATCCTATGTCACCAATTTTAGAGCAACGTGATATTAGATGAATATCGAATAAATATTCGATATGTTTTTTAACAGATCACTCAAGACCTTGTTTAGGTAGGAAAACCAAGTATACGATAAGTATTCAATACTTAAAGTTAACATAAATAGATTGGTAGATCACCGAGTTATGAAATAAATAGATCGGTAGATTACCAAGTTATGAAATAAATAGATCGGTAGATTATCAAGTTATGAAATGAATAGATCGGTGGATCACCGAGTCATTCATAGTTGCATATGGTTATCTTTTTTAGATTTATTGACATGGAATGTGTGTTGTAAATAATGCTTTATTTAGAACAAAAAATATTATGTAAAAAATAAAAATTTCCATTGTTTCTAAAGTCTTAAAATGAGAATGTTACGGTGGTGACACATGACAGTTTGAAAAGTCAAAGAGGTAGGGAGGTGGACCATCGGGGGAAACTTGGAAATTTTTCCTCTTGTAGTCAAATGACTCAAAGTATAGAAAAAAGCCCGAGGGCCCGAGGGAAATAGTCAATGTTTTGCCCTGTCAACGGCGGAGAGTGCAGATCTGGTGGAGAAAATGTTAAAAAATTTCTATTATGAAATATGATGAAATGAGAAGCCTTGTGTTAGGAAATAAGAGATAAAATATGTGGATTAATCCCTTACAGAATCACAACAGTAGAAACTAATATGCAGAAAATATTACAAATCTCAAATAAAAGTGTAGAATAAATAACACAACAAAAAGAGACAATATTTAATGTGTTTCACCCAATATGGGCTACGTCCACTAAGAATCACTTGCTTAGATTTTATTACAAGCCTCCAATCTCTCAATACAATACCTGAGATCCATTTGGAGCTATGCGCAACAAACTCTACATAATTCACACCCGAATTCAAAGAACATTTGCAATACATTTGCTTGTCTTTCTATCATATGCATAAGACCATATAAATAGACAATTACTTAATCTTTTTGATACAAAACCATGGATATAAAAACCATGGGCAAAAACCGTGGGTATTAAAACCGTGGGAAAAAAACCGTGGTATCAAAACAATGGGTACCCGAAAAACCATGGGCGCAAAAATAGCCCATAACGGTTACCCATTACCCATGGGTTAATAAACCACCCATGAAAATTTTCTTTGGGGGATTCACCCCTGAGCCCCCATCAATCAGGGGGGCTTCACCCTCGAACCTCGACCCGCTCACTAGCGAGCGGACCGTTGTAAAAATAACTCGAGTGTAACACATAGAAGGCGTACCACACTCTAACATGAAAATAGGCTCCACAAACATAACAATCTCCTACTTGGAGACTAATTTTCACTGAGCAAGCTTCTCAACCCTTTAATGTCATCCACGAAGGCCAACCAAAGCTAAACATAGCTTTAGTTTATCCCTTGTGACCACCTTGGTCATCATGTCTGTAGGATTCTGACTAGTATGAATCTTCTCCAACTTCAACTTATCTTCCTCCAAAGTTGTCCTAATGAAGTGATATCTCAACTGTATATGCTTCGTCCTGGAGTGGAAAGTAGAGTTCTTAGCTAGGTGTATAACACTCTGACTATCACTATGTAGCTTACATTCCTCCTGCTTATGCCTCAACTCCTTAAGCAATTGTTATAACCAAATTATCTCTTTGCTTTCCTCTGTGGCAGCAACATACTCAGCCTCCGTGGTTGACAAAGCCACCAACTTTTGTAGTCGTGAAATCTAGCTTATTGTTGTCCCACCTATAGTGTAAATATAACCTGTTGTGCTCCTCCTGCTATCTACATCTCTAGCCATGTCTGAATCTACATAACCACGTAAAGTGGTGTCTGATCCACTGTAGCATAAAATTGTCCCCATGGTCCCTCTCAAATACCGAAGGATCCACTTTACTGCTTGCCAATGCTCTTTACCTGGATCACTCATAAATCTACTCATAGCTCCTACTACATGGGCAATATCAGGCCTAGTGCATACCATAACATACATCAAACTACCAACCGCTAATGAGTAAGGTACCTTGGACATATGGTTTCTTTCTTGCTCTGTCTTGGGACACTGCTCCTTTGATAACTTAAAATGGCCTGCCAAAGGAGTCCCAACCGGTTTAGCATCCTGCATGTTAAACCTATCCAATACCTTCTTAATGTACTCTTCCTGAGATAAAGTCATCTTTCATTCCTTCCTATCCCGAGTTATCCTCATTCCAAGGATTTGTCCTGACAGCCCCAAATCCTTCATATCAAAGAATTCACTTAGCTATTTCTCGCATGTTTTTACCTCTGACGGACCAAAGCATGTCATCAACATACAAACACAGGATAATATAACATCCATCCTCAAATTTCTTTGCATACATGTAATGGTCAGAATGACATCTGATATAACCTTGATCCATCATGAAGCTATCAAAATTCTTATACCATTGACGTGGATATTGTTTCAGGCAATACAAGCTCTTCTTCAGTTTGCACACCATCTCCTCTTTACCTTTGACTTCATATCCTTCTGGCTGACTGCATATATAGCTCCTCCTCCAAATCACCATGGAGAAATGTAGTCTTTACATCTAACTATTCTAAGTGCAAGTCTTCTGCTGCCACTATTCCAAGAATAGTTCTAATAGAAGTCATTTTTACTACAGGAGAAAAGATCTCATCAAAATCTATACCTTGTTTCTATGCAAACCCCTTGACCACCAACCGGGCCTTATATCTTTTCTTTCCTCCTTCATCTTTAACTCTGTACACCCACTTGTTCTGCAATGCTCTTTTGCCTTCTCGGTAGCTTCACCAAATCCCAAGTCTAGTTCTCCATGAGAGACTTATGCTCCTCATCCATGGCTTTCTCCCACTTCTTACTGGCATCTACATGCATTGCTTCATCAAATCTCTCTGGCTCTCCACTATCAATGAGTAATAAATAATAAAGAGAAGGAGAAAAACGTTCAGGTTCTTTTCTTACCCTAGAAGACCTCCTCACTATAGGATTTTGGGGTTCCTATTGAGTAGGTTCTTGAACTGATTCATGGGTCACTTTCCCATCCGGAAGATCCTCTACCACTACATATTCTTTCTTGGATTCTTCCTTGTTTTCCTGCAATTGTTGCTTATACATGACTTTCTCATTAAAGACCACATCCCTAGACCGAATAATTCTCTTGGCTTTAATGCTCCAACATTTAAATCCAAAGTCATCACCACCATAACCAATAAAAGTGAATTTTTCTGATTTATCCTCTAGCTTGGTCCTATCATCCTTGTCAATATGAACAAACACCGACATCCAAAGACTCTAAGAAATGAGTAATCGACTTTCTTACCGTACTAAGCCTCCTCGTGTATGCCTCCATCCAAGGCACTTGAGGGTCCTCTATTTATTAAGTACACAACCGTGCTCACCACTTCGCCCAAAAATAAAGAGGCAATCCTACATGTATCCTCATGCTCCTAGCACATTCCATTATTCTTCTTTTCATTCTTTCGACACCCCATTTTGGCTTGTGTGGTTCCCGAACCGCTTTTTCCCGTGGATTCCATTCTTAGAATAGTAATCATCAAATTCATTGCTGCAATACTCCCGCTATTATCTCGACCTAAGAGGCTAGTCAAATAGATGGTCAATGTTGAAAATACTTAAGTGGCCCAAGGCTCTTAGATCATGACACCTCTTATGATCTTGTTGAGTCACAAATATGAGAGAAGTTAAAGGGTTGGTGAATAATTCCAAAACATCTTACTAATTAAACTCTTAGATTGTGCCACATGGAATATTATAGGAAATATAGAGCCAAAGTGATTGTAGAATAATTTCTACATTTTCAAGGCTCTTCTGTTTCTACTTTCTTTTTAGCCCCGAACCCTTTTTCTTTTTAGTACTCTTTTGTTTTTATTCCAAATTGAGTTTTTCCTAAGTATGAAACTAGATGTAGAGGGTATCCAAGTGTCCCTATGACACATTTTTTAGAAATCACAAAGAATCATAATCCTTGACAACAAATTAGCCCAAGTGGGCTGAAAACTCAAAGATAAAGAGGAGTAACGCGCAAGCCTCCTTGCATCACCTAGATGTAATTTCGAAAGGAGAGAGAAAATCCCATCCCATAGAATAGTGCATGGTCTCCACATGTCATACAAGGAAGCTACCACCATCGAAAGGACCAAATAAAGAAGTAGAAGACTTGAGGTTTAGAGAATTGAATGTGATATCAGGTCCCAAAGCATGCAGTTGAGATTTTCTCAAAAGGTTAGAGATTGTGTAGGTAGAAAATAAATGTAGATGATGGGATTCTTGAAAAAGGCACATTAGAGAAAGATTTGTGGGGATCTATAAGAGAATGTTCTTGTGCCAGTGAAAAGGGAGAAAAAACAAGTTCTAGAGCTCCAGAGAAGAGAATTTTAGGTTTAGTCTATTGTGTTCATTGGCCTTAGCAAGGCTCTGTTGTAAGGAAATGTTGTAATCTATGCCATTCTGGCCTTATGTATTATTTTCTCTATAAATAAGAGTTCTTGTTCTGTGCACTGAAATTTTGCAATACTCTGTGTCCTTTATTTCTTCCTGTTTGCTTTTATTTCAGTTCTTGATGAATGTTTAAATATCTATTGTGTTGCATGCCCTTAGATATTTTACATAAATCTGTTCATTGTGCACATGATTATGTTTTAGTTTTGTCTAGCCTTTGATAGTCTAAAATATCTTCAAAATATTTGATCATGCTTGATGCTCTTCAACTAATCTAGTAGTTATTTCAATGGTGATCTTTGTGCTATTTTAGTAATGATTCAAAGGTGCTTCATCTTAAATAGGATTTACATATTGTTTCATTTTATTTCTCTCCCTTATCTCAATCCAAATCGAGAAGAGGCAACTTCTATCAAGTCTAGAGGTTATCTTAGGGGTAAAATCCCACATCTCTAAGAGGTTCCAAAACTTTAGTGATTCATCTCGCAAAGATAATTGTCAACATTTTTCTTGGCATGCCCAATGGGACCTGAAATCAGAATTTCTAGTTTTATCAGGTTTTTATGTGTGTCTTGATGAAACTATACCCTTTAGAGGCTTTGTAATAACACATCTGGTGACTCCATTCAACATATAAAATGTTTCTAATAGTACTAGTAATCCATGTGTCCCTGATGCATGAGATGAATCTAAACGAGGTCTAGAACAAGATAATAAGCCATATTTGAATACTTGCAGTTATCCCCAGATAGAGGAAGAAGAGGAAGATAGATTCAAAGATCTCCATCTCCTCCAAACTGAAATCTTTCAACACCTCCACCTAGTAGGCCCTTCTTGTAATCCACTAGAGTTCTCAGACCCATTACAATGGCTCATCAAACTCCTCCGAGATAGTTTGTATCATGGAATCAAGGAATTCTTCTCATCTTGTCAGTTCCTCTGGCAACATGGAATCCAATCCCAACAAATTCACTAAAGGAAATACCTAAATTTAGTGGTTAAGACTTCAATACCACAAAATAACATCTTCAAGATATTGTGGAGATATGCATGGTACATTACATCACAAAGTAAGATGTTGCCTTAAGGTTACTAGTTGCCTCCTTTGAGGGAAAATCTCTCGACTTGTACAAGTCCTTGAATCCTAGCTCTATCGGTACTTGGGATCAATTGGGAAATGTATTTTTAGAAGATTCAATGAAAAGGGAGATATATCTTCACTACTACAACTTATAAACATAAAGAAATATTTGTAAGATCCCATGACTGATTTCAATACTAGATTCCACTCCATTTCTTGACAGATCGCCTATAGGTATGGATATTGTCTTTTATCTAAAATATCTAAACTCATATATTTCCATTATGATTCATTCATTAGGAGGAGATTATTTGCCACAAGTATACGATATTACCATCCAGGATGAGAATAACTTGATAGATGCTGGGAAACTTCCCCCAAAGATCACTTTGCTAGTGTATCTTGAGATAGCTCCTTCCTCAAGTGCAGACCTCAAGTTCTACCCAAACTCCTGCATCCATATATAGCTACCCATCCTCTCAAGAAGCCACCACCCCGCCACAACATCATCGTGTTCTTCTCCAAAGATGGAGGAAGTAAAAATATCCTTAGGAAATTCTCCAATGAGATAGTTAATATTAAGAGAAACCAAAGCATGTATCTCGAGACAAAATTATCAAGTATATCAAGGGGGTATACCTGCTTATCCTCTGTAATATAAAAATTCCCTAAGACCGCTTCTAACACAACCATCTAACCAAATTTTCCCAAAGATAAACACCACTCCAAAACCTCCCACCCCATAGTGGGAGAGAGATGATTCCAGATAGAATAATTTGGTGGAAGATCCCAATGCTTGGTGTTTTCCTTGAAATAGCCCTCATATGCCAAGATATTTCCCCCAAGGGAATCTATAGAAAAGGTAGTAGAGAAAAGAGTGAGGGAAGGCTATGAGGTCAATACTTTTAGACCTTACCAATCCCTAGGAATTCAAAATGCGGCCTTAGTTGTGTAAATGCAAGGGATGTCCCTAGAACAAGAAGCAAAGATTACACCTGAACATGCACTTTTCTCTTGGGTTGAAGGAGAATAATTTGTATTCACAAATGAAACATCTACTTATAATAATTAAGTACATTCATATTACAACACTCACTCCAAGACATGAATGAGGGAAGTTGAAATACTTGATCCTACAACAATGAGTGGAGAAAGGAAATAATCTCTCGACGTTCACTACCCCTTGCCAACATCTAGACATGATACTTTAGAAACTAATCCAAATCAAGGGACCTTCCATCCAAAAAATGAGAGGGTAAAATACCAACACTACCCCAAAACGTAACTTCTCATGCCAATGAATGTAGTTGAGAATCTTAAAAGGGTTTCAACCAATGTATCCTTGTGGGATATCTTGGGCATTCTAGAACAAAAGGAGTTACTTCAAGAAGCACTGAAATCCAGTGGAATCTCAACTACGACTAGGAAGGGGAAAGAAAAACTCAGAATGACCCATGCTTAAATAGAGTCAGTGCCGATGAACCAAAAAGAAGGGGTAACAAAACTAACACGCCAAACATTCTTCATGAATCTAATAATTGGTAAAAATTGTTACATAATTCCATGATAGACTTTGGCACAATTATTAAAGTCATGCCAAAATCAATCACGATGCGTTTGGATTTAAATTCCAGCCCCTAAAAGGAGGATTCATAAGGCTAGATGGAAAATCAATTCAAACCATTACACGTCATTAGAGGTCTCCCATTACATTTCTAGTCCTTCATGAACATAACGGTTCTACGAGGATATAGTGTTAATTGATGTTCGCGCTTGAGACTATGTCTATCTCATTATTTCACGACTACAATTGGAGGCTACATGTCCCTTGATTGGTCTCATATGATTTTGCAGACTAAGTATGGATCCAAAATGAAGGTGCTATCATAACTCCTCATCAAGGAACATATTACGGATCAAGTGGCCTTAGGTTTTGAGGCCTCGCATGCCATGATCACATGGGGGGAAGATTCCTATATATATGATGGTGACCATCAAAGTAGAAATTATCTGGTTGAGCTATCACTTGGAGACCCCTTCGGAAATTTTGATTCCATTGGGTTAGGTACTTATGTGATATTTGATGAGAATCCCAACATCCAAAATATTATGGAGGATAGTAAAAATGAAAAGAATCCCATGAGGGATTCCCAAATATGGAATCTATATTTCAATGGATCCAAAAGTAAGAAAACCTCGGGAGCTGGGATATGCCTATCTTCACCAAGTGGAAGGAAGATGCTCTAGGATTTTCAATTCCACTTCACTTGGACCACCAATGAAGTAGAGTATGAGGATTTATTGTATGGTTTGACATTGGCGTGCAAAGAGGGAATACAACAACTAAGAGTCTTTTTGGACTCTGAGTTAGTAGTGACACAAGTTAGAAGCACTACCATAGTAAAAATCCAAGGATGAGGTCCTATCATCATAGGGTATGGGATCTTATTGAAGAATTTGAGGCCTTTAACATTAAGGTTATCCCTTGGGACCAAAAATATAAGCAGATAGAATGACCTAGATCAAATTCCAATTTGACCCGACTTGGGATTTGATGAAAAATAAAGATGTGGTGAAATTTATCATCTGCCAGTCCATACTTGATTATGTGGATCATTGAAAATTCTTCAAAATTGATCAACAAATATTTCTCTTCTTACAACAATTTGAAGAGTTTGTAGACCAACTCCAACCCAAAATTGAAGAAGCATATGGAGATCAAGTCATCCAACTCAAAACAAACAATCTTCCAAAAGGATTGATAATGTTGGAAAAAAATTCTACTCGATGATGATAATATAGATAGGAAAATTCTACTCGATGATGATAATACAGATAGGAGGAAGTTTTTGTAGTCAAGGAAGACTATGTCAAGCTAGAAGTAGCCAATGGGAATAAGTTAAAGGTCAGAAAATTAGTCACTCAAAAGAAAGAGAAATACGTGTGGCTATATGCCATAAGTATGATAAGGTAATATCCTGGACCTATGATGACCTACACAGCTATAAATGGGAAATCATTTAGCATACTATTGATCTAGAATATAAGACAAAACTTGTGATTCAGAAGTAGATACCTGTGAATCTGAAGATAGAGTCTCTCATGGCCGAAGAGCTCAAGAAATTCTTAGAGGCTAAAATAATCTTCCCAATCAAGAATTCTACATGGGTGTCCAATTTGGTACTAGTAAGGAAGAAAAATGGTGAAATATGACTCTGCATGGATTTTAGAGATCTAAATAAAGTGTCCCTTAAGGATCACTACCCCTTACCTTCCATGGATCAGATACTACAAGAAGTACTAGTTTCGGAAAGATTTTATTTGCCTAATGGTTTTATATGCTATAACCAAATATGGCTTGTGGATGAAGAACAACATAAAGCCACCTTTAAAATGAAATGGAGAACCTTTCATATGTGAAGATGGCATTCAAACTCACCAATGTTGGGTCAACTTTTCAAAGATCCATGGATGTTACATTTGGAGAGATGATTAACAAGGTAATCCTAATATACTTGGATGACCTCACAATGTTTACCAAAATGACAGAGGATCATTTCGACACCCTAGAAGTTGTATTTAAGAAGTGTCAGAATTTAGAATCTCTCTAAATCCAAAGAAATGTGTTTTTGGAGTACCGCAAGGAAAAATTCTAGGACACATTATCTCAAAAGATGGGATCTCAATTGATCCAGAAAGAGTTGGGGAAATTTTGGAATTGTCTCTACCTATTAACAAGAAGGCAGTGCAATCTTTCCTAGGAAAGATCAAATTTTTCAGCAGATTCATTTCATATTTTGTTGGAATGATCTACTTGATCACACTAATGCTAAAAAGAATCTAAACTTCAAATGGACCACTGAAGGTCGTCAAGCCTTCGAGGAGATCAAAAATCAATTGCATCTTCTCTGGTGCTACATAACCCAAACTTCTCCAAATATTTCATTATGTACATATATGGGAGTGAGCATAGTGTAGCATCCGTGTTGACATAGAAAGGGGAGGCACAAAGAGAGGAACATCCATTTGCTTTTTTTTTGAAAAACCCTCCATGATTATGAGATAAGGTAGAAATTTGTGGAGAAATAGGCTTACACCATTGTCAAAAGTCTACGAGAAATTTAGACACCTTGTTACCAATAACAAGATCACAGTCTTGGTGGCACACTCAAGTGTCAAAGAATACATCATAGAAGGTGAGATAACCAAAAAAAGGGCTAACTAGATCACTAAAATCTTAGAATATGAAATTTAATTAAAGCCCACGTAGATGGTAAGAGGAAGAGGTATGTGTCAATATCTCGCACAAGATATAATGACCCTAACAAATGAAGATTCTAAGGTGGTGCTCTATTTTCAAGAAAATGTATCTCAGAATTAGGGTATCGATAGGATGCATTTCATGCATATGGGTGAGTATCCAAGTCACCTTCATCTTAAAAAGAGAAGATATTATAGACATCGGGGTATGAATTTTTCATAATTGATAATTTCCTTTTTAAAAGGAACTTTGATGGGATCCTACTTAGATGCCTAGAAAGCGAGGAGGCCAAATTTTTTTACATGAGTTACATCATGGAATATTAGGAGGCCACTTCTTGGCCAAAACCATAACCATGAAGGTCCTATAGGTATGATACTTTTGGCCCAGTTTGTTTACGAGATTGTTATGCGATGGTAAGTAAATGCAAAATTTTCTAGTTCTACATGGGCTTCCGGAGAAATGCCACACTACCACTTAACCCTATCTTAGTTGAGGAACCATTCACACAATGGGGTCTGGATTTCATCAGAATGGTTAATCCAGTTTCAAGTGTAGGTCATAAGTGGATTCTCACTACCACTGATTACTTCACCCGATGGATGAAGGCAGTTCCATTAAAGGAAGCCACATAGAATATGATCTTGGAACTCCTCTGAGATATCACCACCCACTTTGGATCCCCCCACACCATCATATCAGATAATGCCAAGGATTTTCTAGGTGCTAAAGTGTCTAACTTCACAATGAGGCATGGAATCTATCTTAAGACATCCTCTAACTACTACCCATAGGGTAACGGTTTGTAGAGTCAACCAACAAGAATCTAATTAGACTTGTAAAAATGGGGGATGAACATAAGAGATCATGGAATGATCATATCAAGATGGAATTATGGGATGATCAAATCATGCCTACGAAATCTTGAAAGCCTCACCATATGAATTGGTCTATGGTAAAAGCATCATAATGTATGTCACTTGTGGATCTCCCATCCTTATAGTTATTGAAGTAAATTGGGATTGAGGAACTTAGAGTGATGCAAGTAAGAATCACGATTTTGATATAGCTTAATAAATATGGGATTCAACCCATGAATTCATGATTAGCCGTTAGCGAGTTTTCAAGACTTGGTTGGATCAAGACTTTAAAACCCGAATACCGAGTCTACGCTATAGTATTAAAGTAGGATACAAGAGCCGCCAATCCGTAAATCATGGAAATTTTTACCCTCTCTATATAGGACCGTTAAAGATCATTGCATGCAAATAACATAATGCTTTAGATCTCAAGACTATGAAAGGTGAGCCCTTGCCCTCCGTGAATGAGATCCACCTTAAACCTTTCCATTGAATATTTTTGAATATTATAAATTTTTTTACCATATGTATAGTCCCCCTCCTTTTGTCTTTTTCCTTATTTTACGTTTTCTCCCCTTCAAATAAGTGTCTTTGGACACATGTCTCCAGTGGAGACCCTTCTACCCTTTTTGAAAATTTGAAAGGTATTATACCTTCCTTTTTTCCCGAAGTAAATGATCCTAATGGTTTTTGGAATAATTAATGAAAAGGATCAGATATTAATGAAAATATCTTGGGAAATGAAAAATTCAATGCCAAAGGTCATTCAACCGAGGTGTTATTGTATGATGTCACCCAATGTATGTACAAGCCTTTATTGTGTGTGAGTTGAGGTGGCTATTTGAGGCAAGTTTTGAAGTCACCAAAACTTCATTCCAAGTGCTAAGAGTCTCTTTCCCGAGTTCTTGAGTCCCTAGTTTGAAAAAGCCAGAGATTTCCCCAATTTTAAGAAAACCATGGAAGCTTCAATCTCTAACAAAGCCAATATCTTATGAACAGTAAAGCTTTTACCCGTCGCTCTCTCCATAAAGGGATGAGATTCCCTGATAAGGGAACACAATTCAGTGACACTTCTATGGTCACATATTTCACAGATGGGGTCTTTGATCTCATCCTCAATAAGAAACCAAAGGCTCTGAGAGAGGTTTCCCACACCAGATTACTGAATTTGGGGGATTATGAGTCTTTTGGCTCCATAATTTAGACCACCACACTTTCCCAATACATGGTGCCTCTCGTGCACCCATATCTAAAGCTCGTGAAAATATGAAAACATGATTTCGACCTAATTCTAACACCATCAAGGGAAAGAACATGCAGGTGGTGATTAAACCAGATGCCATCACAAATATGTTGGTCCTACCCTATGAAAAATCATCTATTTTCTACGATGTGGCCAAACTCAAAAGCATCCGAGCTCAATGTAATAATAAAGCCACATTCATCAATAGGGAGTTGTGCCAATTAGATTCAATTAGTTCTAGAACAACGAGATTCCCAATCTCACTAAAATTATTTGTGGAAGATTCTTAGGATGTCTGCTCCATGTTGGAATTCATTTACAACCAAGACTCAAACACAAATGTCTATGATCGGAAAGTTATGACCCTATTTAGGATAAGACTAGTGAAGAAAGAACATGCATATTGATTTGACTTCATTGATGCTATTACAAGCTCTATTTGCAAGTAAAACGTCCTATTCTCTATTAACTCCACCTTCAAGTACTCTTCCTATTTGTTCCACCTCATTTTGTACCAGAACACCTAGTTCCTTAGCCAATTTATGACCCTGAAGTTGTGGGACATGGAGGTGGACCCTCAAAAGGTCATCCCGATATCCATGTGGACTCACATGTTATCCTTCTCCTTAGATGCATATGAATTCATCAATTGTTTTGTTGCACCTCTTCTGCATAAATTTTACCCTGAAGGGGTTAGTAATAGATGAATGATTCATTCAAGACCATCCTTTCGGACCCCTTGCATCCCTGCGACTATTTCTTTGGGGAAACACATTTAATGATCTAGTTGCATGGATTATGAGAGGATTTCTTTATGCTTGCAAGGATCATAATGTCGTAGGTGGTAGGTTTTGAGATAACCAGGAATTTGGTGCTCCTCGACATAGAATATGTCTCTAGCCATAAAAAGAAGGCATTGTTCAACCTCTCCTTAAGTAGGGGAGGAATTCATATAGCTAAATGCAATGCATATCATACCCTCACGTAGAAGCTAGCTTCATATTACTTGTTCTTGATATAAGATACATAGAGATATGATCAAGATGGGTGGATGACCGCCACCCCGTCTCGAAACAGGGTCTTGAACTCCTACCAAAATGAGCATAGAATTTTTTTGAAGACATGATGTATCCCCAAGAAGAAGCTCCTAATATTTATGTTAAGCTAAATGACATCCCAATTATACTATGTGAGTCATTTCATCTGGTCCTGTATAAGTATGACCCCACCATAACAATGACCAAGGGCTTGAGGGTGACCTTGCGTAACCAGGACTAGAGCTTGGATAAGATATAATCCTATTAGAAATATAGGCAATAAATCGAAAAAACCACCCCCAATTTTTAGGCCATCCCCACCGATGAGTAGTGGGAAGAAATTTGGGACATTGAGCATGGGTCCGATTCACACAACGATGAGTTAGTAGAGATCTTACAAGAGTACCTCACGTGACATATGATGGAGTCCCTTAGCCCCTCCACACAATAAACACCACCACATCCTCATCCCTCTATTCCTCAAAAACACCCCTTAGGCTACATGCCCATGGTTTAGACGACACCAAGCTCTCAGGGTTTAGAAATAGTAGCACATCCGATAAAAACCTAGTCCAGGACCTCACCTTAGTACGACCATTAGTCTCACCTTCCATGATTTCTCGTGAAGGTGTCACTCCTGGTGCCCTCCAAAGAAGAAAAATCGAGGATATATGATGTTCCTTATTCCTCTGTTCCTTCATCTCCTTCTGTTCTTCCATATTCTTCCCCTCCTCCTTTCATTTCCTTAGCTAGGATTACTCCCATTTTGGTCACCCTAGCCTAGACTCTTCCTCCCCCTGGCTCCCCTTTCCTGCCTCCACCACCCACCACCATTCCCACATTTTCTCCCCAACTTATTTTATACCTTTTTTTTGGCTCGTGACTTCTCAGCCCACACAATCGATTCTGATCCTACGGTCTGCTACCAAGATTCCCATTTGTTGGAGGGATAATACCTTGCCCCTCTAAGTTTTTGAATCAAGCAGAGATGGCCAAAGTGGGATGATATAAAAGGAGGGAGAAACATAAGAAGAAGGAAATGGTACTTGAGAAAAATGAGGCATATCTAGTCATTGTATGTCTATTATAAGAGCTCTCTTACCATAACCTATATGGTCCCCAATGTCCAAAAGCCTATGGATCAAATGCGGCAGATGATTATTCCATCGGTGTTGTTGTAGATGACTGTCCTAGTTCCAACATCGGGATAAGGTCAAATTGATGAGTGAAACAACTGTTGTGGTTACCATGGACTATCTCAAGCTCAACAATAAAATGAAGAAAATGGAGGCTAGAATCCTACGAAACATAATATTGTGGCCCACCTGAATTCCGAAATCAAAGGAAAAGGAAAAGAAATAGAACAAATCTGTAAGGAGTTAAAAGAGGTGGTGTCTCAATAATATCTTATGGCTTATCAAGTGAAGACTAAATAATTATAAGATGAATTGGTAGCATCCAAGATTCCTACTAGTTTGCTTGATCACGAGAAGAAGCTCCTTGATGAAGAGATAGATTCCAAGAAATTAGAGGTCACTTTCTTTGTAAGTGAAATTGTGTACCTCAAAGGCAGAGATAAGTAGATTGCAAACAAAATGCAAGAATGTAAAGGATGTGGTCAAGGATTTGAGCTGAAATATGGCTCAAAAACCTCACAAATGGGGAATTGTCACATTGGTAGAGGGATTATACACCTACTATTGTAAAAGAATTTCCAACAAGGAAACAAACCTAGGGTCCGCACTCAGATTCATAGCTGATGCGAGAAAGCATATGTGAAAATGTTGAATCCTTAGCCTCTACCATAAACAACACCGTATCTGCCAAGGTCCCTAAATCATAGATGTTGGTTCAAAAAATATATGAATCTTCAGAATCCACCCTGCAAGGGGCTGGTATTACATACATGCAGATGGTTACATCCAAGATTAGTGAGATTTTGAGTTGTAACAAGGTAGCTATCAAGTGCCATAATATCCTGACCGAACTCCAACGAGGGATAAAAGAGAGGAAGCAATGCATAAAAGAACTAGTCCAACTGGGATTTCCCTCTCCCTTTCCTAATGACTCCACCATCCTATCAAAGGATCAAATCTAGCAACTACTAATAACTAAACAACAAGATAAGATTGTCTTTTAGTCTTTAAAAGATGACTCTAGTGTCACTGAGGTGGAGGCCATTTTGACCCCAATTGTAAAACTGGAGTTCCGTCTACATGCAATGGTGCAAGATCTCTATACATTCTCTCATAAGGAGATAATTAAGCTAGATAGAGCCTTTTAGGCTCTGCAATGAAGGACTTACCCGATAGAGGCCGAATGGGTCAGGTACCAAGTTACTTTAAAACAACTTTGAGTGGCATCTCTTTGAGCCACATTTTGAAATTTTGTGGTAGGGAAGGATTTCTATATTCTTCCATGACTGACATGGAGTCCCTTAGTGATTCACCATAACTCGTAGAATGATTTCTACATTTTTTGGGAACTTCCATTTTTGCTTTCATTTATCACCCCACCCCTTTTTTCTTTGAGTATTATTTTGTATTTTTTCGTGATTGAGTTTTTCCTAACTATGAAACTTGACATGGAGGGTATCCACATGTCCCTTTGGTGCATTTTGGAGAAATCACAAAGAATCGGGAGCATTCGAGTAGCAAGAATCAACCACATGGCTAAATAACAAAAAATAGATGAAGTGGGATGAAAAGTCAAAGATAAAGAGGAGGAATGCATAGGCCTCCACGCGTTACCTAGACACAATTTCAAAAGGAGAGAGAAAAGGTTAGCCCCCATAACTATGTGAGGTCACCACGTGTCATAGAGGGAAGCTACCACCATCGAAAGGACCAAACAAATAAGAAGAGGACTTAAGGTTTGGTTGATTGAATGCGATCTTGGGTCCTAAAGCATGCAGTTGATATTTACTCCAAAGGTTGGAGATCATGTAGGTAGAAAATAAATGTGGATGATGGGATTCTAAAAAAGTCATGTTGGAGCAAAATCCATGGGGATATTTAAGATAATATTCTTGTTCCAGTAGCAAAGGAGAAAAAAATAAGTTCCAAAGCTCTAGAGAAGATAATTTTAGGTTCATTCTATTGTGTTCATTGGCCTTAGCAAGGATTTGTTGTAAAGAAATGTTGTAATCTGTGCCATTCTAGCCTTATGTACTATTTTCTCTATAAATAAGAGTTCTTGTTCTGTGCACTGAAAATTTTTGTAATACTTTGTGTCCTTTGTTTCTTCCTATTTTCTTTTAATTTAGTTCTTGATGAATGTTTAAATATCTATCATGTTGCATGCCCTTAGATATTTTACATAAATATGTTCATTGTGCACATGATTATGTTTTAGTTTTATCTAGCCTTTGATAGTTTGAAATATCTTTGAAATAGTTTATCATGCTCGATGCTCTTCAATTGATTAAGAAGTTATTTCAATGGTGATCTCTGTGTTATTTTAGTAAAGATTTGGTGTATCGCCTTAAATAGGATTTACATATTGTTTTTCTCTCTTTCTAACCCTTATCTCAACACAAATTAGAGAAGATCCAACTTCTATAAAATTTGGAGGTTATCTTAGGGGTCAATTACCACATCTCTAAGATTCACCACAACTTTAATGATTCATCAGTAAATATAATCATTAATAGTGATTTCAAGTGAAAACAAGGGAAGATTATGAAGATCTCTAAATGGCACCACATGGTGTGATCTAAGAAGGTTAGAAAATGAGGAATGAAAAGTAAAGATAAGTAAGGAGTGAAAATATTATGTAATCCACATGGAGGATTTAATAGATTGTGTCGTATTGCAAAATCACATGAGCTTATAATAGATAACACTTAGGAGACATAAGGAAGCAAAGAAAAATTGGAGATGATATAAAATCATAGTTTTTGAATTGTATCAAAATATAGGATCTTTTGTGGTGTAAATATAAATCCACACATGAAATCATGAATAAGATCCAAAATATTGAGATAATATATCTTTCTAAGTGTCATTAGAAAAGGTTAATTAAACATCACCACTTGGATTAAACTAGGAAAGGGAGAGATTGAATTTAGCTACAAAGTTAAAGTTTTTACCAAATTTAATGGAGTGGGTAACATCACATTGTATTATTTTTTTCACATATATTTTGAATGTAAGCTTCAATTAAGGAATATTTTAGTGTTTTGGAAATATTATTCAAATGGATTTACAATACTCATAAATTTGGGAGTAAGTTCTGATATTTTTACGAGTAGTTTGTCACATAAACTCTAAAATGTGTTGGTCTCTTCTCGTGAAATAAAATAATGTGGAACCTCCAAATCATTTCTATTATGGTATTTTACCATCTTATCTTATCAATTAATATTTGGTTTGAAGATGTCTCAAAAACATTCTCAACCCATTTAAATCTTGTTATTACTAAGGTATTGTACTAGATATATATAACACTTGTGTTATTTGAAAAGATTATAGGAAAATCCATTGGGACCTATGGTAACAACATTTTAGAGCATATGATCAACGTGGAAAAGTTCTAAAAATTAGAACATGGATGGTGGATAATAATCAATTTGAATATTAATAAAATCTTACACGTTTTTGATCTTTGGTTGTCACATCCCATTAATAACATAGAGACACATCACACTAAACACAATCACCAATATATATTCCATGGGCCACATTTATTAACTTATATTTATGGATCCTAGATTAGGAAAAATTATAAATCATTTAGTGCAGGGTTTTTATCTCAATTGTAGCCAATTTTTATAAAATTTCCAGATTTTATAAGATTATGAAATTAAAAATTTGGTCATCAATCATTATTGTGATTGAGAAAATATTATAGACATCCTTATGTAGCTAAACAACTTAAAAATTAGAGGTAAAGAATAATGAGATTGTGAGGAAGGTAAATACGATGAGATATGAAGATAATGATTATTATGACAATATCATATCTATCAAAAGGTTAGTCCTCTAAAACTCACTACAAAAACTATGATATTCCAATGCGAGGACTTGTTTGAAATTTGATTTATAAAATTTATTATAAAATTTGGAATTTTGGCTTCTCCACCATGTGTTACCATTTCTATTATAACTAAAACCATGCTTAATGATCTTTACAAGGTGTAGAAACTCAAATTTGGTAAATTATCCTTTGGTAATGATAAGTTTGACATTGTTCCTATGCTAAGATAAATGCAAAAATTGTAAGATTAATTAATACATCTTCCTCTCTTGAATTAAATGTATATACACTCTTCTTTATCATTAACTTATTTTTTTAATAAAATAAAATAATAATTCAACCCCATGCATTCATTTCCTCACCTTAGCTTTTACATCACTTTGTATTCCTTGGAAAAACTATACAATTTTGGTCCATAGTGGATTATGGTCATGGATGAATTATTAAATTTCTCATGGAGCTTTTACAAAATATGGTGTTCTCCTATTGACCTATCTTAGATTGGATACACTCTCGCTTTAGCTTTCATGACCTACTTTGATGTAATGCTCTTAGTTATATATTTGTGTCTCAAATGCACATTCAATAACTTTAGATTTAGCTTCATTGGTTGACTTGAGAATCTAGATCCCACTCACTAACCAAATAGAAAAAAATGGTGAAATCAACATCTTCTTATATATCCACACGTTCCCTCTTCTATCTCTTCATTTTAATTCTCCATTAGGTGGATTTTTCCCTTCTAGATGCTTCTAAATTTTCCTGCCCAGATTTAAATTTGAGTTCAATTTCATTAAATGCTTTGAGCTACCTCCATCTATACATTTCCCTATTATTCCACTTTGAACTAGTGGTTAGAGTCCATTGACTATTGATTCATCATTAGCTTCCTTTATCGACATATTTTTCAACACTTTTGTATTTTATACCAACCACTAAATTTGTTGTGGCTTAAAATCCTTTGCCACGCCTCCTCTCTATTCTACCATCCAATCTTAGCTTTGAGTTACACCATCACTATTATAATGCACATTGTTTCTAGGTTTCATTACATTCTCTAAAACTTATAGTTCCTCCTTCACAATCAAATATATAGTACAATCCATTATTTTCACAATTTTACTCATTTTACGCACTCTTTGTTATTCTGAATAACTTATACATAATATATACATACCTCTAGTCTCCTAGATTGGGCCAAAACTCCATTGCATTACAAAATTCCTATGTGCACCATTACACATTATTATTCCATGCGATTTTTATTTCCTAATTTTATATGAAAAAATTACATGCCTAACTC
Organism: Taxus wallichiana var. yunnanensis; assembly: GCA_018340775.1. Classification (NCBI taxonomy): domain Eukaryota; kingdom Viridiplantae; phylum Streptophyta; class Pinopsida; order Cupressales; family Taxaceae; genus Taxus; species Taxus wallichiana. The sequence goes on from CM031239.1 coordinate 11,120,325, forward strand.
TAATTTATGCTCCACCAAAACCTTTGTACATATTGCTTGATTATCTAAAATATGAATTTTAGAAATAATCTAAGAATTACAACAATGCAATAACTGAAATATAAATGTTGGATAATTTTTTTGATATTTTAAATGAAATCAAATGAAAGGGGAAAGGTACTAACCTTAATTAGACTTACCTCATAATGATCTGGACTGGGCATGGTGATGAACCGGTGGGCCGAGTGTGTATAAAAACCTCAAAAAATTGTAGAAGTGGCGAGATCTGGTCGGATTGGGATGCCTAGAGAAGGATAAACACACTTGGGGCACCCTTATCCGAAGAATGGGTGTTCTAATATGTGAAACAACTCAAAACGTGGTTCTAGTAGGGTCTTGGTATTTGTAATACTTCACATTTTATGGGGTGGGCATCACACTTGCTTCGTTGATGTTAGTGTGAACCTATAATAAAGAATTAGTTACAAAACCACATATAAAACATCATACCCTAAAATAAATATGCAAATGAAGGGGTTAGACTATCCTTAGCAGCCACAATGGTAGTCTTACAACTAAGCATTGCACTAAATCTCAAACCCAATGTAGTTATGTGTGATTGTGTGTGTAATAATGTGCCTAGGATGACCTAACACCAATGATGTAAAGATATGGGTCAACAACTAGATAGAATGCAAAATAATGGATGGAATAGAATAGAATTCAATTTCTTATATAGTGTGTGATGCAGAATAATGCCCAAATACAGTCCCTTGCTCAATGTAGATAGCTAGCCCTTACTATAAATAGTCATCCCATAAGGTAGTATGTATGTTGTGTTTATATAGGGATCTCCTACTCAAATTTTAACACTAATGACCTGACATTCCGACTAGTACCTAGGAGAATGGGGGCAAAAATCATAAAGACCGACCTCAAACATATAAATAAGAACCAAGTGTGATCGGGACTAGGGCACACTAATCCCTTATTAAATTCCCGAGTTAAAGACTAGAGATGATAAATGAGTGAATAATGACAGCTAAGAATCCTTAAGGGATCACTAGAAATGTGTAAGTGACGAATGTATGAGACACACAATGAAAAAGACTAACTAGATTGATGACAGGACTAGGGGATGGGTCATTAGTGAATAATTTTCTTATGCAAGATCCATATATAAAAAAACATACTTGGAGGTATACTTATTTTAGTAAGTACATGATTGTTTGACTACATTGAAAACCCTATTCAACTTTGGACTCTATTTGCACTACAGGTTTCTCTCTGCTATACATTACAAAAATACTCATGCACTTCCACTTAATCTCTCGTTCACTATAATTTTCCTTATCTCTTCACTCCACACACTCTCCATCATTGCACACACCCACACTTAGAAAAAAATTGTGTAGGATTTCCTTATACCCTAGAGGCTCTTGCATTGAACATCCTAGGTTATAAAATATTGAGATCCATCTCAAGTAGATAAGTGGTAAAAACACCCTTCAAAATAGTAAGGGTGATAGTTAAGGATCCTTCATGATTTGATTCTTCTTCTATCCTCAACACTTATTTTTGATGTATCCTCTAGTCCTTTGTAACCTCCTTGTGACATATTCATGCTATCTTTTAGACTTTGGTGATATTCAACCCACAAAATAATGAACTCATCTTCTAAGTGGATCTCTCTCCTTGATTCTATGTGAGTCTCAACTCACTACCAACCATCTCCATTGTAATATTCTAATTTTCTTCAACCATCCACCTCAACCTAAGGATTTTCTCCTTAGCCTTTTAATTTTGATTCCATGATCACCTCTTTATATCCACCTCCACCAAAATTATTTGTGACGTTTCTTCTCTGTGGCCCCTGTTGTAATTAAATTACTTAGATAGATATGAATATCAACAGTAATAGAACACAAAATAACACCAAAATATAGAGAAATGATCACAATATACAAGTACAATGACTTAACCAATTTGAGGGGGTAACCTCTGAACTATATAATAAAAATCAAGTTCTCAATATGTGGATAATATCCTACTCTCTAAATCCTATATATACCATCCTATATGTTGATCAGATAAAACACTTAGCAGAACTCACACATAGAATCCATGAGGAAAAATAGATGGGATCAAAGGCATGGAGGAAAGGAAGGCGTCACGTGTAGACATACGAGTCGACTTTCGGGACTTAGCTGATTTTGTAGATCAAGTCTATTTTCAAAGGCTGGTGTGCGGAACACACAAAGCGATGTCGAGACTTACACACCATGCTTTGTCTACATTTTGAGGATCATATCAAAGCACTCTTGCATGGATGTAATTCCAAGAATAGATTCATCACTCTAGTTAACTGCAGTGATCTATAGATAGCATACTTGCATGTATGGCTATAATTGTAAACAACATGTGGCTATTATTAGCATGTGACCTATTTTGGCATAATTAGTGGTGAAGGGAAAGTTCCCCACCCCATATATATTAGATGAATCACATAGTTAATATACCAGGTTGAAGGGTTAGATATTCATGAGTGCATGAGCCCGGATAATTATAAACAGATCCATACGTGCATGACTATTATTATATCAAGCCTCCGTATTGTTTTCATGTTTAATATATGAAGAATATTGGCCAAACCAAAGTGTATTATATGTGTTATCATTTCATGCTACTAATTTCTTGATGATTTATACTTAAATTCATGCCTTTTATAGATTTGGTTTGGTATAATTGTGCAACGATGGATTAGTTTCTTCTTATGTGTCCTTATCGCTTCATCATGCTACCATCCTTCTATAACAACCCTAAAGAGGGACCTAGTACCTTGGTACACTTCGGGTGAGTGCTCGGCCTATCTTTGAGTGATGTGCTAGCATGACTAGATGTTATATGAGAATTCTAGGTCAGTATCATTGGTTCCGTTGTCAAGACCTCTTTTTCAGTTGTTTTCAGGATGGTTCGCGATGAAGACATACCAGCTAACTTTGGCGAGCATTGAAGAGTGGATTCATGATCTAGAGGAAGAATACACATGAAGGTTTAGCACTGGATCTAGATTTAATGCACGCACTTGGGTAGAGAAGAATTTGTATGACAGTTTGTATGAAAGATTCTTTGCTATCTTTCCCATAGAATTATACGAGTGGTTGACTACATATGCATCTAAGTGGAATTGGAGGTATCACACACTTGTTTGGACACAGGAGGAATTTCAAACACTATATGATGTTGACTTGATCTAGACTCGTGCGGTAGATACCTAGTTTCGAGTGTTCTAAATAGCTATATTCTGGAGTATTCAATTTTGAATTATTCATGCCCAGAGGTAGCTGAGTTCCAGTTCCTACGGTATCCTAGAGGGACGTATTTGCAAGGTATTCTGTTGGCAATCAAGATACTGATGGTAACGTTGAACTTGGAAGATAAGCCCATGGCAAGCTAAAAATATCCATGTGCGAGGGCAGGAACAAGATTGGTGAAAGATGGTAGACCTAGCGGCAACACGGCAGAGGGAAGAGATGCGGCTGAAGTATGATGAGGCACGCGAGGGGGAATTATGGAAGAATTAATAAGTTACTGAGAATGGATGACATTATGGAGAGAGATGGCTCATGAAGGATTTGAGGTTCATGAGGATGAAGAAGAGATAGAGCATCAAGAACTCCCCCATCTAGGAAAGAATGACAGAGAACCCTCTTTGGCCTCACATGGAACCACACCAGAAAATATGACCTGGGCCATGGGTGTGCATCTAAGACAACCTGTTGACCTTGCCCTTGCGCTTGGTTTTCCAAAGATCTAGTATAATAGGTAGACAAAGTTTTCATTTAGGAAGTGAAAGTTCATAAACAAGTCAAACAACAAGTACATCAATGACAACACAGAAAACTTCATTATTTTTTGGGTGTACATTTTTAGGCTCATCATATGCACAGAATATGAGCACGCCTAATGTGGGATTCACCTCTGGAACTAGGAATACTTCACAGTAGGGGTCTAGAGGAGGATCGGGAGGTATGGGCGCTTTTAGTTACGGGGTTTGGGTGGTTTTGGAGGTAGAGGAAACCAAGGAGGTTCTGGGTCGAGTGGCCAAGGCCAGTAGAAACCCCAAAACATTTATATGGAGATGTCTCTTCATCTCCCAGTACTGAGAGGTATCGAGGATGCTTTGATAAACATATTCATGTGTGAAATATTGTGGCGCGTGAAAGGTATCATAGCTTCTTGAGTGTAAGGAAAGTCAATTTGCTACTACGTTACAGGCGCATGCGCATAGCTGGTATAGGAAGTTTGATCCCAATCAAACTTGTATTGATTATGCAGCATTGAAAGATGCTTTCTTAAAAGAGTTCCATATCCCAGAGTTTGAGCAGAAGAGTATAAGCACACTTAAGGATATAAAGCAAGGCACTACTGAAAGTGTACGTGAGTATGATGCCCATTTTAAAACACTTCTATCCAAACTCTCCTATGATATACATGCAAGTCAGCATGCACAATGGTTTGTTAGGGGATTGATTACTCCATTTCAAAGAGCACTGTCGCATAAGACTTATACCAACCCACACAAAGCATTGGAAGTAGCTCTATGCACTGAGGCAGTTAGGAGTATTGACACTAGAGTTAGTCCATTCTTGGAGGCTCAGATAACAGCTATAGCGAAACAATTAGAGAAATTATCATCTAACTCAGCTCATGAGATGCGCTTAGGAATCTGGTGTACAAATTGTGAAGTGGAAGGCAACACTAAGGATAGTTTCCCTTGCAGATCTGTACATTCACTACTATTAGACTGTGAGATTTTCCATTTGAATCATGATGTCGATTATTGCCCCTTACTACAACGCGTGATTAGGAAGAATGTATCCTCTTTTTGTAAAATTTATAGGTCCAATCCCATGATACTGAAGATTGTAGATTGATTGGCTAGATCCATGATGCCATTGATATTGGGGTATGACAAGCGAGTGTGGATGATAGTTCTAAAGGAAAGAATGAACATCAAGATAGGGATTATAATCAAGCGTGCTATGATAGGAATGACGGAATATTTGAAGGAGGTCATTGAAGAGGATGAGGATATCAAGGAGGATATGGGGCGAGGCCGAGGTGGAGGAAGAGGTGAATTCCCTTAAGTAACTTGTTATAAATGTAGCTCACCTAACCATTATAAGTGTGAATTCCCATAGAATATTTCCTGTTCATTTTTTGGAAAGGGGCATAGTTATGAAGAGTTCCCGACTTGTATTATCATCTCGAGTAAGTAACACAGAAAGAAAACAAAGGTGCAAGGATGGTTAGAATCTAGTGCATGGTAGAGAATCAATGGATGCCCAAGTTAACACCAGAACCCAAGGCAGTAATAGTCAAGATAACCACACGAGCGGAGGGCAAAGACACACGAAAGAGGTATTGCAATGTGTTTCGATAATCACTAGGGAGGATGTTTTACATGCTAGGTACCTAGATCCAACTCATCAAAAAGAATTCTATCAAGAAACCATAGAGGTCCTTAGAAACCTTCAAGGTGAAATACAGTGTTTGAAAGAGTAGTCTCAGAAGTTGGAGCATAAGGATATAGAAAATGCCTTGTCTGATATTGATGACATCAAAGAGGTATGTAGAATGTTGCACTAGGAGAATATTATTCCTTTATTGGTAAATTGGTTGAAGGGGAATACTCCGCGTGTGGGAACTGAGATAGGAAGATAAATACAGCATGTGAATCTCCCCCAATAGCATTGACTACGAAAAGGAGATCACTTTGAATGCTTTTGTGGATGGTTGGTTGTTGAGCAATATTTTGATTAACACAGGTGCGAAAGTGAATGTACTTACATTGGATGCATGGGTACAAATGGGGAGACCTCCATTGCAGCCATCATCTAATGTATTGTTCATGGAAAATAGAATAAAATCTACTCCCATAGGAGTTTTGAAGGATGCATCTATCACTATACAAGGGGCCAAGTTCACAAGAGACTTCAAAGTGTTAGCACTTGTGGAAGCAGATAGCTTCCTATCTTTGCTTGGCGCCACCGGTGTTATGCAAACAATGCTGATTTGAGGTTTAACAAGGGGTATATCAGCTTTGAGAATAAGGAGGAAAGGGTCATAATACCATTGAAAGATGGGAAATCCATACCATATGTGGAACCTTTGAGTGAAGAGGACTTGAATAGAATTTATATACGTGCTATTCGGGACCCAGAGGTCAATGAGCCATCTAAGGAAGGAATCCTTCATTGGGAATATTCTTAGTCAATCAGTGATAAGTTACTAGTATTAGTTGTGATAATTGGGCTCATGGTACTTATGAACCGGGTGGGGCTCAAAGTTAAGCACACACGATTACTTACAAAAAGGGTTTTCACTCTGTCCGATGTATAGGTCACTCAGTACCCTGATATACTGGATCCAAAGATCTGGCTGTATTTTTGCAAGCCATGGAGGTAAACTAGGATGACTAGATTAAAATACGTGATATGTTGTCATATGCTTTACATGGGACAGCAGCATGCTTTGGTGGGTGGTTCACGGGGATAATATCTTGGAATGGGGAGAAATTGGGACCGCCTTATTAACTAGGTTTTCAATAAGTAATGTACCTACAAAGATTTTCCTTATCATGGTGATCAACATGTTCAACATCATATCCAACAAAGTGTGAGAGATTATGGACAACAAGATAGGAAGCATTACTACCCTCACTTTAGTTGCATCGGTTTTATTCTACTCTGAAGGTTGTATGTATGCTTGGTATGTATATGTTGAATTACATCGCGACACTAGCAATTGGCAGAATTTGACTATGGGGATGATCCAAACTTTTGACTTCTTCTCATCTACACCACCAGTGAACAAGGCTTTAAGCTTTATCAAGTGCTTAACCATGGGAGACAATGGGAAAGTGGAAGAACTTATTTAGGAATTATTTGGTGAGACAAAGATAGGGGCGTGTTTTGAGGAAGAAGTAGATGATACCATACTACTTGAGCATGCTTCTCTGGAAAAATACAAGGGGAAGTTAGTTTACATAATTGATGATGAGGAAGTTGAGAACTTGGAAGTTGATCATTCACATGGAGCATGTGAGGTGTTAGACAATGTGGATGTAGATACATGCACATATCATGAACCTATGAAGACAACAAAGGTAAATATTGGCACAGAAGATGAACCTAAGGAAGTGATAATTGGGGATTATTGGTTAGAGTCAGAAGTGGCAAAGATCATAGAGTTACTTCAAGACTATGAGGACTTACTCCCAAGAGGATACCATGAACTTAAAGGCATACATAAATCACTTGGATAAATGAAGATAAAGCTTAAGGAAGGTGTGCGCCCTGTTAGGAAGAGACCTTATCGAATGAATCCTTATTTGTGTGTGAAAGTAAAATAAGAAATTGACAATATTTTGAAATGCAGGGATCATTCAACCATTAGATGAGTCAAAATGGGTCATCCTATGGTGATAAGTATAAAAAGGATGGTAGGATTCGAATTTGTGTTGTTTATAGAGAATTGAATGTAGCATGTGTTACAGATCCTTTCTCTATGCCATTCATAGAGGAAATATTAGAAGGAGTGGGTTCGCGTGAGATATATTCATTTACATATGGGTTCTCGTGGTATCATCAAAGTTAGGATTGCCCCAGGAAGATCAAGAAACGACCACCTTCACTCTTGAATGGGGAAGATTTGCCTATATTGTAATGCCCTTTGGATTGAAGAATGCACCTCTTTGTACTCTCAAGGATAGTGGTGCAAGCATTCAAGGATTTTATTCACAACTTCTTGTAGGTCTATCTTGATGATTGGACCGGTTATGGGCTAATTGAGGATCATTGTGATAATATGTGCTTAATGTTTGAAAGATGTAGATGGTTGAGTAACTTGTTGAATATCAAGAAGTGCATCTTTTCTACTCCCTTTGGCATACATTTAAGACACAATCTACAAGGAAGGGTTGTTGGTCGATCCGGCTAAAGTTGCGGTCATTTTAGGCTTGAGAGTGCCTACTAGTCAAAGTGAGGTATGTGGATTTTTGGGTCATACAAGGTATTACAGGAAGTTTATAAAAGGGTATGCCAAAGTTACGCACCCTTGGAAGAATTACTCGGGGGAAAGGTACATTATATTGGGGGAGTCGTAGTAATGCGCATTTGAGATACTGAAGAAGAAACTTACTACCATGCCTATCTTGCACTTTCCTTCATGGGATAAACCTTTTCATGTTCATGTGGATGCCTTTGGCATGGCCATTGGTGCTATCTTAGCTCAACCGGGAGAAGGTATAGTTGATCATCCCATTTTTTTGCTAGTAGGAAGTTGACCCATGCAGAACAAAATTATACCACTATAAAGCACGATGATTTGTCCATGATATATTCCTTGCACAAATTCTAATAGTATCTGTTAGCCACACCTTTTGTGTTTTATAAATATCATATGACATTGAAGTATTTGGTGAAAAATCCCATCTTATAGGGGCACATATGTATATGGATACTCTTATTTCAAGAGTTTGACTTTATAGTTGTGGTAAAACTAGGGAAAAGTAATTCTGGACTAGATCACTTGTCTAAAATTCAATTAGGTGAAGAAGTAAAAACAATTGAAGAGACCATGCTTGATGCATAGTTGTATAGGCTACAACGTGCACCAACAAAATTAGAGGATATTTATTTCTTCCTAAGGACAGGGGATAACACCGAAGGCATGAGGTCCTTGGAGATCAAGCAACTTGCTATACGCGCAACACCATTCATGTTAATCAGTGGTGACTTATACAAGTTAGGCATAGATGAGGTGTTATGCCATTGTGTATTAGAGCATAAATGAAAGGATATAATGGAGGAATCCCATGGTGGTATTGCGGTGGCCACCGTGCGGTGATGCTACAAAGTGTGAAAGATCCCACTTGTTTTTGTGGTGAGAAATGTTGTATAAGGATTGTAAGGAGTATTATAAGGCATGTGAGCATTGTAAGCATCTAAGTTGATGAGGACGAGAGGGATGAGATGCCTTTATGACCAATTACAAGTGTAGAACTCTTTGAGAAATGGGTGATAGACTTTGTAGGGCCTATTTCACCAGCTGCGTGTAGAATGGATCATGCTATATGATTACTTGTATAGATTATCTTACGAGATGGGAAGAAGTGGAACCTACGAAGGACTATATAGTGGCTACAATAATAGCAAGGTTCTTATGGAAAATGTTCTTACCAGCTATGGCTGTCCTTTAAGTTTAACTAATGATAGGGGCACCATTTTTTAAATGAGATAATCTAAATTACATTTAGATGAGTTTATGGTTGCCCACCAAAAGACTACACCCTATCACCCTCAAGCAAATGGAAATACTGAGGCTTTCAACAATATTTTTGGTGTGGGATGAACAGTTGGGATGACAAAGTATCTCTGCTATTCTTTGGGCCTACCGAACAACATATAAGAGATTGAGCAAAGCCACACCTTTTCAGTTGGTGTTTAGCACAGAAGCTATTCTTCCTATAGAATTTATGTTATCTTCTTTGCATATTACACACACTGGAGGTCTAGCTGATGAGTAAGCTTTGGAAGAATGGATTAAGAACATGGTTCAACTGGATGAGCACCAAGCCATAGCATGATGGAGTCAAAAATAAGAGAAAGCACCAGAAAGCATGGCATGATAGGCATGTCAAGGATAAAAACTCATGGTTGGACAAATGGTACTTCTATATGACTCTAATTTTTGCACCATCCAGGGAAGCTCAAGCTACATTGGTTAGGGCCGTATGTTATAACTCACATACTTGACTTAGGTGCTTACCAGTTAAAAGCAATTGATAGAACATGGCTGCCCGGTTACTTTAATGGGACTAGGTTGAAACCCTACTATAAATAAGTCTTCTAGGTGTTTGTAATAAGGAAGTGTTACCAGATAGATTAGGTTTCCCTTTCTGCATTTCCTTAATGTGTTTCTTTCATTGTCATTATGCTTTGTCAATTTAGTTCTTGTTTTTGTGTAATAAGCACACTTGCACACATGAAGCTAACTACAATATGAAGCATGTTGATGCGCAGAGGACTGCACATACTTTTAGTATGGGGTGGATTGTTGGTGACTCCTAGGTATAATGTTGTGAAGATTGGAAGGTATAATGTTGCGGATGTTGAGGAAGTAAGATACTAAAGGTGATTTACAAAGGATTGCTTCTCAAAAGTAACCAAGGATGGAGATGAATGAAGGAAAAGTATAACGCGAGGTAAGCGGTAGCCATGATAACTACTAGGAGAAGGTGCAGTGACAAGGTACTTGGGTGCTAGAGTGCGTGCTGAAGAGAAGTCTATGACCAGAAGGTAGGAAGGTGCACTAGAAGGTTATAGCTGTGGCATGAAGATGTACTATGTGGAAATGACAAAATTAAGCAATAAATGAGAAATATTTTGTAGGTGGAGGAGTAATTAATGCATCAAAAAATAAAAATCTATAAAAGGATGGGATGCGAATTCATTTCTACCCTTGCAACTATGAGAATTCAATGAAGAGCTAAGTGTGAAGAGTTGAGTAAGTGATTCAAGGTGCGAAGAGGGTGAAACCAGTGTGAAAGGCATAAATGTGTAGTAGAGAAGCTTGTATCCCAGTAGGAGAAGGGTTTGAAAGAAGCAGATTGCTAGAGCGAGCTAGGGCACATGATTTCACGATTACAACTTAGGGCATGATTGAATCAGGTTAGGATTTGAAGTAAACCATTAAAGAGTTACAGAAGAAGGTGTAAAAACACAACACAAAAGGAATAATGGCTCCAAAGAAGGAAGCAACAGCAACAAAAGGAAAGAAGAAGGTAGTAGTGGAAGAGATGACTCCTGAGAGAAATTTTTCAGAGATGTAGTACCCTGAAGAAGTAATTGTGGGTCAGGAATGGGATTCCCACATACGAGAGAGAAAATAAGTGAGTACAACCACCAAACCAAGGATAATTAGAAGAATTTGGATGATTTACTTAACTCCCGAATGGACAGTGAACTGGTGATGGGATGTCGATATATGATGATGCAAGGGAGAAGTTACTAAAAGGATTGGTGTTTACCAATTATATGAGCTCCCATACTTCGGGAAATATGCACCATTATACAGGTGGCTGATGAGCCGAGTCCATGAGGACTTCTTCTATTTTGTAGGGTGAAGGGTAAGACTAACACCCATTTTAATTGCCACGGTAATAGGTTTAAAGGCGATAGGTGAGGACATAAAAATGACCTAACTGATAAGGTTTCCATATTGGAAACACACAAAGCACTGGGATACTAGAAATGATTGCTCGAATGGACATAGAAAAATTACATGATTATCCAAAGAGTAAAAGTAGCAATGAACATGGTTACGAAATTGAATGACCAAGATCATTGGTCACAAGTAAACTCAATGTGTCTGAATGTGGCAAAGCACATGTCAGAAGGGGTTATTTACAACATTTTCAGCTTTATTGCAGAACAAATAGTAGAGGAAGCATGCACAAGAAGTAAGATAAGTTTTGGTTTTGTCTTACTTTCTTTAGTATTCATGGAGATTGGAGTACCGATGGCCCAAAAGAAAATATATGGGAATACCCCATGAATAACAAGTCTCCAACTGAAATATTCAGCAAGTATCTATGTAAGGGGTCTATGATAGACGAGGTAAAGGAGAGAGTGGAGATGTGGTATGACAGGCTCTGCGTGGCTTTTGAAGAGTGGTGCATACCAAAGGATTTTCCCTCGGTATTGGGGAAGCAGGCCCAGTTTGTTGTTTACCAGCACTTTTGTATTGTGCATTTTCCAATGGTGGATGGATCGTGGAGCCCCTAGTATAAACTACCATTCGTGTTCACAGCATGGTATTTTCAAGCTTCTATTCATCGGTTCACTGATACAAGTAGGTTATTATTTAATGCAGATAAGGTGGATTACGAATACCACACCTTGTGAAAGAAGTATGGATATCTGGGGAAGAATGCTTACAATGAGATTATTATCTTGGAGATTTTGAATATCAAACTAGAAACACTTACTGTTGGGGATATCGGGGCCATGCTCATATATCTCTAACTTAAACCAAAGATGGAAAATAATATGTAGAGAATGAGTTCACACTCCTAGGACCACCAAGGGGGAAGCATACTATGGAAAACATCCTAGCACCTAGGCATTCTAAACCCATGCACGATGATGAGGAAGAGGTCGAAGAGCATGAGGATAATGGTGGTTTGGTGTGCAAGAGGAAGCAACCATTCATTGAATAGAAGGAGGAGCACATGATAGATTCACAAGGAGAATAAAATATTGAGGTAGCGCAGGGTGACCAAATGTTTAGAAAAGTGTCCAAGTGCACAAGGTCGCAAGGAGAATCCCAACAGACAACAAGGAAGTCACCACAACTCTCACCAGTAAAGGAACCTGAGGAGGAGAAGAGAAGAAGAAAGCTCAAGCTAGATGAAGAAGCAGAAGAGTCTGAGGAGAAATTTCTTCCATCTCCAATACGTCATAGGGTAGAAGAGGAGCCTCAGAGCGAGGAGGAGGAAAAACTAAACAAAGGGGAAGAAAGGGAGAAATCAGAAGCTACACAAGGTAAGGATGAGGATACAACCAATATTCCTAACCTTAATGCCACCATTCCAAAAGGGCCAAGGTCCCATCGGACAAGTGAGGACATAAGGGTACAAACAATGGGGTATGCAGAGGACCAAGAGATGATTGTTCGAGGCTTGGTTCTAGAGCACCATCGTGTAAAAGATTTATTCAGATGGGTGCTTATGGATGAGAACAAGGTGACATTACGAACATGAAAGAAACTTTCATGGTCAATGCATATGCATATGGATGAACCAGATTTTGATGTCTATGAAGAATCATGTGTGTCTAGATGGTTGAAGAAGGCACTAGAAGTCGGCACATGACAATTAAACCAATTGTTATGATGGATGAGTAGGTAAGAAATGCCTTGGTGAAAGTATCTGCTGAGGTAGCTAGAAGAAACATTGACAAATATGCTACAATTAAAGTGCTAACAGAGGAGCTAAAAAAAAGGATGTGGAAATAGCATGTTTAGTGCAGGAGAGGGATCTGAGCAAAATTAAATATGAGGCTTTTGTTAGTATGGCAGAGGAAATTGGAGATGATATACTAAAGGTACACCCACATTTGGAATCATAGGTACCAAAATAATTTCCTTTTGTGATGCACTACGTAAGAACAATGATAAAATTAGTATTGGAGGATGAAAAGGTGTGTATAATAGAGTAGCCCAAGGATCCAACAGAAGAGGTAGAAAAAGCACAGGATGCAGTAATAAGGAATATTACTACATATGAGGGCCTACTACAAGCACTCCAAGAGGAGCTGAAGAAAGCTGATCATGCCTTAATGATATGCACAACTCTAGATGCACTAATAAGGGTAAAACCACTAACAGGCGACAATGAGGTGCAAAAGGCCATAAAGGATGACACACTAGGCTGCGCTGAACGACTAACTATGGTAAATTAGAAGTGTGAGGCATTAGCCACGATATGAGCACCACATAAAGAGAGGTTAGATGAACTTGGAAAACTCATTGCTCAGAATATGGATGTGCTAGAAGGGATGCATACATCTATGTCAAGCATAATGCTTGTAATATAGAATGAGCAAGGAAAATTGACTCAGGATGAGCTAGAATCTATCATTGTGGATGTTCCAGAGAAATTAGAAAAGAAATTAATGGAATGTGAAAACTTAGAAGAAAACATAAAGGTGGAGTATCCAGAGATGATACTTCAGAAAGAAACAGAGGAGCTTGAAGCCTAAATAATTCTTTGATTCTTTAATTCTTTTCTATTCTTTGTGTAAGATTCATTCAGCATTTTGTATTTCAACTATTCTTTACTCAGTTGTGGACATCACCATTGTCGGGGCAAAAATGAGATTAGTGTGGGGTAATGTTGATTAGATAAAACACTTATCGAACTCACACATAGAGTCTGCACAAAAAAATAGGATGGGATCGAAGGCGTGAAGGAATAGGAAGGCATCATGCACAGAGGTACAGAGTTAGACTTTTGGGACTTAGCTGATTTTGTAGATCAAGTCTATTTTCAGAGGCTGGCATGTGGAACACACAAAGTGATGCCGAGACTTACGCACCACACTTTGTCTATATTTCGAGGATCATATCGAAGCACTCTTACATGGAAGTAATCCAAGAATAGATTCATCACTCTAATTAATTGTAAGTGATCTATAGATAACATACTTGCATGTATGGCTATAATTGTAAATGGTGCGTGGCTATTATTAGCATGCAACCTATTTTTGGCATAGTTAGTGGTGAAGGGAAAGTTCCCCACCCTATATATATTAGATGAATCACCTAGTTGATATACTAGGTTGAAGGGTTAGAGATTCATGAGTGCATGAGACTGGATAATTGTAAATAGATCCATGTGCGCATGACTATTATTGTATCAAGCCTCTGTATTGTTGTCATGTTTAATATATGAAGAATATTGGCTGAACCAAAGTGTCTTATATGTGTTATCATTGCATGCTATTGATTTCTTGATGATTTATACTTAAATGCATGCCTTTATAGATCTGGTTCGGTATAATTGTGTAATGATGGATTAGTTTCTCACTATATGTCCTTATCACTTCATCATGCTACCATCCTACTACAACAACCCTAAAGAGGGACCTGGTACCTTGGCGCACTTCGGGTGAGTGCTCAGCCTATGTTGAGTGATGTGCTAGCATGACTAGGTGTTATCTGAGAATTCTAGGCTACATCACTATACTACCTAAAACTACAAGGGATACCCACTAAGCATATAAAACCATAAATAAATTTGATATGACATAATAAGTGATTATGTTAGCCACATGTCGATTATCCATATCCTAATATATGATGTAGGGTTAAGGGTGTAACATGCCCCTCCCATTCAAAGAAAATTTTTCCCCAATGCTAACAATTTGTTGAGATATTTTTGAAAAATTTTAGTACTTAATGTCAATGATCTATGGATGTTGGTACCAATAAAATTATCCCATGTTGTTGCTAAATTTTATCGATTCTTCCACTTAATTAGATACTCAATAATTACTCCCCTCTTCACCATATTAATCTACATTTGAACAATTTCCTCATGTTCCAAACTGATTTGGCCTTCTTTATCAAACACAAGTAACTCTATCTAAGCTAAAACATTTTGTGAAATGAAATTCCAGATTCCAAAATTTTTCCGGTATGTGAAGGTGGAAAAATATCTCTAAGACAAGAGAGATTCAATTTTGAAAAAAATCTTCTTACCATCCACTTGAACTTCCTTTATATTAATTTTTAATGGGTGCACTATTCAAATAGAAATATTAAATTTTCCTCCTCCTCCTCCTCCTCCTTCTAGCCTAGAAAAATTGTTCCATTTCTTACCAAGACCAATGAATTGAAAGACCCACCTCTTTATTGGACCATTAAAAAAATGAAAAAAATACCATGTCCATATACATTAAAAATAATTCTTCATAAATTCTAACCAACATTCTATAGAATCCACCTCACCCTTTCCATAAAAATCAGCGAAAAGATTAAAACTCCTTTAATCAATATTTAAGTGTCCAATTCATGAATAATTTCAGCCTTAATTCAAAAAATAAAGAGAATAAACCACCTTTTATTGTTATAGAGATTTCCAAAAATGTAAATAACTTTTAAATTTCTTAACATTGTGGCTTGTGGAGAAAAATACTAAAATGGTTATTAATTTTGAAAAAAAGATAAAAAATCCTGATTTTTTTAGAATATTACTTGATAGGTGTCTCCACTTATATTAAACTTTGGCTGGTAAATTTGTAACTATTCATAAGATATGACCAAACCAAAAATTATGGTTTTGACCTAATTTTAGCTGAGATCACAACTCTAATACCACATGTAATGAAATTACTTAAATATACACGAATATCAACAGAAATAGAACACTAAATAGCACCAAAATATAGAGAAATGATCCCAATATGCAAGTATAATGACTTAACCACTTCAGGGGGCAACCTCCAAAACATACAATAAGACTCAAGTGTTCAATATGATGATAATATCCTACTCTCTAACTCCTATATATGCCCTACTATACTACCTAGAGCCCTAAGGTTGACCCACTAGGAATATGAAAGCATAAAATAAATATGATACAAGATTATGTTAGCCATTTATCAGTTATCCATATCTTGATATATGACATAGGGTTAAGGGCGTAGCACCTCGTGATCTGTAAACTCTCACCATATGTGCATATTTTATTTGTGCACTTCTTCTTCTTTGTGAATTCCCTCATATTCTTCTCCTTCTATCGTCTTGTCATATTTCTACAATGATCTCTCCTTTTTTTGGTCTTCTCTATGGAATCCTTTGCGTATCTTCCATTCATGCTACTCACTATGGATATCTCCTCTATAATCACTTTTTGCACTTTTGGGATTGGGCCCACCATAGAAAACCTCGTCTTCCAAGGGTTTTTTCCTTATGATCTCCTCCTTTTCTACCTTCATCCTTTCTCCATTGTGCATCTACCTTAGTGCATGGTCTTCTTTGCACATTTCCTCCATGTAAATTTCACCTTTAATCTCATTTTTCCTTTCTGAAATTCTCAGCATTCTCCTCTAGTTGTCCTTGGATGGGCCACATGTTTTCCTCCTTCATCAAACTTGGATTATCTTCTTTAGTAGTCTCTACGTGTGTACTAAAATGATCTATCTACGTGCTCAAAGACTCCTCTTCTTCTCTTATTTATGAATTATTTTCCATATTTTATTCTATTATGATCCTTCATATTTGCACACTATCCTCCATAAATTATATTTTGGATGTGATATTTCCTTTTCACCATATAGTATTCCTTGGTGGCTATATCCCACATCTCCTCTCTCTTTTCCTTAAGTATCTCCCGAGATGCACTCTCTATCTTCTCTTCTTCTCCTTTTTATATGCTTCATTGAAAAAATACTTCTACATCTCATTCCATTGATTGATTCTCTCCTTTGGTTATCTATAAGACAAATATTACATATTATCCTAGTGTTTCATTACTATTTTCACACACTCTAATGTTCACATCTTCTTCTTGTGTGCCTTTCTCACTACGCACTTCATTATCTCTTCCTCGAACCACTTCTCTATTTCCTTTATGGAAACTTCTTATTCATTCAACAAATTCATTTTTTCTCTTCTTATCTTGTATGATCTTCTACATACATTTCATTGAGACCTGTGTGGACCTCTTCGTAATTTTGCATTCTCTATTTTACACTCAATCTAATAGTCTCATTTATGGGATACTCTTCTTTAGTTTCCTTTGGGGAAACTTATTTTCTATTCTCTACTTGTCTTTTTGTGGCACCAACATTTATACATGTGTCTTCACCTGTGTACTCTTCAACTCCTCTTCTTAGAGTTTCTTCTATTACACACTTGTCCATGCTCTTCGTTACACACCCCTTTAGTCTTTTCCTTGGGAATTATTCCTTTGTGAAATATATTGTTCTCTTTGGTCCTTATGATAGGAAACCTATTTTACATTATCTTCACTCCTCATCTACACAATATTCTCCTCCCTCTTTTCTCCTTATAATTCTACCTTTGTATATAGTATTTCAAAATATTATGCATGTTCCTATTCTATGGTGACTATCTTCTCCTTGGAACCATTACTCCTTGGCATAATACTCTTGCATAGTACCAAGAACTTGTAGGTGACTTCTCTCTTCACCTTTTTATCAACTTGTGAGATCTTTCCATGCACTATTTCTCATGCATTCTTTGGTGTTATTCACGTGCATGTTTTCTCTTCACTCTTGCACCCCACCTACATGATATTTGGTTGTGCCATCACACATGTCTTTTCTCCTCCTTAAATATCTATTGATTCTTCCTTTATGTAATATTATCTTCACTTTCAACTCTTTGTTGAGTCCTTCAGCTCCTTATAAGAATGTTGAGTCATAACACCCCTCTTTCTTAGATGGTATTCTTCCACTTTTTTATTCTATTCCTTACACCATTTATCTCCTCCAAGATTCTATCCAACATATCTATGACTACTAGATCAAATAAATCCCTTCTTATTGCCAACATTTTTCCTTTATGTGCAATATCTCTATATCTAGCTACAATTTATCTCTCTAGCTACCTTATTGTTTGTGTTCTATCATATTTTATCCCTTCTCACTTGGAGGAAAGTAACTTAACACTAATACCACTTGAAAAGGATACAAAGGTCAATTTTATGCTAGGCCATTCATAGATTTTACACAAGGGAATGAAACTTAATGGTTTCCTCTATTCACTTAAATAACCTTCCTAAAATCTACATGTAGCTTCCCTCTATAGAGCTTACAAAATTTCTCATGGAGCTTTTACATACTTTACTATTCTCCTGTGGACCTATCTTAAACTAGCTACACTCTCATCTCACTATAATGGTATTCATTGACTTATCTTTTCTTAGTATGATATTTTTTCCTCACATGCACATTTAACAACTTCATCTCTACATTCCTTAGTTAAATTGAGCTCCTAGCTCCCACTTGCTAACTAAATAGATCTAAAATGGTGAACTCAACCTCTTTTTATAGTGATGCATTACTTATTCTCTCCTCATTTGAACTATCCTTTGGGTGGGTTGGTACCTTCTACATGCTTCTAAATATTCGTGCTCATAATTCAATTTGAATTTGAGGTCATTAAATGCTCAAAGCTACTTCCATCTAGATGTTTCCCTATTCTACAATGTCAATCTAGTCATTAGAATCCGGTGAAAATTTAATCCTCATTAAATTCATTTATTAGAAACCTTATGTAATATTTTTGTCTTTTCTACTAGCCGCTAATTCTCCCACGTACTCCTTTCTCCCAAAACTTTTCTATGCATCCTATCTATTCTATCACACATTCTTAGCTTTGAGTTACACCTTCACTATTATTCTTTGTACCATTTCTCTTTTAGGGCCTTCTCCAAAACATCCAAGTTCCTCCATTATAATTCAATATATTATGCAATCCCTTATTTTAATGCTTTTACATGTTTTTTGTACTCTCTATTATTGCACATAACTCTTTCATAATGTTTGTAGGTCTCTAGTAGCCTATGCTTAGAAAAACATTCCACCATACTACCAAAATTCTTACACACACCATTGCACATTATTCTTCTTCACATCTCTTCATTCCTAGTGTTTTCCAAAAACCTTCATGCTCCCAACTCTAATTTACGATCCACCAAAACATTCATGCATATTGCATGTCCTCTTTAACAATGAAGTCTACGCATAATACACTTGTTCACTACTAGACATTCCATAAAGTACTCGTGCACTTCTCACATAATCACTCCTTTACTATGTTTTTCCTTATCTATTCACTCCACATCTTCTCGTTACACACACCCACACTCACCAACATTGTGTAGGATTTCCTTGGAATTTGAATAATTTTTCATCATAGTTCATAGTTTCTAGGCCATAATGTAAATATTTAACCTATATAATCCTATATAATCAAGTCAAATGAACTTTGTAACTCACCCGACACTCTCATTACATGTTTTTATAAATATCAACTCTAAAACTCTCAATTATCTCTTAAATCTTCCCAAATCAGTTCCAGATCATTTCAAGTAGCCCTTACCTCAATTATGAAGCACTCAACTAGGTCAATGATTCTATATTTCTCCATTTCCAATAATTCAAATATCCTAGAGCCATATTTTAACAAGAAAAGGTCACCCTAAACATTGCTAAAGTTATTTAATGGTTACAGGGTTTATTCTACTTGATGCATTAATATTATAAAATTATTACTACACTAGTTACATTATATACTATATATTTATCATGTTATGTTTTTGTCAAGATACATGAGGAAACACACATAGGATTGACTTAGATTGCATCTGAATAAATACACATACGAGTTAGATAAATACATGAGGATTTCTCTCACTTGAGGGGATGCATTAATTTTTTTGATTATTTTATAAGGGGTTAATGGCCAAGGGTAGTCCAACCTCACCCAAACACTAATTAATCCATTTTTATTTTAATTATTTTATGAAATTACTACATATATCTAGGGTTTCTAATTATTATAGGTCATTAGAGGTTGTTACGAATTTGTGTGAGATATAAAAACATAAAATGAAAATAATTTCTAGGAAATGGAAGGACAAGATAAGTTACAATTACCTACTATTAGTAAGTCCAAAATGATATAAATGTGGTAGAAATGTACCATGGTTTAGGAAGAGTTGTATGGTCCTAAAAAGTAATTTTCTAGTGCCATAATCAAAGGTGAATTGTTTCAATGTTCACAAAAACTCACCTATCTAATTTACACATAAAAATCCTCCATGTTCCACTCTAGAAATAGCTAAATACTTATCCCTTTGTGTGTATCAAATAAATATCTAATTATTTTGGCATATTTTCAAGTATTAATGTGTTATCATGAATGTGCATTTTTCATGTTAGTTGATAAAGTCATACTAATCCCCTATTTCAAACTCCGTACATCTTATATTTTTTATATCATATATTTTTATGGGTGTAAATATATAGTGAACATAATGTTTGATTGAATAATTAGTTATTCTTGAGTTTCATATTTAAATTGGTACATGATCTTTCTTTTATCTCTAATATTT
This sequence comes from Taxus wallichiana var. yunnanensis, assembly GCA_018340775.1. Taxonomy (NCBI): domain Eukaryota; kingdom Viridiplantae; phylum Streptophyta; class Pinopsida; order Cupressales; family Taxaceae; genus Taxus; species Taxus wallichiana. Next base: position 11,141,020 of record CM031239.1, read on the forward strand.
GTATCTATATAAGAAACTTCACCTATTTTATAATCTTTAAATTAATCCTATGGGTTCCTACCGTCATTCTAGTTTGGGTTATACTTCTTTAGTCAGGTCCATATTCACACTATGTATGAGGGAGGGGACCAATATTTTTATGTGATTTTGGAACAAAATTCCATAACTTCTACTTCCATTAGTTTTGAGGAATATAATAAATATATACATACTATGGTTTCTCATACTTCGACTACACATATTCTATTGATGATATATTCAATCATTATATTTTCACTATTATAAATAAACATAAGTAGGTAAATGGATCTTATAATAAATTTTCTATTCATACTTAAGGCCTTTCTAAAAACTATAAAAAAATTAATGGGTTTTGTAAGAAAATACTCATAACATTGATGTTATTCTATAGATTTCTTAAGATCAAATTAAGTCTACTTTAGTATCCTTAATGAGTGACTCTATTCCCACATCATCTATTATAGATACATTTATTGGTCTTGCATTTATGGTACCCATGTACATTTATGGGAACAAAATATCCCACTTTAGAATTTCACCATCTGTATTCTTATGAATAATAATATTCCAACATTTACGATCTCTACTCATAGTGATTTATATTATTCATCTTCTACCACACATGTTGTTTAAAAACTTTTAATTTTTGTATAAGATCAAATATTACAATTATAACAAGGTTCATCTACTTCTTCTCATGTCACAAATTATAATTAATTACTTCATATCCCATTTTCACCTAAATGGTGCCTCCTATCCCTTTCCTATTGTTTTTTTATCGTGATATTCCTATATTTTATGGAAAGGGTGATCTTAAAGAGAACCTTTGTACTTAATTTGTCTCTTTATTGAATTAATCCTACAATGATAGATTACTTACCAAGATATTTCCTATAAGTATTAAGGACTAATATTTAGAATGGTTGCATAATATCCCAATGTATTTTGTGTGGTATTTCATTCCTTTATCAAATAAATTTCTTTTATAAGTATCTATGATTATTGGATAAAAACATTCCTATGCTTAAATGTCTAAAATACACCAATATTCTAATGAAAACATTAGTGATCATGTGCTAGCACATAAGACTATACTTACAAAAATTAAAAAATAATGAGATTTAATATCTCTTTACCCAAATTATTATTTCCCCTTTACAATAATGTATTATATTAAAAAAATCATTTATCTAATCACCTATTCCATACATTTAAAGAATATTAATCTAAAATAATTAACATAAACAACATTAAATATGTTGTTAGTTCTCCTAGAACGTCTAATTCTAAATTTGAAGATAAACAATTTTAGAAGAAAAACTAATGACAATAAGATTGATGCTAAAGCTACTGTTAACGTTGTATCTCAAGCCACAAATATTTTGTTAGAAAATCCTTCTAGGAAATTCACCCACCTAACTTGTGCACCTCATTTAATTCTTAATAAATTACTTGAGTGAAACCTTTTATCTCTCCCTCCACAAATTTAAGTCATTTTAAGTACCCCTCATAGTTAGAATCTTGATGGTAACACCTTTTGTGAATACCCTATAGAAGTTTTAACCATACTAGTAATATATGTATTAAACTTTGTAATTTTATACAATATGTTATGAATGCTAACTATATTGAATGAAATTATCTTTTTGAATCATTTAATCATACTAATGATAATGCAAAGATACAATTATTCAATGACCAACTTCTTGACCACAACAACACTAAATCTACTTCAAAAGTACACCATGCTTATAAATCAATACCACCTCTTACTTATTATGACCATCCATAATTACCATCTAGTTATTACTTCTGATAAAAATAATATGAATCATGATCTTATTTTAGATACAATTTACATTCATTATTTAATTGGCTAATAACACATACATTGTTCTTTGACTAATAACCATTCTAAAAATAATGTGTGTAATTTTAAGTTACCACATTCCCTTGGATAAACAACAATACAAGTGACATCTCATATTGTGAAAAAAACTTGGGCATATTGTTATACCTCTCACAATTGTCTCTATTATGGTGGTTATCCCATTTTTGGATTATTATATTATATCATGTGATAAAAATCTAGTTTTATCTTCACTACATGATTTTAAGGATATACCATATATATTCCATCAATGTGGTAAGTTCATTACAATTAGTAATTTTTATAATCAAAGGAGTACCATATGAGGATCCTATACCTAGGTTGTTTTTCCAAAAAATATGACCACTAATTATATCCTAGTATATCTCCATATGTCTATTCTAGTACATTTATCTCTTCTATGACTCTTAATAGGTATTATAGTTCACATATCCACATATTAGATCTTTCCCTCCAAATCCTTTTTTTAGGTCCTTATATGTGCATACTAGTCCTTATGAGTCCTTCCCCTTTCAATATCATATCACACATACTATGGTTTAAACACATGGTATGCAAGATGATCCTTATTATACCAAGATACATTTGAGGCCAAACCTCCTTCAAATTATAGGTCTTCCCCATGTCCTTATGAGGACATTATGAGGTAGCTCTAGTTTTACCTCCTTCCACATACATAACTATTTAAAAATGAAAATAATTCAAATAATCACATAATACAAAAATATTAACATATTAACAACAATACAATAACATAACCTATACACGAATCGATTGGATAGCTCTTTCCTTTACACATGTATTTTTTCACATTGGTTTGATTTATAATATATTTTATATCCTCATTACACACATAAAATCACAAGGTATGTTGAGATTGTTGTAGGACATACAAAAATTTATACATAATGAAAAGTGTTGTCCAAAATAAGTGAATGTGTTAGAAAGGGTACACACATGTTGAGTTTCTAAAACTACTTCTAGGTAGTTCGGTTTGCTAAAGAGGAGAAGTGGTACCATTAAATTTGATGGATGTTTCATGAAGTATAACATTATTTTATGCCTTATACATGTAATTTTATTTCTAATGAGTTTATATAAATAATATTTGAGTTTTTGGTGTAATCTTGTACTTCATTGTTGGTGATTGGTTCTGAAGGTGTCTATTTTTAGTAGGAAACTATCCTACTAAGTGGTGAAGTGAAAAGAATGGATGATGCAAAGTCTTGTGAGCTAAAGGATGATGTTTATAGGATATAATGGAAATGTTTGAGGAATTTAGAGGCGTGAAATAGCTGGAGTGAGTGCTTGGAGTCCTTGATGAGCTCGGTGGAGAAGGATTTAGGTTTTATGGCCTAGTTGTGCAAGTTTGAGTGCCTTGATGCATTTTCGACCCATATGTGTCTTTCATGTTAATTTATATGAATGTGTAGGTATATTTTTAAGTTGGTATGACCGAAATTAAAGGTCATGGCTGACCTATTTATGTTTAGAAGATGAGTCATGTATTTAAGTGCATGGTTTTGTTCATTTTTAACTATTGTTGTGAGAGGGAAAATGTGTGAGCTAGGTGAGAGAGTGAAAGAGGTTCAAGGGAATCAAGATAGAGATAAGAGAGTGTGTGAATGTATAAAGAGTTTTGAATAGATAGTGTGTAAGGTTATTTTTCAAATCAGTCCATGTTTCAGTGAAGTAGGAGAAGTTGTGTTTGAAGAGGGTTTAAAGGTGTATGAGCTGAATTTTGTGATCATTATCAATTGTGTGTGTTGGAAACATATCTTCAGTGGTATTCTAATAAAAAATTGTGTGATGAGTAATATTCATACAATTCCTTTGTTTTTAGTAATATAAATAAGTGTTTTAAGGGGTTGGTGTTCCTTGTGGGGTTATTGCCTTACTAAACAAATCTTGTGTGATGTGTCATATTCATGCAATTATTTTGGTTTAAGTAATATAATAAAAAAATGTAGTGTGTTTTCTTCCCTTTAAGATTTTCCCACTTAAATATTGTGTCCTTGTGTACTCCCCATTGATTATGATCACGTGGATGGTTGTTTCTCTTTGCTAAGCTCACAATTAATGCATGCTTAATGGTTAATGTTTCATACGAGTTATAATGAATTGGTTACAATTTTGAAGTACCGATTCACATCCTCTCAGGCTATTGTTATTCCAACAAGGATTCCTTTGTGTTGAGTAATATATGTAAAGGTTTAATATTTTCTCTTCCCCTTGAGGGTTTCCCACATATATTTTGTGTCATTATGTCATTTTATCACGTGTATGTTTGAATGTACATGGTAAAATCATATTTTTTAATATTTACCAATAATAAAAATAATAATTGTGCATGGTTAATAAAATAAAAAAGTTATAAAGGAATGATTTGCTCCTTTTCAATCATTTTAATTCCAACAATTGGTATCGAGTAAGGTCCTAGTGAAGAATATCCAAAAACTAGTAGGATATCATTGTAACACAAGTATGGTAGCGGACTAGTTGAAGATGAAGTAACATGTCTTCTCAAAATGAAAGCATGCTTAAAACCCTTGGGATTTGACATATGGATATTTATTCTTAATGTATGATCTTTATCCCCTCTGTCCCCATCTATTTATGCTAAGAAGATTTATGAAGATGAAAAAGAAGATAAAAATTCTTCTAATGATAGTGAAGGTAGTGACTCTCATGGCCGTAGAAGATGGAAATAGTTCAAAAGGAAAGGACTAGTTTGGTGACGATGATTCAGATGAAGAAGAAGCAAGAGTCATTCTTGAAGTTGAAATTTTTATTTCCATAGAGTACCTATAACTCATAAGGAAGAAGAATAAAAGGTTGAGAGAAAACATTAATGAGCATGAATTGCGAGATAAATTTTCTAGAAAAGAGAGTAGGCGAGGAGGAAGAGGAGTATAAAGAAATCAATAAGGTGATTATGATAAAATGTAATATCCTAGCCTAATATGATGTTATAGGAGCAGTAAATAAATGAAATAATGCAATACAAAAATTACTCAAGCAACTAAGCAAGTGAAAGATGAAACCCTAATGTGCAAGAGAGGGTTAAGAAGTCCTTAGGTAATTTGATGAAGGTGTCGAATAATGTCATAGTGTAAACTAGGTAAATAGGAGGAGGACATGACCACATGAAAGCCTAAGAAAGTATAGATCTGATCACTCTGACTAGACTGGGGTGCCTGGAAAGGGATAGGGGCACCTGAGGGTGACCTAGTCTCGATATTTGGGTGCCCTGGTATGGGAAAATGGCTTGAAAACATACTTTGAGGTGTTGTTGGATGTTTGCATGTATTTTCTTCTTATCACACTAATTTCACTTAACTATGTTGGTTGTGTTGTAAGAGTTGCAATGAAAAATCACTCACAAAACCCCATACAAAACATCAAAACCCTAAATAAAATATGCATATGAACGTGTGTGACTGTCCTCAATGGTAACAATGGTGGAATTAATAATTGAGCACCACACTATTTCCCATACCTAATGTAGTTTTAGGTGTGTGTGTAAATCATGCCCTAGGTTACTCTTGTGTTAGTCACACTTTGTGTGGTAGTGAGAAAATAAATAGATGTATAATGTAGTAAATGTGTGCATGGAAACAATAGACTCCCCTCTTATGAAGTGTGATGTAGATGAACCAACCTTGTGTTCATTGTGATGGAGTTAGATGGATGCAAATGTATCTTTAGGTAAATTTGATGGATGTAACTCTAGATGGTGATAGTATATGCTTAGTGCTTGGTACCTCATTATAGTCACATAACTTTATATTTATATGGTTATCTTGTTCTAATTTTGTAATTAACCCCGAAAAGGCTGACCACCAAAAAGATAAAAATATCAAATGGATAGAAAGTGCCCAAAAGATGAGAGTAAAGTGTAAAGAGGATTAAGGTGCTGCGGGGGACTAGGGCACCTAGGGTGCCCCATCCAAAAATAGGAAGAATGCCAAATGAAAATACAAACTAGGAAAGTGCGGGTGAAATACCAAAAGTAACGACTGAGAGAAAATTAAAAAGGTGAAAGACATGGGGTAGTTATTATTCTTTTAAATCAAGAACCATATGAATAGTAGTATGAGACCGAGACTAAATAATGACTCAAAGTGCATGATTTAGTGACTACATTTTCCCCCAATTTATATTAGCGAGTGGAAATCTTGGTAGCATAAAGTAGATAGAGATGCATACCTAATAATCCATGTAGAGTGATGTATAATGAATGCAAAAGAACTAAACAAAGTGTGGAATGAAAAAAATATGGAGCATGGAGACTAAAGATGAAGAAGTGTAAAAAAAAGTGATGAGAGTCAACCTGAGGTAGAAGCACATGTATATATGTCAATGTGTGTAGTGTAATTGCATGGTTAGTACTACTTGTGTGATGTATTCACCATGTGTGTGTTGTCGTTCACTTATTGCTTCCTATACTGAGATAGAACTGAAAAGAGAAGATGATCAAGTAGTCAAATACACATGTATATGTGTAAAATTTTATGTATATATGTAAAGAGACATGTGAAAATATTACAAAAGTGATAATGAAAAAGGAACATGTGCACTTTGATCCGTGATGAGATGAAAGGGTGTAGAAAGAATATTTTTAAATGTCGGTGGAGTGTAAGTTTTTGGGTGATCTCATGCCAATGTTGTTGAAGAAGTCTAGAGAGAAAGATGTGTTATTGTCCAACTGTAACCACTTCCACAGAGAAATTGGTGAAGAGATATCTCATGTCTGGTTTTGGGCGATCCAATGCCACTAGATAAAGAAGTGTAGGGAGGAAAGTATGATATTATTCCAACCTATAACTTCTCCCCAGAATGCTAAGGTCAATATGCCATGTAAAACCCACTATTTATGGGGTTTGTAGACTTTTCATAACCCACTTGGTGTAAGCTAAACTATGTCATGGATGAAAACTATAGACTAAACTGTAGACTAAAGTGTAGATTGAACTATAGACTGAAATGTGCTCGTGTAAACCCAAATTATGCCCCCATCTTTATAGGCACATATGAAATCATGGATAGGAGAATGCAGCCCTAAAATAGGACTGACCACATAACTAAAATTATACACAGCAGTGGTAAGGGAATGTTCTTGGTAAAGAACAAGGCACACAAAAACAAGTGGCTAGGAAAAAGTGTGAGTATGAATAAACATGTATATAGAGAACAAATATAAGCCAAAAAAATAATGTTTAAGCTATAACATGAGTTGCAAATGTAAAAAACCAAGAAAAAAATCATAGAACATGAAAAATTGGGTTGTAAAATGGGACACAACTCACGGTGTCACAAGACACTCAATGCATAGATGGCTGCAAACAAACAAGTGTGCACAAAAAGAGAAAGAGAAAATTACACAAAAACAACAAGAAATCAAAAGTATATAAAAACAAGTATGAAAGAAAATATCCCTACACAACAAATGCTACACATAAAGAACCCATTAGCATGTTAGAAAAAATAGCAAGTATTTCAAAGCGTTTAAAAACAAAATTAGTGTTCTATGAAAAAACACCTATAGTATACAAATATGGATTCCCCCAATACACAATGTATAAATCATCGGTGTTGCATGCATAAGATTTATATCTGTGATGAAAACTAGAATAGGACATGAACATGCATGTGTGTATGGTAAATATAATGATATATAAGAGATCTCTCTAACATGTGTAGTAAAGTGAACATGTAAGAGAAAGTGTAAACAAGAGTAAATGCAACCATAAAATGAAGTATGTTATGGATGGATGAAATGGAATGTAGAGTGAATGATAGGATCTGTGTGCCCCATGAGTGAATGGAATTGTATGCAATAAGGTTCATTTAGTATGCCCCCTCAGTAGTCAAGATTGAACTAAAATCAAGAGTGCATCATTAAGAAATGATCAAACTATGTGTGTAGCATAGTGTGATGAATGTCTAGTGATGAGATGTGAAATAGCGATGATGTGTGTGTGACTCTATAACCTAAATGTATATCATGAAAATATTAATAGAAAGGAGGGTGTGATTCATGCTATCACATATACCACTAAATAATGTAAGTGAATGTGATGGTACGACCTATCACAATATGATGCTAGGAGAAGTGAACATATAGCCTAAAGCTTATACCACTAATCCTAGGAATGTTTTATGGGAAATATAATATTGAATGATGAATGTGTGAGCAAGATGTGGTCCATTTGTGTTATATACACTCACTAGTCCAGTACGAACCGTGAGACTAGAGTGCGTCATAGGGTAGTGAGTGCAACATGTAGAAGTGAATATACCAAATGTGTACTATGTGTGGTAACATGTAATGGAGTATCTTTATATGACCTAAGATGTGTAGAATAGTAGATATGAGACAAAATATTAGAGTACATGTATAAGGTATGAATTGAAGAACAAGAGTGTATCATTGGGTAATGATGATGCGTAGGATGTAATTGAAAATTCCTATGGTAGAGGGTTAATAAATTCAAGTATGAAACATGTGAGGTGGGGGAGGTGGGAATGCTATTCCCCCAAGTGTGTGTTAGTGAATAAACTAACCAATGAATGTGAAGGATGAAGGTTCCTCATCTAATGTGAGTGGTGGTCAAAGTGTATGATTATGTTCTAGTAGTAGTGGAATTGTAGATAGTCATTACATAGTGAGTGATGTATATATGCATGCTATGGGTGACTATATGAAAATATTTAGGCAAAAAAAAAAATGCGTGGGTGATGGAGATATGAGTGGAATATAACAAGGTGGAGATTTATGTTGAGATGTAGTAACTATGCGATGAATGGGCCTATGCCTATGTTTAGGACTAGTAGAGTGATGAGGCCATAGAGATGTTGTGAGAGTAGATGAACTCGGAGTATATTTTGATTTAATTAACATAGGTTGTGATGTGTTAGATGAATTACGGGATTACTGAACTGGTGCTTGAGGAGGTGATGACCATGGATTAGATGGAGATACATCGTCGATAGGAACAAATTTATTTTTATGAATGAATTTGAGTCACAACTGATTCATAAAAATGATTAATTTAGACATATGAATCTTGTTGAGACCTAGAAGCATGTCATAAATATCAACTTCTTTTCCAATAATGAAGGGTACCAATATAGGAAGATGTCCTAGCATAACATGGAGTTTAAAAACACCATATGAATTTTTCATAGGATATGATATGTATGAACATGTATAACCAATAACATCAAGAAGTGGCATAGAACATGCACTGATATGCCATGATGGGTCAACTTTAGGATTATTTATGGGGACCGCTCTAATGGATGTGCTAATGTGTAAGTGATTAGAAGATAATGTAGTATGATAATCATAATTAGAGAAATAAATAACCAAAGGAGAAGCATTAGTGTTAGGAACTAAGAAGTCAAGGGTCCCTGATTCGGTGGATGCACTTTGTCCAATAAGTATGATTAGCCAATGAATCAACTATTTTCTTGTCATGTTGTAGAGGTCGTTACCAAATAATTTAAGCCTATGATTTTCATTATTTAGTAGAGAGTCGTAGCCTCAATAAATTTAAGATTTTTGTTATTGATGAGGTCTTGGATAATGGCACAAACTTTAAAACACCTATTTGTAAAGTTCCGCTTTGCACAGTAGTGACAATTGCATCAAAAATTTCATTGTAATTTCTTCCTTTTGGTCATGATGGATCCAATTCAAGTGGTAGAGGAAGTGTGATAAGATTTATTTTAAGAAGCTATTGTAATATGAGTTGTAGGGCAATAGGAAATTCAGTGAATGTGCGTTGTGATGGATGGGATTGAAATTCTTTAGGAGTCACGACCACATTGACAATGATTTTGGCATTAGTAGGTTTTGTGGTGGAAGTTTTAAATGTTGACTTGCCTTGAAAGCGTGTAGATGATGATGCTTGTTCCTGATACTTAAGCTTACCGATGGATAAAATATTAGTTTCATGAATCTTGAGGGTATGAAAGAGTTAATAGAATGAAGGAGAGGTCTCAAATAGTACACTTTCTTGGAGGGTCGGTAGTAGAATACAGATGAATAAATCCTAAAGCTCAAAGTCTGCAAGAACATTTGAGATCTTAGATAATTTATTTTTGTAACGTAAGACATAATCCTCTAATTTTTCATTAGACAACTGTTTGTGTTGTGCAAGTTGGGCATAAGATATTTTAGATCTGATGTTGATAGAGAAATGAGTGAGAAAAGAATGTACGATATATGTGAAATAAACTATTGAATAAAAAGGTAGTTCATAAAAATAACACATCACATAATCACGAAGGTGTTTTAGGTGACAAGGACTATGGGGGGTGGTGAATCAGTCCCAATAAAATATTTTTCACACTTACTTCAAACCCTAACCACATAAACTCATGTAGAACACATCAAAGCATATAAACTTTTCAATGAAGTAAACTCAATATAATCTAAAAGACACATACATTGATAATAATATCATATCCACAAAAACGTATATAGATTATGAAATTAGATCACAAGGTGTAATGTCTTCAACAATGATCCATAAGATACAATAAAGTGCTCTCAAGACAATCAATGTCTCATGAATACATATGAAGAAGTAAAACTATGAGAATGTATTCAAACTTAAATATAAGATCTTAAAAATCCTTAGAAACCTGAAAATTACATCAACATGTTATGAATATATCATCCAAACATAAGCATCCACATACTCCCTCCTTCTTCAACCTACTTTCTAAGAAACAAAACTAACTTTGCACTTTCTCCTCATGAAAACTCAACCAGATTCTATCCTAGAATGGAAATATAGTAGTTTTGGGCTAGACCCAAATGGTTTTTTTTTTCCAAAAAAATGGTTCTTCAAAAGACTATAAAAAGGGGATTCAAAAAGCTAAAAACAATATGACCATAACTTCACTTTTATAGCCTCTCCAAGGAAAAAAATTCAAACTCAAACATTTTCCCTCCTTTGGCCCAACCCATGCATCATAGAAACATTATAAATTTGAAATATAATAGTCACAAGTGACCCAATTAGGTCATCCTAGCTCAAACCATCATTTCATGTGCCAAAAATGGCTCAAAACCCCATGGGCACAATCTTAAAATTTCCCTAACATTAGTACCATAATTTTTCATGACCAAAAATCATCACACATGTTTAAATTAACATTTAAACATCATACATGGTCACAATTAATATAAACCAATAAAATTATTTCATTTATCGGGCCCATATCCTTTATACTTCTAAAAACTATTGTTTCTTACACCCTTCAACACCTTGGAAACTTCATAATGCCACCAAATAACTTATACTTAACCAAACCATGTCATGTGACAACTAAATGGAAATAGAATAACCTTTAGATCACTTATAATAAATTTATAATCCATGAAACATCCATATCTTTAAACCACAGCTACTTTTTCCTTCACCAGATCAACTTGATAAAAATATTATTTCCAAAGGTTATCTCATAAAAACATTTTTAAAAATATTAAATACCTAAAAATTGATTCATTGGATGCAAAATTTCATCCCTATTAACTTTAAATCTTATAGGAAGCATCACCCAATACATTTCATACCAAAACACCATGTAACTACATGATCATGCTCTTAAAAATTCATGGAAATGGATAAAAAATCCAATCAATCATGCAATATCAATTTTGTATGTTACTCCTTTGGACCATCTTTTCCTTAAACCTTCTTCATAAATGTATATTTTTAGATGAGGCCCACTCATGATGATGACCTCAACTATAAATTTATGGAAATGTAACATTCCTCTACAACATTATATCATCAATTTTGATAAACCAATCAAAACTGGGTCACTATAATTCATTCTCTGTAAACTGCTCCTAGCTAGGGTTCAATTAGGGTTTTAGACCACTTTTCCTTCTTAACATTGGTTCATAAAAACCTGAGCATAAAATGAACTAATTATTTGTTTTAAACCTTATAAACTCACCATAGAAGCTTCCTTGAAAGTAACAACGTCCCATTTAAATCACAATGTTCACGAGCATCTGAAGTTCAACTTCGAGCTGGAAAATGACTTGATTTTCACCCTATCTCACAAAATCAGTCATATCTAGAAAAATACACATCATGGGCACCTAAATTTTTCTCAAATCACTATGACACATCCCTATAACATATTAAATCGTCATAATTTCAAATCCATACCTATATCTCTCGGGCACAATGACTTACCTATGCCAAATTTGTCGTTTCTTACTTCTAACTTCCCAAGGACCTCAAATATGCATCTAACCACTGAATACAGACCTAAAAATCACCATAAACCTCAGGTACAGTGCCAAAATGCTGAAACCATTCTCCAAAAACAATCATCATCTCCAATTCTCACACCAACTTACCATTATGGATGCTCTGGGGCTAGAAACAAGCCTAGAATGACCCGACTCAACAAAGAATTGACCATGTTGACTCAATGTAGATCCATGGAAACCCATGACACATCATATGTACTAGGTTTGACTTCACGACACTTATAAACACACTTGGGAAGACTCAAACCATGATTTTGCATACATAACCAAACATTAGGACACTATGGGACTTCACCAAACTTAACAAGCAACATACTTGACACCTAAATAACATCATATGGAGACTCACATGACTGTATGAAACCCTTTTCCATTAATGGGGGTTTACATAAATGAAAAAACTAACCCATAATTGAAAAAAATCCCCTTTGTCATTGATGGCAACCATCATTCAAAAACATTGATGGTAACCATAAGAAAAACACACCTACATGACTCAATTCCATGTTTCTGATACCTCCCTCCAATTTTTCCATCTATGAAATAGGATAAAATGAATCCTAGTCATGAAAATGACAACATAATGACATCACAATGATAATAATTCACAAAAACATGACTTACTTGACACAAATTCTCCCCAGGGACTTGTACTTGCTTCTCCTTAACTCCTTTATCAACACCAAAAGATCCTATGGAAATGTAAAAAGCTCCCCCTCAGCATGTGTACCTTTATTTTATCTTAATCTTTCTTTATCACAACATTCTAGGTCCATTCTTTGCTTAAAAATCAAGTTTTGTCTCCAATCTGTCATTTTTACATTTAGGACTTGAATCTCTAAACATCATTTTCAATGCATGTTTAACAACTTTCTCAAGGCTCTAAAACCACAAAATAATCGTGTCATACCAAATTATTTCTCCCCCTAAGATTATTGCATCCATTTCTAAATGAAATACCAATATTTGAGGTTTTGACCTTGTAGGGATTCATTTAAGTGACTTCACCCTTCTTGCCCCAGATCTAAAGAAAATTTTCAGGTGTATTCATTCGCATTTCTTGCTATTATACTTTTATGGAAACTTGATGTCTTATATCAATTTAATGACCTTGTTACCAATCATTATAGTCCTATTAAATTCTTGGGAACCCCGAACATAGTCTTCTATTGATTAGGGAGAAAAATTTCCTCCTACTGATGTGTAAACTATAATCATTTCCACCTTGGAGCAATTTAGGCTCCCCTACTTCTATCATTTTAACTCGACCTTCATGTGATTGTTTCACGGTCTTCAAGATCTCATAAATCACTGATTTGGATACTCATACCATGAGATACATATCATCTAGATTATTAGACATATCGGTATTTACCTAAGGGTACTTATAAGTCCATATACCTATACAGAGTCACCATCAAAGTCTTATAGATATCCACTTAGACACTGTAGGTCGAGTGTAAGACACCTCTATAGATGGATCTTAGACTTCTTGAGCTTGTGTTTTGGCAAAAAAATTTACATTCATGTTTCCTAACACATAAAACTTTAGTAATCCCTATAGGATTCTCTTTTCATAGTACTCTTCGCCACCTATAGACTATCATTTACTACTTCTCATCCATAGATAAATGATATCCATTTGTAGATCACAAATAGAAATGCACTTTGGATTTAGATGAGCAATCAAAAATTCATTTTTCTTTGAAGTAAATTTCAACATACCACTTGATCCATTGATACATCTCCATTCCATAACCTTGATGATGTTTAAGATAACAACACATGCTTTTGTACCAAATGTAGCTTTTCACAATTTGTCCATCTCATATTCACTTAAAACTCACTCTTTGTTATACTTGACTATTCACAGTGGATTAAAAATATTGAAGGACTTCATGCATATACTTTCTACCTCTGTTGAGGGACATGCATGCTCCTTAGATGCACCAACTAATTTTCTCCTTTTCTATGACTCAACCTAGACGATTTTACAAACTCGAAAATATGACATAGACCCTTGAATTCTTATTCACAGTTCTATAGATGTCATTAATCTGTTTAAGCCTTGTCTTGCTTGATTAGTGAAAAAAATATACCCTTTTATGAGAAACTTACCTCTAAATTTCCTTCATAGTTCATACACCTCTTGTTACCCTCACTACTACCATAAGATTATTTTTCAGTGAAGAACTAATGCAATTTATAGATTCTAGAATTCATAATCCCATATAATCTACCTCATACTTAGAACCAACACTGTGAGTAATTTTTATGGTCTATCATTCTCTTGTGCACAAAACCAACTCATACTTTCCATGACACATGGGAACCTCTAGGTGATATGGTACATTCCACCATTTTGTCATCAAAGATGGTGTCCTTACACCATGCAATAGATAAAAGACTACTTTTTTACTTCTAAGATCTTGACACATCCCTTGCATGTTTGTGCAGTAATATTAAACATCTCCAAGATGGAGTAGAATATTTCAAACCTTTAATTTTTTTTTAACATCATTAACAGTCACCTTGAATTAGATAATTTAAGAACATATGAACACACTAAGTACCACTTCAAATCATGTGATGATACACACAAGCATACTAACTATATTGATACTCCAAGAGAGTATAAGGAGCATACCATCACAAAATTTCATAATGTATCATCAATTTATTCTCATTAATAATTCATTCAAACCTTTATATATCTTAAAATATCTAAGAGTCATTATAAGCTCACCATTCCATCCTTTTACCATCAATATGAGCACCCAGCTAACTAGCCCTTTACAAATGAGAATTAGTACATAATTTTTTTGATGAACTAGTATTCATGATAATAACTTACCTTATATGGATACCCACTTTTTCATTGAAGCTCCATTATCAACCTTGAGATATCACTCCAAAGGAAAAAAAACTCGGTTTACAAAATACAAATCCTCAATTAGGTGTTTATAACACTAAGACTCATGTCAATCTGAGCTCTTTGTTAAATATTAATAATAATATAGGCACTATTACATCCCCAAACTACTTGAATACTTGATTCAATCATGTCTAGATGAAGTGTTCAAAATTTCATCTCCAAAGACCACCATTTGGTCATCCAAAACCTAGTTTTCATCCATACCACTCAAGAACACTATGAAAACACAGCCTAGGGTAGAGAAGTAACAAAATTGTTCTAATTTTCTCTTGAGACCTCAAAAAATCATTAAAAACACTGTAGATGACTCTTGATACATTTTGAGAACTTTTTACAAGGAATGAGGACCAATGATTAACCAATGCCATACCTAGGACCATCTTGAATTTGTTTTGTTTTCTTCATGAGGCACTTGCAAAAATTTCTATACTCATGTTAGGTGATCAAGCCATCACTCGTGATGATACTCGGAGACTCTCAACCAAACTATTTAGAGCCTTTTATGCTCTTAGAAAATTATGACACAAATCTCAATGACCTTTTAGACCACGACAAGTGCATAGACCACTCATGCTAATAATACAATGCTTTGTAAGAATAATAAGTATAATTATGACACAAGATGACCTTGAACTACTAAGGTGACACCTTTATGGCTTCATTCTCACTAAGGACTCATGGATACAATTTATACATCCCTTTACAACACATGACTAATCTTATGACACCATCAAGACTCAAATTTCAAACCAAGCTTCTCACGGACCATATACACTTTCAATACGCTTAATGAAAGACTCAATGGCTATAGAACAAGATTCTCAAGTTCTCCAACACCTACATACTCCTTGTTAAATGACCATGATATTCATGAACAACCATAGCTGACTTAGCTAAGAAAATACATCATGAATAGACTAACACACACCAAAATGAGCTACTTAATACCACACGTAATATCATGACTTTTCACACAAGGATACCCAAATAGAACCTTGAAAACACACTTAGAGACACAAGATTACTTAACTTTTTCACATGGAAGAGACTCATACTGAAAAACACAACTCCCCTCACTCCAAATATTAGTTTTCACCTATATAACTCTAAGAGGCATAGTAAAGGAATATGACACAATGAAGGAGCTAGATGAGATACCTAAGAAGGTCTCAAACCCTCTTCTTACACCTTGACTTATTCTTCTTTCCCTGATTATCCATTTTTATAGTAGACTCCTTTTGATCAGTCACACCTTTCGAATGCTCTTGATTACTTTTAATAGCTTTATCCTTTATTTTGTATTCTTGAACTTATGGCTTGGTTTTTGGTTCTCTTTATTCAATTGACCTACATCACAAAACCTTGTAATGTGCCCTATCTTGTGGCACCTAAAGAATTCAACTTGTCTTCTCTTGCACTCAAAAGCCTTATCACCATATCTATTGCAAGGATAAGAATACCCATTAAATTTTATTACATACCTTTGTATGATTGATGCTTCATTCTTGAAATACTTTGCAAGATGACCTTTTTCATGAAAAAGATAACATTCAGCTCCATACATTTTCCCTATCTTTTCCTCTTTCTTGTCTTGACATTCCTCTTCCTTCTTTCCTTCACAATGTTCCTTTCCTTTTCCATCATCCTTATTTTTAGCCTTAGGACTACAAAAACTAGCCCTATGTCCATAAGCATCACATTTGTAACAATTACCATGAAAGAAACCATACCTATATGCATTTGGCTTCTTGATAGATGGTCTTCAGAGGTGGAAGCCTTGATCTTTCTCCCTTGCTTGGTTGCCTTCTTTCATTTGATCCTTGAATTGACTCTTCCTCATTCTTCTATGATTTGGATGGAATCTCATTGAATCCTACACCTATTCTATCACCATATGCATTTTGATTTTCCAACCTCTTAGATTTTCTGAAATCTCTCGAAAGGATAATACTTTTCTTGTCATGGTGCCTAAATCTTTCTTCAAATCCTCTATTTCTTTCCTCTTGATCTTCAACTCAGTTTGTGCCTCCTCAAGTTGATTCATTAGAACCTTGAATATTTCTTATTTTTCAGCCTCATGTTTGATACATTTTTCTAGTTAAGATTTTAAAATATTGACTACTTCTTCATGAGATGCAAGAAACTTGTTAAGCTTGTTAGAATTCACACTTTTCTTGTTCCCTGAACATGAAGGTATTAATCAATTATTTCAAAATCTACAGGTTCCATCTTGTCACTAAATATCTCCCTCTAGCTTATTAGGATACTTCCAAGGGCCTTATCTGATACCAATTTTTGGAGGTGATAAGGACTGAGAGGGGGTGAATCGTCCCCTGATAAAATCTTTTTCACACTTACTTCAAATCCTAACCACACAAACTCATCTAGAACATATCAAAACATATAAAATTTTCAATGAAGTAAAATCAATGCAAGGAACAAAATATAATATCAAAGACACATATATTTATAATCAAATAAGATCCACACACACTTATATAGATGCTCAAATCAGATCACAAGGTGTAATGTCTTCAACAATGATCTACAAGATACAATAAAGTGCTCTCAAGAAAATCAATGTCTCATGAATACATATACATAAGTAAAACTATGAGAATTTATTCAACCTTCAATATTAGATCTAAAAAATACTTATAAACCTATAAATTACATCAACATGCTATGAAAATAACATCAAAACCTGCCTCCTCCTTCTCCAACTCGCTTTTAAAGAAACAACACCAACTTTGCACTTGCTCAAATTATCCTCATGAAAACTCAACCAAATTCTGTCCTATAATGGAATTCACGAGGTTTTGGGCTAGGTCCAAATGTTTTTTCTTTGTAGAAAAATGGTTCTTCAAAAGAAGATAAAAGGGGGTTTCAAAAGCTAGAAACAATATGCTCATAACTTCACTTTTATAGCCTCTCCAAGGCCCAAATTCAAACTCAAACTTTTTCCTTCCTTTAGCTTGACCCATGAATCAGATAAAAATTCTAAATTTTAAATATTTTAGTCATGAGTGACCCAATTAGGTTGGCCTAGCTAAAACCATCATTTCATGTGCAAAAATGGCTCAAAACCCCATGGGCACAATCTTAAAACTTCCCTAACATTAGTACCATACTTTGTAATGACCCAACACTCATAAAAATGTATAAATATACATTTAAAAATCATAAATGGTCTCAATTAATATCAACCAATCAAATTATTTCGTTTATTGGGCCCAATATCCTTTATACTTCTCAAAATTATTGTTTCTTGCACCCTTCATCACCATGGAAACTTAATAATGCAACAAAATCACTTATAATTAACAAAACCATGCCATGTGAAAAATAAATGGAAATGGAATAAAATTTTGAACACTTATAAGCAAGGTAGAAGGAATGAAACATCTATCTCTTCAAACCAAAGCTACTTTTGCCTTCACTAGATCAACCTACCAAACACACTATTTCAAAAGGTTATCTCATAAAAATATTTTTATAAACCATAAATACCTTTAAATGGATTAATTGGATTCCAAATTTATCTCTATTCAATTTCCATGTTATATAAATCACAATCCAATCAATTTCATGCTTCAAATAACATAGAACTTTCACTTTGGAACACATGTTGTTTTGAACTACCAAAAATATTCCTTTCCAAATAATAACCTAGAAACCCTTAAAAATAAACTTATCAAGGTGAAAAAATTATATCACTTGAAATATATGTAAATCCTCTTTCTAATGCAACTTCAATTACCTTTAATCTCCATATGTAGCTTAATTTGTGCTCATTTTATCGAACCTTGCTATTTGAGACCCCAAAATGCCATTTGACCAGTCAACCTATTTGGACCTCAAAACACAATGTAATTTCATGATAATGTTCTTAAAAATCCATGGAAATTAATAAAAATCCAATTCATCACACACCATGAATTTTGCATGTTGCTCCTTTGGAACTTCTTGTCCTAAAACCTTCTTCTTCATAAAAACTATTTTTAGGTGGGGCCCACTCATGACCATGACCTCAACCATATATTTATTGAAATATATAAGATTCATATATGAAATTAAGTCATCAATTGTGATGAAACAATAAAAACTAGGTTACTATACTTCATTATCAGCAAATTGCTATGAGCTAGGGTTCAACTAGGGGTTTAGACCACTTTGCCTTCTTAACATGCGTTCATAAAACATTGATGATCAAATGACCTGATTATTTTTAAAACATTATAAAATCACATAGAAGCTTCTCTGAAAGGGAAAAGGTACCATTTAAATGAAATTGTTCACAATGATCATCTGAACTTTGACTTTGAGCTGGAAAATGACTTGATTTTCACTCTGTCTCACAAAATTAATCATATCTAGAAAAATACACATCACGGGAACCTAAAATTTTTCTCAAAGAACTATGAAACATCCCTATAACATATAAAATCATAATAATTTCAAAAACATACATCAATCTCTCTAGCCACAGTGAATTACCTATGCTAAACTACACGTTTCTCAGTTCTAGCTTCTCAAGGACCTCAAATATGCTTCTAACCATTGAATACGGACTTGAAACTTACCATAACCCTTAGGTTAACTTCCACCATGCTGAAACCATGCTCTAAAAATAATCATAAACTACAAATATCATAGTTGATTACCATTTTAGATGCTCAAGGGCTAGAAACAAGCCTAGAATGACCTGACTCAACAAAGAAATGACCATGTTGATTCAATGAAAACCCATGGAAACCCATGACACATCATATGGACCATGTTTGACCTCATGACAATTATAAAAAAACTTGGGAAGACTCAAACCATGATTTTGCATACTCAACCATGCATTAGGACACCATGAGATTTCACCAAACTTGACAACCAACATACTTGACACCTGAATAACATCATATGGGGACTAACATGGTTGCATTTAAGTGACACCATTTTCCATTAATGAGGGTTGACATTGATAACAACACTAACCCACAATGGCCAATAGAAGGCTATAAAGAAATAGATTAGCTAGGAGAATGTGGTTATGTGCAAAATTTAGACAAGCCACATGGAATACTCGTAGGTGATATTTAGGGTCACCTTGGCCATTAAAAATAGGTAGTTTAGGAGTGAAGAAATTTGGCAGAAGTGGATAAGTGGATATAACATGTGTGAATCGAGTATGCAATAATAGAGTGAAATCTAAAGATCGAGTAGCATGAGAAGTATTATTGATAAGGGGAGGATAGCTCTCGAGTGCCAAAGGAAGGAGGTTTTCATGTAAGAGAAATAAGATGAGGGGTATAGTGATAGTAGGATTAGGAAAATAAAACAGAACAATAGATATGAGTGGAAGAGTAGAAGCAAGTGGTTTAGTAACAACCGTGGTGGGAATAATGATAAATGCATTAAGCTCCGTAAGGTTTTTAGCTTCCTCGGGAGTAACATATAAAAGAAATTCTATATCTCGGGGATGCTCATGATATGATAATTAATGGATTTAAGATGAGCTTTGGTAAAATCTTCAAAAGATTGAGTCATAGTAAAGAAAAGAAAGATAGCCCTAAATAGAAGGTGGTGTTGAGTGTGTGGTTCACCAAAATGATTATACTAAAATTTATTATCCTAGCCTAATCTAATGTTATAGGAGTAAATAAATGAAATAATGCAATAACAAAATTAATCAAGTAACTAAGAAATTGAAATACGAAACCCTAATGTGCAAGAGGGGTTAAGAAGTCCTTAGCTGATTTAAAAAAGGTGTGGGACTGTGTCATAGTGTAAGCAAGGTAAATAAATAAGAGAAGGAAAAACCACACGAAAACCTAAGAAAGTATAGATTTTAGCCCTATGACTAGAATGAGGTGCTTGAAATGGATAGGGACACTTGTGGGCACCTTAGTCTAAGATCTGGGCTCTCTCGGTCTACAAAAATGGCCTCGAAAATCTCCTTTAAGGTGTCACCGGATGTTCACTTATGTTTTATTCTGTCGCGCTAATGTTGTTGAACTATGTTGGATGTCCCTATAAGAGATGCAATAAATAATCTCCTACAAAACCCTAGACAAAACATCAAAATCCTAAAAATAAGAAAGATGCATATGAAGGGGTCGTATTTTCCTTAGTTTCCGCAATGGTGGACTTACTAACTAAGAGTTTCACTAGAACTCGGACCCAATGTAGTTCTAGGCGAGTGTCTTTAAATCATGCCCTAGGTTTCTCTTGTGCCAGTTGAAATTTTTGAGGTAGTGAGAAAATAACTAGATGTAAAATGTAGTAAATGTGTGCATGGAAATAATAGACTCCCCTCCTATGAAGTGTGATGCAGATGAACTAGCCTTGTGTGCCTTGTGATGGAGCTAGATGGATGAAAATGTAGCTTTAGGTTCCTTTGATGGATGTAAATCTAGATGGTGATAGTATATGCTTAGTTCCTGGTGCCTCATTATGGTCACATAAAGTTATACTTATATGGTTCTCTTCTAATTTTGTAATTAATCCCGAAAAGGAAAAACACAAAAAAATTATAAAGCTTAAATGGATAGAAAGTTTCCAAAAGGTGAGAGTAAAGTGCAAAGAGGATCAGCATTCCCTAGAGGGGACAAGGGCACTTGGAGCACCACAGGTCTTGGCTAGGCACCCTAGTTAGAAATAGGAAGAATGCAAAATAATAGTATAGACTAGGCAAGTGCGGGTGAAAGATCAAAAGTAACATCATAAAGAAAAGTAAAAATTCCAAAGCCGGGGTTGATTATAATTTTTTTCACTCATGAACCATATGAATAGTAGTATGAGACTGAGAATAAATAATGACTCAAAGTGTGTGATTTAGTGACTACACAAGGATCATGAAGATCATCTTGGGTTGACCACAACAAGATTATAAGAAAGAGAGGAGGTTTGTTCCAGATGAGTGCGGAGGGTGGAGACCTTAAAAGTAGAGATAGAACTAGCCTCAAGAAAGATGAATATTTACCAAAGATTTGAGAAGAGCACTAGTAATCTTGATGATTTTTTGAATAGTTAAATAACCTGTAGTGAAAAATATGGTTTAGGATTGAAAGAAGAAAAAAAGATGAGAGAGAATCATCTTGAGCCATGTCAAGGAGGATATCAAGGTTCACAAGAATGTCATAAGACAACCTAATGCAATGAGGTTCTCAAGTAAGTTTAATGGTTATTGTTACTCATGCAACATTTTTGGTCATAGAGCTAGGGAATGTAAAAGGGCAGTCAAGAATGATTATCCATGGAGAAATGGTAGAAATGACCATTCATATCAATCAAGAGATAATACCTGTTGTAAATTTGACAAGAAGGGTCATATTGGTAAATATTGTCATCAATAATCATCTCAAAATAATTGGATAGATGAGGTGATAGAAGTAAGAATCATGTTGTTTTCTTTGATTGTAAAAATTTGGGCATATTGCAAGATATTGAAAATGGAAGAAATATTTCTATGAGAAGAAGGCATATGTAAGGTCTAACCATGTTGAGAAAGTAAAGGAAAAACCTAAAGCAACTTGCTCTAGTCATGATGGGCCTACTGGTCAAAGAATCTTGTTTACTATTGAAGAAGCTCAATAAATCTTATTAGCAAAAGAATACTACCAAGTGGATGATGGAGAGATGAAGACACAAAAACCAAGGAAGTGGATTCTTAATCATGGTGACAAGGGTGTTTGGTATTGTTGAATATATCCAGTTGTATGGAGTGCCTCCACTAGGATTCATGGAGAATTTTCCTATCAGTAGAAGCATGATGAACCCTTGACATATCCATGTATCATAGAGGTCTGAATTTGAGCTCAAAAGAATGGAAAATTAATTCTATCTTGATTGGTACAAAATTATGAAATCTAAGTAGTATCTTTGTGTCCTTGAAAAGTCAAGTCACCTTGCTTTGCATGTAGAGACCATGTTCTTGTGATTTAAGACTACGTGAGTGATATTAGGTTAGAGGTCTATTGAAATATCTATGGTTTGTATTGATAAAATACTTGAGATGTGAAAAGGTTAATGAGATTATGATTTACTGTGTATGAGGTTATGTAAATGGATAATTTGAATGAGGTTGAAAGGTCGTCATTTTAAGGATAGTGTTAAGGGTTGGTAAATCATTGAAGAAACAAGAGGTGTGTTAGTGATATAGGGAATAAGCAAACAAGTTTTATCCCGAAGGATTTCAAAATGTTGTGTATTATGTGTTTTAGTGGTTCTAAGAAGCTATGAATTTGTATATCATCCTAGGGAGCGAGTTGAGTCATGAAGGTGTCTGAAGCCAATGGGTAGTCATAAGAAGGCCCGGTTCCGAGTGGATGTCTACTGAGTAAGGTATGAGCCCTAATATGTTACTTTTCAAGATATTGGTTTCAGTTTGTTTTTGTATAAAAAAATCACACACTTTAGGCATTATTTAGTCTTAGTCTCATACTAGTATTCATATGGTTTTTGAGTGAAGAAAGTACTAATTAACCCATGTCATTTGGCCATTTTACTTTTCTTGTTGTCATCACTTTTGACCTCCCACATGTACTTGCCTTAAAAGTTTTCCATTTGGTTTCATTTTATCTCTAACTAGGGTTCTCAACGCAATATATTGGGGCACCCCAGATGCCCTAGTCCCATTTAGGGCACCCTGATCCTTTTTACACTTTCTCGCCACTTTTTGGGCACTTTCTAGCCATTTGAGATTTCTATATTTTTAGTGGTCATCCTTTTCAGGGTTAATTACAAAATTAGAATAAGAGAACCATATAAATATAAAGTTATGAGAGCATAACAAGGGACCAAACATTAAGCACTACTATCATAACCTAAGGTTGAATCCATCAACGGCTCTATTTGCATCCATCTAGCTCCATCACAAGGCACAAGGCTGGTTCATCTATATCACACTACATAGGAGGGAAGTTTATTTTATTCCATCCACCATTTTATTACATTTATACACATATTTATTACTCATTACTTTCACAAAGTGCAACTAACACAAGATCACCTAGGGCATGATTGCACACACACACACATAGAAATACATTGGGTCTGAGATGTAGTGTAATGATAAATTAGTAAGTCCACCATTGTGGCCACTAAGGACAATATGAACCCTTCATATGCATCTTTATTTTTAGGGGTTTGATGCTTGCCTTAGGGTTTTCAGTCTCATCTTCATTTCGATTTACAAAGTGATATCCACTTTGCGGTAGAGTGACACCAATGCGATATGAAGTGAAGGAAGAAAATCATTCAATGACACCTTGGAGGAAGGTTGTAGATCATTTTCATAGACTAGGGAACCCGAACTCAATCTAGAACACCCCAAGCCCCCGAGTCCATCTCCGGCACTCTAGTCTAGCCTATTGTTCCAGGATCTGTGTGTTTTTAGGCTTCTATGTGATAATTTCCTCATCGTTTTTCCCTGGTTCACACTGCGACATAGTCCAACACCTTTTTCAAATCAGCTAAGCTCTTCTTAACCCTCTTTGCACTTTAGGGTTTCTTATTTCTACTTACTTAGTTACCTAGGTCATATTTCTTTATGCATTTATCTATTATTTATAGTTGTTATTAGTATTATATTAACTTATAAAAATTCCACGTTTTAGTTAATCATTTTGGTGAACCCCACATTTGACACTACCTTCCACTTAGGGCTCTTCTTCTCTTCTCTATTATAGATCAATCATCTTATCCCTATTTCACACTAACTAATGTTTCTGGTATAACCACTACTGTTATTGATTTCATGTAAGTGCGTACTCAACATCCTCCTTGCTTTGTTATGCCACAGGATAACTAATCTATTAATGTAGTAACTAATAATCATAATCATCATAATCCTCCTACGGATCCACCTGCTAGTATTCCTCCACCCATTATTTCAGTGGCCCTTCCTACTTCTTCAAAGGGATATGACATTATCGAACCACTTAAAATACACCCACTAAGATTTCTCTTTATGACTTATTACCTAATGCACCTGATTGTTGCCAAACACTAGAAGCATCCCTTCATGCCATTCACATAGAAAATGATAACTTAGTGGTAGAATTTACACACCTCATACAATCTCTTCACAATTTTCCACATGCCATATCTTTCACTGATGAGGATATGTCACCTTTTTCTAAAAGCAATCCATGTGTGCCTTTTCTTATCATTGATGTTGTTAGTACCACTTGTATTAAATGAGTTCTTATTGATAATGGATCAACCATCAACTTATGTGCTTATTACCTTTTAAAGAAACTAGGTATTAGGGATAATATCATTTCTAAGAATTCTACTATCATCCTAGGCTATGACTCTACCAGTCATATATGTCTAGGGACTATTTCATTACACATACGGTTTAGGTCTAAAAATATTCTCAAAATTTTTTTGGTTATGGTTGCTTTATTTCAATTCAATATCTTGTTAGGTAGACCTTGGATTCACATAATGCAAGCAATTCCATCTACTATTCATCAATGTGTCAAATTTTTGCATGATGGTTATGAACATACTATAGTTACAAATCCAAAGTCATTCAAATATTATCACATAAAACCTATTACTGCTATGCCCATCCCACCTTCGTAACATATTCCAGTATAGTAGACTTGAAACATATGACATTGGTCAATTTAGAATTTCACATCCTTCTTCTACCTCCACAAATACTCATGTTATTTCTACTCACATTACGACTATTATATAACAAACAATATCAACACCTATCAACATTTCTTCTCCACATATCATGATACCTTATATTCCTCTACCTAGTGCGTCACCTACCAACATACTCGATAACACCACACAATATAATGATGCTAACATCGATGATTCTAAGGATTATGATGATAAAGTTGATACATTTGAACTCACCGACAAAGTATTAGGCCATCTTAACTTTAATCCTCTAGATGTCAACAAATATTATTTTAAGGACACCTTTGGGGCCAATGGCCTGGGTGAATATAGGTTAAAAACACCTCCTTATACCAATGTTGTGATAAATTACCAAGGATTAGTTAATACCATCAAGACTATTTCATTTTCTACTATGCAAATTACATCTTCACCTTTTCACATGTCCACTACTCATTAATAACTCCTTTTGACATAACATCCCGGTAAATTTTACTTGTTCGATTCTATTTACACATATGATGGCTTAGCTAGACTTGGTTTAACACTTAATGACATCTTATCCTACTTCACTCATCTCATCTTTATCATGGCTATTATCACATTATGACTGCCTATGGTCTTTGTGTGTTTCATTTGACAATATTTGTTACCATGCCCCTCACAATTATCCATTGACTCTTGGGCAATATTGGATTGACTATATTTTTGGTACCATAAATACTAATCAAACGTCACTTACATTTCCTATGCTATTTGGTAATATTTCCATATATAATGACTCATCTCCTACTTACTCTTCGAATATCTCTCGATGACACACACACAACCTGTCCATTAGTCTCCTTAATCGATGAAGAATATGCCATGAATTTCTACACATTATGTCGACATGGTTATTTATATTATCTACCTTACTCTATTAATTATCATGTCTCCAATGCTTCTCTAGTAGGCTTTGATCCCGATAGTGATGATCTCCTCAATAGTGTCACATGACTATATTCACTACCACATACTTGGGGGCATAAAATGTACACATACACCCATCTCTCATATTAGCATAAACACATTACTGATCTTAGAATTATCATTCATCAATCTCCTCAGATAGGCATATTCATCTACACTTTAGTATTGTTATTACCCAATGACACACTCTTGTGCACCGGTTCACACTTGACTGTTGAGGGATACATACTACACATGAACCCCACACACGCACAATAGATACTACACATTACATTTCTTCAAACATATCACATCATATGTCTTACATCTTACATCATATACTCTACATTTATTCTATATCATTATGACATTTGTCCATCTAAAAATCATACATCATATTATTCATCATCATACATGGCGCACACCTTCCACTATTAGTCTATCTACACATCTTGCATTACATTTTATGAATTACATATTTTCATGATTTCTCATCACATGGTCACTTAATCATCACACATCTTAATTCTTCTATGCACTTTGTACTCACTACCCTATGAAGTACTCTAGTTCCTCGGTCCATAATAAAATTTTGAGGGTTTAGCAATAAAACGGACCTTATCATACACACATATTCATCACTCGAACTTCTATCATGTGAAATTACTAGGTTAGTGACATACCCTAGAGGATAAATGGTCACCTTTTCCTTCATCTTATAGTGGTAAATGCTTTAGGACACATCACCACTCCCTCTAATTATCTCATTGTGCTATACACTTTTGAATACATCATCAAACATTCATTTCTAGGTCACATATCATCAACACACATACACACTCATCATAAGTGAACTATACACACAACACATAGTTTGACCATTTCCTGATGAGGCGCTCTTGTTTTTGGTTCATTCTTGACTACCGAGGGGCATATTAAATTAATGCCACTGCATACACTTCCATTCACTTGGGGGGAATGTGGCTCCTATCATCCATATTGCATTCCACTCCATCCATCCACAACATGTTGCATATCTTGGCTTCTTTTACTATTTCTTACATTTTCCTATTCATGTTTTTTTATTACACATGCTAGCTAGATCTCTTGTATGTCAATATCTTTACCATACACACATGCATGTTCATGTCTTTTTTATGTATGACAACTGATATAGGTCTCCTACACATAACATGGATCCCGATCTCCTACCACTCCTACAATGGTCACTAGGGGCATCCACTCCTACAATGGTCACTAGGGGCACCCACATTTGTATCTTAGAGGTGTTATTATTTCACTATGTACTTAGCACTTCACATCACTTGCTTATATACACTTATGACATATGGATTACCTTTCTAACTTGTTAATGAGTTCTTCATATGTAACAACTGATTACAAGGTTAATTGCTTCCATGGCTATCTATTTTTTTGTCTACTATTATTTATCTCTTATTTTCTATTATATGTGGGTTTTGCCTTATGTTTGGTGTGTACACTTGTTTTTGTATGTGGTCATTGCGACCTTGAGTGTCTTGCAATATCGTGTGTGATGTCCCTTGTTTATAACCAACTTTAGTGGTCTATGGATGTCTTATTGTGTGTTTACTTGCCTTTTATCTTATACATTGATTGTGTAGAATACACTTATCTTTTACATGCATGCTTGTTTGTACTAACAATTTTTTATAGCTAATTATTTGTGGGTGCCTTGGTTTCTACCAAGCATATTCCCTTCCCCTACATGGTGCAATTTATGTGGTTGGTCCTCTTTTGGGGATGCATCCTCCTATCTAGGGTGTTGCATGTGCCCTCAAAGTTAGGGGAATCATTTAGGGGTTTACACATTATTCATCGCTTTCTACTACTATATTTCAGTTCAATTTATGTCCTTGAAATTATGGGTTATTTTGTAAGTGGATTCAGATGAGTCTATAAACCTTGTACACAATGAATTTTACAGGGATGATTGTCCTTATAATTTTTGGGAGAAGTTATAGGTTGGAGGATATAATGGATTTACTCCCTACACTACTTCATCCAGTGGCATCGGATCACCCAAAAACTAGGAAGTACAAAAATCTCTTCACACATCTTCAAGGAAGTAGTTACAGGTTGGAGAAAATACAACTTTCTCCCTACACTTCTTTAGCCAGGGTAGCGTGAGATCACCCAAAAAACTCAAAGTACCAGATATCCTCTCTACACCCTTTTTTTCATCATGGATAAGGTACACATATTCCTTTTACATTTTTCATAATTCCATTTTAGTATTTTCATTACTATATACATGCATTTTTACATACATATACATGTGTATTTGACTACTTAATTGTCTTCTCCTTGGAGGTCTATCCATATGATAAGCAAGCAATCAAACAACAAAAAAAATGATGTTAACAAGAACAACATTGTGTAGTAGCACACACCTCATAATAACATGCTGGTACATTACATACATCAAAAACTACAAACATATTTCCACCCCGGCTTCACTCTCATCACTTTTTCTCTTTTGCATCTTTAGTTTCCATGCTCCATAATTTTTCACTCCATGATTTTTTTTTCTAGTCCTTTGGCATGATTGCTACATAACTTGACATGGACATAAGGTATGCATCTTTATCTACTTTATGTTACCATGCATTCTTCTTACCAACATAAAGTGGGGAAAATCTAGACATAAAATCATGCACTTTAGGCATTATTTAGTCCCGGTCTCATACTACTATTCATATGGTTTTTAAGTGAAGAAATTACTAATTAACCCATGTCCTTTGGCCATTTTACTTTTCTTGTTGTTGTCACTTCCAACCTCTCACATGTACTCACCAATTATTTTTTCCATTTTGAGTTGTTTTATCTCTCGATTGGGGCACCCAACATAGTATTGGGGTGGCTCTGAGTACCCGGTCACATTTGGGGTGCCCTGATCCTTTTTACACTTTTCTACCACTTTTTAAGTACTTTCTAGCAATTTGAGGTTTGTATATTTTTAGTGGATGACATTTTTGGGGTTAATTACAAAATTAGAATAAGAGAACCATATAAATAAAAATTTATGATACCATAATGAGGGACCAAGTTATAAGCACTACTATCATTACATAAGGTTCCATCCATCAAGGGATCCATTTTCATCCATCTAGCTCCATCACAAGGAAAAGGTTGGTTCATTTTCATCATACTACATATGAGGGTATTCTATTCTATTCCATCCACCATTTTATTACATTTCTACACATAGTTATTTCTTGTTACTTTCACAAAGTGTTACTAGCACAAGAGCACCTAGGGCATGATTACACACACACACATAGAAATACATCAGGTCTGATATGTAGTGCATCACCCAATTAGTAAGTCCACCATTGTGTCCACTAACGACGATCCGACCCCTTTATATGCATATTTATTTTTTAGGGGTTTGATGCTTGTCTTGGTGTTTTGTAGGTTTCATCTTCATTTATGATTTATAGCAACATTCACCAAATTCCACCAACACCAATGTGACAGGAAGAGAAGGAATAAAATCATTAAATGATACCTTAGAGGAAGTTTTCAGAGCTTTTTCATAGACCAGGGCACGCAGACCTCAGACCAGATCTCCCCAGGCACCTCTGTTTGTCTCTAGGCACCCTAGTCCAGCCTACTATTCTAGAATTTTTCTTTCTTAGGATTTTTATATTTTTTTGCTCCTCCTATTTGTTTGGTTCACATTGTGACACATTCCAACACCTTCGTCGAATCAACTAAGTTATTATTAACCATGTTTTTAGTTTAGAGCTTCATATTTCTACTTAGTTACTTGGGTCACTTTTATTTATACATTTATATGTTATTTACTGTTGTTCTTAATATTATATTAACTCAAAATAATTTCAAATTTTAGTTAATTATTTGGTTGATTAAGGATGAGTTAGAAGTATGCATCTACTAAGGGGGAGTTGTGTTTCTCTAAGGAACTAGAATGGAAAGGAAGAAGGTCAAAAGAACTTTTTGGTTTGGTTAATGTTTCCAACTAAAAGGGTGAGTTAAAAGTGAAGGAGAGTATCTTTTATTTTTAGGATGACATGATTAGACCATCAAATGCATGAAGGGATGTTTCATGATGTTGAACGAATGAGTTTCGTATATTAATCAAGGTATGCTCTACAGGTTATGTTTTAGTATTAGATTCATTTTTAAGGACATTGTCAAGAATGTTTAGAACTGGTATATTTGTGATGTTTAAAAGGTGAATTTAAGTTGTTGAATAGATTTTCAAGACAATATGAGAATGATAGATGTCGAGAAAATGTTGACCACTTAGTGCTTCAATAGTTCTTACAAGATGTGAGAGACCTTTTGGGCTCAACATGAGAAAATCTATGCAACGAAAGAGACGTACCTATTTCACTAGGTCTCTAAGGTTTTAGAGAGCATGATCTAGGGGAGTCAGCTCCATGGTTGACAATAGTATCAAATGAGGTATGTAGTTTCTCGGGGGAGTCTTATGGATGTTTGAAGACTAGTTCTAGGATATGTATCACTATTTGAAGTCAAAAAGGTGAAAACAAACCAAGGGGTAGATTATAAGTATGGTTAATGTATTCTTGATGGTGTTTGCATGTCAAGTTGTTATACATTTCTATGAAGTGATTTGGATAGGTGTTGTGCAAGGAATGAGTGAAACCTTTCTCCTAAAGGTACCTACTACTAATGGCCTAAAGAGGCAACAACCAATCATGGAATTCCAAAAGCATTTGTGATGTTGTACATGGTATAATAGGGTTATATAAACATGGATAGCTTGCTGAGGTCCCATATGATGTGTTTTAGTTCAAGGTTTGATCAGAAGAGGTTTTTTCATGTTAAATACCTAATGGCCTAAATTTCCCTAATAGGCTTTTCAAGAAGGCTTGTTGAACATGTCTGCACGTGTAAAATTCTAAGTGTGATATATGCATGTGATTGCTTAAATATTTTTTTTTGGGTCCTTGGTGAAGTGTTCCATGTAGTGGTAAAGTGTGGAAGTGGAGTTTGAGGTTTTAGTGCTTGATGTGTAGATGACTGGTTCTTGAGATATATATGCAAATTTGAGCAAAGGTGTTAGAGAAGGAAGTGTTTTTGAGTGTTATGCCATGTTTGGTGGTATTCCATGGTATTGGTTAGTTATTTTATACCATGGTTCATATTTTCATTTGATTGAAAATTATTTATAGCTTGATTTGAGGTGATAACCACATCGCTTTCGAGACTCTTATATTAGGTGCGTAGACCTAATAAGTAGTGCTTGCGAAATGGAGTGATCCATGTTGAAGATGGAGGTTTCATAGTTACTTGTGCTTGTAGATGGTTTTGATATGATGTTTATGACGTTTCCAAAGATGATGGAGTATTAGTGGAGCTTTCTTGTTTCATTAAAACTTAAATTGTGACCGTTGGATTGAAGACCTAATTTTTGGCCTAGTTGAGCAAGTTTGTATTGTAAGGCTTATGCCAACCTATATGGTCCCATTATGTAACTTGTATGAATGTGTAAAGTGTCTATTTATGTTTTATATGACTGACATTACCTGGTTATATGGTATTTACCAGCCTAGAATTGTTTGTGGCATGAGTTTTGTATATAAAGAAAAGTGTAAAGCTCATTGTAGGAGTTGAGAGGAATGAGGTTTTGAAATTGCAAAGAGCAAGTGACTAAAGATGCCAAAGGTATCTAGAGAAGATAAGAGAAGATGAATGAGAATTCGAGAATATCATAGTAATAAAATACTAGGAACTTGACCTAATTTGCAATATAAGGTGCATATGTGAAGCGAAAGAGAAGAAGGTATGTTTTGAGGATTGTATGAGAATGAGTGATGCTTGAGCAGAGATGAGGTCTTAAGGACCATGTGATAAGGGTAGAAGTAGTGTCATGATGATCTAGTAGGGGAAGAGAGTGTGAACATACATTTCATATCATCTAATTAGTACATGTGGGTGCACACATGAGTGGAGAAGGAGAGACGTAAGTTTGAGAGAGTTTTGAGTGAAGAGGGCTAAAAGAGTGATCACAATCAATTACTTGAGCAATAAGGTCATCAAGTGATCTTCATATTCAAGTGGATAAGTGGGTGCTTGGTCATCTTGGTGGGTTTTAGCCTCCTTGTAGATTGGGTTCTCTACTAAATAGGGGTTGGTGTCTCACTAAAGTTGTAGGGGTTGGTGCTCCTTGTGAAGTGGGTGCTTCACTAAAGAAATCTCTTGTGTTGTGTAATATACACATGATTCCTTTATGTTGAGTAATATATGTAGAGGTTTAGTTTTTTTATTCCCCTTGAGGGTTTCCCACATATATATTGTGTCATTGTGTCATTTTCTCATGTGTATGTTTGAATGTGCATGGTCTAATCATCTTAATGCTTAAAGGTTTATAATTGTGCATGGTTAATTAAATGAAAAATTTAAGACTAATTCACCCTAACTCTTAGTCATTGTGCTTCCAATAAATAATTGAAAACATTTCCAAGTTTCACCTAATTACTCAATATATTAACACATGTAAAATTTGAATAATATAATTACATCTCCATAAGAAATTATGTTGTTCCTAATAGTTGTCTAGATTTCATTTAATGAACGAAGAAAAAAATTAGATCATAGATAGGTTTAATAGTCATGCTCGTTAACTAGAAGTAAAAATAACTTTCAATTTTAAGATGAACTAAAAACACAAAAGAAAATATAACCTAGAACGTATTCATCCCTAAATTCATCATAATAACCCATAAAAAGACATTTTTCAAGGGAAAGAGAGAATCATGAAAATCATACTCTACCGGAGCTTAGTATACAATGATAGTAGAAAGCTTGAGATGAGCTTAAAGTATTGTTACTAACAGTTTCTAAGCCTAATTCAAAAATGTATACAACTCGAAAACTCATAAAACATTCATAACCCCAAACATTTTCATCCTTTCCTCTACTTTTCCATATTTCTTAGTAACAAAGTCCATAATGTATTTCCTTTCTATATAATAGCTTAATAACCATTGTCAGTAACTTATTCATAGGACCTTTTTTTAACAACATGTTCTTCAAGGGCTCAAATATAATAATATAAACAAATATTGAAGATGAGCTCAACCAAACCCAAAACAACAATCTTTATCTGGGTTGTAACATTTTTTCCATATTTAACTAGACCAAAATTCTCCAAATCAATCTAAGTTATAGAATCCCATGAAAGTAACAAAAAAACCATATACAAATTTGTCTTTATTAAACTATATTACATTCAAACTTGTATGGTATCCCACAAGGTTCTAAAGGAACCGAACTCAACCAAATCAACAAATCTCTATATGAACAACATTCATTTTTACACATAGGTCATGC
Source organism: Taxus wallichiana var. yunnanensis (assembly GCA_018340775.1). NCBI lineage: Eukaryota > Viridiplantae > Streptophyta > Pinopsida > Cupressales > Taxaceae > Taxus > Taxus wallichiana. The sequence goes on from CM031239.1 coordinate 11,175,130, forward strand.
GTAATATTCCAAACCAAACCCATATCTTAAATATAAAAAAATCTTGTTGTATTTTTAATAATATTTCACAAAATTACCAATTTTTTATTTAACATTCCTTTAAAATATTCCTAGTTTTTCCAATAAATCGAAAGAATATGAAAATAGGAAGTTAAAAAGATTTCAATAAGAAATCCCAAACATCCAATGCATATAACTAAACACATTCTATTTCAAGGTTTCTAGATAATAACCAAGCATTTCCTTCAACAAAATAGGTAAATTCCTAACAAGACCACAAAATATAATGCAAAGTTTTTCCAGTTTCCAAAATGATTCAAAAAACCAAATTTTTTTGATAATAATTCATGTTAATAACAACAAAGAATGTGAAAAAGATACTCTTATTTGAATCTTCTAGTGTTTTTCTTTAATTTTCTTGAAAAAGTTCCAACCGAATTCTCCAAAAACACCATTAAATCCTTCCAAATGTTTTAAAATAAAAATTCCATATAAACCATAGCAACAATAATAAACCAGCCATGCATAGTCTAAAAATATGATTCCAATAATATCTCCATGCTCAGCTCACAAAACCATAAACCAAATGTAATGTAAATAATGCGAATGTAGGATTATTTACATGTTTATCTTCCCGCAAAATCTACCATCTTCCTAGGAAAATGACTAGAGTTAATGCCTCATTTAACGCCATTGCCACATCCCAACCCATATAACCACCAAAACCCCCTCCAAATTCTTTATTTAAAACTTAATAAATTTTAATGGTGGTGCCATGTACTAATGCCGAACCTTAGTTTATGCTCAAATGGTTTATGACCATATTAACCATTATTAGTCAATGTTTATGCATTTGTGGTCTATGACCCATATTACCCAAATAAATCAACTTGTTAGCCATGGTGGTCGTGAGACCTCATTTAAGTATGCCAATTTAAACATAAAAAATAATACCAAGCAATCAATAGTTTTAAGACATTTAAAAAACATAATTCTTAATTTATCACTATATTAATATTTGTATATATATCTATTAATAGTTAATTTACAATATATCTATATATATATGTATGTATGTATGTATGTATGTATGTATGTATGTATGTATGTTTCTTATATATTATTAGTTAAATTATTGACAAGAACCTATATGCATATATTCATTTAATAACTTATTATATCATCACAAGTACTTTGATATGCAACGAGTCATAATGCAAATAAAATGACATTCAATAACCTAGACAAGTAGTATTGATTTCATTAGACAATGAATATACATCAAGAAGGATGTTACATGTGTAAATACAAAAACAAAACTTGTTGTATTTTGTGTTGTTGTGGTATGTCAACCATTAATGGAGGTGGAGGAGTGTTTCACCAAAGCACCTTGTATTTGGAAAATATGTCTAAGTTCTTGGGAGAGTAAATTTGAAATTTTAATGTATTTTCCTTAACTTGCCTATGATTTTTTGACCTCCCAGGACCCTAGTTAGATAACTGGAGTTAGAAAAACTTAAAAAAGAGGATTAAGGTTGAATTTTTTTGTCCCCTCTATCCCCTTTATCCCCTTGGGGAAAATTAGGATAATTGGGGCACATAAGTGCGTCTAGGGAGCATGAGGGGTTGGTAAATGAAAGTAAAGGGTTAAAACTAGGTTATATGGGGGTCTAGGAGACAAGTGGATGAGTGGGTTACATGTTTGTGCTCCCCTTTTCCCTTTGGGTACATAGGGGACAAAGGGGACACTAGGGACATAAACATGCAAACTGGGAGAAGATGGGAGGTCACACTTTGGTGTCCCCCTTGTCCTCCTTGCATTGTAGGGGTAAAGAGGACACCTAGTCAACAAAATTACAACTTAGGGAGGAGGTTGAGGTCACACTTTGGTGTCCCTTTGTCCCCTTTTTCCCTTGGGGGACAAAGGGGACACAAAAGTGTCTAAAGTTTGAATTTTTCATTCTAGGAATTCTATTTTTTCCCGTATGTCCAAATTTGGACACCGAACTTGAGTATTTTTATCCATAGGGATCTAGAAAAACATGCCACTTCATCACTTCGATCAACACCAAGAAGGAGAAATAAGAAAAATGAATGAAATAAGGTAAACACATGTTCTAGAAGGAACCACCACTTTGTGCAGAGTGGTAGTTTAAAAACTGCTGCTCTACAAGGGCGGTGGTCCTAAAACCGCTACTCAGCTAAGGCAGTGGTCTTGAGACCGCCGGTCTACTCAAGGTGGTAGTCCTAACACTTTCAAATAGAAACGAAGAACATAATGCAAATGGACGTGAATTTGAAGTGCTCAACTGTCTCTCTTCCCCTTCCATGCCCTTTCACAACCTCTAGTGCATGGGAGGACATGGGAAGGTCTATAAATGCATAAAGGGAGCAAGAGAATGATCATTTGAAGATCCAGAGAGATCGAGAAGAAGAGTCTAATGAGAGTAGTGAGCAAGATATTTAGTGCTGGAATGGAATTGTAGGAGCAAGGTGTAGAAACAAAGCAAGCAAGTAATTAGAGAGAAGGTTTACATTGTTGCTTCTTTTCATACTTATTGTAATCTGTAATTGTCTATATTAGACCAATAAAAGTGGGAAGAAAGAGCAATTTCCCTTCCTGACTGGTTTTCTTCCATTGGAGGTTTCCAAGATAAAATTGTTGGGTTGAAGTTTTGAATTAATTCCTTCTCTACAATTTCCTTTCTATAGCACTAGATAATAATTCATGAAGCTCTAATTTTTCAAGCAAATCTATCATTTTCCAAAGTTGAAAGTAGAACAACATAGTTGTGTGATTCGTAGAGTTCCAAAGTATAAGTTTACGAATCATTCTAGTATCAAAGCTGATTATATATCCAGGAATGTGGTATTCAAATATTTCTTGTGATTTTGTATAACAATGAAAAGGTCCAAAGGCAAAGAAGTTTTACCTTGTGAGCTAGATATTTCTATGATGAAGTGGATATAGAGAATTTGAGCTAAAATGGAGGAAGATAACTTGGTCCGTAGAGTCAAGATGCTACATACCATGATGAATAGATTACATAGAAAACAAGAAGAGATTTCAGGTCCAAAAGCTGGCTTTGGTTAATGAGGATTCCATGGAATCGGTGGTTCGAGCACTAGCCAAAAAATTTGGTATTAGAAAGAGCCACGAAGAGGAAGGATGGGAAGATCATGAAGAGACACCAATTATAAGTGAGAAAGTAAAATCTGCACATACACCTTTTAAAGTTGAAACAAAAGTGGAAATAAAGAATGTTGAAGGACAAGTAGATGTAGAATTATTGGATAAATGGCTAAAACAGTTGGAATTCTACGTTAGTGTGCATAATTTCAATGAGGCACAAAGGGTCAGATTTGCACGTCTCAAAATGGAAGGTCATGCTCTGGTTTGGTGGGAAACGCATCTAGCCACTTGTGAGAAGAAGAAACGTCCTATTATCAGTACTTAGAAAGGTTTTAAGGAATTTATAAGAGCTAAATTCTATCCTATTGTCCATAAGATTGACATGATGATTAAGTGGTGGTACTTTAGATAGGGCAGCGGTCAAAGTGTGTAAAACTACACTATGGAATTTGGGAGACAAGCCATGTTGCTTAATATGGACTTGGAGGATGAGGACATTCTGACCAAATATTTGGGAGAACTTCACACTCACTTTCGAAGGAAGGTAATCTCCACAAATCCCAAGGATCTCAATGAAGCTCATGTAAAAACATACTATATTGATGATGAGAAGAAGCAAGGAGAAATAGAGCCAAAGGGAGACCAATCAATAGAACAACAAGACAAAGAACAATGGAAGACAAGTAGCAGAGGTAAATGGAAAGGTAAAAAAATCTGCTACTACTTTGCATACTTGTAAAGATCCTTAGAATTTATGTAAGAATTGTGATGTAAATGGACATACCGATGCCACACGTTAGAAGTTGCATCCAGAATTGCATCGAAGCTTGAACCAAGGATTCCAAGAAATCCATGGCCACTGTGAAGATAGAAAGAGAGGTGGAGATTAAGGATGATTTAGATGTAGACAAGAGGATGGGATACATTGCCACTAACATGTATGGGGCAGCAGAAGAAGAAGAGATGAGTAAGTGTTTCAAATCGTAATCCAAGTCAAGAAGACTAAGGTAAACGCTTTAGTAGATTTCAGTTCTCGGTCAAATTTGATTTCTGATGTGGTTGTAGGATAGCTTGGTCTAGAGACTTATGTGCATCCACATCCATACCCACTTGGATGGGTGAAAATGGGTGTAGAAATACAAGTTACAAGGAAGTGTAAGTTTCGGTTTGGAAAATACCAAATACATAGATGTATTAGAGGTTGATATTATACCACTTGATTCATTGACATTATCTTTGGAATTCCTTACTTGTATGCCAAGGATGTTGTGTTCACAAGGAGGGAGAACTGGTATAGATGGGTCAAGGATGGAGTCATTTTTAACATCAGGGCACACCAAAGAAAATCAAAGAAGGATATGGTAAATTTCAATCAAGAACCAAGACTTAGTCAGGAAAATCATTAGTTTTGTTTGATCATTGGAAGAAAAACAAAATGGACATGAGAGAACATTTATTTATAACCAAAGGATGGAGAATTTGGATAGCACTTGTTAGTTTTTATAGAAGAAGCCACCATAGGAACTACTCATTCAAGGAGCAAAATAAAATTCCACTATGCAGTCACCGTATCTACCTATGAATTCACTAGACTTGACTGTGGGGTAGCAATAAGAAGAGGAGATACAAGGAACAATGGTGACTATAGCAATAGCATACTTGGGGAGGATTTAGCCAATCCATCTCAAGAGAGAAAGACATGCAAGGAATAAACCACTACAGTATGGGACCTTCCTCATACTTGAGCAGGTTGAAGAAGAAATCTTTAGGCCATACTTCATGTAGATGCACGCAATAGTAAGTTATAAGAGCTTACATCCATTAACGCCATCTATGCATGAAAAATAAGGAAAGATACAAAAGCTACCTTCCAAAGAGGTTTGTACTCAAGGAAACTCAGAGGATGATGTAGCACTAGAACAACAAACTATTAATCAACAAGAGTCTTGGTAGGTTGGACAAGAGAAGAAACCAAGGCGCACCCAATGGTAATTGAATGAGCACAAGAGGGAGTTGATTCCTCTACCACTCCCCCACCAAGATTTTTTGGGACCAAAATCCTCCTCGGTAGGGGATGTATGATCCATAGGTATCCATAAAAACACACCACTTCATCAGTTTCATCAGTATGAAGAAGGAGAAACAAGAAAAATGAATGAAATAAGGTAAACGAAGGTTCTAGAAGGAACCCTCGCTCGTGCAGCAGTGACGATTTCAGAAGCACCGCCTTATAATGGTGGCAGATCGAAACCACTACCCAGCTAGGGTGGTTGTCCTGAGACCACCAGTCTATTCAGAGTGGCGGTCTTGAGAACACTGGTCTGCTAAGGGCAGCGGTCCTGACACTTTCAAAAAGAAAAGAAGAATGGAACGTGAATGGACGTGAATTTGAAGCGCCCAGCTATTTCTCTTCCCCTTCCATGCCCTTTCATAGCCTCCAATGCATGGGAGGACATGGGAAGGTCTATAAATGCATGAAGGGAGCAAGAGAATGATCATTCAAAGATCTAGAGAGATCGAGAAACAGAGTCTAATGAGAGTAGTGAGCAAGATTCAGTGTTGGAATGGAATTATAGGAGAAAGGTGTAGCAATAGAGAAAATAAGTAATTAGAGAGAAGGTTTACATTGTTGCTTCTTTTCATACTTATTTTAATATGTAATTCTCTATATTAGAACAATAATAGTGCAAAGAAAGAGTAGTTTCCCTTCTCAACTGATTTTTTTCCATTGGAGGTTTCCATGATAAATTGTTGGTGTGGAAGTTTTGAATTGTTTGATTCTCTACAATTTCATTTTTATAGCACTAGATAATCAGTCATGAAGCTATAATTTTTCAAGAAAATTTGTCATTTTTCAAAGTTGAAAGTAGAACAACATAGTTGTGTGATTCGTAGAGTTCCAAAGTAAAATTTTATGTAGAAATTTCACTAGGTGAGCTTAGGAAAATGGATTAGGGTCAAATATTATACGATTTTGTATCTAAATCGCATTATAAGATCAATTGAAGAATTCCCAAAATCCATTTCAGTCTTAAACTCCAAATTTAGGTCATTATGTTTTGAACTAAGAGGGAAACTACGCGAGTTTGAACTATCACAAGAAAGCCATAAGCTTAAGATAAAATTTGATATTTAAAATTTATATATTATTATAATATATTTCCAATTCCTATTTGTTTTCTTATTAACTCATTCAAGAACTCATGAAATCATCCAGAGAAGTTAGGTTTCACTATTTTAACTTTCATTCTCTTTTTTTCGAATACATGGTCTCAAAAGTTTGTAAAGTTTGACTTTTTCAATCTAGGAATGCCAATTTTTCACCGTATGTTTAAATTTGGACACTAAACTTGATTTTTGCCATGTGAGATTAGGAAAATGGATTAGGGTCACATATTATATGATTTTGACTCTAAATCACATTATAAGATCAATTGAAGCATTCCCAAAATCCATTTTAGTCTAAAACTCTAAAATTAGGTCATTATGTTTTGAACTAAGAGGGGAAACTACATAAGTTTGAACTATCTCGGAAACCCATAAGCCTAAGATAAAATTTGATTTTTAAAACTGATATATTATTTTAATAGATTTCCAATTCTTATTTTTTTCTTATTATCTCATTCAAGAACCCATTAAATTATCCTGGAGAAGTCAATTTTCACTGTTTTAACTCTCATTCACTACACCCGAACACATGGTCTTAAACATGTTGTTCTTGAATGGTATTTTCTTTCCTAAAATTTTCCAAATTGGATAAAATACCATCAATACACTTCAAAACCATCTTTATATACTTTATATCTTTCCTAAACTTTCCCAAAGGATGTATACTTGATATGTAAACCGATCAATTTTTTTCTCAACTAATGGATCATTATATAGGCAAATTATTTTAATTCTAATTTTAACCCCTAAACTAGAATCAACTCAAAGAAAATTTAATGCAAGAAATAATGACACTACATAGAGTTGTTAACGGATTCCATAAATTGCCTACATCTCCAAGTTTATTAATTGATGAAACTATTCATTATAAAGTTTCACTATAAGTACAAGAATAATAAATCAAAATACTATAATGAATACTATGTTCCACCACAAACCTGGTTACAATATGTTCAATAGAAACCCAGATTGGTCTTGGAAGCTTGATTAGTGTTCGACATAGCTTCCTAGATTTAGACCTCCTATATACTTCCCCTATATTTCATGGCCTCCGACCTCTACAAAAATCTAAGTCGAGTTAATGGAACTTAAAAAAATTCCCTCTTGTTTTTTTCCCCTATGTTGCATGATTTATAATATGTACACAAAGCTAAGTCAAATCTAGTGTCATCCACAAGCTCAACAATAAGATTCTCCTCCGCATCCTCCAAGTAACAAAAACTTGGATGAATAACACCTAGCATAAATAATTTGATCTCCAAAACTCTTCTCTAGTTTATTTTAACTCCCCTGTCTCCACAATCAAACCCCCTGGGCTTCACACGTGAATAATGGGCTTCAATTTGTCTTTTAAAAATTTATATTAGAGTTAAAAAAATAACTCAATCCATGCCTTTAATAATGTATTAAATTCCTTAGAATAAACTACCTAAGGCCTACTAACACTCCCTCAATATTCACTCTAATCTTGAGAAATAACTTCATTAGTGTATTGGGAGGTATCTTCTTGACCCATTTATATTCTAGTGGTTGGGCCTAAAAATATTTTTTTATAGGCCCCTTATCGTCCAAGTTGGGACCAAACAACTCGGTTGGCTGAGTTGGTTATAGAAACCTCTTTATATGCGAGAAGGTTGGTGGTTCAATCCCCAACCCCATCTCCATCCCCATTTTATTTTTCCCCTACCATGTTGCATCTATTTTATGACTCACCAATCGACAAGTTTCCAATTCCCACTGTGTCATCATTCACTACCATGTTATTGCCATGTGTATCTCTATGTTGTGTCTTGAGCTTATCATATCCGACTAAGATGGTCACTGAGTCACCGTGTTGGTTTGTTTTACAAACAATTTTGTAGGTGGGTTTATCCTAGGTGTTTACATCCTTTTAATAAGATTTAACCTCCCCTTTTAAATCGATCATGAGGACCGCCTTTTTTATCTCCCAATGGGCCACTTTGAGCTTAACACCAAATCACGTACTATCCACCTCTTGGTTTGATTGGTGGTTATGCGGCACGTTAATCAACATTACATTGTATTGTGCTTAGCGAGGTTGGCTCATCCATAGCTTGCCATGAGATCAACCCCAACTTGCTAATCAGATCATCATGAGCTCAACTCACCCTATAACTAGATTTCAAATCTATGAGGTCGGTCATGAGATCGAATTGGTCTTAGCTCAATGAGATAATTGGAATTCTACGGTGGTCGAGTTCCCTTCTAAAACTAGATTAGACACCATCATTGCAGACCCTTTTATTTACCATCAAAGGATGGCGATGAAAACAAGACTCTTATATTTCTCCTTGAAAATTCTAACATCATAATGACACGTATAAATTTTCCATAATGTGCTTAGTCTTTTCCTCCCTATGCCCCCGCTCTTCCGTCTTGCAAACTTCCTTTTTCTTGCATGGATTATATCTAGAGTGTATGGTATCCATTTTTCATGTTGTAATAGGTGTAGGAAATATCTCGATCTGTCTTTCCATAAGGAATATTTTTAAGGATATATGGGAACTTATGATTTCTAATGTTGACCTGTAGATCAAACCTCACCACCAAGGAGGATTTTGGTCCACCAAAATATTATTTTCCTTTGCATGGGATCTAAAACTCGTGTTGTCTTGAAGATATCTATGTATTTTACTTGATGGCATTCATACTGCTTACTCCTTCAACCGTAGAAACACTATATGGATTGATCATAGGACATGTGGGTTATGTGATCACTTATTTTTGTTGTACTACTCGATGTTGAAATTTCCAAATCGATATAAAAATATTCATCTCTTATTTTATAAGGACTTCATAATAAATATTTTAATTATCAATTTTTTCAATATAAACACTAAGCAAGATAAACCTATCACAAAGTATTCCCTTAATTAGTGGCTCCATTCTTGTGTCATCTCCTCTACAAATATCATACTCTATTGTAAATTATGACAAATGTCTCTTGTTGTGCTTGTAAAATGTAGTCACTACTAGAATATTATGGTGTTAGAAACATCACATAATTTTTCCCATTCTAGAGGGTCTTACAATGCTTGTATATAAAGTTTTAAAAACAATGCCCAAATGGGACTTTTTTACTAATGTCATTTATTACAAATATGAGCATGTAGCATACAAGTATACTTTCCTTCATCTAATCGAAACCCAAAATTCTCAAAACTAATACAAAATTATATGAATATTTATTTATTACATAATATTCCTTACTATATCTGAATCTTTGATGCACAATGGATTCTTCCATAGTTTCCCTATAGATTATGGAACTTCCCTCATCCGCATGTCATTTGGTCTATGGTGATCTCCTGTACATATGAGTCTCGATGAATCACTCAAGTATCTCGTGGTATGTTCATGTGACTCGACCAATATAAAACTTGACAATTAATCGATGATTTAGTATAATTTCAAAGTCATTTCCTTCATGCATAAAAATTATTGACAAGCAAAGGAGGTAAATGCTTCCCAAGATAATCTCATCCATCTCCAGAGAGTGATGTTGAGATTAACCATTGTAGAAAAAAATCTATGCACTTGGGTACATTTCTAGGTCCTAAAGCATACTAATATATACATGATTCCTAAGAAAGAAAAATAGTAATTGACAATGTCTTTTGGGCCTTTTATTTACCTCTTATATTTTTATTAACCTTACACACCCTATAGATCTATCAGTATTTAAATGATTTTTTTTTTTTTTTCTTAGACACTAACACCCATTTTAGGATAGAAGTACCAAGGCACTCTTGTCCCTTATGGGCACTCCTCACCATCTTTGCTTCCTTCTTAATCTTTTAGGTTTCTTTTACTTTTGGGTCATCTTGTACACTTATGGGTTCGCCTTCAAGTTGTCAATTATGAAATTCAAGCAAGGAAATCATGTATATATATTTATAGCTCTCAAATTAAGGGACTAAGAACTAGAATTATCTACTATCACCTAAGCTTGAATTGAAAAGAAACATGAGCATTACAAAGCATCCATCTAGAACATTAACTCAAGGGACAATGATCTCGCATCACTCTACATACATAACATATGAGGGGAAGCTTATTCTATTTCATCTCAAACATTATCTACATTTTCTAATTCTAGATCTAGCCATTATCATTTTGAAACTTTCACAAGAGCATCCTAGAGAATCATCACACACACCTAGACAGACGTAACTAAATGGAGTCTGAAATGTAGTTCATTACTTGCTACTAAGTTCAATCTTCGGTGATCACAGTGGTTAGTCCAACTCCACATACTTCATGTTTATTTGAAGGATTTGATTTGGTTTTAGGGTATGGGCAGTTCGAAATTTGTTTTGTAGGTTACAAGTACAATCAATGAAATTTAAGCATGACCAGAGTGAAAAAAAAAGATTAAGAATGATGCTTCTACACAAAAATATCGAATTTGAGTACCTACGTGGACATTAGCACCCAGATCCACTAAATAGTTTCCGATTGCTCCCATCCTCATGTGGGAACTCCTTTCCTACATATTTATGAGTTCAAGAAGCTCCGTCAAGACCTCGGTGACATTCTTCTCATTATACTTCAGTAGTTCCTTAGTCCAAAACACTTCCTAATCACCCGAAACCAATTAAGTCATATATCTCTCTCATTTGCTTAGGGTTTCATATTATTGTGTGCTTATTACTCACTCATTTACTATATTTTTCATTGTAAATTATTCATTATAGTAGTTTCAATGAAATATAGATTTAATTCCATTTATATTAAATCATTTAGTGATCCCACTCACTTTAACCCTACCTTCCTTTAAGGTTTTCTTTTTATGCATGTCACCCATAGTGGTCTTTTTGGTTCCTTTAAGTACATTGAGCTTCCTCCACATGTGTGTAAGTTCGCTAAATGAATGGATAAAAATTATAATCCTTTGATTAACTCAAACAATGTTCCTCTTGAAAACATTAAAAATATGTAGTGAAATATTATATGATGAGGACACTAGAGTTGATCAAGAACAGCTTAGAAAAAATCACTAATTTTTGTTCTTCTTTACGTGACCACCCTACGCATATTCCACATGTCTTAAATGCTCTACTCACTGTCAAACATGATTGAGATGTTACATGTCACCCTCTCATGGGTTCGTCCTTGACCACCATGACCTCCATACATCCTTCCACTATTCCTATTTCTATATCTATAACTACATCTCCTCTCCCTCCTCCCAATATTTCCCATATACAACCTAGTTCCTATTTAGGCACGCATGACCTAGAAATTTTATACTAGGATCTACAAATCCAAATCCACTAATTAGAACAAGCTAATTCACATTCTTCTCTATCTCTAGATTCACCACTATTACTTCATAACACTTTTGCACCCGGTATATCCTCTTATCCACTTCCTCCTAACTTCACACACACAAGCTTCAATCCTTCAATGGAAATGGTGACCACAAGGAGAATCTTTGATATTTTCATGTTGCATGTCTTGACTATGCAAACGACCTTATATTACTTGGATAAATTGTTTCATAGAAGTTTACAAGAATACACTATGCGTTGGTTCTATGATCTACTTGTTCATTCGGTAACCTCTCTTACATACTTCGTCGATGATTTCCTTTCACATTTTTCTATCAATATTGGTACTAAAATATACTATGCATAATTATCTCAAATAAAACAAGCATTCAATGAGTGTCTAGCAGACTATATTTTGCGAAGATAAGAACAACCTTGCTAAGATGACTAATGTACTCACTGATTATGAATTGCAATATATATTTATTCAAGGTCTTGTACCTCCACTTCAAGAGAGTGTTATCTTTGAGACATCCCCCTCCTTTGATCAATTATGTCATATACTCAAACTACGTGAAGATATGGGAAAATTGAAATACTATGATACTTCTTCATCCTCATCTTCTAATAGGTTTCAAGAAAAATATAATTTCAAATCATATCCTAAGCCCATTGAAGCTAAGACCACTATAAATGATGTTTTAACACCGACAAGGTTCAATTGAAACTCATGAGGCATATCATTACTAAACTACCTTATGCACCTTGGATCCTATTACTGCATCTTATCGAAAGCAATATTATTACTCTTCCTCCACCACTCAATCTTGATCCTTCTTGCCCCTATGGCCATAAATACGATGAAAATGCATGCTATGACTACAAATGATGAATTTGGAATTCTATTGATCATTTTTTTAAGGTTAAACATAAAATTCAAGATCTTATTGATAAGAATATAATCGAGATCCTTGAGCCATCTAATGCCAAATTGGTTGATGATAATCGAAGCTAAAATTCTTCAATGACCATTTATTGAAGCATGAAAAATAGGATATTGATTCTTATTCAAACTATACATATCATGTTGTGCCTCCTCCTTCCTTAGGGCATCTTGAATTTCTTGTTGCTTCTACGATATGTAAGCACCAGTTATCAAATTCTTGGATCATGATTATCATGCTACATTTTCTTTTGATTCATTTCATATCAATGCTTCTATTGGTACTTATACCATCAATAATACTATGGTCTATCCATCATCTCTTACTAATGCATGATCCGTAGTACTACTATTAGCTATCAAATGTCCAAATCACATTTCCAATTACTAATTCTTATGGTTTTTTTATAATTCCTACAATCTGTTGTGTCTCTTAATGTTTTTACACCATTTTTGGTTACCTTTGAAATCATCGATATGACATGCTCTTAGGTATTCCATAGCTCCATGTGACATAGGTTATCCATTTCATGCATCATTTGTGTCTCAAATTCATCCAAACAATCCATTTTTCACCATTAAATGTATTCCATCATGTACACATTTTCCTCGGTCCACCCTTGCTAATATCTATGCATCACCATGACATCTAGGCATCCTACATCTCTAAAATTTACAACTACTTCTACACATAGTTATCCTATTCACACATGGCCTACATACCAAATTTTTGTCCTCATCAGTTCACTATCCAACCTCATTAGCCTAAGTACCCTACTTGGGCATCCCCTTCCTATATATGCTCACTACCTCCTTCACCATATTGGTCTCATTCACATGCACATAGTTACTTTTCTACACCATCAACCTTAGTGATTGTCTCATGCCTTTATCTCCTTAGATATTGAGTGGGGTACCTTTCCTTTTACTATCACCAGATAGTATGTCATCCATTACACACTTGGGGTCATTACACTTTCTCCCCCTCTTTCACCACTATCAGTTATCTCTAGTATCTACTATTACATTTCATGCTTCGTGATTCATCTCTAATCTTCCTAAACACCCCTACACTCTTCGATACACACATTATACTGTCATTCCTCAATGATTCACTCTAGTACTAAGGTTCATGCTTGAATGTTGAGGGAAAACTTCATCAATGAACCTCACATAATACATATTTCATGCTTAACACTTCACGATACATATTTTATAGCATCTAATCTCACACAATACATTCATCTCTCGATTACACACTCTTGTTTTATGGTTTATTCTTGACTATTGAGGGAGCATTTCTAAATGAACCTCATCTCACGCATAACCATTGGGGAAACTTGGCTCTCCTCATTTGCACATTTTACACATCACATATACATTTCCTTTAAACATATTGGTTGTATTTAATCTTGTTAAGATTATTCTACTTACGTGTTACACTTTTTTTTCCATGCTATTTAGATACTTAGTATGTAATTTATCTTTTTCTATATACACATGTGCACTCGGTTGGTATCTTGAGGTTAATGTAGGACCTATCACATATTTATACATGATGCATGATGCCTAAAAATGCTCCTTACCAATCCCAACGAGGCTCCTGGGGCATCTACCTTTTATTACTCTCACATTCCACACATCACAAGTTCTATCAATATATTATTTACTACTTCTCATTAATATTACTTTAATTTTCACTAATTTATACACACTTTGACATACTACTTATCTTTCTGACATGTTAATGGGTGCTTCTCATGTATTTTTTTCCTTATGGGACTATATACAACCATGGTTATCTAACACATTTTGTTTTCTATTGATTACTATTATATGTTATTGATTACGAGATATTCCCTTTGTATTGTTTGATCATTGTATGCTTTTGGAAACTTTGTCCCTAATTATCTTGTGACATTGTGAGTGATGTCCCGTGTATGAAACCCACTTTTCGTAGTCTATCTCATGTTACTAGTTTCTTGTTATATTATATTCCCTTGCATGCTCACTATGTTTACAACTAACACTTATTACTAGCCTACGTTTTTTCATGTTCCTTTATTTCTACCATGAACATCCCCTACCCATTGTAGGTATCCACTTCAGATATGCATATCAGCTTAAGGTCCTCTCCTTTATACCGTATTCTCCTACAACAATCACATGCACCCAAAATGAAGGGGGAATCTATTGGGTGAATAAATCACCCCTATAGTAGTTCGAGCTATAGTACAACACAATAAAGTAAAAATACACATAGAAACACAACTACATATTTCCTCAAAATCAGACTTGGGCCCAAAACATAGAGTAGAAACTAGAACCTAGTGCTAGAAAGTAGCAAAGGTGGGAACTTGTGTCCCCCTTACGTGCTAATTTCTAGGGGAAAAAATTCAATTTCCTAGTTCAAAGCACATTCTCCATTAGTTCATATAACAATTCTCAAGTAGTAGGTACTTACCTCTAATTATATAATTCATTCTATTAATCACAAATAGAACAATCATATCAAATTGAAAAAAATTAGGGATGTACCATCTGCAGTGGTACTTATTTAGGAAGCATCATGGAAGGAAAGAAAATATTGAACTCTCTCCCCAAAAATATTCTCTTGGCATGAGATCATCCAAGAAAACACTCTTGGCATGAGATCACCAAAAAAACTCACTTTTGGCATGAGATCGCCAAAAATATCACCATAAACATTCAAAATCAACAACTCTAAGAAAACTAGACAATTTTCTATCTCATAATCTCTAACATATTAGGTGCACACTTTCCTTTTACACACTTTTACACTCTTTACATACTTATACATGCATTAATATCATTCTTTATATATGGAAATTTGAATACTCTATGGTTCTTATTTTTCAGATCTGACATTAATACGCAATAATAATCATCTCACATCAGCAAGTACAAGCTCCAATAGTAAGCTAATACACATACACTTCACCTCTCGGGTTTACTTCCCTTTCCTTGTCTCCATGCTTCACATTTGGATCACTTCGTGCTTCACTTGTCCACTTCCCATGCTATCGATACCTCTTCTCTACAGGATCATAAGGTATATATCTTGTATTTACTTTATGCTATCGAGTATTCAATCAACAACATAAAGTGGGTGTAAAATGTACACACAAAATCTATGCACTTGGGTAAATTTTTATGTCCTAGAGTATACTATTATATACGTGATTCCTAAGCAAGAAAAATAGTAATTAAAAATGTATTTTTAGCCTTTTTATTTATATCTTATATTTTTATTGACCTTACACACCCTACACACCTATTGGTATTCTACTGATTTAGATTTTATGGCCTGTAACACTAGCACCCATTTTAGGAAAAAATCCCCCAAGCACTCCAGTCCTTCTAGGTGTTCCCGACCCCTTTTACTTCCTTCTTACTCTTTTGGGTATCTTTTACTTTTGGGTCATCTTTTACACTTTTGGGTCTACATTCTAGCTATTAATTACAAAATTCAAACAAGGGAATCATATTTATGCATAGTTATAGCTCTCAAATGAAGGGGCCAAGTACTTGAATTATATACTATTACCTAAGCTTACATCCGAAAGGAACAAGAACATTACCAAGAATCCACCTAGCACTTTCTCTCAAGGAACAAGGGTTACATCACTCTACATAAAATGCATAGGAGGGCAATTTTATTCTATTTCATCTCACATATTTGATACATTTGCTACATTCTAGATCTATCCCAATATCATTGTGTAACTTACACAGGGGCATACTAGGGCATCATAACACACACTTACACAAAGAAATTCATGGATTCTGAAATGTAGTGCGGTGTTTGGTACTAATTTAATTCTTCGAGTGAACTCCAATGGTAATACGAATCCACATACTTCATCTTTGTATTTTAGGATTCGATGTGGTTTATGGGTATGTGTAGGTAAAAAATTATTTAAAAGGTTAAAGGTACAATCACCTACATTGAAGCTATATAAGAGTGACAAAAAACCATAAAAAGTGAAGCTCCTCTTGTAAATAAAAGATTAGAACTTGATTATTTAGGTGAATATTAGCACCTAGATCCAATCACTTGTGCTCGGGTGATCCTATCCTCTAGTAAGCACTCATTCCTACACATTTTTAGTTATAGAACCTCCAATGAAGACCTAATGACACTCTTCTCATTCTATTTCAATAGTTCCTCAGTCTAGAACACTTCTTGATCACTCAAAAACCAACTAAGTCATCTATCTCTCTCATTTTCTTAGGGTTTCATATTATTGTTTGTTTGTTTCTTGTCCATTTATGTAATCTTAACATTGTTTATATCATTCATCATAGTATTTACTTTTAAATATAGATTTAATTCCATTTCTATTAAATCAACCACGTTTGGAAAAAGTCATATAATATATCTCAAGGTGAAATAATGAGTTACCATACGTTGGATAAAACTATCTTGTGTCTTTGAAAGTTTTGGCATGAAGTAGAGGCATAGTGGATAAGGCCATATGGAACACCACATCAGTTGTTACATAACTTGTATTGATTTTCCAATCGAATACAAGTTATAGTAAATGTCCTTCAAAGAACTACCAAACACTCTATTTGGCTACCCTTACAAAATGCAACACAAGTTCGGGATGTCAAGTGGTGTACTGCACGGTGTTGCAAGGGCTATAAATTCTGAATTTTATTAGGTGTACCGAGAGTTTTACCTTTGGTTTCATTACTCTTCGAAACCACTAAGGTGCCCAATATAGATGTCACAACCAACAATTCTCCATGTCATGTCAAATTTTGGAACAATGGCTACATACTAACATGGTCGGGGATCTGAAATCTCTCTATGATGCTTCTTCTATTGGTAATATATTACCAAATTAGTAGGTAAAGACTCAAGGATTTTTTGCAACTTAGAATTTTTTCCCTGTAAATGCTGGAGGGAATTCACATCCTCCAAGCATGTATTCGATTCTACAATCTAGTGTGCCTAGTTTTGATGAAGTAATAACATCATTTATAACATAGTTTCCTAAAATGGTGAGCATAATAGGACACTAAATTATCTAGTAGAAATCCATTGCACTATAATAGAAATCTATCATAGGAAACAACCAACTCGATACCAAACTTGATCCGTAAACTAGTTAAATTTTTATCAACCAACGGATCCTTATATAGAAAAAATATTTTAATTCTGATTTTAACCCCAAAATTAGAATCAACTTAAAGAAAATTCAATGTAAGAAATAAAAACACTCCATATAGTTATTAACGAAGTTATATAATTTCCTATATCTCTGGGTCATTCATTGAAAAACTGATTCATTATAAATTTCCTACTATAAGTGAAATAAAAATAACTCACAATACTATAGTGAATGTTATAGTTGACCAAAACCCTTTTTCTAATTGGTCCTATAGAACACATACTGGTCTTGAAACTTGCTAATTTTTCAGCACAAGTTATCAAAGTTACACCTCTTGTAGAGTTCCCCTCTACTACACGGCCTCCCGCATCTACGTAGAGCTAAGTCATATAGTGTTAGTTGATGAAATAACCCTCCCGTTGAATTCCCCTCTATTGTATAACTTCTAGTTTGTACACAGATAATTTAGATCTGGTGTTGTCCACAAGATCAATAAAAGATTATCCTCTGAATCCTCCAAGCCATATGAAATTATATGAATAATGCTCAACATAAATAATTCAAGCTCTGAAATTATTCTCAAGTGTTGGTTAACTCCGTTTGATCTATAATCAAACTCTAGGATCCATATGAGAAGACTAGGCTTCAATTAGCCTTTTATAGAATAATATTTGAGTGAAATTATAACAATAAGGTCTTAAATTCCTTAGAATAAATTTCCTAAGGCCTACTAACACTCATTTAATCTTGAGAAATGGCTTAAGTAGTGTGTTAGGAGGTATGGACTCAAACCATTTATATACTAGGGGTTGGGTTCTAAAATTGTGTTTATAGGCCATATTGGAAAATTCAGGACCAAAAACTTGCTTAACAAAGTTGGTTACAACATATACTTTATATATAGTAGGTTGGCGGGTTGATCCCTATCCCCATCTCCATCATGAATCAAATTTTCTACCCTTGCCACATTGCATCCATATACCGACTCACCCACACATTTTTAATGCATGCCGCATCGCCATTCGCTTCCGTGTTGTCACCAAGGGTATTTTTTCTATGTTAGGAACTCACCACGTTCATCTATGTTGGTTGTTGAGTCATCGTGGATGGTTTGTTTTACGTCTGAGTTATTAGGTAGGTTTATCCCACATGTGACTAGGCTAAGGTTTGCTAAGAATTATAATATGCTTGAACCAAACCTTTTAAATATGTCATGATTACCACCTTTGTTTTTATCTCTACATGGACCAATTTGAGCTTAATGCGAAGTCAATGACCATTCACCACTTGATTTTATTTCTAGTTACGTTGCACGTTAATTCATTTCCATGTTGTATTATTCCTAGCAAGCTTGGCTCATCCATACCTCACCATGAGTTTAACCCAAAATCACCAATAAAATTTCCATGAGCTCAACTCACCTTGTAACTTGATTTTAACTTGACCACCTAGGTCATGATATTGACTCGGTAATGAGCTCAATGAGCTACTTGGAATTCTATGGTGATCAAGTTCCCCTCCAAAACAAGAGTGGATCCCACTACTACAAACCATTTTATTGATCGTTAAACACCAACGGTGAAAATAAGGATCTTATCTTTCTCCGAGTCACTTTTGACATTATGAATACTTGAGTCAATTTTCTACAAAGTGTGCCTAGTCTCTGCATGCCTATGCCCCTCTCTATCCCGCATAGTCCTTGTTCTTGTGTGGACTATATCTAGAGCGCATGATATTTGGTTTTTGCATTTTAGTAGGTTTCAAAAAAATCTCTACCTATCCTTTCGTAAGGAATAGGTTCAGGGTGTTATTAGGAACTTTTGATGCCCAATGTTGACCTTGGGATCAATACTACACTATAATGATAAAAAAATACCCTTTTAGGCCTCCATGAGGACTTATCATTTAGAAAACTTTAATTAACTCATCCATAAAATTCATCACCATTGTTTTCAAACCAAGGAATAATTTAAATCTTCATTCATACCTTATTTGGGGCTAGGTTGATGGTGTCATTGGAAATAGATTGGCTAGGAGGAGGATTAGTGTGATTGAGGAGAAATTTTTTACAATGTGGGCTTTGTTGTCATGCATTAAATTTTGAATTTTTAGGCTATTTATTTTTCGTGACAACAATTTCTTTCCATAAACCCACGATCCTTTAAATTTTCTTTTAGATTATATTTTGAGTGCATAAACAATATTACTTAATATGAAGCACTCCTATGTTGTTTACGTATTTCTTGGAGGCATAATATCAAGAACCAAGTTTTCAAAGGTGACTTTGAATTGGTTGTTAAGAAAATAAGAAAACTATATGTATCCAAGTGTCAGAGGTTGAAACAATATAGGAATGTAGCTTGGGACTTAATTGAAATGTTTGATTCTTTTGATTTTATATATCATAAAAGGAGTCAAAATACAATTATTGATAGGTTAGAAGTTTGACATCTCAATATGATAAAAATGTTTTGTCCCCATAATATAAAGTTTAGGTGTTCCCATAATATAAATTTTAGGTTGAAATTATTGTTATGACTTCCATACCTAATAACATTAAACATTGGCAAGTATTTGATGATGACTCTCACATCATGAAATTTATAAGTTATAAAGATGATTTTTTTAATAAATTGATTGATCTCAAGCATATGGTAGAGACGTGTGATGGAAAAGAAACCTTGTTTGGGAAGGATATGATTCATTTGAAGACTAACAAAATCCCAAGATGACTCATCTTCCTTAAATATGATTTTTAATGTGTTGATAGAGATGTGATCAATTCCACCCATAGTTCAAGAGATGTAACTGAATGTAACTTAGGAACTTTCCAAGATCCAAGAAAGTTTCGTTGGGAAGTAATTTATATGCAAATGAAAAAAATTCTTATATAAAAATATTAAGAAAATATTAGGACTATTTTTCTTGGTCCTATTCTAAGTCAAAACTTACAAAAATGTTTTATTTTAGAATTTGATACCATTGGAACCTCTCACTATGTCCTTTAGGTAGAAATAAATGCCAAATAACCCCATACTTGCAAATAAAATTCAAGAGGATCTTAAGAGACTAAAGGATGGAGACAATATTCAACCTACAAGATACTATTTATGGGTTTCCAATCTAGTTCAAGTAAGAAAGAAAAATGTGGACATCATATTGTGTTGACTTTAGAAATTTAAACAAGGATTTGTTGAAAGACAACTACCCTTTTCCAAACATGGATAATCCTTTGTAAAAGGTAACAAGGGTAGAGATGTTGTCAAAGTTGGATGGTTTATTAAGATACAATCAAGTGGTGGTTAAAGAAACCAAGAAATACAGGGCTTCCTTCACCACCCCTAACCTATGTCTATGTTAGAATGCCATTTAATCTAATGAATACATGAGATAATTTCCAAAGAGTAATGAGTGTTGCATTTTTTAGATTAATCAATGAGTTTATTGTTGTTTACTAAGATGATATAGCAATATATTCCAAGAAGAAGGGTGATATCTTAGAGCACCTTGAAATGATCTTGACCACATGTAGAGAATTTTACATATCATTTAATCCTAGGAAGAGTCATTTTGTTGTGCAAAAGAAAAATATGTTAGGGAGCATTATTTCTCAAGGAGTTATATAATACCCAATCCAAGAAGGGTATGTAATACCTATTTGGTAAAATTTATGTTGTGTAAAGGTTAGTGTCTAACTTTACAAAGATCACTCTGCTTATCAAAAGTGTGTTGAATAAAAATCATATTAACAAGTGGGGGAATGAGGTAGTGCAAGTATTTAAAGGAGTACAAGATCCATTAATGACTATCCATGTGTTGGTTAGTCCAAATTATAAAAAAGAGTTTCAAATTTTCTCCATTGATTTTGAATTTACCATTTCCTCAGTTTTATTACAAAAAGATGA
The DNA here is from genome assembly GCA_018340775.1 of Taxus wallichiana var. yunnanensis. Lineage (NCBI taxonomy): Eukaryota > Viridiplantae > Streptophyta > Pinopsida > Cupressales > Taxaceae > Taxus > Taxus wallichiana. The sequence continues at coordinate 11,196,714 of CM031239.1, forward strand.
TGAAGGCCATGATAAATTAAATGCATTCTTCATTAATTTCTTATATTGATATGCATTGAACTAGATAGTCATTAAAAAGAAATATTTTTCTTTGGTAAAGGACACTAAAACTTCTATACCTTACATATTGAGTTGAAGATTCATTACCTATCTACCATACACCATGGTCAAATGTTTTTGACATAAATATAAGCTTCAAGTAAGATGTGTAAATGGGTTAACAAGCTCCAAAAATATGACATGGACATTGAAACCATCAATTTGGTAAGAGGTCTAGGTTTGTCAAGACTGATGGAGGAAAAAAATCTAGTAGTTGATATTACTAAATTAGTTTATTTAGTATCTTGATGTCATTATGTAAATAAAAATGGCTAGGGGCATGCAAAATAATTGGTTCACTATAGAAGAAAGACTTGATTTTTTTAAAATGATGAAAAAATAAAGGAGGATTCGATTGAAGCAAATTTGAAATCAGTTAAAGTAAAAAATGTTGTTACTAATTTAGGAAATCTTCATGAAAAGGGATGTGCTTCAATTTGGTATAAGGAGATTGTGTACTACTTGAATAATTTGAATTTCCCTTTTGGCCTAGACAACAATATAAGTAGTAAATTGAAGTTGATGTCCCAAAATAACATCTTGAATAAATTTGGTTAATCTTCAAAGAATCTGAAAGGGTCTTATTATGATGAATTTCCTAGGATAATTAATGAGTTTCATGGAGCATTTCTTGGTGGCCATGATATTGTTAAAGTGACTGACCATAAGATGTTGAGGAACATTATTGTTTTCCATCTCTATTTAGTGATGTTGTTCAAGTTTTTAGGATGTGTGAAGGTTGTCAATGTTTCTCACATAGGTTAAATCTTCAGAATCCCTACCATTGCAACTCATTTTAGTTGAGGATATTTATAGATAATGGAGGCTGAATTTTTTATTTGTGAAATGACATAGGCATCTAGTGCATGCCACAAAATGATTTTTCTTTCTATAGATTACTTCACCAAGTGGGTTGAATAAATACCTACCAAGAAGGCTACTCACCAAGTGTTCATGGAATTAATTTTGAAAAACATAATTTGTAGGTTTGGTGTCCCAACACAATTATTTTATGATAATTACATGATTTTCAAAGCTAAACCTCTATATGGTGATGTGTAAATAATGTGGGACAAACCTAACTTATGCATCCAACTATAACCCCAAGAAATTGGCAATTTTAGTCAAATGAAAAGAACTTTCTCAAGATCCTAAAAAGACCTTGGAGGTTAACAAAAGGAAATGGGGTGAGAAATTAAAATTTATAGTATGTGCTAATAGAATCACACCCAAAAGGTCAATTGGAAAGAGCCCCTATAATATCATCTATGACACCCAAGTTTTTCTTCATCCTCAATTGGAGTTATCAATAAATAAATTTATGCAATAACTTGGAGATGAAGAAGGATTTGATCCTTATGCAAAAAATATCAACCATATTGTTGGAATTGATGAGGTTAGGAGATAATTTGTCCAAAAAAACATAGAGTTCAAGAAAAACTAAATAATATATTTCACAAGAAAATATCTCCAATAAGTTTCCAAATTGGAGACTTGGTGTTATTATGGGACAACAAACATGAAGATAAGGGAAAACATGGAAATTTTTAAGCTCTTTGGATGGGCCCTTATTCCATAGATATTAGAATTAGGTATCATACTCGTATTCTTGAGATATTTGGATGGTGAAATACTTGAGTTTCCTATCAATGGTAGGCATCTCAAACACTTCTTGGATTAGGTGTATCCCAAATCATTCCCTTTATACAATGTATTATTTCCTTTTATTCCTATTCCCTTGTTTGTTTTTTTTGTTCCCTTGTTTTTTTATATTCCCTTGTTTTTTTGTTCCTTTTTGTTGTGCTCAAAGGTATTTGTAACTCATGTGACCTGAAGATTTAAAAACCTAGTTTTTACCTATTTGACTTTGTTGCCCAATGGATAGGCACCTATTCTACCTATATGATTTTTATGGTCCTCTAGACACCCATTTTGGATGTTTGTCCCCTACTTAGATCCAGTTTTGGTTCCCTTTTCGATCCTTTTGTATCTTTGGTAGCATCTTTACATAACTCCCTAATGCTTCCTAAGGTGGGTCTTCCATTTAATTATTGTTCCTTAGAATTGCAAGTTGTTTATTGACATGTTAAAGTAAACTTTCCATTGTCCTATTTTGTTTTTATTCGGTCCCCTTGGCCCCCCCTTCACTACCTTCAACAAGAAAACAATCTTTCATGAATTTGAATGGTAATATTCCACATATTGAAGAGAATTTAGTATTTGGTGGGTTTTAATACAAAACAAACAAGTTGTAGAAGTCAGAGATCATTATTTTGCGGACTGAATTAATTTGCAAATAAAGACCAAGAAACAAAGGAGTGAAGAGAGATATTACTTTGTGGACTTTGTGATAATACTATTTCACAAAATTAGCTATGTTGGTACCCAAATAAGTCTTCCATGTGTTTGGCCATTTTTAGATTAATAATAATATTTATTTGAAAATGTGGATTAGTATGGGGCTCATTTTCATAAGCTGATTGGGTAATGTGAAACTGGGATCTCGGTATGCTTGGTAAGAATGAAAGGGTAATAAATATATTTTTACCCTAGAGCTTGAATGTTTGATATCTCCAGAAGATGATTTAAGGGAAAACCTCTCCACCGGTTCCTGAGATGATTCCTTTCATCGGTCATTACAATTTAGTTCCCAGTTCACTTGTGAATATAATTGTCCCAAAACTGACCTATTCATGTGAAATCGATAAGAAATGAAGGCTTGATGGTGCACAACTTATAAGGATGAGAAGAGTAGTTATGACCTTTTTCTCTTTCCCATGATATGTGTAGTTAAGCGTGATATATTGAAACATGAAAAGAAATTGAAAATATTCTTTAAAGGTGTTCTTATTGATTGAAAAGAGAAAATAGAAAATGTAAGAGGATGTTTGAATGAATGATGACTGCATACACAGAAGGAAAATTTGAGGAAAAGTATAAAGTAACAAAATGAGGATTCTATTTATGGGGCCCCAATCCTTTATCATATAATATTGTACAAACAAAATGATACAACTAAATACATATTATGGGTGCATTTTCATGGTGGCAGTAAGTTTAGGTATCCATCCCATCAAGCATGCGGGAACACCCTTCAAAAGCTGGTCTCGGTGCCTGATGAAGTCGTCATGAGCCTCGGAACCAAAAAAATTGAATGGCCCCTACAACTCCCTTGTACATACCTTTTCACACACTACGGTGATGATAATTCTCGGCCCATTCAGATATCCACAAGCTCCCTCTTCTACTCAGGTGTGTTTTCCCATTCGGAAAAGTGAGTCCGCTTCTGTAATTTGATTTGGGAGGCTGAACTTTGGTTGGGTGAACCTTAGGAATGGGTGTGAATCCACCAAATTGAAATACCAGAAGGGAACGAACCTTCGAAAGGAGACCATCTACATCCCAAACATGGATTAGACCTCTTCCATGGCAGACTCCAAAGCAACCAACCACTCCTCCAATCCTCTAGCACAACCTCTTGATGACGAGCCTTCATCTTTTTCCCCTTGGTGTTGAGAATAAAAATGGAGTGTTGTATACAAAAGGGAGGCAGCGTAGTAAGCTCTCATCACATGCCAGTAGTTTTCATGGACATGTGGGAAGTGGTGAGACCAATGTATCCTCATATCCTCTATAGTCAATTGAAACTATGGGCAAACCAAATGAAAGTGCAAGGTCTGAAAGATAGGAAAAGAGGGACACATTTCGGCCAGTGATTTATAAAGGATAAAACCAGGGCAGGATGATGAAGGAAATCTTGGGGATTTTCCCTAGCATTCGAACACTAAAGACTTAATGGATTAGGGCCTCATTGGGCCCTGTAAGTTGAAAAAAATTCCTATATGGGCCAGCTCCTCCCCTTGAGGATTTTCACTAAGTGAAGGTGAATCCATTTACTAGGAACTTCAAATAGATTTAGCACTAGGGAAGGAGATGGTTATGTAAAATCTACAAAGAACTTAGGAATGGATAGGTGATAAAGGAAAGGAGTGGATAGACCACTTAAATAGGCATGGTGGTGGAATTGATGTGGAAAAGAAAAATCATTCCATTATTAATGCCATATCAATTTTCAATTTCTTGGTATGTGTGAAATTTAAATGAAAATAATATTGTTTATGAGGAGCGTGTCACCGGAGAAGAATTAACTACCTACAAAATTTGAGAATGTCTCATCACATTAACTTTTCTGGCCACATCATGATTTTACACATGTGGAAATTTTTTAATGATTAATGTGATATGACCTAGAAAATATCTTCCTATGTCATCAAATGATGTACACATGATACAGTGGCAATTGGCACAATGGGTGGCCATTTGAGAATAATAGTTTATGTTTTCATGGAGGCCTAGGGAATTTGAAAACAATGAAAATTAGTTTGGATATCTCGAGTAACGTGCTTTGAAAACACTAATAAGATAAGATGATATTTTAATATATGTAGATGGAGGTGGTTAAAAAAGGAGAGTATGGATTTTCTTTGTAAAAAGAGGGTGGAAAATTGGTGGGAAGGTCTTGGGGGAAGAAAATTTTGGTGAGAGTTCACAGTGGCATAGAAACCATGGAACGAGAACTTGTCATGATGAAGGTTTTCTCTGTGCAAACCAGTTAGCAAGAATTTGTGTTAAGATGATTACATATTGTACAGTCATTAACAAACTTTGAGAGCATTAATACATGTTTCCCTTGTCTTTTCCTATGTTTAATGGTTGTATCTGATGAATGTGTCTGGAATCATGATATTTTCTTTTCTTTCTTTGTCTCAAAGTGATGTTGGGTGGGAATGAAGTATATTTTGCGTTAAAATTATTTGTGGGTCATGATTGTACTCAAACTTTGAACATATCCCACGTTTTCTCAGATCTTGTCTAGGAAAGGTGTAAGCATCTGTTATTTTTTGGGGGTACTTGAAAACCCTTTTTATTAGACTTGTAAAAAGTTTCTGTAGAATGAGTAGAATTTGGGGGTATAATTGGTAATTTCTTGGGGGTCCCTTGATCTAGACCATTCAAGCATGATTTCACATACTGCAATCTTTCCTTAGGTGTACTGAGCTAGATTGTAAGGAGTTTAAAGATTGATTTTCCTAGAGATTTCCCGCATGAAATTTTCTTTTTGTTGGATTCATTTACTTTCTTCACCTGCATCCATGTTGAGACATGAACAAGACATGGTTGGGATGTAGGTTCTCTTGTTTATCATTATTTTCCCTCATTCCTCATCTCCCCTTTCTTTTCATTTACACTATTTATAAATTCCCTTTATCCCCATTTAAAACTCATACAAATCTATAAAAAAAACCAAGACCCGCCTAAAGAACACGTTATAAACTCAACATAACCATGTTGTTATAACATCCGACTCAAAGTCCTTTGTTATTAATTTGATCATTACTTTTTTAGTAAATAGGATTTCAGCCCAGAAATTTACCTTCCCTTTGTGGTCCACATCGGGTCCTCGAGTGTTTGCAGCACTTTGTGACCACTCCATCAGGTGAGAATTACGTCTAGTGGCTACACCCGGCCCCGATTTTCTCCTTTTGGAATTTTTGGAGTACTAATGAGTCCGTGCCCTAACATCTTTACTTTCACGACCGCATTCTTAGGTCCTCTCACCCCGACTTAGGAAATATCTTAATTAGCAGAGATCATAGCGAAACCTTTTATTCAGTGCCTCCCCATCACCCCCTTTGGGAAGGGTGGATGGGAGACCGGAGGGAGACCTCATCCCTAACTACAAAACGGTGAATCTTGTCGCTTTCCCCTCATCGCCCGACCTCTATACCTCGAGCCCCCTTCCCCCGTGAGTGTGTTCTTGGGAACCAATACCTTTCTCGGCACAATTTTCAAGGAACCGAATCTTCTCGGTACTTATTTCATTTCTTGGTCTGATGGTCTTGGGTTATTTTTCATAATATCTAGAATTGTGTGTTGATTTGTGATATGTTGTTGTAATATCATGTGATTCTTTTTCATATTTTTCTTTGGTGGAGATGTTGTTGTCCTTTTGATTGTAATAGGCCAATGGATTTTCATTTTGATAAGTTTTGATTGAATATGTTTCCTTTTTTAACCCTAGTATTGTGGCTACCATTTGTGTCATTTGGTCTTTGTATCGATATGATATGCTTGTAATAAGTCAATTTATTTTGAAGAATCCCATGGATACCTTTGAGAATAGTGAGGGCTATTTTTTCAAAGGTTCCTTTTCGGTCGGGCTATTTTAAAAAGAAAAGTGAGAAATTTTAATTTTAACAAGATATATGGGTACCCTCATTAGATCCCAATTGAGATCAGGTCTAGAATACCCATATTTCAGGGATATGGTAATGATTTTGTGAAACAACATCTTTTCAGGTTTGAAAAGACAATGCATGAGTATCAGGTGGAATATGAAGATGTTTTTATGAGGTTATTTACACAAACACTTTGTAAGAAGATGCTATGGAATAGTTTAATTCTCCATTTCGAGCTTTATTAATTCATGGATAGAAATGGTGACCTTTTTTAAAGAATTTTAGTGATGATCCTACTTCATTCTTTCATGAATGTGATGAAAATGCCATATATCTGGATGAAGGAAGAAGGTTCATGAATTTCGGAGTGAAGGTAAAAATATGGAGGGATAGGTTCTAGTTATTAAGACATTTGCAGATGATTGTATTAATCACGATGATCAAATTGATTATTCTTGTGTCTGGTGTAATGAGTGCTTTATGCCCCATACTCCTTATGTTGGAGACAATGTTCCTGACCTGGAAAAAAAGATTAAGAACTGAGGAAAATGATCTATTACATGGATCCTTGAAGAGGTATGGCATGATGTCTTCTACTGACCTCATACTTTCCCATATAGCTGGTGATTTTTGGATATTCTCTCTGGGGTATGCAAGGAGTTAACTAGAGATTTAGATGCATTTGTTTCAGATGTAAGTGGAATTTATTTTGATTATGATATTGTCCTGATAATGAATGGAATGATTTCCAAATACAATGGATTTTTCCCCTCGATGGAAGACAGATGCATGTTGCTTGATACAATAGTAAAATATGAGAGACATATCGACTACTTTGCATGATTTTCTAAAAGGCCAACTAGAGAGTCTGAGTGATGATAATTTGGCTTCCTTGCACTTTTTGAGTATGATGTCATAACCTTGATTAAAAAGGAGAGTCACTTACACAATAATGGTACAATATCAGTCAATGAAGGCCATAAGGTTAGTAATTTTCTTTTAATCACAGAGGATGTTGATATTGAGATGTCTGAAGGGTTTAGTACCATCCCCCACATGTTGGGAGAAGTACAATATAAACAAACATTTTTTCTTATATGGAAGGTATGGCACACACACACACACATGTGTGTGTGTGTGTGTTGATCATTATATTGACATATATGTCGGGTTTAGAAAAAGTTGGATGGCTAGGGACTTGTCTACTTTGGAGAAGGAGAATTTCGTTGAACACTTGGGGAACACATATAGATCATTGATTTGATGTATTTTATGGTGTGATATGGAGAGGTAGATACATATGGCCAAGGAACCACTAGAGGTAAAATCATACTTGCATATTTGAATGAGGACTTAGGCTCTTTTCTGCACAATGAGGGGTTCTTAGATGATGACAATTGGTTAATGATCAGTGTTTTAGTTGAAGGGATTGTGATCATTACTTTTGAAGGATGGTATGGTAACCTATGTGTGTGGATGAGACACATGCATATCATGTGGGATCTTGGTGGAATGTGATGGATCGCTTTCTGGTCTTTAGACCCCACCGCTCACTTGTATAGTGTATAGTGGTTTTCTTTGTTTCTTTGGTGCTTTTCTGTTGGTTTTTTTAATTTTTTTATGTTGATCTCTTTTTGGTGACTTGTGGTTTTAGAAATAATCTATTGACTATGTTTCCCAATGGATAAGAAACTGATCTTCTAATTCTGGTATTCTTTGGACACCCACAGGGAGTCCATCCCCAAGTAGGAGCTGATGTTGGTACCCAAATAAGTATGCCATGTGTTTGGCCATTTTTTGGATTATTAAGTAGATTTGTTTGAAAATGTGGATTAGTATGGGGCTCATTTTCATAAGATGATTAGGTGATGTGAAAATGGGATCTCGGTATGCTTGATAAGAATGCAAGGGTAATAAATGTGTTTCTACCCCAGAGCTCAAAGGCTTGATATCTCTAGAAGATGGTTTAGGGGAAACCTCTGGTTTAGAGAAAATTTCACCTTCAACCTAGCTCAATAAAAAAGATAATAAGTCTTACCAAACCTTGATATGGTTGGGTTTATTAGTACCTATGGTTGACATGTTATGTTGTGATCCATAGAATAATGGTATTAGTTCCTGTCCTACAAAGAAAGTTGTAATCATAGACACTACACAAGACGCAATTAGAAAAATGTATGGTGGATTTCCCGGTAAAGGCCAGTTCATAGAAGTAAAATAACTTCCTTGCAAGGATGTCAATCCACTTTTAAGAAATTAATCGAATAGTGATAAAATTAATTGATTACCGATGATAGAATAAAAGTAGATGATATGTGTGTTCAATGAAAAGGAAAAGTTCTAAGGCTAAATTTTGTCTCGATGGTGATTCCTAATCCAAAGGGAGTTAGGGAATCTCAAAATGGATCAAAGGATCAAAGATGAAAATGAATATGCACTCACAAAGGCAAGTGGGATAATGTGTTTGATTGAGATAATGCAAAGGATGGCTCAAAGGAGCTGGATATGGATCAAAGGAGCATAATTGGACTAAAATAGACTCATAGAGTCGAGTTTTAATCAGATTTGAAGGCTAAATGTTAGAAAGACAAGATGAAATAGCAAAGGGATATGATAGATAGGAATATCTGTAATTGGGAAACTCATTGGTGATTTAAGGAAGATACAAAATATTGATAAATTCCTACACATAATTGATCAAAACTTTTAAGCCATGAATGATTAATGTAATGATGTACAAGTAAGGCACATACCGCTTTAGACAAGATTCAAGGATGAGAGTAGATGTTACCCTGAGCTATAGATGTTGTTGAATTATACTTTTTTGTTGGATGCTCTGGATGCTCTAGAGAGAAGAAGATTGTGAATGATGCTTTTGTTTATAGTGAACCTTTGGATCTGACAAGAAACCAACCTCTGATGTTTTGACCATAAATTGAGAACCGTACCTCAATTTTACAAAATGAAAGAAGTGTTTGAAAGCTGACTTTAATATCTTTATAGTGATGTAGAGAAACACTGGTGTTTTGAATAAAATGATAACGTTTCAGCCAATCTTTGGAATTTTTGTTACAACTCCAAAATGAAAGAAAAAATTAAGAGAATGGAGCTCATGATCCCCTAGAGAAGGTAGAATACAAGCTTATATAATCATTGGAATTTTATTGCATCGCCGATGTTTTTGGTTTGTTCAAAATTTGTAAGGGATAAGGATATAACATGCTCCAAAATTGGATGTTTGTTTTGGATTTTCGGGGATTAAGTTTTTTGGTTTGTTCAGGAACATGTTGAGGTGTCATGTTTGTTTAGGAATAAGTTGGATTATTATTTAAATTAGCTTAAATTTGTTTAGGATAGGCGTTAATTGGTTAGTTTAAGATTTATATAAGATTATTATAATATTTTTATGGATAATAGGAGAACTTAAACAAATATCCCTAATATATGTGTCCAGATAAAGGATTTGGGATGATTTTAAATAGTTATTAGGGAATAAATTAGGTAGATTAAAATATTTTATATAATATCATGGAATATGATAATTATATGTATGAAGAAGTATTTAATTAAATTAGGATGGGGGAAAATATGGGGTATGGATGTAATTAATATAATGTAGTGATATATTATGAATAGAAATGGGATAATTAAGTGAAGACACAAGAGTGTAGATTTTTGGTGTCTAAATTTTCCCCTTTTTTTCTAATATCTTACGGGAAAAGTATAAGAAAAAAGTGAGACGTGATGGAAGTGAGGGATGCGAATCATTAGAATTTAGAGGATTCTAATTATTATGAATTTAATCAACCAATGCATTTAAATATTGACACAAACCATGAAACATTAAATGTTAAACATTATGCAATGTAATAAACAAAATTTCATAACATATTAATTAAGTAATAAATACCAAAAGTAAGAACACAATGATATAATGTTTATAGTGGAAAACCCCAAATAGGGTAAAACCTATTGTGAAATAACCATTTAATTTCTTAGAACCAAATTTACATCTAGTAAATTTCACCTCCTACTTTCGACCCTAATCACAAGGGTAAAATAATATTCACTTTTGATATTTTCATTTGAACATATCAAACAAAGACCTAAAGTAATTTTTATATTAGCTGATCGTGTATGTGTCCCGACCCACCTTCTCAACCTTATCTATTAACACATATACCTAGGTTTATAATATTTAATATTAGAAATATAATCATTTCATGATATTAAATATTTAACCGACAATATATACCTAGGTTAGCATATTTAATAATAGAAATAGAAATATTTCATATTATTAAATATTAACCTATATATTAGTGATGGACCCATATACATTAAGGGTTAACCAGATCACTTAATAATTATGTTCCAACACTCCCCCTTAATGTTAAGTGGTATAACATAACATATGCCAATAAATTACCTATCTGTGGTACACTACATGATTTACAATCCTTAAACCATAAAAGGTTTTAGGCTAACATATCGGTTGAAAGAATTATAACACCTTCATCATACTCAAGTTACCTTTTTGTACAAAAATATTTGGAGTCCGAAAGATCATCCCATGATTAGTAGCTAAGTATGATTTGTGAGTTTTACATGTTCTCACGGGTTTTCATAAAAGGTTATTGAACCCAAACATATAGGAGACTTTTTTAACCAAGGACCTCCTTAACAATAGTCTTATACTTTGGATGTTTACTAGTAAACTCAATAGTACTAAAGAGTACTGAAGACCACCTTTAAGATATTTCTACTCTTATTTCTAAAAAATATGTCGAGGAGGTATACATGCCCGAAGGTATTTTACAAATTCCCAAAGGTATTTTTACAAAAATCAAGTTCCATTAGAAGGTGAAATTATCATACACACTCCCCTCAATGGAAACTCCAAAATCCAAGTTTTTATGAAAGTGAAAAAACTTTACAAAGACTCAGTGCTTTGTGAAGATGTCAACAACCAACTCTTCATTCGACACAAACTTGAGATCTATCTCACCACTTAGCACATTCTCACAGGATGAAGTGTATATGTATATCAATTTTTCTCATCCTCTGATGTTGTACTAGATTATGTGCAAGAGATATGGTGCTTTGGTTATTACAGAACAAAGGAACACTACCTGGATCCTTCATCTTTATCTTATCAAACAACCTCTTTAGCCATAGAGCCTCTTTTGCAACTTCTATTGCACTTCTATACTCAAATTCTGTTGAAGAGATAGAAACAGTTGGTTGTTTTTTTGCTGCACCAAGTAATGGCACCTACACCAAATTTAAACATATAACTAGAAATATATTTTCTATCCAATACATCACCAGCATGATTAGAATCACAAAATCCATATAAGTTAGCATTTTCATTCTTAGTATAATGCAACCCATAATTGATTGTTCCTTTAATATATCTAAGAATCATTTTTACAAGATTTCAATGATCTCTATAAGGTTCCTACATAAACCTGGAAGTAATTCCTACTACATAGGAAATATCTAGTCTAGTTATAGTTAGATAAATCAAACTACCAACTAACTACCTAAAAGTAGGATCATCTTTTTCACATGCAGGCTTATGATCAATATTTAGTCCAACTTCCATTGAAGTATAAAATGGTTTACAATCAATCATAATAAAGTTTTTCAATACATTGGTTGCATATTGTGTTTTGAAAAAATAACAATAGAATGAAATATGGTCATACAAAGAACATGATGTGAGAGATCTAACTCATTCATTTTGAAGTACTATTTCAATTTTTGTTTAATCCTATGAATTAAAGTAGAACTATCATATACATATAATGATAATATAAGAGCCTTCTTGCTTGATGAATATATTATTGTCAGAAGAATAATTAACAAAACCCAACAGTTTAAAGAAGGAAACAATTTTTGCATACCAAGATCTAAGATCTTGTTTTAAACTATACTAGATTTCTCAACTTACAAACATAGTTTTATTTACTAGTTTATTCAAATCCTTTAGGTTGAAACATCTAAAGTTATTATTTTAAATCACAATTCAAAAAATCATTTTTCATATCCATTTGGTGAATTTCCTAGCCAAATTGAGTAAAAATTACAAATAAGGCCATAACAAGTACTCATTTTAGCTACGGGGAAAATGTCTCAACATAATCAATACTAGGTTTCTAAGTGAAACCTCTAGCAACAAGTATAGCTTTATGTTTGTCAATATTACCATCGACATTATATTTTACTTTGTATGATAACCTAAACCCTATAATAATTCGTGTCTCAGGTTCATACAAGGTAATTAATGCATCATACATATGATGGATTTTGGTCATTTTCCTAAGGTTAATAGGATTTCAACTTTCTAACATAGATTGAGACTAATTTAATTTCTTAGATAAGAAGATAGGAGTTTTATAAACATCTATAACATCAAAACATCATCAAAACCATTTACTAAATCAAAATAAAAACCATCATTTAGAATCATTTAATGAAGTAACTTCAAGAGAAGAAGACAACACATGTAAACCTTTCACTATATTATATCTATACATTTCATATAAGATTCAATTATTAACATGTCCTAACCTTTCATGCCATAGTTTTGAATTATTCAAACTTTGAGATATAAAACAAGATGTAGAAGAGAAATCATTAAAAATATACAGACAATTTCTTTGAATTCCTTCAACTATTATACTCTCATTACTATCCTTGATATATCAAGTATCCTTCATGCATGGATTCTAGTTGTGTCCATACCTCTTTCGGATGTTTGATATTACCAATGTGTAGAAGGTACTCATCATTCACATTGTGAAAAATCATATAAATATCCTCCTACATTCGTTGTAAGAATGCATTCATGTTATCTACAGTTTCTTGATGACCGGTGGGAGAAACCTCAAATCTAGAAATAATCATCTAGAGTTTCCTCACCATAAATTTTGTTTTGACCCAAATGTTGTAGTTAGTTCCATTCAGGATCTAGGTTTTGTCAAGACAGAAATAGTTGGACGTCATTGTTTTCCTAAACTCGTAGAACACACCCCCTGGTATCCAAATTTGTTCTCCTTTTCAATTTGAGCAGCATCGGAGATATGACATGAATCTTGAAGATATATAGATCATTATGTATGTCATTTTGTAGCTGAGGATGTGATCTAACTAGCATTCAGATTTGTGGAGAGATGGATAGTACTCAAATAGTAATTGATCTTGTCTTAAATATTTTAGGTTGTGCCTTTTAACCAAGGTAAGAGGACCTATTTTGTAATCCTCAAATGGTGAAGGAGATGAAGATATCCCTCAATTTTCACAAATATTATGAAAAGGCCTTGAGAAAATATGATCAACACTCCAAATCTGACTTTCACAAGTTGTCACTTCTAGATTATGGAGATACTTTCAATGCAAGGCAAGGGTTAATGAAGACATTTTGAAATATTGATCTGTTATGCATACTTTAGCAAATGAATTTTGATCTTCTATGGGTATACAGGTCAAAACAGGGGTAATATGGGGTAGGATTAGTAGTTTAGAATAATTTTTGGTGAGATATTGACAAGACAAACTTGACTATGCTAGATCTTTGACAATCTCTACATTATTTGACCAACTATCGATAAAATGCTTCAAAGCAGTCAATATGTTATTTTAACTAGAAGAGATACACAAATGGAGGCCTTGGTTCACACTCTTCACACAATCTTTGAAACCTCAACACAAAATCTTGAGTTAAAGGCCTCAATTAAACATCAAAATCTTTGATCAAATCATGCCTAAGGTACCCCCAAAGGCTTATAAGAAATCTCTATTAACAAATGAAGGTGAAGTGATTTTAAACTACTTATTTTCAATTCCAGATGAAATCTCTTCTGACAAATGAAATTGAAAATTCCACTAAACTATCAATAAGGATGAGATCTATGTGATTCCTAAAGATTTCAATGCAAGATTGCAACAAGAACAAGGAAAACTATTTGCAGACATTTAAACATGATAACAGACATCATATTGCCCAAAATAACATAGATTAATTCAAAAGCTTGTTAGATTCATCAGCAAGGGAGAGTTTCAGAACAATGTCAGAGCTGTGTGATGAGTATACACTTGTAACCAACTCAACATGAATGAAGATCTAACATAGAAGACATTAACTAGGTTTTTTGGAGGGTTTCTCAGAAGATGAGCTTCTCTCAAAATTTTCTTGTGATTTTCAATTTCTTGACACTTTACATGTCAAAAAACATGCATTATATAACTTTTATTACATTTGATCCTTAATTCCCAAGAAAAGAATATCCTATGGCATCTTAGTTTGTTACAAATTCACTCATGACTTTCTGAAAGTGACACTTAACCAATTTTGTGACGAGGAGATGTCAGGGCATGAAAAAAGAAAATTATTACAAATCTTCATCATTCCTTGTCATGGGAGCATGTATTCTTCCTTTGGCACCCGCAACATCTTCCTCTTCCATCATTTCACCTTTACACTTTCCAAATTTGCCTCTGCAACTTTTGGATCTGGTATTTCATGTTTCTGCTCAAGCCCGAACAAAATTTCATTTCAAAAGTACCTCAGATCTGCAAATTGAATTTCAAAACCAATTGCATTGGTCCTTGTAGGCACAAATGACATGAATTTTCCAAAAAATTGATCAAAATCGATGTAAAAAACACATTTCCACACTTCCTAGAGCAAAAATGGCAGCCAAACTAAAAAATGCATAGTTACCATTGATTTTCCTTTCTCCCTTCAATATGAGCCCTCCACATGTCACAATGTGATTAGAAATGGGTTTGGGATCATTTTTGACATTTTAACACTTTTGGAAAAAAGTAAAAATTTGACATTTTTCTCTGCCCCTCCGCCCTATGAAAACGGGCTTAACACATGTCCCAAAGTGGGCCCCATTGGAATCATGGCTCGATTCTTCACATTTCTACCTTTTTTGGAAAAAGGAAAATTTTCCAAACAATATCTACCGGTGTGCATCTTTGCTTATGTCCCCTGACACATGGCAATCAATGATTCACTTGCAGTAGGCTATAACTCCCTTTTTTGCTTCATACTTCACAAAATTTCAAAGTTTTTCAAAACTCACCGGTGGCCCGCACTCCCTTCTACCATTTCTTTTGACACGTGTCTCCCTCTAATTCATTGTAAAGCCATGCTTCAAATTACCACTTTAACTCATTTTTCCAAAAAGGAAACATTTCCCTTTTTCCTCCGGTGGCCCGCCGACCCGTCGCAAGCCTTTAATTTTTTTCTTTATTGGGGCCACACATTCTTTTAAGACTCTAACCCTTTTTAGGAATAAAGGTTTAAAATATCAAACTCTCGTAGACATTCCCGCTCAACCTTACCTCCGCAGTCCATTTCCCCAAAGGAAAATTTTCCCTAAGTCCTTCGCCAGCCTTCCATCTTGATTTTGATGAAAACATGACATGTGTCCACCTCTGATACGCCAAGGGCCTGCGCTCCAATTTTTTACCTTAACCCATTTACACCAAATGAAAATTTTCCACCATGCCTCCACAACTCGCCTCCACTGTTTTGAATTTTCTAACTACCATGTATGAGAAGATGTTTGAGCTAAAATTTGATGGGAAAAGGATGCCTGTATGACCGTCAAACAACTCGGAATTGCCAACGCAATGCCCTAGAATGCTGAAGATGAAATTGATGGGAAAATGACGCCTATCTGACCGTCAAAACATAGAAAATGCCAAGGATGCCCTAGAATTTGATTTTTTCACTAAGGACGACAAATTTCTTGAAATTGAACCAACTGAAACATGTTTTCAAAGAATTTTTATCATGGAATTGGATTTTCAATGACATACAAGTATAAAATGAACAATTTCAAGCTCCAAAGGCTAGGAAAACACAGAAAAATGACAGAGGCATTTGAACGGGAAAAATTAGGGAAAAACATAGGGCAAACTTAGAGATTCCTCAAAATGGTGCAAGAATGGAGAAAAAATGAACAAATCAAAGCATTTAAACACAGATACAAGTTGTTTTTCATCAAATTCAAAGGATGGGAGAATCCAAATCCATTTTTCTTAGAAATAGGGAAAAACACACTTCTCCTTAGTAAATTAGGGCAAGGTAATGAGTTTGCAAACAATCCAATGCACAAGAATGGAGCTACAACTTCACATCATCGATTTCATGAGGAAAAATATTTCAGAGCAAAAACAACAAAGGGGAAATGTGGCAAATGGAGAAGGATCAAAATGGTCACCAACATCGGCTCTTGCTCAGGGATGGGAACTCCCAATGAGTGCCACAAGAATAAAAGTAGACCATGTGCCAAAATAATCCATTGGAAAAATGGAGTCATGAGCCAAAGCCCCCAAAAAACTAGCCGAGAGATAAAAATGGCTACCACAAACCAACAAAACACCAAAAATAGAGCAAAATCCACACACTATACACTATACAAGTGGTGCATACCTCAAATTTGGGGATTAATCTGGGAAATGCTTTAGATGCCTACCATTAATAGGAAGTTCAAGAAATTCCCCATCTAAGTCCTTGAGGAAAAAGGTATTTTCACTAATTTTGATATCAATAGAGTAAGGGCCCATCCACAATGCATCAAATTTACCATGTTTGCCCTTATCTTCATTTTTGATACCCATAAAAAAACCAGGTCTCTAATATTTAAAGCCCTAGGATTGACCTTCTTTTCAAACAATCTTTTCAACTTCTCTCTAAATTTGACATGCCTTTGGTGGGATGCTCTTCTTTCTTATCCAGCTCAACAATCTGATTAATCCTTGCTTCATATGGACTGACCTCTTGATCTTCAAGTTGTTGAACAAACTAAAATGAAGATAATTACAAATGTAAGGGAAACAGAGCTTGAGTTCCATACACCAACTCAAATGGGCTCTTACCAATAGCTCTTTTGGCAGTGATTCTATCAGCCCAAACTACAAATTTCAGTTGTTCACCCCATTTTCTCTTGTTCAACTCCAAGGTTCTCCTAATGATCTTCAACAAGTTCTTATTGTTGGACTTAGCTTGTCCATTCCCTTGAGGGTTATAGTTTGAAGCATAAGTCAGATTGGTTCCATACTCCTTGCACATTGCCATCAAGGGCTTAGCTCTAAAACACATGGCATTATCAACAACAATCTTTACTAGCACACCAAATCTGCATATGATGTGATTCAACAAGAAGTCCATAACAACTTGGTGTGTTTCTTTCTTGGTGGGGATTGCTTCTACCCACTTGGTGAAGTAATCTGTGGCTACAAGAATCCACTTATGTCCAGCACTAGAAGGGTCTGAAATCTCACCAATGAAGTCCATTCCCCATTGTTTGAAAGGAGCTTCAATTGATACATGCTGCAAAGGAAGGGAGCCTAAATCTTTCATTCTTCTAGAGAAATGCTGGCAGCTTTCACACTTTCTAACCAGTAGGGTTGTATCTTTGAAGAGAGTAGGCCACTATTAACCAACTCTCAAAATTTTGTGTTATGTAACCAGTTAAGTGTCCTCCACAAACTCCCCCCATAGAAATAAACAACTATTTTGGGAGCTTCATCTCCAGTTATACATTTGAAGAGGAAACCTTTAGGGTTCTTCCAAACCATACCAAAGTCAATGATGATGTATTTTTGAGAAGCCATCTTGAGGGCTCTTTTCTGATTTTTATTTAAATGATCAGGGTAGCATAGGTGTCTGAGATAAAATATTACATCCTTGTACCACTTAGAAATTACCAATTTTTCAATAACATCTACCCTTTCTTCCTCTAATTCATTCCGTTTAATTGTCTACAAGTTGCTCTTAGTGATAAGCTTAGCCAAGCTCAAACCTCTTACCAACTTTGTGGTTTGGATGTCTATGTCATATTCCTATAGTTTTTTCACCCATCTACATCTTTTGCTTTATATCTCCATCTCTGGTAAGATGTATTTTACCATGGTGTGGGGAACATAAGCAAAAAATTTTGAACTTAAGATATAAGACTTGAAAACCTTTGTTGATTTCACCAAGGAAAATGCTTGTTTTTCCATGATTGTGTACTTTAACTCAACAGCTTGTAAAGCCTTGTTAAATAAGGCAATAAGCCTCTCAGCCCCATCTTCATCCTTCTGCAACAAAACAGATGTAATGGTATTTTAAGAAGCAAAGGAGAAGATTTGGAAAGGCTTCTTGTAATTCGAAGCTTCAAAGACAGGTGCATGTTTCAATGCTTCTTTTATTCCTTCAAAAGCCTAAATAGTAGCCTCCTCCCATTTGATAACTTGGTCTTTCTTTAACATGCATGTAATAGGAAGAGTCAATTCAGCAAAATTAGACACAAACCTTCTAATGAAATTGATCTTCCCAAAGAAGGATTAAATGCCCTTCTTTTTTCTTGGAATTGAAACCTTGTTGATTACTTCTACCCTCTCAGGGTCAATCATGACACCAGCCTTTGAAACACTATGACCAAGTATCTTGGCCTTTTTTACCCCAAAATGAAACTTCTCTGGATTAAGAGAAATGTCATATTCTCTACATCTGATCAACATTCTTTCCAAGTGATGCAAGTGATCTTTTCTGCTCCTTGAAAATAGAGTCACATCATCTTGATAAACTACAATGAAGTCATTTATGTAACCAACAAAGGCAACATCCATTTTTTTTTGGAAGTTAGCTTCAAAATTCATGAGACCAAAAGGCATTCTTACATAAACATATGTTCCCCAAGGAGTGGTAAAGGTAGTTTTAAATATTTCTGACTCCTTGACAACAACTTGATTATAGCCAGAGAAACCATCCAAGGTGGACAACAATTCAGATCCAGTCACTAATTGTTCTTCAATGAAGCTCTATTCATATTTCTGAAGTCTACAAAAAGTTTGATATCTCCATTTTTCTTTCTGACTGGCACAAGGTTTGCAACCCAAGATGAATACCTTGTGGGATGAATGATCCCTCCCTCCTTTAGTTTCTTCAATTCATCTTGCATCTTCATGGAGAGGAGTGGATTAATTGGCCTCTACTTTTGTTTGAAGGGATTGGAATTTGTTTCAAGAAGAATCTCATGTTGAAACATGTCCTCTCTGTATGCTTTTAGATCTGAATAAGACCAAGAAAGACAGTCTTGATATTTCTTCAATAGTTGAACATAGGACTATTTTTCTTCTTTGTTTAGATTGCTACCCAACCAAACTTTTCTTGGTTTATCATTAGTTCCCAAGTTATGCTCTTCCACATCCCTTGAGGTAGAAATATTTCTATTAATGATGCAATCAACATTGTTAAAATTTGACTCAAGAGCAACCGGCCCTCTAGGAATGGTGTTAGTTTTCAATTGGATAATATCCTTTCCAAAAAAAGTATTTATTCCTTCAGTCACACATACCATTGGTTCCCAATCATTATTTTGATCTACAAAATCACCTTGATTTTTTAAGAACCTTTACACTTGAGCATCATCATTAAACACTTTCCAATTCTTGATGTTGTCAGGGACAGATGGCCTAGTCAACACTTCAATATTGTACTCACAATAAAGTGAAATGGTGCAATTTCTAAATCTTTACCACTTCCAACTTGTCAAGTAGTAACATTAAAAATTCTTTCATGATGCACAATGTTGAAGGAATCAAACATCTCAATTAGATCCC
This sequence comes from Taxus wallichiana var. yunnanensis, assembly GCA_018340775.1. Lineage (NCBI taxonomy): Eukaryota > Viridiplantae > Streptophyta > Pinopsida > Cupressales > Taxaceae > Taxus > Taxus wallichiana. The sequence goes on from CM031239.1 coordinate 11,216,684, forward strand.
AAACTGCATGTTTGTACTTGTTTCATCTGCTAATTTTTTGTAGCATATAGTTTTCTTATTTGTTTGACAACTAGCTATGAATCTCCTTTTGCAATGATGTCCTTGACACCATAATTCCATGTAATTCTTAGACCCAACAACAAGGCTTCATACTCAGCAATGTTGTTAGTACATTCAAAATTAAGCTTGAAGGAAAAAATAAACTCTTCCAAGCTAGGAGAAATCAGAATTATACCAGCACCATTTCCAAATTTGGAGCAAGCTCCATCAAATAGCAAGGTCTAAGGGGAACCTACCTATTCAAGGAACTTTGACTGATCCATCTTGTGCTCCTTACCATCATCAAACCCAATAGAATTATCAACATCAATATCAGCAAACAACACCTCATAGGAAGCATTGCTAGGATCTTCAATAAGGTGTAACATCTTCTTTTCTCCATAGAGATTGACAAGGCTGCCCTCAATAGGAATAGTGGAAAAATACATGTTACTCTAGACACTCCTTCCAACACTTACAGCCCACTTTCTTGACAATAACATACCCCATTTGGTAAGGCAATCAACAATCACAACATCCAATTTTAAATTCCTCCTAGGATAAGATGCAAGTTGCACCACCAAACCCTTCACACAACCAACTACCGAAACTTCTCTTGAGTCCATGGAAGTACACTTTCCATAGGCTATTGTCACTTTGATATCCAACTCATTCATGACTTCTAGAGGCATGACATTACATGATGCACTGGAATCAAACATACAATTATGAAGTAGTTTATCCTTTATGATCAAAGTTGTAAAGAATGGATCAACATTCAATTGGGAATCAACCAAGGATGTCCCCAAGTATACCTTAGGTGTTTCTCCAAGATCCTCTACTACTGGTAGTGTTTCAAGGTTTGCAATGATTTGAGGATTTTCAACAACGTTTACATTTTTGCTTGGGGTACCCTTCTCCTCTTTCAAACCTAGGTACTCAAATGCTCTCTTCTTATGCTTAGAAATCCTAAGAAACTCAATGATTAGAACACTCACTTTGATTGGGCTCAATACTTGGGCTATGTCATAGGGAACATTCTTAGGCAAGGAAGCATTAGACGAGTGACAAATAGATTCTTTAGATGGCATGGAATTCTTGGCATCTTGGGCATGAGGAGGACTGTAATTTTTGCTTACAACAATAGAGATTTTGACAGGTGCTTCTCTTTTAGGAGCCTCTTTGGGAATACTTGTAAGCAAGGGTGTTTTAGGTTTTTCTGAGGCCTAACTCCCTTAATAAATTTTCTCCTAGTGTTATACTCTTTCTCTTGAGCCATAACAACATGCATTAACAATTATCTATCTTCCTCCGAAGGGATACCACCATCATACTTCTTAATCATCAAAGATATTAATTATTCAAAGTCATTGTTAGGAATTTCAAAAGCTTGCACTACATCAAATTCAAGAGTATGAGAGGGAAGAAAGACTTATACCCATTTGATGCAATCCCAAAAGGTTGCAACTGTCCTTGCACTTATTACCTTAGTTGATGTTGCTCCTTCTTGTGAGCTTGAAGAATAACCCACCATGCAAATATCATCATCAGTACCATCATCATTATTAGCTTCACCATCTTGCTGGTCCACTTCACATGGAGGATGGGGCAGAAAACACCTATCACACCAATCAATATCAATAACTTCCTCAACAACAACAACCCTAGCAGTTAGGGGATCAGGTAACACTCTTCCTTCATGTGCTTGAGGATGTCTATTTGCAGACCCCATGGGTCCTTTCCCTCTATCATATGCCCTTTGATCACCTCTAGGATGATTGGAAAATATGTCATGGTTTTTTGCTTTTGTTGACCTTTTGAAGTCTACCCAATTCCCTTCTCAACTCTTGCCAACATGTATGAGATTTCTTTGACAACCCCTACCAAATTTTTCACACCTCCTCCAAGTCTACACTCTTGCTTGCTTGAGGTTTTTTAGGGTTGATCAACTTTACACAATCTCTCTTGAGAGGTTTCCCAATTTCTTTGATATTGTTTTCAATTTGCAGTGCCATGGTGAAGGCCTGCCTCAAATTAGTAGGGTTCTTGTCTCTTAGATAATAGGCTACTTTTTTGTGAAATGCATATACATATTTGATTAAAGAATATTAATCACAAGGCCTCAGATTAATTGGAAGCCTTCTCAAAGTTTTGTTAAACCTTTTGTTGAAGTCATGAACTGATTCACTAGGGTTCTTCTTGATATTTTCAAATTCAGACAATAGAAACCTAGGATCTGTTTTGTCACCATATTACAATCTGAATGCATTCTGCATTTTAGTCCATGCATCAATAGAATTATCAGGCAGAGCCTTGTACCAATCTCTTGCATCCTCTTCTAGTGTATGAATGAACAATTTAATATACACATCTTCATGCTCAATCTCAAAGTCCTCCATCATATTAATAAAGAGTTTCAAATGCTAATCACCTATTATAGCATTGTTCCCTTGGAAATTTGGCAATATATTTCGACATCTTGAGGGATAGCATTAGGATAACCAGCCATTCCCTTAAAATTTATTGGGCCAAAGGTATTGACCACAAATGGAGGCCTAGGTAGAGGCCGAGCCATGTTATCTGGTGGAGGTGATCTTGGGGGTGATATAACTTGATGAGGAGTGCGAGGTCTTTGGGGCTCAAGAATGTGGTTCACAAGATTGGTATTCTCTAGGTGCTGATTTTTTTGGAAAGTTTTACTAGAATTAAAACACATAGGTGCAGATTGAAGAAGGAACTCACCAGGAATAGCAGAAGGACCTTCACTAGTTTAAGTAAACAAGTTTATGAGAAGATTGCTTGAATCAAAATCACTAGAAGAAGAGTGATAATCCTCTATTAAAGGATAATCTCTCTCACCAATGGCTAGTCCTTTGCTTGATGTCTGACCTTCAATAACCTTCCAAAATTTTCTTTCCTCTAAAACTGTCTTTCCCAATTATTGAAATAACTTTCTACTTGGGTCCCTTCTAAAGAGAGATCTTCTTCCTTCCAGTTTTGCAGAGATTAACAACACCAAAAACAAATAATAGAAAGCTAAGAAACATGTATTTATCAAGATCAAAACAGCATGGAGTCACCACTAAGGAATTTCACCCTAGTTGTGCAAATGCACTAAAATACTCTCAAATACCTATCAACACTAAAAATCTTGCCAAACTTTATAGATCAGATCTTCCTTTTCTTGAATCTATCAACCACAAATGCAAATGAAGTGCAACTACTACTGGAAACTGATAAAATTATAGATAGAACTTGAAACATTTACATACACCTTACAAATTTGAGTATAGAATGATGATTTAACAATATATTTGCAAATAGAACTTATAAGAGACATTACTGGGGTTTGATATGCATCCAAATATCTCAAATATGTATGCACATGGATCAGATTGAACTAAGAAACTCCTCGATAATGGTGCCACCGGGTGTTGGTACCCAAATTTTTTATCCTTTTCAGTCTGAGAAACATCATAGATATGGTATGAAGCTTGAAGATAGATAGATCATGATGTATGTCATTTTCTAGCAGGGGATGTGATCTAACTGCCACTCATATTTATGGAGAGATGGATAACACTCAAATAGGACTTGATCTTGTCCTAACTATTTTAGGTTGTGCCTTTTAACCAAGGTAAGAGGAACTATTTTTTAACCCTCAAATGGTGAAGGAGATGAAGATATCCCTCAATTTGTACAAATAGTATGAAAAGGCCTTGGAAAAATATGATCAAAACTCAAAATATGACTTTCACAAGTTGTCACTTCTAGATTATGGAGATAATTTCAATGCAAGGCAAGGGTTACCGAAGAAATTTTGAAATCTTGATATGTTTTGCATACTTTAGCAAATGAATTTTGATCTTCTGTGGGTATACAGGTCAAAACAGGGGTAGTATGGGGTAGGATTAGTGTTTAGAATGTTTTTTGTGGGATATTGAGAAGATAAACTTGACTACGCCTGCATCTTTTATGACCTCTTAAACATTTGAAAAACTATCAAATAAAATGATTCAAAGTAGTCGGGATGTTCTTTCAACTAGAAGTGATAACCAAATGGAGGCTCAGTTTTCACTCTTCACATAATCTTTGAGACCTCAACACAAAATCTTGAGTTAAAGGACTCAATTAAACATAAAAATCTCTTATCAAATCACGCCTAAGGTACCCCACAAAGATTACAAGCCATCTGTGTCAAAAATGAAGGTGAAGTGATTTTAAAATGCTTATTTTCAATGCCAGATGAATACTCTTCTGAAAAATGAAATTACAAATGCCACTAAACTATCAATAAGGATGAGATCTGTGTGATTCTTAAATATTTCAATGCAAGATTGCAACAAGAACAAGGAAAACTATTTGCAGACATTTAAACATGATAACAGACATCATATTGCCCAAAATAACATAGATTAATTCAAAATATTGTTAGATTCATCAACAGGGGAGAGTTTCAGAACAATCTCGGTCAGTGTGTGATGATGATACACACTTGTAACCAACTCAACATGAATGAAGATCTAACACAGAAGACATTAACCAGGTTTTTTGGAGGGTTTCTCAGAAGATGAGCTTCTCTCAAAATTTTCTCATGATTTTCAATTTCCCAACCCTTTACATGTCAAAAACATGCATTATATAACTTTCTATTACATTTGATCCTTATTTCCCAAGAAAAGAATATCCTATGGCATCTTAGTTTGTTACAAATTCACTCATGAATTTTTGAAAGTGACACTTAACCAATTTTGCAAGGAGGAGATGTCATGCATGAAAAAAAGAAAATTATTACAAATCTTCATCATTCCTTGTCATGGGAGTATGTATTCTTCCTTTGGCACCCGCAACATCTTCCTCTTCCATCATTTCACCTTTACACTTTCCAAATTTGCCTCTGCAACTTTTAGATATGGTATTTCACATTTCTACTCGAGCCTGAACAAAATTTCATTTCAAAATTACCTCAAATATGTAAATTGAATTTCAAAACCAATTGCATTGGTCCTTGTAGGCACAAACAACATGAATTTGCCAAAAATTGATCAAAATCGATGTAAAAATGCATTTCCACACTTCTTGGAGCAAAAATGGCGGTCAAACTGAAAAATGCACAGTTACCATTGATTTTCCTTTCTCTATTAAATTTAAGCCCTCCACGTGTCACAATGTGATTAGAAATGGGCTTGGAATCATTTTTTGACATTTTAACACTTTTGGAAAAAAGTAAAAATTTTACATTTTTCTCCATCCCTCTGCCCTACGAAAATGGGTCTAACACGTGTCCCAAAGTGGGCCCCATTGGAATCATAGCTCGATTCTTCACATTTATACCTTTCTTGGAAAAGGAAATATTTCAAAAAAATCTCTGCGGGTGCACATCTCTACTTTTATCCCGATAAGTGGCGACATCGATTCGTTGAGGGGCCATAACTCCCTTTTTGCTTCATACTTCACAAAATTTCAAAGTTTTTCAAAACTCAATGGTGACCCGCACTCCCTTCTCGTCATTGATTTTAACACGTGTATCCCTCGATTCATTGCAGAGCCATGCTTCAAATTACCACTTTAACTTATTTTTCCAAAAAGGCAACACTTCCTTTTTCCTCTTGCGGCCCGCCACCCACGCAAGCCTTTAATTTTCTTCTTTGTTGGGGTTGTGCTTCTTTTAAGACTCTAACCCTTTTTAGGAAAAAATGTTACAAATATCAAACTCTCCTAGACATCCTCTCCTCCACCTTGCCTCTACAACTCCATTTCCCTAAAAGGAAAAATTTCTCTAAGTCCTCTCGCCACCTTCCCATCCCGCTTTTGATGAAAACACGACACGTGTCCACCTCTGATTCACCGAGGGCTTTCCTCCAATTTTTTACCTTAACTCCTTTTCACCAAAGGAAAATTTTCCACCATGCCTCCATAGCTCGCCCTTCCACTATTTTGACTTTTCTAACTACCACGTATGAGAAGATGTTTGAGCTAAAATTTGATGGGCAAAAGACTCCCATATGACCGTCAAACAACACAAAAACTACCAACGATGTCCTACAATGATAAAGATGAAATTTATGGGAAAATGATGCCCGTCTGACTGTCAAAAACCAAAAAATGCCAGGATGCCCTAGAATTTGATTTTTTCGCTAAGGATGACAAATTTCTCGAAATTGAACCAACTGAAACATGTTTTTAAAGCATTTTTTATCATGGAATTGGATTTTCAATGGCATACAAGTATAAAATGAACAATTTCAAGCTCCAAAGGTTGGGAAAACACGAGAAAAATGACAGAGGCATTTGAACGGGAAAAATTAAGGTGAAACGCAAGGCAAACTTAGAGATTCCTCAAAATGGTGCAAGAATGGAGAAAAAATGAACAAATCAAAGCATTTAAACATAGATACGAGTTGTTTTTCATCAAATTCAAAGGATGGGAGAATCCAAAGCCATTTTTCTTAGAAACATGGAAAAAAATACTTCTCCTTAGCAAATTAGGACAAGGTAATGAGTTTGTAAACAATCCAATGCACAAGAATGGAGCTACAACTTCACATCATCGATTTCATGAGGAAAAAATGTTTCAGAGCATAAAGAGCAAAGGGGAAACATGGAAAAATGGTAGAGGATAAAAATGGGCACTAACACACCCCATTATAATATACAATGTACCATAAAGTTAGACAAATATTTATAAAAAAATAAAATGATTTTAATAGAATCGATTTAAATTTTATAGATCTAAAGAAAACTATTTGATCATAACTAATTCTGTCATTATAATACATACTAATTAACCTCCGATGATCAAAATAATATCTCGAAATATAAATAGCTCTGCATTATGCCCCAGATTTATATAAAAAATATTTTTGATCATATAGAAGAGAAGAAGAAAACGCTAAGAATGCATAACTACTTCAAAATTTTGAAAAAAAATAATGTAGGAAAAGATATTTCCATCTTAAATTTGATAGCTAAATGACCGTCATTATAACTTATCTTAATTCTATCATGATGGTCATTTGAGCATCAATTTTAACATAGTGAAAGTTTTCTGGAATCTACGAGCTTAAATTTGACATCTAAATGACCATCGTACTATCTTATGTTTGGTCTACTGCGATGGTAATTTAACCGTCAAATTTGATATAGCCAAAACTTTTGTATTTCTAGAATTTTTTCTTCTGTATAATATTAGGGAGGTTATATTTTAATATATTATAATAATGTATTATAATTTATAATTTACAAATATATACAATTTTTTTTAAAAGAGGTAAATAGTTTATATAATGTAAATGAAAAACAACATATAGTTCATAAAAATTATAAACTATAGTATTTTGTTTTTAAAAAAAATGTATATATTTGTACATTATAAATTATAATAGGTTTGTTACAATTTATTAAAGAAATAGAAAGGACCCTATTTAAAGGGAGCCCGATAACTATAAATGTCTCCTTAATAAAAATATGTAAAAAAAATTCAAACCAGGATATTAGAGCAACTGCATTATTTTGTCCCATTTCATGGGTCTTTAACCCCAAACCAATAGGAAAATTTTAATTTTCCTATTCTCAAGGAAAATTGTCTTCGTATGAAAGACCTTGTGATTTAAATATTTATATGTTTACCTTGGAATTTAACCTGGGCCTGCATATACATTACAAAATATACAAGAATTAATAGAATATTTCCTAAACATTTAACCTTTACATATGATAATCATGCCTAGGTAAAACACTTATTTGAAATCCCCTTTCACCAAGGGTTTCGAGGATGGGGTCCACCACAATTTTCCTACAAATACCAATTCTTCACAAAACACACACAATTTTAGTTTGCACAAAAAATGGAAAGAAGGGGGCTTGATCATTTTAAATACCCTTTTAGGTTGGTTGAAAAAACCGTAAAAATTAAATAGATTAAATACAATAACTTAGACCTAACCTATTTAATTTAAACCATGCTCTGATACCATGTTAGAATTTAGAGGATTCTAATTATTACGAATTTAATCAACCAATGCATTTAAATATTAACATAAACCATAAAACATTAAATGTTAAACATTATGTAATGTAATAAATAAAATTACATAACATATTAATTAAGTAATACATACCAAAAGTAAGAATACAGTGACACAGTGTTTATAGTGGAAAAACCCAAATAGGGTAAAAACCACTGTGAAATAACATTTTAATTTCCAAGAACAAAATTTACATCTAGTAACTTTCACCTCATCCTTTCAACTCTAATCACAAGGGTAAAATAATATTCACCTTTGATATTTTCATTCAAAATATCGAATGAGGACCTAAAGTCCTTTTTATATTAGGTGATTGGGTATGTCTTCTGACCCACCTTTTTAACCTTATCGGTTGACACATATACCTAGGTTTATAATATTTAATATTAGAAATATAATAATTTCATGATATTAAATATTTAATGGAAAATATATACCTATGTTAGCATATTTAATAATATAAATATAAATATTTCATATTATAAAATATTGACGTATATATTAGTGATGGACCCATATACATTAAGGGTTGGCCATGCCACTTAATCATTATGTTCCAACAGAATCATGTGATGAGGGATGAAGGAATAATGCCCCAAGAAGAGGTAGATAATTTTTGTCATAAAATAATGTGATAGGGGAACCAAAGGGTTCTGTCATGTAGAAAAATGACTTAACGACAAAAGTGGATGCTTTGATAGGGTCAAAAGAACAATAATGGGTTCTCGCCGCAATTGTGGGCTTACGAGGCCATGAAGTAAAGTGATAAGGGAACCAAATAGTTCATGTAATATATACATATGACTTAAAGGTGTAAAAGATGATGATTTAACGAGGTTTAAGGACCAAAATTGACATTTCCACAAAGGTGGAGTTACAAGACCACTATGTGGGTCGTGACTGTGACTAGAGGTATAGTGCTCGAGGAGGAATCCAAGTGTGGATTTAATCGAATAAATGTGAAATTATAAACATAATAAATTCATGTTGAGATGTATTGAGGATTGTTTTTGTGTTAAGAGATTTTATTTATTTGTGATGATGTTGATGTTGATGTTAATATTTCTTTTATATGTTGTTGGTACTTGTTTAGGTGATGATGTTAATGTTGATGTTAAGATTTATTTATTTAATGTTTCTACTAGATTTTTCATCATAGTCAAGAATAAAACATGGATTAATTACTTTTTATGATTATGTGTGTGTGTGTGTGTGTGTCGTGTTCTGTGATGGGGAGCAATGAAATGAAGGCACTTGCAATTTTAGCCTTTCCAATAGATTGTTAATAGAGATCATCAATGGGTAGTTACTCAAACTTAATAAGCATAACATAAAATGAATGTACCCTCCTAGGGAAATGAGAAGGGGTCATGTATGTGTAGGTTAATGTGGGAGGAAGGATTATCCTTTAAAACAGGTCTAAAGAATGATGCCCCACTTTACACTTTTGATTTTGAAGTAAACTGATCAATATCGAATGTTTTCTTAAATGGAAAAGCTAATCAATGTGGGAAGCTTTCCTAGGATGCTTATGATATTGATGTATTTTTTGAAGGATGATCAATGCAAGAATCCTTTATAGGTAGCCATCCTTAAAGGGTATGGTCTACATTTTTGACTTTACAGAGTGGTCGTCCTTTGAGGGATTGGTCCATAAATTTCCTTTTTAATAAATTTTTGACTTTGAATAGTTGTCCTTCAAGGGAGAAGTCTATTAGATTTTGAATTTTGAGAAATGCATCTAAATAATTATTTTTATCTCTATCCCGAGCTGAGGAAAGACCCTAATATACTCTTGTTTCAAGGAGGGGAAGGAAGATATGTGTATGACCTATACATTTGTGCCCCAAGACATGTTTTTAGTCTATACAAGGTAGATGGTTGTAGTGTTTTAAGGGGTTCCTCTTGGAGAGAAACCTATCCAAAAGAAAGATTTCCCCCTTACCCTAGAGATGTTGGTGATATCTTAGGATGATATTCTTTTAGAAGAAGATCATGGAAAAGGAAAAAAATTGGATTATGGATTTTAACGCTTTATAACTTTTTGTATTATGACCTAGGATTCTATGATATGCATAAGTTTTGTTTTGTTTGTATCATGTGGTTTTTTGAGTATGCGGATTAGGTGTTTTTATGGGTGGTAATGCGATAAGAGATGCTTTCACAAGCCTTTCAAAGATATCGGTAAAATTTCCATTTAGAGGTTTTTAATTAATGGATTTTAATTTTGGTTCGATTTACGAGAATGGTTAGTAGGATGCTTTTTGTTTTTAATATAGTTGGATTATATGTCATATGGTGTTGCATAAGATCGTAGGAATGTTTTGAGGTTGATAAGAAGGATAATGTGACTCGAGAAAGGGTTTGATAAAATTAGATGAGGGAAGAGGTCCTAAAATGGACAAGGAGGGATGAATAGGGTATGATTGTGTGTAGTATTGAGATAAAGGATGGGGTCCCAAAATAGATGGAAAGTTTGATGACGTGCACTTTGGCTTTGTAACTTTGATTTTAGGAAAAGGAGGAGTTTTTACGATAGATGAAGAGGATGAGGTAGTGGATGTGACAAGTTTCAAGTCTGTAACATTTATTTCAGATTTATGAGAAGGAATCATGTTAGATGATGAGGGTGTAATTTTGGATGTGATGGTATTTGACTGCATAGTGTCTAATTTAGCACAAGGTTCTATGTTAGATGGTAAGTGATGAGTTGTAGATAAGATTGGATCAGAGTTGGATGAAGGAGACATTTCCTCTAGAGATGATTGAGGTGGATTAAATAAGTTTTCTAATTCTTTTATTAGTTCAATGAATGGTGGGATATCAAGATTTTCAATTACAAAGGCTTCTTTAGTAATGAATTCTAAAGTGGAATATGAAGATTGCAAGGAGGTAATAGGTGTTTGAACAAGGGACACTGGTAATGTCAATGTATGAGTATCATTGGAAGGAGGATCTAGGGGTGTTGAATCTTCGAGAGGAAGCACTAATGATGAAGGGGTCTCCTCATGGGGAAAAATTATGTAATAAAATTGATGGTATGATTGGAAGAATTTATAGTATTAATATAAATTGATTCAATTGAGGGTTTTAAATCAAGAAGCCAAGTAAAGTCATCATGTGTGATATATTCATTATGAGAAGATATAGGGGAATCATATGCAACTTGATCTGAATTGTAGAAAGTCCTAGAGGATTCAAGTGGAACATACGTGAATTAAGGATAAAGATGTGCCTCTTCGATGTCTTGTATTTCTAATTTTTGGCCATGGAGAATACTTCATAAATTTTTTGGAATGTATGGATTTGAAGGGTGGGTGAGATGTAATGAGAACATGATCAAGTGAACAACTCAATTATTTATGTTTGCGGAAGTGGAAGGGAAAATTGATTGAAAATGCTTTTCCATCTAACGACAAAGTGTGCAAGGATTCTTTTTCATATTGTTTGATGGTAGGAAGATCATAGATGATGATATTACGAGTGACATCGATAGTGAAGTGATTGATAAATAACATGGCTAGCTGTGTGAAAGATACTACGTAGTTTCGAGAAAGGGAGTTGTACTAATCCATGGCAAGTCCTGCTAGTGACATAGGAAAGGTTCGAATAATAAGATCTTGATCATGGATGATAGGATAACACAAGTGTCTGAAAGATAGTATGTGATGTTGAGGATCCTCCTAGCCATAGAACAAGGTGAACTCAGAAAATTCCCATTGTGGAGGGTATGATTTACATGATACTTATGGATGGATGGGATCATTACAAACCTCATCATAAGTGAGGATGTGTTTGGGATTTATAGAAGTAAATTCTAAATGGTCTAATCTATTAGATATGGCTTACAAAGTATCATTCGTGGGATTAGACGTGGAATAATTAACATGTGAGTATGGAGGAGAATGTGATTGATTTGAATGTGGATTAGAATAATTCTGTTGTAGAAGAGTTTGATGTGGGAGTTGATAAGGAGTGGCCTGAGATGATACTGATTGTAAAGTAGGTTGCAATGAAGGAATATGGGAAGATGTGTAAAAATATTGAATTGGTTGTTGTTGTTGAATGAGAGGGGCTGATTGGGCCTGAGATGGGATGTGTGTGTGGGTTTGAGATGTCTGAGGTATTGAGAGAGATATTGAAGTTGAGATAGGTTGATTGAATGAGGGATGAGAGATATTAGGATTTTGGTGAGATTGAGATGAAGGAAGGGATGTAGAAAAGACCATTTGATGTGATACACTTGACATGGGCTGAGAAGTGATAGTTTGAAGAAAAAGGATGTGACAGATACCCATAGGGTTGTTGAATGACATTCTTGTATAATTGATGGATTGGTTGATATGTAGGTGGTCTATAAGGGACATGAGATGATGTAGATGGTTGTGGAAATGTTCTATAGTTAAATGAGGTTGAATGAGATGTGATTGGTTGAGAAGTTTGATAAGGACTTGATCCTATAAAAATATATCTTAAAATTGATTAGGATGAAAATCTATTGAAGCAAATTGAGAATGATTATAAGTATGTTTCATAGTGATTTGGGGGATATATTGATGTAGAGAATAGATTCATGATGGTTAACTTTTAGTAACACAAACAAAAGTCCTAATAAATCTATAAATTTCACAGACAAGTCAAACAGAAGAATTTTTTAATTATCTTAAATTAATTAAGAAAAGGTGAAATGTATAATATGGATAAAAAGGTCCTAGGAAATGGTTGTCTAAGACTGGTTTCAGAACATTTAAGGGAAGACTCCTCAATATACCCGAAGGTACATGAGGCCCAAATTTTTAATGCTATCAATATGGGAGTGATATTGGGGCCTACCCCCTCACTTCATAGTCTCGCAATGTTAAGGGTGTCAAGTGATGATCCAATATATACCAAAATACATGAGATTATACTTGGCTAGAACACCGAGTCAACTTCCCTATTGGGTGATGAAATACCAATTAGTTTCACTTGGGTGGGAATTGTTTTAAATGTGTTTTGATATTTGTGTAGTTTGGTTGTGTGGAGGAATGAAAAGTGAATGCAACAAATTATCCTCCTAATTAACACTATGTGAAATATGAAGGATGGAAAGTTCATTTTAAAATCAAATCAAAATGTTTTTTTTTGAAAATAATCAAACATGATGTAAAAATGAAAGTAAAAATAAAGGAATTTTTAAAAATCATTGTTGAACATTCCTTTTTTAAAAAAATTGGCAATTTTAAAGTGAGCAATCCAAAGCAATCTTGTACATGAGTTCTCTAGAAATAGAACCATGCAAGCAGTTAGGAGAAACAAAGAACAAAAGGTAGAAACAAGAAACAAAATGCAAACTATTAGGTAGATGGAAAAGCATATTGAGAAATCACAGGCAATTTTCCCAATCACAAGTGATTTGCCAAATCACAAGCAATTTTTACATAGAGATTTAGAAAAAATAAAATTATTTTAATGAAATGAAATAAAGAAACAAGGGAAAATCTCCCATAGGGTGTTCTGAATGTTTAGAGTAAACTTTACCTCTTCAACCTAACTTAATAAGCAAGATAATAAGTATTACCAAACCTCAATATGGAGGGGTTTATAAGTACCCACAGATGACGTGTGATGTTTCAATATGTAGAATAATGGTGTGAGATCCTATCCTCCAAAGAAATATGCAATCATAGACACAAGAGAAGACGAGATTAAAAACATGCATGGTGGATTTCTTGGTAAATTCCAATCCCCAAAAGTAAAAAAACTTCCTCATAAGGATGTCAATCTGCTTTTAAGAAATTAATCGAATAGTGATAAAATTATTTGATAACCGATTATAAAATAAAAAGTAGACGATATAACCATTCAATGCAAATGCAAAGGTCTAAGGCTATATGTTGGCTTGATGGTGATTATTGATCCAAAGGAAGTTAGGGAATAAAAAAATAGCTCAAAAGAGTAAAGATGCTTGACAAATATGCACTCGTAAAGGCAAGCGGAATAATGTGTTTGATTGAGATAATGTAAAGGATGACTCAAAGGAGTTGGATATGGATCAAAGGAGTGCAATTGGACTAAAATAGAATCACAATATCATAATGTTAATCATATTTAAAGGATAAATGTTAGAAATACAAGTTGCAATAGAAAATGGGCATGATAGAAAAGAATCTCTCGGTGATTGGGGAAATCGTTGGAGATTTAAGGAAGATACAACATATTGATAAATGCGTAGATAAAGTTTATCAAAAATTTTAAGTGAAAAATGATTAATGTAATGATGTACAAGTAAGGTACATGCCTGGTTCAGATGAGATTCAAGGATGAGAGTAGATGTTACCTAGAGCTATAGACATCAGGGAATTAGACTTGGTTATTGGATGCTCAAAATGCTTTGGAGGGAATAAGACTGTGAATGATGGTTTTGTTGATGGTGAAGCTCTAGATCTGAAAAAATACAAACTTTTTATGTTTTAACCATAACTTGAGAAGTGTAGCTTCATTTTGCAAACCGAAATATGCGTCAAAAATATGACTACAAGGTATTTCTAGTGATGTAGAGAAGTGTTGGCGTTTTGACTAAAACGTTTTTGTTTCAAAAAATATTTGGTGTTATTTTTTGTAGGTCCAAAATAAAATAAAGAATTCAGAGAATGGAGATCATAATCCCCTAGAGAAGGCAAAAAACAATCTTATATAATTATTGGATTTTTACCGAATTGCCAACTTTTTTGGTTTATACAAAATTTGTAAAGGATAAGGATAGAATGGGCTCCAAAATTGAATGTTTGTTTTGGATTTTCATTGATTAAATTTTATTGTTTGTTCGAGAACATGTTGAGGTGTCGGAGTTTGTTTAAGAATAAGTTGGATTATTATTTAAATTATCTTAAATTTGTTTAGTATAGGCATTAAGTGGTTAGCTTAAGATTTATATAATATTATTATAATATTTTGAAGGATAATGGGAGGATTTAAAATGATATCCCTAATATATGTGTTGAGATAAGGGACTTGAATAATTTAAAATAGTTATTAGGGAATAACTTAGGTAGATCAAAATAATTCATATAATATCATGGAATATGATAATTATATGTATGAAGAAGTATTTAATTAAATTAGAACGGGGGAAAATATGGGGTATGGAAGTAATTGATATAATGTAGTGATATATTATGAATGATAATGGGATAATTAAGTGAAGACAAGGAAATGCATATTTTTGGTGTCTATTCCTCTCCCCTAGTTCATGAGATAATGCCTATGATTGGTCATTCTGAATAAGTTACAATTATGGGCCCGGTTCACTTGTGCAAATAATTGTCCTTGACCTAGCCTATTCACGTGAAATAGATAAAAATGAAGGCATATGGTGCAAAACTTATAAGGATGAGCATAAGAATTTTTATCTTTCCCATGATATGTGTAGTTAAGCGCGATATATTGAAACATGAAAAGCAATTGAAAATATGCTTTGAAGGTGTTCTTATTGATCGAAAAGAGAAAACAAAAATGTAAGAGGATGTTTGAATGATTTATAGCTGAACATGCTAAGAAGGAAAATTTAAGGCAAGTCCACTTTTGTAATTTGATTTGGGAGGCTAGCCTCTGAGCAAGCATGACTCTACCATCTAAAATAACATGAAGGGCACAAACCTTATGAGAGGAGACCATTTTCATCCATTCATTAGGAACTTCAAATAAATATATCGGGTAGGGAAGGAGACATTTCTGAAAAATCTACATAGAACTTAGGATTGGATAGGTGATGAAGGAAAGGAGTGGATAGACCACTTAAATAGGCATGACGGTGGCATTAATGTGGAAAATAAAAATCATTCCATTATTAATTCCATATCAATTTTCAATTTCTTGGTACATGTGAAATTAAATGAAAATAATATTGTTTATGAGGAGCATGTCACCGGAGAAGAATTAACTACCCACAAAATTCGAGAATGTCTCATCACATTAAATTTTCTAGCCACATCATGATTTTACATGTGGAAATTTTTTAATGATTAATGTGATATAACATGGAATATATCTGCCGATGTTATCAAATTAAATAGACATGATAGAGTGGCAATTGGCGCAATGGGTGGCCATTTGAGAATAATATTTTAGGTTTTCATGGCGGCCCAAGGTAGTTGAAAATAACAAAAATAATTCTAGATATCTGAGGAATATGATTTCAAAACCCTAAGAAGATAAGATATTTTTTTATATATGTAGAGGGAGGTGGTTAAAAAAGGAGAGGAGGGATTTTATCTCGTAGAAAGAGGGTGGAAAATTGTCAAGAAGGTCTTGGGAGGAAAGCAAATTTTGAAGAGAGTTCACAGTGGCATAGGGAACCATGGAACAAAAAATTGTTGTGATGAAGGTGTTCTCTGTCATGCAAAGCCGATTAGAAGGAATTTTTATTAAGATGATTTCATATTCTACAGTCATTAAAATACTTTGAGAGAATTAATACATGTTTCCCTTGTCTTTTCATATGTTTAATGGTTATATCTGATGAATGTGTCTAGAATCATGATATTTTATTTTATTTCTTTGTCTCAAAGTGATGTTGGGTGGGAATGAAGTGTATTTTTCATTAAAATTCTTTGTGGGTCATGACTATACTCGAATTTTGACATATCTCATGTTTTCTCAGATCTCGTCTAGGAAAGGTGTAAGCATCTATAGTTCTCTTGGGGTATATGAAAACCTTTTTCTTAGACTTGTAAAAATATCCATACGAGACTAAGTAGTATTTCCAGTATAATTGGTAATTTCTTAGGGTCCCTTGATCTAGACCATTCGAGCATGATTTCACATACTGTAATATTTCCTTAGGTGTACTGAGTTGGATTGTAAGGAGTTTAAAGATTGATTTTCTAGGAGCTTTCCCCACATGTAATTTTATTTTTCATTGGATTCATTAACTTTATTCACCTACATCCATGTTGAGACATGGATAGACCATGGTTGGGCTATTGGTTCTCTTGTTTATCATTATTTTCCCTCATGGCTCCTCTCCCCTTTCTTTTATTTTCCACTCTGTAGAAGTTCCCTTCATCCCCATTTAAAACTCATATAAATTTATAAAAAAACCATGACCCACCTAAAGAAAACGTTATAAAATCAAAAAAACCATGTTGTTCTAGTATCCAACTCGAAGTACTTCGATATTAATTTGATCATCAATTTTTTAGGACATAGGATTTTGGGCCAAACATTTACCTACCCTATGTGGTCTACATTGGGTTATGGGGTGTTTGTAGTGCTTTGTGACCACTCCATCGAGTGAGTGTTGCATCTAGTGTCTACACCCAGCCCCAATTTTATCCTCTTGGAATTTCCAGAGTACTGATCCACTCCTTTTCCAAACTTCGTACTTTTACATCCGAAGTCCTAAGTCCTCTCACCCCGACTTGGGGACAGTCAAATGCAAAGTGGGGATCATAGCCACAACCTTTTTCCGATGCCTCCCCATTACCCCCTTCAAGAAGGATGGGTGGGCGACTGGAAGGATACCTCACCCTTTTCTAAAAAAATTACAAACCTCGCGGGTCTCCCCTCATCACCTGACCTCTCCTCCTCGTAGCCCCCTTCCCCTCTCAAGGTATGCATTCTCGGGAACCAACAAGTTATTTCCATTAAACAAATGGTGTAGCCCTCTCATCATATTATGCGATGATAAGATAAAGTGTGTAAGGAGCCACAAGGAAGAAATAAGTTAGTTAGAATGTGAAAAATTAAGGATTTTGTAGAAGAAGAACTCAATGTTCCATAGGTTTCTCAAGGTATAAAGTTACGTAGAGTTACAAAAAGTATGAAATAAATAAACATGGTCATGGGTAGAGAATGATGTGATAAAAAAGAGACCACGTGGAAAATGAAAATGAAAATAAAGACTTAAAATATGTGGAATGAAATGAACACTAAGAGATTCATAAGGAAAAGGCAGGTTATCCTAAAATCCATGGAATAGGGAGTAGTTTCACGAGAATGATCGATTTTACATTTGTTCCCATAAATTTTAACTCGTAAATCCATTTCAACTCAAATAAATCACATTGGTAACGTCTTAAAAGGGATTTCCAAATCAAAATTTTTAACATAAAATGGTGAAGAAATCATGAGGTTTTAATTCCAGAAAGTTTAGTTGTTACCCATCATTTTCACAAATCAAAATAGTTAGAGATGTTTAATTATGATCCTCCTTTGCTAATGGATTCTTATAAAAGGATAATATACCTCTCCTTACCCCTAAATGAAGAATGGATGATCAAAGTATCATCTTGGAAATTTCACATTCGTTAATCCTCCTCATTACACGTGTATACAAGGAAAAACTTAGCAAAGTGTAAGACAAACAAATAAATAACAACAAACCTTTCTCTAATATTCTCTTACAATATCAATGATGAAATTTCTAAATTGCACACACGCTTATTTAATTTCTTATATATTTTGGATCTTTGATACTATATATTGATCTCCAAATGAAGGAATGATGTTATGAGTGAGATTGGACATGAGGATGCATTCAAATGGAAAATGAGTAGAGGTTTTCTTCGTGATTGCACCAACTCGAAGGATTGTTTGTGAAGGATGTGACCTATTATTTATAGTTCAAGGAGAGGCCATGGGGTAGTTGAATTTTGTTAATGAGATCATGAAGGCATATTCTTAAAATAAAATTAGAGGAGGTTATAGATGTTTGAATGGATGGAATATCCATTGAGGGAAATATATTTTCAGTTGGCAATAAGTTTGTATCTGGGAATGTGGTGGTATGTGCAACTTTGTTACTTCCACCTTTGTAGGATTCCGTAAGTGGAGTTGAGTTGGGTTACTAGGATAGTGAATTGGATCTTAAGTGGAGGATGAGTAGGTAATTAACCATTTAATTAAATAAATATTTAATTAAATTAGCCAAGGATCATATGAGTATAGTTTAAGTGTAATTAGAATTAATTTAATTAATTCTAAAGGGGATGTGATATATTTAATTGAATTAAATGCGAAGGGATGAACACTAAAATTATGATAGAATTAATTTGATTAATTTTAGAGGAATGTGGATTAACATATTATTCAAATGATATGGATAACTAAGAATAAGATAGAAATAGGTATGTATTTTTAGGGTGTCTACATTTTCCCCTCTTTAAAGTGTTATTATAAATTAATGGAATTTTAAAGATAGTAGACATATGTAAATCAATGAGCGAGAGATAGGGAAGCATGTTGGGATTGCTTTATATTCCCGGGAAGAATTTGGATTACCTAACGAGTATGGATTCTAAGGATGCCCCTCAAGTAGATGGGTGATGTAACAAAGGGGTGAACAACCATTTGATAGAAATAAAGTAAGGAATAGAAGGATGATATGAGGAATTTTATCATAGCATGAGATTAAATTTAGATAGTTAAAGTTAGAGAAAATTTATTTTGTTGTTGCATAATATAGTTTTCACCATGCTTATGAAGGAGTCGTGATGTGTAAATCATTATGTGCATAAAATAGAAAAACATAAAAAATAGATATAAATAGTAAAATAAAACCAATATACACCATAAAATTATGCATCATGGTTGATCCAAAATGGATTTGGAAATGCCCAATTTTATGTATTCTCTATATTTAATCTCTACAAGATCTTAGCTTATTCTATCTTTATGAAATGGTCAAATTAGAGCTGGGGTGATCTAGACACCTTCAAACAATGTTTCGGTCATGGTTGTTCTATTTGAGGGATTTCACAGTTGAGGGTCATGAAACCACCCAGACAATTATGTAAAGACTATTCTATGTAGAGAAGTGGTTATGTAACCATCACCGAGGTAACACAACCACCCAAAGGTTATGTAACCATTGGTATACATTAAGTTGTAGTCTTTTGTGAGATGGTTCCAAAATTCATGATCTTAATGGTTACAAATGTTTGAGCTTTCCCAATCGATTCTTTTTTCTTTCCATGCACCTCTTAACAGAGAAACTATGAGTAGAAGGTTGTATAAGCATTCAAGCAAGTGATTTTGAGTGAATTCTAGTGTGAGAAAAGAGGAGAAGTTAGAGTTATTTCTTATTTTGTTCATTGAGAGTGAGTTCTTCATTGTTGAAAAATTGTGAGAAAGTGAATATAATTAGGAGTATGAATCCTTCTTGAAGGAAAATTTATTGCAGTACTTTTTGTTTTGGAGATTTACATAGTGAAAGGGAAGAAAATTTTCTTACCCACTGGATTTTTCCCACATTGGGTTTCTCCAAGATAAATCTTGTCTCCTTTGTCTCTCTTTTCTCAATTTTTAGTATAGTAGTGTTTAATTCTTGCACGTTATATTGGAAAAAATAAATTAATACATCTTTCATTCATTTTCACAAGCACAATGACCTTTTTATTGTTATATTTCAACAATTTATAGATTAATGGCTCTGAATAAGATAATATTGTAACAAAATACATGTAATTGGTCCAAAATCAATATAAAAAATGTAACAAAACTTGAAAGGAAGAAACTTAAATATGCCCCTAATGCATTCCACAACAATAAGTAAGAAAATTTAAATTCCCCAAGCATTAATGCTAAAATGATAGGTTATAGGATCAGACCCAAGAGTGGAGTAACTACTCCTCATGACACACTTAGTGGATCTCGCATTGAAAATTGATCGAGAGTATGTAGGGTCATTTCCCTAGCAATAATGCTGAAATGCATGGGAAATAATGAGAATGAATATTACCCTAAATGAGGATACATGATGTAGAGCCTCACTTCTTCCAATCAATCCCACACTAGTGATTAGATCACAATGCTAAAAAATAATGATTTCTCAAGAAAATGCTTATTCGTTTCAATCTTAACCACACCCTTACAATCCAATTTGGTATAACTTTACATATTCTATCTATAACCAACATTGAATTGTTAATAGACATCCAACAATGCTTAATCATCCCACCATTTGAAATAAAGTAACACAAAAATCCAATTACTTTAAACTTGTCAAGGTTTCCCTCACTTTGTGCTACTCACTTTCGTCCAACTATCATGGTGTCTAAATAGTAAATTACTTGATATCTCCTCAACACACTTTAATCCTTTGCATTGGATTTGAAATCTCTTAAGTTCAACATGGACTCACCCTACTCAAGTACTTTAACCCCTTTTCCTTGTCTTCACTATCACCGTAATATTGCCTTCTCAACCACTTTTTCATAAATACCTTCTTAAATATTACCTTCCAATGCACTAAACCTTGTTATTTATGATAGGTATGAGCAATTTAAGTCAATTGTACAAACTTTCATATACTTGAACATGCATTCAACATTACAAATTTCACTTACCTTTCACATTCAAATTTTGAATTGATTGTGCATCATATGCTTTGCCTCCTCACTTGTATGGGCCTACACTCCTCTAAAACCTTAATTTGACTCACTCATGAGCTTCACTCAGGATTCAATCAACCATGAAAATGATATGTATTCCCTTTGAACAACCCTTTCTATCCTTCTTTCACTTGTGTATGGTTTAAATAAACTTTGAGATGGGGTATTCTTCTTTCTATTTGCACCGCCCTTGGGTTTATTGATGAATAATTGACTTATTAATCCCTTGTTTATATTTTTGGAGCATTCCTACCTTCCAAAGAAATAACTAGGTTATCTCTTTAAGGTTTCCTTCACTCTAGTCCTTAAACATGACTTTATGCAATCTGTTTCTTCTTTCCCACAAAACTGTAAGAGTAACTCAAAGGAGGGAGGATATTTTGATCTAATTTATTTTCCAATCCTTAAATGACCTTAATACAAATATTTCTTCATAGTTTTAGGATATTTGGTTGGATAACCTTTGAAAGAAGTGGATTTTTACTTCTATAAACGTAGATCGAGTGTTTTAGAATCGATACATCCTGAGAAAGAACCATTTTTATTAATTTTATTTTCTTCTCCCACTCTCAAATCTGCAAGCTCTAAGAATATTAGGGTAACCATGAGAAAATATCCACATGCCAAACTCTTCATGATCAATCCCTCCACTTTCTTACAGTCTCATTTCATAGTGCACAATTAAAAAGGATGTTCAAAACATGTTTATACTCATTAAGATATCTCCATCTAATAAATGACCTTCCTCCTCTCTTGTGGTGATCTTTTGGATTGCTATCAGTTTCACCAAACCTTCCAAATCCTCTTGTAAGTTTGGATGTATCCATTCCTGCATACACATATGCAAATAAACTTCTTAACACAAGCCGTGATAGTTTTGGTTATAAAAATTAACTCGATTCTTACATGTAATCAATGAGAAAACCTCACAAGAGACACTAAAACTAAAATGCCAATGTCTTATCTCCTTACAAACAAATGGATTTCTTTCTTTACACCATTTTTCTTAATTTCTAAGGCCCACAACACTATTACAAGACCTTTTAGTTTTCCCTAAAATGAACTTAGCACAAAAGAAAAGAAATCAACCAAAACAAACAAATAATTCTCTACATGATTTTTACCAGTCTTAAACTTTTTTTTTTCCTTACATACACATTTTTCCAATACTCTCCCACCATGCATAAGATGTTCAACTAGTCAAAAAGAGCAATAGACACACAAGAAAAAACACCAGGGTTCATTCAATAGAACTCAATGCTTATAACTAATTTTAAGATCTCCCTACCTTCACTCTGAGATAAAAATCACTTACATGAACAATGAAACAACATAATAATCATGCAAGAAGCTATCAGTAATTATTTTTTTAGCATTTCCTACATTTCTTGAAACTTACACTTTGATTAATATCTAGATAGAATGAAAGGATTCAATTACATTTTTCTTCTTATCTTCTCTCAATCACCCTCACTTGAGGTGTTTGATCATTTGATCAATTACAAACATGAATCATCATGAGATTCCACTCAAGGAGTTTCTTTTACCTAATAGGCCTAAGTTTAGCATGACTAGCTCTTCTCATGACACATGAATCTAGACAAGTCATAATATCTCTTATTTCCTCATTCCATCCTTTTACATAGTTTCCAAGCTTTAATAATGTTTAAAAAAACTTCAACAAGCCAAAATGGCCTAAATATTCAAATATTGCAAAATGGAGGGAAATGCTCCATTTGAATTTTGAAAGGCCCAAAACCAGACTAACTACATAGAATGAATCCTAGGACTCATGAAAACACCTAGAAAACCCCTAATTGATGTCTTCATGGTTTATTTATATAGATAGAGTGATGCTCCTACATCATACTCTAGGGGTAGGAAAAGATTAGACCTCATAGCTCTATTTTTTCTTCTTTTTCCAATTTCTTTGCTTCTTCATCTTCACTCTAACCTGGTCTTCTCCTTCAGCTGGTTCATCATTTTTGTCTTCATTCATGTTCCTTTATTTTTTTCATCTTGCATTTTTCTTCATAAAGGAAGTATGCTTCTCCATAGGATTCTTCTTCTTCATTTTCTTCTTCAATCTTCATATCCACCTTTTGAACATGTTGTTGCTTATATTCCTTGATTTCATCTGATTCTCCATGACTTTTGTATTCTTCTTCATCATTCACTTTCTTTTTCTCGTCCATATCATGATTTTATTCATTTTAACCTCTATTTCTTTGTCTATACCTTCATTTGTCAAGGTTTCTCTAGCACTTATCTTAAATTTGAATTTATCTTCTCCACTAATCCAACTCGACATGCTTGTGAGATATCTCCATGATCCCTTTATGATACTAATTGTTGCATTATCAATCTTAAATAATTGATAATGAGCTTGATATTGCACACCAAATTCTTCCACTTTCTTTTCTTCACTCTTGTCTTCTACCTCTTCATTCAAGGAATCATTTCTTGCCTCTTCTTCTTCTCTTTGTGTACCTTCATTCACACATTCAAAGAAATTATCAGATTCAAAACTTTGAGGCTTTTTAGCCCCTTGAAAATATCCATCAATGATCTCTTCCTCTTCACTTCATTACTTTCTTATTCATAAAATATCTCCTTGTCAACTTCTTTTTATTGTTTTCTTAGCCTTTTCTCTTCTTATCTTATCTCTTTTCTCATATACTCTCTCTTTATATTCTTCAAAAGTAGCTCTATTGGCCACTTAGATATCTTCCTAATCACTATTCCAACTAGTTCCTCTACTTCTCTCGGCCTTCTATCACCTCCAAAAATTTCCCACATCGCTCTTAAAATAGTGTATTTCTTTTTACATCCTCAACTCTCTTTCTTTTGCCAAATGCTTCTTCCTTTCTTCTTTTATTTTCATTTCATTCTATTTTTGTTCCCTCTTACTGTGAATCAATAAATTTAGAAACCTTTTAGCCATATCTATTGTTGTTTCTCTTTCATCTTCATCATATGTCACATTTTATTCCCAAAGGCATAATAACCCTTGTTTCAGATCAAATATCTTCTTTCGACACCATCCCGACCAGCCTTCTCTATTGCTCTTTCTCCCTTATCTTCTCATGCCTTTATTTTGACCTGATTTCCTTTCTCTTTGATACTAATTTATTCATCCACCGTGGCATCCTATACCCATGGTCTATGATTGGTTTCAATTTCTTCTCTTCACCGATCTTCTTATCTATCTCTTTACCTCTCTTATTTTCATTATATCAACCTTTTCCTCCATTTTTTCAACTTATTTTCCTTGATCTTCATGCTCTGATACAAAATGATGTAGAGCCTCACTTTATCCAATCAGTACCACATTGGTGATTAGATCAAAATGATAAAAAATAATTATTTCTCAAACAAATGCTTATTATTTTCAAGCTTAACCACACCCTCACAATCCAATTTGAACTAACTCTTCATATTATATCTTTAACCAAAAATGACTTATTAATACACCTCCAACAATTCTTAATCATTTGACCAATTGAAATAAAGTGAAAAAAAAATAAAAAAACACCTTAAACTTGTCAAGGCTTCACTCACTATGTTGATCAATTTTTTCCAACTGTCATGGTGTCTAAATAGTGGATTAATT
Organism: Taxus wallichiana var. yunnanensis; assembly: GCA_018340775.1. Lineage (NCBI taxonomy): Eukaryota > Viridiplantae > Streptophyta > Pinopsida > Cupressales > Taxaceae > Taxus > Taxus wallichiana. Next base: position 11,241,736 of record CM031239.1, read on the forward strand.
GATCTCTCCTCAACACACTTGAATCCCCTACATTCGATTACAAATGTCTTGATTTTAACTTGAACTCACCCTACTCATCCCTTCAACCCATTTTCCTTGTATTCACTATCATTATACAATACTTCCTTCTCAACCACTTTATCATAAATACACTCTTAAATATTGCCTTCCCCTTGTTAGAAAAATGGACACTTTGAGAGGGGGGTGAATCAATGTCTAATTAAACTTTTCAATTATTTATAATTCTCTAAAATTGTTAAGAAAATCACATAAAACCATACAAAATAAAATGAAAGAGAGATAGTATATAATGTTTTAAAGTGGGAAACCCAAAATGAGAGATAACCCCTAAAATCAAAGAACTTAGAAAAATTATCATATGTGTAACACTTATTTCAAGTTGAGCTATAACTCAAATTTTGAGGCTACAACTTGATGATGGAACCTCAACCACCAAGTTAATTTAGTTAACAACCACTGACCTTCTATAAGATACAACCTGTAAGGAAGCTATAACTTCCTTATTATACTCGACTCAACTGTGTGTACAAAAAAATTGATCACTCTTAATCTTGGATGCAATACATCTAATTGTGACCCTAAATTTTTAACCTGACATTCTTATTACTCCTACAATCTCATCAAAGACTTAACTTTCTGTTCACTTCTTACTCACTCTCTGATTTCTTGAAGGATTTAAAACTCCTATTGACTAATCCACACACAATTTGCCTCTTGTTTACTTGTTCATTCATGTATTTTCATGTCTCAAGAATTTTTCTTTAGTTTTTAGAATTTTGAAGACATTCTATCCCTACTTTCAGTTCATTCAAATTCACCTTTCAAACTCATACACATATACTCCTTCAAAATTTTATCACCGTATCATTGTTTTATTTTTCTATCATTGTTATGTTTCACATTCTTTTCTTTCACCTTCAGCACATCTTAATTACAATTAAATGTTCATCTCAGTTACACTTAAATTTTCATCTCAATCACCTTTTCACTTTGTATATCCTGTTCTCATTAATTAATTTATTGATCATTAACATCTCTCATTCTAATAATCACTTTGTTCAACTACATTATCTTGTTTCATTATCTTCTTAATATTTTCAAGACTATATCCATTATTGCATACCATTTCACATCCTATACAACACATACACATTTGCAAATAACTTCCCTACATCCATCTTTGTTTGTAAAAAAACACATACAAAAAGGAAGTCCTTTCAAATTCTTGCAAGGTTCCATATTCTTCTTTGACTCTTCATTGTTCTTGACCCTAACAGGGCTCTTCACCTTATAGCTTGAGCTTGATGATGGGAAAAAATTATTGCAACTATTCAAGACCTTTTGAATTCTTCTTAAAACTCATTCAATTCAAAGGACACTATCTCATGACCTTTCATCTTCTCAATAAGACTAAACAAGGCATTATTACATGTTTTGAGTTATACACTTCATAATACGGTCATGTTAAGCATTTGGAGCAATTGGACACAATTACAAGCCTATTTTTATGCAAGGAATAACATATTTCACTTTCTAATAAGCGTATTGAGAAAACTTTACACTTTTAGAAACACCTTAGAAAAAGTACGACAAGCCTAGATATGTTTCACATTAATATCCCATTATTCTTGATATTTCAAGATAAAATGAATAACCACCTATGTTTACAAACCTCTTTAATGACATTTCTAACCTTTTCATGATGATTTGAAGAGTTCACATTGAATAATTTCACAATAGAGTTGATTTTTAACTCGTACGATTTAATCTGTCATGTCTTCTTTGAACAACTCACAACAAATTCTCCTTTGTTCTTTTATGAAACCCTTTCAAAAAATTGCAAGATGCTTATATACACCATATAGAGATATATTCCCATGTTTGTGGATTTTCTTTGGTTCAATTCAAATATTCGAAGAAATATCATTTTCAAACCCTAAAGATAGGGTTTTGAATAATGTAGGATCCCGAGATATTAAAAATTTGATCTCTCTCTCAATTATTAGTGGAAATTGAAAATTACAGTTCTATATCAGTAGGGAGTGTTAGCTATCTTCTCCAACCATTATCCTTGTTTAAAACCTTCCAATTCACTTCTAGAACTCACAAAAATAGTGCATAATGACAAAATAACTTGATAAAGCTATATTTTTGAATTCTAATACATGCTTAAGGGTTTATGGTGAACCTTATTTTTCATGGAAGATCATTGAGAACTCATTTACCTCCTTAGATCACCTAATACAATATTTTCACAATAATCAAGTACCTTTATTTGATTATACAATCGGTGCGGTTGAGTTCCATTCACTTTATCAATGTAAACAAGTGTATACACATCCTTCTTCCCATTTTTCCTTGGTTTTCAGAATTCAAACACTTCATATTTTCCAATTCCATCTCAAGAATACTAGTATGATCATGTTCAAGATTTTGAGAGAGGGTTTTTAAGAATAAAATCTTTATGCATGGTTATGAAAATAGTTTTCTTGCACAACATCACAAAACACTATAAAGACAAGAAGTTTGAGCTTTGGAACTCGCCACACGGGGACCTACCAAATTCTCTATCATCTAAAATTTTTCCTTTAGAATGAGTTTAAAACTAATTTCAAATTCAAAAATGTCATTTGAATACTGAGCTTGACTGTACCTTCCAAATATCATGACTTTATGTGATTGACCTTACAAAGACTGAGATGGATTTGCTAGAAGGATTATGCTTGAAGTTCATGATTATCACCACTATGGCATGGAGAATACATCATTAGAATTTTAGAAGTTTCAACACTTCAAAAACTTGACAAGAAATCAGAATAACTCATTTCAACTCAAACACTTCAAGAAGCAAACTAGAGGAGAGAGAAATCTTGTTAGTAGAATGCTCATAACTTCTATGAATCTTAACCAATATGACTCAATTTTTTTTTTTGCTAATTTAGGATTGGTGTTATTTAAAACAGTTCCTTCTATGATTTATTTGAAGAAGGATCCATTTTTTTGGATCCTAAGGTGATAGGAAGCTTAATTTTCATTTCTCAATAAACCAGTTTTAGAAAAACTAGCATAACTTTCACATACCTCTTCAAAAATTTATGAAATTTGGAATGGAGCACTAAAAAACATCCCTCTACATTATCAAAAAGTTAATTTTTCATAAATATTCATGTAATATTAAAACCTATCTCATTTTCATCAACCTACATTGTTAGTCCTCAAGGCCAACTTTGGTGAACTTTTGAATTTTACCTCCAAGAGCTAAAATAAACCTTTTTGTTGTTCATAAAATACCTATAAATGATCCCTAGGTTTTGCTCATGATTTATTTCCATTTCCATGACCTATACCAACCTTTTGCATATCAATAGGCTCTAGAACTAGGCCTAAATGAGCCCATTTCAACCGAGACTTACACCGGATGACCTAAAACTCATTATAAGATCTATTTCCCATGATGAAATCATCATATATAACATATAAGAACTATAATCCAAGAATACCTACCATTTCCATACTTTTAGTAGACTTTTTCCTCACAAACTAAGCCTCGCAAAACACTAAAACTATCCTAGAGCCATCCCGAATGATCACTAAACCATTGAGAAGCACTAGCAATCAACCTTCATGTGTTTGAATGAGATTCAATTCACCATTCAATTATTTGACAAAAATTCCAATTGACATCAATAAAAACACCAATGGCTAGGGTTCAACACCCCTACAATGAACCTTCTTATGTATGCTAGTGATGAGCATTTTAAATCAAGTCTACAAAATTTCATATACTTGAACATGCATTAAAGCCTAAAAATTGTACTTACTTGTCATAATTAGATTTTGAACGGATTATACATCAAATGTTCTAAATCCTCACTTGTATAGACCTACATTCCTCTATAACCTTCTTATGAATCACTCATGAACTTTCCTTAGGCTTTAATCAACCATGAAAATGAGATTTATGCCCTTTGAACAACCGTTTCCAACCTTTAATCACTATGTATGGGTTGGATAACCTTGAGATGGGATATCCTTCTTTCTATTTGCACTTCCCACTGGGTTTCTAGATAAATCATTGACTTAATACTCCCACGTTTGAAGTTTTGTAGCCTTCTTAAATTCCAAATAAATGACTAGGATATATCTTTAATGGTTCCTTAACTCTAGTCCTTAAACTAGCTCTGCACAAAACAATTTCTTCTTAAGTGGGGAACTGTTAAGAGTAAATCGAAGGAGGAAGAATCTTTTGATTTAATTCCTTTTCCAATCATTGAACTACATTAAGACAGATTTATTTTAAATTTTAGGATTTTTAGTTGTCTCACCTTAGAAGAAGTCGATTTTTCCTTCTATAACCCTATTTTGAGGGTTTTGGACTATAATACATTCTAAGAAAGAACCTCTTTGGATTAATTTACTTTTCTTCTCTTACTCTAAATTTTGTAGGATTTAATAAGACTAGGGTATCCTTGAACAACTATCCACATGATCAACTCTTCATGATAAATCCCTTCACTTTTCATAGTGCATAATTATAAAAGGATGCTCAAAACAAGGTCATACTAGTTAATAGCTCTCCATCCGATAAATTACTTTCCTCCTCTTTTGTGGTGATCTCTTGGAGTGCCACTAGTGTAACCAAACCTTTCGAATTCTCCTACAAGTTGGGATGTATCCATGCCTTCATCTACCTATACAAATAAAATTCTTAATAAAAATGTGATAGACTTGGTTAAGAAAATCAACTCTAAGTATTATTTACAATCGGAGGAACCTCACAAGAGACACTAAAAATACAATGACAATGTCGTATCTCCTTATAAACACATGGATTTCTTTCTTTCCATGGGTTTTTCTTAAGTACTAAGGCTCACACCAATGTTACAAGACCTTATAGTTTGAATCAACATGAACTTAGCACACAAACAAACAAATAATCCAAAACTAACAAAGAGTGCTCTTCACAAATTGTTACTAGTCTTGGAATTTATCTTGTCCTTACATACATAATTTTCCAATACTCTACCACTATGCATAAGATACTCAACCAGTCAAAAAGAGAAATAAACACACAAGTAAAACACCAAGGTGAAATCACTAGAACTCAATGCTCATAAACAAGCTTAAGATATCCTTACCTTCACTTTGAGATCAAGAATCACTTACATGCACAATGAAAAAACATAAGAATCATGCAAGATGCTATCAAAAACTGTGTTTTTCTCATTTCCTACCTTTCTTGAAACTTACAATTTGATTCATATCCATATATAATGAGTGGATTCAGTTACATTTTCACTTATTATCTTCTCTCCATCACGCTCACTAGATGTTTTTTCACATTTTATCAGTTACAAACATGAATCATCACGAGATTCTACTCAAGGAGTTACTTTTACCTAATAGGCCTAAGTTTAGCATGACTAACTCTTTCCATGACATGTGATTTTAGAAAGGTCCTAACACCTCTTGTTTCCTCATTCCATCCTTTTACATAATTTCAAAGATTTAATAATGTTTAAAACAACTTCAACAAGCTAAAATGGCCGAAATATTCAAATATTGCAAGATGGAGGGAAATGCTCCATTTGAATTTTAAAAGGCCCAAAACCAGACTAACTACATAGAATGACTCCTAATGACTCCTAGGACTCATGAACACACCTAGAAAACCCATAATTGATATATTCATGGTTTATTTATATAGATAGAGTGATGCTCTTTGCATCAATACACACGAGGTAAATAATTGATTTGACCTACACCAAGTAAGGATAATGACATGTAATGGGAATATGATTTAGCGTGATAGTGATAAAATGATTGGAATGATCACTAAGATAGTAGTTAAAATTTTGATTTAGTTGAGTTGTATTTGTTATGTTGAATTTTTGGTGATTTTGTAATTATTTGAATGTTTTTTTGATATATGCAATTATTTTTGTGATTCGATGATTTTATGATTTTTGTAGATTTTTAGAGTCTTAGACTTGAGAAAGAGGGTATGGGTAGTGTAAATGAAATTGGTATGGTAGGGAATGATGAATGTGTCACGGGAAATATTTTGAATTCCCTTGCAGTTTCAAGTTAGTTGATTGAAGTGACCCATGAGTGGCTTGGACTCACGATGGAGTAGACAACAACTGCGTGATAGCGAAAAGAAGAATAAATGGAAAACCATATAGAGGAACACTGACTAAAAGGAATGATTTTTGTCATAAAGGTGAAAAATAGGAGAAATTAGAGTTTTAGGGTATAAATAAATGGGTGGGAGGGGTATCAAACATTGTGACACATTTGTGCTTTTACATTATTTTACCCTCTAAGTTAGATTTTAGATTTGATATTTAAAAGAGATGGCCCACTGTATGAAATGGAAGCATAAAAAAACCATGTATGAGAGTATGGGAAGAGGCCGGATGAGGGGAACACGGTAAATCGAAAACAAAACTTAGTTTTTTTGTTGCCTTTATGGATAGTTAGGTCTATGAGAAAAATTATATTTAATGCTAGTGCACACACTTAGGTCCTCTAGTGTAGCTCATGAAATGAACTAACATGCATGTGCATGTGATAGAATATTACTAACAACACAAACATTAAGCAGGATGTGCACTAACATAGTCAATAGACTAGTGTGATACAAAGAGCATATTCTTGTTAATCATTACACTAACATTAGATGCATTAACGTCTTCATGTATGCACTAGCATTAGATGTGATATAATTTTAATGTACATACTAGTGTATCATTGGATTCACTAGCATAGTTAGCATCATGCAAATGAAAATTAGAATTTAAAATAGTATAAATGTGATTTAACAATGTTGGTTTCATGATGTTCAAGAGAGATTATATTCTTGGATGTACGGGAGTGACATAAATGACTTTGATCATTCAACAGGGAGGTTTATATGGAGAGAGATGAGTGCATTGTTGGAGGTGATATGGCTTACCTATATTACATAGCTACCAAACATTATATTGCATCATTGTTTCTTGGTGATGCTATCTATGAGATTGCATACCGAGAGTTAGATCTTTACACATCCTACTAGAGAGGTGACTATTACATTAGAGGATGTCTATTAGATTATTTGAGTAACAATAGATGGGAAATTGGTGTAGTGGGATGGACATATTTGGTTGATTAGAGGACACATTTGGTTATTATTTGATATAAAGGCTATTCCAAGGAAGGGATCGGAGTAGATTTATATGAGTGTATCAAGGATGTGATGGTGACATAATTACCTATCTATCTAATGGTGTTTATCAATGAGATACCTACTTCCTAATATGAATGGATTCCATTTTCTATTGGGTATGATAGGTGTAGTAGAGGACCTTATGGAGGCCACAATATTCTTCTAAGGATAGTGTATACTAAAACATTTATACCATGACTTACAATCGAATGTGTATAGAGGAAAAATGAGTTTGAGTTTGGCTACATTGTTATAGATATTGGCATGGGGTATGCGCGGAAAAGCAACGAGCAAGCGTGAGAATCTACAAGTAACTCTTCCACGTACCCGACCTCCCGAGGTCATGCCGAGACAGTGGTGGGGATGGAATATGCGTGGGATGCAAAAAAACTAGTTAGGTAGTCTAATGTCTTCGACACGCACTAGTGGAATTTGCGAATCTAAGGCAAAGAAGGCCCTTCTAACTTGGACTGGTGTGATAGATCGATCGGCAAGGATGACTGCTCGAAGGATCCAATCAATATCAAGCTCTGGCGTGATTCAATCTATGGGTTGTGGAATACGTGGAAAATGACCTGGGATAGTTTCGTGTATGTCTCCTGATAAGGTCATATAGTGGATGGTGAATATAATTGACTCTACAGACGATTCTCTCGCCTAGTCTAGAATTCTCTAGCTTCGTTAGATGCTATATCTAATAAGGACAATTGTTCGATGATGATGGGTGGAAGTGGAGTGGATCTAAATACTAGTGTGCATAGGTCGGTGTCTATATCTAATTCTCTTATGGATTTTTTGGGTGTGGGATGCTCATGGATCACAACCATAGACTCTTGGTTGTTGCGGTCTTGTTATGGTCATACGCGAAATCAAGTTCTAATCCCTAGTATCCGATAATCGTATGCTTTCTCAAACTTCTATGTTTAGGACAAATAACTGTGTGATTTTCTCATAATATCTACACAGTTCGCGCAACTTGGATCCTCAAACCGGTGTCTATGTCTGTGAGAGTGTCTCCCGCACTTTGGGCCATGGGGACCAAAGGATCACAACCAAAGGTTTGTTATCTTTCGAACCCTTCTACAGTCATGTGAGTGTTTACCTAGGGCAATCTGTAATTTGGTTTGTTCGAACAAAACGTTTGTGCTTGGTCATCCTCTATGTTTAACCCTCTCAACCGAGAACCCGATCGATTGTAAATCATTGTTGTTCGGAATACTTGTATTCGAGATTTTGGTCTATGTCAACTATTCTTTGTGTGTGAGATTTGGTTGAGGCATGATTGGCTCAAATATATATTCCCTGGGCTCCTGAGGTCCCATGATTGTCATACAAAATAAAATGTAAATCTAACTATAACGAAGCAAAATCTAACTACGTGGAATAAATCTAAAACATATATATAACTTCTATTCTTCTAAGAAATCTTTTAAGAATTTTAAGGAAAGCAAACTATTTTAAGCGTATCTAGAAATAACAACTAAACAATAATTTAAAATAGACAAAATAACCGAGTGTAGTTATCAGCCTGTATAATTTGTAGATTTATTCTAAATAAATAAAATAGCTCGTCTAATCTATCTGCAAGATTCTCGATCCTACCTCAGAAGTGAGGAGTGAATCATAGTTTCTCGAAACTATCAATCCTCATAGCTTCCCTGCGCAATATCAAGAATAGAATTCAACTTTGAAATGAAGCAATTATCTACTCTATTTGATATGATTCTAACTAGAACTTTGAAAGTTAAAACCGGATTCCGTAGAACGAGGGAGAATCCGTTGGTGTATGCGATCTTGTCCCCTCAGTGTGATCTCCTCGTTCTTTCGTGTTCACGTGGATCTAGAAAAGCATGTAATGCTAGCACCGATAGGAGTAGATTTTAGGACAAGGACAGCTCAGAATGCAGACCAAAAATGTGAGTAGGAGAGGGACAGTGCAAGAGTACAGAGCTTGGCTTATGTGATTCCTAGCGGGATTTTACTGCGAGTCATCCAACATGAAGTGACCAGAACCTATAACTATCGTATTCGAAGAGAAAACCTATAACTTTAATGGCTTCCTAAGCTATTCTGTTCCAATGGGTTGGATAAAATAACGACACTGTTTGCACAAGCTGGATATGTGGCTTACCAACAGCTGAATAAAGCTAACCAGGCATATAATGAACTGAACTAAGAACTCTAAGAAACAATGAAAATTAAATCTACAACAAAGAGAAAAATTCGGAGGCAATCTTCGGACCAAATTGGATGAAATGACAACATCTTTTGCACAAGAAGATGTGTATGTGGCTTACCAACAAATGAGCAATCTAACTAAAGATGCAAGTGAATTCAAGCTATGGCTTCTAAACAAGATAACAAGCTAAAATACTAAAATGAGGAGAGCAAAGATCAGTCTTCAAAATCCAGCCAAACTTCAGACCATTTGCTTGTGCACAAACCATGCATTTATAGGAATTCAATCACCCAAAAATCAAAACCAAATTGAACTCCTAAACAATAAACAAAGGAAAAACACTATTCCAGGGGACCAAAAACATAAATGCATGCTCAAGTCGGCAAAGAAAGCTGGTGAATCATGATATTTCACATGAGTCGCGTCAAAAGAACGTTCTGGAAAACACACACAGGACCTTTGCTGCGAGCGGGGGTGGCGGTTATAGGACCACCACCACCATCGGGGTGGCGGTTTCAATCACTTGAAGATCAAGAGGCCAAGGAAAGAGGGAAAAAGGGGAAAACAAAGGGCACGGGGGCTAAGCGGGGCATGCGGGATGTTAACACATACTCCGAGGGCTTTTCCGGATCCCGAACACCTTGCGAGGAGACCTGTATCATCATTGGGGAACTTGTTACACTTTGCTCCGCAATCAATACCTTACAATTTTGGGTACGTACATATTACCCCCTCGGAGAAGCGTTTTAGCCATGAAGAGGCATAAAAGGTGGGTCCGAGTATGCAGTCTGAAATGGGGAGTTAGAAGTTATACCTTACCCGTCCGTGTGTTGAAATGACGCCATCCAAAATTCCCACTACCCGCAAAATGAAAAGAGAACTCAAGTGCGAGATAGATACCAAACTTGGAAAATAAACACTAAATTGATAGGGAATGAGAAGGTACCATTCGTGCGGGGATAGGAACTTACCTCCATCAGCACTCCAAACCTGTGAAAAAGTCTTTTAAAATGAAATAGGGTGCTATATATATGAAAGTGGGCCCATTTTCCTATTCATTTGTGCACGTTGATTTGATTGATTTTGAGCTCTGGGACCCACGGTGACGGTTTCGTGCGTGAGTAGAGTCAAAACATCCGCAGTGAGATCGTGATCATGCCTCCACGTGCGGAACACCGCCCTGCTAGATCACAGGTTGGTTTTCTTCAATTTTGCGTTTTTCCCCCTTTAAATTTGAAATGTTAAATTTTTCGTAATGGGGGGGTTATTTTTGAAAATGTTAGGTTCAAAAGGTCCACCTAGGGGGGGCGCCTACTGGGTAGGCTCCATCTTTAGGTTAAATGGTCTTTTTTTACTTATTTTGGGCTTTTTGGGATTAGAAACCCGCGCGGGTTTTCGGACCGCGACCGCCACCCCTAGCCGGGCGGCAGTTACATGACCGCCGCCTGCCTGCTTAGGGCGGTGGTTACACGACCACCGCTTTTAAGGTGGCGGTTACAAAACCGCCTCCCTGCTCAGGGCGGCGGTTTTACACAGAATGCAAAAGAACTTATTTTTGAGATTATGCTTGTACATTTTTGCACTTCTACGCGTTTTTATGACTCTCTCGGTATTGTTCAGATACTAACTTGCTCTGTTTTGTGTGTTTTTGGGTGTATGCAAGCAAGGGAGGAATACATCAGATGGAGCTAAGAGAGAGAGTGTGACTGGCTGTCAGGGGTACTATATGCCCTCTCACCAGATGAGGAGGACACACTACGAGAGGCCGTATATGCGCATATCGCACGTTCCACATGTCACACCATCTAGTCACATCCTTTGTGACTTATTTTCATATTGGGACGTAGATCGGAACACTTTTCGACTGCCAGGGGTCCGCGGTGAGTGGACTATCATGTTGGAGGATGTCTACCGTATTTTGGGGGTCCCGATCATCGGGAGGAGACTCACATTAGAGACGCAGAGCTCACGGGCACAGTTGCATAGTGGGTATGTTACATGGGAGATGCAGCTATCTCCACGGGGTCGAAGAAGGGAGTGAGAGTTCGATCCATCCCTTCTTTGCCTATCCCCATATTTTGACAAGCCATCATGGGGATCCTTGCCTCGAGATTGATCGGGGACAAGGGAGGGGACACTTTGTTATCTGCTTTGGGCCCCCATCATTACAAAGATAGAGGGGCATGGCTAGATATACGCTTGGGTGCAGACATTCTGGGGACCACCTACCATGATTTATATAGGGTGGTCCATTTACAGGGACAGTCATTGAGCCACCCAACTCTAGTCATGAGTTGGGTGTATGAGCATTTTATTCCCTATGGCAGAGGCGTAGAGGTGGCAGATCCTGGGGCTGTGAGGGCAGCCAGATGGTCAATTATGTCGGTGCTTAGAGCACCTCACTAGCCAGTTGCCTCCCTTACCATAGCAGATATGGAGGTGACACCGTACCGGCTTATGGCCGGCATATGGGGTGAGGAGACCCTTACATTGATCTCTTGCTCCACCACAGGGCAGCTCATCGACCGCGTGGGACGGGTGGAGGTACATCCTTTTGTAGAGTTCCTCAGCAGTTTGGCCTTCCATATGCGGGCATGCTTCCCCTAGTGGCACCAGTTTACAGATCAGTTCGCGAGGCCAGAGGGGGGCCTAGAGGCCGAGGTTGGATAGTGGTCACTCCTGGCACTCCCATTGCAGCTAGGAGGATAGTTCGGGCCAGAGGGAGAGCCGGTGCGCCTCGGGCACCTTTGCTTCAGATTGCTGCGGGTCCTACTCATAGCAGCGATGACCCTATAGACATTGACTCTGATTCTGAGGAGCTTACAGAGGGAGGGTCGGAGGAGTAGACTGATGATAGCGATCCTGAGTGGCATGACACTCAGGATATTATGCAGGCGGAGAGGGCCAAGGAGAGCATAGAGAGGGACACTCTAGTCTCAGAGGAGCCACTCTCTCAGGGCCATGGTGGAGAGGATGAGTCAGTTGTGGGGCGACATGTTGCCCCTGCTACAGGAGCAGCCCCTCAGTCGGCAGCGGCATCCGCGGCGGGTGCTGGCCCCAGCGATCCATCTTGGAGGCCCGGTGATCTGAGTAAGTTATCCTTTCTTCCTTTCAATGTTTGTTTAATTTAGGATTTGTTATCTCTCCTTGTGTTTGTATCTTGTATATTTTAGCCTCTTGCCTAGTTTCTAATTTGTTTTTCTCCTTTGTTTGCGCAGAGACTCCGATGAGTGGTGGGATCGATTCGTTGGGTATGCACCGATTCCCCTGATGATCCCCATGGATAAGACCCGTGCGGAGCTATCCGTAGATGCCGGGGAGCCCTCAGCAGCCGGCAGGCATACCGACATCTTCGCTCCCATTTGGCACGTGGCCAAGATGGTGTCGACCCTACGTACAGAGTTGGCGGGCTATAGGACAGCTGAGTGCCTTATGAGGAGCCACTCTCATGGTGAGACCACGGCTGCTCCTCGGGACCCTGAGCCCTCCGTTCATTCAGAGCGTCGGCGTAGCCGGAGTCCTAGGTGAGGGCGCGCACCTTCGGAGGGGTCGCGTAGGGGTTGAGAGACCACTTGGCTCCTATGTATTTTGTACTATAGATTCTTTTGTATATCACGGGCTCTTTGAGCATTTTGACCATGCCTAGTGCATGATGGCATTGTATATAAACATTGATTATTTATATATATGCATTCGTTTTTGGATCAAAAGCTTGTCACTCATGTTTTCCCTTTCTGTTTCCAGCTTCCTCGTGTATACTATGATGTATGGTTTATATGCCTTCTAGAATGTATGCAATGGAAAACAAATGATGCAAATGTTTGCTTTCTTTTTGTGTTTCATGATGCTGATACATGATATTGTAGATATATTGTGATCTTGAATCTTAGCTTCTGTGAGCAATTTGGATACCTCATGTTTGTTTTGGAAAAGTGATGAAAATAACCAGTATGATGAACAGATTAACTTGCCCCACTCCTAACTCCACGCAACTAGTAAGATGCGAGGGCTTATCACCAAGAGCCAAGAAGGGCGCAAGTTATGAAATATGGTGAAATGATAGTGATGAAAGACAGACGAAGCTTTGGCGGAACTAAATTGAAAACTACAAGCTTACTCTACCTGAATGACTTCATAGTTTTGGATGCAACTTGCTTTGCGGTTTATCTAGACTTAGACCCGTAGATGGCCACATAGTAGACAAAATCTAGGTTTTTAGGATTTTAACTCTCTTGGGATTTTGAACATCTGATTCATTCATTTTTGAAAGTTTGAAAGTTTGAATTGTTTGTTTTGTCAAGAGGACCCCCTACACTTTGCCCCATGCTACTAGTAAGAAGCGTGGGTTTATCACCATGGGCAAGGCATAGGTGAGTAAGGGCATTTCCATCCTTTCCCAACCCCACGTCACTAGTAAGAGATGCAAGCTCATCACCGAAGGTTGGTGGGGCAAGGAAATGTGTAAAAATAAAATTTTCTGTTTAATCACTTTTTGACTTGCTTATTTGAGTAAAATGTCAGTATATGCTTATTCCCAAAGAGATGTGTATATGGGATAGATGCGACACCATGAAGCTTCTAGAAGAGACCATAGGCAAGACACCTGTCCTAAGAAGAAATCAAAGTGAGAATAAACTTGCAGATCTTGGTATGGTTACCGTTAAGACTTCGTCATGTCTGATTTTATTTGATAAAAGATTCTGAGATATTTGATGATATCGTGAAAATGGAGAGATATGATTAGAAAGTTTTATGCCAACAACATCATGAGTTTGTAATGAATTGCTTTGAGAATAGATTCCTTGATCACAATTTGTGTAAGAAACGAATGGACAAAATGATCTAAATCTATATGAAAATGCAATGTAGATAGTTATATAGGTAGCGTTAGCTGCTTATGCGTAGAAACATTTGAGGTGCAAGGAATTGAATGTTTCACCAAACTCCTCACCTTCTAACGTACATAAGAGGTATGCACCATTTCCATATTCCTTCATGACTCGATATGGGCCCAGCCATTTGGGCCGGAATTTCCTTCCTTCACCTGTCTTCTTGTCGATCCGGCTGTCTAGTCTTAGAACTAGATCGCCTTCGTATATATCGCGTTCATAGACCTTCTTGTTATACTACCGGCACATTCGGTTAGCATAAGCTCTATGCCGTTGTTCAACATCTAACCTAGTTTCATCTAGGCTTTCTAGTTGGGAAAGACGTGCTTCTCTGTAAGCATCTTCATCCAGAATCCCTTGTAGTGAAATGCGGAGACCGGGTATTTTGACTTCAAGCGGGAGAACTGCTTCTGCCCCAAATACCAGTGAGAAAGGAGTTGCTCCCGTTGGTGTTCTTATTGAGGTTCGGTGGGCCCACAAGGCTGGATATAACTTCAAATGCCAATCTTGTTTGTTTTCTTTCACCTTTTCAAGGAGAATGGCTTTCAGTGTCTTGTTTGTTGCTTGACTGTTCTCGTTGGCTTGGGGATAATACAAGGAAGCTGTATGATGGCTTATCTTAAATTTACTGCATAGTTCGCGAACTTCTTCATTTTTAAAAGAAGTTCCATTATCGGAGATAATGATTTGCGGGATACCGTACCTGCAAATGATTTGGTTCAAAATGAACTTGGCAATCACAGAACCAGGTACAGTAGTAAGAGGCATGGCCTCCACCCATTTGGTAAAATATTCAGTGGCCGTGATTATAAAATTATGGCCGTCTGTGGATGAGGGAGAGAATTTCCCTATTAAGTCTAGACCCCATGTAGAAAAGGGCCATGGAGTTGCGATTGGTTGTAGAGCTTGTGCTGGCATGTGGATCTCGTGGGAGAATTCTTGGCACTTATGACACCTACGTGCAAACTCTATCACGTCATGTTCTAGAGTGGGCTAGAAATAGCCCATTCGATGTATTTTTCGAGTGGTGGCATGGCCACCGAAGTGGCCTCCACATATACCATTGTGGGATTCATGGAGAATCCTCTTGGACTCTTCTGTGTCAACACACCTTAAGAGAATTCCATCGAATGCTTTTCGATAGAGCACCTACTCTATAATGACATATTTAGCTACGATTATGCATAACCGCCTTCTTTGTTGTGGTGTAACTACCTCCGGGTACATATGGTCTATGATATAATTAATGATATCAGTGTACCAAGGACACTCAGAGATAGCGGGTCGAGTTTCGATGTAGTATACGCATTCATCTGGAAAGTCTAAATCTACTAAATCGCCTCTGTCTAATGGGTTGTCAGCTAACCAATCTGCGATGATTTGTCCTTTAACCGACTTCTGATTTACAAATGTTAATTCGAACTCTCCCATTAAGGTTATAAAACGTCCAACCTTTTTAGATAATGACCCTTGTGTGAGAAAAGTCCGTAAATGGTCCGTTTTTACCATGACCTTCGTTTCTTGATTCAGCATATAATGTCTTAGGCGTTTAGTAGCAAAGACTATGGCAAGGCATTCTCGTTCTGCCTGTGTATAGCATGTTTCATAGTCGAGCAACATTCGGCTAATGAAATAAATCACACGTTCTCTCTTGTTATCATCTTCTTGGGCTAACATATAGGCCAGTGAGACATTGGTAGCTCGTGAATATAGAATTAACGGGTGATCTAGCTTAGGTGGCATTAGTGTAGGTGGCGATAAAAGGAAACGCTTAACTGCATCAAAAGCTTCATTGCAATCTTCGGTCCAATCAAGGCTATAGTCTTTCTTGAGTAAATTGTTGATTGGATGAACGGCGAAAGCTTAAGTCCGGATAAATCTCCGGATTGCACCCACTTTCCGAGAAATGATCGATTCCGATTCACTCAAAGGTGGGACCATTTCGAGGACAGCCTGAATTTTGGTTGGATCAACATCAATTCCTCGTGATGATATGATGTAACCTAGGAGCTTTCCTCCTATTACACCAAAGATGCATTTCTCTTGATTTAGCGTGACTCCGTATTATATTAGACGTGAAAGAATGACGCGGAGTACTTCGGGATGGTCACAACGCTTATTGGCTTTAGCCAATAAGTCATCTACGTAAGATTCCACGATTTTATGAATTAGATCGTGAAATATGTATGTCATGGCCCGCTGATACGTAGCACCGGTGTTCTTGAGACCGAATGGCATAACAGCGTAGCAATAGGTTCCCCAAGGAGTTATAAACATGGTTTTAGCTTGATCTTGCTCAGATATTCTGATTTGATTATATCCCAAGAATCCATCCATAAGAGACAAGAGTTCAAAACCAGCTGTTGCATCAACAATAACATCTATGGATGGTAATGGGAAGTCGTCCTTAGGACATGCTTTGTTGATATCTCGAAAATCTATGCAGATGCGTATCTTTCCATTCTTCTTGAGAATGGGAACGATGTTCGATACCCATTAGGAGTAGTTGACGCTTGATGAATCCTACCCGAAGGAGTTTTACTACCTCCTCTTTTACCATGAGAGCTACTTTGGGCTTCATGGGTCTTGATTTTTGTTCAATTGGCTTTGCATCTGATCTAGTGATGAGGTTTTACACCGCAATGTGGGGTGCGACTCCTGTCATCTCCTTGTAATTAATTGTAAACGCCTTTTGATGTTATTTGAGAATTTGAGTATGTATTTCCACTTCTTCCGGGGTTAACGAAGAGCCTAGTTTCAATATTCTTGGTTCATCTTCTGTCCCAATGTTGACATCGATTGTTTCTTTGATCAAAGAGGCGTTACCCTCTTCGAACTTAGGTGGTGCTGGAGGTAAATCTAAATCATCCCCATTTTCTACTGCGTATATACTAGGTTTCATTTGTGAGGGAAGATCCGTTACAGGATTTCCGAAGTAGGAAGACAAATGTGGAATCAAGGATAAATCTAGCATGTGATAGGAGAGATGTAGTGCTGCATAGGCATTTAAGTAATCCAAAGTAGCAGCATCACTATCAACATGGTCTAGGACGGTAGATTCACTTCCGCTTGAAAGAGGATTTGTCATTATTTTTATCAATGGTTCATCACGAATGGACACCGTGAACTGGGTATCTTCTAACTCATTGCTTGGAGTAAAACGTGATGCTGAGGTTGCTATTGAATCGGCGAGAAGATTTTTCTCTCGCGGGATTGCTTCAATGGATATGAAGTTGAACGCCTTGCTTAAATCTAATACAACATTTTTGTAGAGTTGCAAATGTTCGGCTTTAGTTTCATATACTTCAGAAACTTGATTTGTCACTAATTGCGAGTCTCCCAGGACTCTGATGTTATCAATACCAATTCTTTTGGCTAAGGTAAGGCCAAGGAGGAGGGCTTCGTACTCAGCGCCATTGTTTGTGCATTCAAATTTTAATTTAAAAGCGAATGGGAGGACTTTCTCCTCGGGCAAAGTAAGAATTATACCTGCCCCCGCTCCATAACGACATTTAGCTCCATCGAAATGGAGAGTCCAATACTTAGCCGGAGTATAGATGTTGGGGCATCTGCTGCATTTATGCACTCTACTTCTACCATACAGAGGTCCTCTGCTGGAAAGGAACCAACACCTAGGGAAAATCCTATGCCTACTGAATCAAATGGTAAGAACATTGGTGAATCTTGTTCTATCAACTCAACGATTTTCACAGTAGTCCCTAATGATACTGTTTCTTTAGTTTTATCTTTAGGGGTTGGAATTGTTTTGGCTATGCTGGTAGTTTCAAGATCCGTCATAGGTACCAACTTTTCCTCTGGTTTTGGGTCAGTGGGTTTATTAAGTTGGTTTGTTGGTAGTTCAAATTCTGAGTGCACCCCTGGTCTTTTCTTTAAATCAGCTAGGTGCAAATCGAAAGGTTTTGGATCGCCTTTGGCTACAAATACCTTTCCTAGATGCAAGAATCTTACTTCTTGAAATAATGTAGAAGGGATTGCCTTCATTCGGTGTATCCATGGTCGGCCGAGTATCATATTATAATTAGTTTCCCGATCTATAATATAAAACTCAGTCAGGACTGTTTTGGGCCCTAAGGTGACCGGTAGTATTATAGTTCCTATCGAAGTGGCTTTAAGGCTATCATAGCCTCTCAATGTATTTCGAGTAGTGGAACAATTTGTTTCCCCATATCCAAGTTTTTGGAGGAAAGAGAAAGGGACTATGTTAACTGCGGCCCCATCGTCAACCATTGCTCGTTTTACATAGTTATTATAAACCCATACTTGTAAGTGTAAGGCTAGATCACCTCGGCGTGTGATCTCAACATCTATGGGCATTTTACTTATTTTGAATATGAATTCGACATCCTTGTCCGGCTGCCCCGGAGGGTGGATATCAAAATCTACGTGATTTACTTGTGTTTCAGGAGGTGGAGTGATGTTAATTAGATGGCCTAGACCTAATGCTTCTAAAAGAGCAGCTCTGTGAGGGGGAGAGTTCTTTAGTAAGTCCAAAAATGAAATGTGTGAGAAGGTCTTTGTTAGGTCGCTAATTAAATCATAGGCACCTACGGGTTTTTCTACTATTTGCTGACTCTTATCTGTTTCTGGCAGAGGACTTGGGCTCGGTTGAGAGAAATACTCTCGTGTTCTTGTTATAGCTTCGATAGGTAGTTCAGCGTCTAATTCTACCAAACTGACTATCTTGGGTCTCGGTTGAGCTCCTAACTGTGGCGCAACTGATGGATTTAATGAAGTCGAGGCTTCATGATCATTGTTTCCCGTCATTGCACCTTTGTTTGTTCTAGTTGGATTCAGCCTATTGTTATCATGATTTGGGAGCGGATCATTAAAGATCTTGAGGGGAGCATTCTGAGGGGAAACTGCCCCTGCGAGCGTATTTGGTGATGATGAGACGGGATCTGCCAAAAACAAATCTGTGAAGAACTGTCTTTGTTCTTCTGGCAAGCGTTGCATAAATTTATTGTAGTCACGACATGTTCTAGTATCGTGACCCTGAATTTTATGGAAACCACAATAAGAATTGGGATTGTAATTCCTATTTTGTTGGTTAGGTGTGTATTGTGGCCTAAAATTCTGATCAAACTATTGCCTATTAGGATTAAAGTTTTGGAATTGTTGTTTCTGGTTTTGACTTTGGTTTTGATAACCAAATGAGTTTTGGCTTGGCCCTTGTATGGGATTTCACCGTTGTTGTTGTTGTTGTGGATGATTAAAATCCACTGTATTGATCGTCGGGGTAAAGTTGTTGTTTCGTTGGTTGTTTGTTTGTGATGGAGTATTAACAACATTTACCCTCTTGGGCTGGTCGGTTACCCCATCCGTTGTTACCCCACGATTTTTGTTAAGGATTTTAGGTCCTTGATTGACATTTGTGATAGTTGTAGTGTTTTGAGTGGAGGTGATTAACCTCCCATTTGTTCCATATGTCTTACGACCACTATCTATCGCTGCTTGGTCTATTCGAAGAGCGCTCTCAAGTACTTCATCGTAAGTTCTTAGCGGGAACTTCTGGACTTCTTCCTTCACCTCCTTGCTGAGAGAATGAAGGAATAAATCACATAGTTCCATCTGATCCATGTTTGGAGCACTTGCTGAAGAATAAAGAATTGTACGCCACCTCTGGATGAAATGGGCAATAGATTCGTTGTGTTCTTGTTTGATGTGCGAGAATTCCTTGATTCCTGTTCTCAACAATTTGTTCATGTCGAAGGCTTTGATGAACTCTGACACGAGTTGTTTAAATGAATGTATGGAGGCTTCAGGTATCCTGTAATACTAGTCGAGAGAAATGCCTTCCAAGGTTTTGGGAAATAATTTAGCAAAAACCCCATCCCAAGGGAGTAATTCTCGTATGGCTATAGCGTAAGCTTTGATATGTGCATTTGGATCTCCCTCACCCTTGAACTTGGGTAAATCAGGAAGAGGTCTTGGAAGCATGACGCTTCGTATGGTGAAGTCTAAGGGTTCCTTTAGATATTCTGAATAAGTCCCTATCACATAGCTTTCGACCATTGATGGTGGTTGCTGAGGGAGTGATGGTGGGATAGGTTGTTGATACGGTGTAGCGTATGCGTTAGCAAGGGGGCATAAGGAGGTCCTGCGTTTGAGCAAACATGCCGAGGAGAGGAGAAAATATCTCCTTGTGGTGATTTGGAGTACATGTTTAAGTATGACGGGGTATTGTCAAGGAATGGATTGTTTGACACTAGACCGGGAGGAATAGTGTTAGAGATGATGGGCCTTATTGGCGTTTGTTGTGGATAGTGAGGTGGCATGCCTAACGTGCCTACTCCTGTGAGGAGATCTACTTGACCAGAGTGGTATGGAGGATTGGAACTTCCTGTTTGTATGAACGGAGAATTTTGACTTGCTTGAGCAAGTTCTAACCCTCTCACTTTTTCTACTAACATTGAAATGACTTCATTTGGTGAAGTCACGGTGTTTTGTCTAAGCAGCATTTTTTGTACACCCTGGTGTTGTATAGGCATGTGATATCCTGTCATGAACTGATTACTATCTTGCCAAGTCTCTCTGAGAGTATTTCCTATATGCAGTGGTATAGAGGTATTTTCTTGAAAAGAGACCTCGGGTTGTATTTGTAAACCTCCTATAGGTGGGTATATACCCCGAGAATGTTGTTCACTCCTAGGATAATGTATTGACTGTCCATCATCTAAGACCAGGTATGGGTCTGATGTCTACTAATTTTTGGTCTAAGTAGCATTTGAGGAGATGAACCAGATTCTCCGGTAAACATCATATTGTTCGAGCCTGAAGGCTCTATTTGTTGCGTTCGAGGGGGTTGATCTAACTCCTCATTTTGAAAAGATGAACTATATCTGATTCTTGGGGTTTGTGTTGACAACTGATTAGTTGAATAGTTGTCACCCCATACTAAGAGCGAGGGTGATGATCACCTATTCTGCTGGGCGTAGTAAGCCTCAAGACCCAAGAGGGGTCTGCCATATGCATCGAATCCCGACATATTCGGGGGGTATATGAATACCCGCAGAATAATGGGAAGGAGCGAAGGTGATTTGTGAAAGGAAACGTGATATTATGACTCTGAACAAGAAAGTAGGAAGTTTTATGTCAGCTTCACTAATTTCATTTGTTTCACGTCGGGTTCACCAATTTTGTATGCCGGAAAAGAGACAAAGCGGCGTGAGAATCTACAAGTAACTCTTCCACGTGCTCCGACCTCCCGAGGTCGTGATGAGACAACGGTGGGGATGGAATATGTGTGGGATGCAGAAAAACTAGTTAGGAAGTCTAATGTCTTCGACACGCACTAGTGGAATTTGCAAATCTAAGGCAAAGAAGGCCCTTCTAACTTGGACTGGTGTGATAGATCGATCGGCAAGGATGACTGCTCGAAGGCTCCAATCAATATCGAGCTCTAGCATGATTCGATCTATGGGTTGTGGAATACGTGGAAAATGACCTGGGATAGTTTCATGTATGTCTCCTGATAAGGTCATATAGTGGATGGTGAATATAATTGACTCTACGGACGATTCTCTGGCCTAGTCCAGAATTCTCTAGCTTCATTAGCCGCTATATCTAATAAGGACAATTGTTCGATGATGATGGGTGGAAGTGGAGTGGATCTAAATACTAGTGTGCGTAGGCCAGTGTCTATATCTAATTCTCTTATGGATTCGTTGGGCTGTGGGATCTGTGGATCACAACCATAGACTCTTGGTTGTTGCGGTCCTGTTATGGTCATACGCGAAATCAAGTTCTAATCCCTAGTATCCAATAATCGTATGCTTTCTCAGCTTCTATGTTTAGGACCAATAACTATGTGATTTTCTCAGAATATCTCACAGGCATTCGTGCAACTTGGATCCTCAAACCGGTGTCTATGTCTATGAGAGTGTCTCCCCGCACTGGGTGTGGGACCAAAGGATCACAACCAAAGGTTTGTTCTCTTTCAAACCCTTCTATAGTCATGTGAGTGTTTACCTAGGGCAATCTTCGGTAATTTGGTTGGTTTGACCAAAACGCGTGTGCTTGGTCGTCCTCTATGTTTAACCCTCTCAACTGAGAACTGATCAGTTGTAAATTTGTTGTTGTTCGGAATACTTGTATTCTGAGATTTTGGTCTATGTAAACTATTGCTATGATGAGATTTGGTTGAGGCACGATTGGCTCAAATATATATTCCCTGGGCTCCTAAGGTCCCGTGATTGTCATACAAAATAAAATGTAAATCTAACTGTAACGAAGCAAAATCTAACTACGTGGAATAAATCTAAAACATATATATAACTTCTATTCTTCTAAGAAATCTTTTAAGAATTTTAAGGAAAGTAAACTATTTTAAGCGTATCTAGAAATAACAACTAAACAATAATTTAAAACAGACAAAATAACCGAGTGTAGTTATCAGCCTGTGTAATTTGTAGATTTATTCTAAATAAATAAAATAGCTCATCTAATCTATCTGCAAGATTCTCGATCCTACCTCAGAAGTGAGGAGTGAATCATAGTTTCTCAGAAACTATCAATCCTCACAGCTTCCTTGGCAATATCAAGAATAGAATTCACTGAAATGAAGCAATTATCTACTCTATTTGATATGATTCTAACTAGAACTTTGAAAGTTAAAACCTGGATTCCACATAACAGTGGCGAATCCGTTGGTGTATGCGATCTTGTCCCCTCAGTGTGATCTCCTCGTTCTTTCGTGTTCACGTGGATCTAGAAAAGCATGTAATGCTAGCACCGATAGGAGTAGATTTTAGGACAAGGATAGCTCAGAATGCAAACCAAAAATGCGAGTAGGAGAGGGAGCGCAAGAGTACAGAGCTTGGCTTATGCGATTCCTAGCGGGATTTTACTGCGAGTCATGCAACATGAAGCGACTAGAACCTGTAACTATCTTATTCGAAGAGAAAACCTACAACTTTAATGGCTTCCTAATCTATTCTTTTCCAATGGGTTGGATAAAATAACGACATTGTTTGCACAAGCTGGATATGTGGCTTACCAATAGCTGAATAAAAATTAAATCTATAGCAAAGAGAAAATTCGGAGAAAGCTTCAGACGGATTGGATGAAATGACAACACTGCCTGTACAAGATGGGTATGTGGCTTACCAACAGCTGAGCAATCTAACTAAAGATGCAAGTGAATTCAAGCTATGGCTTCTAAACAAGATGACAAGCTAAAATACTAAAATGAGGAGAGCAAAGATCAGTCTTCAAAATCCAACCAAACTTCAGACCATTTTCTTGTGCACAAACCATGCATTTATAGGAATTCAATCACCCAAAAATCAAAACCAAATTGAACTCCTAAACAATAAACAAAGGAAAAACACTATTCCAGGGGACCAAAAACATAAATGCATGCTCAAGTCGGCAAAGAAAGATGGTGAATCATGATATTTCACGCGAGTCGCGTCAGAAGAACATTCTGGAAAATGTGCACAGGACCGCCGCTGTAAGCAGGGCGGCGGTTACAGGACCTTTGCCCTGATCAGGGCGGCGGTCATGAGACCACCGCCTTCCAGGGCGGCGGTTTCATCACTGAAGATCAAGAGGCCAAGGAAAGAGGGAAAAAGGGGAAAACAAAGGGTGTGGGGGCTAAGCGGGTCATGCGGGATGTTAACGCATACTCCGAGGGCTTTTTCGATCCCGAACACCTTGCGAGGAGACCTATATCATCATTGGGAACTTGTTACACTGCTCCTAAGTACAGTCTGACCTTACAATTTTGGGTACGCACAGGGGACCATATTGTGATCAATCATCTAGTTGGTATATTGTATGATAAATAACTACAAGAGCACTCATAATTTGGATGAGAGACAATAGGTGTTGGTCACAAGGGTCATCACAGGTGATATTACATTATATCTA
Organism: Taxus wallichiana var. yunnanensis; assembly: GCA_018340775.1. NCBI lineage: Eukaryota > Viridiplantae > Streptophyta > Pinopsida > Cupressales > Taxaceae > Taxus > Taxus wallichiana. The sequence goes on from CM031239.1 coordinate 11,265,926, forward strand.
TGTGCATTTGACAATTTACATACGACTACAAATGGTGCACATGAAGGCCATACATGTTATACATATGGAATTAAGACATTGTAGAGTTCTCGAATGTAGAGGTAGACCACTTATTTATTTGTAGTCTCTCTCATATAATGGATATGCAAATGGTATTCTTAGTTAGGACCTAAATTTGTTTCATATAGGATATACGTGGAAATGCGAAGTGCTATGAGTGAGTCACATTCAAGATTCAAGATCATGGAATTTAGTCCACTTATTATAGTGTGGACTACTAGAAAGAACATTTTTGGATTGGTAGGACAAGCATGGGATGTGTGTGCATAGATCGTTGATCTAGGGATTATGCCAAAATACGCGTTGCGGTATGTATGTAACAATTACGCATAGGCGAGATCACTATTCCTTAAAATTCCATAGATGCGGGGATGACGACAACGGTGAGGGTGACTCGATAACAGAGAAGAGATAGAGGTAGACTAGGGCAGGTGGAGTCTAAGTCTTAAGTACATGGACATGATTAGGCACAAAGTTCATAGATGTAGGTATATCTATAGGCACATTCACAACCACAACCACAACCACAACTATAGGCGATGTATACGTGCCCTTAAATGATAGGATTACAACTTCAACCGAGGTATAAGTAGCAAATTCATATGGTTCTGATGTTATTATAGATACCAAAACATATTTTGGTTTAGGTGATTTCATGTAATTTTAATTAAATCTATATAGACAAGAACTATTGAAATAAATAATATATAAATTCTAAAATATAGTATGACACTAGAAAAATAACATATAAAGTATGTAAGCCTAATAAAGACAAGAAAATAAGAGTTAGCTGATTTTTGAATGGACAAGAGGTGATCTAGGTAGGTACAAATGATGAAAAGACTGAATAAAAGGTCATCACCGGTCACTAAAAACTAGAGATCAAGAATGATCCGAGACACATGTTCATGTAGTAGGACAGGGGCACTTAGGCATCAAGACTATAATTGGGTGTTGGTGACTATATAGATGCTTGGAACATGGTTCATTTTGTGTCACTAGGGGTTTTTAGTTTCTTTATGTTGATCACCCGATGTTCACACTATGATCACAGATGATACCTATAACCTAAAAATATAAGTTCAATTGCATATTCCCACAAAATGCATCCAACCTAAAAATAAAAATGTAAAATGGGCAAAACATACTTGACCCCATCAATCACCATGAGAGTGAACTTATGACCTAGCACTGAACTAAATCTTAGAATCCATCTAGTTATGGTGTGTGTTTTTAAGAATGATGCCTAGGATTCGCATTGCAAGTTTTTCTTAGTATCGGGTTGTCAGAATTTAGAATTTAGTAATGTAGTAGTATGTGTGGATGGAATATAATAGAACTCCCCTTCCTATGCATTGCATGTAGAAGTATGCAGAAATTTTTCCTTTAATGTATGCTAGATGAATTCCTATAGAGAACTTTAGTGCCTTTGGATGCAATATTAGGTGATGATAGTAATGTTTAATGTTTGATCCTTGATTTTGAACACATATCTATGTATTCATATGATTACCTTGTTTGAATTTCATAATTTACAACTGGAAGGCCTACCCATAAGTGAAAATAATACCAAAATATAAAAGATACCAAAAAAGAGTAAGGTAAGAAAGGGCTAGGGGAACTCTCGAGGGATAAGAGCACTGGGAGCTAGTGTCCTAGCTAGGTACTACTATCGAAAGCCATGTAAAATAAACAAGAAAATTTTTAACTGGGTTGTAGGTTGTGTAATACCAAATATAAAACAAGATAAAAATAAAAGATGCCAAAGATAGTTATCAATCACTAGTTTTCTTTCTTAGTAATCAAGTAAATTCTAACATGTTTTTAGGACCTATAAATGTACCCATGCGTGTGATTTTGTGCCTAAAATAGGTACCAAGACACGCACCATTGTATATTCCAGTTGTGTAAATGCATGTACCATTATAGGTACATTTATAGGTTCTATTGTCACCATAAATATCACATATTCCAAAGAGTTGTACATGTAGAGGAGAAGGATATGGGGATGTAGGTGTGGATAATGGTTAGGGGAATGAGATGGAAAAGGAGGAGAATTTTTGGGAGTGGTGTGCATTTATACCTTCACCATGTCCATCAACGTAGATTTTTTTATAGGATAAGAGGGAAAATTTTATCGGGAGCGAGATTCCATCCTTATTTTTCTACACTGGAAGAATCATCACATACAAAGAGTTATCATAGAGAGGATCATCTCACGGTGTAGATGAACCAAGTCATTTTTGAGAAATATGTTACACACCGCGTGATGAGATAGAGACAGGGATGGGTGATGTTTTGTAGGATATTTTTATTATATCAAAATATATGTGGTATTACCAGCCCGTAAATGAGGAAATTGTTCTTATGGTTTATAGAACCCCAAAGAAGAGCCACGAGGTATGGAAGATCACAACCATCAACGTCAGAATATCACTATAGATGCCACAAGTGAGAGGTGGAGAGAAGAGACTGGGAAGCCCTAGTATGGGAGAGATTCACCCTTGACTCATTTGTATGATATATTATATATGTTTTTGTATATGCCTCATGATGAAGGCACATTTTTGTAGATCGATTCCCTTGATGACATGTTGATATGTATATGACACTTTTTGGATATATTGTACATGGAAATTTTTGATAAATGTGATGTTTTTTTATTAACATTCTATGATGTTTATATGATTCATGGACACTTTACGGGAAATATGATGATGATATGTTTAATTTCTATTTCATGTTATTTTATAGATGATGACATGATGGTGTATATTACAGTAGATGATGATCATGATTTATTTTATGGATGTATGATGATGTATCATGGATGTTTCTTAGCTTACATGTTCATAGCTTATATTTTTTCTTGATGTATGGTAATTATAAATATATGAAAAATGTTATATCTATGATGATGGTAAATAAGTACTTGTAATTAAGACAAATACAAAGAAATGTAACAAACCCGATTAGAAAGAGTAAAAGGAAATAGATCGTGGATATTAATAAACCAGGATGATAACATAATACTTGCAATTGGTTTAAAAACATAAAATAAATATGTCAAACAAAGAAAATAATAAAATGAATAGACTACGCCAAATTTATATATAAACTAAGATGATATCAATTTACCTACAATTGGTCCATGATGAAGATAAATAAAGCACAACAAACCCCATATACATGGAAATTTGATAAACACCCTGATTACAAAGAAGTCAAGATGTGTACAAAATACATTTAATAATTCCTAAAACAAAAATAGAGCTACAACCTATAAAAATACCAAATTATAACGAAAATTGGCCAAGATAACAACATGTTACTTGAAAATTACAAAAATTACAATGAGCCAAGAAAACACTAAGGCTAATAATGATCCTAATTATCTTACTACTTGTAATTGGTCAAAAACGTGTACAAAAAAATCAAAACAAACCCTACACATATAGTATCATGCACAAGGATATAAGCCACGAACTTAAAATAATTCAATATATAGTAACAATGCAATATAACTTTGTAATATCAAAATCTTTCTATACCCCTAATGTGAAGAATAGGTAGAGGTGATTTCCTTAGTAAATGACATATGAAATGGGATTGTATGAGATTAAATATTGGAGTAACTACTCCTCATAACACTCTTATTGGATCCTGCCAAAGGTCAAAATGAAACTAGATTGGGCTAGTTTTATAGGAAAGGATGTTGAAATGTGATGAAAAACTTGAGAGATGAATTTCCCCACATGAAAGACTTGATTGATTGTCTTACTCACAAGAAATGATGCATACAAGGAGTAAGAAAAGTTGAGAATCGTAGTATAATATGGAACGATTATTAGGATTGTAGTCAAATGTCAATATTATGTGAAATGTATTGAAATTCATTGGGTTTTTCCTAAAAAAATTATGAATGTTTATGTTGTTCTCTTTTCTTATTGTTTTAATTTTTTTGACTTCACAAAAATTTTAAATTTTGTTTTTTTGAAAGTTTTATAGACATACCAATGAAAAATTAAAGATGTACCCAAACCGTAGAAATCATAGTACAAATGAATAGGCCTAAATGAAGCCAAAGGATGAAAAAAATAGAAGAGGGAAAATAAGGGTGGAAAATAATGTGATTTACAACCAAAATATGAGGAATATATGACACAAGGTGGTTTGGAACAATGTATCAATAAGCAAAAAATGGAGGGATGAAATAAGTGTTTTACATCGACATGCACCCAACATTTGGGATAATCGTAGAGGATTTAGGAATAGAAATTTTTCTGATGAATCGAATTCATGGGTTCCTTAAGCTCTTTGTGATCTTCTTCGTATAATTTATACACTCATGATATGAACTTAGAAGTTAAAATGTAAGGTTCTAACCAATTTGGTTCAAAATTGCCTTGTTTTTCATGCTCTTTTGTAGTATTCTTATAATTATATTTAAGCACAAGGTCACTATTCTCAATCTATCTTGTTTAATTCTCTTTTTGTATCTCCATTGGAGCTGATTTAGATATAATTTCAAGTGATCCAAGGGACAAACGTACCTCTCATCTAGAGCTCTATTTCGTAAGACGAGCTTAGTGGTAATCTTCTTCATGCACCGGGTTTTATAATGATATGTGGAGGGAAAGAAGATAAATTTCCATGGGTAATATGGCTTCAGATCCATATACAAGGGATAATGAAGTGGCTACATTTGAAGTTCAAAATGAGTTTCGATTAGCCCGCAGAGGAAGGATATAGTTACATATGCCACTTGATCTTTCTTATTAACAATCTTCTCCAATATTGATTTGATTGTTTTATTTTAATCTTTGGATTGTCCAATGCATTGCAGATAATATGGATTTTCCTATTATAGGTGGATATGGAATTTTTTAGCTAACTCCTTGACATTCTTATTTTTAAAGGATGTACCATTGTCTGTGATAAGAGATGTAGGGATCCCAAAATGGAAGATAATGTGGTTAAGGATTAATTTGGCAATATTTGACCCAGTGACATAGGTGAGAGGCATTAACTCTATCCACTTGGTAAAATATTCAGTGGAAGTGATTATAAATGTTTCACCATCGTAGGATGTAGACTTTATTTTTCCGACTAAGTCAAGCCCACATCTAGAAAATAGTAAGGGTGAAGTGATAGGTTAGATGGCTTCTTAAGGTGAATGAATTATATTACCATGATATTAACATTACTAACACTTTTTAACAAATTTTCATGCATTGGAATCCATATTGGGCCAATAATATCCCACATGCAAGATATTTTTGGCTAAGACCATGTTACTCATATGCACGCTAAAGATACATGAATGCAATTCAACTAGTGTTTAAGTTGCTTATTCCTGATTAAGAAATATTAAGAGAGTATCATCACAATTGTTTCTCTAAAGGTTGTCATCAAGAATGTTGTAAAAAAATCATGTTGTTTTAAGGCTCTTTTATGGTCTGAATTCATGTTAACGAGATAGGTTTTATTTTGGATAAATGTATAGATGTCAATTTAATTTGGGTTCTTAGGACCAAAAATTTCACATACCATGGTGGAATCTGATATATCATATGTTGGCACTAAAATATGTTTGATGAGAAATTCATTTGTGTTTTACTCGTATCAAATTCAATAAGGGATTTGACAATTTCCATGGTGTTTGCTACTTTATTATGTGTGTGAGGAACCTCTTCAAATGTTATAAGTCATAAGTAACCATTAAGACTATCAACCATGTATTTATAAGGAACAATTTTATCATCCTTTACTTGATATTATCCATTTACTTGCTTGATGATTAAAAGGGAGTCCGCAAAGACTATCAAATCTTAGAGCTGCCAAGATATAACAAAGCTTAGATATGCTATTAGAGCTTCGTATTCGGGATGTTAATAGTGCATGGGAAACCAATGCGATATTATTTGGGAATAACATTTCCATCTAATGTACATAGCACAATTCTAGTTACTAATCCATCCATGTTGTAAGTTTCATAAAAAATAGAGTCCACAGAATTACATCAATATATAAAAACTATTCATCATGAAACTCAAAATGAAGTGGTGAGAGCCCGATAGTGGTTACTCAGTAGCTAGTTGATCTACTAGAGCTTGCCATTTTATGGATTTTTATTGACAAATTATATTTCAAACTAATTTAAGAGTGCAACTAGGATAGATATTTTGCTTGTTAGTGTTAGGGTAAATATATTATTACCTTAATTAATTATGCATTGCATAATATTTAGTTTATTTATTAAATGTTATATGGTTATATTTAATCATAACCATCTTATTTTTTTATTAAAACACTACGAGTGTTGTTATATTGTTTTAACAATATTATTGTTTGTATTAGTTCATGGGTGTACCTATGCAACATCCTTTATTGTTTGTATCTGGTTATGCAATACATATATATTGCAACCTACACCTATGTATTTTGGATTGATTTCACATTAATATAATTATACAGATTCTCACTTGTGATTTAAATTTGTGAAATTAAATTTGGTACTAGAGCTAGTTGAAGCTCCTGGACAAGGTTGGAGAAAGGTTACAGAGGAAGGAAAATTTTTGGAGAAGAAAATTGCTTCATTAGAGCCAGTGCTACCTCCTGCAACTTCCCAGAACTCCCTGCAGTCCCACAACCTCTTGTGTGTTCTCCAAGTAAATGGAAAGAATTTTTTTGCCTTGGTGCTATCTGCACTAGGAAAATTTGTTTCTGGAGCTAATATATATACAAGATTTTAAACAAAATTTGCAGCAGGCATTTATTAAAAAAAAAAAAATTTCCCCATCAAGGGTTTTGTTTCTATATTGATTAGTTACAGATAAAATTATCTGTATCATCAAATTTGGAGGACTTCTCTTTGCAAAGGAGCTTTGGTTATTGGGACTCCACCGATCCCGATCTTCATATCATCCTTGTCGAGTTATGTTGGTTTTCATATTGTAGAGTTTTACATTGAACAAAATGTGTTACTTAAAGCACTATGTACATTATTTTTACATAATTCAAAATGGCCAAGACCTATACTACATGACGGAGTTGTGTTTAGTGGGTCGAGCCCATGTTGAATTTGCAAGTGTGAATATCATATGGCCAAATTGGTTATGTTAGCAACCCATAACTCATTCCAATGAGCTTCCACAAATTCATTGAAGCCTCAACAAATTTCAATGGCTGAGCCATCACATAACAAAAATCCAACAATCCTTTAAGTGATAAGAGTCTTAGATTGGTGCAATGGTGTAAGCAACATCTAAATATTTCCTCCACATTAGCTCAAGTGTTGCATACATAGCCTACATCCAAAATAAAACAATGATCAATAAAAAAATGGTGTCAAATAAAATCAATCAAAACTGGTGGCAAACAAAAATAAATCCAAAGGAGATTAATACAAGGTGAGGAGATAAGGAGGAGATCCGTATTCTTAGGTGGAAAATGCTAAAAAGCCCAGCTCACAACCACATGGATAGTCTCCTCCAAAGGTGCAATGTCTTTTTAAAAAAGGTTAGTCCATTATTTTTTAATATAAACACATTTTCCTTCATTTCATATCCCAAGTGCATTATGTGCCATGGTGGTTAGAGGGAATGAATTGGGGAAGGGAGGTTTGGGGTTCGACCCCCACCCCCAACTCTTTTTAATCATTTATAATTTGGTGGCAAAACTAGTGAAACTGCCAACTTTTAATGAGAAGAAACCTATTTGAGTGGAAAAAATTATTCTCCTAGACCTCTTATTTTTTCATTCCGAGCAACTTTTGGTAAAGGAGATACCCAAAAATTACATTTTTAGCTATTTTTTTGTAAATTTTGGCATAGAGGGTCATTTTGGCTCGGAGGCAACCATGGCCGAAAATTAATTTTTTTACCCGCCATTCAATTTTTCAAATTTTTTGAATGTAATTGTATACTTCAATATATTTTACTAATTTTTAGGTTTCCATAGTCAATCACAAACTTTGTAGAATCGCTTTCGAAATCTGGTAGAATATTATACTAAAAAATAATAAAATTTGGTTCTAAAACACTCACGAGATCCTAGATCTCATTCGCAGTGTTCATTATATACAAAGTGCCTATGGGAAGTGCTTATGGGTAAAGCCTTCATGACTACTACTGCACTTAACACCTAATATAGTTACAATACCATCATCTTGGAATTGACCATTTAAATTGACAAGGAGTAATAAGGACACAAAGCACACACTATGATCCATCCCATCCATTTGTGAATGATTACATGACATAAATACGGATTGAGAAATTATCCGAGTATATAGCAAAGTTACGCATGTGTATGAGGATATTTATTTGAGCTAATGTCAATAATTACATAGACCCCTTTCAGTATTGTCTTGGTACCACATATCAAATTCTTTCACATATGTTAATGCCTCTTTCATGTACCACTGGGTATATAGAAAGCGCGATCTTCTTCCACATACCGTTGGGTATATCGGAATCGCGCATATAGAAATGTTTGGTATATCAAACTAACAATATATAGATTAGGATACCTTATACCCGGAGTGATAAGAGCCTAACCTTGTCAAGCTGATTTCTGCAATATGGGCACCAATTCCCCCAATTTTTTTTCGATTCAAAACTACTTAGAGGAAACAACTATGTTGCATGGATGAAAAAATTCAAGACACAACTTGATTTTAAAGAGATATTTCCTGTTGTGTGAATGGTACTCTAACAAGATCAACTACTGATACAACATAGCAATGATAGTTTGATAAAGTAGATAAAAAGGCCAAACTCGTCATCTTGTTTGGAGTGTCTAACAATGTGCAACCCCACATTTGAGATGCCAAAACAAAAAAACAAGTGTGGATAAGTTAAGCACGGTATACAAGGCCAAAAATAAGAATGTCATACTAAATTTTCTGAGTCAATTACACACATTGAAGTTCAAGAAAAATGAAAAAATTGAAGCTTTCTTAAGAAGAGTTGTAGAATTGAGGGTTTCACTTCTAACCTTGGGAGAAGCTCTCATAGATGAAGCTCGATTCCCATTATTATGAGATCTTTCCCTTCTTCTTACCAAAATTTTATAACAACACTAAACTTGTTAGATATAACAATTAGTTTTGACAAACTAGTAAACCTACTCTCAGTAATAAGAGGAAGCTATGCATATTAGGGATGATGAAGAGGAGAAAACACTTTCTTCTAATAAAAAATAGAAAGGAAAAATTAAAATAAAACCTAATTCGTATCAAAATTCAAAAATCAACATCATCATCAAGGGGACAATCAATAGAAGAAGAAATGTCCAATTTGTAAAAGAGGACATGAAATGAAATATTTTTGGTATAATAATTACAAGAAAGGTTCATCAAGAAACTCTGGACCTCCACAACAAAAATCTCACAAGGGAAATGCTAACTACAATCAAGGGAAGAAAAAGGGTAATTGGAAAAGAAAACCCTATCGCAAGGGAAATATTGTTGAGCAACAAGAAAATTTAGACAATAAAGACTACTTGTACACTAATTGATCAAGTGAACCTTCCATGTTATCTAGTGATGTCTGGTATGTTTATTCAGAGCCACTCAACACATGACCGGCCATAGAGACTGGATTACTTCAATTAGGGACACACCTTCAAAAAATCATGTTTCGTTGGGTGATGGTTCTTCACATACGCTTCGGGGATTGGGAACATTTCTCTACCCCTTGGTTCACACAACAGACTATTAGATGTCTTATATGTCCCTAGGTTGAATAAAAATATGTTGTCAATTAGTAAAATCCTAGATCACAACTTAAAAATTGACTTTGATAGTCATTCTAGCAAGAAAACGTGTTTAATTTGAGAAAAATCATGAGGCTCGAAAATAGTTACAAAAGCCTCCAATGTGGGATGCATGTTCCAGCTTGATTTTGTCCACAAAGATGATCAGAACTTATGGCTAAGAACTCTACCTCTACACAATTGTGGCATCAAATAATTGGTCATGTTAGTTTCAAGTATCTTGAGACACTTCACCGACACAATATGGTACATGGGTTACCATCTCTTCAGAAGGATATAGACAAGTGTCCTCACTGCCTAGCAGGAAAACAACACGAGCTTCATTCCATAAGATTAATTTTTGAGCTCATGGCAAGATTGACTGGCTCATTCTAATCTTTGTGGTCTAATGCAACTAAGTTATTCTCGCATTTCAATACTTCATGCTTTGTGTTGATGACCATGTAGACACAAAATTTGGGTCTTACGACGCCCTGTGCCCCGCATCTTGTCTCACAACCTAACCCTACCTCACCACCTAAACCTTACACACTTAATTATTTATTAATTACCTTATAATTAATAAATCCACATCTCCAACCCTACCACCTCACCTCGCCACCTCACCATGACCTAGCCCTAACCCTAAACTAACCTAATTAAGACCTATAACTTGGTCCAGACCCACACCCATGACTCATCACCCCTCATCCACACCAAAACAAACCTAATAATGACTTAACCAAGCCCACAACTGGCCCTCAGAGAAAAGGAGGGAAAGTTGGATATTTTACGAAAAATAGCTAGCTTTGACCTAACCGACATCGATCTCTACGCGACCGGCATCGGTTAGGTAACCACCATCGGTTCCCTGTAAATGACCTCCCCCAACCAAAACAAAGAGATCTAAATTCATTTTGCAAGAGAGGGACAATTGAGAGAGAGAGAGAGAAGAGGTTGCGGAGAGGAGTATTGAGCCCAAGACTGTAACTGAGCAACTAGATCATGGTCACACTCATCAAAACATTGGGAGAGTTGGAGGATAGCTTCATCAGCTCACTTCCGATTGTCGGATCATCCCAACTAAGCCTTTCCTTTGCCACTGCATTCCTTGGACCTGCATCCGCATCAGAAACTATTAAGTAGTCTCTTTTATTACCTTATATGCTTCTAGACACTACTTTGTGAACTTTTTATTCATAATGATTATAAGCTTACTCCTGGATCTACAACCCGGTAGCACCCCGCACCTAACCTTCATTCATCCATATCTATATTGCCCCAAAGACAAATTTTTCACTCTCTCGCCTTCTCTATCACCCTACTACTCCCCTCAACCATCTACTAACCTTCTAAACCCCGTAACCACCTCACAACCAACTTCCATTTAAAAGCCCCTAAATCACTACCCCTACCGATATCGATTATCCCCTACCGGTACGGTTTTTATAACCGCGGTCGGTTATCCAATGACTGCATCACCACTTTGACTTATACCAAAACCAACCTTTCACCTATTTACCTCCAAAAATCTCATATCCAGCTTGTCTATCCATGTAACTTGATCTCGAATGTATCAATAACCAGTGACCAAACAAACGTCATGACATATTATTATTGGTAGTTTAGTCTCTATTAATTTTAGTAACGAGGTACCTAAATCGTGATTTCACAATAGCTTCTTTATTATCATTTGCATTAATTTGTATTAAAAGGAACCTGACCACCTTTGAAAGGAAGTCTAATATTTCCTGGGCCCAAGGCAGTTCCCTCACTTATTTTTTAATAAAAATCTGGTGGTCTTGCATTCTTATTTATAGGTAGTCCTTCCCAGACAAAAGGATCTCTTCAAAATTGGTTTGATCTCTCTACAGTACGTGCACACCTTCCCAACACTCAATAGGTATTCCTCCTAGCCCTAACCCTTATTTTTTTCTCAAGAGAATGAAAAGATAGAAATAACTCTATTCTGGAACAAAATTCTGTGTGAAACATTTTGGCACGCCCGGTGGGAACCTCTCGGGTTTCTTTCTTTCTTGCTTGTTTTCATATAGGGAGCACACTTGATTTTTCTTTCTTCTAAATATTCACAAAATATTTTCTCATTTTGGTAAAATAACTTGTCTTTCTTTCGCATCTTTGCATTAGTGAAAGTCATCTTCTTAACCTCTTCTCTTTCTTTGCTTCATCGAATATCATTTTTGATTTGGGTTTAAAATACGTACATCACATTCTTGCTTGCTATTTTTAATTCTAGTGAACATATATTAAGTAACAGGCCATACACGTGGGGGTGATATCCATGGTATTGACAAGAAATTAATCTTACTCTCACTACACAACACATACCAAATCACATCATAATCTACACAACATCTCAAACATCCCCCCTTCCTGCGGTATTCCTCTACCCGATTGAGGTAGCCTTATAAGCCAAAACAAACTTGACATCTCCCTTAGGTATTTTGATTAGGATTGACATCATCTTGTGTCTAAGGCATAAGCCCAAAGTGATTAAAACTAATCCTAGGGTTAGTCTCTTGATTTTCTTGTGTATCTTGCTTGTTTTTTTCTTTTTTTTTTTTTCTTTCTTTCAGTTCTATTTCTCTGTTATACCCTGTCTCAGTGATCACTTCAGACAGTTTGGTGGGTATACTAAGCCTTGTTATCCCCAAACCAATAGCCTCTTACATTCTCTCTTTACCTTCATAGTGACTCGACATCGGTCCTCTTCTACCAACATCGGTTACACTTTGACCGACATCAAGCGCTCATTCCTCGACCGACATCGGTTACCAGACCGATATCGGTTACTGTGTTTCACAGTTCCTGACAAACCAACAACCTACCAATTCCAACATTTTGTTGTTGTTTTTATTCCTGATTGACTAATTCCCTATTGTATCCTCTTGTCCATGGTTGTTATCACTCGGCAACAAGCTGCAGCCATGGTTTCACATGCTTGTTCCGTGTCTTTTCCTGAGTCACCCCCTTTGCATCCTATGGGGAATCCTACGGACACCAATGCTTTTCCCAAGATCCTGTAGGAGATCCAGACTTTGCCAAATTTTTGGATGCTAATCCTAGCACCGTATAATATTATTTGTCTCATACCCCGAACTGTACACCCGACGGTCATCTCCTCTTTGGTATGCCTATTAGTATAGCCACTCACTTAGCCCCTTCCCCACCTAATAACTCTACCTCACTGTCTTCATCCTTAGCCCCGTCTCCCAGCTCAGTGGATTTGGTGGTTCATACTACACCAATTGGCCTTCCTTTGGTTAATTTGGGGCCCCACATATCACTACCGTCCACTGCACCTACCTCATCTCTCCCACAGATTACCTCTTTCATAACTTGTTCTCTACCATCTATCCACACGAGCTTTCCCTCTCGGGCTTTTCCCACCTTTTCATTTTCACGACTCATCCAAAGGCCTCAACATCTTATATAGGACACCCTTATTCGGCTGCCCCAACACATTCATCATCATTACCTTATCAACATTCAACCCCACCATTGTCTAGTAGTGGCTCTTGGCCCAATCCTCCTCCGTTTACGATGACAACACCATCATCTAACCCAACCAATGATTTAATCAAATAGATGATGGACAAGATGCAAAATCTTGAGGCTTCATTTCAGGAAGCCGTAACACCCTGACATATGAGCAAGTTTGTTGGGAGCCTATTCATCCTTTTTTCCCCTTCATACATATCCTCCTCAATGGGAATTACCAAAATTTACTCATTTTAGTAGTAAGGAGGACCCTCAACAACACTTGTGATTGTTTAGACATGCCTGCTATCTAATTGCTCATGACGATGCCTTACTACTCCGTACCTTCCCCATGTCCTTATCAGGACCTGCCTTGGAGTGGTATAGTGCTTTAGCCCAGCACTCAATCTTCTCCTTTAACCAGTTAGCCCAATCTTTCTTGGATCACTTCTCCATCAATATTTCCAAGAAAGTATCCATTACCGACCTCTATGCCATCCGAAAATTTGAAGACGAGTCTATCACAAATTTCATTGGACGATGGCGGGGCCTCATCAACCAACTTACTTATGCCTTACCTCGGAGTCGATCTCATTGAACTCTTTACGCGGGTCTGTTCTAAACACATTTCTCCCACCCTCCAAATTTAAACTTTCCACACCTTTGATGAGGCCTTTACTATGCCTCGAAAACTAGAGATTCGAGCCTTAGAGGAGGAGAAATTGAAGTCATGCAACAAAACTCAAATTTCTGAACCCAAGACTCCACCAACAAACCCAACACCAAAAATCTCACGCATCACCGCTTCAAATCAAAAGGATCCGTACACACGGTGATGGTCAAATTTCAACCACTATCTAATATCTAGCGAAATCCACCTATAAGTATAAAGCCGAGCCCATCAAGTACACTCCCTTGGGAGAAACTTATGATGTGATCTTGGAAAAATTTCTTAAAGTAGGAGATCTCACCTTGCCTCCTATTAAACCTCACTCTGGGTTTGATTCCGCCCGTGCTATACCTTCTTGGTATAATTAAAATGACTTCTGTAACTTCCATCACGTGAAGGGACACAACCACAAAAACTACAAGATGTTGAAAAACATAGTGTAGGAAATGGTTGATGCAGGGGATATAACCCTCGATAATCCTAATGCCCCTGCTAATCAAAATTTAAAAATCTTCAACAAACCATTTCCAAACCATTCATCTAACAGTAACACAAACCAAGAAACCTCAGCCGAGGAGAAGAGTGTGTATGAGATCCATGCGGTTTTCAACTCCCAACCAAGGGATTCCATCGAGGAAATTCTGAATCAAGCCCCTTCACCAACGCAGGGGTCCTCGCCCCCTTCTCCTTCATCAGGACAAGAGGACAGCCCACTATTCCTTTACCCATAAAGGAATCAACCACCCAAAGTTCTCTTCTCATAGAAGAGCCTTCTTACACCACATCCCTACAAGACTGTGAGCAGATGTTATCCAACCTATCTATTTCCCAAACATCTCCTTCCACCACTCTTGCTATAAAAGAAGAAGGATTGCCACTTTTTATGTCATCCTTAGAGGAGAAACCCCTCGATCCTACATCACCAAACTCCTTAACCATGATGGATCCTCTAGAACATGCCCTCCTCCCTATCAGTTCTTCATTGCCTAAATCTTTCCAGGACCGGTTGACCTCTTAACACCCATTGATACAGTGCCTCATTCGCCCCCTGTATCACACCCATAGTGGACCGGAATCACAGCCCACTTCTCTTCCATACCAAAATTCCCATCCACACATGAAGATTGTCATCCCCTACAAGATAGATGAGTCTTATGGGAATGTTTGATTACACCATGCTCTACCCAAATGTAGATGACTAATCCAGACACCTCTACTATATGCCCGAAGTTTTTACAAAAGCTCAAAATGCCTATGTCCTCACCTTCACCCCCCTCATATCTACCGAATACCTCATCCACCTCTATCAACCTAACTAAACCTTCCCCTATGCTGGGGACTTCACCAATACCCAGCCTAACGCACCCACCTAAATGGTTAGATTTATCCAAAAATAAATCCGTCAATCCACCTAGGAGATAGACCCAATCTCCTCGAGTCCAATCTATGCCTCCACCACAACTAAAACCCTTGCCCCTGATCACACCGGTACAGCAGGCATGGTTTCAACCCTCGCCATCACACCTACCTTCTATATTAGGGCCTCACCCCTCCACCTTGCCTCAATACACCATGCCTCCCACGTCTTCTTTAACACAACCTACACCTTCTGCACCCATACAGAAATCCATGGGTGTCTCAACACCGTCGCCCCAAGTATCCTTCCTACCTACCAACCATAAGCAAACTCAATCATTAAAGGACTTGTTTTCTATCGGTCATCTTTCCCCGTGGTTGTTTCCTACCACCACATCATCTTTGGCCTCATCATCTAACCAACTAAACATGACTTCTACGCAGAAGAAGCCATGCCTAGTTAAACCCAATCATCAAAATCCCTTGCCAAAACCACCACCGCATGCGAACCACTCATACCCAACCATTACCAAAACAATCAATAATCTCACTCACTCAATCAATAGCCTCATCTTTATCTAAATTTGACCTGTTCAAAGGATCTTACGCCAAGATCCTTGGTATGTTGGTAGGGGATGCGACCATTTCCCTACCCCCACTCAGACCCTATGATCCATCTAAACCTCGACCTATAGGTTATGATGAATCTAAAATATGTGCCTACCACTGCACACCAGACACAATGTAAAAAGATGCAAAGCTTTGAAAGCCATCTTTCACCATTTTCCTATCTCGGATAGAAAATCTAAGAAAGACAACTTACAGAGGGAAAATCCCTTAGCTTTGATCCCTTCTCCTATACCACCTATTCCCACCTCACCAAAATCTATCATCATTGCAACCCCACCTCTCAAGAACAATGAATTATCCCTGCCATCTTCCTCATCTCGTATTCACAAGATCAATATAATTAGCATTGCTACTCGAGGTCAGAAAAACAATGGAAAAGCTAAAGAGAGCACACATGTGGCCTCTCTTTCTCCTTCCGCCAGCCCGATCGCACCACCACCTAAAGTGGTTATTCATGGATGTGCATATCTAGTCTCTGATGGAGTTTCCCATCACACCATGATCAAATGACTTCACCAATCTCCTATAAAAATGACACTCTATGATCTCATTCAAACATCTGAATCTCATCGGCAAGCTCTAATTGAGATCCTCCAAGGGATAGAGGTCCTACCTAATGAAACCCTTCCCGTTACCTCCATCTTAACACCCAACCACGTCGCTTCTCTCACCAAACAACCTACCTCCACAACCACCTCTGTCCCTGTATAGCAAGGCAGTTGTCATTTTTTCCGAAGAAGAAATTGTCGTCTTTGGTGCAGAAGATCCTGACCCCACTCTTTTCATCTTGGCTTATGTCTAGGACATCTGGGTACGTTGTGTTATGATCGACGAGGGTGCTAGCCTAAACATCATCTCTTCTAAAGCCTTCCAATAGATGAATATCCCTCCTAGCTGCATGTGTGCCAACCCCACCATGTTGCATTCATTCAACAATGTTATTACTTCTACCCTAGGCACCGTGATCCTTAACATTCATGTAGGGCCACGTACCTTGCTCGAACTCTTCTATGTCCTTGAGGGAGAGTTCTAATACAACATGTTATTGGGCTGCTCTTGGATCCAGGCTATGGGATGCATTCCCTCCACCTTACATAGATGCATAAAATTTGAGTATGAGGGGAAGCCATACACCATCACACCGGTGATGCTTCCCCTTCAAAACCTCGTAATATGTTATGCCGCCTAATGATGTGATTTTACCAGTCGAGGAAACCATTGATCTGACCCAACCATCTACTTCAACCACACCTCAACCATCCACCTTAGCCACACCCACACCTTTGACCAATGAAACCACCGACGTGAATACCTCTTCCTTCCTGCGGACAACATCCCAACCTCGGATCCCTTGGTAGGTGTTTTTCAACACCTTACGCTGGGGGAATACCACCTATACAATGTTAGCACCTTCCATACCCCATAATAGTATGGACAATTACATGTGCATCCTACCTACGACTGTCGTGTGGGGGAGGTGATCTCCTACGGACCACCTAATTTCCACACCAACCTAACGTATGGGGGTGTCAACACATCCTCTGTCACCCCTGAACCTCCCCTTGGTGTGGTCCCCTTCCAATCTGATTTTCAATATCTAACCAACCTTCGTTTCGCCCTCACCTTCCTAACTCACTGCGCTTGGAAGGTTTTGGTTTCGATCTTTATGAACAAGGTGACATACAATCATTCCCATGACTACACACAAACACAAAGATCGTAGTGGTCTTGGATTTTTTGAACCACCTACACCGAATAAACCTCATGTCGATTTTATCCAGGAAGATGATGAAGTCACCCCTTCTGAACCATCAACGCCCATTTTTCCATCTTCACCCACGGAGTCAATAAACCCGGAATATATCCCTCCTAACTTTTTTTTTCGTGAATGTTATCTTCCTAGGTCCTCTCACTTATCAATGCGCTGGTAAAGACCCATCTTCTCTCCCCCTTTTGTATCCAGACATGATCGAAGAAGACTCGCCTTCGATTAATGTTGTAGAGTGCCAGGATGACGACTCCATCCTCACCTACCTTGGTGCGGATGACTCTTATATTCAACGCGCCTTACCATCTGAAACCCAAACCATGTTGAATGAGTTGACTATAGAGATCAACATCCACATGGAGGATGATCCTCACATTGTAAAGATTGGATAATCTCTCGACGTATCAGAACAATCTGCCTTCACTACCTTCCTCTCAGTGCCCACAATCAAGCTTTCACTTGGTCCTACGCCGACATGCCAGGAATCGATCCTGACATTGTTGTCCATAACATCACTCTGAAACCAGACTCCAAACTAGTTAAACAGAAACTGAGAAAAATGCATCCACGCATTGCCCTCTTGGTTAAAGAAGAGCTTCAACGACTCCTTTATGTTTCTTTCATCTTACCTATTGACTATCCTCAATGGATTTCTAATGTCGTACCTATCACTAAAGTGACGGGGACTTCAGATATGTACAGATTTCTAGGACCTTAACCTCACTTTCCCAAAGGATGACTTCCCCCTACCTAGCATTGATCAACTTGTTGATCTCACTGTGGGCCATGAGATGCTTTCTCTCATGGATGGTTTCTCGGGATACAATCAAATTTTAGTAGCCCCGGCCGATCAACATAAAACCGCCTTCATTACCCTTGGGAGACCTTCTGCTATCATGTCATGCCATTTGGCCTTAAGAATGCTGGTGCGACCTATCAACAGGCTATGACTTACATTTTTCATGACATTATGCACACTATCCTTGAGGATTATGTCGATGATCTTCTTGGAAAATCCAAACATCATAGTGAACATCTCGATGTTTTAACCATTATTTTCGATCACCTGTTACAATACTATGTTCATCTTCAACCAAAGAAATGTGTCTTTAGCGTCCTTTTAGGAAAACTCCTTGTCTTTATCGTCTCTTTACATGACATTGAGGTTGACCCAGCTAAAGTCAAAGCTATCTTAGAAATTCCCCACCCACTAACCTAAAGGAATTGTGTAGTTTGTAAGGCAAACTCCAATCTATCTAGCATTTCATCTCACAACTCTCGGATCGATGTCAACCTTTCCATCATCTCCTTAGAAAGGATATTGTCTTTCTATGGAACGAGGAGTGCCACCAAGCCTTTGAGGCTCTTAAAGCTTATCTCTTACAGCCACCCATGCTTATCCCACCTCGGACGATCACCCATTTAACCTTTACCTTTCTGCCACCGACCATGTTTAGGAGCCATGCTCGCACATTGTGACTCTGAGCATCGAGAGAAAGTAGTTTATTACATAAGCCGTACTCTTGTGGATTACGAGACTAGGTATGCACATGTAGAAAAGTTGTGCCTAGCCCTATCATTCATGGCCACCAAACTCTGACATTACCTCCTGAATCACAAAATTTTTGTCATCACCAATGTTGATCCCATACATTATATGTACATCAAACATCATCTAAACCAACGCATCACCCGATGGCTTATGCTCCTCACCAACCTCGACCTTGAGTTTGTACACCAGAAATCAGTCAAAGGAAAAACTATCGCGGATCAACTCACGGAAGCCCCTTTACCTGGGGAACAATTTACCAATTTTAATTTCCCTGATGAAATCATCGCAACCCTTTCACTCAATGATGCATCTTATCCGATGACCCTCTTCTTCGATGGATCTAAATGGCAACATAGCGGAGG
Source organism: Taxus wallichiana var. yunnanensis (assembly GCA_018340775.1). Classification (NCBI taxonomy): domain Eukaryota; kingdom Viridiplantae; phylum Streptophyta; class Pinopsida; order Cupressales; family Taxaceae; genus Taxus; species Taxus wallichiana. The sequence goes on from CM031239.1 coordinate 11,285,584, forward strand.
GGCGAGCGTTGTTCTCATTCCTCTTAATTGTGAACCTATGCCTCTTTCATTCGTGCTCGATTTCCCCTACACTAACAATACAAATGGGAATATGAGGCCCTTGTTTTGGGTCTCCACGTTGCTACACTTAGGTGTGAAGTCTATTAACATTTTCAGGTGACTCTAAATTGGTAGTAAATCAAGTTACTCGGCATCTACCAATGTAAAATGAGGAACTTCAAAAGTACAAAGGTTACGTGGATTCACTTTTGACCTTATTTACTCATTATTCTATCCAAACCATTCCACACTCAACTAATAAATTTGCGAGATACTATGGCTTGCTTGGCCTCGCAAATTCCTACCTCACCAAATGACTCGACATATTTGTCTTGGTCCAACAACTCTTTGCTCCATCTTACTTAGTCCCGGATGTTTGTAAGATAAATAATGTATCTACCGATTCGCAGGATACCCGGTATCACCAATTTCACGACTACCTTACAACCTCTGCTTCTCCCACCGACCTTACTAGTAATGGAAAACACGCTTTTATTAAAAGTGTTTCTCGTTATGTCATCAAGGGGGACTCCTCTATGAATGTGGCTTCGATGGTATCCTCCTTCAATGTCTAACCATTGCTGAAGTCACCCATACCATCCAACAAGTTCATGACGGAATTTGTGGTGGGCACTTTAGTGGCCTTGCCATGACCAAGTGGATCCTTCGCCTAGGATATTATTGGCCTACTCTTAACAAAGACTGGTGCGAATATGTTAAATCTTCGTGTTATGTGTCAACAGCATGCCAACCTTCAACATACTCCCAACCACCCGCTATAGGTCACACGAGATCTTTGGCCTTTCTCACAATGAGGTTTAGACCTTATTGATGAAATTCACCCGCCTTCTTTACAACATCACCATTGGATCATCACAAAGAATCGAATATTACACTAAATGGGTGGCGGCCATTCCACTCATTTCAACCAAAAAAATAAAATCATTGAGTTCATTAATCATCACATTATCTGCCGTTTTGGTGTTCCTCGTCACCGATAACCAATAATGGAAAATCTTTCAAAAATAAGCTATTATGAGCCCTTTGTGACAACTTTGGTATCAAACATAGCTTCTTGTCACCCTATTATCCACAAGAAAATGGTCAAGCCGAATCTTCTAACAAAACCTTAACCAAAATTCTCATGAAAGTCGCAACCATTCTCGGAAAAACTAGCATGATCACATCCCCTTTGCCCATTGGGCTTATCGTACCAGCATTTGTACTTCCACTAATGCCACACCATTCTCTTTGGTTTATGGTACCGAGGCTATCTTTCCTCTCAAAATACAAATCCCTTCCCTTAGAATATCTCTCTAGGATACTCTCACCAATGATGACTTCTGCCAAGAGTGGTTAGCCCAATTGGAGCTTCTTGACGAGCGTCATCTTACAGCTCTTGACCACCTTCAAATTTATCAAAAGTGCATCAAGTGTGCTTATGATAAGTGAATTCATGAGTGTACCTTTAATATTGGTGATCTTGTCCTCAAAGAGAATCAAATGTAACCAAACTAGAAAAGAGCAAACATGGAAAAATTGCTCCTAATTGGATTGGGCCTTACATTATCACTCACACTTACGGATCAGGTACTTATCATTTATCTTTTCTTAATGGTAAACCTGAGCCTGAATCCCTTAATTTCTTGCATCTCCGACCATTCTACTATTGAATTTAGTGTTACATCACTTCTTATCTACCTTGCGCTCGTCCCTTAAGCTCATTTACCACCTCATACACCTTGTTTTATGCATCTCAAAGTAGAATCAAACTCACGTGGTTTGATCATCACCTCCTCTTAAAGATGCCTTCTCCTTTTTAGTCTAGTCCATGACTTAAAAGTATCAAAATAACAAGTTCTCAATTATACAATTCTGGGATATTCTTGAGTCAAACTTCCTGCAAAACTAGATGCTTCATGCCAAACGAACATCTATACCTCTAAGCTATAAACTAGACTACTCCCTCGAAGGAAAGCTATGTGCAACACCGCATCCTCTACTATAAGTAGACTACTCCCTTGAAGGATAGCTATACAAATTCAGCCTCTATTAGAAGCTTCTCGCATTGATCAGCTTCGTGAAGACCTCAAGAACAACAAAATGCATATCCCATATAGACTTCTCGCATCGATCAGTTTATATCTAGAAAAATAAAAGTCGTATTCAAAAGCACTTTTGAGTCATGGACTTGTCTATTTAGGTTTGGTCCTCTTTCGTCAGAATAATCACCTTATAACAAGTTCTCTATGCCCCAGCTATACCACCTCACCTCACCACACCATTCTTCAAAACAACAAAACTCAAGGGATGTGACATATATCTAATATATTGTGATTATACAACTCTTTTCACCTATCGACTTCTCACCTATGCAAGGTACCTAGGGATTCAAGCTCATCCTATGATAATACGTGGTTTTTTTAGCTCTTTCCAACTATGGGACACTTTTTCCTCTTTTACCCGAATCTAGGATTATGTGTTGACCTTAATCAGGACACGGTTTCCTATGCTTGGGTAAGCTAACCCTCGCTTCACCTATACCCACACCAACAACATTACCCTACCAACATCAAACTTTTACCAACCAATAAATTACCTAACCACAACCAAATTACAGAATTCACCTCTCCTCTGGTCCTAAGGGAGAACTACATCTGGCCTCGAGGCCCCTCCTTGCTTTGTGCAATTGGCTATGTAGGTAGCACTTAGGAGACATGGGGTCTCCCAAGGTTAGCTCGACCATCCCCTACCATAACCTATCATGTGTTGTGTTTTCCTTAAAAATATAAATATTTTCATGTATTTATATTGATAACACTCACCAATCGGCCTCGACCCAAGGCCGCAACCAACCAATCGGCCCAACCTAAGGCCACAACCAACCAATCGGCCCCACCCAAGGCCAAAACCAATCAATCGGCCTAACCCAACGCCACAACCAACAAATCAGCCCGACCCAAGGCCGCAACCAATCAATCAGCCCGACCCAAGGCCGCAACCAATCAATCGGCCCGACCCAAGGCCGCAACCAACCAATTGGCCCGACCCAAGGCCGCAACCAACCAATCGGCCCGACCCATGGCCGTACCCAACCAATCGGCTGACCCAAGACCGCACCAATTAAGTACCTCGACCGAGGCCCGCAAATTACGATTCTATCCACCCATCATGTAGCTGTTTGTTCAATCGAGCTCACTTGTTCGTGTTTTAGCATGACTAGGATACTTGAATTGATCAGCCGACCAGCTTTGCCTAGACCGAGACCGTGACATTTATCTCAACCAAACCAACCATTTGGTACTACCGAACATGCCTAAACATTCCGGTACCTTACCCATTATATCCCCTGGAGCTACTTCCTATGCCTTGGATACTAGGATTATATCAACCTTGTTTGGATAAACTATCGACCTTTGCCTATGAATTGCTTGTTTTGCTCTTCAAATCGTGTACCCTGGTCACACTACTACATTTCAATGTGTGTCTACTTCCTTGAACTTACCCCACCATCTTACCATCATCTCATCATCATTCACCCTTTATCAACCCTATCCCTAATTTCACATCACCTCAATCTATGATAGATTTGAGGGGGATTACCTATACCCTTAACTGGGGCAACCACTTCTTATTATTGTTAGTGCAGCTTTACAAGACAAGCTACATGAAAAGGGGAAATGTAGACACCAAATTTGGGTCTTACGATGCCCTATGCCCCGCATCTAATCTCACAACCTAACCCTACCTCACCACCTAAACCTTACACACTTAATTATTTATTGATTACCTTATAATTAATAAATTCACATCTCCAACCCTGCCACCTCACCTCACCACCTCACCATGACCTAGCCCTAACCCTAAAATAACCTAATTAAGACCTATAATTTGGTCCAGACCCACACCCATGACTCATCACCCCTCACCCGCACCAAATTGAACATAATAGTGACTTGACCAAGCCCACAACTGACCCCTCAGGAGAAAAGGAGGCAAATTTGGCTATTTTACTAAAAATAGCCAACTTTGACCTAACCGACATTGGTCCCTACGCGACCGGTGTCGGTTAGGTAACCACCATCGGTTCCCTATAAATGACCTCCCCCAACCAAAACAAAGAGATCCGAATTAATTTTTCAAGAGAGGGACAATTAAGAGAGAGAGAGAAGAGGTTATAGAGAGGAGTATTGAGCCCAAGACTGTAACTGAGCAACTAGATCACGGTCACACTCATCCAAACATTGGGAGAGTCGGAGGATAGCTTCATCAGCTCACTTTTGATTACTGGATCATCCCAACTGAGCCTTGCCTTTGCCACTTTGCATTCCTTGGACTGCATCCACATCGAAACTAGTAAGTAGACTCTTTTATTACCTTGTATGCTTCTAGACCCTACTTTGTGAACTTTTGATTCATAGTGATTATAAGCTCACTCTTGGATCTACCACCCAAGCACCTTGCACCTAACCTTCATTCATCCATCTCTATATTGTCCCAAAGACAACTTTTTCACTCTCTCGAGTCTTCTCTATCACCCTAATACTCCCTCAACCATCTACTAACCTTCTAAACCCCGTAACCACCTCACAACCAACCTCCAATTAAAATCCCCTAAATCATTGCCCCTACCGATATCAGTTATCCCCTACTGGTACCGGTTTTATAACCACGGTCGATTATCCAGTGACCGAAATCGGTCCACCGTGACTTATACCAAAAACTAGCCTTTCACCTATTTACCTCCAAAAATATCATATCTAGCCTTGTCTATCCCTGTAGCTTGATCTAAAATTATTAATAACTAGTGACCAAACAAACATCATGACATTTTATTATTGGTAGTTTAGTCTCTATTTCTTTTAGTAACGAGGTACCTAAATCATGATTTCGCAATAGCTTCTTTATTATCATTTGCATTAATTTGTATTAAAAGGGAACTGACCACCTTCCAAAGGAAGTCTAATATTTCTTGGGCCCAAGGCAGGTTCCCTCACGTATTGTTTAACGAAAATCTGGTGGTCTTGCATTCTTATTTATAGGTAGTCCTTCCCGGATAAAAATATCTCTTCATAATCGATCTCGATCTCTCTATGGTATGCGCACACCTTCCCAACACTCAATAGGTATTCCTCCTAGCCATAACCCTTATCTGTTTCTCAAGAGAATGAAAAGATAGAAATAACTCTGTTCTGGAACAAAATTCTGTGCGAAACAAACTATTCAAGAAAAATGTGGATTTTTTTTCTTCGCAAGAAAAGTGAATCTTTTAAAACCTTCAATAATTTCAAAGTATATGTTGAGAATTAAATTGGACATCACATAAGAACTCTCTACTCAAAACAAAGTGGGAATTCATGAGTGATGAGTTCAAAGACTACCTACAAGCTCATGGGATTCATTGATAAATTCCTCCTCCACACACACCACAACGAATGGTGTTGTTGACAGAAGAAATAATACTATCATGGAAATGGTACAATTCATGATCGATGACTTTGAACTTGCAAAGACATTTTGGGAAGAAGAAACAAAGATAGTAGTGTATTTGTTGAGCAGTGCCCACAGCTTCTCTTGATAGAGTAACACCATATAAATCATGGTCAAAGTGGAAACCATCTATTGCACACCTTAGAGTATTCAGGTGTAAAGCAAGTATGCACATACCCAAGCAAGATACAAATGTTGGGGTAAGCACACTTCAGTTGTACATACATATATCGAGATCTAAGCATACATGCAAATAAAAATGGATATTCTACCGGAAGAAATATAAAAAACAAGAGACATAAATCAACACCAGATTTAACGTGGTTCACCCAGTGTGGGATACATCCACCAAGAAACAAGCCAATCATTTATCCAAAGCTTTGACAATATATACAATGAATATTTACAATCTTCCACACCTCTAACATGTTTGGTACTTTCTTTCTTCAAGATTTTCTTCTTCTTCACCAAGAATTTTCTCTCACATAATTATCTTGTAATTATGATCCACACACTTACTTCTAAACCCTAATTTTAACTTCATATAGTTATTTTTAGCCTTAGGGCACTTAGCCATGAAATTACAATTAATAAATCTATTTTAATGCTAAAAATAGATATAATTCCCGAGAGTTAATTAAAAAAATTTCACACAGTAAACGATGCTGATTCTTCCTAACCATCATTGGTTCCTACTTGCCCTTGACTGATGCTAGTCTTCCTTGATCGATACCGGTCCGCCCTTAACCAATACCGATTATTGTGTTTTGTAGCAAGTTCCAATTATATGCTAAAATGAAGTAATTGAGCTCCACAACTCAACAGCCTCCCACTTGGAGTTTAATTACTACACCATACCTATATAACATCATTCTTGGATTCTTCCTTAGCTTTTTTCTTCCTCTTCAAGTCTCAAACTCAAACACCAATAGAACTGAGTGTATCTCCAACGTATCTTTTGCTAATGGATTTGTTAGTATATCCATAGGGTTCTTGCTCATATGAATCTTTTCTAGATTCAACTATCCATCCTCCAATACCTGCCGTATGAAGTGATACCTCAACTGAAATGTGTTTCGTTCTCAAATGAAATGCTGAGTTCTTTGCCAAATGAATTGCACTCTAACTATCACTAAACAGTTTACAATCACTTTTCTCCTTTCCCAACTCTTCCATGAACCTACTCATCCATATCATCTCCTTGCTAGCCTCTGTAGCTACAACATACTCTACCTCTATAGTAGACAAAGCCACAACCTTCTACAATCTCAAAATCCAGCTAACTATCATTCCACCTACTATGAAAATATATCTAGTAGTGCTCCTCCTACCATCCATATCTCCAGCCATATTTGAATCAACATAGCCACGTAATGAAATATCCAAACCTCCATAGCATAACTACATGCTAGATGTCCCTTTCAAATACCTGAGTATCCATTGGACTACTTTCCAATGCTCTTTACATGGATTATCCATATATCTACTCACAACTCCCACTACACGTGTAATGTATGTTCTGGTACAAACCATAATAGACATGAGACTTCTAACGGCTAAAGCATATGGCACTCATGTCATGTATTTTACCTCCTCATGTGATGAAGGAAACTGATCTTTGCTCAATTTGAAGTGTCCAGCCATAGGTGTGCTAACGAGGTTTTGTATTTTACATGTTTAACCTTTATAACCCCTTTTAGATATAATCCTCCCGAGACAAATACAATTTCTTGTTTTTTCTATCTCTATGTATTTGCATGTCAAGGATTATTTTTACAACTCCTAAATCCTTCATAGAAAATATGTGAGCTAGTTTTCTCTTAATCTCACCAATGTCCTACATACTAGATCCTGCAATAAGCATATCATCCACATACAGTAATAAAATAATATAGCTCCCATTTTCAAGCTTCTTGAAATAAACACAATGGTTAGATTCACATCTCAAGTAACCATGCTCATGCATAAACTATCAAACCTCATGTACCATTTCCTTGGAGCTTGCTTGAGCCCATATAGGCTCTTTTTCAACCTTTGCACACTAGTTTCTCCTTACCCTTGACTTCATACCCAAGCGGTTGTTACATATAAATTTCTTCATCTAAATCACCATGAAGGAAAGTCATCTTCACATCTAGTTTCTCTAAATTAAAATCTTCTACTACAACTAAACTCAATACAATACAAATAGAAGTCATCTTAACAATAGGAGAAAATATTTCCACCAAATTCAATACCTACTTTTGTTTAAATCCCTTTACTACAAACTTTTCCTTGTACCTTTTACTCGTCCACCATCTTCTTCCTTAATTCTATAAACCCACTTGTTCTCGCAATGTCCTCTTACCTTTTGGCAACTTAATCAAATCCCAAGTTTGGTTCTGTTTCCAGGAGTTTATCTCTTCATCCATGCCATGCTCCCACTACACATGGGTCTCATCCTACATTTCTTATTCAAAACTTTTTGGTTCACCATTATCAATCAATAATAAATAAAATAGATAAGGTGTAATTATTTCGTACATTTACTTACCCTTTGTGACCTTATCACAAGATTTTGGGGTACCAGGATCAATATGGGCCTCTTGGACATTCCTATCCAAATCGACGGTGACCAATGTTGGTCACCTCTAACCAATGTTAGTTCCACTATTTGATATCGGTTATGATCCTCTATAACCGTCAAGTAGTTCATCCGACCGATGTCGATTAGGACTACTCGACACCACGCTACTATGTATTTTTGTAGGTGTTTCTTTAAAACTCAAGAGTTCATTTTCATCAATAAAATTCTCAATTTTCTCATCCTTGGGTACCAAAATTTGATCCATGTATATTCTGTTTCCATTCCATTCAACATCATTACTCCTAATAATTATAGAATTCTCTAAATCCTAAAAATAGAAACTAAATCACCAGATCCATATCCAATGGAAGTGCACCCCTTGAATTTTGATTCCAATTTTTATATATTCCCCTTATCAACATGCGTAAAATCTTCGAACCAAAAAATTTAAGAAAAGAAATATCTACCTCTTTTCTAGTCCATGCTTCCTCTGGTGTTCCTCCATCTAGTGAACTTGAAGGGCCACCGTTAATCAAATAAACCATTGTATCAACCACTTCTGCCCAAAACTGCAAGGGTGATCCAGAATGTATCCTCATACTTCTAGCACATTCCATGATTGTCTTGTTCATTCTTTCTGCAACACCATTCTCTTGTGGTGTTCTTGGAACCATTCTTTCTCTATGTATCCCATTCATTGAACAATAATCATTGAAAGCCTTGCTACAGTATTCACCACCCTTTTTAGATTTAAGGAACTTTAACTTAGAATTTGATTCATTCCCAACAAGGGATTTCCATCTTTTAAAAGTCTCAAAAACATCAGATTTATGTTTAATACAATAAACCCATACCTTTCTTGTAGCATCATCAATGAAAGTAACATAATACTGGGATCCTCCATGAGAAGCTACTTGAGCTGGTCCCCACACATCTAAGTGTACAAGCTCCAATTTCTTATCCTTCTTAGTTTCCCCAACTTTGAGAAATCTCACTCTCTTTTACTTTCCAAAGATACAATGCTCATAGAAATCAAGATCTAAATATTTCAAATCTGATAACTTACCCTTAGCCTTTAAGATTTGCATTCCTTTTTTACTCATATGACCCAACCGATTATGCCACATGCATGCATCTGAATCTAAAGTAGATAATGCAGAAAAGGAATCAGTAATACAAGTATAACGTTTGTACCTTCGACCTCTTGCCATAAAAAAATCACCCTTGTTGAATTTCCAAGAGTCTCCTATAAAAGTAACCATGCAACTAAATATTTCTTTGCATGTCCTTTCTTTCCACATTTTCAAAAAGTAATTCCCTTACTTCTAGATTTATCATCTGCTATCCCTTGACTTTTATTTCCTATTACTCTTACTCGTGGATCTCTCCTTCGTCTTCCCCTTCTTTCTACATTCAAAGTATTTCTAGATGATGTTTCCTCTATACTTTTCCTACAAATTTCTTTCATTCAAGATTATAATAACCACATTATCAAACTTCAAATTATTATTAGTAGATGATGTATTACTAACAACCATTACCAATTTGTCCCAACTATCGGAAAAGAACATAAGAATAAAAGTGCTTTAACTTCATCATCAAATGGTATAGCAACCAATTTTAATCGATTTACTATAGATTGGAAACCATTCAAATGATTAGAAGAAGATTCACCTTCATGCATCTTATAACTAAATAGTTTCTTCATCAAATAAAATTTATTTGAAGCACTAGCTTTTTCATATAAATTAGCAAGAGATTTCATTAATTCTACTATAGAAGCCACTTTTGTAATATTGGAAGCCACGAATGCTACCAGATCAATCTTATAGATCCCAAATCCTTTCTGTCAAGAATATTCCTTTCTTCATAAGTCATATTTGTAGGTCTAGACTTCTCATCCAATGGTAAGTACAAATCTCTTTGATATAGATAATCCTCAATCGGTATCTTCCATAATTGATAATTTCAGCCATCAAATTTCTCTACCTTGTATTTATTATGTTTTTCCATTGATGTAGCTCCCACTCAATCAGAAAACACTCTGTGAGTAAATATATCAACACACAAAACCCTCAAACAAAGCTCTAATACCAATTGTTGGGGTTAGCACACCAGTTATACAGACAATATATTAGATCTAAGCATACATGCAAATAAAAGTGGATATTCTACCAGAAGAAATATATAAAACAAGAGACATAAATCAACACTAGATTTAATGTGGTTCACCCAAAGGTGGGATAAATCCACTAAGAAACAAGCCAATTAATTATCCAAAGCTTTGATAAGATATACAATGAATATTTACAATCTTCTACACCTCTCGGATGTTCGAAGTACTTTCTTTCTTTAAGATTTTCTTCTTCTTCACCAAGAATTCTCTCTCACATAATTATCTCATAATTATGATCCACACACTTACTTCTAAACCCTAATTTTAACTTCATATAGTCATTTTTAGACTTAGGGAACTTAGCCATGCAATTACGATTACTAAATCTATTTTAATGCTAAAAATATATAATTCTGAGAGTTAATTAAAACTTCATCACACGGTAACCAATGCCGATTCTTCCTAACCGTCACTTTGGTTCCTACTTGCCCTTGATCGATATTGGTCTACCCTTAAGCGTGATATTCGTTACTGTGTTTTCCCGCAAGTTCTAATTGCATGCTAAAATTAATTAATTGAGCTCCACGACTCAACAAGAAAGAAATTGGACATGAATTCACATAAAATCATCTTCATTGGGTATTATGAATAGACTCTTGGGTACATATTAATGGATCCAAAGACTAGGAAAGTCTAGACTAGAAGAGATGTTGAGTTTTTGAGAAGAAGGAAGAATAGTCTCCTCCTCCAGACTCATCTAATATAGATTCTTCACCAATTGTAAAAACTGAAGTTGATGTTCCCACGGATGATGAAAGTGATGATGAGAATGATGGTGCTGATATGATATAACCATGACCCATAGGAACAATTCAACATATGCCCAAGTGGTATACTAGAACATTACAAGATGAAAGAATGGATGTTCCACCAGATACATCCACCCCTGGACCACGAACTCACAGTAAAGTAAGAGAAGAAGTTAACTTTACTTTGAAGAGTATAGTTATTAAATCTGATGAGCCCTCTACAGTCTAGGAAGCCCTAAAATCAAAAGCTTGGAAAGATGCCATGGATTCTGAATATTAGTCATTAATGAAAAATAACACTTGGCATCTTGTCAATATTCCACCAGGGAAGAAACCCATTGGATGTAGATGGATATTCAAAACAAAGTACAAAGTAGATGGGATAGTGGAAAAGTATAAAGTGAGACTAGTAGTAAAGGGGTATGTACAAAAATAAGGAATTGACTACGAGGAGACATTTTCTCTCATAGATAAGATCAACATGATCTGGATGATCTTTACTCTAGGTGCATAATTTGGTTGGAAAGTCCATTAGATGGATGTAAAAAGTGCCTTCCTAAATGAAAATTTACAAGAAGAAGTCTATATGGCTCAACTTTGATAGATATGTTGTACCTGGTCAAGAAGAAAAGGTATGTAGACTTAGGAAATCTTTGCATGGCCTCAAACAAGAACCACAGGGCATAGTACATCAAAATTGATGACCATCTCATACAACATGGATTTGTTAGAAATCCATACAATCCCAATATTTACCTCAAATAGAAAGGGGGATATTATGATTGTCATTGTATATGTCAACGATCTAGTCATCACTAGTATTTCGGTGAGGATGATTGATGCAATGAAGAAAGATATTAATTGGTCGTTCGACATGTCGATCTTGGGGCTGATGCACGATTGTCTTGGATTGGAAGTATGATAGAAAGAGAATCATATCTTTGTTTCTTAGTTAAAATATACCAAGATGACGCTCAAGAAATTTAGGATGATGGATTTCACACCAATTGCTACACATATGGAGAATAGATTGTAGTTATCTCATTCAGATCCATATCTTGAGGTAAATGCCACTCTCTATCGGTAGTCAATTGGGAGTCTCATTTACCTTACCTACACTAGACCAGATATCATCTTTGCAGTGAGCTATTTATCCAAGTTCATGCAGGAACCCAAATTTTGTCATTGGAAAGAAGCAAGGTGCATCTTGAGATATCTCAAAGGATCAAAGGATCTCGATCTATAATACAAGAAGAATGAAAATTGTTTCTTGTTAGGATATTCAAATTCAGATCATGTAGGAAATATTTATGACAAAAATCCACTTCAGGGTTTGTATTCTTTATGGGATCTGGACCAATATCATGGGGAAGCAAGAAACAACACTTTGTTTCTTGTTCTTCCACAGAATCCAAGTATCATTCTGCAGGTGAAGTTGTCTATGAAGTGATATGGCTTTATTGCATACTAAAATGACTCACGAATACCTCGTGACAAATTGACCACCATGTATGTTGACAATGAAGGTGTTCTCAAACTCGTTCACAATCTAGTTTTTCATGAAATAACAAAAGTACATGTACATTCAATACGCGAACATGTCTTGAAGAACAATATAAAGCTTGATTTTTGTCTAATGGCTAAATAACAAGTAGATATCTTCACAAAGTCACTTCCACGTGACAAGTTTGAGATGTTCTCCTCATCCCTTGAGGAAATGAAAAATTAAGGGGGGGAATGTTAGGATAAATATATTATTACCTTAATTAATTATGCATTACATATTAGTTAGTTTATTTATTAAATGTTATATGGTTATATTTAATCATAACCATCTTATTGTTTTTATTCAAACACTACAGGTGTTTTTATATTGTTTTAACAATATTATTATTTGTATTAGTTCATGGGTGTACCTATGCAACATCTTTTATTGTTTGTATCCAGCTATGCAATACACACACACACACCCACACACACACACACACATTTCAGCTTGGACTCGTGTGTATTTTTTATTGATTTCACATTAATATAATTATATAGGATTTCATCTTTGTTTGTGAAATTACAGTTAGGAAATGTCTTGATAAAATATATTTCAAATGATCTACCATGGTAATAAGCTTTGTGATATGATTGATCAGGTAATGTCACAACTTATTAAAGGTGAAAAATGTAATAAAAAATTATTTTTTAACTTGAGATTATCTAAGTACACGATCAATCAAAGTTATGTTCAGATAGTAAACAACTTGTTCTTGTCCCTTGTTTTTTTGTATATAAAAAAATGCCATGTTGGCATGTTTCGTTATAGAAGTGTAGAATAGTATATGATTATCTTGAATAGGTGGCATTAGCACTGATGGAGTTGATAGATATTATTTGAACTTAGTGAATAATATTGACATTCTTGTGTCCATTTGAATTGGACATCCTTTCTAAAAATATGGTTAAAAAGATGGCACTTATCTACAAGCTAAGATATGAAGTGTATGAAATACTAAATTCCTTGGAGTCCTTGTAGCTGATGAGGATTTTGTGGTGGTGCCATATCAATGATTGATTTTACCTTATTAGGGCCAAATTCAATTAATCTCCATGAGATAATAAATCCCAAGATCTTCCCTAAAGTAACACCAAAGACACACTTCTTTGGATTAAGGTGCACCTTATATTCTCTCAATCTTTCAAATATATGTCATAAAATGGATGGATGATTAACTCTACTCTTAGACCTAACAAGGATGTCATCAACATAATACTACATTATATCATGAAGTAATTTGTGGAAAATGATAGTCTTTTTACATTGATATGTTTCCCCTGCATTCTTAAGGTCAAAAGGTATGAACTTGTAATGAAATGTACCATAGGGTGTTTTAAAGGTTGTTTTGTAATGATCTTCTTTAAAATTATGAATTTGGTTATATCTTAAAACCATCCTTTAAAGATAACATCTCATGCCCTATTATATAGTCAATGATCATGTTTATGTTGGGTAAGGGAAATTCATCCTTATGACAGGATTTTTCATATCTTTGAATTCAATGCAAATATGAATCCTAGGTGTCTTATTTGTAACATAACCCATGTTTGATATCCACTCGAAGTAGTCTATAGATATGATAAAGTTGAATTTGAGTATTTTCTCAAGTTCTACCTTGACCAACAATGCAACCTTAGGATACATTTTCCTCAATTTCTACTTGACAAGTTTTACATCTAGGTGAACCAAAATATTGTGTATGATTAAGGAAGGATCCAAAACTATAATATCCTTATAATAACAAGTTAAGGCATCCTATAATTATGTAAGGAGTGTTATGAATTCATTGATCTATTATTCTGATAAGCTTGCACCAAGATGTAACATTCAAGACTATTAATTATTCTAATATTGATTATGATGGTTTCTTCTACCAACATTTTTGATGTATCATTATATTGAAATGATGTTGTAGGTTTGTGCAGTCATCTTTCGATCTAAAATTGGGTCTCTTATCTCTAGTTCTCAAGAAGGTTTTCACCAAGAGATACATCCATTTATTTTTTCTTGTTTTTTACTTTCTTATTTTTGTTTCTCAAATAGTTCCTTCGTGAGGTTTTTACTATAAGAGTTTATATTTTTCTGTTTTTTTCTTTTCCTTAATTTTTTGTGGACTAGAGCACTCAAATTCCTAACTCCTAACCAAAGTAAGAAGAAGAATTGAGTTTTATATCAAATTCCTCCTTATGATCTAATAATGGAATAGGGTCATGAGTGCTAAGAAAATATTCAATGGAATCATCATTATAAAAAAGGTCCATAGAGATGTGATTTTGTTGATCATGATGGATAAGAGATGGATAAATTATGTTAAGGGTGTGAATAGATATTTTTCAAGGAATATGGTTGTTTCAACTAGGTATTTAAAGAGGCTATGTGTGGAACTCATTGGTCGTCAATCGATGTACACCCCACGATGGCATGAAAACATTTTGAGAGACTGGGAAATGCTTTGGAGAGTGATATAATGTGTGCTATATGTCATCTATAGCTAGGAAGAAATCTAAAACTTTCCTTGGGATCAATATTTGAGGTGATTGAGGGGCACGTACAAGAGGGATGGATTTATCCTACTACTTTTGGTCGTGTCTTAAACCAGGGTGAGAGAACCCATTGGGTAACCTAAATGGAAATGGGGGAGATAAATTATTTATTACTCTTAATTTATCAAATGATGGATCAATCTAAGATAATCGTGGCCATGAATACATCACTCACTCTCATGAGTTGTCAAAAAAATGGTACATATACTTAATGCATCGAAACATGTTACTATAGACGATAAAGTTAAGTTTCACTTTCACCTTTTTGGTAGGGAAGTAAGCCTAGAAGGAACCTTTAGTGATATTTAAAGATAGAGAAACAAAGGAATAAATGAAAATTAAGATATTAGTATAATGGGGTGGGCATAAATATATTGGTTTCAATTTGTTAAGAAGGGTATTAAATGATGATTGATTTCATGTAACTAAGAAAAATGTGTTACCATGATAACATGTTGTTCTTTGTAAAGAAGAGAAAATATCATCTAGAAATGATGAATTCCTACAAAGAGATTCGCATTCATTAACACTCAATAACTTAAAAATATTTTCAACACAATCTTAAAAATACTTAACATAAAATGTTATGTAATCCTTCCAATGAAACATTTGTTTCTCCTACTATCACATGCAAAATATACACTCAAATGCTAACAAGAATCACTCAATAAGAGCGTTGAAACAAGGATTTTTAGAGCATCAAACTGAATAATAAATTCTCACCAAACAATATTAATTTAGTAACCATATCACAACAATAGAGGAATGATCTAATGTATTGTATGCAGAAACAATGAACACAAAATTTCATTAGAAATTATAATTCATCAATTAGATTCTAACATATAAGTCTTAGAACATAAAACTAAATATCATAACTAGACATGCAAATAAAACTTAAATTCCTTCACAAGGGGGCATAAACAAGATGACCTTAGTGTTTACCAATGGTTGTACAATTTTACCACCTTGAAACAAATCTTTTAAAACTCACAGTTCATATGTATTCAAAAATGGAAATCAGAGAATTACAATATTTCTCTTTCAAAAAATTCATACAAAAACTAACCCCTTCCTTTATATGAGGACAATACCTCATATTTATAAAATACTTGGTGAAAATTTTTACTTTTATTTTCACCTGCATTGGTAAGAGAATATTCTCCTCGTTTTCAAGAAGGTGTTATCACCGAAAAACAACACCCTCCGATTTGTCATGCCTGTGTGAATGAAAAACTAGTGTTTTTGTGTAACATTGAATCATCTCTCACGCTATGGGACTCATGGAATTGAGATGATCCTCCGTAGAAGGCTGGTTCATCTACTTAATCCTAGCACTAAACTAATTCTAAGGAAGAAAATGTGACTATATCATCCTAATCTAACAATTCCAAGGGGCCAAGGAGAGAGAGAGCATGAAAATTAAGAAATCTTACACTACATAGGTGATAGTACCAAGAAAAGAGGGTGAAATATCTTGTTGAGGGAGAATACATAAAGAAAATGGAGTTGAGAGAGGCTAGACCAATGTGACATAGACCTAGATCTTCATTTACCACTAAATATCCATGAAACACAACATCTTACACCTACAAATGAGACATACATGCAAATAAAAAAATAAAAGGGAAAGAGATACAACAAAACAATGTAAGGGTTGAAAGAACACCATGAACACAATTTTATTGCTCTTAGAATATGCACAGTCCATTACATTGTTGAAATAGAGGTAAAAATACACTTTCTAAACCCATGAGAAGGTTTGCAACTCAATGGTGTTGAGAAAAATTTTTACAGAGTTTCCCCACATCCCAGAATATCTCCCTTCTCAAATGAGAAGTGTTTACAATATATAGAAAATGAATGAGAGAAAGAGAAAGAGTGAAACTTGGATTTCTTCTCTCACCAACCAAAAACTACCATTAAATGGTCTGAAAATGGTATGGGCACCCTTACAAATCATCTTACATACGTAGTTTATCTTCTAAAGGAAGAAATGAGATACCATACTTCATTAATTGTAGTGGTTGGGCCTGGAACTGTGTATTTCCATGCTGGATATGTTTTCCAATTTTTTGCATATCTAACCTCAATAAAACTATTAAATAAAATTACCATTGCATAGAGGACATTGATACCTTTCCAATGATATAAAGTTTGTTGAATTTTGAGCACTGGATCAAAAGTTATGCCCATTCAAAGTTTTACATGAAAAACTATCATTTTCCTTTGTTCCACGGATTTTCCAATTTTCTACAACATTCCATAGATTTGGATTTTCTACGGCTTCCACAGATTTTTCTATGGCTTTCCACGACTTTTTCGTAGGATTTTCTATGGCTTCCTCATATTTTTCTACTGAGACTTTTTGTGGCTTCGTGGATTTTTCTCGTGGACTTTTTATGGCTTTCATGATTTTTCTTTGTGGACTTCTCTATAGCTTCCGTGGATTTATTTTTTTTCAACTTTTCACTAACTCATAATTTTCTTGGGTGGGGGTTAGGAAAAATGAAGTAGAGTTCCTCAAATCCACATTTTCTTTATTTTACTCAATTTTCTCAAATTTGGCCGAGAATTGAACTCCTTTGCGTTTGAAAACCCCAAGCTCAACAATGAATCTATGTCAACTGCCCAAGTTTGGTTTTCTACAATTGTCCATTTTTACCAAGGGGGTAAAAATGGATAACAATTTGGTGACTCATGGGGACATCTTCTTGCTAGATGAAGTGATTAGTGGCCTTGAAGTATCCATTGGGCATGGAGTCAATCCTGATAAATAAAATTATGATTTGAATCTCTAAAATCTTGTCCCTGAGACACTTGAAACATTACTAGAATTAGATTTGGTCTCGAAAACGCTACCTCTAATGGAATTTTCATGAGAAAAAAAACACCATAACATAATTTGTAAAAAAGGAAAGATCATACATGCCCCAAGTGGAACATGCAGAGTGTGAAAAGCATTTCTTTCACCGAAAGAAAACCTACCTACTATACACTAACCGGAAGTAAAGGGAACTAAAACAAATCTTGCAACCGGAAGGGAGAAGTATCTTCCCTTTCTCAAAATAGGTATCCATGTATATGATTTGGTGTTGAACATGGTTGTTATTAGAGTTAAAATTTGACAAGAGGTCTATCCTCCACCTAAATAATCAATGTATCAAATGGAAATAAGACAAATAACTCTTTTAGTGGCTTTTATTTGGATTGAAGAGGCATTACAATTGATACTTGGTACTCTGAAACTCATCCTCATGCTTAGGAGCAAGCATGACTGGTGGAAACTCCTCTTTTGGATCCAATGCAGCCAAATGTTTGATTAGGCATGGTCTGATTTGACGGATGTGCCCATTTCTTTGAAATTCATCTCCAAAAATGGAGTCTTCCTGCGAACCTTTCTAGATGGATGGTGTGGAAGAGATGGTATCTTCGTACTCTTTTCATTCCTCTCGTGGCAGTATGAAATCCTCTACAATATTTAGCTCATTGTTATTGATTGTAACATCCAATGAAGTTTTTTTTGCATCATTATAATTTGTTGCAACACATTGTTGGCTCTGGAGTTCCTCCGTTGTTTCTTGAAGACTGACTTGCTCTTGGATAACCTCTTCCTATAGCATGAAATTTGTCAAATAAAATTTTTCAATTTTCTGCTCTAGAGGAATATTTGGGGTAGCAAGGTATTCTTGATATCTTTCCTCCATCATGGATTCATCAATCAAATTAGGCCCTTCAAATGAAAGCAAAAAATCTTCAATAATGCTTTCTTCATCAACTAGTTTCAACTCTGATTCAATCTATTCCATCTACTCCTGTTCAATAGGACTTGGAGATGATTGTTCTTCTTCCTTCTTGAATGATTGTGTTGATCAGATTAGATCAACATCCTTTTCAAAAAGTGCAATTATGGACACTTTGCATTCGAGAGAAAACTGATTGTTGATCTTCTTCTTCTTGTTATCCTTTTGCGGCAAACTCATCTTCCACCACTTGTGGTCTGACCCCGACCTCCTCTGAAGGTTTAATCATCAAGGGGATTTTTTTAATCCCAAATTTGAGATCCAACCTTACCAATATTTTGATCATTTCTTCTTTGTTTGTCTCTCCTTCCCGCTTACTCTCTTTGACTAGTTTTTGTAATTTCTTTCCAACATGGAATTGGGAAGGCAAGAGAAGTGGATGGGGTTTTAACCAATTTTGCAATTGTTTTTGGTGGTGAGGGAAGTGGAACTTATTTCTTTTTAGAGGGGATGACTACTTGGAAGGGAAACAAATAGAATAATTGAGGTGAGATGGAAGACTAGGGGATGGAGAAGGGAAACAAACACTTGAGGCGAATACAATGAGCTTGAATCTTGACACCTGCTGAAATGATAAATCTTGGGATAGAGAAAAGGAGCATAAAGATCTTATGATTGACTTACCCATTGACAATGTTTTATTTCATTTTTCTTGTATGATTCTATCTCCTCAATCCACTATGCAAGTTGGGGAAAAATTTCAACCACGAAATCGAGTTTCTCCTATGGGTTATAATGTCTTGGAAAAGTGCCTTTCCATGGACAAGGTGTCATGTAACCAATCCTAAAAGATTTCATTTATGGTGTAGCCCTTGACCGAACCATGCCATCTTACATCCTTTGAATCTTCTCCAAAAGATCAGTGTTCTCCATTTGACTATTTTCATTATATGCATACCCTTGTTCCTGATATGTTTCATAGCTAAACTAGTTTTGACACTACTCATATGGGTAAGCATAATGGTTTTGAATTTGATCATAATGCTGATTTGGAGGAGTTGAGAAATTCATTAGAGGTGGATTGTACCACTTCTACTATGCAAGTGTGAATTCCAAGATGGGAATGAAGTCATGACTGCACAACTTCATGAATGGCAAAAGATGAAAGATGTGGAAAGAAGAATGGGTGGAAATGGATGGAAAAAATATTTGTAACTCAGAGAATGGATTTTTGATTAAATGTAGTCACCGGATGTGCTTTCCATGTGCCTCCAAAGGCTGAATCTCACCAAGAATACATAAAATTCATGATGAAGTGGTAAGGTTCTTTAAACCTATCCCATCATGTGCTATGATTGTTATCAATGAAAAATAGCACTCTCTCGATTTGTCATGCCTATGTGAATGAGTGACCGGTGTTTTTGGGTAACATTGAATCATCTCTCAAGTTGTGGGACTTGCGGGGTTGAGATGATCCTCCAGAGAAGGTTGGTTTGTCTACCTAATCCTAGCACTAAACTACTTATAAGGAGGGAAATGCAACTATATACTCCTAATCTAACAATTCCAAGGACCAAAGAGAGAGAGAGAGAACACGGAAATTAAGAAATCCTACACTATATAGATGATAGCACCAAGAATGGGGATGAAATATCCTGGTGAGGGATAATACAGAAAGAAAATGGAGTTAAGAGAGGCCAAACCAATGTGACACAGACCCAGATCTTCATTTACCACTAAATATCCATGAAACACAACATCTTACACTTGTAAATGAGACATACATGCACAAAACAACAACAACAACAAAAATAGAACAAAAGGAGATACAACAAAACAATGCAAGGGTTGAAAGAACACCACGAACATAATTTTATTGCTCTTAGAATATGCACAGTCCATTACATTGTTGAAATAGAGGCATAAATACACTTCCCAGAACCATGAGAATGTTTGTAAATCAATGATATTGAGAAACAAATTTTATAGAGTTTCCCCACATCCCAAAATATCTCCCTTCTCAAATGAGAAGTGTTTACAATATATAGAAAATGAATGAGAGAAAGAGAAAGAGTGAAACTCAGATTTCTTCTCTCACCAACCAAAAAATACCATTAAATGGTCTAAAAATGGCATGGGCACCCTTACAAAATCATCTTACATACATACTTTATTTTTTTAAAGAATAAATGGGATACCATACTTCATTGATTGCGGTGGTTGGGCCTAGAACTATGTATTTCCATGTTGGAGACATTTTCTAATTTTTTGCACATCTAACTTCAATAAAATTGAGAAATACAATTCTCATTACATAGAGGACATTAAGACCTTTATAATGATATAAATTTTGTCAAATTTCGAGCACTGGATCAAAAGTTATGCCCATCCAAAGTTTCATGCGAAAAACTATCGTTTTCCTTTGTTTCACGGATTTTCCAATTTTCTACAACATTTTGCAGATTTGGCTTTTCTATGGCTTTCATGGATTTTTCTACGGATTTTTCTATAGATTTTTTCGTGGCTTCCATGCATTTTTCTCATGGACTTTTCTATGGCTTATGTGGATTTTTTTTCCTCAATTTTTCACTAACTCCTTGGCATTTTATTGGATTCAAGGGCTAGGAAAAATGAAGTAGAGTTCCTCAAAACCACATTTTCTCAATTTTTCTCGATTTTCTCAAAATTTTCCAAGAATTGAACTCATTTTCCTCTGAAAACCCTGAGCTCAACAATGAAGCTTTTCAATTGCCTAAGTTTGGTTTTCTCCAATTTTCCATTTTCACTAATGGGAGTAAAAATGGATAACAATTTGGTGACTCAAGGGGACATCTACCTACTATATGAAGTGATTAGTGGCCTTGAAGTATCCATTGGGCATGGATTCAAGCCTGATAAACACAATTCTGATTTGAATCTCTGAAATCTTGTCCTGAGCCACTTGAAACATTACTGGAATTGGAGTTGATCTCACCAAACGCTACCTCTAATGGACTGTGCACGAGAAACAAAACACCACAACACACTATGTAAAAAGGGAAAGATCATACATGCCCCAAGTGGAACATGCAGAGTGTGCAAAATCACTTCTTTTGCTAAAATCAAACCTACCTACTCTATGCTAACCGGAAGCAAAGAGAACTCAAACAAATCTTGCAACTGGAAGGAGAAGTAGCTTCCCTTTCTCAAAATAGGAAGCCATGTATATGATTTGGTGTTGAACATGGTTGTTATTATGAGTGAAAAACTAACAAGAGGTCGATCCTCCACCCAAATAATCAAGGTATCAACTAGAAATAAGACAAATACCTCTTTTAGTGGCTTTGTATTTGGATTGAAGAGGCATTGCAGCTGATCCTTGGTACTCTAAAACTCATCCTCATGCTCAAGAGAAAGCATGACTGGTGGAAACTCCTCTTTTGGCTCTAATGAAGCCAAGTATTTGATTGGGCACGGTCTGATCCGACAGATGTGCCCATTGCTCTGAAATTCAACTCCAAAAATGGATTCTTCTTATGGACCTTCCTAGATGGATGGTGTGGAAGAGATGGTATCTTCATACTCTTTTCCTTCCTCCATGGTAGTATGGAACTCCTCTACAATATGCAGCTCATTGTTATTGATTGCAACATCTAATGAAGTTGCTTTTACATCATTATAATTTTCTACAACACATTGTTGGCTCTGGATTTCCTCCATTGTTTCTTGAAGACTGACTTGCTCTTGGATAGCCTCTTCCTCTAGCATGAAATTTGTCAAATCAAAATATTCAATTCGCTGCTCTAGAGGACTATTTGGGGCAGCAAGGTCTTCTTGATATCTCTCCTCCATCATGGATTCATCAATCAAATCAGGCCCTTCAAATGAAAGCAAAAAATATTCAATAATGCTTTCTTCATCAACTAGTTTCAACTCTGATTCAATCTCTTCCATCTGCTCCTATTCAATAGGACTTGGAGATGATTGTTCTTCTTCCTTATTGATTGATTTTGCATCTTGTGTTAGATTACCATCCTTTTCAGACAAAGTGCCAGTATGGACACAACATTTACAGAAAACAAATTGATTATCTTCTTCTTGTTGTTCTTGTTCTCCTTCTGCTACAAACTCATCTTCCACCAGTTATGGTCTGACCCCGACCTCCTCTGAAGTTTTAACCATCAAGGTGATTTTTTTAATCCTAAATATGAGAGCCAAGCTTACCAATATTTTGATCATTTTTTCCCTTGTTGGCTATCCTTCATGTTTCTCTCCTTGACAGGTTTTTGAATTTCTTCCCAACATGGAATTGGGAAGGCAAGAGGAGTGGATGGGGTTTCAACCATTTTGCAATAGTTTTGGTGGTGAGAGAAGTGGAAATTCTTGTTTGTTTAGAGGGGATGACTACTTGGAAGGGAAAAGGATAGAAGAATTGAGGTGAGATGGAAGACTAGGGGATGGAGAAGGGAAACCAACACTAGGGGAGCATACAATGGGCTTGAATCTTGACACTACTGAAATGATAAATCTTGGGATGGAGAAAAAGGAGCATAAAGAGTTGGTGATTGACTTACCCATTGACAAGGTTGTCTTGAATTTTTCTCGTATACTTCTATCTCCTCAGTCCACTGTGCAAGTTGGGGAAACATTTCAACCATGAAATTGAGCTTCTCTTGTAGGCTATAGTGTCGTGGAAAAGGGCCTTTCCATGGACAAGGTGCCCTATAACCAATGCTAAAAGTTTTCATCTGTGTTGTAGCCCTTAATCGAACCATGCCCGCTTGCATCCTTTGAATCTTCTTTAGCTAATCAATGTTCTCCATTTGATCATTATCATTCTATGCATACCTTTATTTATCGACATGTTTCATAGCCAAACTAGTTTTGACACTACTCATATGGGTAAGCATAATGATTTTGAATCTGATCATAATGCTGATTTGGAGGAGTTGAGAAATTCATTTGAAGTGGACTGCACCACTTCTATTACAAGTGTGAATTCCAAGATGGGAATGAAGCCATGATTGCATAGCTTCATGAATGGTAGAAGATGAAAGACGTGGAAAGAAGAATGGGTGGAAAGAAAAGAAATTTACGCAACTTAGAGAATGGGTTTTGATCAAATGGAGTCACCAGTGTGCTTTGTATGTGCCTCCAAAGGCTGAATCTCACCAAGAACACATCAAATTGATGAAATGAAGTGGTAAGGTGCTTCAAACCTGTCCCATCGGGTGTGCCAGAACTATTATAACCAAAAACAACACCCTCCAATTTTTCATGCTTGTGTGAATGAGAAACCAAGTGTTTTTGGGTAACATTGAATCATCTCTCAAGCTGTGGGACTTGTAGGCTTGAGATGATCCTCCTAGAGAAGGTTGGTTCCTCTACCTAATCCTAGCACTAAACTACTTCTAAGGAAGGAAATATGACTATCTACTCCTAATCTAACAATTCCAAGGGACCAAGGAGAGAGAGAGAGCATGGAAATTAAGAAATCCTACACTACAAAGGTGATAGCACCAAGAAAAGGGGTGAAATATCTTGTTGAGGGAGAATACATAAATAAAATGGAGTTGAGAGAGGCCAGACCAATGTGACACAGACCCAAATCTTCATTTACCACTAAATCTCCATGAAACACAACATCTTGCACCTGCAAATGAGACATACATGCACAGAAAAACAACAACAAAAATAGAAGGGAAAGGAGATACAACAAAACAATGCAAGGGTTGAAAGAACACCACAAACACAATTTTATTGCTCTTAGAATATGCACAGTCCATTACATTGTTGAAATAGAGGCACAAATACACTTCTCGGCCATGAGAGGGTTTGCAGCTCAATGGTGTTGAGAAATAAATTTTACAGAGTTTCCCCACATCCCATAATATCTCCTTTCAAAATGAGAAGTGTTTACAATATATATAAAATGAATGAGAGAAAGAGAAAGAGTGAAACTCAGATTTATTCTCTCACCAACCAAAAACTACAATTAAATGGTCTAAAAATGGCATGGGCACCCTTACAAATCATCTTACATATGTACTTTATCTTTTGGAAGAAGAAATGGGATACCATACTTCATTGATTGTGGTGGTTGGGCCTGGAGGTGTGTATTTCCATACCGGAGACATTTTCCAATATTTTGCACATATAACGTCAATAAAATTGAGAAATACAATTCCCATAACATAGAGAACATTGAGACATTTTTAATGATATAAATTTTGTCAAATTTTGAGCACTGGATCAAAATTTATGCCCATTCGAATTTTTTTACAAAAATTGTCATTTTCCTTTGTTCGTAGATTTTCCAATTTTTCTACAACATTCCATGGATTTGTCTTTTTGTGGCTTTTGTAGATTTTTTTGTGGCTTTCTACAACTTTTTCTATAGACTTTTCTCCAACTTCTACGATTTTTTTCCTCAATTTTTCACTAACTCCTTAGAATTTTCTTGGATTGGGGAGTTAGGAAAAATGAAGTAGAGTGCCTCAAAGCCACATTTTCTCGATTTTACTCAATTTTCTCAAATTTGGCCAAGAATTGAACTCCTTTGCCTCTAAAAACCCCAAGCTCAACCATGAAGCTCTGTCAACTACCCAAGTTTGGTTTTCTCAATTGTCCATTTTTACCAAAGGGGGTAAAAATGGATAAATGTAAGGAACTTTGATTAAAATAGGAATGTACATTCTTTAACCCAAAATATCATAGTTTATGTTAGCACCCTCTTGGGATTTGATTATTTTCTTTTTTTTCTAATGTGCACGTGAAAAAATCAGTTCCATTTTACTTACCAACTATCCTCCTATCGTTTTCACCCCGTCATAATCATTCATGTGCTTTGGTAATAACCGTGTTTCCTTGACTTCAATTCTTCAATTAATTTAAACTTCACACCTTTTGGAAATCATACCTTAGAAAATGAATTATTTACCAAAAAATATTTTAATTTAATGTGTAACTCATGCAAGACCTTTAATCAAATTAATGGAATACCCCTCCACCGTGATTTATTTCACTCTCTCTTTATTCTATTCATGTCGAACATCCTTCTTAATCCTGTAATCAATATTACCATTATGCCTCACACAAATTTATTTGGAATTTATATCCTTCTAAATTCTTCATTTTTAACCATGAATTTGCATTCTTTTTGTGAAATTACTTATGAAATTATATGTGAAAGGAGAAAAAATATTCTATTCTTTGAGATATGGATGATGTAGAATTTGGAGGGAATTTACAATATCTATTTTCATAGATACTTCAATATATTTTCAATCTTTCAGGTCCAGATGAAAATTTCATTAGGATGTTGTTCTTAATTAAGGATCAACATGAACCTAAAGGTCTGATTACTTCTAAAATTATCAAAGTGATTTTAATGAGAAATCTTACTAATATGAATTTCTTTTTCTCCACATTCCAGATTATGTTTCATCATTTTTCCAGCCAAAATATGATAAAGCTCCTCATAAATTGAAGAAATTATTGCTTTGCTATAGGCCAACTATCAACTTGAACATTGTTTTCTTCTCTTAAATATTCTTCACTAATGAGTTGACAGAAAATGAGATTCTAGTTATCATTTGACTCTGAGTAATGAGAGGATGTGCCATCGATTTCCAAAAAATTAGGCCAACTCAGAAAAAGGGTAATTTCTCTTAAAAAGGCTTCTGAAAGATATTCTTCTGAGCTAACTTGAAGGATGCATTTTCATCCATTGAATCCTATTCTACCCTTGTCTCCATCAAAGAAATTTTGAAGGGTATCTCCAATTCATGTTGATGTATCCAATTTTTGTTTTGAAAGACCAATCAATTTTTCCACACAGTCTACATCTATTGTGATCGTACTCATCACATACTTAAGACACATTTGTCACAAGGGATAAATCTATCTGATTGGGTCTCATCTTACACAAGAAAAATGGAATTGATTAGTATTTTAGGAAATCCACAAGAAAGCATAGAGGAACTCCTGGATATGGGCATGTCTCATGACTTGGCTAAAAGTATTCAGTATGTATACCAAGCTCAAATTCACATGGAGTTTGAATTCTGAATAAAGAATTATTATCTCGTATTCCCATATTCAGTGATGAAATGATAATAATTTATTAATAAAATTTTAGCCACAAAACTATTTTGTAATGTTTATACAAAATTATGAATATAGTTTCCAAGGGTAGGGGCCCCTATAGAATCCCCATTTTGTTTATTTGTAAATACAAATGATATATAACTTTGCAAATATATTCATAAATGATTTTTTATTAACTAGTTCACTATCTAATCCCCTTGAATTGATATTTTAATATTTTCTATTTTGGGAAAACACAAAATTTTGAAAGTACAAAAATAAGATAAACCTAAGAAGAAGAGAAGATCATTGAACAATCCTATGATTGATCAATCTCAATGATGTCAATTTCTTCGCTTCTATTTTCCTTTCTCTCGTATACATCATATTTACTAAAAAATTGAATAAGGTACTCTTCATCTAGTCCAACATGAAATATAAATACTAGTTCACATTCCTTCATAACTTAATAAAACGTTCTTACTATACCTTTGTTATTCTTTTCCCATTTTGAAAATTTAGCCATCTTATGTTCTAAGTGAAAAAAATTATGGATAGTGCCATAATAAAAACTTGAAATAATAACATTTGTTCTTCCTTTCATGTGTTGGTGAAAATTTTGTATCAAGTTATCTATACCCAGATCTCCATATGTTATGAGGTATTGTATAGACAGGTACTATTTATCTAATCCTTTTCAAATGCCATCAATGCACTCTTCCATTTTATCCCTTTCTAGGGTGATCTCTTCAATGCTTGGATTTAGAGTATTCATCCTTAATTTGATGGATCCTTCATATGTATGTTGTGTTCCTCTTTCCTTAGAGGGGAAAATCCCTTATTTTTCCACCAATTGATCATCTAGCTAAACTATTGCTTTAATTTTGGGAAGGAGTCCATCCCAATAGTGAAATTATTCATGGTACTTTTCAATTTTCTCCTTTGCACTACTTAATCACTCAAATAATTGGTTGTAGAATCCCACAAAATCTTCTATGATCATGTTTCCATTTTTAGAAAATTCTTCCTTCCATCTTGCTACAACATCAATTGTTTCTCTTGACATGTGAGTTGTTATTAAGGATTGTGGTGTTATGGGAGCATAGATTTTTTTCCTTCAATTCAGAGAAGTTTTTCTTTCCTACTTTAAATTAATGAAGTGAAATAACAAAAACAAAAATGACCTTAGAAGACGGTGGGGTTTACTCGATACCCACGAGGATGAATGTTGATACTGAAGATTGATTAAAGCTATCAAGTCTAAATGAGTGTGTACATCCATTTGTCCTAAAAATAATCTACGATCAAATACACTAAACATAAATGATTAGAAGAAAGGATAAGTGATATGCTTAGAAAAGGCCAATTCCAGAATCCAAAGGGACTTCCTTGGAGGATGTCAACTTTTTTGTAACAATTAATTGAATTGATAAAGATAGTGATATTAATAAATAAAAATAGAAAAATGATAAATGGATGCAAATATCTAGAATTCAAGGTCGAAAAGAATGTCATGTGCAGCTTCACAGGTGGCTTCAGACAAGTGTAGATGTGATTTGAATGCACTCGAGTAGTCATACCAGAAGTCCTTAGTCTCTTGTTGGATGTAATGGAGGAACTCGATATGATCCTCAATGTCTTGTTTGTCAACATAACATCGATTCCGTAGAGTGCGAGTTCATGTCATATGTTGTATTGTTCCCATAAAAAGGGGTGTTGGACTATGGGGAGATCATAAATGCTTGTGATCAGATGTGAATGACCGGAATTGCCATCTAACATAGAGCCATACTTGGGAATAAAATGTTAAATGCACAAAGAAATTGATTACAATTATGGAACATTGATAATTTTATAAAAAGGTATATTTTGATAGGAATCACCGGTGATTTATTCCAATAGTTGGCGATTAGGGTGAATCTCTAGTGATTACAATATAAATTGACACTTTTTCTATAAATGATAATTAAAATTCTAAAATTATGTTTTTGATTTCTTTTGATGTTTCTTATGAATTGAAAATGGTAAAAAAAGATGTAGCAATACCTTTTAGTGAACAGGGAGCTAAAAGATGCCTTAAATCTTTAGTTAGAATGATATGAATTATTTTATTATTTTGTTGCATTTCCTAGGAGTTGAGTGGTGAAAATGGTTACAAAAATCATTGTTGTAAGTGGCTGATATTATTGCTTGATGATGTCCTAGTATGCCTAGATGTTGAGAAGTTAAATAGCTAAGTGTATGTAAGAATGATGAAATTTGGATGATCCCAGAGAGAGAGCACAAAGGTGTTATTTATAATCATTGGTGATTAGGTAGAATCGTCAATGATCTAATTTTTTCAGGAAACAACTATAAAATTTGGTTGAAAAACTTATAATAAAGGATTTTTGGAATGGGATTCAGGTAAATGGCTAAGGGAAGGTTGGGAACAAGGTGTAGAATGTGTTGATCCTCTAATTATTTGTGTTCATGTTAAATTTTTTAAGGAAATTGAAAAAAACTAACACTTAGTAGTTTCAAATCAAAGCTAAATGTACCATTATGATTATGATTAGAGCTTAAAGGAAACTAGATATTTTACATAAACATGAATTAAATGACCTAATGGTAACCAATCCTACTATATTGATGGATGATTTCTTCTAAAACATGATCCTTTGTAGATCAAGAGTTATCAAATCTATGTGTTTGATCTCCAAAGAGAGGGACAAATCTCACCAAGAAATGGCTACAGGGCCAAGCTTGGATCTTCCTTTCTACTCAACAATGGTAGAATGGATGCAAATATGAAGTAGTTATTCCAAAGAATGGAGAAGGATCTTATCATAAGCTTGTATAAATCACTAATCAAAGCAATGGTGTAAGGTGTGAAGGATGTAGGAGGGTCCTTTATATAGCTTTCCTATTTTGGAGAAGCTTGAATCCCAATGAATGTGGGATAAAGGATAAAGTAGATTTAGAATTGTTAATTTTGATAAATGGAATTAACAAGTGATTAGAAACTCTTGGGAGTTGGAGATGATTTAATTAATCAACTAGGATTAGTTAATAGGCTAGAATAATCTTTTAGGCTATTTGGAAGTGATTCATGAGGAATTTGATATGATTTGAAGCATTTGGAAGAGGGATTTACCCAATAAAAGGGTTTATTGATGAAATAAAATGTTATAAAGGCTTAATTAACTAATAATAATTAATTAATTCAATCAAAAGAGGATTATAACTAACAAAGTGTTGTAAATTGACATCCAAAATGTGAAAAATGCTAGTTAATTAACGAAGTGTCGTTAATTGACCAAACTAGAGAGAAACGTTAGTTAATTAGCGATATATCACTAATTATAATGGAAATGATAGGAAAGAGGATAGTTAGTATAATTTTAGCAATAAAATTGCGTAAGCGGATTTTAGGTGTCTACATTTTCCCCTCTTTGGGGTGGTGTAAGCGACACCACTTCAAAGATAGTAGACAAGTATAAACAAGTAAATTTTGAAGAAAAATTAGTAGAATGAAGGATTCCCCTCGAGTTTCGATGGGGTGATAGAAGAGGTTGATTGACAATCAAAAATATGAAGGAAACAGAAAAGAAGAAACAAGGTGGGAAGGGGGATAAAAATGATCCCTATTGCCCCAAGTGTTTTGGAAGAAAAATTGATAGTGATAAGACATGATAGTGAAGAATATGGAAATATATTTTACATCCAACTCATTCAATAAACAAATTTGTTTCATCATTTTGCTCATATGATCTACATCATCAGATCTTATTAAAATATACGCATACAACAAAAGTGTAAAATAACATGAAAATTTATAATACTAACATTTGTTCATTGTTAAAACACTAACTCAATACAACATACATAATGTAATGCAATATGAGAAAGTAAAAAAGCTAACATGACAAAAAAAAGAGTAAAAACACACATACTTAAACAAACAATGTTTAAAACAGTTGCACCAATGTTTTTGTTATCAAGCTTTAGTTCTCAAATGTTCAAGTTAACGAGAAGGGTTAAAAATGGAACCCCAAACAAGGATACATGTGAGACGAATAAATGGAGGGTGTAGGGGTCCTATGAAAATGTAATCGTGCACTATGAAACAATACCAACAAATGCATTTGTGTAAGTGAGTACAAACATAGTAAGCAAAACAACTTTTTTAATGGAGATAGATCAAGATGATCCACGAGTGGTTGGCAAGAACAAATGAGGACCAAATAAAGATGTTTTGTAGGACAAATTTTGATGTTTGAGGATGATGCATCCAATACAAGATTAAGTTACATGCATGTTATTTACCAATTTTTTAATTTTATAATTTTTTAGATTTTCTTATTTTTACCAATTATTTTAAATTTTACAATTTTTAGAGTTTTACATTTTACCATTATTTTAAAAAAAAATTACAATTTTTTTTTAAAAAAAATTAAAAAGAAAATGATATAGAAGAATAAAAATTTACATGGACATTTCCAAAAACATTAGGAAGTAAATATATGCCCTATGTAGAAGACAAGGGCACCAATAGGCAAAACTATGCCTTAGTGTAGTGAAAATGGTCAAAAATTATTATTTAGTAAAAATATAACCGTAAGTAGTGTTGGAAGAATATAAAAGAATCGTAGTGGTCATTTAGGCCCTTGGAAGTGATAAAAATGATGAATAAGGGAAAATGAATATAAACAACAAACCAAGAGGGGTAAAATCCATTGAGGTTAGTTATTTTTTACCTAGTCCTTTTGAGTTTTAGCAAGGCGGTTGCTCTAAGATTTGAGAGAGATGGCAAAAATTTTGAGGCATACACACCGCGCAAACTGATTTTGAGAGTATATGAGGCCTACCAACGACGGTGCATCGGTATGTAAACTAAAAATTTGTAATTTTGAGTGCATTTAATAACATTTATATCTAGGGAAAACACATGGGTTGACACTAAGCGCAAGCCACCGGTTGCACTAACATCAAAACATGAAAGTTAGCATAGAATTGTTTTATTTTTTTAGTTAGGGATGCACTAATGTAAAAATGGATAAGCTAGCATGACTAGGGGTGCATTAGTGTAGGCTTGTGTTAACGTAAAAAATGAGAAAGTTAGCGCAAAGAAGGATTGTGCTAGTCTGAAGGGTTTGCACTAGTGTAAAAGGGATAAGATAGCACAACCCTTAGGCCTTAGAATTTTTTTTAGAAGAAATTTAAATTTTATAGAAAAACCTAACAATAAATAAAGAATGCGAAGTAGTTACAATATCTTAGGAAGATACTATTAATTAAAATTATGTTAATTAAATGTTTTGTGTAATTTTTAGGTGAAATTACGCAATGTGGGTGTGCACAAGTGACATTGGCATCTACGAGCCTATGAGAAGACATTTTCATGTTAAGAGAAAATATTTCTCACTTTGACAATGGAGGCTATGAGCCTCTCTTACATTGCAAAACTTCCCAATGTTAGATTGGATAACTCCCTCCTGACTACCTTAACAAATAGGTAGTGGAGTGAGAGAAAGACATTCTGATTGTCAACTAGCAAGATGACTATGACCTTAGAGGATGTATTGCGGATTCTCAAAGTTTCGATTAAGGGCAACTTAGTGAATTCTGACAGAGATTATGGGCGAGATCATAGATAGAATTTGGGACATGTATCTATGACGAGAAATACCCAAAAGGGATGGCGGTACTCATATATAGCTTTTTTTGAGGATCATCAAATAACATGAATACCGGTCTACTTGATGGCTCTTGTCAGTGGCTACTTTCTTCTTGATAAGACTAGAAAGGACTTCCCACTTGGTTTGACAAGAGTAGTGCACATGATGATGGAAGGAGAGGTCTTATATTGGGGTTAGTGTATATTGGCCCACTTGTATTGGGATCTGCATTTGATTTCCTATCGAGGATAGAGGAGTAGAGGACTAGTCACACTCTTATATATCCGAGAATGGAACCACATTATGATAGGGTACCCATTAGGAGTAAAATGATTCGGTATCGAGATGATCCATCTTGTATGGGATGGAAGTCATTGGGTGAGAATATTTTCTTTCACATGGGTGATACAACGTATTATAGAAAATCATTTGATAACTTGTATCTCCGTATGATCACTTAATGACCATACAAAGCTATACCAAAGGAGAGATAATGCCATAGAGGTCAATACTATAGAGGTAGATAATTTAATTATTAGTAGTTGCGAGTCATATAAGTAAGTGGTATAGGGTTGACCGAGTACAAAGAGAGTTGGGTCATATTTAGGTAATTCCAAGCGATGATTTTTGGTATATGCGTAGAGCGCAAGAGACTTTTGAGTTTGAACCTTGGATTAGACAATATTGAGCCAAATCTAGTTTCATGGTGTTGTCCCACAACCATGGGTAGCATGGCCACAAATTATAGAACACAGGGACAACTCCAGTTATGGTCCTTGGTATGCCAAAGTTCTCCGATGTGGATTATCATTCTACATGCAACCATATATGCGGGCATAATTACGGTAGCATAGGGGTTACATGGTGGGATCTAAGAGATAGAGGGAGATTGGGTCATCTTGAGGCCGAGACAAGGGTACGAGCAAATGGGCTAGCCCAATAATAGGTCCCAGTGGTACGAGTTCTAGGGTAGGAAAGACATCCATAGAGTCCTCTTCCACAAGTTCTTCCATAGCATTGTATACCACCATACTTACAACCATAGCCATAGGGTCAATTACCTTTAGTATAATAGGTAGTAAAATAGGTGATTACATAGGTTTCACCCTCACCACCTTGAGTATTGATTCCCCCAAGGGTAGCAGGAGGGGATGGAGGAGACAGATGGGGGTCTCCACCACATATTTGAGTAGGTGGAGGATGGGATCTACCTCCTGAGATGACCGCAGAGATCCACCCAGATAGAGTGATCTCGTGTATAGTAGATCGTACCTTGACGAAGAAACTACACCAAGTCATAGCCGAGAGGGATCAGATTGGCCACAGAGCAGAGCATACACATATTTAGGTATATGTGGCTAGATTGACAAGAGAGCACGATGCACTCCAAAGCATGTGGCCGAAGAAGCGAGTTCTCGGAACTAGTATTTTATGTTTCCAGAGCCACCGATGAGGCCGCATATTATAGTGTTATACCATAGGGCCATTCTAGAGGGATAGAGAGCCATAACCTTCCATTAGATGGATGGTAACTAGTCCATATCTAGATCTTACAGGGACATCCAAGTTGGCCGGTCGCATATGTCATGAACTTGATAGGAGGTTCAACACAACATATGCTACCATCGACGATCCATCTCATCGATACCTCCACATGGTCGTAGGTCAAGAAGTATAAGTTAGTGATGAGGTATTCCTTGTATTTATTGATGTATTTACTCTCTTATTGTAGGAGAGAGTCATGGTTGACTCTCTTATTGATGTATTTATTTTTATGTATCCCCGCATGATGAAGGAAATTTTTTTATCAGATGTATATATATTGTTTTTTATTATGCCTCGAGATGAAGGAACTTTTTTATCCATGCCCATGATAGCCTATATTGTATCTGATGTATATTGAGACACATTTTGCACATAGACATTATCTTCGATATGGATATATGATGATGGAATTTTTATTTTATCGCATTTTGTTTTTATGAGATAACATGTTTATTCCATGTTTTTATTATGGTCTATGACTAGGGGGGATAAAGAGAATCCCTTTTCCCCCTCTTTTATGATATTATATGATTGTTAACTTATTGTACATGCATAATTTTAATTTTTATGATGATGTTGCTTAGCATTTATTTATATGTGATGATAGATGATATCGATGATGAAATGATAACAAACTATACAAGCAAA
Organism: Taxus wallichiana var. yunnanensis; assembly: GCA_018340775.1. Classification (NCBI taxonomy): domain Eukaryota; kingdom Viridiplantae; phylum Streptophyta; class Pinopsida; order Cupressales; family Taxaceae; genus Taxus; species Taxus wallichiana. The sequence goes on from CM031239.1 coordinate 11,320,359, forward strand.
CAAGACAAGCACAAGTTAATCAAATCTAATCAAAACAACACAACTATATACAAGCATGCAAGATAAAAATGAACCCAATGAACTCCACAATAGATTAAAGTAACACTTAATCTAAGAAATAAAATGAATCCAATTTAAAGCACACAATATGAAAAGGAAAACCAAAAAAACTATGTACAAACAAACAACTAAAGTAAGCAAACTACTACTTTGTTTTTGTAGGACAATTTTGAAATGTTTTGCATTGTTTTTGGTATTATCTCAAGACAATGTTATATTTTTTTTATTTTTCTATGAGATGTATTTGAATATTTTTATTTTTCTAACTAAACACATTTGAATGTTTTTGATATTTTTAAAAGTTATACAAATGTTTTTGTGATTTTCTAGAAGTTTTCCAAAGCTATGTGCAAGAAAATGAAGAAATGTGGATGGCACCAGTGATAGATGGGATATACAAGGGTAGAAGTTCATGCATATTTACAAGAAGTGATGATGAAAAGTTTCCCCCAACGTTAGATGAGAATGTAAAAAGGAAAAATCTTCACATACATAAGTAGGATATGACGGATCAAGGCCAAGAGGGATAGGCTCAAAATTATCTTAGACACGGAAAAAACTTAGAATAAATCTATCCTAGTCCTAGATACATGATTCTTGTGAACAATGGACCCTCCAACAACATCGGAAACCAATTTTCACCGAAGGAATTGTCCAAAGTGCCACAATTGTGTATTTTTCACAATTAGATGCATTGATTTCTATTTATGTGTGTGTGTGTGTGTGTGTGTGTGTGTGTGTGTGTGTGTGTGTGTGTGTGTGTGTGTGTGTGTGTGTGTTTGATTGATTTTTTGTTATTTTAGGGACCCCATAAATAATCATAGAAACAATCGAGATGCATGGTGTTCATGGGTTATCTAAGTTCATCACTATTAGAGTCAACAAACGTGTATGCACCTACACAAATTTTAGCAACCACAACATATGGCCCTAACTAGTTTGGATCAAACTTACCTTTCTTTTCATGTTCCTTAGTGGTATTGAACTTATTTTCCTCTATAAGAAGTTCTCCTACCTCAAATTGATGAGGTATGATTCTTTGTTTGTAACATCGATGTAATTGATTATGATACACTTTGAGGTGATCAAGGGCATGAAGGCACTTCTCATCTAGTATCTCTAGCTCTGTTAGCCAAGCCACTCTGTATTCCTCCTCTTTATCCAAGTAATCTCTTAGCTCTATGCACAAAGAGGGGAGCTCAATCTCAAGGGGTAGTACAAATTTTGTGCCGAAAACTAGGGAATATGGAGTAACACTAGTAGGGTGGATGGATGTTCTATAATCCTAAAGGGTGGGATGAATATACAAATTCCAATTATGGCCAGTTTTATTCACCATCTTCTCCATAATATGAACAAGGGTTTTATTTGAGGCTTCATCCTACCCATTACCTTGAGGGTAATAGGGGGTTGAATACTTGAGTCAGATTTGAAAGCATTGACATAACACCTTCATAGTTTTGTTCTTGAATGACTTACCATTGTCAGCTACAATGGCAGAGGGGATGCCATACCAAAAAATGATATGGTTCATTATGAACTTGGATATCTATGCACCAGTGACATAGGTGAGAGGAACAACCTCTACCCACTTTGTGAAGTACTCAGTGGTAGTAATAATGAACATATGGCCATTAGAAGATGTAGGGGTAATCTTACTAATGAGATCAAGTCCCCACTTTGAAAAATTCCATGGTGTGGTAATAGGTTGCAATGATTGTGCTGGGCATGTATCAAGTTTCCATATTTTTGACATAACAAACATTTATTTACGTACTTACAACAATCAGTCTCCATGGTAGGCCAATAATATCCTACTCTTAGGATATTTTTAGCCAGGACTATCCCACTTGTATGGGCCCCACAGATGCCTTTGTGTACCTATTTGATTGCTAAGGTAGATACATTAGAATTAAGAAAATGCAAGAGATTCCCATTATAGCCTCTATGACATAAGGTTTATTTTATAAGAATGGCAAATTTCTGGAGGTAAGGTTCCATCATGGAGATAGTTGCGAATGTCACATACCAGACATGAATCTGGGATGTCATATGCTAGTGTTCATACATGTTCAATGAGGAACAACATGTAATTTATTTCATGTGGGATGCATAACATAGACCCAAATGTGGCCATAGCATCCACTGAGTGATTTTGATTTTGAGGTATCTATTGGAACATGATTTTCTCAAAGAAATCCTTTAGAGTGTCAACCAATTTCTTGTAAGGAAGAATTTTTTCATCCTTAACCTTATATTCATCATTTACTTATTTGATGATTAATTGAGAATCACCTATTACATTCACTTGTCTAATGTCCCACTTGATAGCCAATTTCATCCCTGCAATAAGGGCTTCATATTCTGTTATGTTATTTGTACATGGGAAACTAATTCAAAATGCTTGAGGAATATGATCACTCGTAGTGGTGATAAGCACAACTCCTGATCCTAAACCATGAAAATTAAAGGATCCATCAAAATATAGTTTTCATGTAATGGAATCCTCAAGGTACATTGTAGAAGCATCTGGAAGTTCTAGACTCAATGGTTTAGTACCTAGAAAAGGGGCTTCAACTAGTTGATCTTCCAACACCTTCCCTTTAATTGATTTCGATGGATGTACTCAATATCAAATTCACTAAGTAGGATGATCCAATTGGCCATCCTTCCTATAAGTGCATGATTTGATAATAAGTATGTCAATTGATTTACTTTTGATATGATTTTATTCTTACTATTCAATAAATAATGACGAAGTTTTTTAAAATTAAAAATGATAGCCAAGGAAGCCTTCTCAACTCATCAATAGTTGAGCTTGTAAGTAGTCAACTTACGACTAAGGTAATAAATTTTTTTCTTTCTAATCTATATCATATTGGGCCAACAGATTGTAATAATTACAAATTGAGTAGAAATGGTTCACCTACATTAGGTGGCACTAGAATAAGGGGTTTGGACATATTTTCCCCGAGCAAAGTGAATGATTGTTGTGTTCTAGATCCCAATGAAAGTCAACATCTTTGTTTAGAATATGTCCGAATGAATGAAACTTTCTTGCGAGCTAGGAGATTAACCTTATGATTACTTGAATATTCCCCTATAAACTACCTAGTTGATTGATTTTTTTAGGAGGAAGCATTTGTGTTATAGCAGTAACCTTTAAAGGATCTACTTAGATTTCTCTCCATGAAATAATAAAACTTAATAATTTTCCGATAGCATGCCAAAGACACATTTCTTCGAGTTGAGTTTGACCTTATAGTCCCTAAGATGCTGAAAGATGCACCATAAAATCATTGGGTGATCTTCTCTAGTCCTGGATTTACCCAAGATTTCATCCACATAGTCTTCCATTATGTCATTGAGCATATCATGAAAGATGACAGTCATTTCTGTTGATACGTACCACCTTCATTCTTGAGGCAAAAGGACATGAATTGATAGAATAATGTCCCACATGGGGTTGTAAAATATGTCTTGTGTTGATCTTCCTCATAAATTTTAATCTGATTATACCTTGAAAATCCATCCATGAGTGATAACATTTCATAACCAAAGTGGTTGATTAGATAATAATTTCGATGTTAAGAAGGGATTTATTTATATATCCTAAGTCTATACAAATTCAAATATCAATGGGTTTCTTTTGTATAGGGAATATGTTTGAAATCCACTCTAAATAATCAATAGGCCTGATGAAGCCTACTGCCAATAATTTCTCCATCTCTTCTTTTACCAATAAGGCAATGTGAGGATGCATATTTATGAGCTTCTATTTTATAGGATTTTCCTCTTTGTTCACAACTAGGTTATGCACTACTAATGCCATATCTAACCCTGAAATTTCCACATAGGACCAAGAAAAGATATCTAAAAATTCACACAAAATCAACACAAAGGTCTTCTATTCTTGGGCTAAGAGTGAAGCTCCCAACTTGAACATTCTAGGTATTTCCTTTGTACTAATTTTTACATCTATGGTCTCCTCCACAAGCAACTTGGATTATTCCTCCATGTGCATAAGATAATGGGGGATTGATATATTCTTCTAAAGGTTCCTTAATGAGGTTTTCACCTTTAACATGGTCACTTTTTATGTGTAGTGATTTTTCTATTTATTTATCCATGAAGTGCCTCAAAAAGGTTTTCCCTATAGGACTTATACTTTTTCTTTGTACAAGGATTATCTAAGGATATGTTTCCCTTTCTTTTGTTTTGATTTTTCTTACCATGAATCTTAACCTCTTCCCTAAAGTATATGCATGTGTCAAGATTAATCGAGAAGCCCTTATTATTATCACCAACCGAGATGCCATCACGAAGACCCACAAACTCACCAATTGCTTCGTCATTTTCAAAAATGTCGATTGGTACATGTTGTTGGTCCCAATGGACAAGGGAAGGATAAAAATATTTAACTCGGGATTGACATGGGATATGGATAGTATAACCATGTCATAGAATAAGTTCATATAGGCAAGGTCTTCGTAAAGACTACACCATGAATCTATTTCACTTTCACAATCAAACAAACTATCTTCTCATTCATAAGAGGTTGTTTTGACCTCTAGAAGATTGGACCCATATGGTCAGACATCAATATCGTACTTAAAAACCTTTTGATGTGGTATTGAAAGAGATTCTGCATACCTTATTCATTTATGCTACAACAATATCCTTTATATCCCATAAGATACATAATTTTATTTGGGATAACATATTTAGGTGATTGATAACAAGGATCCATCTCATCATATGAAGTTTGGGATATAATACTATTAAACAACTTATCATTTGCTAACAGACCACCAGGAGTAAAATTTTTGATGTTACAATGCTCATGACACCATTGATATTTGTATTTAGGCCTCCCTAGTGTCTTGGGCGATAGGGGAGTTTTGAAACTAAAAGGGCATGTTAGAGATCATACTCTCTATAGAAATTTGTAAAAACTTTCATGTCACATGAAAAAAGGCATAATTCAATGTAGAAGCACCATCGTTACAAGAATGTAAGGTGTCTAGATCAATGCGTGAGACAAGAGACTTGGATTGAATTGGAACATCCATCTCTATAGAAGGAAATTCATAAGTGGTGGGAAAATAACTTGACAATGCTTTGCAATGAGAAAAGTGTTGGGAATCCCCTTGAATAGTAATAGTTTTTCCTTCATGGTATAGTTTCAGATACTGATGATACGTAAAACATAAATCTTTCGTGGAGTGAATCCATGGGAGAACAAACAATATGTTGTAAGGAAGCTCCAAGTCTAAAACATGGAACTTAGTATCATGAGTAGTAGGACCTACTCCTAGCAAGAAAGTGATCATGTCGGTTGATTTTTGTTCTTCATTATCATACACCTTGATGGTAATGACCTTAGTTTCTAGATCAATTTTAGTACAACTTATTTGTTATACCAATTTCAAAGTACAAATGTTCAAAGCTTGATCGCCATCCATAAGAACCCTTTTTATATTCTTATGATAAATAATGACCTCAATGTTTAAGGTTAAGTTATGGGCACGATCCTCTTTAGAAATATCTTCATGACTAAATTTTATGTGCTATGTTGAGAAATCTTCACTACCATGGCTTGGAAGCGTGTAGGGTCAATATCAACTCGACACCCCCGACCCTTGTAACATTTTACGAGAGGATATACTTGTGAACATTAGAGATTTTGAGAATATCTAAGATTGAAATCTTAGCAATATTTTTCTCAAATTTCTCTAAAACATCATAATTATTATCCTGAGGGGTAGATGGAGGAGGTTATGAAATAACAAGGTGAGCATGTCATGTTGCCATGACACACTCCTTTATTTTAATCTTAATGGTGTTGATATGCTCAAAAGGTGGGTTAACAAAACCAATTAGGGAATCAAAGGATTATTCATTTTTGCAACATAGTTGGCATTTTTGGTTTGGGACGACTGTCCTTGATCCAAATTTTCCTTTCCTTTGTTATGCTTGGGAAAGGTTCTTTGTAAATTCCCAAGTTTGCATTGGTATATTTACTAGGGGTAGAGGAATCCATTTCCACATCACCACTATCAATTAAGTCCTAGATGAAGTGTTTCAACTTCAAACACTTATCATTTTTGTGACCCCTAACACAATGAAACCCGCAATATTCATTTTCTCTAAACCATGATGGCTTAGGTGCATCATCTCCATAGGGTATAGTTTTTAGGTATTTAACCATGTTGACCACCTCTAATTGTTTTAATATCAATGACATAGAGTCAGATAAAGGGGTGAAAGTGTGATGTTTATACTCAGGGGCTAGAGGTCCCTTAGCAAGTTTCAAAGGAGCATGGTTTTGAACAACATGTACTCATTTAGAGTCCATTATACCATCACCTATGATGTTCTTGTTCTTGTTTGGAATAAAATTTGGTTTGTTGTTAGGCTTTGAATCATGATTATCACGTGAGAAGGGTTTTAAAGTCCCTTTTGCTAACAATGCTTTTTCAATTTGACTACCTTTTTCTATGACCTCTTCAAATGTGTTTCCACAATGCATTTGCAAGTGGAAAGTAATCTTGAGGTGTAAGTTAGGTATGAATATGTTGACCAAGTTGTTTCTCTAGTATGGAGCAAGGGAAGTGACTAGCGAAGCTTTCATTGTTTCGTTGTTTTACATTGCACAAATCTATCATGGTAATGTCATTTTCCATGTTAAAGGAGAAGTGATGCACAAAGTGTTATGCTAATTCCAGCCATGTAGAAATGGACCCTTTAGGTATATGTAAAAACCATTCGAGTGCTTGACCTCCTAGACTCTATGGGAAAATGAGAATGAGATAATTATCACTAAAAGTGACCTCTTGACATGCCATGTAAAAGTATTTAATGTGGTCTCTTGGATCACCTTTTCCCTTGTATTTTTCAAACTTGGGATAATCAAAGTGATGAGGGAAAGGTACTTGTAACATAGCCCTATCAAAGGGATATGGGCATGTCATCACCAATCTGACACTATGATAATTCTTTACCGGAAATTCCTCATGCTATGATTATTTACTAATGCACAACTTTTAGTTTGGTGGATGGAATCTGGAAACACAACAACAAACATAACACAAGAATACCATAGACTATGATAAGAAGGAATGATGATAAATCTGAAATATAAGTGTAAATTATAATATCAACATGAAATTTTTACAATCTCACCCATGAGGTACTTCAAGTGTTACTGACTTCACTTGCCTTCCAACAATAACTATGGGAGAAACTTCACAATTACACCTCTTAATGGCTTCTTTAACACACCTTCAAAATGATGGCTTCCTTTACACACTTACTCATATAATATTTCTCACTACTTCCTTCTATACTAAATGAGGGGGTGGCCTCTCTATTTATAGAACTTCCAGGCTTATCCATCTTATCTCTAAGATAGGATAAGAAATATACTCTGACGAATCATATTCCATACCTTAACTCTTATCTATACATGTATGCTTATCTTTTAAGATAAGATAAACCTTATCATTTCACATGGGTTCCACATTTTTAGACTGTTTACAAATAAAGTACACAAAATATTTATGACCTCACTCCTTGTCCTTATTACCCATATAATATTTCTAATTCCTAATCATGTATACCCTACTTCTCTACTTACCCTAACTTTGACATTTTAATATTACCAAACCACTTACGACAAATATTTACTTTCTACCACAACATTCCTATTGTACTTTTGACTATTACCATACTATACATTATTGGCGGCGTCGTACCGGTAGCACTATTATCTTCTATCATATGCTACTACTAATTATACTTAACAAAATCCTATTCCTAATACACACATTAATGAAATAGAAATTACAGAGGAAAATTTTAGTGTCGACAGAGCACGCATCCTCAAACTGATAGTTTTAATTATTGCCTATATTGCCTTCTTGTAAATCAGTAAGGGTGTTCTTCATGGATAACCACTCTTGGTCAAAGAGTTATCCCTATGTAGGTGGTGTTGGCCTATATAAGTGGTTAATTATAGTTTTTAAATATCATTACTTTCTATGTATAACTCCTCATATGAATCTTTATGTTTTTCCTGATGAGGAGTCTTGGTATAAAATTCTTGATATGAAGCTTTAGGTTTTTCTGTTCTAGGAGTCTTCATTGGTTCCTTATTAACATTTGAATCTGAACTTTCAAATTATCGAGGAAGAGCTTGTATTTATTGTTCTAAGGTAACCTCTTGGGTTGGTATCTCTTTGTGATTCTCATGAGGAGGAGGTTGTTCATGATTAACATGTTCTTCATGATCCTCACAATGAATTTTGATAATGGGGATGTGATATCCTCCATCATTTATAGAAGGAACTTTTTCCTCATTCTGTTGGTAGGAAGTAGAAGCATGTCTTAGGTTTAAAATTTCATCAATGCTACTTGGAGGACGCTCTACTTCTTCCTCTCATTAAACCATTCTCGGAAAGGATAGAAGGATCAAATGTAGGTGCTAACTTGGCCCCTAATTCTATAACACAAAAAAAAATCCTCATGTATATTTTTAAATAAGAAGTTATTTCTCTTTGCATTACAAGTGTTGGCATGTGATTTTCTTGAATGAGGTGTGTTTCCTTGATTGTTGAAAATCATGCTTGTTATGGATAAATAATTTCTACTCTTGGATTCATTTGAATGAAATGTTATGGCTTGCAAGAATCCACTTTCACTTCTTATTGATAAGCTGCAATCTGGTTTTGAGAGTTGCAAACTTATCTCTTGTACTGACTCATCCTTGGATCAATTTTCATGATCCAAGGAATGTTTTAAATATTCTTAACGGACTGAATGGTAAATTGACATTCATTGTTTGAGAGACATAGTAGACTGAAATTTTTATTTTTATAAATTATTTGGGCTTGAGTGATCGTGTCTTCATTCAGTTGTAAGTTTGTGCTTGGGTCTCTGGGATTGATCTCCGTAGGACATTATTGGCATAAACAAAATATAGTCATCTTATGACTATGAAGGGGATCAGGATCCTAAAACTTAAGGATAATCCTAACGGTATCCTAAGCTAGGTAAGAACACCTACTTCCTATCTACGCCTATTCAATTGGGTAGTAATCTAACCTAAGCTTCTTATTCTATTGTGTTGGGGGTGACCTAACTTGAGCTCTTGTGCTAAATGAATAAGGGAAGGGGAGATTACTATGATGATACTATACTATGTTAACCTAATGCCTAATACTAAGGGTTGTGAATTTGATATAACTTAAGGTGGTATTACCTATGGCAATGTTTATAAACCTAAGGAAATTATTTAGGAAATGATTTTTGACTAACCTAAGTTTTGGGAAATCTAGCCTAAATTATTTGAAAGGGGCCTAAGGTCGCATGACACTACGATGATGGTTCTAATGGATTTTATTTGATTTGATTGGATTTAAATGAAGGGAAGTACTACCAATTTGGCAAGGGCTAGTTAAATTTTAGTGGGGCTTATGTGGAGGCTTTGCTAAGTATGAAATTGCATGTTGATTTAGAATTGGTACTTGCTAGTTTTGGGAGGCGGTGGAAAGGAGAGATAAGGGGAGAATTGGGAGCTATGGCATTGATGAATCTTAGTTTTTGTGTGCAAACAGTCTTAGAAACACGATAGGTGGGTTTGTGAGAGGTTGTTTGGTTTTTCATGCCTCACGAATTTTCCTCTGCATGGAGCTATCTGGTTCTTTGAACCAACAATTTGACTTCTTCTTCTTCTTGTCTATTTTTGGTTTCTCTAGTCTATTTTTGATCAAGGGAATGCATATAAGAGGCATTTGAAGAAGAATTGTTTAGTTGTTGATTTGTCGTGGAGAGGAAAAATGGTTGGAAACTTGGCTAGAAGTATCCTTCAAATTGGTATAGGCACTATCAGGAATGATAGGCTCTACCAATTAATATTTCTTGCTTTCTTCTAAATGAATCATGAAAACAATTCTTCTCACTTGAGATATATTTTCGCATGATGTTTCTGGTTATTTACTTGCATGTTTTCATGAAATATCTATGTTTTTTGAATGTAAATCCATTACTAGTAATGGTAGTTTTTGGGAAACTTTCTTTGTGTTAGTTTAATGGTGATATTCATGTGAACTTGTTTTTGGAAGCTCTGTAACTTGTATTCAAGGCTAGTGTTGACTGAACTAGCATTCATTGTTGTATGTTTCATTCTGAACTATCATTTAGAGATTGTGTTTGTTGAATTTTTAGTAGATATTCTTGGTTGTTATAAACTAGAATTTGTTGATCATATGGTTTTGAATCTCTGTTTTAGTCTTGTGTTTCATTGAGCTTGCAGTGGAGCTTCGTGGTTATTCTAAGCTTGTGTTGAAGCTTCATGATTCATTATAAGCTTTTAATGGAACTTCGTGTTTGTTTTGAGATGTGTTGGAACTTGGTGTAGTTCTGAAATTTTGGTTGAATCTTCGTATTCGACACTGTACTCAAATTTAGTTCTTGCAAATGTTGAACTTGTAGTCGAGTTGTTGAGTTTTGTTCTATACATATACTCTGAGCTAAAGTTTTATTCTTATTTGAGGAATTGAAAATACTTGACTCATATTTGATCTTGTGTTTTTCTGAGCTGGTGTTAGAGCCTTGTGGGGTTCTAAACTTATGTTGAAGCTCATATTTGACATTGTACAGGTATTCCATTATTGTGGAATTTTGAACTTGTGTTGGAATCAACGTGTTTGATTCTTTACTTGTATTGCAAGCTAGGTTTTGTTGGTATTTTGGTTTTGAAAAGCTTTAACCTCATTTATGACTGTCTACTCAAGGGGGTCTTGAGAGTTTTATTTTTGTCGAAGTAGACCGGGTAACCTATTTTTGAGATCTCCTCTATTTAGCTTCTTGAGAGGGAATGGTTGTATTACATCTGTCTTTTAGATTGTATTGCAAGTTGTTGTTAGTTGCGTTGTCCTATGTCACCTAGTTTAAAGAAATGTGATGTCAGATGAATATTGGTAACGAATATTTAGATAGGTTCTTTAAAAATATCACTGAGTACCTGGTATAGGGTAGGAGAACTAAGTATATGTAGTATACATAAATTATTCTATACTTTAAGTTAACATGAGAGATCGGTTGATAACCGAGTCATGGAATGAGAGATCGGTAGTATACCAAGTCATTACAATTGCATATGGTTATCTGTTATGAGATTTATTGGCATGGAATGTGTGTTCTAAATGATGTTTTATTTAGAATAGAGAACATTATGTTTCAAAAAAAAATTCCCTTGTTTCTAAATTCTTAAAATGGGAATGTTACATTAACAATGGTTTTATCTTCAAAAAAAGGATTTATCTTGTCATTTACAAAGGAATTTGACCCTAATTTTCTATGCCCCATCATTTTGATAGGAGGAATAATAGGGAAGGTTTTACTAAGGTTTATTAAAATCAACCCTAGGTAAAACTAAGTGCGTAACGATGTCAAATTATCACAAAGAATGTTAAATAATAAATGGTAATGCATCCTAAAGATCAAGGAAATATGAACCAAGGAAACCAAAGAATAAATAATGAACCCCAGATAGGGTATAATATAACAAGAAATATCTAGAACAAAACAATCAAGGACAAGACTATGATCTAATCACAAGAATAAATACTCTCTATGTTCTCAAATATAAACTTGGTGCAAATAATGGCAACACAATATCAACAATTAGGTCAAGTTTAGAATAAAAAGACCTAAATGCTAAGAATGTGTTGATGTGATCTCCAAACAAGGTATACTAAAAAAATTAGATACAAATAAAGTCCAAGTCTTTGAAAATGGAGGCTACAAATGCGAGTAACACAACAACACTATTTGGACACGTTAATCAAGCTTTGTAGAAAAAGCAAGATTTTAGTATCAAAATGATGTTACCATAATGTGAGCAATGTAACGATGACACTTTCCAAAACTCAAGGCAATGTTGGGATCAAAACTAAGTCTAAGTATATCAAGAATTTTTTATTTATGTGAGTAGCGTAACAATACAACTTAGAGACTTAGATCAAGTTTCACAAAGGAAACAAGATGTAAGTATCAAAATTGTATTGATATAATGTGGGCAGCATAAAAACTCAAAGGAATTCAATGATAAGACAACCTAGCTATAATGATAATGAGTCTCAATATGGGTGTGAGACAAAGGGCCTACTAGAACATGAAGATGTACCATTCACACTTTCAACACTCACATTCTGGTATTACAACCTAGTCATGTGAGTAGAATAAAAATTCATGGAAAAAATTATTTCTAGTGGTATCCGTGTATGTATTCTTTCTTTTGTCCCAAATGGGCAAGAAGAAAATAAAGGAACAGACAACATGGTGATGAAAAATAGTTAGCCTAACTTTAGCAAAGTTTTTCCTTGTCTTAGACAAGGTAGAAACTAAGACAAAGTAATGCCTTGTAAGTTTCATGATGAATAACATGTGGCTTCAAATTTTATGGACTCTCCCCTTATTCAAGCAACAAGGTTTTGAATCTGAAAAAGTTATTGTTTTGTGAGAGATCATTAGAACATGATGGATAAATTTAGGTCGGCCCCAATGCCAAATGGTTTCCTAAGATTTTGTTCACAAACTCACTAATTATTTCCTAAATGAGGTACATATTTCTATAATTTCTTCTAGATAATAGACCATTACCCCATAATAAAATTAATGAATGGGGCCCCATATGGGAAACACGAAGCATACAAAATGTTTTCATGTTAAATTTCCTAAGCTAATTGAAAGAAACTAACACCTAGTAGTTTCAAAGCAAAGTTAAATCTAACATTAACATTATGATTAGAGATTAAAGGAAACTAGATATTTTGCATAAACATGAATTAAATCACCTAATGCTAACCATTCCTACTCTATTAATGTATGATTACTTCTAAAACATGAGCCTCTTTAGATCATGAGTAATCAAATCTATGTGTTTGATCTCTAAAGAGAGGGAAGGATCTCACCAAGAAATGGCTACAAGGCCAAGCTTAGATCTTCCTTTCTACTCAACAATGGTAGAATGGATGCAAAGATGAAGTAGCTATTCCAAATAATGGAGAAGGATCTTATCATAAGCTTGTATAAATCACTAATCAAAGTAATGGTGTAAGGTGTGAAGGATGTAGCAGGTCCTTTATATAACTTTCCTATTTGGGAGAAGCTTGAATCCCAATGAATGTGGGATAAAGGATAAAGTATATTTAGACTTGTTAAGATTGATTAATGGAATTAACAAGTGATTAGCAACTCATGGGAGTTGAGATGCTTTAATTAATCAACTATGATTAATTAATAGGCTAGAATAATATTTTTAGGCTATTTGGAAGTGATTTAGGAGGAATTTGATATGATTTGAAGCATTTGAAAGAGGTATTTAGCCAATAAAAGGGTTTATTTATTAAATACAATGTTATAAAGGCTTAATTAACTAATAATAGTTACTTAATTGAATCGGAAGAGGATTATAACTAATGAAGTGTCGTTAATTCACATCCATAATGTGATAAAGGCTAGTTAATTAGCAAAGCATCGTTAATTGACAAAAATAGAGGGAAACATTAGTTAATTAGTAGGAAATCACTAATTATAACAGAAATGAAAGGAAAAAGGAAATCACTAAAAATGTGTAAGAGGATTTTAGGTGTCTATAGTATCATATTGTCTCCAAATATTATTGCTACTTTAGTAAATAAGAGTTTATTTTAAATGAGGTGTGATGGGTCTTCTATAACTATGTGGAGACAATGGAATCTCATCAATATGAAATACATTTTCCAAATTATATTCACTAAGACGTTGATGGGAAAAATTAAATTCAAGTGGTGATTTGGATGTAGATGGTTTTGAATCTGATGTAAAATTTTGACATAGGAAAAGTGTATTAAGATATACATGATTATCATTTGTTAATGGTATAATAAGCGACACAATGGATCTATTGGTAGATGGAAAATATTTTTCATTATTATACCTACCTTCTAGGATCTTGCAATATTCAAAAGGCTTATAATCCATGAGCAAGGTAAAATAATTTTTGTAATGGGGGAACTTGACACATTGATGGAAAATGAAAGGTATAAATTTATTCTGAAATAATTTTTCATATAAAAATTATTGAGTTTTCATAAACGATCATGGGGCTAAGCCCATCCTTCTTTTGTATGGGCAAGATCTCGTTATTAAATTTAAACTAACCTAAATCTATGGGTGGCCATCGTGCCATGGATCAAACCGAGTACTCCACTAAACTCAGTGGAAAATGCTTGTACAAGCTGTACAAGGGAGGAATTTACACATAAGAGAGGTAAAGGGGAGTTGGGGAAACAAGGAGAGAGGGTTACTATTGTGAGTAGGATTAAAATTATGGCATACAATAATGGGATTAGGTCCAAATTCTTTGAATAAAAATCACCGAGAGGGGGTGTCTTAATTTTTACTTAAATTATGTTAACTTGTATGAACCATTAAATAAACCACTCAACATGCATTAACAATTTTGGGATTATTATGCATGAAACAAGCATCCATAAGAACACAAAGCAAGATAGAACAAAATATATATGTGGGAAACACTCGAAGGGAATATAACCCATTGATCTTTGTATCATAACAAAAATTAAATATTTAGTGAAGCACCAACTTAAGTTTAAGAACCACCCACTTGCAAGGAATCTACAACTCCCAAAGGTTTTAGAAAACACCAAATAAAAAGGAAGAACAATATCCCTTTGGTTTTAGAAATCACCAACTTGTAAGGAAGACTCAGCACCAACTCAACCACCTCTAAAGTTTTTTTACTTTTCCTCTCTTTCTTCGATAAAAAAGGATGGCAACCTCTTAGCTCTTCTTCTCTTGATCACACCTAAAAATACCATGGTATGCCTAATCATTCATCCTTATTATTCATCTTCACATAGACATGATAAAAATAAACTAAAACAAACCACCATCAAATATTCAATGTAAATACATTCTTCATGGTATTTAAGACCTCATACACCTCTTTCTATCCATTATGGATTGCTTAGTACATCCACACCACTTCTTTGCATAAAAATCATTTATATATATATATATATATACACGACTTAATAACTTAAACAAATAGGCTGGTCATACATCAATTAGGTCAGCCATGCCGATACCCTAGAACATATAAAAACATAAAATAATTACAATGTAATCTTCATTTGATCAATCATTACATAATTTTTCTCATAATCCTTTATTAGGTCTCAAGAAGGTCTAATACATTGGGTATGTCCTCAAAATGAATAAATCATGATATTATTTAGAAAAAATGATCATATCCAAAGAGAAAACTTGGAAATCTCTACACTATGCATTCTCACCATGAAACGTTTTTGAGAGCAAGAATAGTCAAATTGCTCGAAAAACTAGTCTTACAACATGAAATTTCAACACCATCAAACAACTCAAACATGAAAAATAAAACATGTAAAAATTACTATATGACCTTAACTACACCACCATATGAATTAGAATCTTCAACTAAAGGCACGAGGGCTCAAGAAAATATCTTATCTAAGTGTTAAACTTCCCCAAGAACTAGTCATGAAAGATTGACTTTATGAGAACACTTAAAGGCTAAAATCATCCGTAGAAATAATGATAGACATGTAGTATTGGTCTCCAACATCCTCAAACACTTATTTATTCATCTTGTTCAATGTAAAAACCGATCGCTACAAAAAAAATTTAGAAACAAGTCTTTTTCTATAGGCTCCACACATTTATCTAACAAACCAATCCCACATTGAGATATTGTAAAACCCATGTTATGATTCAAAAACTAAGGGAATTTTTTTATAAACCATTAATTAACTTGATTCCTTTAATGATTATTAACATGTAATAGAAATAACCCAACATAATATCTATTTTACAAAATCCCTTAAATTTTTATAATGTTATAATGAATATGATCATTTCCATCCACTGCTAAATTATTCCAAGATTACTTAATATTCTATGATCTGTCTAAAAACTTACAAAAACCATGTGTAACTACAAAGGGTTACATATCTTATCGATCACTCTTCAACACTCTTTACAGCAAGTATACTTAGTATACATTTTGGTTAAGCCTTATTATGGGCTAAGAGAACACACAAATCTTCTTAGTGTTAATCAAAAGTCACTAAAGTAACCTCCATCCAACTAAAAACACCACAAATAAGAAGAACTAGTGAATAGACAATGGAATCAATCATTTGCACTACTATGACATAAGTTCTTTGGATTTGAGTTTACAAAACAATTTTGAGACTACACACAAGCCTACGAAACCTATATTTCCTTCACTACACAACCATCTCAACATAGTTATCAAGATTCTTTTCCAATTAATGAAGTATCATAATTAAAATTAATCATTTTAATTATTCGCTTTATAATAACTAATCGGATTAAGTTATGAATTGGCGGTATCATGACTCGATAATAGGGTCTCATGAATCTTGTTAGTATCACCTTAGGATCCCTATAGGAAAGGTTTTATTAGGTAACAACTTGCATCATTATGGGTCCGATACCCTTCCCATAACCGTCTGGCATGAAAAAGGTTCATGCGACATGATTTTCAATCCATGACTCCTAACCTTCACTGTTAATTTATAATGTTAAGATAAACATCACATATGATAATTAATAATCACTTAGTACTTTTAGTTTAATTAAGTTAGATGTGTATAATTGTACTATTTCATGTGGTTACAATGTACCTTTGTACTTTGTTCCATATTATTGTAACTATTTTCACACTAAGGTACAATCAAATTAGGTTTGGTATTTATGATGATAATACTTCATCTTAAAGGAGTTTGTTGCTTCTATTAAAGGAAAATGGTATGTTTCTCATTTTTTCATACATATAAACTGACATTTATCATCTTGTTTATCTATGAATAACATATACATCATTTATACTTATCTCTTTTAAGTACACTTTCGTATTTCCTTGCTTATCTTAATATTTACATCGTATATTTGTTACTTCACAACAAATCTCATAATAGTTGTATTATCAAATTTAAACAACAATTCATAATAAATATTTTTTTGTTAAACACGGAAAAAATAATGTCTTAAAACACAATCATAATGAATTAAACCATAATTGTTAAATTCATAACAACAATATGTGTTCACGCATTTATTTTCAAGGATAATCATTTAATACATCGAACAAAAATTCTTGAATAATTGAAAATTACTTCTTTTGTATTAAAAACAATTACAAATATATTTAATACAATCATATGAATTAGTACATTAATGGACAATTAATGTCGGTTAATCCAATCCTATAATCATCTTGTAATACTTCCTAATACTACAAGTTGTATGATAATTTACAATAATATGAATGGTTAGTTCAATAGAACTAACATGAAATCATAACTTACTATCATTTTGCTATTTTTTGAATTAAGGAATATGCTAAGGTTACTTAAGAATTACTCTCACTCCATAATTTAATTAATTGCATATCTATTCCTTATCACAAATAAATTAGTCATCAAACATCCAATACTTACTTCTATCCATTGATCATAAATTATATATTAAATAAGCCTATAAGTAACATGAAATCATATTGAACAAACAATATAGTCCCCATAACCTTTTATTAAGGAGTAACATGTGACTATTATTATTCTAAACTATTCCTATCTCATTAATTTAACCCAATATTTATTTCGAATACAAATAAACTTGAAGGCGGGATTCTAAATTTCCTTTACACAAGGTATATGCTACATATGGAGCTGATTTTAATGATATTCATTAACATAACCATATTAAACCGTAATAACTCATGGACTAGTAATGTAACAATTTACATTATTCATTATGTGGTTTTCACATGTCAATAGTGACTTAAAAATAACTCAACATCAATATTTGACCAATTCATCTTTTAGTACTAATAATTCTAGGTAAGTAAATGGACATTTGAAATATAATCATTCTGATCATATCCTCCATACTTTTATTTCGTAACTTTGCATAACTCGGTTTAAGTAGCTAAGCAATTATCAAGATGACTTAATTGTCTTTATTATTTCAAGCCAACCAAAATCAAATACTTATTCATAATACCCATATCTCATAAAGATAATTCCATAAAAAACATTTCAAAAAAGTTAAATACATTTTTCCTTTATACCAATATATCGTAATCATCTCGAAAGAGATTCCAGGATCACACGACACTTAGCGGGCGAGCTCGAAAATCTCCACAAATCATAAATTATATGTCACGAGAATTAATACACATTCTCTATATCCTTATGAAAATTGTTTATCTTTTTTAACAATAATATCATCATGGTCCCACCTCGACCCGCATCATAGAGATGGTCCAAATATATATATATATATATATATATATATATATATATATGTCTGTGTGTGTGTGTGCATAACTATTTTTTCTCGAGAGACTATTATAGACTTCATAAAGCCATTTGGGGTTTTAGAGTTAGAAAGGGTCATATATGGATAAACAATCAACCTAGGATTACAATAACCACCATTTCCCCGGAGGCATGATTTAAAGTAAAAGGAAATATGGCCATAACCAATAATACCCATCAAACGCAAATGGGGACATGCATTAGGTCGAATAGTAAGACTATTGATTTAAAATCAACTCATAAGAAAACTGATATAGTTTATCCTATTTATTATCGGTTTGAATCCTAGGTTTTAATCAATAATAACCAAGCATATAGTTTTATAATAAACCATATCTATATACTCCTTTTTCTATTTACAATAAGTTTTCTCGAACAACATCCAAACACAGATCATATTTACAAGAAGGGATGAAAATCACAAATACCCATATGATATTATGAGTTCAATTAAGTTAAATCATCAAACCCTATTGTTATAATTCGTTCTTAATTAAAAATTACTACCCTTAGTTCACAATTTTTTTAAAAAACTTTCAAATAAAACTAATTGTAGATTAGAGCAATCCCCAAATAAACCTAATATATTCGTTATCTCATAAAATAAAAAACAAGATATGAGTTAGAATTCCATGTCTGTAGTGGAAATATTCTCAAATTTTTCTTGTCTCCCTTGAAAAAATATTAAAGCAATTCAACTGTTACGGCCATATTTCAAACCAAAAACCATAAAATCATCTTCACATTATAACCCAAATATATTGCAAAATTTTCCTAGATATTTTGTGTTTATTTTTGGAAATGAAGTTCATGTAAAACACCCAGCTTAAAATAGCTCCATATCTTCCATGCATAGCTTGCTAGAAGATCTCAACAAAACCAAAAACGAAAAAAATGAAATAAAGTTACATGTAGTTAGGTTCTCGAGGAAGCTTCACTAATTTATATAAAAATTACTGCAATAAATGTTATTAACCCATGTACAAGTGCCATGTCATGGATTATTTAATTTTTCCCATATTCCCTCTAAAAATGGTTGTGGCTCTCTAAAAAGTCTAATTATAACCTAGTTTGCATAACATTCCATCTTTCAAATAATATCTCCCCATAATACATAGTGGAGAATGATCGGTCGAAGGCTTGAGTAAATAAAACAATTAAACTTATATGAATTTACATGGTGATCATTCTATGACCAAGTTCAATGATATAAAGGAATAAAAAATAAATCATAGGTCATGATATGGTGAACCTTTAATCCCTAGATTTACAATTTCCTATGGTCCAAGACCATATCATATCACATTTTGACCATTAAACACATTAACTAATTCCTTTTTCAAATTTCACATGGTAATGGTTAAAATCAATAAAAAAACAACTTCCAAATCCAATATTTCCATAGTCCGCATGGCGAGCACGTTCGGTCCAAGACTTAAATCATACAAGTAATCGAGTTTCCATAATATTCACTACAGGTCTATTTAACCATTGGTTTTATAAAATACTATTTAAGCTAAAGGAATGGTTGAAGACCATATGATTCTCAAACACTACAATGCAAATCACCATGTATTTGACCAATTAAAAATACAATATTGATGTAGTTTGGTTAAAGAATATTAATCATAGATATGAAACTTACCCTTTTCTTTCCTTAGCCTATGGCCTTTATAATAACTAAACAAACCTTATAATTTTCCTTGAGGTCTTAGACCAACACAATCAATCACAACAATAATAACTTAACATGGAGCCACTATCATTTAAAGATGATATTAAACTAACAAGTTTCAATCTAATGCATGGTGTGATCAATCAATCATCAATAAAACAATATATGCATTATGGTCAAGAAATTTAAACATTTTAGAAATATTCCAAGTATATGATCGAAGATCAATAAACCAAATTATTATTATTTAATTAAAAAATACCATTGCATCCAAGTATAGATTCACTAATCATTAGTAAGCCATTAAAATTATCAAGAGATAAACAAATATCGTAAATAAGTACACTAACTAGATAGCACACCAATGTTACAAAATCGTTACACACAAAAAATTAAAGTAATCTCAGACGTACAACAAGTGCAAAAAATGAGTTGTGACTTAATAAATAGCCCACGGTCTCAAGGTGATGGGTGCGAAGTGTGGTGATGGGTATGGACCTATAAACATACATATATTTCCTTAAAAAAATATGTGTGTGTGTATAATTTCATACTGGACTCGCATTGACACTAGTCACCTTACTTCCATGGGTTATTTATTACTTCATAATGTATTTTTTGCAGCCAAAATAAAATGAAAAAATGAGATGTTACATACTTCCCTTTTAAATAATAATCATTCCAATGATTTAAATCATTAATAACAATTAGAATAATAAACCATGGACTTATATCATTCAGCTAAGGAAAACAATCAATATTTTCATCCAAAATGTGTAATTTTTTTCAAAATTTTATTTCAATTATTTCTCATATATATTATAGTTGTAACATATTAATGGTAAAAATTCAGCAATACAACAATTTTTTCATTGGATTCAACCAAATCATCAATAATAATCAATATTTCAGTATTACATATTCAAAATAGATGTTTTTATCATTCAAAAAATTAAAAAAACTGATTTTTTATTTTGTATTTCCATTCACAAAATCTAACTGGTTTCATCACGATAATTTATGGATCCAAAACCTTTTCCTTCATTATGTATTACTTCCTTTTCAGCTTGGAGGTTTTTCGTGATAGCTTGTATTCTTTGTTGTGGATTATTTTCTTTGTTCCTCAAGGGACAATCCTTGGCATAGTGGTCACCACCACACTTGAAACACCCACCAAAAGGTCTTTTCCTTTCAAACTTGTTTTCATTACCAACAATGGTATCCTATCCATTCCTTTTAAATTTACAGTGTGTCATTTTCACGATTCCCGGTCTTACTACCAACCTTCATCCATCATGTCTTTTCAGTGACAATGGTGAAGGTGAGCTATAGCTCATCTTCCACTTCTCATCCTGTGACTAGTTATGGATTGGAGATTCTTCTCCTACCTAATGGAATTTTCAAACATAACTTCCATGGTAGGAAGACCATGGACATCAAATTCAACCCCAATGACTGGGTTAAGTCCCATAATAAATTTGTGTATCTAAAATTTTTCATTCGTTTGATATTGCGATACATATTTAAGTAGTCTAGTAAAATTGTCCCATTATTCTCGTTATTGTCATTTTTCTTATATCATGGTCTAAACTTAGACATTTTCTAGTTATAATATAGTTATGGTAGCCAATACTTTCTAAAATAAAATTTGAATTGATTCCAAGTTATCTCAATTGCAATAACTCCCAATTCCACTTTCTGGCTATCTCACTAGGAGGATGCCTCATTTGAGAGATGATAAACAACCAAATAGATTTTGTTTCTTCAGAAAAATCTCTTATCTTGAAGTAATTTTCCATATCATTGAGTTAGGTCTTAGTTTCGTCACCTATAGTTGTCTCGACAAACTTAGGAAGACTAATAAGTTTAATTTCCTTTAACAACTCAACTAGTAGACCTAGGATTTTATGTTTACTATTTATTTTGGATTTACAACATTATGATCAGCTGCATTAACATTTTCTACATTTACATTATGATTATCAACATTTCAATTAGGCTACTTAGGATATTATACCTCAACTTCACTTTCACTATCCTTAGGATTTACTTATTACTCCAAAACAATGATGCAGCTTATGAGGGTCATGTAGGAAAACAAGAATCTCGTCATGTTTATGAGATGTTTCTACTCAACCACCCATAACTCAATTGTTCACAACATTCCCTCTTGTTCTAATAATGTTTTTGTTCATTAGACAAGAATTTAAAATTTTTATTAGCGTAACAATCCATTATGTCCGAGAGTTGCAACTTTCTACTATGATATAAAAATATAATACCCATGTTATGCTTCAACAAACTAAGGGAATTTTTTTATAAACCATTAATTAAATTGATGCATTTATTGATTATCAGCACACAACATAAATAACCCAACATACTATCTAGTTTACAAAATCCTATAAATTCTTATAATGTTGTAATGAATATTATCATTTCCAGCCACTCCTAAATTATTCTAGCCTTAATTAATATTCAAGAATCCATCTAGATAACCTATGATAACCACGTGCAACTGGAAAGTGTTCCATATCTTATCTATCACCCTTCAACACTCTTTATGAGCCTATATACTTACTATACATTTCAGCTTAAGCCTTATTATAGGCTAAGAGAACGTGCAAATCTTTTTAGTGTCAATCACACACCACCGAAGTAACCTCCATGTGACTCCAAACACCACCAACAAGAAGACCTGATGAACATACAATGAAAATAATCATTTGCACTACTATGGCCATAGTTATTTGGCTTTTTGTTAGCAAGCCAATTTCAAGGCTGCACACAAACCTACGAAAATTTTCTTCTCTTCATTGACAACAATATCAACATAGTTATTAGGATTATTTTTCTATTGACGAAGTATCACAATTACAATTAATCATTTTAGTTATTCATTTACAATAAGTAAGTAGCTGGATTAACATCTAAAGATACATATATCATGGCCCGATAATCAATCTCATGAATCCTTTTGGTACCACCTTAGGATCCCTATGGGAAATTTTTCTCTCATGTAATGACTTGCATCATTACGTGTTCAATACCCTCCCCATAGCCATCCTTAGCTGGCATGGACAAGGTTCCTATGACATGATTTTCGCTCCATGACTCCTACCCTTCATTATTAATTCATAATGATAAGATAAACATCACTTATGATCATTAATGATCACTTAGTTCTTTTAGTTTACTTAAGTCAGATGTGTACAATTGCACTATTTTTTATATCTTAAAATGTACCTTCATACTTTTTCTATATTGTTGTAACTATTTTCACATTGAGGTACATTGAAATCTGGTTTGGCATTTACAAAGACAATACTTTATTTAAATGATTTTGTTACTACTATTAAAGGACAACGCTATGTTTCTCATTTTTTATACATATAAAATTATATTTATCATTTTTTTATCTATGAATAACATATACATCATTTATAGTTATCTCTTTTAAGTACACATTTGTATTTCCTTTCTAATATTATTGTTTTTGTTATATATTTATTAGTTCATAATGACATCTCATAACTATTGCATTATCACATTTAAATAACAATTAAAAATGAATACTTTGTTGTTAAATAGTGACATAAATATGTCTTAAAGCATAATCATAATGAATTGAACCATACTCATTAAATTCATAACATCAATATGTATTCACAAATTGATTATTAAGGGTAATCATTTAATACATCAAACACACTTACCTTAATAATTGCGAAGTAATTATTTCACATTAAAAATAAGTAAAAGTAAATTTATTACAATCATATAGTCAAGACATTAATGGAAAATGAATGTTTATTATTCCAATCCTTTAATCAACTCGTAATACTTATCAATCATGTAATTTGTCGGGTAAATTTTAGTAATATGTATGGTCATTTCAATGGAACTCGACATATAATCATAACTCGCTATCATTTTGATATGTTTTGAAATAAGTAATATGATAAAGTTACTTAAGAATTACTCTTACTCCGGAATTTAATTAATTTCATATCTATTCCTTATCATAATGAAAGTAGTCATCAAACATCCAATACTTGTTGTTATCCATTGATCATACATTAGATATTAAAATAACTTATAAGAAACATAGAATCTTCTTCAACAAACAATCTAGTCCCTATGTACCCTTTTATTAAGAAGTAACATGTGACTATTTTTATTCCAAACTATATTTCATTCTCATTAGTTTAACCGAATGGTTATTCCAACGTACAGATAAACTGAAAGGAAAACATCTAAATCTCCGTTACACAAGGTAGCCGCTACATGCTGATTTTAATGATAGTAATTAACATAACCATATTTAACGTAAAAATGCATGGATTAGTCATGCAACAATTCACATTATTCATTACGTGGTTTTAAAATGTCAATACTAACTTAAAAAAGATCTCAACGATTAATATTTGAGCAATTCAATTTTAGTAATAAAAACTCTAGGTAATTAAATGGAAATTTTAAATATAATCATTCCAATCATATCCTAAATACTCTTATTTCTCCAAATATGCCTAACTTAGGTTCAAGTAGATAAGCAATTATAAATTTGACTTAACTATTTTTATTATTTCAAGCCAACCAAATTCAAATAATTATTCACAATACCTAAATCTCATAAGGATAGTTCAAAAGACACATTTCAATAGATTTTAAATACCTTTTTATATATACATATACATCATAATCATCTCAAAAGAGATTTTGGATCAAGTGAAAATTGTCGGGAGCTGGAAAATCTCTACAAATCATAAATTATCTATCATGAGAATTAATACAAATTCTCTATATCCTCGTTAGAATTGTTTATTATTATTTTTAAATATCAACATTGTCCCAAATAAACCCAAATCATACAAATGGTTTATATATATATGAATTACTATTTTCACTCGAGAAACTATTATAGACTTGAGATTAGAAAGGGTCATATAGTGATAAGAAATCGACATGGAAGTATAGTAACCATTGTATTCCTAAAGGAACAACATTCAATAAAGGGGTATACAACCACAACCAATAATACTCATCAAATGAAAATGGGCACATGAAACATCTCAAATATTTAGATTATTGATTGAAACCCAAATCATGAAAAAAATGATATAGTTCATCTTATTTATTCCTAGTTTCTATCAAGGGTTTTAATCAATAATAACCAAGAATAGAGTTTATTAAGAAACCTTATATATACCCCTTTTTATATTTATAGTAAGTATCCCAAACAACATCCAAAAATAGATCAAATTCACAAGAAGGGTTGAAAATCATAAATACTGTATGATAATATGATTAATATCAAGCTAAATCATCAAACCCTACCGCATTAATTCATTTTTAATTTAAAATTACTACCCTTTATCCACAAAATTTAAAACAAGTTTTTATATTAAACTAATTACATATTAGATCAATCCCATAATAAACCCAATATATTTGTTATCTCACAAAATAACAACAAGATATGAATTATAATTCCATGATTAGTAGTGGAAGATATTCTACTATTTTTCTTGTCTTCCTTACAAAAATATTCAAGCAATTCGACCTTTTAACCCCGATTTCAAACCAAAAACCCCTAAATCATCTCAACATTATAACCCAAATATATTTCCATTGTTTCTTATATTTTCTTTGTTTATTTTTGGCAGAAAATTCAATGCAAAACCCCCAACCGAAATAAACTCCATAGATTCCATGGATAGCTCACTCAAGATCTCATCAAAACAAAAACAACAAAATCAAACCAAGTTTCATGCAGCTTATCTTCTTGAGGAAGCTTCACTATTTTTGTATAATAAGTACTTCAATATATTTTATCAACCCATGCACAAAAGCCACGTCATGGCTTATTTAATTTTTCCATCTTCCCTCCAGAAATGGCAATGACTCTCCAAACATTTAGATTCTAACCTACTTTGCATGGCATTCCTTATTTTCAATAATATCTCCACATAATACATGGTGGATAACGATAGGTCGAAGGATTGTGTAAATAAAACAATTAAAATTATATATATTTGCATCGTGATTAGTCTATGATTGAGTTCAATGATATTAAAGAATCAAAAATAATCATAGGTCATGATATGGTCGAGACCTTTAATCCCTATATTTCAAACTTCCTATGGTCCAAGACCATATCATATCACATTTTACCATTAAAGAAATGAGTCAATGCCTTTTTCAAAATTTTCATGGTAAGGATTATAAATAAATAAAGAAAACAACTTACCAACTCTAATATTTCTAGTCTACATGCAGAGCATGTTTAGTCTAAGACTTAAATCATACAAGCAATCAAGTCTCCATAATATGCATGTTAGGGTCTATTTGACCATTTATTTTATAAAATACTATTTAATCTAAAGGTATGGTCAAAGACCATATAATTCTCAAAAACTACAATCAAAATCACCATGTCTTTGAAAACTTAAACAATACTATACCCATGTAGTTTGGTTAAAGACCATTAATCATGTATATAATGCTTACCCTTTTCTTCCATGACCAATGGCCTTTAAAACAACTAAAAACCTTTTAATTTTCCTTGAGCTCTTAGACCAATATAACCAATCACACCAATAATTTCTTAGCATGGAGGCATGATCGGTTAAAGATGGTATTAAACTAACAATTTTCAATCCAATGCATGGTGTGATCAACCAATCATCAATAAAGCATTATATGCATTATGGTCAAGCAATTTAAAAAGTTTAAAAATATTCCAAGTATATGATCGAAGATCAATAAACCAAATTAGTATTTTCTTAATAATAAATAATACTATCATCCAACTACAAATTCACTAATTGTTAAGAAGCCATTAACTTCAGAAGAGATAAACAAATCTCCTAAATAGGTACAAAAACCAACTAACACACCGATGTTATAAAATCATTTCACAAAACAAAGCTAAGTAATATCATACAATGATTATATCCAAATTGAGTCACGACTCGATAAATAACCAAAAATTGCAAGGTGATGGGTACATGTGCGCTTTGGGTGTGCACCTACACACATGCATATATTTCCTTGTAGAAATATGTGTGGGTTTATAATTACATACGCGACATCACATCGACACTAGTAAAGTTTCTTCCATGGGTTATTTATTACTTCACAACATATTTTGTGCATCCAAACAAAATGAACAAGTGGGACATGATAGATACATGAGAGAGTCCACTAAATGATCCAATCATCAAAATATTTAAACCAATCCATTATGATCGTGTTTGAGCCATATCTCTCTATAGAGTTAATGCTAGGGTTTTAGGATGGTTTATGAGTTGTTTTGGTGTTAATGATTATTCATAAATCTTTGGATGTTAAAGCTCGATAAAATTCAAGGAGATCTTAGTTAGGAACATCCCCATCTATCTTGGGGAGATCGGACTCCCATATATATTTTACATGTGCCAACGAGCAAAAAAAGTTCTTCTTGAGATATAAAAATCCATTCTAAAATCTCAATAAGGCTAACAATACATTATCTATCAAAATCCTAAAAACCTTGATCCTAAAATGCATACACATATCGAAACAACATGCCAACACTATGTCCATGCTCAAATTTGGATTCTCACTCTGAAAAATTATCTTCACACCTCATTATCCCATGTTTTCTTCACCATGGTCTTTACTCCTTTGACTTATTACATTACTAGACCTTGAAACAAAACTTCAAACTTCTGGTCATGGTCTCTAAACTATATAAAAATTTCAAAAAATTATGTACAAACTCTCATACTTGTTTTATTTGTACACTTCAAGCCACCATGCAAAATATTATCACAAGAACTCTTCATGCTATGACTAGGCTTCCAATGTTCTTGACTCCGACTAGGATTCTTTAAAAATGACCTGTAATGACCATGACAACCTTAAATTTTGTCTTCAAATTATCTCTCTATAATGAAGATGACCTTAAAAACCTTTAAGATCAACCATCAAGCTTATCATGACATCAAAACTCTCGTGACAACACTCAACAATATCTTATATCATCTTTTTGCATCAACAAGACACTTCCTCAACTTTTATATCATTGAAAAAATCAACAAAACACATACCCTTGACTTGACGTCAATGACCAACATGCTCTGTTATATCTACTAGCTTATTTTACATCAATGCCAACATTCAACAATCTCCCCCTTTGTCATTGATGAAAACTACTCTAAAGAACCATTACGGAAACCACTCCAAGACAAATTTCCAAGTTGTTTCTGCTCCTTTGTAAACCTTATCGCCCTTTGAAATTAATGAAAAAGGTTACCAAAAATTCTAAAAAAATTATTTTGTAAGAAAATATCAACAAACAAGATACGCACAAACTACCATCTAATCCATGATCAAATACATAAAAAATAATGTTAGGATCATATCTACTATGTAGAAAACTTCCGGACACTTGAACTATATCATTCTTCTTATGACTATCTTGATTGTTGTCTTGAATCTTCACCATAGGGATAAAAATACCCCCTAAGATGATGCTTCACCTTAGAAACTAGATGATAACCATAATATATTTTTCTTCATTATGATCCCTAGGATATCAATACAATCATACCTACGATATATTGATGCTCCTTCTTTTTATATCACACCTTGAGCTCACCACTTGGAAGAATTAACCAAATGTTGGAAACATCAACCAAAAATGACATGGTCCCCTTTACTCTGTGCATATCATATTCAAATGAAGTTAGATAACAATACTACTTACCTTAGTTTTCACATGACAAATATCTCTTAAACATAAACCAAACACTGATATCAATGCCACTTCTCAATATGTGACAACCTAAACTCAACATATACCTGATACCAATGGACCAATCAAAAATAAAAACTATTGATACTAATTTTTATAAATAATAATAAAATGTTTTCTTACCTTTTATAAATCAATAACACTCCTATATTTTCATCATCCTTCAACCTATTTCTATGCCTTTCGTTATCTCTTTGGTAGAACATACATATTCATGGAGATAGTGAGCTATCTAATTAGATCACCTATTTTCCTAATCACCTATTAAGCCACACAAATGATAACAAGTACTTATATATATATTAGGACTCATAAATAAGCTTAGTATAGTCGAAAACCAATGAAATTCTTTCGAGGGAAGAATCTTAGATCTCCATGCTAGAAAAGGAACATGCATGTCATGATTTACTATGATATAAATTTGTCATACCTATCTTCTTCAAGACGATATTATACAACTAGAAACACTTCACTCTTCATGAAAATACCTGTAATGAAAATTTATTCATACTAGTTTTCATGATTTCATTGTCTAGCATACCCTACTTTTTATGACCTTTGTGATCTTTGTTAGCTTCATGATCATAACCATTAGAATAACTCTTATACATCCATATTATTATTCATGTCATACATAACTATATAGGATATAGCTCAAAAATGATATTGGTATTATAGATGAATCACTTTCTACATGTCACAAACCTATATTAGGCCATAAGACACAATCCTATGATCATACATTCATACCAAATTCTTCAATTTATTTATCTTCATAAAAATACTTCACAAACATTCTTGGTGTTTAACATCTAGTAACATAACTCCACGAATGTGATAGGTCCGATCAATTCATCATGTACATACCTTATAATTCAAGATTTTCCTTCCGACAAATGCCTCAAGTCTATATAAAACTTTTTGATGTTCTTCTTCTTGCAACATAACTCCATGGTGCTTCTTTGATTGATGAATGCCTCTATCAAACCTAATTGAGACACCCTATTTTCATAGGGCTTTATAACCAAAAGAATTCATGATATTACCATATTTCTATTCTTTTCTCATTCAAATTGCAATCATGATGATGATAGTCGTTCTTTAGGATCCTCTTATTTTTATTTGGAATTTATATCTTGATGTGAACACCATTCTTCTTCTCCTTCTCCAACTTCATGATATGCTCGATTATCTTTTTTTCCTCCTTAACCTCACTCTCAAGGACTGACTTCACGGTGTATATATTCATGTCTTAAACCATAGGATCTTGATCTAAACTATTTTTTCTTGGTTCTTCATGATGAAAAAATATTTCAATATGAACAATATTATGATAGTTATAGCAAACATTAATAATATTACCTCTTGAATAACGTAAATTATACCTCCTTACATAGTCTCATGAGTATTCATTCTTGAAAGGTCTTATACATTCTCTTTATGTATGACCCAAGTAATTGCATGTATATTAGTAAACATTAAAATAATTTGCATTCCTCATAGCATTAGGCTGTCTAATAGTGTTAGACCTTATGAAATTGATCTTCTTCTTTTTCCCGTGTTCTCCTTATAATCTACAAGACCGTATTATCATCTTAATTCATCTTCTCGTGGTATCCATTGAAACTAAGACCTGCATTATCATTAGAATACTTATTATTTCTCAAGATTCCCTATATATACTCAATTTTATTTTCAAACTTCTCAGAGGTCTTCATCTTTTTAGATTCATGATTCAAATATGACTTCAGGATTCCATTTCTATCTCATACTTGATGCATTATTCTTCCTTAGCCTTTAGATTTGTTGCCACAACTTTAGCCTAGGATTCCAAATCTTTGATGATCCCATCATGTTCATTTTCCATGATACATATTTTTCCCTCTAATATTTAATGAAAAACTTCAATTTTTTATTATTCTTTATTTGGATCTTCTTCTCATTTAGAGAAATCACCAAATTTGTTTCTATTTTTACTTCTACTTCTTCATCTTCCATGATACTGTTCAAACACCCACCTCTTGCTTCTTTTTCCATGAATATGAATTCATTGCAATATTTTTATTCTTAACATTTTCATCGTCACTATCGGATGAACTGTTGTCACTTGAAAGTAGACGAGCTATTATCTTATTTCATGTAGAAATTATTCTTGTTCTTGAATTTTCCTCATGCTTCTTAAAATTCCTTTTTCATTCATATAAGACTTCATGTCCTAATCATGATGTTCCTCAAACTAATAATTCTCATCCTTATTATTTTTAGAACATTTACATACAAAATGAGCAATCTTAGCATAGTTAAATCACGTAAATGGTAACTTACATGATCCTCTCCTTAGCTTTATAACAAATATGGGTTCTAACTTGTCATCATCAATATCTAAATCATAATTATCCTTTACCTTCTCACCTTGTTCCTTATTTGTAGTCTTGAATGCAACATATTTCTTTATAGTTATTCCATCATATATCCTCATCTTATAGGCATTCAAGATGCCATGAAGCTCATCCATCTGTATTGTTCCTAAATCTTTGGTTTCTTCTACAATAGAGACTTTAGAATCAAACTTGGGTTTCAAGGACCAAAATACCTTTTGGAAAATATTGAATCTTCCATATTTTCTCCCAATCCTCTTATGATATTGACCGCTTCATCAAAAATCAACAAATAAAAAACAATGTTCTCATCTTCCTTCGTTTATAGGTATTTCAAACTATCTTATATAGGTATGTAATTTTTCCAAATTGACCTCGGTTTCTCCTTAAAAATGATCTAAAATTTATCCCAAATTATTTTTGTTGTGTCATAATGCATGACCTTCATATGATTAACCTCTAAAATACCACATAAGATAGCATTCATTCTTTAGAATTGCTTTCACAAGCCTTCTTTCATCTTGCATCGGTTGGGAGTGTAGTAGTTATAGTGTAGCCAATAACCATTGACTGCCATGTGTCATAACCTACTGACATTAGATAGTTCTTCATCTTGATGCTCAAAAATGAATAATTGGTACCATTGAAAAGATGATATTTATTGGTAGAGAAACCTATTTGAATTTGATTACTCACCATACATGTGCTTCAAGGATCACCTTCAAGTTGTTAAGATGATCCAAAGGACCTAATTTTGGAAGCACAATCATTGAGAGGGGGGTGAATTAGTGTATTAAATTTTTTTACTTTAAGTATGCTAACTTGCATAAGCCATCAAAGCAACCATTCAACACAAATTAACCATTGTGAGATGATTATGCATGAAAAAACCATCCACAAGAACACAACATATATGTGGGAAACCCTCAAAGAAAAGAAAACCCACTGATATTTATATTATAACACAAAAACCAAAACTTAATGAAGAACCAACTCCACAAGGAGAAAAAAACCCTATTTTTCAAGAACCAACTTGACATTAACAAGCACCCACTTTCAAGGAAACTACAACTCCCTAAGGTTTTAACAAGAACCAACTTGAGAGAAAGCACAATATCCCTAGGATTTTAAAATTAACATAATTTGAAGGAATACATAACACCAACCAATCCACCTCTGAATGATTGTCACCTTTCCTCTATTGTTAATAAAAAAATGATGACACTCTCTTATCTCTTCTTCTCTTGATCATGCGTCAAACTACCATGGTATTCTTACTTGCTCATCCTTATTATTCACCTTCACATAAACATGATAAAATAGAGCCTTAAATAATAAAAAAGATCATATATTCAATGAACATACATTATTCATGGTTTTTAGGACTTCACACACCTCTCTCTAGTCCTTATGACTTTCTTATTACATCCACACCACTTCTTGGCCTAAGATTACCTGTACACACACACACACACATACAAGAATCAAGAACTAAACCAATTAGGAAGGTCATATATCTATTAGGTCAGAAATTCCAATACCCTAGCACATCTAAGAAACATAAAATAATTACAATTCAACCTTTATTTTATCTCACAAGATTTAATTTTGTTCATACTCCTTCATTAGATCTCAAGAAGGCATAACAAATTAGGTTTGTCTTCACAATGAAGCAATAATGATCTTATTTAAAAACAATGATCATCTCCAAATCTCAAAACCCTACCAAATACATTTTTCATGACCTCTTAATACCTCATATATGCTTGGAAATATTTTCACCATACATTCTCACCCGAAAAATTTTACGAGAACAAGAACAATCAAATTGGCCCAAAAACAAACTTGAAAATGAAGCTTGAACACCCTAAAAACTCAACCATGAAAATTTAAAAATGTACACAGGTACTATATAACCTCAACACTAGTACCATATATTTTATAATATTCAAATCAAGGCGTAAGGGCTCAAGAAAACTCTTCTCCAAGCACACTCAAAATTGTCAAACTACCCCAAGAACTAGTCATGAAAGATTGACTTTATCAAACCACCGAAGGAAAGAAAAATATCTAGAAATTATCATAGAAATAAATTATGGGTTTCCAAAATCATAAAAACCTATTTATTCATATTTTCCAATGTAAAACCCGACTCCTATAGGAAAATATTTAGAAACAAGTCTTTTTCTGTAGGCTCCACACAATCATTTAACAAAGAAATGCCACCTAAAGATACCTGAGATATTCCACTACATGTTATAATCATTAAAATAGCTACACCAATATATTCTAATCCTATTTTAGCCATATATCTCCAATCAAGTTCATGTTAGGGTTTTAGGAGGGTTTATGAGCGGTTTTGGTGTTAACAATTATTCATAAATCTCTTGACCTTAAACCGAAAACAAATAATAGGAGATCTTAGCTATGGCCATTCCTATCTTTCTAGAAGAGATAAAACTCCGTTTTGGAGTTTACACAATCCAATGAGCAATAAAACGTGTTATTTGGGATAGAAATATCCATTCTAAGATCTCAATAAGGTTAGAAATATGTTATCTAGAAAAACATTTCAAACCTTGACCTGAAAATGCATAGACATACTTGAAACAACATACCAAAACTCTATCCATTCTAAAAGTTTCATTATCACTTTGAAAAATTATCTTCATACCTCATTATCCCTTTTTTTCTTCACCATGATCTTTACTCCTTAGGCTTCTTGCATTACTAAGCCTTAAAACAAACCTTCACACCTCTACTCATGATCTCTAAACAATATAAACATGTTAAAACGATGATGTAAAACATATCATACCCATTTACACTCCAAAATCCAACCAACCATGCAAAAATATTCTCACAAGAACTCTTCATGTTATGAATATGCTTCCATTGTTCTAGACCCGACTAGGCTTCTTCAAAAATGACATGTACTTGACCATGACAACCTTAATTGTTTCCTTAAATAATCTCTCTCTATAATCAAGATGACCTCAAAAAACTTTGACATAAACCATCAAGCTTATCATGACATCAAAAATCTCTCTAAAACACTAAGCAATCTCTTATACCATATTTTTGTATTAACAAGACGCTTCCTCAACTTTGATATCAATGACAAAATCAACAAAACACATACCTTTGATTTGACACCAATGACCAACATGCTCTACTACAACTACAAGCTCTTTTTAGATCAATGAAAACATTCAACACACATTAAATTAGAAGAACACAATAATAAAAACAACGATAATACCAATAAATCATAGAATCATAATTCCATTGACTCATTTATCAAATTCGCAAACACCTTATCAGTTTTACAAGATTCTCATGTATTAAAAGTTGGAAAAAGAGTGTAGAGGAACATAATATAAGAAATATAATAATTTTATCTTTTATTGCTTGATTTAGAAGTGGTATTCTAAACAACATACATTCAATAAATAATTTCCAACCTTTTGGAATGGAGAAGCCATTCTAATTTGTAACATTATAAATATGTCTCTTCATTTACCCACCACATGAATTTTCACTTACCCTTATAGTGTATTACCTTTCATATTCTTAGGAAAGAAAATTGAGTAACTTTTATTATTTAAAGGTAACTCATTACAATGCTTTACTATAGGTAACATTTAAAATAATAAGACAAAAAGTGAAAATTCCTTTCCCAATAGAGAATTCAGACATGAGAAAGAAACAAGGGAAGAGAGAAAAAGGGGTTGATTGATCTAATGAAGAGAATCTTTGACTGATGGAGAATTTTTGATTCATGATCCCTAAGGGAGAGTTTCAGGAAATAAATCTTGTCCTTTGAATTCACTACTGAACTGAGATGCCACAGGTGCCACATTATCTACTTCTAGAATGAAAACACAACTCAACACTATGATTCATGTCCAAGGAACATCCTTGATATTATTATAATGACTAGAACATACTTCGTGATCTCTTACAATGTAAAAAATAGAGCCTATGATGTTGGCAAGGGTATCTAAGGTATCTTCATTAAAGGAAAGTGAATAAATGAATTCAATCTTCACAAATTCCTAGAAGGAAACAATGAGTTCTTTTGATGAGGAATTCTCAGTGAGTTGAGGAAAATCTAGCTCTTGTACATAGTGGTAGACCTCATTCAAAATTCCTAAATAATTTTATCCACTGAGTCAAGTTTAGAGATGAAATATTCCATCATACCATAACTAACCTCAATGGTGTGGATCCAAACTTGGGACATGTTCTCAATAATAGATGTGAATAAATTATTACTCACAAGAGTATGGGAGTCGAGAGAATTCATCTCGGACAAAAGTGGGAACACCTGATCCCAATTTACCTTATCCTTTTAAATTTATTCCCTTGTTTTTTTCCCTTCCTAAAAAGTGGTAATAATATTCCCAAGTAGAGTGAGAACCTCTAGGAGAAATGTTTTTCTGTTCTTGAGGATCTTCTCAATCCATATCTCATACACATTGTTTCTCCCAAAGGGTTGTGTCTCGAGAAAAATTAAGTTATGAATGAAGGTTCAATTTTCAAGCTATCTTCATTATCCTCTAAGATACTAAGTTGAATTTCTTCATAATTATCAAGAAGAGGATAATAATGAGAGGAACATAAAAATATTTCCAAGATAGATACCTCATAATACAAACAATCATCATATTCTTCTTCTAAAAGATGAGTCTATTCTTTTTCACCATTATAGAGTGCTTCAAGCTACTCATATCTTTCTTGCATAGCCTTAACATAGTTTAGAATCTCAAGATTGGTTTTGGGATCATAATTTCCTTCTCCAACACTCAAAATTCTTTGTAATTTTTTTTTCAAGGCTCCCATTTCTTCATCTCTATATACGGAAAATCATCCAAAGTAAGAGAGATGAAAGATAGAGCTTTGAATTTCTCGATGAGATGTGTGAAGTTAAAAAAATTACCTTTATTAGATTATTCACCATCATTCCCTTCATAAAACATTTCATATATCTTATGAATATTTCTCATCAAGATCTAGGATTCTTGATCATTAATAAAGTGACTCCAATTTTCTTTCCTCTAACAACAATCCACTTGAATTGAAGCCACCATGATTTTATGATCAGATCTTCACAAGCATAAATTTTCTCGATTCTAGAAATTATTTCATGAATACTATAGAAATGTTAGCAACCTTCTTTTCCTTCGCTGACATTACAGATATTTGGTCAAAGAAAGAGGCTTCTTCACTATGCTAGAATCCTTCCCTTTGTAAGAGCTGGTAAAAAATGATGGATAATTAAAAATCTTGATTTCTTAGTGGTCATCTTCTTCTTAATGGTTATTTTCACTTCTTGGTTCCAAACACCAATATCGACACTTAATCATCATGATGCGGAAACAAACGTGACATGAATTCGTTCCTTGATAGATTCACCTTAAAATTTTAATTTTTACTTTTAAATGTGTTTTTTTAATATGTATTTTTTATATTTTCTAGAGATATTTATGGGTGTAAGATGGAAGATATATCAACAACAGAGTCACCAAAAACTTTTGAAAAATATTTTTGGTGTAAAATTATTGATTTTTCACCAATGGTCACGAGAGCACTTTTAGGAGCTTGATGTAGGATCACATCTTATTCATTATGGAAAATTTCCACCACTAGGGAAGACATACTTAGATACCCCTAAAGAGAAGGAGGATGCGATGAATCACTCTTTCTTGACATAAGATTCTATATGGCATCTATGATGAACCTTATATTCTTATGAACCCTCCTAGAATATGGAATGTTTATGCACCATCTTTTCATTATCTTTATTTTTAAAGGCTCATGTTCAGTGGCATAGGTTAT
This sequence comes from Taxus wallichiana var. yunnanensis, assembly GCA_018340775.1. Lineage (NCBI taxonomy): Eukaryota > Viridiplantae > Streptophyta > Pinopsida > Cupressales > Taxaceae > Taxus > Taxus wallichiana. Next base: position 11,357,571 of record CM031239.1, read on the forward strand.
AATAAAATGAGGTTTGATTGAAATGTTTTATTCCTTGGGGAGTGACCACATTACCAAATATTTTACCAAGTGTTTAAGAAAACTATTGTGAATGACATGGAAGTGAGGATGATTTCTCTTTGTTTCATACAAGGTGCCCCGAGTGAAGATCACCTATATACATTTCCTGAATCCAAATCACTTAATAAATTAGAGAATATTTGGGCGAGCTTATATACCTTATTGACAATATGATTCTCATTGGAAAACATGATTCCTCGATTCTTCACATATGATGGCTTGAATACTTATATGACTTGACTATTTCACTTTGACTTACTTCTTGGAGAGATGATGATGGATTTAAGATATGATGTTTCTTCTCTTTCCCAATGAGTGTCTCATTTATTTTATAATTATTATGAAATACTTTGATGAATTTTGGATTCTAGTGGGGATCTTGAGTCTTTTCAAATAATTTATTTTCCTCATACTGTTCTTGATTTTCACCTGTTATGCATCAATATGTTCTGTCATGCTCATTGACATAAATGTGATCGAACGATGCCTTAAGATCCTTGTAGAGGGTTAATTTTATTTTTAGATATGTAGCAACTTTATGTTAGTGTGATGATGGAAAAAATTAGTGAGATGAGTGAAAATTGAGCCAACAATAACTTTCTACATTGAAAAGTCATACTTTCTATTTTTGGCAAATGGGGTTAGGAGCTGCGCTTTGGGAAATTTTACTTTACTGGATTACAACGAAACCACCTTTTTACCGGATTTGAATGTTCTCTGGGATCCTATGCTCCAATTTTCATTGTGTTTCTTCCATTGAAATTCTTGAAAATTGAAAAAGAAACTTCCAAATATAGGGTTTTATAATTTTAAAGTGAAAAATCAATAGCATAATTTACTATACAACTAAATTCATCAAAAAGGCTCATAAGGGTAGAAAAATATGTGAAAATCTCAGTTGAATCTTGCTTATAGTTAAATTGATATAAAAAAATCTCAATATCCAAGGCTATGGCTATTATAGAATGATTTTTCCAGCACCTTTATTATTTTTATAAGTTTTTACAGGTTTCGAAGTAGAAAAAATGGTGGAAAGGTGAACAATGTAGAAGAAATAACTTTAAAATGAGTTATACTTCACTTTCTTGCTTATCTACTAACCATGGTTTAACCTTGGGTTAAATGAAATCGTACGTTGAGTTAAAAATATAGGTTTAATGGTACAATGGAAAACAACAAGAAAAATATGGTGCCTTAGAGAAATATGATTGCATGTTTTCACCTATGATGAAGTGTGAGAAAGATGAAAAATATGATCAAGCACTGCAATGGATGAGAAAGATTACAATGAGGACTAGATGAGAGGGCTTGTTAATGGGAACTCATTTTTATCCCTCTATCTCATTGGGATAAAGGGACAAGAGGGAAAAAGGGAACTTGGATCTAAATTGTGACATGTGGTAGCATCTCGGTCAGTCGAGGTTTGTATGAGGATGAAAAATATAGGTAAACACCCAAGGAGATGAAGAAAGGTCACATGAAAAACCACAGAGGGGGCTTGTTCATGGGTGATAATTTTTGGACCCTATGTCACCTTGGAAAAAATCCACAAGAAGGACACAAAATGGAAACTTGGAGAGATATGATGATAAGTCGCATAATTTGAGCAGGGCATGAGGAAATGGGGTTAGCCAGATAAACAACATACAAATCTAGAAAGGGTCACATGGGGAAGTAGAGAAATATATTTTCATGGGAAAAATTTATAGTACCCATTATCCCTTTAGGATAAAGTGAAAAGAGGGACATAAAAGGGTGCCATCAAGTAAGGTGATGATATTTGATGGTAAAAAAATTGGCTTAGCATGGAGCCTACACACTCTTCCCGAGTGAGAACTTGAAATCTTCATTGTTAGAGATTGCGATGGTATTTTGAAATGAAAATTCATATGAGGATAACTCCAAATAACATTATAATACTAATGGAACATGTTGAAGATATTTATTATTCCTAAAACTCTACAAAAATCCCCTTTTGGTTGAGATAGTGAGGTACACCTCTAAAGATTGAAATGTTTCAAGAAACCATCAAGTCTTGGATCAAATATGATTATTCCACAGTGTAGATGATTCTTTTAGATTTCCTTTTACTATTTTATTACCTTCTAAATCCTTACAGATCTCCTAAAATCATCTAGAAAAATTCAAGTTCATAATTTAACGGTTCATTCCTTACACTTGAGAACTCATTTTTGCATAGATTATCCCTAAACCATGAAATATTCCTTAAACCTCCATAAATTAATTGCAACACATTAAATTATTTCTAATACCACCTCCATATGTTTATGATATTTTCAAAACCTTCTTGGAGGATGCACACATGCCTTAAAATGGGAAAAATTTAACTTTCTAAGCTTGTTGGAGAAATAGTCTTCTAGTGTACTTTGTTGAATTGAAAAGTTGAAATTTTCCCATCACTTTAAACAATTGTACATTCTTATTCATTATAATTAGAGGACATGTAAGTTCAAGATGATCATTACATGGAAGATAGGTTGATTTGGGTAAGGGGTTCATAAAGGTTTAGAAGCATATTTTCACTTTGTTGCTTGATTGTCATGGCCTAAATTTTGCATTTTTGTGGTAGTAAATTAACATGACAAAAGCTTGTATTGATTGTATCCAATGTGATCCTCAAATGATATTATATGAATTCTTTCTTTCAAAAATGTGGAAAATGGTTTCTAGCATCCATAGGACCACTTGGATAGGCAAGGTGATTGTTTTAGAAGACTATTGTTCATTTTTGTCATAACCATGAATAGTTATAATGCCATATCCCAAAATTTCTTATGTGTGGCCAATACATCACAAAATTTTCATAGAATTTTTTTAACGTAGCTCCATTTTCCATCGTTGTTATTTTAAAATTATTCTTAGTAATTTAGGATTAAATGTATAATTATTTATTGTTTTGAATGTTTATATTTAATAAATCTTCAAGACCAAATGACAATATGGGGTTGCTAGATGAAAGGTCACTAATTAGAGTTTGGAATTGCTAAGTGTTGAGATTCTCATGAGAATGAGCCTTATGGAGAGCCCGAGTGATAATGTCTTGAAATTTAGGCAATGATTTCAATAACTCCATGAGGGAGATATGTGTGGGTGTTGTTGTTAATCGGTTAACTAGGTCATATGGACCAGTGCATAAGGTTTAGCATTGGTTGCTAGCTTGATTGATTTCTGTTGTAGGGTTGATGGTTTCTTTTCTATGGTTACCTAAACCTTCTTCTATCGTGTGGCCACTACACAATTAGGAGCTTGGAATTTAATGGTGGAAATGAAATTAGGCATTTCTTCAATGAATCAAATAATTGAATTAAAGTCAAAGTTATTAGAATATTGTCCATTCTAAGGAGTTTTTCCATTCATACCAAGCTTAGGTAAATGATTTGAAAACACCTTTAAATTATCATTGGGTGTTGGGTATTCGACCACGATGTCTTCAATATAAATGAGGTCTTGAATATAGTGGTGAAGTATCGTACAAAGATTTCTTTGATGGCTATTAATACAATGAAAATTAAAATATTTTTTGGATTTATACCAAGTTGGTTTTGGTTCCCCTTCTATGAAGGGTTTTATAATTTGGTGAGTGACCATATTGTTACTCACTAGCTATCGTAAACTTCTCAAAAGGATATTTCCTAATGTTGTGATATTTCTTCACTTATTGTCATGAGGAGGGGGAGTTTCTCTAATGGGAACAAAGATGGATTTTTTTGATTTAGTTTGTTTCATTTGATTAGTTTAAATGTTATGTACATTGTGATTTTTTTACGCCATTATTAATGAAATTGAAATTATCATTAATGTACTAAGCCATTAAAAATGAGGGATATTTCAATTTTAGGCCCCTTCTCGATAATTTCTTCATAACTATTAATATAATGCATATGCATGTGAAATTACAACTCTTTTTAAGGTTTGATACAAAGATACTTACCATCTACTTCTTAGGAATTGAGCATGGGAATCTACTGCAATTCCTCTCCATTTGTAAGAATTTTACAAAGTTTTCATTTTCTCACTATTTTAAAATACACATTTTATCATGGTGATTTATAAATCAAGATTAAGGATAAATTCTTAAAAAAATTCTTTATGAGGTCTGCAAAAGTTGTGATAAAACCTTTTGGGAGATGACAGAACCAATATACAACTTATCCAGCCAAGATTTTCAGAAATATTCATAAAAGATATACATAATTATAGGATACCTCTTGACAAGCCATAAATAATTCTTTGACTTTTTACGAGGGTCATGTTTTCTGTTATACTTGTCAAATTTTGGAACTTTGAAATATCTAGGAAAAGGTAAGTGCAATATGTCCTTATCAAATGGATAAGGGCACATATCCTCAAAGTTGAATTGTGTGATTTATTTTTACATTCTTGAGATTGTATCCTTCATTACTATTCATTCTTGACTGAATGGTGAATTAATTTTTGGGTTATTAGGGATATTTTCAATGTGGGGATTGATTTTATCTTATTTTGGTTCACTATTTGTCTTTGATTCATTATCACTTTTTATCTTTTTTTTTTTTTTTGTTGTTCATGTTTTTAGTGACATTAGAATCCATTAGAGCTAGTTACTTGGCCATCACATTTATTTTATCTATTGAAGATTGATTTGTCTTGGAGGAAAAAGCACTATATTTCAATTTGTTATCAATTTTTTTGTTAATTGTTCCGACTTCATCGGTATATTTGATTCAAGTTAAACATTCTTATTTGGTTTTGGTTGGCCCCATAGATTTTTCAAATTCTCATTGTCAAAATATAAGGTAAGTTTTTTTTTCCCATTTAGAGGAGATGAAGAAGGATTTGGTCTTTGTTTTGGTGTAAGATTCCTTCAAGTGTTACTTAGTCTTCAAAGGAAACATTATTTTATTGATCTTCTTCTTCTTCATCACAGCTATATATATGGAAATTATTTATATTTTTACCGAAGATATCATAATCTCTATCTCTTATTCCCATGATTTTATATGAATAAGCGGTAACATTAAATTTTTGTTGATGTGCTTATAAATTGTCAAATTGAATGCCAAAATAAAAGACTAGGAAATTGAATTGGTCAACTACCCGTCTTTTAACAAATTGAATGCTAAGATAGAAGAGTTTTCAGGTAACATATGATTGAAATACTTTACTCTTAACAAAGTGAATGCTAAGGTATCGAGTTTGGAAATGAAATAGATTACTCAACTCTTAACAAAGTGAATGCTAAGATGGAAGAGTTTAACAATGAAGATCGATTACTCAACCCTTAGAAAAGTGAATGTTAATATGGAAGAGTTTGGAAAATGAGACTTCTTACTCAACCCTTAACAAAGTGAAATTTAAAATGAAAGACTTAAATAATGATGAACGATTACTCAAACCTTAAAAAAATGAATGCTAAGATGGAAGAGTTTGGAAAAATATTGATTTCTTGTCCCTTGATAAAGTGAATGATAAGATGGAAAACACTTAGAAAATGAAATTGATTGGCTCCACACTTAACAAAGGGAATGCCAAGATGGAAGAGACTTAAAAATGCGATTGATTTTCTTGACCCTTAACAAAGTGAATGCTAAGATTGAAGATACCGATGAATGAAATTGATTTGTTAGCCCTTAACAAATTGAATGCTAAGATGGAAGATATTTATAAATGTGATTGATTTACTTGACCGTTAACAAAGTGAATGGTAATATTGAACATAATTATGAATAAAATTGATTTCTCAACCCTTATCAAAGTGAATGTTAAGATGCAAGAGTTTGTAAAATAGAATTGATTTACTCGACACTTAACAAAGTGAATGATATGATTCAAGATACTTAGGAGTGAAATTGATTGTGTCTGATAAGATTGTGGAACAAAAAATCAAAAAAACATAACGTAGACAAAAATAAAATTGTTTAAATAATTCCTCTAAGCTCAAGTTGTCTTAGTCAATTGGGGCTTCCTATAAAAAATGGTTCTCTCCCTAAATACTAGAGACTACCCGAGTGAGAATGGTAACTATTTCTTATTTCCATCTTTTCTTTACCCCATTGATTCAACAATCTATATTTTACTCCACTTAAAGGATCAAATTCGGGAGGATACTATGGATATTTTTCTTTCTAATCCTCACAAAGTTATAATACTCAAGTAGGCGAGGATCTTGTTTCATTGGATAGTTCACTCGAGACACCAACTACTTTGAAATTTTCGTGGTACTCCTCAAAATGAGTTTTTGGCCCATTTTCAAGCACTTCCCAAAGTCACAATGGATTAGGGAATAAAACCATCTCTAAAAATTTAATTAAGAGAGTTTTATAAAGTTTAATAAAAGGAAATAAATTATTATTGACTCCACGAGTAAGGAAAGTTTTATTTAGTAGTTTTAATTTAGGAACAACCTTCCTGAGAGACAGATCTGTGATAATAAGTTATTATTCTTCCTAAGGTGAAAATCACAATAATAAATGACAAATGGAAAAATCATGTTTTGAAATCTCAAGATGTCTTAAAAAGTGTGAAAAAATAGAATGCACGAGAGTTTGTCACAAATAGATTAAATGAAAGATAATAAAAAAATAATAAATTAAATGAATTACTTATAAAGCACACATGTAAGAAAACTATTAAAAAATATATAAAACATTGGTTAGAAAAAAATTAACTAGCTCAAAAACACATAAGTCATAAAAACCCGGTGACATAACGCTAGTGCATAAAATGAGATGCTAACATGTGTAATGGGGTGTGTTAGGATGATAGCATATGCTAGTATGTAAAGGTGAACACCTATTTGTAACAAATAAAAGTTTCAAAATAGAGGATAGAAATCCACTTAACGCTAGTGCATAGAGTCTTACACTAACACGTGTATAGATACATTAGCACATGCAAGGTGTAAAAGGGAAAACTAGATAACTATGTTAGCATGTAGAGTGATATGATAGTACATGAAGTGTTATGCTAGAACACTTTACGAGAGACGTGATAAAAACATAGTAATACACTAGCACAAGATTATTGTATGTGGTCACAATTGGTTGGAAGTATGAAATTTTGAATATTTTGTTGATGATTGTTCTGTTATGAATCTCATGTATGGATTTTAGTAATGCCTCGAGGTTTTGGTGTAACGGTTTGTTACATTTGGTATCAGAGCGACCACCCATGTTCGAATCCCACTCGGTTAGTTACGTCATGTAGCCGAGGCCCGTGGGGCACCTAAACATCAAGTGAAGTGGAGCTCGTATGTATGGGAGTGTGGGCACAAACCCAGCTGAGTCGGGATCTACGAAAGTGTGGTGGGATGTTATGATCCTCATGTATGGATTTCACTAATGCATCGAGGTTTTGGTGTAACGGTTCGTTACATGTTCTTAGTTCTTTCCACCAACTTCTCTCAAATTTGGATAATTAGTCCGAAATAAGATAAGGAAAAGATGGATGAAGTTAATTTAATTAAAAAAACTAAAAATAAAATAAATTATGTGGGATGTCCTACCAAGCATGTCGAGAAATGTATACAAAGAAAAACCTAGCAAAGTGAAAGACAAGAATATAAACAACATAAAACCTTTCTCAAGCTTCTCTTACAACCTCAACGATGAAATTATTGAACTACACATGAACAGTTGAATTTATTATTTTTGATGAATCGTGGATGCTCTATATTGATATCCAAATGAAGGAATGATTGTATGATTGAAATTGGACACCATGATGCATTCAAATGGAAAATGAGAAGAGGTTTGTTGCAATGCAATTTGCACCAATATTTCAAGGATCGTTTCAATGATATTTACTATTATTTATAATTAAAGGAGAGGACATGTGGTGGTTGAAGTTTCGTAATGAGATCATGAATGCATATTCTTAAAATATCATTAGATGAAATTATAACAATTTGAATGGATTAAATATCCATTGAGGGGCAATACATTTTTAGTGGGAAATAATTTTATATCTAGGAAGGTAGTTATAGGTGCAAATTTTCTACTTCCACCTTTTTAGAATTATGGAAATGTATTTGAGTGGGATGACAAGGATATCAAGTGCAGCTTAAGTGGAGGATGGGTATTTAATTAACCATTTAATTAAATAAATAGTTAATTTAAGTATCCAAGGATCATAGAAGTATAGTTTACGTGTAATTAGAATTAGTTTATTTAATTCTAAACGGGATGTGATAAATTTAATTTTATTAAATCCTGAAGGGATGATAAATTAAATCATTATATTATTAATTTGATTAGTTCTAAAGGAATATGGATTAGCATATTATGTAAATGATATGGATAAATAAGACTAAGATATAAATAAATATATAATTTAAGGGTGTCTACAACATGGTTCTCCATTGATGGTCTTGTATTTAAACACATATAATCTATTGACACACTCTCAAACTTAGATTAACATCTCTAGAGGATAGTATATTAGATATGAGAGGTAGTTGTATAAAAGGGAGTGTTTGTCCTTGTTAATTAATTATCTTTTATAGTTATGAATTATTAAATTTATTAATAATGTTAGATCCGTTAAAAACCTCATTTACCTATTGCATTTTGGTGAAACCTTTCTTTTGATTGAAGATACATAACATGTGGTTTCATTCTTCATCCATAAGGTTTGAAATTTAAGGTAAATGGTTTTTTCTCATTTTAAGGTTCTTAAACCCACGTATTCTTGTGTTTTAAAATCATTAAATGAAAAATAACCATGAGTGCAATGATTATTATATAATATATGGATAAAACTCATGAAAATCTATTAAAGGAGGTTGAAAACATACCTTTCCAAATATGTACCAAGTTTTCATGCTCTAAATATAATAGTTTCTTGATCAAGTTAAATACTTGGGATACTTATGACCCAAGGTAACATAGAAATCACCTAATCATCCAAAAAAAAATTATGTTCATGGAGGAGCCCTGCAGTGTAATTTTGTTGGAATTCCTTAATATGGCTTAATATTTATACCTCTACATATTACTAACACTAAAAATCATCTAAATTTTAACATCAAGGAATATTGTCGATACCATTGTTTCTTTTGAAATTCAACCAATAAGTTTCTAAAATTACATATTAAGATCCAAAACCATATTGATAGAAACAACATTAAAGTTTTATATTTAAACTACTTCAAAGATTATGTGATTTCTCATTTATAATTTGATGACACAATTTTCCATCATTTAGATTAAATTTTAAACAAAAATTTAATGATATTTTTGTTGATGTATAAAAATGACATAGTAAGAAAGAGAAATGATAGGATCTTATGTCCCTATCATTTTAGAACCACTTGGAACGTGATTCAAGGCAATAGTTGTAGGGCATTAGTTAATTAGACCAATATTGAGGGTGTTTGTTGGAATGTTAGTCCTTCTAGTGCCATTACTACAATTGTTTCACCTGATTTAGCTTTGAAGATATCCTAAACTAATTTAATATAAGGGAATAACTCAAAGAAATAAAAGGAAAAGGAAGGATAGAGAGAAAACTAATTAAACCAATTTGTTTTAAACACTTAATGCTTGATTGTTGGATATAACATACTTTCCTTGTTGACCAGGAGTAAAAAAATAATTTGGACTCAAATTTGAATGCTATTGATGTGGGAATTCTAAGGAGATTTAAAACTTAACCATATTGTAAGTTATATTTAGCAATTAAATTTATGAACTCTAAATTTGTCTAATTAATCCAATCTACAACATGATATCATGTTATAATTCTAAACTTACACAACACTATTTAAAATATCACCTAGGAAGCAATGAAAAATACATTCAAACATCAAGAATTCCCAACACATAAATTTGCAGCAAAAGAGGAAAATCAAGTTGTGACAATATCAACTTGCATTAGTTTAATATTCAAACTGGCTTGCACATTTTAGTCACAAAATTATCCCCCTTTTTAGACTATATGTAGGTATATTGATATAATTTTAGGCAATCCTTTACTACCCAATTTTAACAATTTACAACAAACATAGGAATATTTCCAATAACTTGGCCTTTCAAAAATATCCTAACTAGTTTTTGTTAGGATAATTACAATGGTAAATGTTAAATGTTAGTGTAAAATTAGAACACCCCTAAATGAGTGGTTAGATCTACTTTTCTAAGGTAGGTTCATTTGGTGTGATTGCATAACATTGAACTTTCCCCAAGGTGTGGGACCTTGCAAAAGTGGGAAATCTCTCCAGATTAAAGGCTGGATCCTATTCCTAAACTACTCGCCACAAGCTACTCCAAAGGTGTACGCAAGATAATCTAATCCTAATCTAACTTCCAAGGAGGCAAGAATAGAAAGAAAATTGGAAAAAATAGATCCTACACTAAAGCGGTGATACACCAACAAAGGGAGTGAGATATTATGTTGATGGAGAAAGAAACAGAAAAAATGGAGATGAGGGAGGTCAGACAGAAGTAACATGGCCTAGATCTTCAAATTCACCATTAAACTCCATGAAACACAACATCATGCACCTACAAATGTGAAATACATGTACAGAAAAACAAATTTGGAAGGAAGAGGCAAGGAGAAACAACAAAATGATGCAAAGGGTTTAAGAACACCTCAAAAAAAACACTTTTTTATTGCTCTACAAGGTGCACAGACCATTACATCTCTATAATAGAGGCACAAATACATCTTCTAGGCATGTGATAAGGTTTGCTACTCAAAAATGGCATCGAGAAAAAAATTTGATAGAGTTTCTCTATGCCCAAAATGTCTCTCCTAAAAAATGAGAAGTATTACAATATATAGAAAGAATGAAAGAGAGAGAGAAGAGGGAAAAAATTGAATCCTTCTCTCACCACCATGAGATACGCATCGAATCCCACTTTGAAATCTCAACCACTAAATATCAATGCCTTCTGCAAATCCACCCACAATATTTCACTTCTAGTTCCCCATCGGATCGAATCGAATCGGATCTGGTAATTGAAGAGCAAGAAGATCCTATATTAAAGGCCCAAAGATGTTTTCTCCATTTCTACCTACCATGGCTCAAAAAATGATTTTTTATCTTTCCATAGTGTAGAGGACATAGAGATGTTTCCAACGGTGTAAGATTTACAATATTTTGGGCCTTGAGTTGAAAGAAATGCCCCTTCAAGTTTGTATCGAATCCGTACAAATGGATGGGAAAACAGTTTGAAAAACTGGGTCCCCTTTAATATGGTCAAGTTTTCAAGACCGTAATTTATCTTTTCCCCTTTTTCCACAAGAATAGTGAAATCCAGAAAACTTCCATAGCCCCACCACTCCACTTGGACACATGGTACCCTTTGCTTAGCTAGGGGATGCTCTTCATCTTTTGTCTTTGAGGCTTTTTTTCAAAAGGAAAATTTTCACCTTTTTCTCTGATGACCCACTTTCCTTGACTTGGGCCTGAATGCTAACTTTTTCCTTTGCCTCATTCTGGAATGTGAGCTCGTAGGTCTGAAATGTTTTCCCTTCATATTTTCTCTATGTGCGGGGTTTTTCCTGACCAAATTTGCTGGGGTGAATTTGGGATAACATTAACATGATAAAATACAAAATTATCTAAGCATTCATTATGTCTCTTTCTTAATCACATGACCCTTTTTCACTGGATCCTCCTTGAAAGGATCCTCTTGAGCAAGTTCTTCTAGTGTAGGATCTTCCAATCATGGATATATTATAGATGTCCCTTTTTTCGAGGTAAGGATGGATTATTTTCAAATTTTGTAGTCTTTATCAAACTTTACCAATTCCATAATTTACTTCTTAAAGAGTAAATGATATTTATCCATTAAGGAATTTTTGTGGATTTTACCTTCCCTATTATCTCCTTCAAGTTATCAATTTTCTATAGTTTCTCTTTAGTTTGAGAAATAATTTCAATTACTTGAGAGATGTATACCTCATTTTCTTCATTTATGTTTCTCTATAATCTATAGAAAATTGATTAAGTAACCCTAAAAACTTATCAATGGATACTAATTCTTTGTTCTCCTTGAAGAATCATGTGAGAATAGTCTAGTCCCTCTTGAAATTATGTCATCCATATGAGATGGAATCTTACCCATTTGATAAATTCCACACCCTTACCCTTTCTTTGTATAATTAGCATATGTGTGACATATGCTAGTAACATTTATGGTCAGACCTATAAGGTCTTATAAAATACATTATTCCATGGCATGAGCCATCATTTTCAACATTTTTTACATTACACTCATCTTCTCGATGGTGGTGTTAGTCTTCTTTGTGTTGGTGTGTTCCTTATTATTTTCCTTAATGATCTCTTTGATGAAATCATATAAGCTTAATAAATATTCTTCAACATATGAGGCATTATATTTAGGCACAATGACCTTAGCTTTAGTTTCAAGCTCTATATTCCTAGAAAAACTCCAATGAACAGCTCAACTTCGAACTCTATTGAGGCTTGTATATAAGACACTGGGTCTTCCTCATATTGAGCTACCTAGGATCCTTTGACTTCCTTTTCTTTGTAAGATAGAAAAGGTTCTCCAATGTCTCATGCCAAATAATGGCCTATTTTGTGTAAATTATATTTCTTGTCACTCTCTTCAAGGTCCTTGTTACATGATTGAATTCAATGTTTATTTAGGTATTCTATTGAGCTTCCCAATGTGGTTGTTCCATGTGAGAAATCATAGCTTGTTGAACCTAGTCCTATTGAGGTTTATGAAGAGTGGTACCAAGGGTTATACTACATTGTTGTTGATTCTGATGGCCCTACTAAAGTATCTTCTTGAATAGGGTTTTCCTCATCATCTGAAGAGTTTAGATCATATGAACTAAAACTATGTCCTTTAGTTAGTAGTGTTGTGACCTCTTGTACCTCGGTATTACTTCTATCTTTGAAAATCCAGGTAAGTTAGAGAATTTTGGGTTTGGGATTGTCTTGGTGGCTTTGATTGACCAAGTTCTTTCCTTTTTGTGAATTCCATTCTTATATTTACTCTTGGAGGAGGAAATAAGCCTGATAAATCCATATATTGTTTAATGAGGTTATCATTTTTCTGGGTAATCCATACCAAGTCGTTTGTATTGGCATCATGAGTAAATTGTATGATATTTTTCCTTTTTATTGACTCCAAGAGCTTGGCCACTTGTTTTCTTTGGTCATACTACCTTAAGGGATGCTTTGGAAAATATAATTAGTTTCAGTGGGATGTTACTACTTTTAAGTTATGTCATATTTTAAACTCCCCGCACCCAACAATAATTAGCAAGGGAGGATGAGTTGTGATATTTTTATCCTTGCACTTGCATCCTATATCATTGTGGATTGTGTATGCAACTTCTTATTCATATTTGTTTTCTAGCACATAGTATGAAAATTGTAGAGGAGGTGTGAGAATCCATTATATCATGATCATTTTATACTTTGTGTAGAATACAATGGCTTCCATATTCCTTATTTAAGAAAGCAGACCATATGAGAATCTAGGCATGATTGTTTCATGTATGTATTTGTAAATTATGGGATAGAAAAGGGTGAAAATATCCTCTATGTTATCCTTGAATCTATGGGTGTGTAGGTATGAGTATAAATCATTTACCTATAGAAGGCATGATGGATTCTATGGTGCACATAATTATGGAAAATTGGGAACACCAAAGATTGCATCCAACAAGTAAGAGGCCATGTAAAATGGCTTCTTATGGTCCATGAAATTTGATCTTTAGTAAACCATGTTTCAAGTGACTACTTGCCCAAAATAATGGATATTTTGATTATGAATTATCATAGCTAGGAATCAAAGCCAAGATACATAAAAATTTGAAAATTAATGGTTATCATACAACCTTTCATCAAGGCCATACCTATATGGACTCCATTCCTAAATATTTGGATTTAGATGTCATTCAAATGAGGATCATTCATGTTGTTGGTTAGTTCATTATCCCAACTCTATAAAATGAATCTAACTTGTCTAGTTTCCATCTAGGACTCAATGATGGTTTTATTATAGATGAAATTGGGCTTGGGTAGTTTACAATAGGACTTGAATGAATTCCTGGTGAAGAATGCTACCTTATTTTTCTAAAACATAGAAAATACAACGTAATTCTTTGATTTTACATGTATAAGAAGAAATAATAGTAATTCTAAGAATCAAAATACCTTAGATTTCACTGAAATTAGGTAGATTCCTACTCTCTTCAATTCCCTAGTATCTCTAGCCCTTAGTACTTGGTATGTGGAAATCCTTTCTTTGTCCACAAAACTAGTGTCTAGACTTTCTCATTGAATTGTTGAGAAGATAGATGAATAGTGTTGAAATCCGTGGTCTAATGAAATTAAATCAAATAATGTTTCTTGTATTACATGGATATTTAAGTAATAAAAAAATTAATGTATCCAAGTTTGAAGGCCATGGTTCTCCTACTATGATTAATGATTAATGGTCTACAAAAACCATGTCAAATTCTTCAAAGTGATTAACTTGAAAATGGTCTCAAAGGGGAATAGAGCTCTCACAAGTAATATTTTAAATTGAAGGCTCGACATAACCTTTTCTTGATTAACACAATATACTTATTTCATGTAATATTTCCTCTAAAATAGAGTTCTCTGTATTAATGGTGCATAATTTAAGACTTGATTTTTTTCACCTCTAGAGAACTTTACTTTTTAAATGAATATGCTTTTTGAATGTAAGCCCTACACTGTTCAAACTTGGGTGAATCATAGATATTGGTTTGATTAGCCTTTTCCTTTTGACATCTTGAAAAATACATGTATGGAATGTGGAATGCTTTTATGGACTACCATAGGAAACGACGAGTAAAATTCCATGTAGGAACAATTAGAAACTTTACGGAGGAGGAAGGTCGGTTGCTTTGCATATTTTGTAGTCCCCTGTCCAACTTTTTGAAATCATGAGTTAGAGTTATAAATAGGGAGGGATATTTATTTGTGAGATATTTTGCTTTCACCAAGGCCTTCCCAGAATATCCTTTAAATTATAAATTTTCTACACATTTTCCTGATCCTATGAAACAATTTGGATGACTTCGGAGGAATTCGCTTCATTGAAATCCTCTATGTTATTTTTAAACTTAGCATAGAATTTATGAATGATATTTTTGTACTCTCTAGTGGACACCAATTCATTATTTTCCTTTTATACACTAGTAATAGGGGCTCCATTTAAATTTTGGCTTCCTCATGTAATTAAATCATCAAATTGTGGCAAGATTTGTCCCAAATTTGGTTTCCAGTCTCTCAAATTTTCATTTTTATAATTGGCATATGTTTGATATATGAAAATGTATTTAATTGTGAAAACTCAGGGTCCTTGCATGTCTCTTCTTCTATGAAATGAGACATACTCCTAAGAATTCTCCTCATGGTCTTCATATTTTCTATCATGGTATTGGCCTTTATAGTATAGGATTGTTCTCTCTTTTTGTATTTTTACTTTCAACTATAACATCATAAAGAGCCATAAGTTCTTCCTCAACATGTGATATTATGTTTTCAGGGATAGTAGCCTTAACTTGAATTTCCAAGTCCTTATTTCTTGCTTCAACACCCTTGACTATTTCAATTCCAATTCAGCAAAGGATTAAATGTAGGATAGTGGAGCCTCTTCATATTGAGTTACATGTGAACATTTTTCCTTTTTCTTCTTGGTAAGAGAGAAAAGGTATTTAACTGTCTACTCTTCTCATTTTTCATGCTTTAGGATTGAATTCAATATTTATCAAAGGTTCTTTTAAATTCACCAAATTAGGTTGTTCTCTATGAGAAATTATTTCTCGTTCAACCTAGTCCTACTAAGGCTCGAAATGTGGATTCCCGAGGATGTAGTTTTCCTTTCTCTTTTAAGGAGGCCTAGTCTAATTTCTTTCTTTGGTCAAGACTCTTGTTTATCTAAAGAAGACAAATCAGATGGTACAAGAGTAGGACCAACAAATTGAGAGGGAGGAACCACTACTTGGAACTTTGATTCTTATTGTACACTTGATAATATAGGAGGTTCTAAGGAGATTGTGTGGAATCAAATGAAGGTTTGGCTATCATTCTTCATGAATACTCTCTTCTTAATTTTCCTTTTAGAGGAGGGACTACCGCAATGGTATTTATATTTATATTATATTAACTTCTCATTTTTTTGGTTAATCCATACCCATTCATCGACATATTTCTCATAAATATGTCATATTTATTTGTCTTATTAGAGATTATATATGCTTAGAAACTCTCTTCCTTCGATTATAGAATCTCTTCGAGTGTTGGGGAAAGAGGAAGGAATTCATATGACAAAATGCATCCCCGAGGTCAAGCTATATTTTGAATTCTCTTTACCCAAGGACTATTTGTATGGGATGATGAACCCTTAGTTTTTTGTCTTTGCACCTCCCTACCACTCCATTGCATATTTGAAAGGTTATATCATGTTTTTCTAGTTTAACAAGAACATAATAATGAAGTTAAAGATGAGGAGAGGATGCTTTCAACCATTACAACATTATACTATGGGTAGAATAATACTTCCCCCCTTGTTATTATGGTACTAAGGATATCCTAAAAAATCCTTGGGGCTTCAACTTCATGCACCCTTTGGTAAAACATGGTAAAAATGGTTGTAAATATCTTCGATATGATATTTGAAGTGGTGTGCATAAATTTATGATTATAATTCATTAACTTTAAGAGGGAAAGAGGGGGACCACAGTTAAAATAATTGAGGAGAAGACATGACACCACACACTTTATCTAATAGGTAAAAGGCCATATAAAATGACATCTTCTCGATCAACAAAATTACATCTTTTAAGGGATAGGAGAGAAGTAACAATTTGATGAAGGGAAATAATTTTCTAGATCTCAATTATCATTGCCAACAAAAGGAGGAATGAAAAATAAAAATTAGATTTCATCGGTTTCCATATAACCTATTTATTAATTCCATACTAATGTGGACCCCAGGACCTAAAACTATTTTTGGTGAGAAAATTTATCGATTGGAAAAATTGCTAGGTTTCTAGCCAATGATCAAGGACTAGGTCCCTCTGTTTGGAATGGGAAAGATCCATTATAGCATGTAAAAAAAAATAAAACTCTTTTATTGGCCTAGAGGCTAGGGATCTAATAGGCACACTCTACCGCACTGTAGAATATGCTTGTAATTTATTGCAAGGGAGGAATTTTCTAGGTAGGTGGGAAAATGGGAGTGGGAAATTAGGAGGGGGATTAATATTGCAAGTAGGAAATCCCAGATGATTGTAAATATCATTCAAAGCATTTAACACAAAAAATTAGAAAAGAAACAACATTTATAATAATGCCAAGACAATATGGAATTATGAACACAAAGTTTCACTTATTCCCTCATCCATAAAAGCATGAAACTCCTTTCTTCTTTATTGACATTCTCAAAAAGTTGTACAATGAGGAAGATAGAGGAAACATATGCAAAATAAGTAGAGGAAACTTTATCACTTGTTTCTAGAGAGAACATGGGAGCTAATAAACAAGATTAACCATCCCTCAAAATGAGGAGGTTATCTCAATTTATAGCTTTACATTGAAACTCTTCATCTACCCCCACATGAATGTTCATGTCCCTATTCAACTTGTGACTCTTTGTATTTCTAGGAAAGATAAAATAAGTCCCTTTTTTATAATTGCAAAAGGGAATTTTACATTACACAAATATTTAATAGTCACCTTAAGAATAAGACAATAATAATAATTACTTTCATTGGAGAATTAGAAAGGGGGAAGAGAAGAGGGGGAAGAATGAAGAGAGAATAGAAGGAATGATTATAAAGCATGGGTGAGGATGCTCACACCTTTGATGAAGATTTGATATAAAGGAAATGAAGGCAAAATCTTTCTCCATGATGATCCTCTGTAACATTTTTATGGTCCATTGATGAAAGTTATTCCTTTAGAAACATTTGAACACTTTTCCCTATTTAAACATCTTTGAAATGATGAACCATTCCACATTGCCCAGGATGCACTAAGAAGGTAAGTGATGAGCACTAATGAGTATGCCATTGACAACAATGAAGAATGCCTTCTTTTACTTGAACAACCATTCCAAACCATGAAACACCACCATTCCTTCTTGACCAATAATGCATATGAATGATAACCTGAAACAACTGCTTATATGATGTAAACATGATGATCCTGTCACCTTGAGGAATCAACCTATATGAGTTATAATTCATCTTTCACTCCTTTGTAAGCATGAATTTTTCATTACCATTCCTATGAGGATATCTCTAGAGAGATGGTCACCACTTAGTGACAGGTGGAGAGTTATAGGAACTCCCAATATTAGCATTTCCTATTTGAGACATCATATGCTCACCATACTTGTGAAGGTAATGATTTGTTTTACGATTGAAAATTTGACCTCCTTGAATGATTGAATAAGAAATGCATGGAGAGGAGAAGCATGAGTGATCATCTTGAGATCAATTTTTCATTTACTATTTCTAGCATGTTGCACATGGGTGCCTCTACAGTGAAAATTGACACATGACATTCATCTCGCACTCAAATCCTTGAGGTTGTGTTGAAGCGACTAATGTGGAAATAATGGATAGCTAAATGTGGTAGTTGACTAAAGTGTGTCGAAACGTTATGAAAAGGTTTTCAAGGCAATACAATGTATTCAACTTGCAATAATGGAATCTTCTCATTACGTGCAATGAAAACATGTCTAACTTGGACTGGTCAAATGGATGGATCGAAAGGATGGAAACGTGGAGACTCCAGTCAATATCAAGCTCTGCGGATATCCTCTCTACCAGTTGTGGAACTTATAGGAAACCAATGGGAGCCTCATAAATATGTCCATACAAGGTCATGGAACAAGTGAGAAAGGCTTGGTTTCATGGAATCAAATCCAGTGGGCGAGCATTCCAAAATGTGAGGGTTGGTTGGGCTTCCTCATTTAGAATTTTCAACTACGTGATAGGATTTTGGGTGGTAATGGTGATCTACGGAAAAACAACATGCACGGACTCGAGTTAATGTCTGTGATAAGCTCAGCACATTTGGTTGTAGGACCGTGTGGATTACCAAAAGTTCTTGGTTCTTTGGAGGCCTTGTATGGTCATGTAAATGATCAAACTCTATTGCAAATGGAAGTCTAAAACTCGTAAGCCTAATCAGCCATGATTTTTAACATGTTGAGTTATTGGATTTTCTCGCTATATCAAGTCGGTGTTCTAAGGGAAAGAAGACAGAGTCTCGTATCAATGTTTGTGAGCAATTCGGGGTCATTAGGTTGTGGCACCAACGGATCACTTTCGTAAGTACACTTTTGTCTTAGACTATTAATGGTTAGGAATATTTAATGAAATTTATAATTGGATTGTCTTGACAAAAACTTGTATGCCTTGTGGTCTTTAATGTTTAATATGTGTAGTTGTTCGGTGATTGTTTGTAGATCTCTAGTCACTCAAAATACATTAAATATAACACCTTGATCAATATCTTCTAACGGTATTGCTAGATTCATCTACGGAACTATTTCTTTGAATACAAAGTCTTTTCATTCTCTAGGTCCTGTAATTGTCATGCATGCTATAATTGAATTAATCTAATGAAATAAATTAACTAATCAAATTGAATCTATACTATGTTTTTGTTATTATAAATATATATACTAAATAAATTAGTTAAATCAACTAATCTAATGAAAGTAAATGTTTTTGATTCTTTTCTGATATTCTGGAAATAAAGCTTCTAATCTAAATAAATGAACCTAATACAAACAATCAGCCGATGTATCCAATTGCCAATGCAATTGTGTATTAAATCTAAGCTAAATTGAAACAAATAACTTTTCTAATTAATTCTATGATATGTAGACAACTTCCTACATATATTCTCTCCTTCAAATCCACAAGAATGGAAAGAAGAGGATTTGTCACTGGGAGCTGCTATGAAACATATAAACCCTTTGAAAACTTACTAATTACTAGTAAATGAAGGAAAATTGATTTCTAATCTATATGATATGATGTAAAAATAATAAATTGCAATAATGAAGGAAATAAAATCACGTCTCCAACTTGGAATTCACATAACATAGGTAAATCGATCTGTGTAGTAATTTATCCCCATAGTTTATCCTTTCATTCTCTATGTTTCCACGTGAGTCCAAGGAGTTTTGAGAATGCAGAGAGAAGGTAGTTTTCTTATAATGCAAGTAAAGAGAGATAACACAAGAGATATGAGCTTGAATATGCTATTTTATAGCAGGATTATTATGTGAATACTATGTAAGATACAAAAAAATTATCGTGCCATTTTCTTGAATACAAGCATTTTATTTATAGGAATTTAATTGGGAAATGGTTGAAACCACTTAGGAGCCAAAGGATGACATAAAAATATGAAGGGGATTTCAAAATATTAATAACCATCAACCAAAATTATAAGGAGAGCATGACACAAAGTATTTAGGATTTGGAATCATCTAAAATGGGAACGAAACATATTCTAAAATGGGATTATAAGTGAGAGAAACTTGTGTCAAAATGTGAGTGATATTTCAAGAAAATTTGTAGAGGACCACTTCCTTGTATAGAGTGTCTATTATAGGACCGTCGCTCTTCTTAGGGTGATGGTTACAAAACCACCTCCCTACCTAGGCAATAGCTACAAGACCACTTGCATGGGTAGGGTGCCGATTTTGACACTAAAGGTCAAAAATAGCCTAAAACTAAATGGGAAGATGGGAAAAATCATGTGGGGGATAAGTAAGACATACTAGGCTACAAATATAATCTGCAAGTAGGTTTTAGGAGCTCAAACACCTTATGAGAGGACATGAATCATCATTGGGAACCTTTTTGTAATTGTTTCTGACAATGTAGCATGTGTAAAATTGGGTGTGTACATATTGACAATGAATCATCAAAGAAGTGTTTTAGGCATGAAGAGGTGTAACATGTAGATTCTGAGAATGGAATTTTCAAAATTGGGAGTTAGAAGCTATATATGACATGCCGGTGTGCTAAAATGTCATCGTCTAAGCCCCCGCTATCTACAAGGTGAAAAAAATCAAGTGCACATAGATAAAATTTAGAAACATAAATTTTAAATAAAAGTGACAAGAGGAATTACCATTTGTGCAAGGATAATAATATACATGTGCCAATGCTCTAGTCCTGTAGACACATACACTCAAAATGTGGTTTATATATATATATATATATATATATATATATATAACAAAAATCATTTTCCAATTCATTTACGCATATTTTATTGGTGACTTTTGAGATCTGGACCCACAATGACCATTTTCGATGAGATTATAGTCAAAACATCTTGTGCAAGATCGTGATCATGCCTCCATGAGTGAGAGATCAAGAGGCGTGGTCAAAGGTTATTATTTTGTAATTGTTTGTTTTGAAACCAAAATGTAAAATATTCAAAATATTTTCCTAGGGGATTATATTTTAAATTTGTTGTTTTAGATTGGTCTCTAGGACGGGGTGCACATGGGGTAGTCTTTTATTTTGTCAAAAATAAACTTTTTTTTGTTTTTTGCAATATTTTTAGGTTTACCTAGCCATGTGTCGAAACTGTCAGATCACCACCTTGCACGGGGCAACGGTTATAGGAGCACTACCCTACCAAGGTGGCAATTACAAGTCCACTTCCTGTCAAGGCGATCACAATACACTTGCCACCCTACATAGGGTGGTAGTTTTGAAAAAAATACTAAAATGACTATGTTAAGCTAATGTTTTTGGATTTTATGATGTTTTGCAATGTTTTTTCTGAGCTTGTCTATTAAAAAATGTTACAAACTTGCTCTATTTTTTGTTTTGGTGAATGTAGAAGGAGGAGGAGTACATCTATTGGAGTCATGAGTTGGAGTGTGACTAGCTCCCAAAGACTCTTAACTAGCTTACATAGGCAAAGGTTGATTTGTTGTACTAGGAAGGGATATGGTGGATAACACGGGTGCCTCACCTTGCACCTACCAGCCACATACTATGTGATCTATTCTCTTACTAGGATGCTAACCAAAACACTTTCCATCTTACGGGTGTCAGGAGAATGGACGATTACTTTAGAGGATGTGTACCAAATACATGGACTTCTAATACTCGGGAGGTGATTGACTTTTGAGATGGAAAGTTCCAGTGCCACGAGGATTTTATGGGCTAGTTATATGGGTGATGTTGGGGTGTCATGGGCAATAAGAAGTGTATGAAGATCCACTCTATTGGTATCACTCCTATCCCCAATATTCGTAAGGCCATCATGGGTATTTTGGCTTTGCGGTTGATAGGGGACAAGGGGGGTGATAAATTGTTATATTGTTGGGCTCCCATTATTACTCAGATTGAGGCACACGGACACACTTATGCCTATAGAGAAGATATCCTTGGGACAAAATACCTTGATTTATACTAGGTGGTCGGATTACGGGGACCGTCTCTTAGTAATCCCACACTCATGATGAGTTAGGTATACGAGTGCATTATCCCCTACCAAAGGGAGTTGGAGTATAGGATTCGGGGGCCATCGGGGATGCTAGATGGAGAGGAATGTCGGTGCTTAAAAGGCCACACCATCTAGTGGCTTCATTGACTACAATGGAATTTGTTACTACCCCTTATCATGGTATGGGTGGGTTATTGAGATAGGATGGGACCACTATTACATCTTGTGCTACTAAAAGACAACATCGGTGAATAAATCAAGGAAGGTGGACATCCACCCATTTTACAGAGTACCTTAGTATTTTGGCTTGCCTTATATTGAAAAACTTCCTCTAGTTCTTGTTGCATATAGTAGCATCGAGAGAGGATCAAGACGGTCCTAGAAGTGACCATGGTTAGACTATTGTGACTCCATGAGTCCTTATCACATTTGGATGGGTTGTGTGTACTTGATACATGCAACTCCTCCCATACCCTTACTCTAGATTGTGGTCTGCAGCCACTCATAGTGGAGAGGAGAACAAGGAACCTATTAACATGGAATATAAGACTAAGGTGGAGATAGGGGATGAGATAAATGAGGAGATTGGTGAGGAGACTCACCTAGAGGGTGAGGAGGAGAGTGACCCAAAGTGGAGTGCTATTGGGGAGATCCCAATGGAGATGGAGGACATGTATATAGTTTCAAAGGACCCATTTCCTTCCATGGGGGTAGAGATGAGGCTTTAGTGATGGGACAGAGAGTAGTCTCGGGAGAGGGACCCTTACAGGAGATCCTGTAAGGGCTCCACCAGCTGCATTTATTGATCCCACCTCGATTCCTAGAGATCTGAGTATGTAGATACCCTTCTCTTGACCTTGTTAGCTATAAATGTTAATAACTATGTAATGTATCTCTTTTTTACTTTTCTAACTTGTTGTTGTTTTCTTATTTTGTAGCTAGTGTTACCGGTTCGTGAGATCTTATTTTCTAAGTTTGCGTTGACTCCTTTCTACTTCCTAAGAGGAAGACTAGAGTGGAACTATTAGAGGATATGGGATAGCCTTTATAGGTTGGCTACCACATCAATGTCTTTCCACCTCTTTGGAAGGTGAAAAATATCTTGCTTACTCAAAGCACGATGATTGCGGGGTTTTAGATGGCAGAGAGATTGGTGAGGTGGATTTGTTCACATAGTGAGGCCACAACTAGCACTTGTTCTCATGGGAACTCTCACCATTTAGTGCACTCACAACGCCGGAGCTGCGGTAGGAGTCCTAACCACCATGCACCATCTCGGGGATCCTAGGGAGATTGATAGGCTATCAAGAATTTATTTCTTCATTTCCATTTTTGAAAGGCATATATGATGATTGTGTATTTTTGGGCTCATTGAAAGTGTTTTGACCATGCCTAGTGCGTGATGGCATTGTACACAAACTCCATATATTATCACACACACACACACACACACACACACACACACACACACACACACACCTCTTTTGGTTTGGATCTTCCTTACACTATATTTGACTTACTTTATGGTTTTCTTCACATGTGTACTCTTAGATGTTTAGAATTTCTGATTTTCTATGTTTTTCAGAATTTATGCAATGGATGATGATATGCTAAATAAAATGATGTGTTTTTGTTGTTTTTATTTTATAAAATGCTAATGCAAGACATGATGTAATTTCAAAACTTTAACCTCTCAAGAAATATTTGTTACTTCTTATTTGTTTGGAAAAATGTGACTAATGATTTGATAATAAAATGAACCCACTCCACTTCTAAGTCCATGCGAACCAAGTAAGATACGAGGGCTTAACACCGAGACCTATAAAGGATGCGAGTTGTATGATCTTTTGAATGAATGTGATGAGAGGAAGATAGTATTTTCACCAATATCCTATTGGGAACCTGCAAATTAATTCCATAGGTAGTTTACCACACAATCTAGAATGCAATTTTCTTACCAGTTTATCTAGACTTAGATCCATACATGGCCACTTGATTGAAAAAAATGGTTTTAAGGCTTATAAATCTCTTGGAACTTAGAAATCTAATTAAATTTGTTGTGATTTATATTTTCAAACAAAAATTTATTGAAATAATTTATTTGTACTTATTAATTTATTTACAAAGTGTTGTCGTGCAAATGTGCAACGGGAAATTGACAATTTCAAGCAAGACAAAGATACCCCAGGTGTTAAATTTTTCAAGTTATATCATTCCATGATACCCTGGATCTATCTAGTTAGTCTAGTAACCTTTAAATATATGTTAATCCATTCCCTTAGGTGATTTAGGAAATTCAAATCAACCCCCCTAGATGATTTTAGGGAGTTCTAAAAGATGTTATCTTCTAGCAAGATTTGGGAAGGGCTATCGTTCACCTTTCCATGACTGGATCAAATCCCCTGGAGTGGAACGAAAGGGAAAAAATAAATGTGGAGGTGAATTGAAGACAATATAACATCATGGAAATGATTTTGGAATGTTTGGGGAAGTGTTGAAATACTTGGAGTAGTTTGAGTAAAAAACAAGGTTCACAAGCCTTGGCAGTACATAGGCCTAAAAAAACTACTAGGATTTATAAGAAGATTCCAATAGCTCTGGATGGAGTTAGAAGTAAAAAAAAATCTCCAGAAATAGAATTAAAATACCTACATGATGGTGAAATTATATTTTCACAACACCTTAGCGCATAGGATTTTCAAGTAGTTTTTATCAAGCACAAGTGGAGTCTCAAATCACAAATCTGATTTTTAAGGGATCAGATGGATGAATAAAGACATGATATCCCCACCATTGGATTCAAAATTTCATTTCTAGTCAATATCATATACAATTTTACCAATAAATTCCACCGGGAGCTCAAGTTATCATCATTCCAAGTTACCCTCTCAAAGGCAGTTCAGGACTTAGTCATTTTTCGGGAGGACACGTGTCAGCACCTGAAGCCTCAAGGGATTTCATATCTCTGACCTCCTAATTTCAGGTATACCAACCCTTGAAAAATTCACCCAGCCACTATGTGACCTCAGGGACCCTCCTATGACCTCCGAGACTTGACAGCTTAAGACCCCAGGGAGCATTTTTGGAGCATCCATTCCCTACCGTCGGATCAAGCGCCACGTGTTAGCTCCAGGACCACCATGGAAAATAATGTCCCTCATTTCCATAAGGTTAAGTACATCAGAAATGGAAAATTGTGCTCATACCCTATGGGGAGTCTTTTGGTCACTCACGTGACCAACTTTTAGCCCCCAGGTGCATTTTGGAGCATTCATTCCCTGTCGTCGGATCAAGCGCCACGTGTCAGCTCCAGGACCACCGTGGAAACTAATTTCCATCATAAAACTAAGTTCAAGGACATAATACATGGAAAAATGCATCTATAACCTATGGGAGTCTTTTTTTTTTCACCCACGTGGCTGACTTTCAGCCCCCATTGCTTTAAAACAACTTTTTCCACCTTCATTCCCTACCGTCAGATCGCTGCCACATGTCACTTGTCATGATCACTATGGAATTTTATTACCCTCAAATCCTTGAGGTCAAGGACATTAGGGACTAAAAATTTCACCCAACCCCAACTCAAAAATTTGAATTTTTTTCTAATTGTTAGTTGTTTCTCGCTGCTTCTTGTTATTTCTTGTTGCTTCTCACTTTCGAGAAGAAATTTTGTTGAGAATACCTCACTCTACCATTGCCAAATCTTGAAGAATATCCATTACAACACATTACCCTTCATTCCATGGTGGAACATAGGTAACAAAAGGAAGATTGATCAAATAATGAAGAAAGAATGAAGAACAGAGGAAAAGAAGTCTAAAAACTCCATTCCCATAAAACGAAGAATCAAACATATCATGCAAACCATGTTGCACAAATCGACAACCTATTTGATGGTGAGTTCTTATCTCTTGAAGGCCATTAAAAAATATAATTCAAACCTCCAATTTTCAGCAAATAACATTCATAGAGAATAAATTTCATTTCGGCTCAACGAAGGAAAAATTGAATTTCCCATCTAGTCATTTGTCGATTGAAGAGAAATTTCTCTGAAACATAAGAAGCAAAAACCTATTGCAATAGAATCGATTTCATCATGAACAGAAAAAAACCAGAACTGAAATTTTCAAGCTCCATTAATGGCCACCACAACATAGTAATGGAAAAAATCAGCGAGATAGCTCTCCACTTATCGGGTTCTAGTGGGTGAAAATGCACGAAAATTGGAGGGAACAATTGTTGAAATATCTAGATTAACGTGGACTAGTTTTCAGACCATTAAGTCTCTATTTTTAGGGATATGGAGGGATTTTTTTTTATCAAAGTTATTCCCTATTTGAAGAAATTATCAAATTCCTGAAGATCCGGTAGGTGAAATCATCTGAAATTTAGAGGGAAGGATCTCCAAAAAAATCTCCCAAATTAGTTTTTGCACGATAAAGTCCCTATTTTTAGGGATATGGAGGGTTGTTTTTTTTTCGGTATTCTTCCCTTGATGATGAAAATATTATATTATCACTTGTTTAGGTTATGGAATTGCTCAAAATTTAGAGTTTGGAACCTTGGAATAAAACCCAGAATTTCAAGATCTGTTTTGTTGCAATTTAACATTCATGGTACACTTACTAAAAATAACATGTCTTTGTGCATAGGGGTCTATTAATTTTAGTAAGCCACCATTTTAATATTCCAAGAAGAAGGTGGTGAACACAAAGGTATTATCATAGGAAAAGTCATCAAAAAGTTCATCTTGGCTTGCAATTCACACTTACTAAAAATAGCAGGTTGTTATAAAAGGGCATGTTTGGCACAATGGGACATTAAGGAATGATCATTTAGATCAAAATCATCATGAAATATCATCATAGGAATTTCTCATGGGGAATGTGGGATTCACCTCACATAATTCAACAAGATCTCCCGACACTCACTCTATGGCTCGAGTTGCGGTCCATCGGCAACACCATTCAACAGTGTTTTTAAACACTCATTCCAAAGCATCTGTGAGACCATTTGAAGGATTTTTCCATGAGTTTAAAGATTCATTATTTCATCACATCAGATATTTCAATCAATAATGATCATCAAACTTCATCGGGGAAACATCTTCTCCTCCTCTCTCTCTTCCCTCTCCCTCAACTTTCTCTCTTCAATTGTTCTAATTCTTGATTGGGGTTTGCACTTTTTGATATTCCTTTAAGTCACCTAAAAGTGACTTTATAAACATAACGTAAATTAATTCACCTTGATTTTATAAAGGGACTTAAATATTTGATAGGAATACAAATATTCTAAAGTTATGAATAAGGCATATGGAGGGTGATGAGGAAGACGATAAGTGACCTCTCATTCTATAAATTGTAACACAATTCCCATTTCAAAGGGTTGGTGATTGATCTTGTAAACTCAAGAGTGCATTATAACTAGAGAAAGAAAACGAGATAGCCATTTTTCTTCTACTTTCCAACACTCTCAAATTTCTTCCATTCTTACACTATGTGCAACTTTTGTTTAAGAATCAATACAAGAAGAAGGAGTTTCTAGATTTTTTTGACTAAGGGATTTCATGATATTTTGTGTTCATCAAATTCTATTTGGTCTTTTTCCATTCAAATGGTTCTTTCCTTTTAATTTAATTCATGTCATGAAGTTTATAACTAGTGTATGTGTAGTAATATGATTTTCTACCTACAAAATTAGTTCTCCTACCAATTTTCTCACTCCATTTCCCACTTTCAATCAAAGTACTCTCTTGTAGGTTTTTGCAAGCTTTGCTACAGGGTCAATAGAGTGTTCTGTTGGATCCCCAGTCATAAGGCCACTAGAGAAATCCACAATTTTCTCATGCATGCATATATGACACCTGCAATGGTTAAGTAGAGGGACTTAGATTCCCAGAGCATTGGAAAGAAATCCAAAATTTTGTCCACCCAACAAATTTTCTTGCCAAAAGTTTTTGGCACCCACTATGGGACATATTTAGTAGGTTTTTAAACCAATATACAACCGCAAGGTCTAAAAAATCAAAAAATCAAATATTAAAAAAAGGAGTTCATGAACTTTTTTTTCCAAAAGACACACTGCTGATTTTTGCACATGAATTTTCACATTCCATAATGTCCTTTTGTGTTCCTACTGTAAAATTTTCCAAAAGCTGGCTAAAGGAAGATACACCAGGTTGAGTAGGTTAAGAGATGGTGTTGATTCCAATTTCAAGGATCTACAAAATCGGAAGAACAAATTATAGATAATCCATACTTCTTCTCTCAAGCCTCCTCTTCATCTGGATCTTCAAGAAGTTCACCTAGAAATCCTATCCAAACTCCTGTTGATACTCCCCCTTCAAATTATCTCATTTTTCAATCACCCTTGAGCATTGAGTTCCCGAAAGAAGAATAATTTGAAGAAGAATTTGTAGAAGCAAGAGCTGAAGAAAAAGAAAAAATGACAATGGAAGATGAAGTAGAAAGACCTCAACCCATTGTTCCATGGGGAAGAAATATAGGCCCGCTTTCTCTTGAACCTCCTCTTCATGATCTACCAACAAGTTCCCATAAGAACTTGCCAAATTTCAAAGGTGAAAAAACACAACATCCTAAAGAACACATCATTGCCTTCACGACATCATGTGGAATTCTTGGTGTCCAACATGAAGATGTTGTTGTAAGACTGTTCATGGAGTCCCTCTAAGAAAAATTAGCATAATGGTTCTACCTCTTGTCTTCCCAATCCATCACTGGGTGGAATAACATCAAGACTGCCTTCGAGGAAATATTTAAATCAACTAAATATTGTGAGGACCTCCTGGTGCAGTTGGATCAAATAGAGAAAAGGGAAATTGAAACCATGAGAGACTTCATGGCTCCATTTGAATTCTTCACAGGATACCTGAAGAGGATTCACTATCTCAAAAAAATGTCAAGATGTTATTCATCAATTCTCAATTATCAAAAGTATGATTTTTGTTGTGAAGAGCCCTACCAAGGAACATTGTAGATGCATAAAGGATGGCGATTGAACTTGATAGTGATCTCATCCTCTTTGGAAATATCAAGAATCCATCAAAGGGAAAGACCCAACATCTTGGAGACAAGAGAACCGATCTATCATTGCAAAATTTGGCAAATGAGATGGCATATTTGAAGAGGTAATTATTTGAATGATTATCTTCTCAAATAAGAAACATAAATTGGATTGTAGGAGCACCCTAAAGGCTCACCTTGGAGGCCCCACCCGTGAATGTAAATTGCATATTTCAAGAAAGTGAAGAAGAGATTGAACAAGAAAGTGAAGGTAGTAATTTCCTAGAAAGTGATGAGTTTAAAAACAATACACAAATCAAATTCTATAAGTATTTTAGATGTGATGAAGAAATTGAAGAGGATGTTCCTAGTTTCTCATGTGCGGTATTCACTCATTCTGAGTGTGAGAAAATAACATCTCCCTCCACTGCTGAAAAAGAAAAGAAGGTTGATGATCCTCCTATGGCGACTCTATAAAATAAAATAGTCATTTGAGGATCCCCACTTCCATCTTCCATGAAGTATCCATTGTTGGAGCCTGAACCTGTAGTAAGTAAGAAGACTCCCACAATCCCAAGTAAGCTTTATGATTCCTCTTCCATTTCTAAATATAATTTTTCTCCGTAAAATATAATACCTTGAAAGCTCCTAGTGTGCCTTTCAAAATACCCTCCATTCCCTAAAAATCAAATTCTTCTCCCAATCCTATCCAGACTCCAAAATCAGTTTCTTCACCTTGATTGTGCATCTTCCCCTTTGACTTCATAGAATATGAAAACAAAGCCAAAGTGTAGATTACCAAAACTGAATATATGCAGCAATCATCCTGAACAATTTGAGAGGTTCGTCTAATATACCAGGAGTGGTAGTCTAACACCCAATGTTGTAACTTCTAGTTCCAAAGGAATGCTACCAAAATCACCTACACCTCCCTCATAGAATATGATTTCTCCGAGTGCATCAAAGACCGATAAAGTTGAACCTTTCTATGTCTCCATTCATTTGGAGAATATGTATTGAATAATTGCATAATAGATTACGGCACTTTAGACAACGTGATGCCTTTGAAGGTTTCCAAGTGTCTCAAACTTACCATGACTCTAACTAATGGATCTTGTTACTCTTTGGAATAAAAAGAGGTCACATTTTTAGGGAAGGTCAAAATGCACAGTTGGATCTCGCCATATTTCTAGACAAGAAAGTTTCAATGATGATTTTGGCAGTAGATGTCACGACCTCGTTCGGAATGTTGCTAAGTAAAAAAATTCCGAGACTTTGGAGGGAAAGTTAATATGAATTGGTCTTCTATAACCATACCAGTGAAGGTAGACATGGAGAAATTTCTTCCCGAGAAGAAGATCAGGTACACAGTATGAAAATATAGAAGCCTAGAAGCTAACATCTTGTATCAAGGTAGCAGGAAGATGAATCACTTGGTGGCAACCAAGGAGGAGGAGGATATCTCCATATTGATAGGTCCAAACATGCCTTCCTAGATAGATTTGGATTTTGAAGAATCATTAAGGAGATTCGAGTCACTAGAGGGCAGCCATGAATTGGCGAATAATGTAAACCATGAAGAAGAGGAAATGGTTCTTGATGATTTTTCGAGATAGCGAAATCAGATTATGTGCTTATTCGTGATGAAGAAATTTTCTCTTTCCCATTCAAAGATGAGGACTCCCTTGATCATGTCACCTAGGAAGAGAGTAATCTAGTCTGTAATGAACCCTTGAATAGTGGGGAAGAACCATATCTCCAAGAACTGCTGAGATCCACAGAAGAAACAAAGGACCCCGAGCTCAGTCTCGAACTCCTAATTAAAGCCATGAATCTACAAGACAAGCGTGAAGGTGATTTGGAAGCCTTAACCAATGTGAAGGTTGGCCATATCGAGATAAGGTAAGATGAAAAATATTATTCCACTCTCAACCTAATGGTTGATGGATACAATAAAGAAATGGAGATATTTTCTTTCCCATTTAAAGATGAATACTCTATCGATGATGAAGAAATCCAAGAAAGGAGTTTGAGACGTCCGAAAATGAATCTCTTTTTGATTAGGATCGGTAGAGTATAGTGATTCCCAAGATGATGAGGTAATCCCTTAAGATATTTTCCTTAAGCTGCAAAATAAATATTCTTCCAAGGCATACAAAGAGGAGCTATAGGAAATGACGATGCATAACTCTCGTGCAAGAAATCTTAGATGTAGTAGAAGTTACGAAAGACCTTGAGTTGATTCTTGATCTCTTCACTCATGCCATGGACATACAAGACAAGTATGAGGTCGCATCCAATCCTTCCATCAGTACTCAAGCACCTCATAGTGGAGTAAAGGAAAAGGATAAGTTTGAAGTTTCTCATGGAAAAGAGGTCAATGAGCATAGACCTAGGGAAGAAAATAATCCATAATGTTCAAGTAATTTGAATGAAAATCAGATTTGGGGTGGCGATGAGGTACTCAAAGAAGAATCATCTATGTGGATAAATGCGGAATGCAACTGGAACTATGAAACTAATTTCAAAGAGGATGAAGGAAATGGAATTTCCAAGAAAGGACTTAAGCATCAATGAACTCATGTATAATCACTCCTACCAAGTACATAGACAATTTTTAAAGCACTTGGCTTTCATAAGTAGTTGAGGAGGGGAGGGTACTTTCTAGAACCCGTCAATGGCTTCATAGAACATCTTCATTTGGTGTTTCCTCTTCAGGGGTAAATTTTGAGTAATGGAAAGTACTTAAGTTAAAGTGGGTTCTCCCCCACCCTGTACCATAGGTGATTTCTAGGTGTGTTTCCCTCTCTTGTTGTGTGTGTCATTTCCTTTCCGTGTGTGTGTGTTTCCTTCTTCTCTCTCTCTCTCTCTTGTTGTGAGTTTTACATGGCTGCACATGGACCAATGGATAAGGAACTAGTCAATGAATTATCTGGTCTAAAATTAAGATTCTAGATTCCCATTTCATGTCTTCAATACACTTAGTCCATGTTATGTCCCCAAACTAGAGCCGGTTGTTGTCGTGTAAATGTGTAATAGGAAATGGACAATTTCTAAGCATAGAAACAATACCCCAGTGTTAATATTTTCAAGTTATATGATTCCAAGATACCTCAAACCTTTCCATTTAGTCTAGTAACCTCCACATCAATGTTAATTCATTCCCCTAGGTGATTTAGGAAATTCAAATCAACCCCCTTAGATGATTTTATGGAGTTCTAAAAAGATGTTGTATTGAGAAGGGTTATCGCTGGCCTTCCCAGGATGGATCAAACCCCCTGAAGCAAAATGGAAGGGACACATTCAATGTGGAGGTGAATTTAAGACACTATAACATCATGAAAATTATTTTTGAATGTTTGGGTAATTTTTGAAATACTTGGAGTAGTTTGAGTAAAAAATAAGGTTCACAAGCCTCGGCAGAACACGACATGTGCCTCAAACAAATGTTGAGATTCAAAAGAAGATTCTAGGAGCTCCGGATGGTTTTAAAAGTAAAAACAACATATCCAGAAATAAGATTAAAATACCTACATGATGGTGAAATAATATTTTTCACAACACCTTGGCATATAGGATTTTCAGGTAGTTTTTATCAAGCACAAGTGGAGTCTCAAATAAAAAATATGATTTTTAAGGTATTATATGGATGAATCAAGACATGAAACCCCCAAAATTGGATTTCAATGTTTCTTTCCAGTCAAGATCATATAATATTTCACCAATAAATTCCACCAGGATCTCAAGTTATCATCGTTCTAAGTTACCCTCTCAAAGGCAGTTCAAGACTTAGTCATTTTTCAGGAGGACACATGTCAACACTAGGATCTTGGTGGGATTTCATGTCTCTAAATTCCCTGAGGTCAGGTACACAAACCCTTTAAAACTCACCCAGCCCCCATGTGACTTCTAGGACCCTCATGTGACCTCCAGACTTGATAGTTTAGCCCACATATGCATTTTTGGAGCATACATTCCCTGTCGTCAGATCAAGCGCCACGTGTCAGCTTCAGGACCACCATGGAAACTATTTTCCCTCATTTACTTGAGTTTAAGGACGTCATACACGGAAAAATTCACTCAACCCCTATGGGGAATCCTTTTGTCACTCATGTGACCAACTTTCAGCCCCGAGGTGCATTTTTGGAGCATCCATTCCCTACCGTCGGATCAAGCACCATGTGTCAGCTCCAGGACCACTATGGAAACTGATGTATACCATGTGCTTGAGGTCGAGACATAAGACATGAAAAAATGTGCCCAGCCCCTATGGTTAGTCTTTTGGTCACCAACGTGACTGACTTTCAACCCCGTATGCATTTTTAGAGCATACATTCCCTGTCGTCAGATCAAGCGCCACGTGTCAGCTCTAGGACCATCGTGTAAACTATTTTCCCTCATTTACTTGAGTTCAAGGACATCAAACATGGAAAAATTCACTCAACCCCTATGGGGAATCCTTTTGTCACTCACGTTACCAACTTTCAACCCCGATGTGCATTTTTGGAGCATCCATTCCCTACCGTCGGATCAAGCACCATGTGTCAACTCCAGGACCACTGTGGAAACTGATGTCTACCACGTACTTGAGGTCAAAGACATAAGACATGAAAAAAGTTCCCAGCCCCTATGGTTAGTCTTTTAGTCACCAACGTGATGACTTTCAACCCCCAAAGTGCTTTAAAGCGACTTTTTTCACCTTCATTCCTTATCGTCGAATCACCGCCACATGTCACCATCTTGCTCACGGGAAATTTGATGTCCCTCACATCCCTAAGGTCAGGGACATCAGGGAAAAAAAGTGCACCCAACCCCAACTCAAAAATTTGAATTTTTTTCTAACTAGTTAGTTGTTTCTCGTTATTTCTTATTGCTTCTTGTTGCTTCTCACTGCAAGAAGAAAAGTTGTAGAGAACACCTCACTCCACCATTGCCAAAGCTTGAACCAGATCCATTACAACACATTATCCTTCACTCCATAGTATTAGATAGGTTACAAATGGGATATTTATCAAATCATGAACAAAGAACAAAGAACAGAGGAAAAGAAGTCTAAAAACTTCATTGCCATAAAACCAAGAATCAAACATATCTTATAAACCATTGCATGGATTGAAAAACCATTTATTGCTGAGTTATTATCTCTTGAAGGCCATTAAAAAATCTTATTCAAACCTCCAATTTTCAGCAAGGAACATTCACAGTGAATAAATCTCATTTCTGGCTCAACGAAGGAAAAATTGAATTTCTCGTCAAACCGTTTGTCGGATTGAAGAGAAATTTCTCCTAAAGCATAAGAAGCAAAAACCTATTGCAATGGAATCAATTTCATCATGAATGGAGACAAAAACTAGACCTGAAATTTTCAAGCTCCATTAATGGCCACCATGACATAGTAATGGAAAAAATCAGTGAGCTACCTCTCCACTTCTCAGGGTTCTAGTGGGTGAAATCACACAAAAATTGGAGGGAACGATCATTGAAAAATCTAGTTTCACGTGAACTAGTTTTCGTGCCATGAAGTCCCTATTTTTTGGAGATATAGAGGACTATTTTTTTTATCATCATTCTACACTCTTCAGACAAATTCTCAAATTCCCGAAGATCTGGTCGGCAAAATCATCTGAAATTTAGAGGGAAGGATCTCCAAAAAATATAGTTTCTCTCAAACTAGTTTTTGCACAATGAAGTACCTACTTTTTAGGGATATGGAGGGATGTATTTTTTGTCATATATTCTTCCCCTAAAGATGAAAATATCATCTTCTCATTTTTTCAAGTAAAGGAATTACTCTAAATTCGGAATCTTTGATGTTGTAGGTAAAATAAATGAGATTGTATTTTAGAAGATTCTTGGTGTCACATCTTTCCCAAAAACACCTCTTTGGTAGAAAAATGATCTAAAATTTTTACCCAGATTTCTTATTCACCTATGTCATCCTTTGGAGTTGAGAGCTCACATCCTATCGGCTACATGGGGTTGAGGCTAGGGGTAAGTTCTTTGTCTCAAAAGCATAGCTTAAAGTTAATATATATATATATATATATATATATATATATATATATATGCATCAAGTAAAAATAAAAAACATAATATTCATTTACACACTTCCTTACCCTACCAATTTAGTGTGTTGATCCCACACTTCTTACTAGTGGTGTGAGGTTTGGAAAGGGAGGAAGTTCCCTTACTTTCCTATGCCTTTTCCTTAGTGACGAGCCCATAATTCCTATTGGTAACATGAGGCAAGGTTTAGGGAGTCTTTGTGTTGGAAAGAAAATTTGTCGGGTGGACCAAAATTTGGATTTCTTGCCAACGCTCTAGGAATCTAAGTCCCTCTACTTAACCGATGTAGCTTCCTTGATGTTCGATAGAACTATAAGGCTAGAAATAGCTTTAAGTGTCGGTCTCGTTTATTCTCCTTGATAGTTTTTAGAAGAATGGAATTTAGCGTCTTCTTAGTTAACTTAACTTGTCCATTAGCCTGAGGGTAATAGAGAGAAGCCATGTGGTGATTTATTTTGAACTTTTCACATAGTTCACACACTTCCTCATTCTTGAAATATATGCCATTATCAGAGATAATGACTTGTGAGGCACTGTACCTACAGATAATCTGGTTTAGAATGAACTTTGTAATTACACATCCTGGTATGGTGGTAAGAGGCATGGCCTCTACCCACTTTGTGAAGTATTCTGTGGCCATGATTATAAAGTTATGGCCATCTATTGATAAGGAGAGAACTTCCTATCAAATCCAAGCCCCATGTGGAGAAGGTCCATGGTGTTGCAATCATTTGTAGAGCTTGAGTGGGTATGTGGATCTCATGAGAGAAATTTTGACATTTTTACATTTGTAAAAGTATTCCACTACATCATGCTCTAACGTAGGCCAAAAATAGCTCATACGATGTATTTTACGAGTGGTGACATGACCGCCGAAGTGACCTACACACACTCCACCATGGGACTCATAGATAATATTATCGGTTCTTCTTCATTAACACATCTAAGCAACATTCCATCAAAGGCTCTACGATAGAGCACTTATTCTATGATCACATATTTAGTGGCTATGATGCATAGTCGTCTTCTTTGTTGCGATGTTTCCCCTTCAGGGTATGCATGGTCCATAATGAAATTAACAATATCAATATACCATGGACATGCAAAAATGGGGGTTTGATCTCAACGTAGTATATGCATTCATCAAGGAAATCCATGTTAACTAAATCACCTTCATTTAATGGTTTCTTGGCCAACTAGTCTCGTAATGATTTTTCCTTTAAGGGACATTTATTTAACAAATAATAGCTCGAAGTCACCCATTAGAGTTATGAAACATACAACTTTTTTTGGATAACGAACCCTATGTTAGAAATGTTTGTAAATGATTAGTCTTGAAAATAACCCTCATTTATTGGTTAAGCATGTAGTGTCTTAACCATTTCATTGAAAAAATATAGCCAAGCATTCTTTCTCTTCCTGCGTATAGCATGTCTCATAATTGAGCAATGTTCAACTAATAAATAAAACCACATGCTCTCATGTTTTTTCATCCTCTTGAGCTAGCATGCAAGCTAATGAGATATTTGTAGCTCGTGAATAAAGAATAAGAGGGAAATTCAATTTAGGAGGCATGAGCATGGGAGGTGATAGTAGGAATCATTTAACTGAATCAAATGCCTCATGACACTCTTCCATCCAAATATTGTAGCAATACTTTTTCAATAGATTATTTATTGGATGAATGGAAAAGGTCAAATTAGGAATGAACCTTTGGATTGCACTGAGCTTTCCAAGAAAGGAAATTATACCATAATCATCGATGGCGAGCTGATTTTTAGAACTGCTTGAATTTTGGCCGGATCTACATCGATCCTTCATAAAGACTACCCTCTCGTTACACCGAACACACATTTAACAAAATTTAGTGTAATGCCATATTTAATTAAATGAGAGAGGATAATTTGAAACACCTCGGGGTGATCGCTACATTTGTGGCCTTATTCAACAATTCATCCACATAGGATTCCATAATTATATGAATGAGATCATGGAATATATAAGTCATAGTACATTGGTAGGTTATACCTACGTTCTTAAGCCTGAATTACATGACTGTATATCCGCAGGTTCTCCAACAAGTGACATTGGGCTCTAAATTGACTAATCCCTAAGGAAAAAGGTGCACATGAAAGGGAAAATCAAGAGGAAGGTGCTCGGGTAAAAGAACGCAAGGAAAGGGCTTAAGTTGGTACTAGGGCACACGTGAAATAAGAACAAGGGTTTAATGAATTAGCCACATTTTGAAGGCGGTATCGCAAGAGAAACACATGAGGTCTAGAGTAGGCTTGAGGAATAGTTAAGGTGCCAATCTTGAGCTTTGGAGGTTAAGAAAATAATATTCCATGTAGGAATATTCTTAGGGAGATCATTACGTTAATGGAGACCTTTGCAAGCTATTAAAAACACTTTGGACTATGAAGGACCACACTTTAACTTGGAATGAAATCTACTCATAAGAGAAGCTATGACAGGTGTATCTAAATTCCATTTAAAGAAGTGATTTGGTCTAAGATGAAGAGGAGAGAAGAGGTAATAAAGTTCTACAAGAATATTTGGTGATGTCAAGGTTTGTAGTTCTTACTTTGCTAGGAAATAAGGAAATAATGTTAGACATATATGTATGCTCTCGGGCCTATAATAAGGGTTGTAATGGGGTAAGCATAGTTAGGTTATCTATTCAGGGGTAGTTTTTATGGCTAGATCTATATTCCTTGATGTATGTGGTCTACGATGAACCCTTTTATGATATTAGGTGGGTATTGTGGATGTTTATAAATCGGTATATAAAGCTCAGTTATGGATCTCTTTGTTTATGGGTATAACCCTTATGTTATTCATGTTATTATGAATATCTACTTCTTTTGCTATTTACAATGCTTATTTCCATTTATGATGCACATGTGCTCGGATATGGTGTCTTTACAATTTGTTTCTCGGTAAATGAATGCATTTCTGATTCTACAACCCATCCTCTATTAATGGTAGATCATTCTTGTGAATCTCACATAAATAAGGTTCTTAATGCTTGTACACACCTCGGGTGAGTTCCCAATGCACACCGGGTGATAGGAAGGCACGCTTGGAGTAGAAAGA
The DNA here is from genome assembly GCA_018340775.1 of Taxus wallichiana var. yunnanensis. Classification (NCBI taxonomy): domain Eukaryota; kingdom Viridiplantae; phylum Streptophyta; class Pinopsida; order Cupressales; family Taxaceae; genus Taxus; species Taxus wallichiana. The sequence goes on from CM031239.1 coordinate 11,396,277, forward strand.
AGGTATATAAATAAATGACTCCATTTTGGTTCCATTTTTAGGATCTCTTTTCAAATTTGTGAGAATGAGGCGTGATGATGGATCACTTGACCTTGGACAATGTCAAGGTGTGGCTTAAAATAATGGGGGATGCATTTTATTAGATATTTAACATTGGACCTGAGTTTGATGAATGTAAATGGGTAAAGGACCACTTGTATCAAGAGTTATATGAAACATTATTTTGTGTTTTCCCAATGGATTTGTATGAATGGCTTTCAACATATGCATCTAGGTCAAGTTGGTATTATAGACCTCATGTATGGAATCATGATGAGTATCAGAGGCTATAAGATGCCGATCTGACCTAGACCTGTGTTGTTGATCACTAGTGGAGTAGAGTGCTCACTAGTTATACCTTATAATATACTATTTCTATGTATTCTTTCCCAGAGATTTTTGAGTTTGATTTCTTGAGGGAGCCGAGAGGATTTTTCTTTTGTGATATTCCACTAGCTATCAGATCCTAGTTATTCCTTTGATTTTGGAATCCTTTCCCATGGTATCTAAACTCCTTCTAGGCGTGGGGTGAAATCTTGTGTTGTGAAAGATGGAAGATACGACGAAAATAAGGAGAGAGAATAGAGGTGACTCAAGTATGATGAATTATTAGAGAGGGAGTTAAGAAGACATTAGGAGGTTGTAGGAGTGGTGGAAATACTAAGGAAAATATTTTTGGAAAGATTTAAGGTTTACATGGAAGGCGTGGGGCCTGAGCAATTTGTGTTATCCCATCTTGGAAATCATGAAAGAGTTACCCCTCAAATTTTGGTGATATTTATTTTCATAAAGAAAGGAGAGCCATAGGCATGCATCTTAGCCCACCTGGTGACTGGACCTAGTGTTTAGCCTTCCGGTTTTTAGAAAAAAATTCTTATTCATTTATTAGTAGTGTTGATAATGGCTATCCAAAGGTGACACCTAGGAGGTATAATTTTTCATTTGGTACATCTATGGTTGTACAGTTATTTCATGTATTCAGAGGTATCCTATTTTGTATGACATTTGGGAAAGGTGTGGGTTCACAAAGTTTGGGTATCATGTCTAGAAGTGGTGCGGGAAGCACATCTGGGAGTGGGTCAATGTTGTAGACTATTTACGTGTAGTTTAGCCCTATGGTGGGTTCACAAGGAGAAACTTCATTGGAAATATTACCTATGATAGGAGGAGGATCTAGTGGATCTAGAGGAGTTGGCACTAGTGGATCTAGTGGTGCTGGAGGTGGTGGAAATATTGGAGGAGGCCAAGGTTTTAGATCTAGTGGGCAAGGGCCTCAATAACCTCAGCAGGTATTTTTGATATTTTCCTAATTACAAAGGTTTGGAAGACATTGAGTAATATGTGCATAAATGTGAGTTGTTATGGCACATGAAGGGTATCACTACACTAGAAAGTAAGGTGATTAATTTTGCAACTACGTTGCAAGGGCACACACATAGCTGGTACAAGAAGTATGATCCACACCAGATGATGGTGGATTACATCACGCTGCATGATGAATTTTGGTGGAGTTATACATCCCGAGTTTTAATAGAAGAGCATACACACCTTAAAGGAAATCCAAAAATGGATGGTAGAAAGTGTTTGGGATTATGATGTGTGCTTTAATACTCTTGTCAAATTCTTCTTATGGTGTTCACCTATCTCAACATACTCAAAGTGGTTCATCGAGAGGGTTGATCACTTTATTTATGAGGGAACTTTTACATAATACCTTCACATATCCACACGATGCCCTAGAGACTACTTTGTGTGCTTTGAGGCTATGGGAAGCATTTACACTAGAATTTGTCCATTCCTTAAAGCCCATATTTATATCATGACAAAGCATCTAGAGAAACTATGTGAAAACTCGGCTCAAGATACTTATAGTGGGCTATGGTGCATGGAGTGCGAAGTGGAGGGATACAAAGGAGAGTTGTTCACAAAGATCAATGCACACCATGTGTGTAGACCGTGAGATTTTCCACAAAGATCATGATGCAAGTAATTGCCTATTTCTACAATGTGTGATTCATAAGAATGTGTCTAGTTATTGCAAAACTTGCACCTCTACTACTCATAACACCAAGTATTGTATGTTGATTGACCAGATACATGATGTCATTGATATTCATGTGCACTAGACTAGCATTACCAATAGATCAAAGGATGATCGTCATCATTATGAAGGTCTCCTAAATGGAGGAGATCATGGAAGTGGATTTTGGGGTGGATTTCGAGGCCGTGACAATCACGGAGGAGGAAGAAGTGAATTTCCTCATGGAACCTATTATAACTGTGGATCTACAGAACATTATAAGTGTGAGTGTCCCGATTTTTTGTGGTGCTCTTGCTATGGGAAAAATTAAAAGTATGAGGAATGCCCAGAATTGTTTAAAAACATGAGTCAAAATCAGCAAAAGAATAAAGGCATTGGGATGGTAAGAGTGAAGAGTTATGATCCACAGTGGATTCCAAGGGTGGCACATGGGTTAGTGTTAGAAGTTATACTAGTCATTTAGTAAGTTGAGGTTGCACATGCCAGGGAGATACCAAAGTAGAGACCACTTGTTACAAGAGAAGAAGTGGTGCATGGGAAGTATTCGAACCCTACGCATCAAAAGGAAGTTTATTAGGAAACCATGAATGTTATTCAAAGCCTACAAGGAGAGATCTAGTACCAAGAAGAATTCACGGTATTTAGAGTAGAAGAAGAGTGTTGAGGCTCCACGAAGTATCCGGGTGAAGTCGGGGAAGTATGTAGGATGCCAAGATAAGAGAATATCATCCCTCTATTAGGAGAGTTGCTGAGAGGAAAATTACCAAGCACCAGAGGAGAGCATGATAGAAAGGTTTTGCATGCTAATCTTCCTCCTTGTAGTATTTACTATGATAAGGAGATTACCTTCAATTCAGTTGTTGATGGATGACTCATGAGTAATATTATAATTGACATGGGCACAAAACTTAATGTGCTCACCTTGGACGTATGGAATAAAATGGGAAGGCCCCATTAAAAACATCTTCAAATGTGCCTTATATGGATAACAAGATAAAGGTGATGCCCATTGGTTTCTTAAAAGATGTTGTTATCACTATCCAAGGGGTGAAATTCATTAGAGACTTTGAAGTATTGGTGTTTGCAGAGGTAGAAAACTTTCTAGTGTTACTTGGGCACCCCTGGTGCTATAAGAACAATGTTGAATTATGGTTTAATAAGGGGTACATAAGTTTTCGAAACAAAGAGTAATGTGTTATCATTCCTTTTATGTATGGAAAGTCAACACCCTATACTTGAGCCCTTGGGAGAAGAATTCTTGGGTATAATCTACGTGCGTAGTATCAAAGACCACGAGGTTATGTAAAACACAAATGAAGTTGTTATTCGGTTAGAAGACACTTAATCTATAAGTGATACAACTAGTGTGACATGTGAAAATTGGTTGCATGGGACATATGAGTTTGATGGAAGGTAGTTAAGAAGCTCTATGACAATAGTAACAAAGGTGTGTTTAGTCAAGAACCTAGGAGGAAAAAAATTGCCGATTTAAACTAGGGAGCTAACCATGATGTTTTCTTGTGAGAAATGGAGACCTAATGGAGATGTGATATCGAAATGAGAAGTATAATTACCTATATTTTTCTTAGGACCGTAACACATTGGTGGAAAACCAATCGAGATAACCTTCTAGAGTGGTGCAAGTTGAGAATTACATTCTCTGTTAGGTTTCTCCAAAAAAATGCACCTACTGCTATACAAGACTATCATGGGAAGGAACCCACCTCATTTCATGTCCATGCATGTGAGAAGGCTTGGATGGAAGGGATCGAAGCCATGCTACCATCACTATGGGAGCATAAGCTTTAATCCACCTTATAAGGTTTCACACGCACATAGTAAATTCATTTAGAGCTACGCTGGTAGACATGAAACTATTACGATTTGATGGTTGATATTATTCAAAAAAATTAGTATCGAAGTACTAAGCCATCGGTGGGCAATCGAGGCACTGTAGGTTGTTAAGTGCCTAACTACGGGAGATAGTGTCATGGTGGAGGATAGAATACTATATTTATTGGGATAACTTAACTTGGAAGTGCACTTTGATGAGTAAGAATCATAGGAAGTACAACTTGAGTGTGCTTGAATTTAAAAAGAGAAAGGAAAGTTGGTCTACGTGATAGATGGTGAAGAGGTGGAAAACTTGGATTTTATCCATATTATCAGTACACACGGGGTTATGGGTAGTGATCATGAGAAACTGTGTGCCTACAATGAACCCCTAAAAACTAATAAGGTTAACATTGGCTCAGAGACGGAACCTAAAGAAGCTACTATTGGAGATTAATGGACAGAAAAGGAGGTTTCAAATATTATTGATCTGTTGTGTGAATTCCAAGATTTCTTCTTGTACGGGTACCATGAGCTTAAAGGATTTAACCACTCCTTGGGAGAAATGAACATCAAGCTAAAGGTAGGTGCACACAAAATTTGGAAGAAACCTTATCGAATGAATCTTAATCTGCAAGTGAAGTCAAGGAAGAGATTGACAAGATGATCGCATCATGCATCATTTAGGCTGTTGAGGAATAAAATTGGATAAGTCCAATGGTCATCCACACTAAGAAGGATGGGAGAATAAGGATTTGCATTGATTACGAGGGGATTTGGATGTGGTGTGTGTCATTTATCCTTTTCAAACCCCTTCATTGAGGAGATCCTTGAAGGTGTAGTCGCACACGAGATCTATTCTTTTACAAATGGATTTGCAGGATAGCATTAAATTAGAATCACAAAGGAGGACCAAGAAAAGAGGAATTTCACCATTGAATGGGGAAGTTTTCTTATACAGTCATGCCTTTTGGACTAAAAAATGTGCCTACTATGTTTTCACGCATTGTGGTTAAGGCATTACAGGAATTTATCTATAAATTTCTACAAGTCTACCTAGATGACTAGAAAGTATATGTATTAGTGGGGGACCATTGTGACAATTTGATACTGATGTTTGAGAGACACTGGTAGTTTAGTATATCTCTCAACATTAAGAAATGTGTTTTTTCTACTCTAGTTGGCACCATGTTGGGACATATCATATGTGAATAAGGCTTGTTAGTGGATCATACCAAATTTACCATTATTATAGGTTTGGGGTAGCCTACCACCATAGTGCAGGTGCACATGATTCCTTGGGCATACGAGGTATTACTATAAATTTAGTAATGTGTATGCCAAGATCGTCATGTTGTTGGAGGAGTTACTTGAATCACAAGAGTACATTTCATTAGGGAGAGGTGCAATAAATGATGCTTGACACATTGAATAATAGGCTTATCACTATGCCTATATTACATTTTCCCTCTAGAGATAAGCCATTCCATGTACATGTTGATGCTTTAGGGATAAAAATTACAAAGTCTTAGCACAACCCGAGACGGAATTATTGACCATCCCTTGTGTTTTGCTAGTAGGAAGCTAACCCCAACAAAACTTAATTATACTACCACAGAGCGAGGAATTTTCAATTATTTACGCCTTTGCACAAATTTAGGTAGTATTTGCTGAAAACACCCTTTATATTCTACACGGACCACATGGCATTAAAATACTTGGTGAATAATTCCATCTTACAAGGGTGCATATGCAAGTGGGTCCTATTGTTTCAGGAGTTTGAGTTTATGGTTGTTGTAAAACTGGGTAAGAATAATTTGGGGCTTGACCATTTATCAAGGATTGACTCAAGAGAGGACATGTAGAGAATTGAGGATACAATGAAAGATGCATAACTATTCAAATTATAACATGCACCCTATGACTTGGTAGATATTTATGTGTTTCTCAAAATCGGTATGGTGCCGAGGGAATGAAGAATTTGGAACAGATGATGTAGTTAGCCATACATGTCATGTCCTACATGTTAATTATTAGAGAGTTATACAAGCTAGGCCAAAATGAGGTTTTGTGTCGTGGAATGCTTGAGCATGATCGCACTATAATCATGGAAGAGGATCATAGTGGAATGTATGAGGACACTATGCAGGGAATGTGAATGCATGCAAGAACCTTTTAGTTGGCTTTTGGTGGGAGACGGTTTACAAGGATTGTATTCAATATTTCAAGGCCTGTGATCATTGTTAGTGCCTTGGTAGGCTAGGAAAAAAGGATGAAAGTCCATTTAGACCAATAACTAGTGTTGAACCATTAGAGAAATGGGAAATTGACTTTGTAGGACCTATTTAACCTACCACACGAAGGATAGGTTCATACTATATCATTACTTGCACTGATTATCTAATATGGTGGGTAGAGGTAGTGCCTATAACGGAATGCACAGTGGCTAGAATAGCAAGATTATTGTGGGAAAATATAATCAGCGGGTATGGGTGCCCTCTGAGTTTGACTAGTGATCGGGCTACTCATTTTTTGAATGAGACTGTCAGGATTTTGTTGGTAGAGTTCATGGTGACCCATCACAAGACTACTCTTTATCACCCTTGGGCTAATGGGATTACGAGGCATTAAAAAGATATTGAGTCATATACTTACCAATATTTGTGATGTTGGGAGGAAGGATTGGGATGAGTAAGTCTCAACCGTGTTATGGACATATATAACAACTTACAAGAGATTGAAAAAAATTCACACTGCTCCAATTGGTGTTTGCTGTGGAATCCATTTTGCTTGTAGATTTTATGCTACCCTCTATTCCTATTGCACATGTAGGAGAATTAGCTAACAAACAATAATTGCAAGAGCACATTGACAAGCTAATGATGTTAGAAAAAGGTGATCACTTGCTAAGTGGAGTCGAAGACTAAGAAGGTGAGACAAAAGGCTTGACATGATCGTCACATAAAGGAATTTTTTTGAGGTTTAGTAGATGGTTTTACTTTATGATTCTAAGTTTCTATGTCATCCTTGGAAGCTCAAGGACCATTGGTTGGGACCGTATTATATTACCCATATACTTGATTTAGGTGCTTTCTAGCTACATGTGTTGGATGGAATGTGAATTCCCCAGTATTTCAATGGAAGTAGACTAAATCCCTACTATAAATAAGGCTTTTTAGTATTTGTAAATATGGCAATATTGCTAGTTAGCTGAGGATTTCCTTAATACATTTTCCTTTCTTTTTATTTCCTTTCTTCATTTCTTTGTTTTATATTTTGGTTTTTTTTTTTTGTGGGTGCATTTGTGTTCCAAAGATCCACTTGATTTTCAAAAATTTTATATGTGTAGAGGACCACACATATGTTTAGTGTGGGGTGGAATGTAAAATTCAAGTATAGACTAGAAAAATGGTTTTGGTGGCCCAGATTGTAAATTCAAAGGTGCATGGGATTAAAAGAGTGCACGTAGTAGAGCTAAACATGAGAGAAGATTGGTGTCAAAAATATTTAAATAAACCACGTTTGAGGAAAAAGTGTAGGAGTAACATAAGGTAGGAAATGGAAAGAACTTATTAAAACACATAGAGGAAGATTGACTTCGCACAAGAGAAAGAGCGAAGATTTCTATGGTCGAAAAGTTATGCGCTAGATGGTTGTGGGAGTTTTCATATAGTATTACATGCAGAGGAAAAGCACTTGGTTAGAATGGTGTTGGAAAAATATGACTTTAATGTGTTTGTATGTTCATAGGTGGCATCGGTATTTGTGCAGAAAAACAAAAAGCTATAAATAGAAGCTCGAGGGTGAAATATTCTTTTACCTTATATTTTAAGTTATCGAAGAGCTCTCATGAAATAGGGAATCCTTATGAAATAATTTTTTTGTGAAGATAATTTGAGAATATTTGTGTGAAAAATATTCATTGGGATTTGATCTGTGAACCGAGTAGAAAGGAATGTTGGGTCTTGAAATATTAGCTAAGTACCAAAGGGCATATGCACGCAGGACTAGTGAGAAGAAGGGCATTCAAGGGAAAGTGAGAAGGAAAAAGAGGTTTAAGAAGGGTTTAAGTGAAACCAGGGCACACGTGGGAAGAAGAACATGAGTTTAAAAGATAGCCATATTTTTCATTCTAGAGGAACTTGAGGAAAAATGTGAGAACCCGACTAGGCATAATGAATGGATAAGGTGCTTTCCTAGAACCTTGGAGGTCAAGAAAAGTATATACCACATAGGGAATATTCCTAGAAGACATCATTACAGAGATTAGAGGGTTTATAAGGGTAAGTGCAACAAGTTGGGGACAAAAATTCTCATAAGTGGACATCATATTGTAAATAACAACATAATATCAACTTGTAGGGATTATTAGCAATATGTACACTAAAAATTAGAAAAAATATTAATATGAATTGTAGCATCTAGAATATAGTTTCTAAAATACTAATTTTTAAAAAAATTGACAAGATTAGCTATATTAAACACTCAAAATTCAATGACTTGGTATTTTTTTAAAAATGCCTATAAAATTATAGTCCGTTTGCCCACGATTTGATGACCAAAAATTGATATATATTTTTTCTCCTTTGGTGAGAGGTTAGATGCCACTATCTATCTTGGGATGGATTTTATTTTTATTTTTTGAGTAATATTTTATTTTTGGTATGATTTTTTCCGTGAAAGTGGTATGAAAACATAGCACTTTCCGTTTGCCCACCATATACTTCATAAAAAATATTGAAATCAAATAATTTTTTTAAGGGTTTAACATGTATATAATTTCACCACGGTTGGGATGGTATAAGTTTTATCACATTCTGATAAGTGAAACAAAATTTGTAGTCTTAAACCTAGACATAAACATTCACGGGAAAAAGTGTCTTAAAGACCTACTATTAGTAAAAAATTATAAAATGATATTTATCCTATTCTATTCACTTTAAAATCAGTATTTCTACAAAGCTAACAGTCTCCCCTACACAATGGTACCATTTTTATGACATATTTTTTACTTTTCGGCATGGTTCAAGTCCGTGGAAGACTAAATTTGATGTTTTGTTGTTTTTAATGTAAAATTCAGGATTTGATATTCACCAATGGAGGACCACATCGACACTTGGCATGTGATCTTTCCAAGAGAGAAGGCATGGCATGGTGGTGGGCTTGATCCTATAAAAAGAGATTCTTGGGTAAATAAAAGACATAGAGAGAGATAGATGAGAAGATAGAAAAGGGATGAAGATATAGAAAAGGATAGAATGAAAGAGAATGATGAGACAAGGGAACACATAAAGAATAAGAAGCAAAAAGTAATGTGTGCGAAAGTAATGCTAGGGTTTAGAGAACTTAGTGCTAAGGGTTGTAAGGGATGCCATAAACCTTTGTATGGCACTAGGATCTGTAATAAGGGTTAAAATGGGAAAATTATAGTTGGGATCTCATATGGGGAAGGACTTGCGAGTTAGGTCCTGTCATTTACTATATATGGTCTGAGATGACCCTTTTGACTATAATGTGGCTACCTAAACTATGTTAAATCAATATATCTTGGGTTCAATCTGTATATTTTTCTTAAGGGTGTAAACCCTCATGTCATTTGACTTATCATGGCTTAGATCTAGTTTATTATGCTTCTTGCAATGTTCTTTAGCTTTTGTGATGCACTAATGTTAGATCTGCTAGTTGCATTTTCTACCTCTTTAAATAAGTGAATGTACTCTACTTCTATAAATCATCCTCCATTAATGGTGAAACCTTCTCAAAAATCTCACATAAAGGAGGGGCTCGCACCCATGCATGCCTTAGGTGAGCACCCAATGCCCACTGGGGTGATAGGTCGACACGCTTGGGGTTAGTAAAGTTATTAAGGGTAAATAAATGACTACATCTTGGTTTTTTTCGGGACCTCTTTTTGAAGATTTTTGTGAGAATGGTGCATGATGATAGAGTGCTTGACCTTGGATAGTGTTGAAGCATGGCTTAAAATCATGGAGGATGAGTTTTCTCGAGATTTTAGTACTGGACCTGAGTTTGATGCACGTAAATGGGTAGAAGAGCATCTGTATCATGAGTTGTATGAGACCTTCTTTTTTTCTTTCTAGTGAGTTTGTATGAATGGATTTTGGTGTATGCATCTAGATCAGCTGGTACTATATACCTTGTGTATGGACCCAAGATGAGTATCAGAGGCTGCATGATGTTGATCTGACTTGGACACGTGTTGTTGATCATTGGTGGAGTAGAGTGTTGATGAGTTACACCTTGGAGTACATTGATTTCTATGTATTCTTGTCTAGAGATTGCTGAGTTTGAGTTTTTAGAGAGCCAAGAGGATCATTCTTGCATGTTATACCTTTAGCTATAAATATCTTGATCATTACACTAAGTTTAGAAGCATTTCCCATGGCTCAGCTAAGCTTCTTTTGAGCACTGGGTGAGGAAGCTAGGGTGGAGAAAGATGGTGGACCTTATGGGTTGAAAAGAGAGGGAAGAGAGATGACTCAAGTATAATGAAGCTCATGAGAGGGAGTTAGATAGACAACTGCAAAAGTTGTAAGAGTGATGGATTTATGGAGGTAGATGTTATGGGAAGGAATTGAGGTTCACGCAGAGGACATGGAGCTTGAGCATTCTATGTTACCCCATCTTGGAAAGCATGGGAGAGAGACCCCTTAACTTCTGATGAGATATCATCACTTGGAGAAAGGAGAGCCATCGATGGCATGCATCTAAATCCACCTAGTGACCAACCCTGGTGCACTTAGTTTTCCAAATCTAGAGATAAGTATTACTAACCTAGTTGGTATTGGTGGAAGTGATCGATCAACACCAAGGAGGTATAACTTTTCATTTGGCACATCTATGGTTGCATAATCATTTCCTGTGTTTGGAGGTATATTGTCTAGAATGAAATTTGGGAAAATTACGGGTACACAAATCTTGGGTATCACATCTGGAAGTGGCATGGGACACACATCTAGTAGTGGTGTAATATCATAGACTATTGGTGCATAGTTCAGCATGATAGTGGGGACACAAGGCATGACCACTTCAGACCCTTTCCAACTATGGGAGGTGGATCTGTGGAATAGGAACTAGTGGAACTAGTGGACTTGGATCTGAGGATCTAGGATCTGGTGGATCAGGAGGGACATGCTAGTGGATCTAGTGGATCTGGTGGTAGAGGCAACACCGAGAGGAAATCAAGGTTCTAGATCAGGGTGGACAAGGGCCTCAACCACCTCAGCAAGTATTTTTGAAATGTCTTTTGCACCTACTAGACTACAAAGGTGTTGAGGATGTTGTAGAGCATGTACACAAATGTGAGCTACTATGGCACACAAAGGGGATCACTACCCCGGAATGGAAAGGCAAGTCATTTTGCAACAACATTGCAGGATGACACATAGTTGGTACCAGAAGTATGACCCCCACCAAATAGTGGTAGATTACACCATGCTACTATGTAATGCCTTCTTAGCTGAATTTCATATTCTTGAGTTTGAACAAAAGAGCATTAGCACATTGAAGGAAATTCAACAAGGTATGGCAGAGTGTGTGGGAATATGATGCACATTTTAAGACTCTCTTATCAAAACTATCTTATGATATTCATCCTTCTCAACATGCTCAATGGTTTTGGAGGGTTGATAACACCTTTTAGGAGAGCACTTTCACATAAGACTTTCACAGACCCATGCACACGAGGCCTTGGAGGCTACCTATGCTGAGGTTGTTGGAAGCATGGATACTAGTGTTAGCCCTTTTCTTGAAGCTCATATTGCTACAATGGAAAATAGTTGGAGAAGCTATTGTGAAACTCGGCATGAGACTCATAGTGGCCTATGGTGCATGGATTGTGAGGTAGAGGGGCTACACAAAAGGATAATTTTCCTCAGAGATTGGTACGTGCACATGCCATGATAGTAGACTATGAGATTTTCCATGGAGATCATGATGCAAGTAGGTGTCCACTACTTGCAGCATGTGATTCGTAAGAATGTGTCTTACTACTACAAGATTTTTACCTCTACTACTCATGACACTAAGGATTGTAGATTGATTGACCAGATACATGATGCCATTGATATTGGTGTGTGCTAAACCAACATTGCAAACAATTCCAAGGATGATGGTCATCACTATGAAGGATGCACAGATGGAGGAGCTCATGGAAGAGGATTTTGGGAGGATTTAGAGGTTGAGGAAACCACGGAGGTGGAAGAAGTGAGTTCCCATGGAACTTGTTATAATTGTGGGTCTATGGAGCACTATAAGTGTGAATGTCCTAACCTACTACAATGCTCTTGGTGTGGAAAGAAGCACAAGTATGAGGAATTCCTAGAGTTATTTGAACATATGAGATAGAAACAATGAAAGATAAAGGTGTCGGGATGGTAAGCGTTAAGAAAGTAGACTCATAGTGGATGCCAAGAGTGGTGCATGAGGTAGAATTAGAACCTGTACTGGTGACGACATGAGATGAGGCTACACATGCGTGCCAGGGAGATACCAAAGTAGAGACCATTGATTATGAGGAAGAGGTGGTGTATGGGAAGTATCCAGACCCTACCCATTAGAAGGAAGTCTATCAAGAGACCATGGATGTAATCAAGAATCTTCAAGGGGAAATTCAATGTCTGAAGGAGAAATCCCAAAATTTGGAGTAGAAGAAGAGTGTTGAGGCTCCATAGAAGGATCTAGATGATGTCAAGGAGGTATGCAAAATGTTGAGGAAGAAAATATCATTCCTCTATTAGGAGAATGGTTGAGGAATAAGATACCAAGCACTGAGAGCAGAGTGCGAGAGGTAGGTTTTGCATGCTAACCTCCCCCACAACATCAACTATGATAAGGAGATTACCTTGAATGCATTTGTTGATGGATGGATCCTAAGAAATATTTTGATTGACATGGGTGTGGAAGTCAATGTTCTCACCCTGGATGCACTAGAATCAAATGGGAAGGCCCCATTACAACCATCTTCAAATGTGTTGTATATGGCCAACAAGACAAAGGTGATGCCCATTGGTGTTTTAAAGGATGTTGTTATCTATCCAAGGGAAAATTCATTGGGACTTTGAAGTCTTAGTGCTTGTAAGGTGAAAACTTTCCAACATACTTGGGTGCCCCCTAGTGCTATAAGAACAATGTTGACTTGCATTTTAATAAGGGGTACATAAGATTTGAGAACAAAGAGGAATGGGTTATCATTCCTTTGACAGATGGGAAGTCAACACCCTATATTGAGCCTTTAGGAGAAGAGGACCTAGATAGAATTTACATGCACACTATTCGGGACCCTAAAGTTGTACAACCAACAAAGGAGGGTTATTATTCAATAGTGGGAAGACACTCAATCTATAAGTGATACAACTAGCATGGCATGTGACAATTGGGTGCATGGGACATATGAGTTGGTGGGAAGGTAGTTAAGAGGCTCTATGATGAGGGTAGAAAAGGCACACTCAATCAAGCACTAGGAGGAAAGAAGTTTCCAAGTTATTCTAGAGGATCCAACCTTGATGTTTTCCTATGAGAAATGGAGAGACCCAATGGAGAAGTGAGGTCGAGAGGAGAGGATGCTTAGCTATACCTTTCTCAAACCACAACATGTTGGTGGGTGACCCATCATGATAGCCTTCTAGAGTGGCACAAAGTGAGAATCATGTTCTCTGTTAGGTTTTCCCGGAGCAATGCACCTACTATCATATGAGATTATCATGGGAAGGAGCCCACCTCATTTCACATCCAAGCATGTGAGAAGGCCTAGATGGAAGGCATGGAAAGCCTTGCCACCTTCTTTATGGGTGCATAAGTTGTACTCCACTTTACAAGGTTACATGTGCATGGTACATTCACTCGAGATGCATGCATCGAGATAGAAAATTGGAAGGAGTTGATGACTGACCTCCTTCAAGATTTTGAATATCGAGAGCACCAAGCCATCGGTGGATGAGGCATTACAGGTTGTTAAGCACCTAACGATGGGAGATAGTGCCATGGTGGAGGATAGAATACTAGAATTATTGGGTGAACTTGGTTTAGAAGCACACTTTGATGAGGAAGAATCAGAGGAGATACAACTTGAGTGCACATGCATGGAGAAAGAAAAAGGAAAATTGGTCTACGTGATCGATGGTGAAGAAGTGGAGAATTTGGATGTTAACCATACTATGGGTATGCATGTGAAGTAATGAATAGTGTTGATGAGAAAGTGTGCACACCTACCATGAACCACTCAAAAAAAAAGGTTAACATTGGCTCAAAAAAAACCTAAGGAGGCCACTATTGGGGACTATTGGTCGAAAAAGGTTTCAAAGATCATTGATCTATTGCACGAGTTTCAGGACTTATTTCCATGTAGGTACCATGAGCTTAAAGGAGTTCACCACTCCTTGGGGAAATGAAAATCAAGCTAAAGGAAGGAGCACACCCAATTCGGAAGAGACCTTACCGAATGAACCCAAATTTACATGCATCGGGTAAAGGAAGAGATAGACAAGATGATCACATCAGGCATCATTGAGGTATTGAGGAATCAAAATGGATAAGCCCAATGGTTATTAGCATTAAAAAGGATGGGAGGATAAGGATCTGTGTTGATTATAGAGATTTGAATGTGGTATGTGTCATTGATCCCTTTCCCACCCCTTTCACCAAAGAAATCTTAGAGGAGTAGTTGGCATGAGATCTATTCCTTCACGGATGGATTCTCAGGGTATCATCAAGTTAGAATTGCAAAAGAGGACCAAGAAAAGACAACTTTCACCACTTTGAATGGGGAAGTTTTCCTACACATGGTCATGCCTTTTGGACTAAAGAATGCGCCTGTTGTGTTTTTGTGCATTGTGGTGTAGGAATTTCAGATTTTATCCATAAGTTCCTTCAGGTCTACCTTGATGATTGGATGATATATGGATTAGTGAGGGATCATTGTGAAAATTTGTGGTTGATGTTCGAGAGATGTCGATAGTTGTGCATATCCCTCAACATCAAGAAATGTCTCTTCACTACTCCATTTGGAACCCTATTTGGGGCATATCATATGTAAGGAAGGTTTGTTGGTGGATCTTGCCAAAGTTTTTATTATTGTGGGATTGGGGGAGCCTACTAGCTAGAGCATAGTGCACAGGATTCCTTGGGCATATGGGGTATTACTAGAAATTTATTAAGGGGTATGCCAAAATCACCACACCATTGAGAATTTTTGAAGCACAAATGTACATTCCATTGGGGAGAGGTGCAATAGATGGTGTTTGATACATTGAAGAATAAGCTTATCATTGCCCATATTACACTTTCCTTCTTGGGACAAGCCATTCCATGTACATGTTGATGCTTTGGGGATGGCGATTGGGTAATCTTAGCACAACCTAGAGAAGGAATTGTTGACCACCCCTTGTGTTTTGCTAGTAGGAAGTTAACACCAATAGAGAGAAAACTATACTACTACTAAGCATGAAAAGCATTGTCCATGATCTACACACTGCACTACAAAATTTAGGAAGTATCTATTGGAAACACCCTTTATCTTCTACATGGACCACATGGCATTGAAGTACTTGGTAAAAAAACCATTTTACAAGGGCACATATGTTGGTGGGTCTTGTTGTTTCAAGAATTTGAGTTTATAGTTGTGAAAAACTAGGTAAGAGTAATTTGGGACCTGACCATTTATCAAGGATTGACTCAGGGGAGGATGCATAGAGCATTGAGGATACAATGCTAGATGCACAAATTTTTAGATTGTGGTGCACCCTCTTGACTTGGAAGATATATAGTGTATTTCTCAAAATGGGTGTGGCACCAGAAGGAATGAGGACTTTGGAAAGAAAGAAGTTAGCATATACATGCACACCCCCTACATGTTAATTGGTGGAGACTTATACAAGCTAGGTGTGATGAGGTTTTGTGTCGGTGTGTGTTAGAGCATGAACATGCATTGCAATCATGGAGGAAGCACATGGTGGGATTGTAGGAGGGACACTATGTAGGGAATGCAACCATGTGCAAGATCCTTCTGGTAGGGATTTGGTGGGAAAGCATCTACCAGATTGTATTGAGTTTTACAAGGCCTATGTGACCATTTCAGTGCCTTGGAAAACTAGGAAGAAGAGATGAGATTCCCTTGAGACCGATAGCTAGTGCATAAACCATTTGAGAAATGGGTCGATTGATTTTGTAGGACCATTTCACCCACCACAGAAGGAATGTTCACTATATCATTACATGCACATATTATCTTACGAGGTGGGAAGAAGTGACACCTACAAGGGATTACACAATGGAAACAATACTAGGTTCTTGTGGGAAAATATAATCAACAGATATGGATGTCCATTGAGTTTAACAAGTGATAGGGGTACTCATTTCTTGAATGAGATAGTTAGAATCTTGTTGGAAGAATTCATGGTAGCCCACCACAAAGACTACCCCTTATCACCCCAAGATAATGGAACCATTGAGGCATTTAACAAGATATTGAGTCACACACTGACCAAAATTTGTGATGTGGGAAGAAAGGATTGGGATGATAAAGTTTTTGTTGTGTTATGGTCATACCAGACTACTTATAAAAGATGAATAAGGCCACACCTTTTCAACTAGTGTTTGGTGCAGAAGTAGTATTACCCATTGAATTCATGTTACCATCACTACATATAGCACATGCAGGAGAGGATTAGCTGATGAAAAAGTGCTTGAGGAGAGGATTGATAAGTTAATGCAGTTAGATGAGAGGTGGGCCATTGCTCACTGAGTCGAAAATAGAAAAAAATCTAGGTAGAAGGCATGGCATGATAGACACATCAAGAACAAAAAAAAGTTTGAGGTTGGGTAGATGGTTCTATTATATGATTCCAAGTTTTGTGCCACCACTCTGGGAAATTCAAAATCCATTGGATGGGCCCATACATTATATCCTATATACTTGATTCAGGTGCTTTCCAGTTACAAGTGTTGGATGGAACATGGTTACTAGGCCATTTCAATGGGAGTAGGTTGAAGCCCTACTATAAATAAGTCTTCCTTGTGTTTGTAAATAAGGTAGTATTTCCATTTAGCCTAGGATTTCCTTTAATGCATTTCCTTTCTTTGTGTTTCCCTTTCTCATTGCTTGTTCCCTTTATTTTTTTTTTTGTGTGTGCATGTGTGCATTGGTAGCCACTTATTATTTTCAAAAAAATTCTATGTGCAGGACCACACATCCATTTTTGTGTGGGGTGGAGTGATGTGATAAGTACTAGAAGTTAGTAGTGGAAGTTGTGTTTTGATGGCCTGGTTTGAAGGATCAAAAGCACATAGTTTGGAAGAGTGTGTGTAGAAAAGTGAACATAAGGAGTTTGGTGTCAGGAAGGCTTTACAAAAACCACGTACAAGGGTGAGAAGCACATAGGAACAACATGAGGTAGGTGATGTCAAAATTAGGGTAAGGAAAAAAGTTCCTTTGGCTGCACTGTAAGCAGTGCACGTAAGGATCTTTGGTCAGTAAGGGTTTTTGCATAAAGGTTGTAGAAGTTTTTGCGTAGATTGGGCATGGGGGTAAAAGCATTGAAGGTTGGATTTAGAAGAAAAATCCACCTTTATTGCAAAGGTACATTGGTAGGTGACATGACATTTATTGTGAAAAAGGAAAAAAAAAATATAAGTAGAAGGTCAGGGGTACATTATTGTTTACCTTGCATTTGTGATATCAAAGAGCTCTTGTGAACTAGGGCATCCTTGAAGAAAAGTTTTGTGTGAAAAAAGGGTTGTGAAGATCTGAGTGCATAACTAGTTTGATTAGCGAACCAGAGTGGAAAAAAGAGTACATGGGCATGAGGAGAGGGTCATAGAAGTTTTCAAATCTCACAAGTGAATACATCATCTTGTGTAAAGAAGAGTTTTCTAGGTTAGGGTTCCATAGCTAGGGCACATGATTGAAGGGATTTTCAAAAAGGTAAAGCCATAGAATTGAGTAGAGCTAGGATCAAAGGAAGAAAGAACTTTTAGTGACCCGATAAAGAAATGGCACCAAGGAAAGCAACAACCATTTCACCAAGAAGGGCAAGGGAAAAGGGAAACAAGTTGTTTCCACCAGTTTCAATGAAGAATGGTACATGGAGATGTAATATCCAGATGATATGTTGCTTTGGAAAATAATGGGTGTCTCATGTTAGAAAGATGGCCATGAGTGACTACAACCATCAAATGAGCACCATAGAGAATGAGATGGCATTGGATTGGTTCACCCTATAGAAAAAAGGACACCAGATGGAATGCCTATCTATCGATGATGAGGTAAAGGTGAAGATGGAGAAGGTTGGGTTATTACAACTCTATGAGTTTCCCTATTTTGGAAAGCTTGAGTAACTATACCATAGTGGTTAATGTCACATGTACATGAAGATCATTTCTACTTCACAGGATGTAGGATGTGATAACTCCCCAACTGATTTCTAAATTTACTGGTCTTACCTACGAGGGAGAATCATTTGATGATGACTTGGATGATAAGGAGGCCATCAAGAAGACTATTGAAGCTTATGACTATAAGAAGGGGTCATGATACTTTGACATCTCTGTGATTTCTGACCCTATAATGAGGATGGCCATGCACTTGGTCACAAAACTAAATGGGCAGAGAGATGGATGGACGTAGATCAAAAAGGCTTGGTTGAATGTTTTTTGAAAGATCTTGAGGGGACCATCTATAACCTCTCGGTGTTCATAGTAGAAGAAATCATCAATGTATGCACGTGATGGAGAAAATATCATGTTTGGTAACATCCTCCTTACCATTGTCTTTTTAGAGATTGGAGTGCCCGATGGGCCAGATAAATTTGTGTGGGAGTACCCAGATGAGAACCCCTCCCCTACCAAAATATTTGAGAAGTACACTTGTGACACCATGATGGCCACCCACAAGGCACACCTAGAAAAATGGTATAAATGGATGCGTGACACATTCGCACATAGAGTGGAGGATACCTAAGTAGTTACCTATTTTACTACAAGGTGAAGCTGAATTCCATGTACCAACATTTTTTATTGTAGGTTTACTCTAGCAGATGGCGCCAAGGGTCCTTGGTGTAAATTTCCATTCTCCTTCACAACACAATACTTCCAGGCCAGAGTTCAATAGATTCAAAGAGGAAAAGAAACTAAGGTTTGACCTCAACATGGTAGACCAAGATTACCACGAGCTGCATAGACATTGATATATCCAAAGAAGTGCCTATGTGGAGAAGTATGTCTCCCATGATGTACATACATATGGTGAAGCTAGTAACATTTCCTATTGTTGGGAGGACTACAACAAGGGTATACCTGTGCATAAGGCCAAAGTATGAGAAGGCACTTACATTGAAAATGATGTCTCTATCCTAAAAGACCCCACCATAAGAAAGAAGGTCACACAAGGAAAAGGGAGAGAGAGGAGGCCCTTGAGAAAAAGGCACCAAGTGCACAGACAACAATAATTTATAGGCACGCAAGAGTTGGGCAAAGGCCAAAACCTATGCATGGAGGAAGAAGTCCCCCATAGAAGAGAAAGAGAAGACTTGAGAGGAAGAGGTGCACTAGAGCAAGAGAAGCCCCTAAAAAAGAAGAGTCATTGAAAAGAAAGGAGTCACCTAGAGAGGAAGAAAAAAGAAGAGTCTCCTATATTGGAATCACCAATTAGGAAGAAACAAAGGGTAACATAAAAAGGTGGACTCGAAGAAATAGAGAGCATGGAGGCTGAAAAGGGTGATGGGGATGATGAAGAGCATGGTGAGGCTCAGGACCATCCTATGTATGATGTACATGAGTCGAGGAGGAGGAGGAAATGAAGAGAAGGATGAGGATGAAGGAGGTGCTCATGACAAAGGGGAAGTGAGGAGGTCAACATGAAGGATCAAAGGACTCCAAGCTTGACCAAGGAGTAGATAGAGGATGCCGTAGAAAGGGAGGTAGTAGGCATCATAAAAGACTTGGTGGATCAAGAGGTGGAGCGCAACGCTGAAGAAGTTCTCAAGGAGATGGAGGGAAGTGAGAGTGTAGAAAAGGAGTATGGAAGCATGGGTGGAGATCCCATCCTAGTGGTAAGCTTCCCAAAGGTAACACACATAGGAGGAAAGGGTATGGAAATGGTGCAGGAATAAGGGATGACCTACATCAATGATCCAAATAAGGTATTACGCATGTGTTTCCAAAGTATTGTGCCTTCAAACCAACTCCTTGCATGGTCTTCTTTCGATGAAGATGGTGTATACCTACACACAAGGAAGATGTTGTCTTGGGATTTTGAGTCCCATGTTGATGAGCCCAAATTCAAGGTCAACCATGAGGCATTGATGAAGATACCGATACCAAGGGAGTAAACCCTCTGGTGAATGCTCAACAACTATCAGATGAGCAAGTTTGTAATGCACTCAACAAGGTATCGGTGGAGGTTGAGGTGAGGCTCTTTGGGAGGAATGATAGAGTAAGGGTCTGGAAGAAGATTGAAAATAAAAATGAAGAGATCATTGAAAAGGACAAGGAGCTAAAGCAGAGGAGCTGATCAATGCATAATTAAGGACATGAATTAAGGGAGGAAAAGGAAAAGGTGTGAGAGATCCATAAGAAGATAGAGACTATTTCAGATGCCATAATCTTGAAGCACCCAGACTTGGCCCCGTACTTGAAAAAAATATGAGTCACCATGTAATGCTTGGAAGACTGACCCACATCCTCACCATGGAGAGGTGGCCACTCACATTGGAATCAATAGAAGAGGCATTAGCACGCCAAAGGAGGAAGAGAAACTAAATATCGGGAGATAGTTACTTGGTATTCCAAGCTCCTTTCCATATGAAGACCACCACACAAATGGATGAGGTTGTTTATGAAAATTGTGCTTGATAGAGACAGGGTAGAAAGCATACTAGTTGCTACGCATGAGGTGGATCTGAAGGAGTTTCAAGAAAATAACAAAGGAAATAGGGGAGTGGGATAAGATCCTAGCCAAGTTGAGAAAAATTTGGAAGCAATCGAGACCTTGTGGGGGTTCGATTAAGAATCAGCTTAAGGAACTATATCCCCAAGTCACCCATAGAATGGATGTGTTGGACGATCTTAGCAAAACTAGAAGGAATTGTAGACACACTTGAATGCTAAGAGTGACATATTGAGTTTTGATGAGGTGAGCACTCTAGTGGGTGACCTACTTTAGCAAGCACGAGTGAGGTGGATGCCTAGGAAAATATTGAAGCAAATAGTAAAGAAAGAATTCCCACTCCTCCTACAATAGTAGCATTATTCCATTCTTTCATTCTTTATTCAGATTGTCCTGTCCCACTATTCTTTATTCTTTGAGAAATTCAAGATGTTTTTGAGGATGGAGAACACACTTAGTGTGGGGTGATGTTGGGCCCTAAAATATTGGCTAAGTACCAAAGGGCACGCATGCGCAAGACCAAGTGAGAAGAAGGGCACTCAGGGAAAGTGCACATAAAGGGGTTTAAGAAGGGTTTAAGTGAAACCAAGGGCACGTGTGGGAAGTAGAACATAGGTTTAAAAGACTTAGCCATATTTGGCATTCTAGAGGCACTTGAGGAAAAAATGTGAGGACCCAACTAGGCATGATGAATGGATAAGGTGCCAACCTAGAACCTTGGAGGTCAAGAAAAGGATATTCCACATAGGGAATATTCCTAGAAGACATCATTATAGAGAGTGGAGGGTTTGCAAAGGGATAAACATTCACCAATGGAGGACCACATCAACACTTGGCACACATGATCTATCTAGGAGAGAAGGCATGGCGGTGGGTGTTGATCCTATAAAGAGAGATCTCGGGATAAACAAAAGAGGAGAATAGAGAGAATATAGAAATAGAGAGGATGAAGAGATAGAAAAGATAGAATGCAAGAGATAATGGGAGACAGAGGGAACATAAATAATAAGAAGCAGAGTAACAATGTGTTGTAGTAATGCTAGGGTTTAGAGCACGTAGTGCTAAGGGTTGTAAGGGATGCCATAAACCTCTATATGGCACTAGGATCTGTAATAAGGGTTAAAATGGGAAAAGTATAGTTTGGATCTCATATGGGAAGGATTTACGAGAGTTAGGTCCTTGTCATTTACTATATATGGTCTGAGATGACCCTTTTGACTGTAATGTGGCTACCTGAACTATGTTAAATCAATATATCTTTGGGTTCAATTTGTATATTTTT
The DNA here is from genome assembly GCA_018340775.1 of Taxus wallichiana var. yunnanensis. Lineage (NCBI taxonomy): Eukaryota > Viridiplantae > Streptophyta > Pinopsida > Cupressales > Taxaceae > Taxus > Taxus wallichiana. Next base: position 11,418,372 of record CM031239.1, read on the forward strand.
CTTAAGGGTGTAAACCCTCATGTCATTTGACTTATCATGGCTTAGATCCAGTTTATTATGCTTCTTGCAATGTTCTTTAGATTTTGTGCACTAATGTTAGATCTGCTAGTTGCATTTTCTACCTCTTTAAATAAGTGAATGTACTTCTACTTCTGTAAATCATCCTCCATTAATGGTGGAACCTTCTCACAAAGCTCACATAAAGGAGGGGCTTGGTGCCCATGTGCCTTGGTGAGTTTGGGTGATAGGGGTGATAGGTGAACATGCTTGGGGTTAGTAAAGTTATTAAGGGTAATTCCATAGATGTTACGTCATCTTGTGGAAGAAGGGTTTTCCAGGTTAGGGTTGTAGAGTTAGGGCATGGGATTTGAAGGAATTTTCGTAGAGAATTAGAGCCATGGGATTTGAGTAGAGCTAGGGAAAGGAGGAAAGGAAGAAGTTATAAGAACCTAATGGAAAAAGATGGCACCAAGGAAGGGATCAAATGTTCCACCGAAGAAGGGAAAGGGAAAAGGAAAACCAATTATTTCGACTAGTTTCAATGAAGAGTGGTATGCGGAGATGTAGTACCCAGATGGCATATTGCTAGGAAAGGAATGGGTGTCTCATATACGAAATATGGTCTGTAAGTGATTATAACCATCGAATGAGCACCATGGAAAAGGAGATGGTGTTAGAATTGGTTCACCTATAGAAAAGAGGACACCAGATGGGAAGCCCATTTATGATGATGAAGTAAAGGTTAAGATGGAAAAGGATGGGCTTCTACAACTCTATGAGTTGCCCTATTTTGGAAAACCTAAGTGACTATACCAATGGCTGATGTCGTGCATGCATGAGGATCACTTTTATTTCACAAGACAAATAAAGTGCATAACTCCTCAGCTGATTTCATAGTACACTAGCATTATTTGTGAGGGAGAGCCACTAGATGAGGACTTGTGCCATAAGGAGGCCATCAAGAAAACAATTGAGTTATATGATTACAATAAGGGTTCATGTTACTTTGATATCTCTTGAATCACTAACTGTATTATGAGGATAGTCGTGTGCTTGGTTCCAAAGTTAAATGGGCATAGGAGATGGAATCAGATAAATAAGAGTTGGTTGAATGTTTATCAAAGAATCTCATAAGGGAAATTATAAAAGATTTCATCCTATATTACAAAGGAAATTATAGATGCCTGTGCAATGAAGAGAAAATATTTTTGGTAATGTCCTCCTCACCATTGTATTTTCAGAAATTTGGGTACCTTATGGGCTAGATAAGTTTTTTTGGGAGTACCCGGATGAGGACCCCTCCCCTGCCAAGAGATTTGAGGCTTACACTTGTGACACCATGATGGTCACTCATAAGGTGCACTTAGAGAAATGATATAAATGGATGTGCAATGCTTTCAAGGCCAAATGGAGGATACTTGAGAAATTTTCGACATTGGTCGATGGAGAGGCTGAATTCACTATAGACTAGTGCTTCTATATCAACAGTTTACCTTGAAAAATGGCACCAAGAGTCCTTGGTGTAAATTTTCATTCTCCTTCACAACGCAATACTTTCAAAGCATGGTCAATAGGTTCAAGGAAGCCAAAATATTCATTTTGATCTAAGTGTAGTTGATTAGGACTACCATGAGATGCGCCAAACATTGGTGTATCCTAAGAAGCATACATATGTAGAAAAGTATGTATCTCATGACATGCACATGGTGAAACTAGTGACATTACCTATTACAGGTAGGACAACAACAAGAGTATATGTGCGACTAAGGCCCAAGTTTGAAAAGGGTGCTTATGTTGAGGATGACATCTCTATCCTAGAAGACCCCACCAGGAGGAAGAAAGTGGTAATAAATAAGAGAGAATGAGAAGAGACTCTAGAAACTAAGGTGCCAAATGCACATACATTGTAAACTATAGGGGCATAGGAGTCGTGCACGGCACAAGAACTTATGTTTTCTAAAAGAATTCCCCCATGTAAGAGAAGGAGAAGTCACCTGAGAAAGAGGAGTCTCCCAAAAGGGATTTGTCCCCAAAGTTAGAGGTATCTCAAATTAATAAGAATCGAAGGTGGTTGAGATCTTGGATTCGAGAGGTAACAGAGAGTGTGGAAGGCCATGATACTTGAAGAAGAAAATGAGGAGCATGAAGGAGGTTAGAATCCTATTGTGTAAGATCTACATGAGTCTGATGAAGGAGGGGATGAAGAGAGGAATGAATATGAAGAGGGCGCACATGAAAAAAGAGTAAGTGAGGAGGTAGACATGCGTGATCAAAAGACCTTTACCCAGCACCAACAAGTAAATATCTAACATTGTAGAGAGGGATGTGGTGGGTATTATCCAAATATTATTAGAGAACAAGGTAGAGTGAAGTGTCAATGAAGTCATGATGGAAACAGAAGGTAGCATGAGCATGGGTAGAGATCCCACTTAGCGAAAGAAGCTTCCCGACAAAGAGCATACTTGGGTGGAAAGGGTGTAGTAGCGATATAGGAACACACCATTACTTATAAAAATGATCTAAGAAAGGTACTACATTCTCACTTCCAAAGCACAGCCCCATAGAATAACTCCTCACTTTTCCATCTTTTGATGAAGAGAGTGCATACCCTCACACAAGAAAGATGTTGTCCTAGGATTTTGAGTCCCACGTTGATGATCCTAAGTTCGAGGTAAATAATGACACGTTGATGAAGGAACCATGTGTCAAGGGAATAAAACCTCTCCTAAATGCCCAATAGCTCTTAGATGAGAAATTTTGCAATGCACTCAACAAGGTGTTAGTAGAAGTGGAGGCAAGAATTTTTAGGAGAAATGAAAGAATAAGAGCCTTGGAGGATGAACTTGAGAAGAAGAATGAGGAGATCATTAAGAGGGATAGAGAGATAAAGCAAAAGGATTTAATCAATGTGTAGTTAAGGCATGAGCTGAGGGATGAAAATGCGAAGGTGCGTGAGGTCCATAAGAAGGTAGAGGTTATTTCAAATGCCATTATCTTAAAGCACCTAGACCTGGCCCCTCATGAGTAGAAGTATGAGTCAACCATGTAATTTTTGGAATACTTAGAGTGTATACTCACTTAAGAGAGGAAACTCCTTTATTTGGAGTCATCTGAGGAAGTTTTTGCACACTAGAGGGAGAAAGAGAAGGTGAATATGGAGTAGACCTTAACTTGTTATACCAATATCCTTTCCTTAGTAAAAATGTGGTGAACATGGCTAAAGTTATGTATGATAATTGTGGTGAACATGGCTAAAGTTATGTATGATACTTGTAGACTTGGTGGTCGAAAAGAATATTCCACACATGGAACATTCCAGAAGACATCATTGTAGAAAGTGGGGATCTCAGATCAGAAGAAACATGTTCCATTAGAGGACAACCTTGACACTTGAAAACTTATTTGCTACTTCAGGAAGACATGGCGGTGGGTATTAAACCTATTTATAAAGATGCACCGGGTAGAAGAAAAGGTGTTGATAGATAGAGGAAGAGAAGTAGAATTTCATGGTGTAATGAACCATACTAGCGTAGGTGAAACCCCTGTATAAATGATCGAATATTCTAGGGGTTGGGGTTCTCATTATAGGACTATAGGAATGTTATCATATCTAGGGAATGGGTCTACTAAATGTTTTTAATAGGGATGAATAACTAGAGCCTTTGATGCATGAGTCATGATATATCGGTCGATATGACACATTTGGATGTAATATGGTTATTGAACTATGATCAACATAAATATATGGTTCTGTTCTAAATATATTGTTCATGGGTGTAAACCCTAGTGCCTTTTTCTTTATGTTATGGATCAGATCTACTATCTGTATGATGTTTCTTTTATGGGTATGTTGGTGTAATGATTCATCATATGATTTCGAATATATGCATGATCATTTACTTTTTGCACTTAATCCATCATCAATGATAACATCTTCTCACAATTCTCACATAAAAGAGGGGCTTAGTGCCTGCACGCACCTTGATGAGTTCTCGGTGACCACCGAGTGATAGGTTGGTGTGCAATGGGTTAGAAGGTTATTCTATGGGCATAAAAATTACTACATCTTGGTTCTCTTATCGGGACCTCTTTTTGAATTTTTTGTGAGATATGAGTACATATTCATTCCTTTGACATGTGATGAAAGAGTACTTAACCTTGGAAAGTGTCGAAGCATGGATGATGAGTTTTCTCAAAGATTTAGTACTATAACTAAGTTTGATGCACACATATGGGTAGAAGAACACCTATATCATGAGTTATATGAGACCTTATTTTGTTGTTTTCTAGTAGAATTATATGAATGGCTTTCAACATATGCATCCAGATTAAGTTGGTACTATAGATCATGCATATGGACCCAAGATGATTACCAGAGGCTACAAAATTTGGATCTGATTTTGGTACATGTTGTTGATCACTTTGGTGAAAAATATTGCTAACCACTTATACCCTGGAATACATAATTTCTATGTATTCTTGTCCAGAGGTTTATTAGTTTGAGTTCTTAAGGGAACCTAGAGGATCATTTTTACAAGATATCCCATTGGCTTCAAAAATATTGATCATTACGCTAAGTTTGGAGGCATTCCCCATGGAATGGGCTAAGCTTCCCGACCCCCGGGTGAGGAAGCTAGGGTGGAGGAAGATGGTATACATTAAGGTGGGAAAGGAGATGGACGAGAGGAAACTCAAGTATAGTGAAGTGTGTGAAAGGGATTTGGCTAGACAACATGAGGTTGTGGGAGTGATGGATCTATGGAGGCAGATCGTATGGGAACGAATCGAGGTTCATGTAGAGGACATGGAACTTGATCAGTCTATGCTACCCCATCTTAGCAAGTAAGGAGAGAGAAACCCCTTCATCTTCTAATGGGATTTTGTCACATGGAGAAAGGAGATTCATCGGCATACATTTAAACTCACCTAGTGACTGGCCCCTAGTGCTTAGTTTTCTAAATTAAGAAACAACTATTGATAACGAAGTTAGTATCGATGGAAGTGAACGATATGCACCTATGATGTATAACTTCTTATTTAGGAAATCTATGGCAGCATAAATAATTCTTGTGTTTGGAGGGATGTTTTGGAAAAGTATAAGTACACAAAGTTTGAGTATTGCATTTTGGAGTGGCACAGATACAAATCGTAATGGAGCAAAGATATCATAAACCGTTAGTGCACAGCTTTAGTAGGATGCGAGAACATTAGTCATGAATGCTTCAGCACATTACCAGCTATAAGAGGAGGACCTGATGGATTTGGAGGTAGATCTAGTGGATCAGGAGGCATAGGACCTAGTGGATCTAGTGGATCTGGTGGTGGAGGAAAAATTGGAGGGAATCAAGGTTCGGATTAGGTCTTAAAGGGCCTTAGCCACCTCCACAAGTATTTTTTGAGATGTCTTTACATCTACCATATTACAAGTGTGTTGAGCATGTACATAAGTGTGAATTGATATGGCATGCGAAGGGGATCACTACCCTAGAGTGAAAGTCAAGTCAGTTTGCAATAATGTTATAGGGGAGCACACATAGTTGTACTCGGATGTATGACCCCCATAAAATGGTGGTAGATTACACCACACTTGAATGCCTTCTTTACTAAATTTTGTATCCCCGATTTTGAGTAGAAGAGCATTAATGATTTGAAAGAGATCCAGTAATTTATGGTAGAGATTGTGTGGGAATATGATGCACAATTCAAAAATCTCTTTTCAAAGCTATCTTATGATATTCATCCTTCTCAGCTTGCTCAATTGTTTTTTGGAGGCTTTATAACACCATTCAAAAGATATCTTTCACATAAGACATTCATGGACCCACGTGAGGCCTTGGAGGCTACCCTATGCATTGAGGCTATTGGAAGTGTAGATACTAGTGTTAGCCCTTTCCTTGAGGCTCAAATTGTTGCAATGGCGAAGCAACTAGAGAATATATCTACAAAATCGGTGCTCACAAAGGGTCTATGATACATGGATTTTGAGATAGAGGGGCACACAAAGGATAGTTTCCCTAGAAATTGGTACACACCATGATAATAGATTATGAGATTTTCCATGGGGATCATGATGCAAGTAGATGCCCACTACTACAATGTGTGATCCATAAGAATGTGTCTTGTTATTGCAAGATTTGTACCTCTATAACCCATGACACCAAATATTATAGGCTAATTGACCAAATACATGATGTCATTGATCTTGGTGTGTGCCAGAGTAGCCTTGTAAGCAGTTCCAAGGATGATTATCTCTTCTCGTGAAGTGTGCATATATGGAGGAACATGTGGAGTAGGTTTCTACAGAGGATTTCGTGGTTTTAGAAACTGTGGAGGAAGGAGTGAGTTACCGTGAGGAACCTATTATAATTGTGGGTCTACATAGCATTATAAGTGTGAGTTTCATAATCTATTACAATCCTTGAGGTGTAGAAAGAAATACAAGTATGAAGAGTTCCCTGAATTGTTTGAGCATATGAGCCAGCAGCACTGGAAAGACAAGGGCACTAGGATGGTAAGCATAAATAAGGATGACTCACAATGTATGCCGAGAGTGGCACATGAGTATATACTGGTGATGATACAAGTAGCGTCCATGCACACTAGGGAGATACCAAGACAAATAACACTAGTTACAAGAGAATAAGTGGTACATGGGAAGTATCCGACCCTACTCATCAAAAATAGGTGTATCAAGATACTATGGATGTGATTCAAAGTCTACAAGGAGAGATCCAATGTTTGAAGGAGCAATCAAGTTAGCCGAGAGAAAATGAAGAACGTTAAGGATTTGCGTAAGGATCTGGATGAGGTTAGGGAAGTATGCAAGATGTTAAGGAAAGAGAATATCATTCCCTTGCTAGGATAATGGTTACAAGAGAAGGTACCATGTGCTAGAGGAGAGTGTGAGAGGTAGGTTTTGCATGCTAACCTTCCTCCCCACAACCTTGATTATGAAAAAGAGATAACTTTAATTTTTTTGTAGATGGTTGGCTTCTAAGTAATATTTTGATCGATACGGGTGTGGAAGTCAATGTTCTCACCTTGGATGCATGACATCAAATGGGAAGGCCCACATTATAGCCATCTTCGAATGTGTTGTATATGGTGAAAAAGACAAAATACAATTTCCATTGGTGTCTTAAAGGATGTGGTTATCACTATTCAAGGGGAAAAGTTCATTGGAGACTTTGAAGTCTTGGTGCTAGCCGAGGTGGATAACTTTCCAGCATTACTTGGGTGCCCTTGGTGTTACAAAAACAATGTTGACCTATGGTTTAACAAGGGGTATATTAGTTTTGAGAACAAGGAGGAATGGGTCATCATCCCCTTGACATATGGGAAGTCAACTCCTATACTAAGCCCTTAGGAGAATAATTCCTTGATATAATCTATGTGTGCTCTATTAGAGACCCTGAGGTAATTCATCCTATAGAAGGAGTTATCTAGTTTGAAGATGCTTAGTCTATGAGTGATACAACCAACATAGCATGTGACAATTGGGCGCATGGGACTTATGAATTAATTGGGTGATAGTTGAGAGGATCAGTGACAAGGGTAAAAAAAGTGTGCTTGGTCAAGCACCTAGGAGGGAAGAAGATACCAAGTTACTCTGGAGGAGCTAACCCTGATGATTTCTTACGAGAAATGGAGGCTCAATGGAAAAATGATAATGAAAGAAGAGGTATGCTTAGCTATAACCTACTCAGAAAACAATGCGTTGGTGGGTGACACATCATGAAATCCTTCTAGAATGGCATGAGGTGAGAACCATGTTCTTTGTTAGGTTTTCTAGAAGCAATGTGCCCATTGTCATACAAGACTACCATGGCAAAGAACCCACCTCATGTCATATCCAAGCATGTGAGAAGGCCTGGATGGAAGACATAAAATCTTTTCACCTTCACTATGGGTGCATAGATTGTATTCCATCTTACAAGGTAGTGTGGGGGCATTATACATTCACTCGAAGATGAGCCATCAGACAAGGAATTGACATGAGTTAGCGGCTGATATCATTCAAGATTTTGAGTATCAAAGTACAAAGCCATCAATTGATAAGGCATTTCGGTGGTCAAGCACCTTACAATGGGAGATAACACTATGGCAGAAGATATGATACTTGAGCTATTAGGTGAACCTAGTTTGGAGACACATTTTGATGAGGAAGAATCAAAAGAGACACAGCTTGAGCATGCGTGCATGGAAAAGGAAAAAGGAAAAATGGTCTATATGATAGATGGTGAAGAAATGGAGAGTCTGGATGTTAACCATTCTAAAGGTACATGCGAAGTTAGGGATAGTGCAAATGAGAAAGTGTACACCTACCATGAGCCCTTGAAGAAAAATAAGGTTAACATTGGTTCTAAGGTAGAACCTAAGGAAGCTATCATTGGGGATTATTGGTCGGAGAAAGAGGTTTCTAAGATCATTTACCTTTTGCATGAGTTTCAGGGATTTTTCACACACGAGTACCATGAGCTCAAAGGCATCCACCACTCCCTTGGGATAAAAAAGATCAAGTCAAGGAAGGTATGTTCCTAATTTAGAAGACATTATATCAAAAGAATCCGAACTTATGTGTACGGTTCAAGGAGGAGATAGACAAGATGATAGCATCAGACATCATTGAGGCTATGGAGGAATCAAAATGGGTGAGTCCAATGGTCATAAGCATTAAGAAGGATAGAAGGATAAGGATTTGTGTTGATTACAGGGACTTGAATGTAGTGTGTGTCATTGACCCTTTTCCAACCCCCTTCACTGAAGAAATTTTGGAAGGAGTATCCAAGTGCGAGGTATATTATTTTACAGATGGGTTCTTAGGGTACCAAAAATTTAGAATTATAAATAAATACTAGGAGAAGCCAACTTTTTCAACTGAATAGGGAATTTTTTCCTACATGGTCATGCCTTTTGGGCTGAAGATTTCACCTGCTATGTTCTTGTGCATCGTGGTACAAGCCTTCTAGGACTTCATTCATAAATTTATTCAGGTCTACTTGGATGACTGGACTATGTATGGGCTAGTCAAATACCATTTTGACAAATTGAGGCTGATGTTTGAGAGATGTTGGCAATTGAGAATATCCCTCAACATTAAGAAATGTGTTTTTTCTACTCCATTTGGAACCCTATTGGGGTATATTATATGTAAGGAAGGATTGCTAGTTGATCTCGCCAAAGTTGTAGTTATTGTGGGATATGGAAAGCCTACCACCGGTCGAGCATTGTGTGTGGATTCCTTAGGTATACGCAGAACTACGGAACTTTATCAAGGGATATGCCAAGATCATTGCACTCTTGGAGGAATTTCTTAAACATAAGAGTGCCTTCAAAGATAGGCTTATCACCGTACTCCATATTACTCTTTCCTTCTTGGTATAAACCCTTCCATGTGCATGCTGATGCCTCAAGAACAACCATTGGAGCAATATTAGCACAACCTGGTGAAGGGATTACTAAGCACATAGAATTTTCAATGATCTACACGTTAAATAAATTCAGGAAGTATCTACTAACAAAACCATTCATATTCTACATGGACCACATGGCATTGAAGTACTTGGGGAATATGCTTGTTCTGCAAGGGCACATATGTAGTTGGGTCCTATTATTTCAAGAATTTGAGTTTTTAGTTGTGGTAAAACCAGGATAGAGTAATTCAGGAACTGATCATCTATCAATAATTGAATCAGGGGAGTATGAGTAAAGCATTGAGGATACAATGCCAAATGCGTGACTATTTAGGTTACAACACGTGCCCTCTGACTTAGAGGATATTGCAATGTTTCTTAAAATAGGTGTGGCACCAAAAGGAATGAAGGATTTGGAGAGAAAGAATTTGGCTATACACGTCGTGCCTTACATGTTGATTAGTGGATATTTGTACAAGTTAGGTCGTGATGAGGTTCTAGCGCTGATGTGTATTAGAAAATGAGTGCATTGTAATCATGGAGGAAGCACATGATGGGATTGCAGGAGGACACTATACGGAAATGTAACCATGTGGAAGATTCTACTTATAGGGATTTGGTGGGAGAGTATCTACCAGGATTGTATTGAGTTTTACAAGGCCTATGACCATTTCTAACACCTTGGAAAACTTGGAAGGAGGGATGAAATGTCCTTGCAACTAATAGCCAATGCTGAACCATTTAAAAAATTAGAAATTGACTTTATAGGACCAATTTCACCTACCGCACGAATAAATGGCTCATGTTACATCATCAATTACACTAATTACTTGAAAATATGGGTAGAGACAACACCTACAAAGGATTGCTCAAAGAAGGAGGTTCTTATGGGAAAACATAATTAGCGAGCTACAAATGTCCGTTGAGTTTAAAAAGTGATAGGGATACACATTTTATGAATGAAATGGTCAAGATTTTGTTGGTAGAGTTTATGGTAGACCATCACAAGACCCCCCCTTATCACCTATAAGAGAATGGGACTGTTGAAGCATTTAACAAGATACTAGGTCGACATTAATTAATATTTTTGACATTGGTAGACAATATTGGAATGAAAAGGTTTCAACCATTCTATGGGCATACAAAACAAACTACAATAGATTGAATAAGGCCACACCATTTAAATTGGTCTTTGGTGTAGAAGTTGTTTTGTCGGTTGAATTTATGTTATCATCCCCGTATAACTCTTGTAGAAGGATTGGCTTATGAACAAGAACTCGAAGAAATAATTTATAATTTAATGCATCTAGACGAAAAGTGATCACTTTCTAGATGGAGTCAAAAGACAAAGAAGGCAAGAAAAAAAGTATGGCATGATCGTCATATTAAAAACAAACAATTTGAGGTTGGGAAGATGGTTTTGTTATATGACTCTAAATTTTTGCGCCATCTTGGGAAGTTGAAATTCCATTGGTTGGGACCATACATCATCTCGTACATATTTTATTTAGGAGCTTACCAATTACATGTGCTTTGGATGCAACGAGACTACCAGGTCATTTCAATGGGAGTAGGCTGAAGCCCTACTATAAATAAGTCTTCCTTGTGTTTGTAAATAAGGCAGTTTTTCTAGTTAGCCTAGGATTTCCCTTAATGCATTTTATTTTTGCTTTCTTTCCCCTTCTTTTTTGTCCCTTTATGTTGTGTTGTTTTGTACACCTTGTACACCAAAGAACCTCATTACTTTCTAAGGCCGTGTATGTGTAGAGGATCATGCATTTGTTTTAGTGTGGGGTGGAGTAGAACAAAGAGAGAAATAAGTTGGTAATAGTTATGATGGATTGGATTAAAAGATCAAAAGTGTGTAAGGTAAGAAAGTGTGTGGGGAAATGGTGGAAAAAATCTTTTTTTGTCAACATGGATTTAACAAAGACAAGATACAAATGATAATAAGTGCGGGAACAATATGAGGTAGGCGAGGGAAAAAATCAGGTCGATAGAATAAGTTCTTTTGGTTTTGCGAGACACATGTGTAATAGTCTTCGATCAATAAGGATTTTTTTTGCATGGAAGAAGGTTGTAGATGGTTTTTCATGAAGGACTTGGAGCATGGGTAAAGGCACTTAAGGTTCACTTTGGTAGAAAAAATCCACTTTTATTGTTGAGTATATTGGTAGGTGGCATAGCATTTATTGAGAGAGATAGACCAAAATCTATGAGTAAAGGGCCGAGCACATTATTATTTACCTTTCTATTATGAAATTGAAGAGATCTTGCAAACTAGGGAATTTGCGAAGAAAGAAGAGTGAAAATATGAAGCACGTGACTAGGGTGATCTACAAACTATAAGTAGGGGTAGATGGGTGTAGGAAGATTGTTTCATGGAATACGTCATCTTTTGGAATATTTTTCTAGGTTAGTATTTTGTAGCTACGGCACGGGAATAGAAGGATTCTTTCACAAAGTTAATCCATAAGTTTGAGCAGAGTGAGGAAGGAGAGAAAGGATTTTATTCTTTTAACCCAACAAGAAGATGACACCAAAGAAGGTGATTGTTTCACCTAAGAAGGGAAAGGGAAAAGGAAACTATATTGCTACCACCAGTTTCAATGAATAATGGTATGCAGAGATGGAGTATCCAAATGGGGTGTTTCTTGGGAATGAATGGGTATCACATGTTAGGAAGATGGTTGTGAGTGACTATAATGATAACACAACTACCACGAGATAATTAAATGGTGCTAGAACTGGTTCAACCAATGGATAAGAGGACACCATAAGGGATGCCAATTTATAGCGATGAAGTGAAAGTAAAATTAGAGAAGGCTAGGCTGCTACAACTATTTGATTTTCCCTATTTTTGCAATCCCGGAGGTTATACCAATGGTTGATGTCACGCATACACAGGACCACTTCTACTTTTTGGGCCTTAGAATGTGCATAACTCCCTAGCTCATCTCCAAGTTTATCGACCTTATCTACGAAGGTGATTCGTTGGATGATGACCTAGAGGATAAAGAGGCCAGTAAGAAGACCATGGAGAAGTATGACTACAAAAAAAAAAAATTACTTTGATATCTCAGATATCCCGACCTTGTGATGAGAATAGCTACGTGCATAGTAACCAAGATTAATGGTCAAGAGAGGTGGACACAAATAAACAAGACATGGTTGAATGTATGTGTGAAAATTTCAGAAGGGACCATCTATAACTTGTCCACCTACATTATAGAAGAGATCATCAATGTCGTGCAAGAAGGAGAGAAGATAATGTTAGGAAATTTTCTTCTCACCATCATATTTTCAAAAATTGGAGTTCCTAATGGGCTAGAGAAGTTCATATGAGAGTATCCAAATGAAGATCCCTCCCCCATAAAGAGGTTTGAGAAATACACATGCAATACCATGACAATAAACCACATATCGTGCCTAGAGAAATGGTACAAGAAAATGTGCAACGCATTCAAGGCTGAGTGGAGGATACCAAAACAATTACCAACACTAAAAAATGGAGATGTGAGTTTGATATCTATCAGCAGTTTTACATTAGCGTGTTCACTCATCGATGGGACCAAGATCCCATGGTGTAAATTACCTTTCTCCTTCACCATGTAGTATTTCCAAGTAGGGGTAAATAGCTTCAAGGAAGCTAAAAGACTAAGGTTTGACCTTAACGAGGTGCACTAGGACCACTGTGATTTTGGAAGGAAGATGGTATATCCAAAGAAGCATGCTTATGTGTAGAAGTATGTATCCCATGAAGTACACATGAAAAAACCCTTGATGTTGTCAATTATTGCAATGGTTACAACTAGAATATACTTGTGCATTAGGCCCAAGTATGAAAAGGGTGCTTACTTAGAGAATGATGTCTCCATCTCTAAGGATCCCACTTGTAGGAAGAAGTTCATGTCAAAGAAGAGAGAAATGGAAGAGACCCTAGAGAAATAAACACCAGAAAAGAAAGCACCAAGTGTGCAAACAACACAATCTGTGGGTGCGCTATAGTTAGGCACGAAGCCAAGCACATACATGTACATGAATAATTCTCCCATCAAGGAGAAGGAAACGATGCTCAAGGAAGAGGTGCTAGAACAAGAAGAATCATTTAGAATGGAATCACCTGATGAGGAAGAGGAAGAATCCCTAGCTATCAAGGAAGAGGTGCTAGAACAAGAAGAATCATTTAGAATGGAATCACCTGATGAGGAAGAGGAAGAATCCCTAGCTAGGAATAAATAGAAGGTAGTGGGGAAGGTAGAATCGGAGGAGATGAAGATCTTGGAGGCCTATAGGGGTGAGAGAGAAGATGATGAGGATGAAGAATTTTAGAATCATCTCATGTATGATGTACATGATTCGGAGGAGAAAGAAGTGAAGGGAAGGGTAGAGAATAAAAAGGTGCTCAAAGAAAATGGGAGAGTGAATAAGTAAATACTAAGAATCAAAGGACCACCAAGCCTCACCAAGGAGTAGATAGAACATGCCAGAGAAAGAGAAGTAGTGGGAATAATATAGAATTTAGTGGAGCAAGAAGTGGAGTGGAGCACTAATGAGATACTCAAGGAGATAGAAGAAGAGAGGATAGGGAAGGAGTATGGAAGCATGGGCTAAGATCCCAACTTAGCGATGAAATTTTCAAAGGCTACGTGCACAAGAGGAAAGAACATGGTATTAGCACAAGGGAAGAGAAGGGGTTATATCAATGATCTAAATAAATTTCTACACATGTGCTTCCAGAGCACCATGCTAACTTACCAACTCCATGAAATGTATTCATTTGAGGAAGAAGGTGTGTACCTGTGAACTAGGAAGATGTTATCTTGGGATTTTGAGTCCCATGTCGATGAACCTGAGTTCGAAGTTAACTAAGGGTGCTGATGAAGGTGTCAGAGACCAAAGGTATAAACCCACTGGTGAATTCTCAACAATTATCTGATGAGCAAGTTTGTAATGTGCTCAATAAGGTTTTAGTTGAAGTTGAGGAAAGACTTTTTGGAAGGAATGATTGGGTGAGATTCCTAGAAGGGGAATTAGAGAAGAAAAAGGAGGAGCTCATTGAAAAGAGAAAATATCTAAAGCAAGAGGAACTAATCAACACATAGTTAAGGTGTGAGCTGAAGGAGGAAAAGGAAAGGGTGCATGAGGTATATAAAAAGGTAGAAATGATTACAGATGCTATTGTCTTAAAGCATCCAAACCTAGCACCACCCGAGAAGAAGTATGAGTCAACCTTGTAATGCTTGGAAGACCTAACTCACATCCTCACCATGGAGAGACAACCTCTCACTTTGGAATCAACAGAAGAATTGTTAGTGTACAAAGAAAAAGAGGAGAAGATGAAGGTGATAGAGGTATTCACTTGTTACACTAAGATCCTTGCCAATGTAAATGACACCGTACGAGATAATTGAAGCTACTTACGACAATTGAGTAGACAAAGATAGAGTGGTAATAATTCTAGTTGTCACCCATGAGGTAGACCTCAAGGAGTTTCAAGAGAAGAATAAGGGAAATAGGGCGAGAGCAGGATCAAATCCTTTACGAGGTAGAGAAGAAGTATGAATCCATCGAGACCCTGAGAGGCTCGATAAAAAACCGGCTGAAGGAATTATACCCTCAAATCACCTGCATGATGGATGCACTAGATAACCTCAACAAGTAGTTGGAAAACATTGTTGATATGCTAAATGCTAAGGGTGATGAACTAGGATTTGAAGAGGTGATCACCTTAGTAGGTGACCTTTGTCAACAAGCGCAGGGTGAGGTGGATTCCTGAGAGAATATTTAGGAAGATATAAGGAATTACTTCCCACTCATTCTTCAGTAATAAAAAAATTCTTCTTAATTCCTCCATTCTTTATTCTTTGGAGAAGATGTTTCCAAGGACAAAGAACAAGCTTAGTGTGGGGTGATGTTGGGCCTCAGAATATTGACCAAGTCCCAAAGGGTGTGTGTTCCCATGGGACTAGTGTAGAAGATGGGTGTGTGGGGAAAAAAACATAGGATAGGGGTTTTTAAGGGTTTAGTAGAAACCATGGTGCATGTGAAAGGAAGAGCAAAGAATTTTAGGACTTAGTCACATTTGGCTTTCTAAGAGGCACTTGAGGAAAAATGTGACCCAACTAGGTATGTTGAATGGATAAGGTGACAACCTAGTAACTTGGTGGTCAAGGAAAGAATATTCCATACATGGAACATTCTCGAAGAAATCATTTATGAAAGTGAAGATCTTGGATTAGAAGAATCATGCTCTATTGGAGGACCACCTTGACACTTGGCAACTGATTTTCTACTTTAGGAAGGCATGGTGGTGGGTGTTAAACCTATTTATAGAGATTCTCGAGTAGAAGAAAAGGGGGTGATAGATAGAGGAAGAGAAGAAGAGGGCCATGGTGCGATGAACCATACTAGAGTAGGCAAAGCCCTATAGAAATGAGAAAAATATTCTAGGGGTTGGGGTTCTCATTAGAGGACTATAGGAATGTTAGCATATCTAGGGGAATGGGTCTACTAAATTTTTGTAATAGGGAAGAATAGCTAGATATTTTGATGCATGAGTCATGATATATCAGTTTGATATGACCCTTTTGGATGTAATATGGTTACTTGAACTATGATCAACATAAATATATGGTTCTATTCTAAATATATTGTTCATGGGTGTAAACCATAGTACCTTTTTCTTTATGTTATGGATCAGATCTACTATCTGTATGATGTTTTTTTATGGGTATGTTGGTGTAATGATTCATCATATGATTTTAGAATATATGCATGATCATTTACTTTTTTCACTTAATCCATCATCAATGACAACATCTTCTCACAATGCTCACATAAAGGAGGGGCTTGGTGGTTACCCGTGCCTTGGGTGATCGTTCATTACCCACCGAGTGACAAGTGATGCCCATGGGGTTAGAAGGTTATTCTATGGGAATAAAAATGACTACATACCCCTAGGTTACTAAAATGATGTACGCATTAGGAGACCTTAGAAAGTATATGGAAAATAATGTGGATAAGCTAATGGATAATGGTGAAGAGTTGGCATACAATGAATTCGGTGTGCTAATAGCAGATATGATGCAATAGGTGCAGAGTGAGTACGATGCCCGGAATAAGATCAAGGAAATTATGACAAAGGACCTCCCTATATTTATATAACAGTAGTAGGAACCTCTTAATCTACCATTCTTTATTCAATAAAATATTCTTTCATCCCTCCTATTCTTTATTCTTTAGCGAAAGATAAGATCTTTCCCAAGGATAGATAACATGCGTAGTGTGGGGTAATTTTGGGCCCTAAATTGAATAATCCCCAAGGAAAAATGTGCTCATGCACAAGACAAGAAAGAGGAATGCACTTAAGTAAAATCATGCAAGGAAAGGTTAAAGATGAAACTAGGGCACACACGAAAGTAGAACAAGGGTTTAAGGACTTAGCTATATTTTGAGGCTGATATCACAGAAGAAAAATGTGAGGGCTCGAGTAGGCATGAGGAATGGATAAGGTGCCATCCTAGAACCGTGGAGGTTAAGAAAATAATATTCCATGTAGGGAATACTCCTAGGGGAGATCATTATAGTTAATGGAGGCCTTTGCAAGCTGGCAAAAACACTCGACTATGAAGGACCAAAGTTCCACTCAAGCATGTGATCTGCTCATGAGAGAAACTATTGCATGTGTATCTAGATTCTATATAAAGAAGTGTTTGGGTACAAGATGAAGAGGAGAAAAAGAGGAAACAAAGTGCTACAAGAATGTTTGGTGATGCCTAGGTTTGTAGTTCTTAGTGCTAGGAAATAAGGGAAATAATGTTAGGCATATATGTATGCACTTTGGCCTATAAAAAAGGTTATAATGGGGAAAACATAGCTATGATATCTATTCAGGGTAGTTTTGTATGGCTAGATATATATTCCTTGATGTATATGGTCTGAGATGAACCCTTTTGTGATGTAAGGTGGCTATTGTGGATGTTTATAAATCAATATATGAAGCTTTATTATGGAAATATTTGTTTATGGGTATAACCCTTATGTTATTCATGTTATTATTGACCGTATCTAGTTCTTTGTGTTATTTACAATGCTTATTTCCATTTATGATGCAATTTTTCTTGAATACGATTATACTTCGTACTTTCTGTTTCTGAGTAAATGAATGCATTTATTATTATGTAACCCATCCTCCATTAGTGGTGGATCATTCCAATGAAGCTCACATAAAGGAGGGTCTCGCACCGCGTGTGCCTCGGGTGAGTGCCCAGTGCACATTGGGTTATAGGCTGATGTGCCTAGGGTAGAAATAAGTTATATTAAGAAATGAATATAAGTGATAAATGTAGACTTTATCTAATCTTCCTTGAAGATCTTGATTTGATTATATTTAGAGAATCCATCCATAAGGGATAATGGCTCATAACTAGTTATTCCATCAATGATGACATCAATGGATTAGAATGGGAAATATACCATGGGACACACCTTATTGATATCTTGAAAGTTAATAAAAATGTAGATATTTCCATTATTTTTAAGCATAGGGATGATTTAGGACACCCACATTGAGTAATCAAATATTTTAATGAACCCCACTTGTAGGATTTTCATTATTTCCTCTTTGACCATCAATGCCATTTTTGGCTTCATCAGTCTAGAGTTCTTCTTGATGGGTATTGCATCAAACTTGGTCACTAGGTTGTGAACTACCACACAAGGAGTGATTCATGTCATTTATGTGTAGTTTAATGTTAAAGATTTCATATGATTCCTAAGGATTTTCATATGTATTTCAATTTCCTCGGGAGTGAGCGAAGAACCTTGCTTAAGAAATTTTGGGTCTTCTTTTATCCCAATGTTAATATCAATTGTTCCTTCAATCGAAGAGGCATTACCCTCTTCAAACTTAGGTGGGATAAGAGGTAATTCTAATTCTCCTTCCTCTTCTACCTCAAAAATTTCAAGGCCTTCCAAGGAGGAAGGATCCATCGTGTGATCTCCAAAATAGGAGGATGAGTGAGGAATGAGAGAAAAGCCTCTCTTATGGTGTCTAAGATGTAAATCCATGTAGGCATTAAGATATCCTAGAATATATTCATCATTTTCTACATAATCGAGGGTTGTTTGCTCGATCTTGGCCTCAACGTATGCTAAGATTGGGATTGTTGATACTTTTCACACTAAGGGTGATGCATAAACCCAAAGCAGATTAATTTTTCTCATTCTAACTCCTGTCTCAGAAAAAAAAAAGTGAGAAGTAGAGGTGGCTATAGAGTCTACAAGAAGGTTTTTCTCTCATGGAATGGATTTAATGAGATGAAGTCAAAACCTTTTGTAAGGTTAAGCACCATAGTTTTATAGAGTTGGAGGTGTTCCAATCTAGTCTCATATACTTTTGAAACTTAATTGGCTACTAGTTGAGAATCACCCATTACTCTAATATTGAGAGAACCCATCCTTTTGGCTACAATGAGACAAAGAAGGAGAGCCTCGTACTCAACACCATTGTTTGTGCATTTAAAATCTAGTTTAAAAGTGAAAGGCATGACCTTTCCCTTTAGAGAAGTAAGGATCACACCTACCCTAGCATCAAATAGACACTTAGCTCCATCAAAGTGAAGAGAGCAACAATCTCTTGGGAAGATTGATGTTGGGTTACCCTTTATGTCCTCTTCCATTTCTTCTCGAAACTTCCACCATGTAGACCTCATCACCGTGACAGAGAGCAGTCGCGGGCATGTCTTATACGCATGGAATAAAATGGAAGGAGAATGGTTAAATCATTCTCCAACATCTCAAAAATATTTGTTGTGGTTTTTGTTGAGATTATCTCCATGAAAATAGTTTCTTCCTTGACCGTAGGAACTCCCTCAATCAAGCTAGTAGTTTCTAACTCTGTTATAGGAACTAGTTTTTTTTCGGTATTGAACTCACTGGTTTGTTTAATTAGTTCATGGGGAGTTAAAAATCAGAATGTACTCCTGGTCTCTTCTTTATATTAGCTAGGTGTATATCGAAGGGCTTTGGGTCACCTTGTGCAATGAAGACTTTCCCCAAGTGTAGGAATCTTACTTCTTGAAACAAAGTGGAAGGAATTACCTTCATGCGGTGTATCAAACGATGATTGAGGATAATATTAAAGTTCATTTCCCATTTTATAATATAAAACACTATCAGATTGTCTTAGGTCCCAAATTGATTAGAAGAATTATAATTTCTATTGATGTTGTCTTGAGGCTTTCATAACCTCTAAGCACGTTTCTTATCGAAGAAGAGTCACTCTCTTTATATCCTAACTTTTGAATAAAAGAGAATGGGACAATGTTTACCACTATCCTATCATTCATCATAACATGCTTTACATAGTTATTGTGAATCCAAACCTATGAATACAGATCCGGATCACCTCTACATGTTATTTCAGTGTCTATGGGAATCTTATTGATGTCAAACATGAATATGATATTTATTTCAGTATTCTTGGGAGGATAGACATCAAAATATATATGGTTTATCTTCACCTCTGGAAGAGGGGTGACATTGATTAAGTTTCCAAGACCCAATGCTTCTAACAAAGTAGATCTATGACTAAGGGAGTTCTTTAACAAGTCCAAGAAGGAGATGTGAGAAAAGGTATTTGTAAGGTCACTAATCAAGTCATAAGCTCCTACCGAATTTATAAGCCTTTCACGTATATCATCCAATATATATGGGTAAATTGGAATAAACTGCAATGAATAATCTTTAGTTCTAGTGGCATCATTTATCTAGGGCTCAATCTCTATCTCTACAAGACCCACTATCTTAGTTTGTTGACGACCATCCAACGTATGTGCCACACATGGGTTTGATGAAATCAAAGCTTCATTATCATTACTTCATACCATGACACCCTTTTTTGATCCGTTGGGGTCTAGCTTACCATTATTGGGACATGTTAGGAGAGGATTGTTGAAGATCCTGAGTGGAATGGTTTGGGGGAACATGCCACTGAATAATTGTTTTTAGTAGGAGTTGTAGGATTTTCCAAAATCATATCAATAAAGAGTTGTCTTTGGTCTTCGGGTAAGCATTTGTAAAAACATGGTACAGCCCCGAAGGTTCCGGGATCATGCCCTTAGACCCTATGGAAACCACAATAAAGGTTGGGATCATAATACCGAGGTATTTAATTGGAAACTTATTGTGGTCTAAAGTTTCAAGTTATTTTTCAGTTGTTGGTTATTATAATTGAAATTTGAAGGTAATTTCCCTAATTTGGAAATTAATTTGGGTATCCGTTAGATTAGGATCTTGGTTACATCCTTGAGCATTGATTTTCTATTTTTGTTGTTGTTTTTGTTGTGGATGATTGAAGTCAAACTGCGTTAACCATGAGAGTGAAAGTGTTATTGCTTTGATGATACATTTATTGTTGTTGTTAGCGTTATTTTTATTCGAGGTATTAACAACATTGGTTTTCTTCGCTTGATTGGTAACAACGTCGGTTGTAACACCAAAATTTTTATTGCGGACCTTAGGTACTTGGTTGTTATATGCATTGTTTGGGTAATCTAAATTATCTTTGTTAGGATTGATCAACCTCCCATTAGGATTGTAGGTCTTGCGACCACTGTTTATTTTTGTTTGGTATATCCAAAGAGTACCCTCTAGCACCTCCTAAAATATTTTAAGTGGGAACTTCTGGACTTCCTCCTTTCTTTACTAGTTAAGAGAATGAAGGAATAATTCATAGAGATGTGTTTGATCCATATTAGGTGCGCTTGCTGAAGAGTAAGGGAATTATCACCATATTTGGATGAAATGTGTGGTAGACTCATTGTGCTCTTGTTTAATATGGAGGATTTATCTAATTCCTATTCTCAAAATTTTATTCATCTCAAAATATTTAATAAAATCTAACACGAGTTGCTTGAAATAATGTATCAAATCCTTTAGTATCCTAGAATACCATTCTAGAGAAATACCTTCTAAAGTCTTAGAGAATATTTTTACAATGACTCCATCCTATGGGAGTAGCTCTCAAATGGCAGTTACATACACCTTGATGTGCACATTTGGGTTTCAATCCCCCTTAAATTTAGGAAGGTCTCAGTAGAGGTATTGGGAGCATGACATTCCATATGGAGAAGTAAAGAGGCAAGTTTAGATATTCGATTAATTCCCTCTTTGCGTAAGACTCGGCCATTGATGACATATGTTTTGGAAGTGGAGATGGAGTCAGGAGTTGTTGATATAATACAACATATGTGTTTGTTGGGGAATATGGGATTCCCTACAGATGGCCATATGGGTAAGAATAAATGTCCTCTTGTGATTATTTGGAATACATATATATGTGGGGGGGACGTTATTTTGGTATGGATTTGGAATAACACAGTGAAGGAATGTTGCATTTCTAGTTGGAATGGTGTTTGAGAACACACTTTTGGTTGGTTCCTACTATGGATATTCGTATGTCATGTGGGGGGCATATCCAAGGTACCAAAACTAGTGAGAAGATCCCCAGGGCTACGAGCACCTGTGTATACTAGAGGATTCAATACAATATCCATTTGGACCTAGTTATGTGTATAGAAAGGAAATTTTCCTTGCTAGTATGTGAAGCTTGAGTATTTTGAGAAAGTTCCAATTCCTTGACCTTGTCCACCAATGCCAAGATGACTTCTCCCATTGATGGTGTGGGTTTTGTGTTTACGTATACTATTGAACCTTTGTAGGTTGTTAAGGAATGTGATATCCTAATATAAATTGTTCATTTTTTTCCACCCCTCATTAGCAATGTTTTCTGTTGTAGGAGGGGTAGTGGTGTTATTTTGAAGTAAGACATCAGCATGTCCTTACATCCTATCAAAAGTTTCATTCATGTTTAGGAATCATTTCTCACTTCTAGTGTAATGCACTAAGTACTCCTCTTCTAAATGTGGGAGTTGGTCAGAATACATATTGATCAATTCTTTGAACAAGACCCAAGGAGATGGGCTCGTCTCTCCAAAGAAAATTCATATTATTTAAGATTGGGAGCTCATGGTTTTTTGTTTGTGTAAGTTGGTTGATTTCCTCGATCCTTACTAAGGAGACAAAATTAGTCCCCTAAAGAGGAGGAATTTTAGAGGCATGAAGATGAGTGGTCGATTAGTTGTCTACCCATGTAGATAGCGAGGATGACTATTATTATCTACCCATCTAATAGTTGTACACCTCAAGACCCAAAATGGGTTGGCCGCATCTGTTGTATCCTAACATATATGGGAGGTATATAAATACCCACAGAATAATGGGAGAGAGGAAAAGTGGATAAAGAAAGTGGAAATGAAAAGAGACTAGCTCTTCATGTTGGGTTCACCAATTTGTATAGATGAAAAAGATAGGTGACCTTCACCTACACTCGACTCCCAAGGTTGTGCAAAGGCGATCAATGTGGAAATAATGGATGGATAATGGATAGTGAAATGTGGTAGTGGATGAAAGTGTGCAAATTTTTATGAAAATGTTTCAAGGCAATACAATGTCTTCAACTCGCAATAATGGAATCTACTCATCGAGTGCAATGAAAGCCTATCTAACCTAGATGGGTCAAATGGATGGATCAGAAAGGATGGCAACATGAAGACTCCAGTCAATATTGAGCTCTATGGATATCCTCTCTACCGGTTGTGGAACACATGGGAAACTAGTGTGAGCCTTGTAAATATGTCCGGTAAGGTCATGGAACAAGTGAGAAAGGCTTGGTTTCACGAGAATCAAATCTAGTTGGCGAGAATGTTCGAAAATGTGAGCGTTGGTTGGGATTTATCATTTATAATGTTCAATTGTGATACAATGTCGGGTGGTAATGGTGATGTACAAAAAAACAACATACACAGACTTGATTCATTGTCTAAGATAAGCTATGACACATTTGGTTGTGATACTATGGAAACACTCTTTGAAAGTTCTTTGTTATCAGTGGGGCCTTGTATGGTAATGTAAATGATGAAAATTTGTTGCTAGGGGTAGTTCAAAACTTTTAGGCCTGATTGGTTGCGATGTTTAACATGTTGAGTTATTGGATTTTCTCGGTGTATCAAGCCGGTGTTCTAAGGACAATAAGACAGTCTGTCTCAATGTCCATGAGTAATTTGGGGTCATTTGGTTGTGGCACTTGTGGATTGCTTCAGTAACTACACTCTTGTCTTGGACCGTTAATGGACATGAATATTTAAGGAAATCTATTATTGGTTTGTCTTGACCAAAACTTGGATGCTTTGTGGTATTCAATGTTTAATACATCTAGTTGTTTAGTGATTGCTTATAGATCTCTAGTTGTTCAAAATACGTTAAATATAAGACCTTGATCAATATCTACTAATGGTACTCCTAATTTTGGATGATGCACTATTGGTTTGAATACAAAATCTTTGGGTTCTCTAGGTAATCTTAATTGTCATGTGTGTTATAATTTAATTAATATAATAAAACAAATAAACTAATCAAAGTAAATCTTTAGTATGTTTTTGGTATTTTCAATATATATACTTGAATAAAGAAATGAAATAAAATAATCTAATGAAAGTAAATTTTTTTGTTTCTTTTCTGATATTCTAAAATTAAAGCTTCTAATATAAATAATTGAATCTAATACAAAAATTAGTAGGATGTAACCAACTTGCTTGTGCAATTGTGTATTAAATCTAAGATAAATTGAAACAACGAATTTTTCCAATTAATTCTATGATACGTAGAAAACTTCCTATAGATATTCTCCCTTTAAATCCATAGGGATAGGAAGAAGAGGATCCATCATAGGGAACTTCTATGAAATAAGTAAACCATTGGAAAATTAAATAATTACTTGTAGACAAAGGATAATTGATTTGTACTCTATTTGATATAATGTAAAAATAATAAATTGCAACAATGAAGGAAATCAAACAACAAATCCAACCTAGAAATCACATAATAGAGGTAAATCCATCTGTGTAGCAATTTTTCCCCTTAGTTTATCCTTTCATTCTTTGTGTGTCCACGTGATTCTAAGGATTTTTAGAATGCGAGAGGTAGTAGAAAGAGAAAACACTTGATAAATGATAGCTTGAAGGTAGTCTTCTTGCAATGAATGTAGAAGAGAGATAACACAAGAGATGAGAACTTGAATTTGCAATTTCTAGCAAGATACACCAAAATTCTTGGGCCATTTACTTGAATACAAGAATTGTATTTATAGGAATTTGGTTGGGAAATGGTTGAAGCCACTTGACATCCAAAGGATGACATAATAAATATAAAAGGGGAGTTTGAATTATTAATAAAAACTAATCACAATTAAAATTAAAGAAGATCATGCCACAACGAAGTTGGGATTTGGAATAATCTAAAACAAGCAAGAAACACATTCTAAAATGGGAGTTAAGTGAGAGAATCTTGCGTCAAAACACAACTTAAACTTTTGGGAAATTCACACATGACCTCCACCTAGTACGAGTAGTGATTACAACACTTCGACCCTACTTAGGATGGTGGTTACAAAACTACCCCCTAGGCAGGGTGGCGGTTTTGATACTAAAGGTCAAAACTAGCCTAAAACTAAACGGTAAGCTAGGAAAAAGCATGTGAGGGATAAGTAATACATACTAGGCTACAAATATAAACTACAAGTAGGTTTTGGGATCTTAAAAACCTTCTAAAATGACATGAATCATAATTAGAGAACTTTTTGTAACCATTTCTAACAATATAGCAAGTGCAAAATTGTGTGTGTACAAGCCCATCCTTGCCAATTTTGCCATTTTTTTCCAAATTTTCCACTTTTGAATATTCTACACTTAAAGGAGTTTCTTGAGATACCAAAATTAAAATTTCCTTAGACTTACTATTTTTAGTATTATATGTGGTATGGACTTACTAAAAATATAAATTTTTCTTCCCGATGTTGGACTTGGATGAAACCACTTGCAGAAGTTTACATAATTCATTTCAATCCCTATTCCAATTTTCACTAGATTCCACCAACTTAAACCCTATAAAGTGACAAGGTGCCTCACTACCCTTTCACTATTATGTCATGGCATCCATTAATGGATTCATTGGTATTTTTAAATAGTTTTATTTCACCCCTTAAATTGTGACTAAATCAGATTCACTGGAATAGGTTTTTCTTTTGGACTTTGTGTTTAAATTTTTAGCTCAACCTGTCTATTGGAATGATGGGAAATCGAAGATATAAAAGCTAGGTAAAAAAAATGATGTTTTTTTCTCCATTGAAAATATAGGGCATCATTTAATATGTTATCACTTTCTCCTTGAAGGAATTTTGAAAAGAATAATATTGTAAAAATCTCACTTCGATCCGTTTATTGGATTGTGAGATATGAAATTTTCTTCGATCTAAGGAAGGGAGTAATTCTGAAACATTTCAGAATGGAAGAATGAAAAAATTCAAACTTCATGAATTATTTTCATGCTGCAATTTTGAAAAAATGGAGGGAGCAATGGAGGAGAAAATTATGGAGAAATTTTCGGAGAGTCCTGGGTGGATTTTGAGAAAATGGAGGAAGATATTAAAAATGCTATCTTTATGGTATTTTATCTTAATGGTGCGGAGAATTTTTTTCCCCTTATCCTCTTAGGAAATGGATGAAAGGGACACAAAATTTTCCCTATCCCTATGAGGACATTTATCATACATGTGTTGCACGAGGTGAGGGCTATATAGCATGTAAAAATTACTTATTGAGTCTTAACAAGGTTATGTGGTGAGTCCATGAGCTCAAAATGGGGAGGGGTATAGTTTTTTTCCCTTTATTACTTTGGAGAAGAGAGAATAGGGACACATAAGTATGCCCTAGCCTCATGATCCCCTTTTTCCTCTTAAGAAGGACCTTGAAAATGAAGTTGTCGGAGCTTCTAGAGGTAATTTTGGGAACTTTTATTTTTATTTTGATTGTAAACATAATTTATATAAGAATAAGATGGATCCCAAGTCACAGTATTATGCCCGAAACATCCTAAAAATATCCCTTTTTCTCAGGATTGTAAGATGTTCCTCCAAAAAATAGACTATGAAAAGAAGTGCTTTGGTCTTGTGAGAAATATGAAAATATCACCATGTAGGGAATAGAATTAGATTACCATTGGTACTTATTTTTACCTATAACTTATTACAGAGCTCTTGAAATCATCTTCTAAATCTTAGGTTCTTTTTTGGAGTGCAAGCTCCTTCACCTTCAAAAACCTATTTTTGTTGAACTTGCTCTTAAACCTCCAAATATTTCCTAGACTTCCCTAAATCACTTGCATAATACAATTATCTCCTTAATACCACACCCTTATGAATATGATCCTTCAACTATGCTCTAAAGGATGTGTAACTACCTTAGAAATGATAGAAATGTCCATTTCTAAGTCTATAGAGATATTTCCCTTGAGAGAATTTGTCTTGGAAGAAACATATAAACTTATTTTTATCTTTACAACACATGAGAAATGTTATAACCATATACATGAGCACTAAAAGGATTGGAATATGCCTAAAACAGGGGATGAACTAATTTGGAAGAGTTCCTGTGGAGGTTTATAATCAAACATTTTGACACTAGGGTAAAGTTGTCATGTTTTTGAATTGAATTTTTCCCCTTCAAGAAAAGATGAAAAAAGTTGGCTCCCACTTGGGGACTCATTCTAGATTGAAAAAAGTGAGGACGTGATGAGAATAAACTCTAGAATATTATCTTATTATTCAAACCACTTCCTTATCCATTGGGATTTACAAAGTCTCAATGGAAACAAAGATAGACTTACAAGACAAACACACACACAATCGAAGGAAAGAAACCATACACAAAAAGGGAGAACACGTAGAGCGGGAAAAGGAAAAACATAATCCTAAATAACCTATGATACATGCGGGGATAACCCACTTTATTTGTAGTACATTTATTTCTAGAATTTTCCTCCGAAGTGGTAAAAGCCGAGTGATGATGTTCTATGAATCCATTGATTGGTTCAAGGAAGTAGCCTCCTTTCCTCAACTACTTATGAAATACGGGGATTTCATGAATTCCCATATACCCGGGAGGAGTGAGCCTAAATGAGATTTTTGATTCTCATCACTTTTTTAAAAATTCCATTTCTCTTATTATCTTTGAAATTAGTTTCAGAGTGTAAATTGCCTTCTGTGTTCACCCACATTGCTGATTTCTCATTTAGCATCTCATCATTTCCCCAGAGCTGATTTTTTTCAGATTACTCAAATATTTAAAGTTTTATTCTTTCCCACATTCATTTCTATTGAAAAATTATGATCGATACCTTGAATTCATCTTTTAGATCTATTTCATTATGTTGTGTTTGGAATTTGAGTGAAGGATCATAAGTAACCTTGTACCTATCTTGCATGGTAATAACTTGAGTCAAGAGGTCAAGAATTATCTTGACATCTTTTATACCTTCTATAGGTTTCAATATTTCTTACATGAACTCCTTTGAAATTTCTAAAATATCACCTTTAAATTCATTCAAAGAATCTTCATTTTGAAATTCAAGGAAACCATTTGAGGGATAAATTCATCATCCCAAATCTCGGTGCATTCCACTACTTCTCTATAGTGGGGAGTCTCATTATCAAAGTACTCATAGACCTTTGTTTCAATTCCTTCCACATAGAAAGAATCTTATTCTTTGAATGGGAAAGAAAACTTCCGAATTTCATAAACACATCCATTGATCATTGTTTCAAGATGGGTATCAAAATTTTCACATTGTTTTATCTCATCATGTTCAAATTTTTGAATTGGTGGAGAATTCAAGATTGGATTCATACTTGTCTTACAAATCCATGACTTACATCAATAGTTCAAGGCTCGAGAGGAGGATATTTTGTTTCTTCGCAATCTTTAACATTTCTTGCATCGATTCTTATTTCAAACCTTTCAAAGGCTCATCAAAAGTTAACATTTATTCTTCATGTATGACATTATCAAGAGAATATTCATCTTTAAATGGAAATGGAAAGACCTCCTCATCATGGGGAAACATGTCAACTGATTTCTTCACTTGAAATTTATTAAAAACCATTTCATCTTCTTCCTAGCTTACATCATCTAGAAACTTGGGACTATCCTTTTGTAACTTAGGATTTCTCCAAACTTCTTCATGATTAATGCCCCATTGGAAAGGAATGATTAGTCCTATGAATATTAGAATCTCATACTCCATATATCTTCCATCTATCTTGCACAGGATGTTACCTTTTGGATTTCTTGAATTTTACATTGTATATCTCATTTTTTTATTTGGAAGAAAATTTTCCATGTCCCTTAACAAGAATGGTTGTAGAAGACCAATTAATCCATATTTTTCCTCTCAAGTTTTGGCAGAATATTCTACTCAAAAAAATTCCAAATGAAGGCAGATTTTGTAACCAATATAATCATTGACAACTTATCCGAAAGTTCTAAAAGATCCGCCTATGCATCATTGATATTTCCCATGAGTGGGTCCTCCTTTAATTCCATGGAATAACACAAGACATTGGCTTGTGTTAAGGTGAGTCTAAGAGCATTGGTCACCTTTATAGGAATTATATTGTCAGAAGCACTTGAATCTATTATGAAATTATTCAATCGGTATCTTCCAAAAATAATGGAGACATAGAAAGGACCAATGTTATTGGTCTTTGATGTACTCATGGAAAACATGCTATGAGATGTATGTGTAGGTGGCATTGGTAGTAGTCCTTTAGAAGTATAGGTCACGGTATTGTGATTTGAACTACTACCCTTAATATGATGGATAAGCTTCTTTAATTGCTCAGATGATTCTCCAAATACTTAGATTCATAAATATTCACTTTGTATTTTTCACATGTTCTATGATATCAAAAGGATAAGATGCGGATAAGGTGGATGCAAGAACTACTTTTGGAGTTAGGATAGGATTGGAAGTGGGAGTAGATGTTCGTGAAAAAAGGTTGAATTTTAAGGTACATAAGAATATCTCTAAGGAATAGGTTTTGTAGAAGAAGACTTAGAATTGGTAGGGGCAATAGAAGACTTACTTAGAATAGCAAGTGACCTCTTGTTTTCCACAGATTCATAAATATTCACTTTGTATTTTTTCACATGTTCTATGATATCAAAAGGATAAGATGCGGATAAGGTGGATACAAGAACTACTTTTGGAGTTAGGATAGGCTTGGAAGTGGGAGTAGATGTTCATGAAAAAGAGGTTGAATTTTAAGGTACATAAGAATATCTCTAAGGAATAGGTTTTGTAGAAGAAGACTTAGAATTGGTAGGGGTAATAGAAGACTTACTTAGAATAGCAAGTGACCTCTTGTTTTCCACAAGATCCGGTTTCTACAATGCGGAATTGATGCAAGGTGGAAGTAGAGATCTTCAACTAATTATTTTATTTTGTAGACTCATTATAGGAGGATATTCAATCTTATTTTTTTCCCAAAGTAGTGGTGAAAGAAGCTCCTTTTGAGATTGAGAACGGGTGAATAATGTACATGAGAAACTGGTTGTCATAATCTTCATCACTTCAAGAATACTCACAAAATCTAATTTTTGAATCATTCTATAATTATTTGTTCCTCAAGAAATAAATTCCTTTACTTTCTTGTTCAATTCCTTCTTCATCTTCTCGAGATCTAAAAATTACATTCATAGGTAGAGCTTCCAAGAAAATCCTTCAGTGGTGTTCCAAAATCCAATTCCTATCCTGATTTTGAAGAGGAATATTTTGGGCTATTTGTTTCTTTATTACATTCAATTCATTTTCCAATTTTTGACAAGATATTGGTACCTTCCTTGTAAATTTGACCCTTTTTCTTTCCATTTGGATTCTTCATTTTTCTAGACAAGATTAGATCATCTTCAATCTCAATTGCATCCTCTTGGGAAAGCTCAAGAGTACGAGGTTGAACTCTTCATAATATGAATCCAATTTTACAAGGTTGTGAATTGATGAAGAAAATCTAAACATTATCTTCAGATGATAAAAAACCTTTTGATATTATGTGGAGTAATCGGTTGAAACATGCTACGACATCTCTCATAGTTTCATTTGATTAATTCCCTAGTTGTACCAATTGAATGAGGAGGTCTAGGAAATCTTTGAATGATTATAATATTATTATAAACTTTGATTGAATGTATTCCCATCATATTATGGATCTAGCAGGTAGGAGATAGAACCATTCTTCTTCCTTTTCCTACGGATATTTAACAACTAGTCTCACAAGAACATATTCATGTTCGATTCCAAGAATCATGCATGAGATGATGAAGGTGGATATGTTTTCTTCGGGAAGTTTTGTTTTTTCACCTTTGAAATTTAGAAATTTCTTTCCAGATCTTGTCGGCATATTATGAAGAGGATATGTTACAGCCAGTGGACTGTATTCCTTCCCCATGGAACAATGGGTTGGGATATTTCTTCTTCATCCTTCATTATTTCTTCTTCCTTCAAATTTTTCTTCAGTTCCCTCTTATGTAAATTCTTCTCACAATTGTTCTTCTCATTCTTATTTTCCTTGACTAAGGAATTTATTGTTAAATGGAGGTTGAAAAAAGGGGATAGAGAGATTTTGTAGGGGAGTATCAATAGGAGTTTGGATAGGATTTCCAGGGCTAAAACTTGAGGAATCAAATGGACATGAGGCTTGAGAGAAAAAAATATGGGTTATCTCTTATGTGTTCTCACGGATTTTGTAAATCCTCAAAAGAAGGATCATCACTTTTTCTCAACCTATTCATAATGGTGTATCTTCTTTCTATCACTTTTGGAAAATACTACAACAAGAAAATGAAAGGGCCTTGTCGAATACGAAGGGTTACTCACAAAAATAAATAATGGGATTTTAGAAATGGATTTTCAATTTTCAATTTTATTTCATTTTTTAGTATTTTTCTTTTAATTTTTGATTCGTATTTTGGGTGAAGAAGTGTTAAATTTTCCCCATATTGGCACCAAAAAATCTTTGTGAGAAAATTTATCAATTGAACAAATTGGTGGATTAATCTTTCTAGTAGGAAAAATTAGATGCTTGCAAGGATTAATCAGAGCATTAAACACAAAAATGAGAAATAAAAACAATCTTGATAATAATACCAATATAAGA
Source organism: Taxus wallichiana var. yunnanensis (assembly GCA_018340775.1). NCBI lineage: Eukaryota > Viridiplantae > Streptophyta > Pinopsida > Cupressales > Taxaceae > Taxus > Taxus wallichiana. The sequence continues at coordinate 11,449,896 of CM031239.1, forward strand.
TGGAATTATGAATAAATTTTTCACTTATTCCCTCATCTAGAAAAGCATGAAACTCCTTTCTTCTTTATTGACATTCTCACAAAGTTGTGTAGTGAGGAAGATAGAGTAAAACATACAAAAAAAAGAAGTAGAAGAAACTTGATCTTTTATTTCTAGAGGGAACATGAGAGATAGTAAACAAGATTAACCATCCCTCGAAATTAAAATCTTATCTCAATTTAAATATTTATATTTCAACTCTTCATCTACCTCTCACATGATTTTTCATGTCCATATTCAACATCTAACTCTTTGTATTTCTATGAAATATAAAATAATTTTCCTTTTAATAATTACAAAAGGGGACTTTTACACTACACAAATATTTTTAGTCACCTTAATGAATAAGAAAAATTCATGCTTTCTTACAATAAAGAATTAGAAAGGGGGTAGAGAAGAGGGTGAAAAATGAAGAGAGAATAGAAGGAATGTTTCCAAATCATGGGTGAGGATGATACTATCTTCGATGAAGATATTCTCTGAAGTAGTTGAAGATGTAATCTTGCTCCATGATATCCCTATACAACATTGTTATGATCCACTATTGAAAGTTAATCCTCTGGACACCTTTGAAAACTTTTCCCCTTTTTAAAAATATTTGATATGATGAACCATTCCACATAGCGCAAATGAAATAAGAAGGTAAGTGATGAGAACCTATGAATATGCCATTGAAGATAATAAAGAATGCATTCTTATACTTGATGTTAGAGTTGGTATTTACATTAGCTCATGTTCACCTAGGAAATTGATTTACCTTTATTGTATTTATCCTCACCCACTTAACTGTGTGGATGTTTCATTTATCTTATTTAGATATTAGGAGATATTATCTATTTTTTAGATATAGTTATTTCCTTAATCTCTAGTATTGACTAGTTCTTTCCTTGATCTATGGTATTGACTATATCCTTGATGTCTAGTTCTCTCCTAAATATATGGTCTTGACTTTTATGATTTTCTATCACACCAAAAGCTCGAACTAATGGTGGAGAGGGATCTCATTGTGTTAATAAATTTCTAGGCCAACATCCTTCACATGCACAATAGAGCCGAGTATACACCCAATCAGTCCACAACAACATTAGGAGGTAATGACACCAAGACTTATTGGGAGGTCACCCATCCAAAGATTACTCCGGGTTGGCGCGCACTTAAGCTGCGTGGCTCATACCATGTATGATTTTCTATCACACCAAAAGTTCAAGCTTTTGGTGTGACATAAAATCATCATGGTATCGAGCCAAGAAGTTATGTGCACCAACCTTGGAGTAGTAATCTTGGGATGGGTGAGCTCTGAGAAGTCCTAGTGTCATTACCTCCTAATGTTGTTTGGGCCCGATTGGGTGTATACTTGCTCCATCATGTGGGAGGGTGTTCACGAAGCAACTAATTAATACAATGAGATCCCTATCCACCATCGCTTGAGCTTTTGGTGTGACGGAAAATCATACACTTGAACAAATATTCCAAACCACAAAACACCACCATTCCTTCATGACTAATAATGCATATGAATGATAACCTAAAACAACTACTTACATGATATAAGAAAGATGATCCTATCACCCCGAGGACATTAATTACAAAAATTAGGAATCAACCTATATGAGTCATAATTCATCTTTCACTCCTCCGTAAGCATGAATTTTTCATTTCCATTCCTATGAGGAGATCTCCAAAGAGATGGTCACCACTTAGTGATAGGTGGAGAGTTATAGGAACTCCTAATATTGGCATTTCTCTTTTGAGACATCATATGCTCACCATACGTGTGATGATAGGGATTTATTTTCCATTTTAAAATTTGACCTCCTTGAATGCATGAATTAAAAAGGAATAGAGAGGAGAAGCATGTTTTATCATCTTGAGATCATATTTTTCATTTATTATTTTTAGCATGTTGCACATGGTTGGCCATCCTTGCTAATTTTTCCAATTTTTGCCAAATTTGCCACTTTTGAATATTCTGAACTTAAAGGAGTGTTTTGAGATACCCGACACCAAATTTTCCTCAGACTTACTATTTTTATTAGGATATAAGGTAGGGAATTACTAAAAATATAATTCGGTCATCCTAAAGCATGATTTGGATGAAATCACTTGCAGAAAATTACATAATTCATTTCAAAGCTTTGCTCAAATTTTTGAGAGATTCCACCCACTAGAACCCTATGAAGTGATGAGGTACCTCGATGCCCTTTCAATACTATGGCATGACATCCATTAATGGATTCATTATGATTTTTAGAAAGGGTTATTTCCCCTAGAGTGCAAAACAATTGGATTCACCAGAATAGGTATTTCTTTTTGACTCTATGTTCAAATTTTTAGCTTGACCCATCCACCAAAATGATGCGAAATTGAATAAATGAAAGATACAGAAAAATTGAGGGTTTTATCACCTTTAAAAATATATGGAATCATATAATATGATGTCACTTTATCCCTAATGGTGTTTTGAAAAGAATAAGATTGTAAATAATATCACTTTGATCTGTTTACTCGATTATAAGATATGAACTTTTCTTTGATCTAGGAACATATCATTATGGTAAAATTTTGACATGGAAGATTAAAAATATGAAAAATTAATGAATTATTTTTCTATTGTGATTATGAAAACATATAGGGAGGAGTGGAAGAAGAACAATGGATGTTAAATTGTTGTATATATCTTCCCCCCGAGTAGATATAGACAAACAGAAGGATATGGAAATCAAATAAACTCAAACCCCAACATTTATTACACCTATGGTGCAGGTAAGAAGGTGTCGACACGAAAAAGTCGCGCCCAAAGCACGGTAAAGGGTGCACGAGAAAGAGTGTTGACATGAAAATGGATGCACCAAGGCACAGGTAAAAGGTGCACAACAAGGGATGTCGACATGTAATTTTCGAGTGCCTATGGCGCATCTTTGGGAGGTGTAACATTTTGATCGGGCGACAGGGAAGAAAACCACAGCGCAAATATTCGAGATGGCCATAAATTTTTACGAGGAGCTTGGAATCATGCAAGGTTGGACTATTCGGAAAGCTTACAAGGTCCTCTATCCAACTACGACTGGATATCTTTAATTGGGTGAGAACAAGTTCTTAAAAATGCAAAGTACAGTTCACCACTTTTTGGGTTTGCTAGGGTTCTTACCTACCACCATTATGAGATGAATTAAATACAACCTAGAGGTGGTTGGGGTAGATTTGGATTTCCTCTCTCTTCCCTCTCTCATTCTTCCTATAAATTGTAAGGAGGGGCTTCTTTCTAAAGGTTGGACATTCTTGTTTTGCCCCTCCCTTCTCCTCTTTTCTGTAGGTGGATTTTGTGGAGTTCAAACCTCCCATCTAAAACTGCAATGCAACTTTGCCTCTTGGCATTTTGTAGTGTATTGTATCAATCTTTGGAGAAAATAATGCATGTCTGTGGATGATTCTCAACCCTCTCTGTGTTCATTTTGCATCCTTCTGATCTTTCACTGCAATTTGGTTATCTGTGCATGATCTTGCATTACATTTTATTGGTTTGTGTTTATTGGCAAGACAGGTGTTCTTCATTCCTCGGTGCATCACCTTTGTTAGTTTAGGTTTTATTTTTATGCATCTTCTTACCCTGTCTCCTTGGAAAGTTAGATTAGGTTTTTGAGTAAACCCTCTGCATTTTTATGTGTGCATCTGAACAGAGGAATAGGAACCGGCCTTCATCCGGAGAGCTTTTCCGATTTCACAAGGTCCCACACTTAGGAAAATCTCCATGTTATGCAATCACACTGAGAGTCTCAACCCATCAAGTCACGAAATTCAGGGTTCTATGATTTGCCATCAACGCTTTTGTTAAAATTTTGGAGAAATTTCGGGATTGTTCTAGGTGGATTTTGAGAAAATGTAGAAAGATCTTAAAAATGTTATCTTTCTAGTTTTCTAGATTTATTGGGGGTTTTTTTCCTTTTCACCATGGAAAAGGGATGCAAGGGAAAAAATTCCCTATCCCTTTGAGAAAAAGTAGTAGAGATGCGTTGCACGAGGCGGGGATAGAAAACTTGTACAAACTTCTTACGAGTCTTCACAAGGTCATGTGGTGGGTCCATGAGCTCAAAAGGGGAGGGTAAAATTGTTTTGTCCCATTTTTATCTTTGTAAAAGGCACAAGAGGAACACAAAATTATGCCTCACCTCATGCTGACATGTGGAACTGAAAAAAATTTCTAACTGCAAGAGTGTACCTTAGGAAGGACCTTGAAAACGAAGTTATTGGAGCTCCCAGAGGTCTTTTTGGGAACTTATTTATATTATTTTTACTGAAAATGTAATTTTTAGAAGAATGGGATTGGTCTCATATCATGATTCAACCTTAGACACCTTAGACAACCTTAGCATGCCTTTTAAAAAGAGACATGTGAAAAGAAGTGTTTTCGTCTTGTGAGAAATATGAAAATATCACCATATAGGGAATTGAATTATATATCCATTGGTATATTTTTTGACCTCCAACTCACTCTAAAGCTTTGAAGATCAACTTCTGAAGCTCATGTTCTTTTTACACTACATGCTCTTTCACCTTCAAAAACCCACTTTTTCTAAACTTACTCCTAAACATCAAAATATTTCCTAAACTTTTCAAAATCACTTGAAGAATGTTCTTAGATCCATAATAACATTCCCTGATGAATGTAGGCATTCAATTCTACTATGAAGGATGTGCACCTGCCTTAGGAAGGCTAAAAATAACCATTTCTATATCAATTGAGAAATTTGACTCGAGAGACAACTGTCTCGGAGGAAACTTATGAACTTATTTTAAAAATTCCAACACGTGTGAAATGTTATAACCATAGACATTATAAATAAAAGGATGGGGATAGTTCTGAAACATGGGATGAACAGATCATGAAGTGTCCCTAAGGAGGTTTATAACAAAACTTTTTTACATTATCAAAACCTATCATGCTTTTAAGTTAAATTTTTCTCCGAAAAAACACATGACAACACCTTTTTATTTGGATATCATTCAGGTTGGGATCATCCATGTTGTCATATGGGTCCTTATCCCACTTTGTATAATTGTCCAAATTTTCCTTATTACCATCCATGGTTCAATGGTAACTGAATTATAAATGGTGTTTGCATCTCGAGACCTTATAGTATGACATAAAGCTGTTTTAAGCAAAGAAATCAATCCTATTTGTCCCATATTTTGATGAAAGTATGTGGTTTCAGGAATTTTCAAGCACTATTATGGAAGATAATAATTTAGGACACCGAAATACCATTTTTTTAGCCTTCACAAGATGTAATATGACTCTCTTTAACACTCCGAGGTTGGTATATCTTTGATCTTAGTCCGTAGACATACCAACCAAAACTAAAAGATCCTATTAAACACACAACTTAATCAACATAAATAGTTAGAAGTTCACTTTTAAAATTCACCCAAAATCATGCAAATTCACCTTCCTTCAAGAATCCTAATTTGGCTAACAAACCTCAAAATGAATTATATGATTGATTAAAATTGTTATTAGGCATTGGACCTTATCTAATACACCAAACAAACATGTTAAGCCACTTAGAAAAATTTCATTCCATAATTTTACACCAAACACCATATAGACCTTGAAAATTGATTGTAGCTCTTCTTAGGGGAAATGTTTTCTCAAAATCACAAAAAAAAATCAAAATCCATTTATTGTCAAGATTTTCTAAGACTATGTATCATCCTTAATATGTATGAAAAGTATCATGAACTAATTATAGGAAAATACATTTTTAATTCTCAAATTATAATTTTTAACTAGCTCTTGTAACTAGCCCTTTAAATGACATATTTAGATGAAATTGACAAAATACAAGGAACTAGTCTTGATGTCAAATTATTTTAATACTCATTAAGGATCTTCATATGAATTCAAAATTTTAAGTCCCAACTTCTTTCCCATCAAATTTTATCCCTCTCATGTCATTTTGAAATAACTCTTCTTAGCTCCCACACCTTGTTGTCTAGAACAATCCATAAAAATTCATGAAAATATAGTTTTCTTTATGGATACCCATTTGGGCCCTCTTGGTGCATACTATTTTTTATGCCCTAACTCCAAATAAAATTTCCATAACATAACTTTGCTCTTTCGATAAGGTATTAACTAAGTCTTGCTAGTGTTTCAGCCTCATTCTAGGGTTTCAACACTTAAGACCAAATTCAATCTTCTAAACACCTTATAACACCTATTACATGATTTTTATGCTCTTGATATTTCTCAATCAATCTTAAATAATCATTCATACTCATTTCTAAGTTTAGGATACTCAATCTTCTTATTTTCTCTATATAAAAAATATGATACATATTTGGCATACTTGATCAAAATAAAATCATTAAGGAGATAATGAGAAATATCAATTTAGAAATGTGCTCTTGATAGTTTCACACATTGTGCTCTCAATTTTGAAATGTCTTTATCTTTTCCACATCATCCAAGATCTCATAGACTCCAATGCACTTGAATGGGATGATCCTATTGACTATTGATCATGCTTTGTTTCCTCATCTTAACACTAAAATGTACATAAGTTTAAAAAACATAGCTCATGTGATACCAGTTAAATGTCATATGTATTACAATCACCCCTACTAATAATCATAACCCCATAGTATAAGCTTAAATTCATAGCAATAAATTTTAATCCATAACATATAGGAGGAGGATATAAGTTTTAATTCATAGTAAGAAATTTGTCAAATATATATGCCAAAGTGACAAAGATAAAAGATAAAATATTCCATTCAAAAGACATCAATATATAATATTATAGGTCCTTCTATATAATACCAAGTGGTTCAGCTCATTTTTCAATGACTTGTAATATTTTTCATGATCTTATACATCTTGTCTCCATTTTTGTGTCCATGTGCATTCTTCACCTAATGCAATTGTAACTTGATAGCAACTATGTGATGGGTGTAATGATATACCTTCTTGTCTGGTTTGTAATCAACAAAGTGAATCCCACTTTGGAGGGATTTCACTTTCTGTAAATATGTTCCCTGTACTACAACCAAGCTAGTATAAAATGTTGTCTCCTCACTTGTTATCTTTGTTCTCTCTTTTGTGTAACGCAACAAGTAGTACTACACTTTCTCAAGATTTTCTTCTTCTGCAATGATTGTAAATACATCACCTACAACAAAATCATTGTACAAACAAGTTTTTTTGTTAGAATTAAATTAAAATAAATATTCAATTATTTGTATACTATAAATTATATATTAATTCAATGATCAAATACAATCCTTTTACAAAAATAAATACTTTGTTTAAAAACTACAAATATGTGGTCATAATCAGGTGAAATCAAGGGCACATCTTCAAAACTATCATCATGATCTAATCCATATGAGTCATTCACAACTAAAGGAACTTGCTTCCACTCACCTACATACTAATGTTTTTTCCTATTGCATTGTGTATATGATTTTTTCATTCATTCATAACAAAAAAGAACAATCTCTTATCTGATTATCCAGTTATTACTATCCAAATTCATCATAAAGTGCAAAGACCTAGAATTGTAAATCCTTTCACATCCATGTTTTGTCCTTCTATCAATATCTAATTAATCATACAAAATCAATAAAGTTTTAAAATCATAAAAAACAAGAAAAATAAATGTACATGTACATAAGTTTATGTCTAACATGTAATCACTTTCACATTAAGTTACATATGTTTTAAATGCACATACTTGTTATGTCCCAATAAAATTTGTGTGGGGGCATATTACTCTAATGTGAGGTGAAACCTAAACTACAAAATGTTACCTACACCATCCAACAATAGTTTGGGCATTAATAAATTGATCTCCCTCATAATCAAATATTTGTTTCTTTAGAGCACATTTGATGCATGCACCCACACCATTGTTTTCTCCTTCCCATGACCACTCTAATAAAAACTCCATAAATGAGGTATTTTTAGATAGTGTTGATAGAAAATGAGTTCAAAGAAAGGGTGAGAGGATTTGAATTGTGATATGTAACCATCCAAACAAATAAAATGTTTATCTATTTGTAATTCTCATTGATTAAGATATTTGAAAAATAATTCAAACAATGTTGTAAGAAGTGGGTGTTATGTTTCTTGTCCTCACTTATGTAGAAGTGATACTCCTTAATCACTCGCTTCACATATGTGCTTTCAATCCTATCCAAATCCAATTTTGCATGCCTATAAAATACATGAACCATTATGGTAACCTAATCAGTATGATAATATTGTGTTTGAATCTCTTTTTGATGAGAAAATGATTAATCCTCAAAGCAAAATAAACCATAGACAATATCAAACCAACAGGAATATTTCTCTATTGGTATTAAATTATATATCCCGCCACTTTTCTTAGTGAGAATATTTGATGTACGAGACTAATCATACTTGAAACTATGCATGAATGTTACAATGGGGATTTCCTCTTATACCAAGTTCAATTGGGTTACATTCTTTCGAAGTCGTGTTGAGTATTTTATGTATTTGAACCTACAAAATCAATACATAATGGACAACTTGTTATATTAATTTGCAATAAACATAAAAATAAAAATAAAATATATACATCCAAATTTAAAATTAATTAAATTTTCTTTATTTAATAATCACCTCTTGTAATTCACCATTTGAACTATGTCCAAGTCTTCATTTGTTTTTGGAAATAATTTGAAGTCCCCACACTTTTCATAAACACATTTGATGCAAGTGATATTGTGCAAAGAATAGAAGCTATGAATTCACTCACACGTCCAAGGTGGGAATTTTTTGGACCATTAGATGTTTCTCGTAACTTTCAATATACCTAAAAACATATATTTTGACTACATAAATTAAATCACAACTCATAAAAAAAAGTTTATTCAAATTTCTAACAAACCTATAAATGAAAGCACACCTCAATATATGTAATATTTTTTTTGTACATGATAGTGATGATCAAACTCAACATGATAATAGAAGCAACATGTTTTAAGGACTTATCTTCTTGCACATACCAAGGCTTTAAAATCTCAAATATTCATTGTCCAATCTTAACATTTGGATGTTCTTCTTCAAACTTGATGTACATCTCATGTTGATCTATTTCAAGTGAATGTTTTATATGTGTTGGGTTGGATTAAATACCTTAATTATTGAGAGGGTGCATAGAAGGGGTACATATGCACATGTGATTTTCATTTAAAGTAGAGTGTGCCCATGAAGATCAATTTAGGGACTTAGCCCATTTTACATGGTATAGGATAAAAATAAGAAAAGCGGTTGGAGTGTGGCCCAAGTAAAGATAAAAGCAAGAAGATTTCGTGGCTAAGAAAGAGATATTTTGGAACCAAAGTGGAAGGTCAAAGGTCATACATGGATCACACTAATAATAGGATTAAAGTAGATTTTATTTATAGATTAATATATTATTATCCTTTTTGGAAAAACATGCACTACTTTTTTATGTACGCATGGCTATTTTTGGGGCATGCAGTATATTTTGAGAGTCATGGGTGGTGAAGGGAAAGTACCCACCCCTATGAATATATATTGTTTTGTATTACCATGTCTTGTGGATTATAAACCTTATGATGTAATGAGAGTTATGTTACCTTGATCTACTAGTGCGTATGGCTCTATTATAATGACTTTAATGTATTCAACTTCTACTATTTGATGAGTTAATGAAATGGATTACTTGTGGTTGAATTCTAATAATTTATGTATCTGAGTTTGGTACTTATATGGTGAACTTGACCTTAGTTCTTATCCGATATGTTATTCTTTCTGGTTTGTGCAATGGTGAATGTTATGATTTACACTTGAGTATATGATCTATTGTTGTTTATCTCAAACATGCATGCTAACATCTTGAAAAGAGTTCGTAAATGAGGAACTTGGTAGCTTCGTGTGTTTCGGGTGAGCATTCGAAATTATTTGGATGAAGTATCAACATGCTTAGGAAATTAAGGGGAAATAAAAGACTACATTTTGGTTCTGTTTCTAGGACCTCATTTTGAACGGGCTGTTAGGATGTTCCATTTAGATGGCGTATCAACTTCCTCTAGAGAGCATTAAATGTTAAGTAGAAGACATAAAAGATAAATTTGCATAGATATAGCACTAGACCTGATTTTAATGCATGCGAGATGGGTGGAAGAAAAAAATTTATGCCATACTTTATGAGACTTTATTTTGCATTTTTCCAAAGAGAATTATATGAGTGGCTATCAACATATGAAATAGGGAAGTGTTGGAGTTATAGGAAAAATATTTGGACATAGATAGATTACCTAACTCTTGTTGATGTTGATGTGGAGTCTGCAAAAGAGTTATAAATCATTAGTGGGATGGAGTATTACATAGTTATATTTTAGAGTATGTTATTTCCACATATTTTTGTCCCAAATAAGTTGAGTTCTAGTTCTTGCATGAACCCGAGAGGATATTAATTGCACATTATATTTTTATCGATCAATATTTTGATGGTAGAGATGGATTTAGAGATCCTTATTATGGCTAGCTAAACTCCCATCATGCATATGGGCGAGGATCAAGTGTCTTTGAAGATGGTGTTGGTACAAATTTTTTTCTCCTTTTAAGTCCGAGCAGCATCAAAGATATGGCATGAAGCTTGAAGACAAATGGATCATGGTGTGTGCCATTTTATAGCTGGGGATATGATCTAACTGGCACTCAGATTTATGGAGAGATAGATAGAACTCAAATAGGACTTGATAGAACAAAGGTAAGAGAACCTATTTTGTAACCCTCAAATAGTGAAGGAGATGAATATATACCTCAATTTGTAAAATAGTATGAAAAGGGCCTTGGGAAAATATGATCAACACTCAAAATTTGACTTTTAGAAGTTGCCACTTCCAGATTATGGAGATACTTTCAATGTAAGGCAAGGGTTACTGAAGACATTTTGAAATCCTGATCTGTTCTGCATACTTTAGCAAATGGATTTTGATCTTTTATGGGTATAAAGGTCAAAACAGGGGTAAAACAAGGTAGGATTAGTTGTTTTGAATGATTTTTGGTGAAATTTTAGATAAGACAAACCAAGGTCTACCAGACTCTTTGAGGATTTCAACAAAATATGGAGAAACTTAACAAAAGAGAAAGTATCAAAATGGTTAATCATCCCTTTAACCAGATATGTGCATCAAATGGAGGCCCGGATCTGTACTTTTCCACACAATCGTTGATCATCTATCACAAAAGCTTGAGTTAGAATGAACCAACGAAGCATTTAGCAATTACTATTTAATCATGACCTAAGGTGAACCCAAAGGTTTACAAACAATAGCTGAAGTCAAGGAAGGTAAAGTGATTTTAAATTTGTTTATCTCTTTATCGGATGAAAGCTCTTCTAAATATGAGAATTCAAATGCCACTAATCTATCACAAGAAATGAGACCATGTATGATCAAGAGAGATTTTAAACACAAGACTACAACAGAAACAAGAAACACAAATTTGAAATGCATTACGAAATGTAAGCATTCATGATTTTCCCAAAGACAACACAGAATAACTCACAAATGATAAGATTTATCAACAAGGGAATGTTTTGAAAAAAACAATCTCGAGCTTCTTAATTGTTATACATGTGCAACCGGATTAACATGATTTGAAATCTGATATAGAGAGATTTGCATGAGTTTCTCAAGTGGTCACTCGCATACAATGGGCTTCTTCCCAAATTTTCCCATGAATTTTTAGTTTTCTATGCTTCTTTAAACTCTTCCAACCCTTTGCATGACAAATTCATGTAATATATAGCATTAAATTTCCTTCGAACCTTCTCTCCCAAGAAAAGAATATGCCAAAGGATCAAATTTGTTACAAAAATTCCTCATGATTCATAGACGGGGCGTTTAATAGAATACGTCCAAAAACTTGTTAGTTGTCTCAAAAATAGATGAATCATTGCAAAATTTGCATCATTATCCATTATGGAGGCATGTTTTTCATCTTTAAATCATGCAAACCCCCTTCCTTTCATTATTTCATCCTTATCACTGCAAAATTTGACTCTACAAATTTTAGATCTGATATTTCACATTTTTGGATGGGTTAGGGAAAAAATTCATTTCAAAAACATCTCTGATCTTCAAATTGATCCTCAAAACCGATTGCATTAGTCCTTACGCATAAACGACATGAATTTCTCAAAAATTTGATGAAAATTGATACAAAAAATGCATCTCCAAATTTCTTGGAGTGTTCTAGAGTAAAAATGGCGGTAGAGAAAAAAACAATGCACATCTACAATTGATTTGACATTCAAATTTTAATCTACGCCCTCCACATGGAGAAAAACCATTGGAGACAAGCTTTGAGGCCCCTTTTTCCATTTTACATTTTTAAAAGAAATGTCCACGCGGTGAGATTTGATTCGACAAGGGCATAGGTCTCACATTTTTTACTTTTTGACAATTTTATTTTGAATGGCCACATGGCACTATTCCATTGGATATAGACTTAGGAGCTTCATTTTACCTTTTAAAATTTTCAGGAAAAATTGGAAAATTTTGATATTTTTCCCGCACCTCTGCCTCATGAAAACAAGCCTGACACGTGTCCTAAAGTGGGCCCCATTGGAATCACGGACCAATTCTACACATTTCCACCTTTTTTGGAAAAAGAAAATTTTTCCAAATTATCCCCACGGACCCGCACCTCCGATTCTGTCCTTGACACGTGGTGATTGCTGATTCACTATGGGCTTGCATTCCTCCTTTTAATTTTATGCCTTTATGCCAAAAAATGGGAAAAAATCTCAATTTTTCCCCGAGGCCCGAAGTTCCGCCTCGACCCTACCACGTGTCTCTTTTTGCTTCACTACATAGTTCTAGATTATTTTGTGACTTTAATCTTTTAACTGAATAAAGTCAAAAAACATCAAAAGAACCCGACCACCTGCAATTCCATCCTTGGCTCAAAGCCGCCATGTGTTCCATTTTTATTCGTTGCGGGCCCTAGGCATTTTATTTGCACTTTAACTCTTTTTCCAAAATTCCTTAAGGCACAAAAAGATCCACCAATCCTCCTCCAATCAAAACATAGCACATAAGCAACATTAGAACCAATCAGAGTAAAGTGGAGCCATGGGACCAAACTCTCCCTTTTACCAAAAAAGCAAAAAGTGATAAGTTAAAAAAAAATTCCATTGTCCCTCGGCCAATTAGAACAAGCCACGTTGCTGATGAATGTTGAAGAAGAAATTGACGGGAAAATGACGCCTGTCTAACCAGTCAAAACACAAAAAATGCTAGGGATGCCTTAGAATTCAATTTTTTTGCTAAGGAAAACAAATTTCTTGAAATTGAACCAACTAAAACATGTTTTCAAAGCATTTTTTATCATAGAATTGGATTTTCAATGGCATATAAGTGAAAATTGATCAATTTTAAATTTCCATGATCGAGCAAAAGGAAAAATGGCAAAGCCCACAGATTTTGGAAAAATTAGGGCACATATGCAAATTTCTTTCAAATTGGGGCAAAACAACAAGTTTGTGAGCATTCCAAGGCTTTCGACTAGAGGGAAAAGTTACAGACCACCAATTTGAGAGAAAAATGTTTTAGAGCATACAAAATGAAGGAAAAATTTAGGGAAAAATGGTGCAAGCTCAAAAATGGCACCAACATTGGCTCCTGCTCAGGGATGGGCACTCTCACCGAGTGCCACAAGAACAAAAGAAGCAGACTAAGTGTCTAAAATAACCATTGCGAAATGGATTCGAAAGTACATGGCAAAAAAACCAGGACCTAATTGACCAAAAATGGCTACCAAGAACAAGAAACACCACAAACCGATAAAAACAACAAAAACAGAGCCAAAAAACAAAGATTATACACTATACAAGTGGTGCATAACTAAAATTTGGGGATTAATCCAAGAAATGCTTCGATGCCTACCATTAATAGGCACGAGTTCAAGAAATTCCCCATCTAATTCCTTGAGAAAAAATGTATTTTCACCAATTTTGATATCAATGGAGTAAGGGCCCATCCACAATGCATCAAATTTACCATGTTTTCCCTTATCTTCTTGCCTTCTATCCCACAACAAAACCATATCTCCAACATTAAAATCCCTTGGAGTGACCTTCTTGTCAAACAACCTCTTACACTTCTCTATAAATCGACATGCCTCGGTGGGATGCTCTTCTTTCTTCATCCAACTCAACAATATGATTAATCCTTACTTCATATGGACTGACCTCTTGATATTCAAGTTGTTGAAAAAACTGAAATGAAGATAATTGCAGATGTAAGGGCAGCAAAGCTTGAGTTCCATACACCAACTCAAATGGGATCTTACCAATAGCTCTTTTGGTATTGATTCTTTCAGCCCAAACTATAAATTTCAGTTGTTCACCCCATTTTCTCTTGTTCAACTCCAAGGTTCTCCTAATGATCATCAATGAGTTCTTATTGCTTTGGACTTAGCTTGTCCATTTCCTTGAGGGTTATAGTTTGAAGCATAAGTCAGAATGGTTCCATACTCCTTCCACATTTCCATCAAGGGTTTAGCTCTGAAACACATGGCATTATCAGTAACAATCTTGACTGGCACACCAAATCTGCATATGATATGATTCAATAAGAAGTCCATAACAGCTTGGTGTGTTGCTTTCTTAATGGGGATTAATTCTACCCACTGGTAAAGTAATTTGTTTCTACAAGGATCCACTTATGTCCAGCACTATAAGGGTCTAAAATCTCACCAATGAAATCTATTCCCCATTGTTTGAAAGGAGATTCAATTGATACATGCTGCAAAGGAAGGGAGCCTAAAGATTTCATTCTTCTAGATAAACACTGGTAGATTTCACATTTTCTAACCAATAGGGTTGCATATTTGAAAAGAGTAGGCCACCAATAACCATCTCTCAAAATTTTATTTGTTGTAACTATTCCAACAAAGTGTACTCCACAATATCCCCCATGGAAATAAAAATTATTTTGGGAGCTTTATTTTCAATTATACATTTCAAGAGGACACCTTCAGGGTTCTTCCAAGCCAGCCCAAATTCAGTGATGATATATTTTTGAGAAGCCATCTTGAGGGCTCTTTTTTTATTTTTATTCAAATGATTAGGGCAGCATAGGTGTCTAAGATAAAATATTACATCCTTGTACTACTCAGAGCTTACCAATTTCTCAAGAACATATGCCCTTTCTTCCTCTACTTCATTCACTTCCATAGTCTACAAGTTGCTCTCATCCATAAGTTTAGCAAGACCCAAACCTCTTACCAACTTTGTGGTTTGGATATCCATGTCATATTCTTGTAGTTTTTCACCCATCTACATATTTTTCTTGAGGTCTCCATCTCTGATAAGATTTCTTTTACCATGGTTTGGGGAAAATAAGCAATAAATTTTGAACTTAAGATATAAGGCCTGAAAACCTTTGTTGCTTTCACTAAGGCAAATTCTTATTTTTCCATGATTGTGTATTTTAACTAAGAAACTTGTAAAGCCTTTCTAAATAATGCAATAGGCCTCTTAGAGCCATCTTCATCCTTCTGCACAAAACATATGCAATGGTATTTTCAAAATCAATGGAGAAGATTTAGAAAGGCTTCTTGTAATTTGGAGCTACCAAGACAGGTGCATGCTTCAATGCTTCTTTAATTCCTTTAAAAGCTTAAATAACAACCTCCTCCCATTTGATAACTTGTTCTTTCTTTAACATGCATGTAATATGAAGAGTTAATTTAGAAAAATTAGACACCAAACTTCTAATGAAATTGATCTGCCCAAAGAAGGATTAGATGCCCTTATTTTTCTTGGAATTAGAACCTTGATGATTGCTTCTACCATCTTAGGGTCAATCATAACACTAGCCTTTGAAAAATATGACCAAGAAACTTGGACTTTTACACCCCAAAATGACACTTCTTTGGATTGAGAGAAATTTCGTATTCTCTACATATGATCAACATTATTTCCAAGTGTTGGAAGTGATCTCTTCTGCTCCTTGAAAACATAGTTACATCATCCTGAGAAACCGCAATGAAGTCATTTATATAACCAACAAAAGAAACATCCATTTTTCTTTATAAAGTAGATCTAGCATTCATGAGACCAAAAGGCATTCTTACATAGACATATGTTCCTAAGGAGTGGTAAAGGCAATTTTAAATCTTTCTGACTTCTTGACAACAACTTGATTGTAGCCAGAGAAACCATCCAAGGTGGACAACAATTCAAATCTAGTCACTAACTACAGCATGTTTTCCATGTTTGGAAAAGGATAATTGTCTTTCAATGAAGCTCTATTTAGATTTCTGAAGTCTACACAAAGTCTAATATCTCCATTTTTCTTTCTAACTGACACAAGGTTTGCAACCCAAGATGAATACCTTGTGGGCTGAATGATCCCTCCCTCCTTCAGTTTCTTCAATTCATCTTGCATCTTCATTTGGAGTAGTGGATTAATTGGGCTCTTCTTTATCTGAAGGGATTAGCATTTGTTTTAAGAGGAATCTCATGCTGAAACAAGTCCTCTCTATATGCTTTCAGCTTTGAATAAGACCAAGCCAGTCAGTCCTGATATTTCTTCAATAGTTGAACATAGGAATTTTTTTCTTCTTTGTTTAGATTGATGTCTAACCAAACTTTTCTTGTTTTATCATTAGTGCCCAAGTTATGATCTTCCACATCCCTTGAGGCAAACATGTTTCTATTGATGATGCAATTAGAATTGTCAAAATTTGACTCAAGTGCAATAAGACCTCTAGGAATGGTGTTAGTTTTAAGTTGGATAATCTACTTTCCAAAAAAATTCTCTCTTCCTTTAGTCACACACACCATTGGTTCCCAATCAATATTCTGATTTTCAAACTCACCTTGATATTTTAAGAACCTTTGCACTTGAGCATCATCATTAAACACTTGCCAATGCTTGATATTGTCAAGGACAGCTGGCCTAGTTAACACTTCAATATTGTACTCACAATAAGGTGAAATAGTGAAATTTCCAAATCTTGACCCCAACACTACCAACTTGTCAGCAGCAACATTGAAACTCCTGTCATGATGCACAATGTTGAAGGAATCAAACATCTCAATTAGATCCCAAAATGCATGTTTGTACTATTTCATCCACTAATTTTTGTAGCATATAGTTTTCTTATTTGTTTGACAACTAGCTCTGAATCTACTTTTGCAATGATGTCCTTGACACCATATTTCCATGCAATTCTCAGACCCAACAACAAGGCTTCATATTCAACAATGTTGTTAGTACATTCAAAATTAAGCTTAAAGGAAAAAACAAACTCTTCCAAACTAGGAGAAATCATAATTATACCAGCACCATTTCCAAATTTGGAGAAATCTCCATCAAATAGAAAGATCCAAGGAGAACCTACTTGTTCAAGGAACTTTGAATGATCCATCTTGTTCTCTTTGCCATCAGAAAAACCAATAAGTTTATCAAAGATCTACATCAAGAAACAATACTTTATATGAAGCATTGTTGGGATCTTTAATAAGGTGCAACATCTTCTTCTCTCCATAAATCTTGAAAAAGGATGCCTTCAATGAGAATGGTGGTAAAAGACATGTCCATCTAAATAGTCCCACCAACACTTGCAGCCCACTTTCTTGACAAAAGCATACCCCATTTGGCAGGGCAATCAATAATCACAACATCAAGTTTTAAATTCTTACCCGGATAGGCTACAAGTTGTACCACCAACCCCTTCACAAAACTAACTACCGACACTTATCTTGAGTCCATGGAAGTACACTTTCCATAGGCTACTATCACTTTGATATACAACTCATTCATGACTTCTAGAGGTGTGACATTGATTGATGCATCTCGAATCAAATATACAATTGTGAAGTAGTCTATCCTTTATGATCAAATTTGTAAATAATAGATCAACATTGAATTGGGAATCAACCAAGGATGTCCCCAAGTATACCTCAAGTGTTTCTCCAATATCCTCTAATGTTTTTGGTGTTTCAATGTCTACAATGATTTGAGGAGGATTTTCAACAACGTTTACATTTACTGCTTGGGTACTCTTCTCCTCTTTCAATCCCAAGTACTCAAATGATCTCTTCTTGTGCTCAGAATCCTAAGCAACTCAATGATTGGAAAACTCACTTTTATTTGGCTCAATACTTGGGCTATATCATATGGAACATTCTTTAGCAAGGCAGCATTGGAAGGGAGACAAGCGAGAGTCATTAGATGGCATGGGATTCTTGGCAGCTTGGGCATGAGGAGGAGGATTGTAATTTTTGCATAAGACAACAAAAGTTTTGGTAGGTTTTTCCATTCTAGTAGCTTATTTTGGGATACTTGTAAGAAAGGGTGTTTTAGATTTGTCTTGAGGCCCAATTCCCTTAACAACCTTGCTCCTAGTGTTATACTCTTTCTCTTGAGGCACAACAACATTCATTAACTATTGTCTATTTTCCTCCAAAGGGATACCACCATCATACTTCTTAATCATCAAATCTCTTAAGTATTCAAACTCATTGTTATAAATTTTAAAATATTGCACTACATCAACTTCAAGAGTATGAGAGGGAAGAAGGATTTGTACCCATTTGATGCAATCCCAAAAAGTTGCAGCTATCTTTACACTTATTACCTCGAGTTGATGTTGCTCCTTGTGATCTTGAAGAACAGTCCACCATGCGAGATATCATCATCAGTTCCATATTCATTATTAGCTTCACCATCTTGCTATTCTACTTCACATGGAGGATGGGGTAGAAAACACCTATCATACCAATCAATATCAAAAAATTTATTAATAGCAATAACCCTAGTAGTTAGGGGATCAAGTAACACTCTTCCTTCACGTGCTTGAGGATGTCTATTTACAGACCCCATGGGTCCTTTCCCTCTATCATATTCCCTTTGATCACCTCTAGGATGATTGGAAAATCTATAATGGTTTTGTGCTTTTTGCTGACCTTGTGAAGTCTGCCCAATTCCCTTCTCATCTCTTGCCAACTTGTATGAGATTTCTTTGATAGTCCTTGCCAAAGTTTTCACACTTCCTCCAAGTATACACTCTTGCTTGCTTGAGGTTTTTCATGGTTTATCAACTTTACACCATCTCTCTTGATAGGTTTCCCAATTGCTTTGATATTGTTTTCAATCTGTAGTTCCATGGTGAAGGCCTACCTCAAATTAGTAGGGTTTTGTCTCTTAAGTAGTAGGCTGCCTTCTTGTCAAATACATCTGCATATCGATTAAACAAGATTCATCAAAAGGCCTAAGATTAATAGGAAGTCTTCTCAATGTTTTGTTAAATCTTGTGTTAAATTAATGCACTGATTCATTGGGATTCTTCTTAATATTTTCAAATTCAGACAATACAAACCTAGGATCAGTTTTGTCACCATATTGCAACCTAAATGCATTGTTCATCTCAGTCTAAGAATCAATAGAATTATCAGGTAGATCCTTGTACCAATCCCTTGCATCCTCTTATAGTGTATGAATGAACAATTTTACACACACATCTTAAAAATTTATTTAAAAATCCTCCATCATGTTAACCAAAAAATTTGAGATGCTGATCACTAGTTATAGCATTGTTACCTTGGAATTTTGGCAACCTATTCCTTACATCTTGTGGGACAACATTTGGGTAACCATCCATTCCTCTAAATTTTATAGGACCAAAGGTGTTAACAACAAATGGAGGTCTAGGCTGAGCCATATTATTTTGAGGTGGTGATCTTGGAGGAGAAAAATAAATGATGAGGAGTGAGAGGTCTCTAGGGAATAGAAATGTAATCTTCAAAATGGATATCCCCTATAGGATCAACTTCTTGATAAACTCTAGTAGATTTGGAAAAAATAGGGGCAAAATGAGGAGCAAGATTTTCAAAGACAAATGAAGGTCCCTCTCTAGATGGAGAATGCAAATTTTCAGGAGGACTATCTGATTCAGATTTACCTAAAGAAGAACTGCAGTCCTCAATGACAGGCTGATTAATCTCAAGTTCAACAAAGGTAACCTCCTTCCTTGAGCTCTTCTCTCCAACCACCTTCCAAACTCTTCTCCCTTCTAACTCTGAGTTCCTTGAATCTGAAAACAACTTCTTAGTAGAGTCTCTAATGAAGAGAGATATTCTTCCTTCTAGTTTTGTAGAGATTAGCAACACCAAAAAAACAAATGACAGAAAGCTAAGACACTGGTATTTATCAAGATCAAAACAACATGGAGTCGCCACTAAGGAATTTCACCCTAGTTATACAAATACACTAAAATACTCTATCAAATACCTATTAGCACTGAAAATATTTCCAAACTTTATAGATCAGATCTTCCTTTTCTTGAATCTATCAAACACAAATGCAAATGAAGTGCAACTACTGCTAAAAGCCGATAAAATTACAAAAGAGTGAAAAATTTGCATACACCTTGCAAATCTGAGTATAGAATGATGCTTTAACAATATATTTGTAGACATAACTTGCAAGAGACATTACCAGGTTTGATATGCATTCAAATATTTCAAATATGTATGCACATGGATCAGATTGAACTAAGAATGTCCCTAGCAGTGGCGCCACTAGTGTTGGTACCCAAATTTGTTCTCCTTTTTAGTCTAAGTAGCATCAAAGATATGGCATGAAGCTTGAAGACAGATGGATCATGGTGTGTGTCATTTTGTAGCTAGGGATATGATCTAACTGACACTCAGATTTGTGGAGAGATGGATAGCACTCAAATAGGACTTGATCTTGTCCTAACTATTTTAGGTTGTGCCTTTCAAACAAGGTAAGAGAAACTATTTTATAACCCTAAAATGGTGAAGGAGATGAAGATATCCCTCAATTTGTACAAATAGTATGAAAATGGCCTTGGGAAAATATGAACAACACTCCAAATTTGACTTTCAAAAGTTGTAACTTCTAGATTATGGAGATACTTTCAATGCAAGGTAAGGGTTATTGAAGAAATTTTGAAATCCTGATCTATTCTACATACTTTAGCAAATGGATTTTGATCTTTTGTGGGTATACAGGTCAAAACAGGGGTAAAACAAGGTAGGATTAGTTATTTTGAATGATTTTGGGTGGAAGTTTAGATAAGATAAACCAAGGTCCACCAGACTCTTTGAGGATTTCAGAAAAATATGGAGAAACTTAATAGCAGAAAGTATCAAAATGGTTAATCATCCCTTCAACCAGGATATGTGCATCAAATGGAGGCCCAGATCTACACTTTTCCACACAATATTTGATCATCTATCACAAAATCTTGAGTTAGAATGAACCAATGAAGCATTTAGCAATCACTATTTAATCATGACCTAAGGTACACCCAAAGGTTTACAAACAAACTCTGAAGTCAAGGAAGGTAAAGTGAATTTAAATTTGTTTATCTCTTTATCAGATGAAAGCTCTTCCAAATGTGAGATTGTAAATGCCACTAAACTATCACAAGAAATGAGACATGTATGACCAAGAGAGATTTTAAACACAAATTTGAAATCCATTCTGAAATGTATGCATTCATAGATTTTCCCAAAGACAACACATAATAACTCAAAAATGATCAAATTTATCAACAGGGAATGTTTCAAAAAAATCTCGAGCTTGTTAATGGTTATACATGTGCAACTAATTAACATGATTTGAAATCTGATACTGAGAGAGAGAGTTGCGCATGAGTTTTTCAAGTGGTCACTCGACATGATGGGCTTCTTCCCAAATTTTCCCATGAAATTTTTAGTTTTCCAAGCTTCTTTAAACTCTTCTAACCCTTTGCATGACAAATTCATGCAATATATAGCATTCAATCTCCTTCGATCCTTCTTTCCCAAGAAAAGAATATGCTAAAGGATCAAATTTGTTACAAAAATTCCTCATGATTCATAGACAAGGACGTTTAATAGAACATGTCCAAAAAGTTGCCAGTTGTCTCAAAAAGAGATGAATCATTGCAAAATTTGCATCATTATCCATTGTGGAGGCATGTTTTTCATCTTCAAAGCATGCAGACCCCCTTCCTTTCATTATTTCATCCTTATCCCTCCAAAATTTGACTCTGTAACTTTTGGATCTGATATTTCACATTTTTGGATGGGTTAGGGAAAAAATTCATTTCAAAAACATCTCTGATCTTCAAATTGATCCTAAAAACCAATTGCATTAGTCTTTGTTGGCAAAAACAACACGAAATTGTAAAAATTCGATGAAAATTAATGCAAAAATGCATCTCTAAAGTTCTTGGAGCGTTTTAGTGAAAAAAATTGTGGTAGAGCAAAAAACGATGCATATTCTGGGTTGATTTGCATTCAACTTTAAATCTACGCCCTCGACATGGAAAAAAACCATTGGAGATGGGATTTGGAGGTGCCTTTGTCCATTTTGTATTTTTAAAAAGAAATGGCCATGTGGCAAGACTTGATTTGACACATGCAGGGGATTCACATTTTTAACTTTTTCACCCTTTTATTCTAAGTGGCCATGTGGCACCATTTCATTGGATGCAGACCTAGGAGCTTCATTTTACCTTTTAAAATTTTTGGGAAAAATTGGAAAATTTTGATATTTTTCCCCATACCTCCACCTCATGAAAACGGGCCTGACACGTGTCCCAAAGTGGGCCCCATTGGAATCATGGACTGATTCTACAGATTTTCACCTTTTTTGGAAAAAGCAAAATTTTCCAAATTATCCCCGCGGACCCACACCTGTGATTATTTCCCTAACACGTGGCGATTGCTGATTCGCTATGGTCTTGCATTCTTCCTTTTAATTTTATGCCTTTATGCTAAAAATGGGAAAAAATATCAATTTTTCCCTGAGGCCAAAAGTTCCACCTCTGACCCTGCCACGTGTCTCTCTGTGCTTCACTACAAAGTTCCAGTTGTTTTGTGACTTTAATCTATTAACCAAATAAAGTAAAAACTTGAAAAAAACCCGATCACCCACAATTCCATCCTTGGCTCTGAAGCCGCCATGTGTTCCATTCGATTTGTTGCGGACCTTAGGCATTTTTTTTTGCACTTTAACTCCTTTTCCAAAATTCCTTTAGGCACAAAAAGACCCGCCGCTCCTCCTCCAATCAAAAGATGTCACATAAGCAACATTAGAACCAATCGAGTAAAGCGAGCCATGGGACCAAATTCACCCTTTTGCCAAAACTCAAAAAGTGATAAGTTAAAACAATTTTGTGTCATCCCTCGGATAATTAGAACAAGCCACATTGCCGATGAATGTTGAAGAATAAATTGACAGTAAATGATGCCCATCTGATAGTCAAAACACAGAAAATGCCAGGGATGCCTTAAAATTCAATTTTTTCACTAAGGATGACAAATATCTAGAAATCTGAACCAAGCTGAAACATGTTTTCAAAGCATTTTTATCATGGAATTGGATTTTCAATGGCATACAAGTGCAAATCGATCAATTTTAAACTTCCATGATCGGGAAAAAAGGGAAAAATGACAGAGCCCATAGATTTTGGAAAAATTAGGGCACAAAACAGGGCACACATGCAAATTTCTTTCAAATTGGGGAAAACAACACGTTTGTGAGAATTTCAAGGTATTCATTTGAGAGGAAAAGTTGCAGACCACCAATTTGAGAGAAAAAAATGTTTTAGAGCACATAGAATGAAGGAAAAATTTAGGGCAAAATAGTGCAAGCTCAAAAATGGCACCAACAGATGGTAGATTTGACAACAATGGAAAGAGAGGAAATGTGGATCAGATATAATGAAGCACGAGAGAGGGAAATTACCAAATAGAGGAGATTGAGGAATCCATGAAGTGTAGGAGAGAGATGACTCGCGAAGGATTTAGAGCTCTTATGGAAGAAAAAGAGACGAAACATTTGGTTCTCCCGAAATTGGGAAATTGTAGAAGAAACACCCCTTTGGCTTCAAATGAGAGCATGTCGGAAGAATAAATATTGAGGACCGCATGCGTGTATCTAATCCTACATGGTGACCTAGCCCTTGAGCATGGTGTTCTAGTTCAAAAAGTATTCATTGAGAAGAAGACTAGTGCCGATGAAGAAAATAGAGACAAGTATACATTGGTTTGTGTTGAATTTGGGAGATAAAGTTGATAGAGCTTCCATGTTGGCACAATCGGCATTTTTGTTTAGAGGTTTGGTTATAGGAATATTTTGTTTCATGACATTAGGATAGAGTGTGGGTGCACATAATTTTGGAAATACATTTGGAAGTACTATAAATTCAAAGACTATGGGAGTTCAGTTTAGCACTTCAATTGGGATGGAAAAAATTATATCCACTAGTTCGGTGGCCACTACAAGAAGGTCTTGTTGATAAGGAGAATCGGGAGGATTAGGATCAAGAAAATCAGAGACAATTCTTGAGGTGGAGGACAAGGTCCACATTAAAAGAAACCCCCACATCAACCTCAATAAGTGTATTATGATATGACTCTCCACTTACTAGAATAAAGTGGAATTGAAGATGCACCCGAGCATGTGCACAACTATGAGTTACTATGGTGCACTAAAATAATTATAACCTTAGATAGAAAAGCAAGTTAATTTTCTACTACTCTTCAAGGGCGCACACATAACTAGTATAGAAAGTATGATCCATAAAAAACTATGGTGGATTATGATGCTTTATCCTCTACATTTCTATCTCGAGTTCCATATTCCATAGTTTGAGCGAGATAAGTATCAAAATGGTCAAGGAAATCAAACAAGCATTATCTAAGAGAGTAAAGGAATATGACGTGTGTTTTAAAACTTTACTTTGAAAAGTTGTCTTATGATATCCATCTCGGTTAACATAAATAGTGGTTTTTTGGTTTTGACCCCTTTTAGAAGGGTACTAACTCATAATATGTTTTTAGATCTATGTGAGACCTTGAAGTAGCTTTCCACACTAACAAAGTTGGGAGTATGGAAAATAGTGTAAGCTAATTTTGGAGGCACATATTGCATCTATGGAAAAGTAGTTGGAGAATCTTTCTACTAATTCGGATCATGAGACACATAGTTGAATCTGGTGCATAGATAGTGAAATGGAGGAGATACTAAAGATAATTTCCCATGCATGTTAGTTCACACACTATTATTAGATTGAAAATTTTGTCACATGAATCATTATGTTCGAGATTGCAATCTATTATAGGGAACACTTACAAAGAAGGTTTCCATGTACTATAAGATTTACAAGTACCAAACTCATGAAACCATTGACTATAAGTTGATTGATCACATTCACGAGGACATTGAGATAGGAGTGCGCCGGAAGAGTATGGATAGTGGATCTAAGGAGGATGAAGGCTATAACCATAAAGGATGTGAAAATGAAAATAAAAAGAAAGGTGGCTTCAAAGGTGAATATAGAGGTCAAGGTCGCAGTGGTGGTAGAGGTAGGTTTCGCATGGAACTTGTTATGCTCGCGAGATCTCTTGCTCATTACCAGCATGAGTGCCTATAGAAAATTTATTTCTCATGGAGTAGACAGGCACATAAGTTAGAAGAATGCCCAAATTTTTATGAGCATATGAGTAAGAATAATAAGTAGGAAAATGATGTAGGAATGAATAAGGTAGAATGCGTTGTCGCTGATCGGTTGATGCCAAAGAAGACCCATGATCTTGAATTATAGACCAGTAAAGGTTACCATACGTGTTGAGGCTACATGCACATGTGATCCTCTGAAGACTAAGTCACTCATTTTGAGGGAATAGGTGATACATGCTAAGTGTCTAGATGTTATGCACCGAATAAATTTTATCGAGGATATCATGGAAGTTATCGAGAAATGCGAGGAGAGATATAATGTTTAAAGGAAAAGGAATGTGATAAGAATCATGTGAGGAAATTTGAACTCCCATTGAAGGATGTTTATTTGAAATAGTTGTGCAGGATATTATGCTAGGAAAATATCATTCCTCTGCTAAGGGAATGGCTACGAGAAAATGTACCGCACGTTGGAACTGAGCATGAAATAAAAATACTTCATGAAAATATACCACCTTAGAATCATGAATTTGATTAGGAAATAACACTTGATGTAATAATCAATGGGTTCCTATTATGCAACATTCTAATTGAAATTGGCATGGAAGTAAATGTGTTGACCTTAGATGCTTGGAACTAGATGGGTAGACCAACCTTACAGCCATCGATGAATGTGTTGTATATGGAAAATAAGACTAGGGCCATGCCGATTGGGTTACTAAAGGATGCAACTATTACAATTCAAGGAGTCAAGTTCACTAGGGACTTTAAGGTATTAGAACTTGCTGAAGTAGAAAACTTCCCAACCTTACTTGGACGACCTTGGTGCTATGCAAATAAGGCATATCTGCACTTTAATAAAAGATACATCATCTTTTTGAATGTGGAAGATCACATTATTATAAACTTGGTGAATAAGAAGGTAAAAATCTATGTTGATCCCTTGAGTGAAGAAGAGCTTAATAGAGTTTATGTTCAATCAATGTGCGATAATGATAATTTGGAACCATCCATGGAATGTGTTCTTCATTGGGAAGGCACACGATCTATAAGCGACACTACAAGTGTTGCTTGTGATAACTGGCCCATGGTACATATGAAATGGTTGGTTGTGAAGTCAAAGGAAGAGTCATGAGGATGATTTTACAGCGCATGGTGAGGCGGTTGAATTTAATAGGGTAATAAGGTATACTGGTGAAGGGAATCCTGATACATTTCTCTACACCACGAGACTCGGTCACATAATGAAGGAGATAGAAGAATTATGTTGGTCTATACTTTACATGGGAAAACAATGCGTTGGTGGGAAACACATAGAGATGTAATTTTGGAGTGGCAATAAGTGAGAATCACTTTCTTTATCTAGTTCACTTATAATAATGTACCTACACAAATATGTGAATTTCATGGGAATCCCCTACCTTGTATCACATCCCGAATTGTGACAAACATTAGATGGACGGACATGAGGCCTTTCCACCATCATGATAGGTTCACAAGTTCTACTCCACTTACATGGTTACGCGTGCACATGGTATATCCATGTTAAACTAAAATGAGAAATAACAAATTGATAGGAGATGACTGCATGTATGATCAAAACATCGGATTAATTTTTTACTTATCCTCCACTCCATGAAACACTATAGATTATGCAGCACCTTATGTTAGGAGATATCATGAAGGGTGACGATATTATTTTAGAACTATTTGGAGAATTTTATCCCGAGGTGTGCCTTGATCCTGAGGAAATAGATGAAGTAGAGATGGTTTGTGCCTAGAAGGAAAATGAAAAGGGAAAATAGTTTACATGATAGATGATGAGGAAGTGGATACGGTGGATGTTGACCGCATCGAAGGTACGTGTGAGGTGATTGACATAACAGATTATAAATCACGCACATATCATGGTCTTATGAAAACAAAGAAGGTTAACATTGGTATAGAGGTACAACCTAAGGAGGCTAGTATTGGGGATTACTACTCATAGTTGGATGTGGCTAAGATTATTGATTTATTTCGTGACTTTTAGGATTTATTTTTGTGGGGTTATCATGAGTTAAAGGGATTACACCCTTCTTTAGGTGAGATGAAAATAAATCTAAAATAAGGCATGCACCTAGTTAGGAAGAGGCCTTATAGGATGAATCCTAATCTACGCATGAAGGTAAAGGAAGAAATTGACAAGATGCTCAAGTCTGGTATAATTGAGCCTATTGAGGAATTTGAATGGGTTAGCCCCATGGTAATAAGAATTAATAAGGATGGAAGGATAATGATATTTGTGGACTATAGAGAACTTAATGCTGCATGTGTTATTGATCCTTTTCCAACCCTATTTATGAAAGAAATCCTTGAGGTAGTTGTTGGGAAAGAGATATACTCTTTTACATATGGGTTTTGGTGTCACCCAGATTTCACCACAAATCTGCGACTACCCTATCCAAAAAAAAATCGTACTTTTAAAATAGTGGGTCATTTTGTGTTTTTATTGTCTAAAAGTTCTTGTATTGCACAAGATAATCCCAAAGAGCCATATTAGCCTTTTATGCCAAATACCCGGATGCCCAAAATTGTTATATTCTGTCATGCCGTCAGGATTTGTCTGCGAGAAATTTGTATTTAATTATTTTAAGCTCCGTTTGAGGCTATTTGCACTGCTTTTAACTCTACTATGATCGAACATATCATTATTACCTTGTACTGAAAGGATTTTAACTAGGAATGAGTTTTGGGCTTTATTTGTGACTTTTGGCAATTTTTTGTGTTTTTGTGTTGTCCCGTTTCGTTTTCTATGAAATTTCTCTAGAACAATTCCTTTGTCAGGTAAGCCTAATTTTTGGCCTGGAGCAGCTAGAAAACATATACGCACATTATTCCTGGAGGAAGTCACCATCGAAGGTTTGGATCACTGGGAAAAAGTGAAGTCATGCATGAGGAAAAGCCCCTACGGGATGGGCGCATTTTGGAAAACAAATGATTTAAGCTACAATGGGAAAAATAGAAGTCAAAAAGGTGGGTGGGAATTTTATACTTGCCTAGCAAGGTACTTTTACCCGTGTTATAAAATTCACTTAAGTTGTAATGGGAAAAATAGAGGTCATGCAAGGGAATTCATTACCCGCCTCAGTAAATAATAAAAATTCTCATTGTCATAAATTCTTAAAAATAGAATTCTATTATTCCAAATAGTGCAACCCACCTTAGGTGAATAATAATACATTAAATAAATATTTGTTAATATTTATTCACCCAATTTTGGCACCCAGCTTGTGGAAAAGTCAACAAAGGGAAGTGGACATAAGGAAATTAAAAATAGAATTCCAAAATTAAATAAATTTAATTTATTTAATTCAGCCCCTTTTGAGAAGGAATTAATACTTTTAAAGTATTAAATGATTATATTAATTCCTATTTTTAGTGGCTATGGTCAAAGCACACTGTGAAGCTTGAGTGAAGTGATATGTGAAGGATTAAATTGGATTAATTTAATTTATTAGATGGTTGTCCTTAAACATGCTATTTTTAAAAGAGAAGAGCATGATTTTTGATTAATTAATTACCTCTAATTATTAGGGAAATTATTAATTATAGAATTGTGAAGGTTATATAAGCATGGGCAGCCACATGGGTGAATTATTTGATTCACATGTAAAGAATTGCAGACAAGAGGAAAAGTGTGCCTCCATTTGAAGAAGGATTTTGCTCAAGCAAGGTGGCAACAAGGCTAAAAGCTTCCGATTTGGCGCATGCTTTGAAGGAGGTTAATCTTTTTGCATAATTGTTTGCAAAGGTGTTATAGAGCTCAGTGTTGTTGAAAGGATTCATGCTCTCTTTATGTGTAAATTAAACACCAATTTTTGGTGTAGCAAGAGCTTGAAAAGTGCAAATTTTTACAATTAAAATTCACTATTCATGCTCCGGTGCCATTTTTATCTCGAATAAATTGCAGGAATTCATTACAAGTGCTTTACAAAGGAAAAGGAGATTTTATCAATGTCCAATACATTACATATATCCTCCGAATCAAGAATTGTTCGATTTGCACCAAGTATTGAAGAAATCCAATGCCAAGTAAGAAGAAAAAGAATTATTCAGATAGACAAAGATGGAAGAGAGATGAAAAAGAAAGCACAATGAAGTCATGCATTGCTTCCAAACTTTTAGACATAGGAGACACGATCTAGGCCCGAACCTCTTGCTTATTTGATTGATAGATCCAGAGCGAAATACTTCACTCATGTGTGTGGTTAAAAGCAGTGGAATTATCCGAGCTGTAGCTTTTCCATGTGCAACCCAATTGCCAGAGTTTGTGATGGAGTGTGCTAGATCTTATCATCCTTCATCCAAATCAGTGCATGATGCTATGGGAAAGACAATAATTCGTTTGGACACAGAGTTCATCAATTATTGTTTGAAGATTCTAGTGCGAAAGGTGGTGACTTCCATTAGCATTCAGGATGTTGACAGTAGATGGGAGAAGCATAGAGTTGATTGCGTGAGCATAATGAATAGCCGATACATGAAGAAGCCTAGATCTCCTTCAAAGTTCCCGAGAACTCTTCCATGGTCCAATTTGGTGTAGGAGGTAGATGATGTCATCAAATTGCTATGCAGGATGAATGGCGAAGCGAATGCCTACACTTTCCATACATGGATGTATGCTTTCATCAGGACCATTGAAATCAACAAGGTTGATTCTATAATCAATTGGTTAGAAATTATTAGCAACAACATTGGTGAGCAACTCCGAAATGTGAAGCATACTTTCAGCTTCAAGATGACTTCATACTTGGTGTATGTCTGCAGCTTCACAAGGCATCTTTTCCAAGTTGGATAGATGTGGTGTTCTTTCTAAGGACCCCATTTTTGAGTGCTACCCGTAGCTTACTATACTACGTGTGAGAAAGATTTCAAAGTGGTCAATGATGAATTATTTTATGATTTCATCTGTAGGCTAGACAAAGACTTGAAGGTCAACAGGGCAAATAAGGAAGCGTGGGCAACTTTGTGTCCAAGATTGGCAATATATTCATTCAATTTGTAGATTTCACATACCTCGTGGTTACGTATTTTCTGAGAACCAATAAAGATGCCTAGGTATCCGAATGATAGATTGATCACCATGGAGCTTAGCAGAAACTTGTGGAGTTACACATCTTCACAAAGTGGCAAAAGTCTACGGGTTTCTTCCCAATCACCGTGGATATTACACCGCATTAGCATTCATAGAGCTCGGGAATGGAGGCGCAAATGTTATCCAAGTATGAGCAAGAGTTCTTCCCTGCATGGCTAAACTTTGATCCATTTGGAGTATCCAGAAAGACAATCTCCCATGAGTAAGCACATGTGCCTTCATTAGAAGATTTCTGGATGAAGTGCAAAAGTGAGTACGAGGTTAGAAAGAGAGATTTCAATAGGCTATCAGCAAAGCAAGTGTTCAACTTTGGACTAGCGCGGATACCTATGGATCTTAAAGATGATGGGAATGTGGTACTTGACACTTATAATCAAATGGGAGGAGATAAAGCCATATTGTAGAATAACATTGGAGGCTACAACACAATTGGAAGAAAGGTCGGGTGTTGTGTTGGTGAATAATTCAAACTAGTTACTGACGAAGGGTTATTACCTTGATGAAGCATTGATGAATCAAGTCACGGAAACTTCGGTGCAGGAGATTCCCTCAAGCGAAAGCACGAGAGGAGAAAGCAACAGGAAAGTTGAGAAGTTGAAAGTGCATAGAAGATCTCAATCCAAGGAGAGGATCACTTCTACGACCATGACTTTAACTTCAGTTTCTCCAGTACCCAGTACTTCACCAACTATTGCACCATAACAGCAAGACGTTTCCATACCTCCATTGAATCTAGTGAGATTCATCTTCTCCCCTCAGCCACTTTGTTCAGCACCTGTTCAAGAGGATACATTGAAGCTGCAGATGGCGGAATTTGAAAGGGCTTTGTCCTTAGATGACTCAAAAGATGGCAGCCACAACACTGTGGCACTTTCTCATGAGAGGATGCAGAGTGGAAGATGGTAGTACACTCAACAACTTCAACTTTCTCATTCTCTCGAGAAGTAACTTCTCGGAATGGTTGGCTTCGCAAATTGGTTCCAGAAGCGAGAATGGAGATGAACTTAGAGGAGCACGACTTGTAGCTACTCCAAAATTTGAGTGGAAGAGACAAAGGCCTAAAGTTTCCAAAGCAACTTCTAGGTTGATCATTGAAGATTCGGGAGAGAAGTTTGCTAGAGATATCAATTCCAGCAGAAGGAAAGATAGAGGAGGAGCTCATGGAAGAGGATGTGACAGTAACCAAAGTACCCCTGTCAAGCCACCACTAAAGGATCAAGCAGACATGCGTACATTGATGGATGCTTTATTCCTTAGGCTTGACAATGAAAAGGTAGAGAAAGAAGAGCTACGAAGCAAGTATCTCAATTATGTGAGATCATAGCCAAGGTTGCTAAACCTTCCATTCAGCCCATTTCAGAGCAGGTGAGTGATCATCTTATGCAGGAAATGGAGGATGCAAACAATCAAGTAAAGTCTATTGACGAATGGAAGGATTTGATTATTCATCAAGCTTCTGTACAACTTGGAGAAGTGCCAGCCCACCTAAAGGTTATGGATGATGTAGCAAATCAACTAAAGCAACTGATGGAAAACATAGAAGGCATGAATACAGTTGCAGAGAGTAACCTGAGTATTTTGGCCGAGATCAACAAGCTACCGGGAGATGTATTGATTGTGGAATAGATTGTACCAGATGGATCAGTCGAGAAGGGGAAGTAGCTAGAGTTTGTAGTATCTTTCCGTTTGGAAATCTATAGATTTTTGCTGAAGAGGATGCAGACACTTGAGAGTAGGACATCAGATTTACCAGATAGTGTCATTTCTTTCACTAAGGAGAGAGTGGATGGGAATGTCACTTCATACATGTGTGGATCGTCTCAACTAAGGTGCCTAATTCCCTGGAAGGATCTCTTCTGATGGTACAAAAGAGAATTGATAAAGCTACCAAGCCTTTCATGATGAATTCTATCAGTAGACTGGTGGCGCTACAAGCGGACATTGTAAGGTTTGGGCCGAGTTTGAAGATGTGGAAGCATGCATCAAAGTGTTGAATGAAGGGTTGCTGCAGTTTAGGACAGAGAAAGAAGCAGTGGCTAAAATAGATGGAAGGATGTTGAATTACATGTTCGACAAGTATATCCGATATCAGAACAAGAAGAAGACATAAACATTACAACTAGCATGACTTCTTCTATTCTTTCTTCTTCTATTTTCTATGTTCCCGGATGAAATTGTAAAACTTCTAAGTTATTGGTTTTGCAACCATTACTTAAAGTCATGTGGAACCATTCTATTAGTTAAGTGATACATGTGTCACTTAAGGAGAAGATAGTTGAGGATGATTTCCAAATGTCATCTTTACTTGTTGTTTATGTTTCAGTTTAGTTTGAGTTTTCCATTTGTACTTTCCCTCCTACATTCTATAAGTAGGAGAAGAACCTCCGGGTTAATGATCGATCAAAATTTGTAAGCAGCAATCTTGTGTTCTAGACTTTGTGTTGAACCCCTGAGAGCAACTTGGAGCAAAGGAATACAAAGGAGTAGGTTTCCGAGAGAACTTGTGTCACGGTGTACTTTGTTTCTTTCTTTTAATCTTAGATCTCTTAATAGACTTTGTGTTATTTTAGATCTGGATCTAGAGCTGCCTTTGTTTTATAATTCTGTGTGTTCATATCTATTAAGTTTCTTCTATGTGCATGCAATTAGCTCTGCTATCTACTAATTGGGATGCACATCTTCCCCATTTCTTCTCTGTATTTCCTTTACTTCCTTCTTCTATAAAATACTTCCTTTCTTGAACAATTGCTTACTTGCTGCAGAACTTCTTAGTTATGGTTCATGAACTAAGTGGTTAAAGTAAAACCCCTGATAGATAATAACACATTTTTATTGACAAATCTGACACGGGAGCCTCACCGGTTAAATGAGGGAGATTTATCTCATGACTTGCCTAGGTTTTGTGCTATGCAGAAAATCTAGCCAATAGTTTTTGGCGACTCACTGGGAAACAACTATCTTTGCAGATCAAGGTTTATCTATTGAAGATCAGAGTGTTTTCCATACAAATCTCAACCTGGCTGAATGTCCATTCACCCGATCCATGAAGGCACAAGGAAGGACTGATCATTTCTTCCAATGAAGGAGAAATTCAATTTCAATCATCCTCCTCAAGTTAGAAGCCGCAGATCTAGTCTCTCACCAGGAAGAAGAGTGCACATCCATCTAGATCCGGATCGTATTCAGCATAATCCGGTGGCTGGAATTATCCATCAAGTCTGCACAAGGAGGAGACGTGCTCAAGTCAACATGGGGCATCAACTAGTACCTGTTCCATGGGGAGCAACTTTTGGACCTCTGAACTTGGCTCCACCTATGCACGAGCTGCCAAAGGGATCCAGAAAGAATTTTCCAAAATTCTTTGGAGATGGAAAGCAAAACCCAGATGATCATTTGGCAGCCTTCTTTATATCTTGTGGTGTGCTTGCAGTGGAGCATGAAGATGTCTCAGTCAGGCTCTTCATTGAGACTCTACACGACTTGGCTGGAGAATGGTTCTATCGGCTAGCTCCTGGCACCATAACCAACTGGGTGACTATGCATGAGCAATTCTGAAAAGATTCAAGCCTATAGAGGATGCTAGCACATTGATCACCCAACTGACGCAGTTGAAGAAAGAGCCAAGCGAGAACATGCGGGACTTTATTGCAAGGTTCCAAAGGATTTTATACAAAATCCCCACTTCTGCCACATTGAGCGACGAAAATCAAAAGACATTTTTTATAAACGCTCTATTGCCTAAAGTTGGATATCAGCTAAGAAGGGCAAGACCTATAAATCTACTTGAAGCACAAAATGTTGCCATGGAGGTTGAGGATGACTTGATCATGGCTGAAAACTCAAACAACCATCTCACAAAGGTGATGGTGCTTCTTCTAGTACTTCAGATCCTTTGTTGCAGAAATTGGCTAATGACATGCTGCAGATCAAGAAGCAGATCTCTCAAGCAGGGAGTGCAACCCCCTCAAGAATAGCTCCTACCCGACCTTCAATGGTCAAAATCAAAATCAAAACCGAAACAAACTTGCTGCTGCACCACAATACGTTGGCAATAGAAGCTACTCCAAGGAATAACTTGGAAACTAATGAAGAGGATCTCGGCATTGATGAATCATTCGATGATGAAGACTTTATAGATCCCGCTGGTGACTCCAATATTGGTTACCTGGACTACGAATCTGACGATGGCTATTATGAATCTTTTGAAGATTCTGATGGTCACACTTTTGTGGTGTTTACAAGGTCTCAGATGCACCAAAATGCCGAAGCATCCACAAGTGGCCGAAGAGAAAGAGAAGATCCTGGCCTGGATGTTACTATCTTGAAAAGAGGTAGCACTCTTCCTTCTTCATTAGCGCCTAAGGATAAATATTCAAATTCTTTCAATTCACAGCAAAGAGCCAACGCACATCCCACTGAAGCAAGTCAAGCTTTCGACATAATTGATCACATCAAGAGGAACAAGGTCCAAATGTCAGAAGCTGAGTATTTGAGAGCATTTCCTGATCAGCTGAATAGATTGGTCAAATATGTGCAAAGTAATGGTCCCAACCCAACAAATAATACTTCACGGGGTATCTTGTCAAGCCCAAAGAATACTCCCCCTTCAAATAATGCAGCTGCAAGTTCTTCTCCTTCTACCTCTTCTCCTACTACATCAGAAAGGATCGAGCCATTCTATGTATCTTTGCTCATCAACGGACACAAACTGAGCAATTGCATTTTGGATTCTGGAGCTTCTGATAATGTCATGCCTGCCAAAGTTGCTGATGCCTTGGGTCTCACATTGACAAAAACCATCGGAAGATGTTATTCAATGGAAAGGCAAGTCCCTCTTGTGGGGAAAATCAAAGATGCAGGTAAGTACTTGCTTCTTTTCCAGATAAAAGACTGAAAATGACTATCCTTGTAGCAGACATTCCAGTCTCTTATGGCATGCTTTTGAGTAGAAATTTCTGCAAAGAGCTGGGTGGAGAAGTCAAGATGGATTGGTCTTGTGCACACATACCAATCAAAGGAGTAAATCAGAAGCTAGAACCTGAGAAGAAATCTAAGTACACAGTATCAAAGTCTGAGGATCCTAGATCTCAGATCTTGTTTCAGGAATCGGATCACGGAGTCTATTATCTAGAAATGGATAAAGAAGATGTTCAACTGGTGATTCAAGAACCACATCAACTTAACAACAAGATTTGGACTCTGGAATTTGATGGCAGCTATTGTTCATTTAGATCCAAGCAGCAGGCGTTGTTCTTATCTCTCCTGAAGGGAAGGTGCATGCACACTCCTTCAAATTGATGTTCAAAAATACTAACAATACAACTGAGTATGAAGCATTGTTGTTAGGCATGGAGCAGGCAAGAACAATGGGAATCAAATTATTACACGCAAAGGGAGATGTTGAGTTGATCGTTAAGTAGATAAGAGGTCTCTACCAAGTCAAAAAAGACAAACTATGGCACTATAGAGATCGGGTCTACTCTGCTATCCTAGATTTTTCAGCTTTCTCGGTATCTTACATTCCGAGAGAACAAAATTCAAGAGCTGATTCACTTGTAGTGACTGCAGCCTTGTTGAATCTAGATCAGCCTCCCGCATTCTTTAGATAGGGAGACTACAAGGTGGAGATGGTCTTTCACCCAAAGGTTCCTGACAATGTCCAACAATGGCAAGTTTTCAACGATGACACGCAGATTGCTGTGTTTCTCCAACAGAAGGACAACTTTGAAGAGATCTACTATGAGGGAAGCAATTCACCTCCTAGGCAGACTACTGTCGAGAAATGGATGTGGACATCTCAGGAAGTCAGGAGATTATCCAGCTAAAGGGAAATAAAATTCCCAAAGGCTTGGTATCTCTTGAGGAAATGTTTGATAAGCATGATCAGATGCTTAAGAAAAATGAAGAAAGTGGGGAAGGTTCTTCCTCCGACACACAATTACTAAATTTGGGAGCCGGAAATGATCCCAAATTAGTAAATCTAGGTAAGTGTTGCTCAGAGGCCGAAAGAGAAGCTTTTACTGAGCTTCTTAAGAAATATATGGATGTTTTTGCCTGGTCTTACCAGGATCTAAAAACATATCAGCCTGCGGAAGTTCAACACTACATCCCACTTAAACCAACAAAGAAGCCTTTCAAGCAGAAGTTGTGGTGGCACAACCCTACCATTTCGGGAACCATCTTTGCAGAAATCCGGAAGTTGTTAGACGTAAAGATTATCTATCCCATACATCATTCGGAATGGTTGGCCAACATAGTCCCTGTAAGAAAGAAGAGCGGTGAGATTAGGCTGTGCATGGATTTCCGCAACCTTAATCAAGCTTCACTAAAAGACAACTACCCCATCCCCATCATGGATCACACTCTGTAGGTGGTCACTAGATCTAAGATGCTCTCCATGCTTGATGGCTTCTTAGGCTACAATCAAGTCAAGGTGGCCGAGGAAGATCAATACAAAACAACGTTCATCACACCTTGGGGAAACTTCACGTACCAGAAAATGTTGTTTGGCCTGATTAATGCTGGTGCTACATTTCAAAGAGCTATGGATTTAGCTTTTGCTCATCTCAAGGATATAAGCATAGTTGTGTACCTGGATGATCTGACAGTCTTTTCCAAAGATAGAAGTGCACACATTTCAAACTTGGAAGAGGTTTTCATACAGTGCCGCAAACATGGTATTTCTTTGAATCCCAAGAAATCCATCTTTGCTGTAATAGAAGGGAAACTACTAGGGCACATTGTTTCCAAAGAAGGAACAAAGATAGATCTAGAGCATGTCAAATCCATTCAGACATTGCCTTTGCCCACATCCAAAAAAGGAGTTCACTCTTTCTTTGGAAAAGTTAATTTTCTCAGGAGATTCATTCCTGACTTTGCTGAGCTAACCCGTCATATTTCAAATATGATGAAGAAGACACAAGATTTTAAATGGAGCAGCGAAGGGAAGGAAGCTTTTGAGAAAATTAAAGAGGCCCTGTCAAAGCTCCAGTCTTGGTTTCACCCGACTTCAGTAAAGAATTTATTCTTTACTGTTATTCCTCCGAACACACCATGTCAGCAATACTGATGCAGAAAAATCAAGAGGACGTAGAAGCTCCTATTGCTTTCATGAGTATGCCTCTTAAAGCCTATGAGTTGAAATACACTCCCATGGAAAAGCACGCATATGCAGTGGTGAAGGCATGCAAAGCATTCAGGTATTATATTCTTTCCTCACACACTATGGTTTTGGTTCCAGATACTGCAGTTAAATCCATCCTTACTCAGCAAGAGTTAGGATTATTGAGAGGCACATGGGTGACAAAGGTTCAAGAATATGACCTGGATATTAAACCAACAAAGCTGGTTCGAGGAAGAGGTCTGTGTGAATTAATGACGGAGATGAAAACATCAGTGCCTGAAGCAGATCAAGATGAGATAGATGAAGATTTACCTGCAGTACTTTTTATAGATCTGGTAGAGGAGTGGTACAGTAACATTGCTTACTTTCTGACGTATGGAGAATGCCCAGATCAACTTTCCAGAAAAGAGAAACGAACCATCAAACTGAAATCCAAAGATTTTGTTCTTTGGGATAATGGTTTGTACAAGAGGGGAATTGATGGCGTATTTCTCAGATGCGTCGATAAAGCTCAACAGGATCAGCTACTTCAACAGTTTCATGACATGGCTTGCAGTGGTCATTTCTCAGCCCGAGTCACTACACACAAGATCCTCAGAGCAAGGTATTACTGGCCAACCCTTTTTCAAGATACTGCAGAATGGGTAGCTAAGTGTCAAGCATGCCAACATTTTGTTGGGCGTGTGAAATTGTCTGCATTACCTCTAAAACCCATTGTGATTGAAGAACCTTTCCAACAATGGGGAATGGATTTTATTGGAATGCTTAACCCGGCTTCTAATGTGTCGGTCACCATTATATTCTAACAACTACTGATTATTTCAGTAAGTGGGTAGAAGCTATTCCTGTGAAGAATGCCACTTCCGCCGAGGTGTGCAATTTTATAAAAGAAAATATTATTGTCAGGTTTGGCGTGCCCAGCAAAATTGTAGCAGACAACGCTCCGAATCTTTCTTCTGAGGAGCTGGTGGAATTCTGCTACACTTATGGGATCCAGCTGGTTCATTCCTCAAACTACTATCCACAAGGGAATGGTCAAGCTGAATCTAGTAATAAAAACTTGGTAACTATCGTGCGCAAGCTTGTAACGGAAAATCAAAGGACTTGGCATAAAAAGTTGTTTGATGCATTATGGGCCGATAGAATCACACCAAAAAGGGCGATAGGCATGTCCCCATTTCAGCTGTTATATGGTAGAGACACGGAGCTGCCTCTTACCTTGGAACTGCCTGCCCTGCAACTTTCTAAGGCCCTGGAGGATTCCACTTTCACGGATGCTATTGATAAAAGAATTATGTACCTGACTGAATTGAGGGAAGTACAAACTCAAGTTGCAGATAGGTTGACAGAGCATCAAAGGAAGGTGAAAGTCATCTTCGACAAAAAGGCCAGGGAAAGAAAGTTTGAAGTCAATGACTGGGTCCTTCTATGGGACAAAAGAAGAGAAACAAAAGGCATGCATGGAAAGTTTGATTCACTATGGAAAGGGCCTTTTGTGATTAAGAGAATCACCGAGCGATAGCTTCATTCTTGCTCATCAAGATGGAGTTGAATTGCTTGTTTCCTTTCAATGGGCAACACTTGAAGTTGTTCCGACATGAGAAGCAGGGTAAAACCTGTATGTACATAAATAAAACTTTGTTTGTTTTTCCTTGTTTTGTTTTTTTTTTTGTGTTGTGTTTGTTTGCCTGACCCCATGCCCAAAGGACAAGATACGAAACCAGAGATGCTGGGATCTCATCTTTTCCCTTTGTCATTCTGACAAGAGAAAAAGATGTCCACAGACGGAGCCGACTGGTGTCACCCAGATTTCACCCTGAAATCTGCGACTACCCTATCCGAAAAAATTTTTGTACTTTTAAAATAATGGGTCATTTTGTGTTTTTATTGCCTGAAAGTTCTTGTATTGCGTATCAAGATAATCCCAAAGAGCCATATTAGCCTTTTTTTTGCCAAATACCCATGCCCAAAATTGTTATATTTTGTCATCGGATTTGGATTTGTCTCATGGAAATTTGTATTTAATTATTTTGAGCCCCGTTGAGGCTATTTGCATGCTCCGCTTTAACTCGTTATGATCGAACATATCATTATTCCTTGTACTAAGGATTTTAACTAGGAATAAGTTTTGGGCTTTATTTGTGACTTTTGGCAATTTTTCATGTTTTTGTGTTGTCCCGTTTCATTTTTGTGAAATTTCTCTAGAACAATTCCTTTGTTAGGTAAGCCCGATTTTTGGCCTGGAGCAGCTGGAAAACATATACACACGTTATGCCTGGAGGAAGTCACCATCAGAGGTCTGGATCACTAGGAAAAAGTGAAGTCGTGCACGGAAAAGCCCTCATGGGGGATGGGCGCATTTTTGGAAAACAAAGGATTTAAGCTGCAATGGGAAAAATAAGCCGCAGGCATGGTGGGAATTTTATACCTACTAAAGCAGGTACTTTTTCCCATGTTATAAAATTCACTTAAGTCTGCAATGGGAAAGTTAGAGGCTGCAGGCAGGTGGGAATTTATTGCCTGCCTTGCAGGGTAAAAATTCCCATGATAAAATAAAAGGAAAGTGACTTAAGTGAAATCATGGGATTTTAGTGCCTCATTGTCAAAATAATCCCATTGTCAAAGTCAAATCACTTAAGTGGATCATGGATTTTTGCCCGCCTCACAGGTAAAGAATCCCATTGTGGAAAATTCTTAAAAATAGAATTATATTATGCAAAAAGTGCACCTAATGATAATGCATTAAATAAATATTTGTTAATTATTTATTCACCCAGTGGCACCTAGAGCTTGTGGAAAAGTCAACAAAGTCAAGTGGACATAAAATTTAAAAATAGAATTCCAAAATTAAATAAATTTAATTTATTTAATAAAGTGCCCTTTTGAGAAGGAATTAATACTTTTTAAAGTATTAAATGATTATATTAATTCCTATTTTCAGTGGCTATGGTCAAAGCACACTGTGAAGCTTGAGTGAAGTGATGTGTGAAGGATTAAATTGGATTAATTTAATTTATTGGATGGTTGTCCTTAAACATGCTATTTTTAAAAGAGAAGAGCATGATTTTTAATTAATTAATTACCTTTAATTGTTAGGGCAATTATTAATTATAGAATTGTGAAGGTTATATAAGCATGGGCAGCCATATGGGTGAATTATTTGATTCACAGGTAAAGAATTGCAGCCAAGAGGAAAAGTGTGCCCCCATTTGAAGAAGGATTTTGCTCAGGCAAGGTGGCAACAAGGCTAAAAGCTTCCAGATTTGGCACATGCTTTGAAGGAGGTTGATCTTTGTCTGCATAATTGTTTGCACAGGTGTTACAGGAGCTCAGGTGTTGTTGAAAGGATTCATGCTCTCTTTATGTGCAAATTAAACACCAATTTTTGGGGCAATGGGCTTGAAAAGTGTAGATTTTTACAATTAAAATTCACTATTCATGCTCCGGTGGCCATTTTTGTCTGAATAAATTACAGGAATTCATTATAGGTGCTTTACAAAGGAAAAGGAGCTTTTATCAATGTCCAATACATTGCATATATCCTCCGAATCTGAAGAATTGTCCAGATCTGCACCAATATTGAAGAAATCCACCAAGTAAGAAGAAAAAGAATTATTCGATAAAAGATAGACAAAGCTATGGCAAAGAGAGATGAAAAAGAAAGCACGATGGAGTCATGCATTGCTTCCAAACTTGTAGACATAGGAGACATAGATCTAGGCCCGGAACCTCTTTCCGATTTGATTGATAGATCCAGAGCGGGAAAGACTTCACTCATGCGTGCGGTTAAAAGCAGTGGAATTATCCGAGCTGCAGCTTTTCCATGTACAGCCCAATTGCCAGAGTTTGTGATGGAGTGTGCTAGATCTTATCATCCTTCATCCAAATCAATGCGTGATGCTACGGGAAAGACAATAATTCGTTTGGACGCAGAGTTCATCAATTATTGTTTGAAGATTCCAGTGCGAAAGGTGGTGACTTCCATTAGCATTCAGGATGCCGACAGTAGATGGGAGAAGCATAGAGCTGATTGCGTGAGCATAATGAATAGCCGATACATGAAGAAGCCTAGATCTCCTTCAAAGTTCCCGAGAACTCTTCCACGGTCCAATTTGGTGCAGGAGGTAGATGATGTCATCAAATTGCTATGCAGGATGAATGGCGAAGCGAATGCCTACACTTTCCGTACATGGATGTATGCTTTCATCAGGACCATTGAAATCAACAAGGTTGATTCTATAATCAATTGGTCGAAATTATTAGCAACAACATCGGTGAGCAACTCCGGAACGTGAAGCATACTTTCAGCTTCAAGATGACTTCATACTTGGTGTATGTTATAGCTTCACAAGGCATCTTTTCCAAGTTGGATAGATGTGGTGTTCTTTCTAAGGACCCCATTTTCGAGTGCTACCCACAGCTTACTGTACCTACGTGTGAGAAAGATTTCAAAGTGGTCAATGATGAATTCTTCTATGATTTCATCTGCAGGCTAGACAAAGACTTGAAGGCCAACAGGGTAAGCAAGGAAGCGTGGGAAGCTGTGTCCAAGATTGGCAGTCTATTCATTCAATTTGTAGATTTCACATACCTCAGGGTTACGGGATTTTCTAGAGAACCAATAAAGATGCCTAGGTATCCGAATGATAGATTGATCACCATGGAGCTGAGCAGGAAACTTGTGGAGTTACACGACCTTCAGTCAAAGTGGCACAAGTCTACGGGATTCTTCCCAATCATTGTGGGATATTACAGCT
Organism: Taxus wallichiana var. yunnanensis; assembly: GCA_018340775.1. NCBI lineage: Eukaryota > Viridiplantae > Streptophyta > Pinopsida > Cupressales > Taxaceae > Taxus > Taxus wallichiana. Next base: position 11,492,446 of record CM031239.1, read on the forward strand.
GCATTAACATTCATAGAGCTCGGGGAATGGAGGCAAATGTTATCCGAGTATGAGCAAGAGTTCTTCCCTGCACGGCTGAACTTCGATCCATTTGGAGTAGCCAGGAAGACAATCTCCCAGGAGTACGCACATGTGCCTTCATTAGAAGATTTCTGGATGAAGTGCAAAAGTGAGTACGAGGTTAGAAAGAGAGATTTCAGCAAAGCTATCAAAGAAAGCAAGTGTTCGACTTTGGACTAGCGCGATACTGTGGATCTTAAAGATGATGGGAATGTGGTACTTGACACTTACCATCAAATGGGAGGAGATAAAGCCATACTGCAGAATAACATAGGAGGCTGCAACACAATTAAGAAAGGTCGGGTGTTGTGTTGGTGAATACTTCAAACTAGTTGCTGACGAAGGGTTATTGCCTTGATGAAGCATTGATGAATCAAGTCACGGAAACTTCAAGCAGAGATTCCCTCAAGCGAAAGCACGAGGAGAAAGCAGTAGGAAATTCGAGAAGTTGAAAGTGCATAGAAGATCTCAATCCAAGGAGAGGATCACTTCTACGACCATGACTTTAACTCCGTTTCTCCAATACTCAATGACTTCACCAACTATTACACCGCAGCAGTAGGACGCTTTCCATGCCTCCACTAAATCCAGCAACATTCATCTTCTCCCCTCAGCCACTTCGTTCAGTGCCTATTCAAGAGGATACGTTGAAGCTACAGATGGCAGAATTCAAAAGGGCTTTGTCCTTAGATGACTTAGAAGATGGCAGCCACAACACTGTGGCACTTTCTGACGGAGAGGATGCAGAGCGGAAGATGGTAGTACACTCAGTGACTTCAGCAACTTCTCATTCTCCGAGAAGTAACTTCTCGGAATGGTTGGCTTCGTAGTTGGTTCCAGAAGCGAGAATGGAGATGAACTTAGAGGAGCACGACTTGCAGCTACTCCAGAATTTGAGCGGAAGAGAGAAAAGGCCTAAATTTGCCAAAGCAACTTCTAGGTTGATCATCGAAGATTCGGGAGAGAAGTTTGCTGAGATATCAATTCTAGCAGAAGGAAAGATAGAGGAGGAGCTCATGGTAGAGGATGTGACAGTAACCAAAGTACCCCTCGGTCAAGCCACCACTGAAGGATTGAAGCAGGACACGCAGACATTGATGGATGCTTTATTCCTTAGGCTTGATAGTGAAAAGGTGGAGAAAGAAGAGTCAGAAGCAAGTATCTCAATTATGTGAGATCATAGCCAAGGTTGCTAAACCTTCCATTCAGCCCATTTCAGAGCAGGTGAGTGATCATCTTATGTAGGAAATGGAGGATGCAAGCAATCAAGTAAAGGCTATTGACGAATGGAAGGATTTGATTATTCGTCAAGCTTCTGTACAACTTGGGGAAGTGCTAGCATACCTAAAGGTTATGAATGATGCAGTAAATCAACTAAAGCAACCGATGGCAAACATAGAGGGCATGAATATAGTTGCAGAGAGTAACCTAGGTATTTTGGATGAGATAACCGAGCTACTGGGAGATGTATTGATTGCAGAATAGATTGTACTAAATGGATTAATCGAGAAGAGGAAGTAGCCAGAGTTTGCATATCTTTCCATTTGGAAATCATGAGAGTTTTGTCAAGAGGATGCAAGGAACTTGAGAGTAGGACATCAGATTTACCAGACAGTGTCATTTCTTTCACTGAGGAGAGAGTGGACGGGAATGTCACTTCATACGTGTGGATCATCTCAACTAAGGTGCCTAATTCCCTGGAAGGTTCTCTTCTGATGGTACAAAAGAGAATTGATAAAGCTACCAAGCCTTTCACGATGAATTCTATCAGTAGACTGGTGGTGCTACAGGTGACATTGCAAGGTTTGGGCCGAGCTTGGAAGATGTGGAAGCGTGCATCAAAGTGTTGAATGAAGGGTTGCTGCAGTTTAGGACAGAGAAAGAAGCAGTGGCTAAAATAGATGGAAGGATGTTGAATTACATGTTCGACAAGTATATCCGATATCAGAACAAGAAGAAGACATAAATGTTACAGCTGGCATGACTTCTTCTATTTCTTTCTTCTTCTATTTTCTATGTTCCCGGATGAAATTGTAAAACTTCTAAGTTATTGGTTTTGCAACCATTACTTAAAGTCATGTGGAACCATTCTATTAGTTAAGTGATACATGTGTCACTTAAGGAGAAGATAGTTGAGGATGATTGCCAAATGTCATCTTTACTTGTTGTTTATGTTTCAGTTCAGTTTGAGTTTTCCATTTGTACTTTCCCTCCTACATTCTATAAGTAGGAGAAGAACCTCCAGGTTAATGATCGATCAGAATTTGTAAGTAGTAATCTTGTGTTCTAGACTTTGTGCTGAACCCCTGAGAGCAACTTGGAGCAAAGGAATACAAAGGAGCACATTTCCATGAGAACTTTGTGTCACATTGTACTTTGTTTCTTTCTTTTAATCTTAGATCTCTTAATAAACTTTGTGTTATTTTAGATCTGGATCTAGAGCTGCCTTTGTTTTATAATTCGGTGTGTTCATATCTATTAAGTTTCTTCTATGTGCATGCAATTAGCTCTGCTATCTACTAATTGGGATGCACATCTTCCCCATTTCTTCTCTATATTTCCTTTACTTCCTTCTTCTATAAAATACTTCCTTTCTTGAATAGTTGCTTACTTGTTGCAGAACTTCTTAGTTATGGTTCATGAACTAAGTGGTTAAAGTAAAACCCCTGATAGATAATAACACATTTTTATTAACAAATTTGACACAGGAGCCTCACCAGTTAAATGAAGGAGATTTATCTCATGAATGCCTAGGTTTTGTGCTATGCAGAAAATCTAGCCAACAGCTTGATTTCGAGTTATTTCCTTATACTCACAAAAAGATATTTTTCATCTTGGGTTTAGAAGAACCTACTAATAAAAGTGACATGTGTGGATTCTTACGAGATACAAGATATTATAGGAAATTTATTAAAGGGTATGCAAATATTTCCACATCCTTCAAGAAAAGTTGGAAGTGAAAGGAAAGATCTAAAGGGGTGACATAAAACAATAGGCATTTGAGACAATGAAAGAAAGGTTGACTACTACACATATTTTTGTTTTCCTTCATAGGACAAACCTTTTCATGCTCATGTTGATGATTTTAGTATGGAAATTGGTGTAGTGTTGACACAAACAGGAGAAGGAATTGTGGATAATCCCATTTTCTTTATAATAAGGAAGTTGATGCAAATAGAGAAGAATTATACAACTAATGATCCTGAAGCCTTTTCTATGATCTATGTGTTTCTTAATTTTAGAGCATATGAAACTCAAGTATTTGGTTAACAATCTTGTTTTGCAAGGATGCATATGAATATGGGTCCTTCTTTTTTAATAATTTTATTTCAGAGTTTTTGTAACATAAGGAAAAAGTAATTGAGGGCGATCATTTATCAAGGATCCATTCTAGGGAGTATGCACAAATCATTGAGAACATAATTCCAAATGCACATCTATTTAGATTAGACCATGCACACATAAATATGGAGGACACTGTAGTGTTTTTTTACACTTGACAGCACATGAGGGGATGAATAATTTAGAGAAGAAGTAGCTTGCAATATGTGTGGTGCGTTATCAATTTATTGGTAGAGATTTATACAAGTTAGGTCGTGATGAGGTCTTTCACTAGTGTGTTTTGGATTATGAGCATGAGGAAATCATGGAAGAATCTCATGGTGGAATAAAAAGAGGTCATTATGCAAGATATGCTACCACATATAAGATTATAATGGTTGGAATTTGGTGGGAGACCTTATATAAGGATACTAAGGAATATGTCAAGTTATGTGATGATTGTCAACACCTTGCAAATCCTCGACATAGAGACGAGATGTCATTGCAGCGTATTACAAGTGTTGATCCTTTTGAGAAGTGGGCAATTGAATTTATGGTTCCTATCTCACCACACATGTGTAGGATTGGTGCACGCTACATCATAACTTTTACAACATTTCTAACAAGGTGGGTAGAGGAAACACCTACAAAGGATTGGAATGCGAAAACATCGGAAATATTCTTATGCGAATACATCATTAGTAGGTATGGTTATCCATTAAGCTTGACAAGTGATAGAGGAACTCATTTTATCAATGAGACAATCAAAATCCTTTTGTCATAGTTTATGGTGTCACACCATAAGACTACTCCTTATCGCCCACAGGAAAATGGTATTATAGAATATTTCAACAATATTCTGGGACAAACATTGAGAAAAATATGTGATGTTGGAAGAAAATTTGGGATGATAGAGTATCAATTGTACTTTGGGCATATAGGACCAATTACAAGAGGTTGAATAAGGCCACATCCTTTCGGTATGTGTTTGGTGTGGAAGTTGTATTTCTCATTGAATTTATTTTATAATCCCTATGTATTACCTATGTAGGAGGACTATTTGATGAACAATATGTTAAGGAGAGCATTGATAAACTAATGTAGTTAAATGAGTGGCACACCATTTCCCAATGGTGCCGAAGACTAAGAAGGATAAGAAGAAGGCCGGACATGATATGCACATAAGGAACAAAACATTTGATGTGGGGAATATCGTTATCATGTATGATTCCAAGTTTACATGCCACCCAAGGAAATTGAAAGTACATTGACCGGGAAATTTTGTAGTAAAGAAGATAATTGAATCAGTGCTTGTCATTTGTATGTGTTAGATAGAACTTTATTTCCTGGTTACTTCAATGGGAGTAGGATGAAGTCCTACTATAAATAAGGCTTCTAAGTATTTGTGATAAGTTTGTATTGCCACTTAAGCTAGATTTACCTTTTATGTGTTTCCTTTCATCATTGTTATGCGTTGTGAGTTTAGTTGTGTTTTATTATAATAAGTCCACTTGTATGCGAGAATGCTGATTACTATCTTTTGATTTCATGCACGAGAGGAACACATATACTTTTAGTGTGGGTTAGATTACAAGTGTGTGTAAAAGAGTAAATTTTTAGTGTTATAGGATCACTAAGAAATGAAGGAGTGTGCACGTTGATGATTATGTTGTTTGTTGGATGAAAGTACAGGAAAGAGAGAAAGGTGCTACAGGTGCTTGGGATAAATTTTTCTTAAGGAAATTTTCTTAGATTGAAGACCACACATAAGAAAATGTGTTGCACAGAGTTGTAACGTGAGGTAGGAATTAGTATCGAATACTACTTCATATGAGGCATAGAGGGATATGTAATTTGGTAAATGAAGGCATGCGTAAGAAAGTATTTGGCAAAGAAGTAGTAGGCGCAAAATATGGTTACGAGTGGGGCAACGAAGAAAGTAGCGAAAAGCTCGAAAAAATAGAAAAGTGTAATTAAAGTTGGGTATGGTGGTAGGTGGAGAGAAATTAATGCGAGAAAAGTGTGAAAAATCTATAAAAGGGGTCCTTTAAAGTTCATTATTACCTTGCATGTTGATTTTTCAATCTAATAAGTGGAAATTGAAGTATAACCGAGTGTAAAGTGTGAGTGTTAAAGCAAAGAGAATTAAACTAGGTGAATCGGAGCATGGATATAGCAGAGCTCCTTCATGAGAAGTTTTAGAGAAAGTGGAAGTAGTATGAAATAAGGGTTTAAGGATTTAGGGTTTGAATAGGGAAAAACTACGGGTAGGTCACACGAGTTAGAGGTTGCAGAGGAATTAAAAGGTATTAAACTGCAAGGATAAGGTATAGAATTTGACATTAAACTAAAGAGAACACCGGAGAAACCATAATGGGAAAGAAGATGGATGAACTTGAAGTGGAAGTTGAAAATGTACCTAAAATCTAATTATTTAAAATGTAATACTCTAAGGTGTGATTATGGGATTGACCGGAGTCTCATAAATGAAGGAGGAAGGTGAGTGATTATAATCACCAAACCTAAGAAAATAAATACCATATGGAAAAAGAGCCGGTGAAGAAGATGGATTTGAGAATAGAAGGTGATAAACCCATTTACAATGATAATCTTGATGAGAAGACTTTAAAGAAAGATAGGGTCTTGTAGATATATGAGTTGTCATACTTTGGCAAGCCAGGGAGACTTTACTAGTGGTTAATGTCTAGATTCCACAAGGACTTCTTTTATTTTGTAGGATGTTAGATGTGCCTTATTGCACCCTTGATCAGGAAATTGATAGGATTAAGGAGTTTAGGGACTAAGATTTCTAGTGACTTAGATGATGAAGTGGGTGTAGAATCAAGTTTTGTTGAATTTAAATATTAGAAAGGAGTTTGTGCAATGGAAATGGAAAAGACAGATGAACCTATGGTCAAAATAGTAGTGCACCTTCTAACTAAGTTCAATAACTAGGGGCATTAGGTCCATGTGAGAAATAAGTGGCTCCATGTTGCAAATAAAATAGTGGAGGGGACTGTGTATAAATTTTCTGCATTCATAGATGAAACTATCATTCAATAACCACACGAGTGAGATAAGATAATTTTGGGCACTATACTTTTATCTATTGTATTTGCATAAATTTAGGTCTTGGATGGTCCTAAGGCATGGCACTTTCTCGGAGGAAAAGATGTCATTGGTAGAGAGGTTTGAAAAATATACTTTTGACACACTTTTAGTGGCCCATACAAGTAACGGTTGGAGATTTTTATAGGCACAAGTGCAAGGCATTTTAATATGAGTGGATAATACCGAAGGACTTATCTACCATAGTATTTCAGCATTACTTGCATTGAAAGGTTCAAAATGAAGGATGGTAAGTGGATCCCTTCTTGTAAGGTCCCTTATGCATTCACCGCACGTTACTTTCGTGATTTTGTTAAAATATTTTTAGACACGCGTAATCTTAGGTTCACTATAGACAAATTTGATTATAAGTGTCGACTCTCCAAAAGACCTATGTTTATCTAGGTAAGTCTACATACATTGAGACAATGATATATGATGAAATTGTTATACATTATATGACTTTTGTGGTTGGAAAAGTGGGTGTGGCTAAGGTTTACCTTAACCTTAAGCCCAAGTTAGTGATCAGGAAATATATTTAGAATGAATTAAAACTCCCCAAAATTCAAAATGGAAGACAAACAATTAGCACCATGCAGGATAATGATCCCTCTCCTTCCAAAATAGAAGAATAATAACTTAGGGATGAAGAGGAGGATATGGAGGATGTTGGTTCCCTTGATCATGGCACTAGAAGATAGTCAATTATAAGATTCAATAGGTCCCATGAGAATACTCCCCCCAGGAAGAAGGAAGAAGAAGTGAAAATAGAGATAGATGCCAAGGAGACAAATGACACATATGAGAAGGGTGGAAGAAGAAAAAAAAAAAAAAACCTTGGAGTAGTGGCAAAAAACCACTTAGGATGTCACCCTAGTTATCTCCCATCAAGACAATCCCACATAAGAAGACAAAGAGAAGGCGTAAGTGTGTGCCTAGGGGTGAAAATGAGGAGGAAGTATATGAGGAGCCCATGCAGAACATAGATTCCACACGAATTATTAATGTGGAAGGAGAAGAGGAGCTTAAGGAAGAATAAACCCAACATAATATCGAGGTGCATAGTGAGCATAAAGAGGAAAGGGAATGAAGTCTAGTAGGAATAAGGGGGAATAAATTTTGAAGATGCTCGACTTGGGATATTTTAATGATCCCTCAAAAATCATATGTGCAAGGTTCCGAGAGAACACTTGTGGACTCGAAGAATTATATGGATGAGAGTTAATAGATCATAATGGTGCAAATATGCACACTAGGAATCAAATTTCTTGTAGTATGTAGACGTATATAGATGAGCCAAAGCTTGATGTAAAAGAGGAATCTTACATAAAGCACAAAATGAAGAAAGTTCCCATGTAGCACGATATGACAATAAAGACGAATGAGTTTACAAATTAAAAGGAAAGTAATACCTTGATGAAGGTGGTGGAAGAAGTTACATGAATTAACTTGGAAAAAGAATTTGTGCTAAGGATGTTGTTTGAGGATAATAAGAAAAAGACAAATCAAATTGAGAAACTAACTAAGCCGCGTAGAAGATATGAGACGTGAAAGAAAGATATTCTAGAATTTCTTGTGGATATTAGTGGAGAAATTTTAGATGTGTGTCCAGAATTTGATGAAAAAGAATAATAAATGTCCATTAGCCTTGCATTTTCTACAACATTACATCCATATTTTTCTAAATGAAAAAACGACCACTGAAGGAAAGACGAAGAAGAAGAATTGAAGGCCAAGAAGGAAAGGATTAAGAAGACCATAGCACACAGATAGTAGAATATGATTCCATACTCCAAAATCTAAAGGATGAGTTCAAAAAGGAAGGCTAGACACTAGGAAATTATGAGGATTGTGAAAAGAGCCTTAAGGCATATACAATGTAGGAAGAGAACAAAGTACTAACAACTAAAAAGGATGATTCTTTGAGTAGAGAAGAAAATATGACCATAGTTACGAAGAAGAAAAACACACTAAAATATGCAAGGGAGATGCATGAGGAAAAAATAAAATAGTATGGTTCCTTGATATCACAAAGAAAGGATTATAATAAAGGCATCATCTCAGATCCGGCTGGAGTTATAATATAGCTTAAAGATAAAGGGGAATATATGACTCTAGATGAGATGGATAGATACTTGGAGATGTACTTGCTAAAGAAAAGAAGTGGTTGGGAGAGTGGAATGAGTTGGAGGCTGATATAAATAAGGAGTATCCTAAACTCTTGCTCCTAGCTGAGGATTGAGGAAAACTGGTGATTCTTTCATTTGATACATTCTTTTATTATGGAATAACTTATTCTTTATTATTTCATTCTTTGGAGAGATAAGTTACCCCATTACCGAGGCTGACAATGTAATTAGTGTGGGGTAATGTTGGGTTGGATAAATTTATTAAGTATTGAGAGGTCACACAGAGAAGGTTCATAGGCATGTGTGAGTGTCGGTTGAAGTAGGGCATCCCTAGAAAGATTAGTTTCGGGACTTAGCAGATTTTGTATGGTACAAGCTAAAAATGGGAAAAGCGGTTAGAGTGAGGTTCAAGTAAATATAAAAGAAAGAATATTTCACAACTAAGAAAGATTTGTTTTGGAACCAAAGTGGAAGGTTAAAGATCATGCATGGATTGCACTAATAATAGGATTAAAGTAGAGTTTATTTATTCATTAATATATTATTAGCCTTCTTGGAAAAACATGCACTACTTTTGTAAGTACCCATGGTTTTTTTTTTGGAGTATGTTGTCTATTTTGAGAGTTATGGGAGGTGAAGGGAAAGTACCCAGCCCTATAAATATGCATTTTTTTATTATATAGGGTAATAAGATAGAATAGCCAAAAACATGGATTCTCCTATAGCGATTGATCCTGTTACCAAACATAGGAAAAGGATAATCCATGTAATATTTTGTGTCAATATGTGACAAGAGGCAACTCTGGAGGGAAATATCAAACTGTTGTCCAAATTTGGGGATTGGGTGGAAATATTTGAATATGAACCATCTCCATTTTCTTGTAACAAATGCAAGAAATAGGGCATGACTTCAGAGGATGCCCTTTATAAAAAAAATCAAAAATTGAATCCCAAACCTCCACCACAGACCAACAACATAGATAATAAAGAATAGAGGAATGTTGTAAATAATGCCAAAGTTTTCAGCTATAGTAAGGCACCAGAGCAGAAGTACCTAAGGAAACTAAACCTTCTTCCCCAAAGTAGGTGAATCTCGGGGGAGAGGGTTCTATGAGTAAGGAGAACAAGATAAAGAAGATTCAGATAAAGGGGAGGAAAAGATACTTCTTCTCCTAAATCAAAAAGGGATGAAACAAAGTTTATCTCTCAATCAAGAAAAATATGCATTGAATATGGCCATTGGACCTTCATTGGAGGTTGTCTCATCCGTTAGGAAAATTTATTTTGGGAAAAGAGAAGATGATATCATCACAACCTCAAATTCCTTTGAGATCTTGATGGGAGTGATGATTCCAAATACTCGGATGCTATGTCATCTCCAGCAACACCGGTAAAAACAACTAAACTAAATACTAGGAGCAACACCAAAGAAGATGTTATAAATATGTATTGTTTTGTATTACCATGTATTTTAGATTATAAATTGTGTGATGTAATGAGATTTTTGTTTCCGATGAGCTATCATGCATGGCTATGTGATAATTAGTGTAACGTATTCAACTTATGTTATTTAATGATTTAATATAATGGATTATTGTGGTTGGATTCTGATAATTGATGTATCTAAGTTTTGTAATTACATGGTGAGTTTGATCTTAGTTCATATCCGATCTGTTATGTTTTCTGGTTTTTGCAATGGTGAAAGTTATGATTTACACTTGATTATATGATTTATTGATGGTTATCGGGAACATGCATGCTAACATCTTGACAAGATTTCATAAAGGAGGGAACTGGTAGCTTCATGTGCTTCTTTTGAGCGTTTAGATCTGTCGGATGAAGTGCTAGAGTATCTAGTCAATTAAGGGGAAACAAAATGCTACAATATGTTCATATTTATTGTGATATATCCTATTTTTTAAAACATCCCTCACATTTAGAGATTGATGAGTCATCTCATTCTAAAAATCACAAACTATTTTCATAATACTATCCTCAATTTTATTAGAACATAGATTTCTACACATTAGTGCCCAATTGTCATCCACAATAGAATCATCTAATGCATTCCACCTCTTCTCACACCTACTGATCATCTTTCTAGAAACACCCAAGACCTAAGTAGTAGCGGTAACATGATGATTCTTTGTTGTATTTTCACTTACAATGTAAGTTAATATTTCTCTACAAGAAATACTCTTATTAGCAGACCTAGTTTGTGTACCCACTAAACTTATTCCATTAGAAACATTCAAAAAAAATTCTTGTTTCATATGTTGTAAATTTTCTCATCTAAAATTGACCACAAAATATTCTAATGTTTTCTTCATATCAACATGATTCAAAAATGTAACCAACGAATGTGCTTTAGCAACTGTAGTGAAATTAGAAAATTCACCATATATTTTCTCAACACATTTTGATGTTTTATTTCTTGATAGTGATTATTGTTGGGAAAATTCTTTTAATTTGTTGAAACCATCTTCACCAAGTGTTTGAAATTTTTCTTGTGAAGTAATTTCATAACTTTTGTTATTAAATCAACATATGATTTAGGAGAGGTAATTCCTTCCTGTTGCACATCATATGTGTCTATAAACACAATGAAATTTTAAAAAAAAAAATTAACATACATGATTACACCATTCATGAATGATTTAAAATATATATAAGAGATTTTTTAGGAACATTGATTAATTTTATCTTTAGTAGATTCTTATTGTCACATGCATATATCCTTTAGCTATTTTATTGGAATACAAGAATATATAATAAATGTAGATCTAATAGATGTAGATAGTTTCTCACCATACATATTAGATTAGTCTCACATATTTTGACCATTTGGTGCATAGTTCTTACAAGGATATGAAGCTATAAAACATGAATTTTTCCTATTCTTACAAGGATATGAAGCTAGAAATTTTAAGCATAAGTAAGCACTCAAAATGGGTTAATCTAAAAATTTAGGAGCAATCTAATCTACACTCTAATTTTTTAATGATGAAAATATTTATGAATCAAATACTTTCATGTTCAAGAAATAAATGAAACATGCACTCATAAAGTTGGAATTATCTTTGAGATAGGGGATAGTTTGTATATTTATTATATAAAGTGTGCAGTGATTCCTAAAGTGCTAAGATGGATAATAGTAGTGACCTAGTACATATGAAAAATATTTTGGTACTACACAAAGGTGTAGGACCACAAATCATATATGTCTAAGAAATGACATGTGAGGTCTTACTAAAATCCTAAGGATGTAAGAGTAAAGGTCAATCCTAAGAGTAAAGGTACTACTAGATTCCTACGGCTGATTTGTATATAGAAATTATAGTTAACTAGAGATAGAAAAGTATATACTTGTGTAAACCTATGATAGTTCCATCACAAACATGGAAAGAGATAATATGAAATATAATGTATAACATTATAAAATTGATAAATAACATATCAAAATATCAAGTGAGAAAAAAATAGTAGAAATAAACCCTAAAGATTTCATGAGGAGTACGTAAAGAAAAATAAACTAAGGATTATAATTGACAAGTGTAAGAAAAAGATTTTTGAAAATAAAGGGTAGTATGAGGACATGTGGATGAAGACAAAATAGGTGGATGAATTTATAAAATATCAAGTGAGAAAAAAATCTAGTAGAAATAAACCCTAATGATTTCATGAGGAGTATGTAAAACATGAATATAAAATATTGTAAGTTGATAAATAGTACTAGAGAAGATCAAGAAATGTGAATTTAGTAAAATATTTACAAATCATGTCACAAGGAGTCTATTATCTTATATATGTATAAACAACATGCCAAAAGATCTAGGAATAAATAAATGATAAAATTATATCTAAAGGATGTTGTAAGTAGTATGTAAATTGTAAATAATATGTAAAGGCATATTCAACATGTGTGATCTAAATAAAATATGAAATATAAGTAGATAATGTCAGATTTTAAGGGGTAGAAAAGATAATTAGACTAACCATCTTGTCTAAACTATAGATTATAATGGGTAGCTAGAAAATGAGTTAAATTGATTTGTATAACCTATATAGATGTTAGGGGTAGCCAAATTATTATACTAGATGACCTTTCTAGACTAAATATGTAAGGAGAAGATAAAATAACATACTAATTGGGCTATCTAAACTAAGGATTATAATTGACAAGTGTGAGAAAAAGTATTATGAAAATAAAATGTATGAAAATAAAGGGTAGTATTCATGTAACACTTGTATAGTCAAGATGAGGTCCAATTTCTTTCTCATGTAAGTGAGAGAGGAGGAGTGACTACTTTCTGATGTAGAAGAAATGTGTATGTATAAGGTATGGAGAAGGGATGTGTAGGTACAAGGTATGGAGAAGGGATTCCACATATTGTGGTTCCACATTAGTAGGGATCATGATTTATTGCAATGCTACACATATTCCATCTTTACATGTAGGGTCAATTTTAACTAAGTTAAGGAAATAAAAATTAATGGGTAGTATAAGCCATGAAAGGAAAAATCCAAGAACTAGGAAAATGATCATGTGCCAAGGCATAAATAGAAAGCCTAGGGTAATTAGGGTTCAAACTAGGATAAGGATTAGATCAGCTAACTTGGTATCACTAAAATATTTAACCCAAAAATGAAACAAAATGTGTTTGTGTTTCTTATCTCATTTTGAATTAAGGGTTAAAATAGTATATATATTTACATTAATTACTTTAACATCAATATATAGATTAGAATATACCTATTTAGAAATTTCCAAGATAGAATGATCAAAACAAGTGTAAATAAAATAAGACATAAAAAGGGAGATGTACTTAGCTATCCTACAAGTAAATAAACTAATATGGTAGGGAAAAAGTGTGAAAAATACTTGAAATGATGTGCAAGTGCTTCATTTCTAATTCTAAGAGTGTAGGATAAGTAGGTATGGAACTTTTAGATGTGTGCATTTTTTTGGTGGTTTCATACCTATTTGGTGGTTTAAAATGTGAATTTATGGCATTTTATAAATTTGGTACCTATGTAAGACAAAAATATGCTTAACTGTGAAACCCTAGGTATCACGAAACCCTTTGTATGACCCGAAATAGCTTCAAAACTGAACCATGGGTAAGAGTCCATGAAAAAGGTTTGTGTTTGGGGTAAAGTGTAATATGTACACTACCTATGTTAGTAATACTATGAATAGGGATTAAAATACATGTAGTTAACCACTTAACATGTGATATCTATGTGGTTGCAACTAGATTTGGAAATTTTATCACTTGATTATATAGATAATGGTTTGGTGTGAATTTTTCTTAAATTGGATTGAAAATAATTTTTCTCAGTAAAATTGACTTTAGGACCAAGGTTATTTTTATTTAGACCTATGTAGGGGCTTCTCCTATTTTTCTATTGTTTGAAGGTAATTTAGGAGATATTTGAGTGCTTTTGAAATGAAAATTTTATAATAGGTCTCTTAAAAGTACCAAGTGAGTATATGAGCGCATTTAAATTTCTTACATATGGGTATATATATATATATATATATATATATAATTTTGTATAAAATTCAACCCATGAGGAAATTAATGACCCATAAAAATATATACAAGTGATAAAATCATCATTGTGGACATGTGGACAAAGACAAAATAGGTGTAGTAGATCGTAGTTGTAAGTTTCCTCATTTACCTCATGAATGTATCATTGAATATCATAACATGTATGAATTATGGTGTCTTTCATCTCTTCAAATACATGAGATAATTTTTTATGGATATCATAAAATGCATACACCATAAATTCATTCACTCTCATCGAAATATGAGGAAGGATATCTTGGAAAACATTAATCATAGAGGGTGGGAGGGTAGGGATAAAAAGAAGAGGGATATCTACCTAAAGGGTTTGAAAGTAAGGATTTGGTACCTTATTAGTAAAAGATGAGGTTAAGAATTGTTATAATAAGATGATGATAGTATAATTATGTGTAATTTAGATATGTTGGTAGGAGGATATGTTTATAGCCAAAATTGTCTAAGGGATACAAACCTTATAGTTAAATACACAATACTAATCATAGAGTGTATTAAAAAACACACAATACAAAAGCACAATACTAATCATTCTATTGTATTTATAATATAATATTCTTCTATCTAGAAGGCATGCTAAAGCTAAAACTTCATATTTACCCTAGACAAAAAAATAAAATTACGAAATCAAGAGTTTTAAGTATGTATGTACTAGTTTTTGCAATCATCTCTCTCTCTTTGTTTCTTCATACGAAGTGATCTTCTAACGTTCTCTTCTTTTCTTTCCTCAGTATATTTTTGCTTGTTATTCTTCTGATTTCCCATGATTCCTCCACTTCGATAATTTGCACCAGCACACACGAATTGAGCTAGATCTAGATCGAAGAGTAAATTCAATAGAAAACTATACACATGTAACTCTTATTATATAGAAATCTCAATAGAAATTAAGGTTATTTTTATTTAGATTCTTTTATAAATTTAAAAGTATTTTTCTCATTTTAAAACAATTTAAATATAATATACAATTATTTAATTTTGTAATGACTTTTTAATAAAATTAACTATGCTTTAAAGTTAATTTAATTATATATAAATAATAGAATGTTTTTTATTTTTATTTTTAAAATAAATTAAAATTATAATATAATTTTGATTTGAAACAAACAAAAATAATATGAAAAAGTATATTTTAAAATTAAAACCATTGAAATTGAACCTAAAAATAAAATAAAAACAATATTGGAAAAACTTTTCTTTAAAACTATAGTTATTAATTATTTTTAAAAACTAAATTTGAACTATCGACCATGGGTCTAAAATTAAATGTGTACTTTGTAGTGCTTGGGTGGTGGGTTTTGGTTTTGGGGTGTTCACACTAACCACCTTCACATGAACACCCTTACGTGGAGCCTATGTGGCACATTTTGGCCCTTAATCCATTTGGAGGATAATTATTGGCCAAAATGTGCCACATAGGTGCCATGTATTTAGGGTAAATTAATTAGTTAAATTACAAAAATTTACACCAAAATATAGTTTTTTATTACCTTTCCAAAAATATATTTTTTTATTTTTCAAAAATTTGTTTTACTATTTTTTTAAAAAAATTCCAATGTATGGTATTTTACGACAATCAATAGTACACTTTCAACACAATTTGAAAAATAGTAAAATATATCAAAAAAATTTGAAAAATATAATCTGACTATTTTATGAAGTCTTCTTTGTAGTGATGAAAAATACATTTCAATGTAAATCTAAAAATATATTGGCATAAACATATGTACGCCCTTAATCTGGAAATATCTTCACTAAAAAAATGAAATATTGTCAAGAACTCGATATTCGAATCTAGAAAATATATCTAAAATTACACGGTGAAAAAGTAAGTTTTCATTTAAAAAAGCGACGTCGACGCTTTTTTCTCTATTATAAAATAAGAAACAACGAATAAATAAAATTAACCAAAAGACCAAATTTTTTTCTAAAAAAATTTACATGTATTCTCAAGTCTAAACACAACATTTATTTAGTTCGTGGAATTTCATGAATGTGTAATTTTTGTGGATATTACTTCTGGAATTTTAATAAAATTGAAAATTCATGTTTATAAAGGTACAATGAATGCAAAAACGTGGGACACACTTATATGCTTTCACTATTCGTATAGCTCCTCTTCTACACCTAATGTCAAATTCCCATGTAATTATACATTCAAACGAATAATAATAATGATATTACTAAGGAAAATATTAATTCCATCTCCCAACCTATTAATCTACAATTATAACATGCATGAAGGTGATTAATATATCTACCTTATTCCCCCACATTCTACTAAAGAAATTACTTGAGTGCAATCTTGTGTCCTTCCCTCCACCACATGAGGTTGATGTAATTAAGCCTCACAAGAAACATTTTGATGCTAATACTTATGGCTATTATCATATATGTATTGATCACCTCGCTAATCAATATATCAAGATAAAAATGTTATAAAATATCATACTCGATTCCAAAGTCGTTAAATGGGATGATCCCATTGAATCCTCTATGCCTAACAATGATAATTTACGAGATGAAAAATATGGAATTTTCCATTTCCTAGTCATGATAGTGATAAATCTACTTTTGAAATGCATAATACGCAATGTTCCATTTCCTAGTCATTATAGCAATAAATCTACTTCCAAAATGCATAATACTTATCTTATGGTGCCACCTTCCTCTTTTCATGATAACCTATTCAAGGTGAAATGATTGGCATGGTTGGCCCTATACCACCTTATGTACAATGGTTACTACTTTTGATGACTTTGATATGGATGATACTCTTTATTAAATACTCTATATATTCATACATATATTAATCAACTCAATATCCATAAAGTTTTGGTTAATCCACATAATAAGGATAATGTATTTACTTTAAATCTAATTCAATCCTTGTTTATTTTAAGAAGAACATTGCAATAATTTCTAATACTTCTTAAGGACATTATTCTACCCATCACTTTCGATATATTACTACACACGGCTCATTCCCGATTGCTTCCACTCTTACTTTAGGTCACATAAATTTGGGCCACCCTTAGTTACACACTCTTAGGGATGTTCCATCTATTTTACACTAATGTGGTAGCTTCATTAACCAACAACAACTTGTAAGAAATTAAGGTATTCCTTCTAAGGATCCTCTTCCCATGGTATATCATCATGATGCTACAATTCCTTCTCTTAGGTCTCCTTATAGGCCTTCCCGTAAAAATTTAATATTTAATGGCTCCACCCTCCTAACTATCCTAATATGTCTTCTCACATAGATATTAAATTTAGTGGTTGTCATCCTCCTATGATTTTTGATCGGTCCTCTAGTGTACATGTCATATCTTGAGGTTATGGGTATTCAATTCCTCCCTATAGACCTTCCCCATCATATGTGTTATCTTGTGGATCTAGACCTCCTTTATCTCCTTCCATGGTTCCTATGACACATATTACTTTTGCACCACTCTCATATGATCATTATTCATCGACACAACCAAGGTTCATGCCTCTCATTTATCCTTGATCATATTTTCCTTCTCATGAGGCCTTCGTTGGATATCTCTTTTGCTACAAATCCCTTTATACATTGTTATATTTTAAAATAACAAAAACAATCATCTATTTGCAAAAATACTAAACCATGACTTGTACACATAGCTTGCATTATCAACACTTTACATATGTTTCCTACCACTATGGTTTGATTGATAACATATATTTTCAACTCTTTACACACATGCATTCACAAGGTATATTGAGTTGATGCATGATAAATAGATTGTTACATGATAATAAGGTCTAGATTTGTTCCTTACATCATTCTCTTAGGGGAATTACTCAATGCTATACATGTGATACTATTCATATCCTTTCTACTTCCTCGTTATGTTACTTACATATATATTTTATATGTTATTTTTCAAACTAATAGGACTTACACATTTATATTGTGTAGCGTTGACAAATATCACTTCATGCGTTCTCTTATTTCTTATTGCTTTTACCACTATTTTACGTTCTAATTTATTATAAATGATTGTTAGTTTCTTGGGTTACTATCTTTTTGCTTCATTAGATATATGTTGAGCACCTTGTTTTTCTTGTGACATTGTAGGTGTACCATGTTTACAACTCTATTCCTCAATGTAATTCTTATTTATATGTTATTTATTCATTTTACTCACTTGATTATTTTTCTAGTTCTTTTACATCTGCTTTTTTGTTACTATGGTTATTCTTATTTTTATCACTATTGTTGTCATGTAAATGTGCAACAATAAAATCCACAAATTTTCAAGCATGAAAATGGACCCAAGTCGAAATGTTTGGTTGTAGAGCTCTCCAAACACTTTCCCCGAGTCACCATAATCCTTGAATCATTCATATTTCCCCCTCTTTGATAATTTCAAGGCATAATGTCAGCGGTCCCATAGATGATTTCATGATATCCATTCATTTCAAGTTCTTTTAGAATATGATTCATCAAGATATGCTTTTTGGCAACATTTAGGAGAGAAAATTGCCTTATTCTTGTTGAAGCCGGTACACATCCCCTGAGCAATATAGAAGGCATAAAATCATAAAGGAGGCATACTAGAGAGACAAGAACATTTTTTAATAATTTTTTTATTTTTTATGAATTTTCCACAAGTTTTCGAGTAGTTTCAACAAAAGTGGGTCTTGAAGGCCTAGGTAGTGCACAATGCAAAAAAATACCCCAAGCTTCAGGAAGTGATTCTGGGAGATCTAAAAGGAGTTAGGATCCAAAAAATATATCTTCAGAAAGGTGATTTATATCTCTGCAATATGGTGGAATTATATTATTCCATCTAGTTTTTATTAGACACATCCTTGGAGCTAGAAACAAAGTAATTAATTTGAGAGGGTAAATGGTGGATTAAATTTATGAAAGTCCCACCATTGGATTCAAGTCCATTCTTAGTCAAGATAAAAATAATATTTTATCAAAAAAACTCTGGGAACTCAATTTATGGTCCCAAAAAATCACTCTCCAAGATAAAAGTAAAAACAGGTAGCCAATTTTTGGGCTGAGAAACCAACCAATAGGAATGCAACACACTTTTTTTCATCAACTCGCACAAAATTTCTGGTGTAATAGGTGAACTTAAAATGCATGCCTCCCCCATTTGGGCTCCTAGACCTCTAGATTACCATTGTTCACCTTTTCTCTCATGTTAAGCCTCTTAGGCTTCATTTCCCACCCTCGCTAAGTGCACCGCATGCCGCCAAGTGGCCCAATCAGAAAATGGAACACGTTTTTTAACCAAATACACCAAAAATTTGGTTCAAATGGTGCAAAAAACTTTCCATCCCTCCCATTTAGTCTCTTGGTCACTCATGTACCCCCGACAATTGCTTAAGGTGCTTTTTCTAAGCCCCCTACTCAACCCATCATCAAATTGTGTGCTTCCAAGTGGAAATATGGGGATGGGGTGAATTTTTTTCACCAAGTTCACCAAACCTTTTGTGCAAGTGGTTCAAAAACAATCACTTCTCCCCAATGCATCAAAATATGTAAAAAATTATAACTATCCGGATGTCATAGCTTCCTCCAAATTCTTCCATTGTTGTTTTTGATTCCACACCTTCCACAACACCTCCACCATCCATTCATCATCCTTTACCATTTATACATTGATAAAATGGGGTATTTCCAAGCAAAAACCATGAATGTGAGTTGTTAACAACCCCGCGCAGAAGAACGAGAAATTACTCATATCTCCTAAACTGTGCATTATATCTCCATGAAAATTTGAGAAAACGCTTCCTCTTGCAAATGCCTTCATGATGCAAAAATAGAAAACCAGATCATACAAAGTTAAGAACACGATGCTAATCAAACACCATGATCAATAAGATGAAATTAATTCACCAAAATAGCTTTACATAAAACCTTTGCAAACAAATGAGCGGCAATATCATATATTATTATGGAACTCAATGCAATACATTAAGAATGGGCCTTGTTTAAATAGACAAGGAATAAAAATATAAGAACCAGTCAAGGTTGTAGATCAGGCCATAAATCAAGCAAAGAACTATACCTAACAACTAGATAATATCTCCTAATATCTAAATAAGATAAAAGAAATATCCACACACATAAGTGGGTGAGGATAAATACAATAATGGTAAATAAAGTACCTAGGTGAACATGAGCTAAGGTAAATACCTACTCTAACACCCCCCCTCAAGTGAAGCTAGAGGCTAAAATAGAAGTGGCATATCCACGGATGAGTCCCGAAAAGTAGGCCTAATGAGGTTCTCATGTACAATATATGGGAAAAAAGACACACCGCAAGGTACCCAAAACCAGTAACAACAAAGTAAAGAGAGTAAAGACCCACTCCAAGGCATCCCAAGAATCTCTGCTCAAAAAACTCGTACAATGCTGAAGAAGTTTGGTGTGCACTTTGTATTCTCAATCCACCGTGCTCGATCACAAAACTCAAAAACAACTAACACCGGGTTTCACCGTAATAGCTCCATACAAGGAGATCACAATGGAATGATGTTGAAAGTGTAAAAAAACACCAAACATAATTCAATCAATCACACAAATAGGTGTGACACGATCAAAGAATAATAACCAAAGCAACAAGGTAAGGACATAAACTCTAGAGTGTCACAATCCAAGAAAAGCCAAGGTAAAAAGGTAAGGACACAAAACCTTAAGAACCAGGATCAGCACCACACCCTCCCATACTTCTTTGAATGGGTGGAGTGACACAACAAATCTGTATGATTTGTAAAAACAACTACTCAAACACTGAAAAACTAACACTGTAATGCACTAGAATAGATCCCCCATAAGAGATACTATCAATATGCCAAAAGTGTCGAAAATACAGATACAAAATCTCTCAACAAACAAGAGAGATACTCTACACCTGTTAAAAAAAAAGCTCAAAACAAGAAGCATCACAATGCATAAGGTATAGAAAGAGGAGCAAGAGGCCAAATGGTGGAGGAGTCATGCCTGTAGAGTCTTCTCAATGAATGCCTATGTCACCTCCACGAGTGATTAGATATCCACCCCAAATCAACACGGATGGATGAAGAAGATGCCTACATATGACTTGGTGCAAAATGCACAATGGGTGCATGTAAAAGAACATTAGAATGTGTGTCAGGTTGATCATGTCTGATAGTTGAAATCCCAAGTTTCTCAATCCTGAGTGAAGGTACAGAACTCATGTGTTGCTCATGATCCTTAGAAAGAGCCGAGTGAACAAAAAAAAAAGGAGCTCAGTCAATGTGTGATCCCAATGAAGTATCTGCACGAAAACCAATGTCATGGTAAGAATTCCACTTAACATGTGGAAGAGAGGAAATATTACCTTGTGAATGTCTATCAATGACTCCTCTAGTGAGACCTATAGAACGGAGCATGCGAGAACTCAATAAAGTGGTATACTTCTTAAAAATCCATACAAATGAGTAGAAGTAGGATACACAACATGTGGTACTATAATAGGCACAAATGTGGAAGAGCATGCAGTGAACAAGACTCATAGTTTTATGAGCATCAAGACAAGGAACAGACTCAAAGATTGATATATCAATGTCATTGGGTTAAGGACAAATAGCTACAAGTGGACTAGAAGCATGGATGTGGTTGTCCACGATACGATGGTGATGTTGTAGGCTAGCAAGTTTGTTATGCATGGAGTGTATTATTGTATCCTTATCATGAATGAGTGATTGCAGAAGATAATTTCACTTCTTGAGCGATCGATTTTCTTCCATAAATTTTACAATATCCTCTTGAAGTCCACATACTTTATAGAAAAGTATATCATTCTTAGAATCCATGATAGGTACAAATTGCAACTCCTAAAAGTTTAGGACATCGGGCTCAGCCAAAATTGTGTCTACAATTGATTACAACACTCCTCCATATTTGGAACTTTATAATTATAGTGTAAGTCTCAAAATAAATATTTTCAATGGAAAGGGCATGAAAAAATAAGCACTTTTACAAAAAACAACACTCAAAACCGAATTACCAATCAAAAGTTACAAGCTTTTTAATATTTTGCTTTGTTATTTATTTTAGTTGCCACTAAAATAAAATAAATTGTTTTTTCCTTCACCACTCATAAAATTAAAGGGTGCCAAAGTTAAGCACCTACTGGTAGGAATCACAAGCTTTAAGAGCTCATATGACCATGCCATATGACCAAGGGCCAAGGACTAATGGGTGTTCGCACAACTTACTATTTTGGGGTGTGTCATGTGTTTTCGAGAAAGTCACATCCAACTACCTCTTCTGGTAAAAATTACTATTTCTGGATTGTGTAGATAGTGACCTTTGTTTGCTAAAAATAGCAACCAAAGCAGATTTTCCCGAAATAGTAAAAACGTACACAACATTTGTGGACCCCTACCAACCCAATGTAGATCTCACGAAATCCAAAAAACCCAAATGGTTTCTTAACCATGGGGCATGAATCCTGAGGCAAACCTATTTATTTCACTACAACCACAAAAAAACTTCCCTAGAAATGGCAGAGTTTACAATCGATCTTAGGGTTTCACACCTTCCGGATCCAATGGAAGCCTTTGTTTTGCATAAAAATGCACGCATCAAAAAAATATGACCAAGTCCCAAATATATGAATACACAAATATTTTATTTGTAAAATAAAACTTACAGACAGATGTCAACAACAATCTTCTACTCTAATACCATGAGAGGAACGATAATCAAATCGTACTCAATCTATGAAAATAGATGCTAATCAAACACCACGATCAATAAAATGAAAGAAATTCGCCAAAATAGCTTTACATAAAACCTTTGCAAACAAATGAGTAGAAATATCATATATTATTATGGAACTCAATGCAATACATTGAGAATGGGCCTTGCTTAAATAGACAAGGAATAAAAATCTAAGAATCCGTCAAGGTTGTAGATCGTGCCATAAATCAAGGAAAGAACTATACCTAAAAACTAGATAATATCTCCTAATATCTAAATAAGATAAAAGAAATATCCACACACATAAGTGGGTGAGGATAAATACAATAAAGGTAAATAAAGTACCTAGGTGAACATGAGCTAAGGTAAATACCTACTCTAACACCCCCCCTCAAGTGAAGCTAGGGGCCAAAATAGAAGTGGCATATCCACAAAGATGAGTCCCGATAACTAGGCCTAATGAGGTACTCATGTACAATATATGGAAAAAAGGGACACCGCAAGGTACCCAAA
Organism: Taxus wallichiana var. yunnanensis; assembly: GCA_018340775.1. Taxonomy (NCBI): domain Eukaryota; kingdom Viridiplantae; phylum Streptophyta; class Pinopsida; order Cupressales; family Taxaceae; genus Taxus; species Taxus wallichiana. The sequence goes on from CM031239.1 coordinate 11,515,887, forward strand.
ACCAGTAATAACAAAGTAAAGAGAGTAAAGACCCACTCCAAGGCATCCCAAGAATCTCGGCTCAAAAACTTGTACAATTCTGAAGAAGTTTGGTGTGCACCGTATTCTCGAATCCACCGCTCGATCACAAAACTCAAAAGCAACTAACACTAGGTTTCACCAGAATAGCTCCATTCAAGGAGATCATCAATGGAATGATGTTGAAAGTGTTAAAAAAACACCAAACATAATTCAATCAACTCACAAAATAGGTGTGCCATGATCCAAGAACAATAACCAAAGCAACAAGGCAAGGACATAAACTCTAGAGTGTCACGATCTAAGAAAAGCCAAGGTAGAAAGGTAAGAACACAAAACCTTAAGAACCAGGATCAGCACCACACCCTCCCATACTACTGAAAGGGTGGAGTGACACAACAAATCTGTATGATTTGTAAAAACAACTACTCAAACACTGAAAAACTAACACCGTAGTGCACTAGAATAGATCCTCCGTAAGAGATACACAATATGCCAAAAGTGTCAAAAATATAGATACAAAATCTCTCAACAAACAAGAGAGATACACTACACCTATTAAAAAAATGCTCAAAACAAGAAGCATCACAATGCATAAGATATAGAAAGTGGAGAAAGAGGCCAAATTGTGGAGGAGCCACGCCCGTAGAGTCCTCTCAATGAATTCCTATGTCACCTCCACGAGTGATTAGATATCCACCCCAAATCAACATGGATGGATGAAGAAGATGCCTGTATATGACTTGGTGTAAAATGTACAATGGGTGCATGTAAAAGAACATTAGAATGTGTGTCAGGTTGATCATGTATGATAGCTGAAATCTAAAGATTCTCAATCCTGAGTGAAGGTGCAGAACTCATGTGTTGCTCATGATCCTGAGAAAGAGTCAAGTGAACAAAAAAATGAGCTCTGTCAATGTGTGATCCCAATGAAGTATCTCACGAAAACCAATTTCATGGCAAGAATTCCACTTAACATGTGGAAGAGAGGAAATAATACCTTGTGAATGTCTCACAATGACTCTCTAGTGAGACCTATATAACGGAGCATGTGAGAACTAAATACGTGGTATACTTCATAAAAAAGCCATACAAATGAGGAGAAGTAGGATACACAACATGTGGTACTCGTAATAGGCACGGATGTGGAATAGCATGCAAAGAATAAGCCTCATAGGTGTATGAGCATCAAGACCAGAATGCACTCAAAGACTAATAGATCAATGTCATTGGGTTCAGACAAATATCTACAAGTGGACTAGAAGCATGGATGTGGCTGTCCACAATACTATGGTGATGTTGTAGGCTAGCAAGTTTGTTATGCAGGGAATGTATTATTGTATCCTTATCATGAATGAGTGATTGCAGAAGATAATTTCTATTCTTGAGTGATCTATTTTCTTCCAAAATTTTACAATATCCTCTTGAATTCCACATACTTTAGAGAAAAGTATATCATTCGAGAATCCATGATAGGTACAAACCGCAACTCCTAAAAGTTTAGGACATCGGGCTCAAGCAAAAATTTTGTCTATAATTGATTACAACACTCCTCCTTATTTGGCACTTTATAATTATAGTGTAAGTCTCAAAATAAATATTTCCAATGGAAAGGGCACGAAAAAATAAGCACTTTTACAAAAAACAACACTCAAAACTGAATTACCAATCAAAAGTTACAAGCTTTTTAATATTTTGCTTCATTATTTATTTTAGTTGCCACTAAAATAAAATAATTTTTTTTTCCTTAACCACTCATAAAATTAAAGGGAGCCAAAGTTAAACACCTACTGGTAGGAATCACAAGCTTAAAAGCTCGAGATGACCATGCCATATGACCAAGGGCCAAGGACTAATGGGTGTTCACACAACTTACTATTTTGGGGTGTTTCGTGTGTTTTCGAAAAAGTCACATCAAACCGCCTCTCCGGTAAAAATTACTATTTCTGGATTGTGTAGATAGTGACCTTTGTTTGCTTAAAATAACAAGTAGTAGATTTTCCTGAAATAGTAAAAACGCACACAACATTTGTGGACCCCTACCAACCCAATGTAGATCTCACGAAATCCAAAAAACCCAGTGGTTTCTTAACCATGGGGCATGAATCCCGAGGTGAACCTATTTATTTCACTACAACCACAAAAAAACTACCCCCGAAATGGCTGAGTTTACAGTTGATCTTAGGGTTTCACACCTTCCGAATCCAATGGAAGACTCTGTTTTGAATAAAAATGCACACATCAACAAAATATGACCAAATCCCAAATGTATGAATACACAAATATTTTATTTGTAAAATAAAAATTACAGATAGATGTCAACAACAATCTCCTACTTTGATACCATGAAAGGAACTATAATCAAATCATACCAATCTATGAAAATAGATGCTAATCAAACACCAAGATCAATAAGATGAAAGTAATTCACCAAAATAGCTTTACATAAAATCTTTGTAAACAAATGAGCAGCAATATCATATATTATTACGAGAACTCAATGCAATAAATTGAGAATGGGACTTGCTTAAATAGACAAGGAATAACAATCTAAGATCAAGTCAAGGTTGTAGATCACACCATAAATCAAGGAAAAACTATACCCGACAACTAGATAATATCTCCTAATATCTAAATAAGATAAAAGAAATATCCACACACATAAGTGGGTGAGGATAAATACAATAATGGTAAATAAAGTACCTAGGTGAACATGAGCTAAGGTAAATACCTACTCTAACACCCCCCCTCAAGTGAAGCTAGGGGCTAAAATAGAAGTGGCATATCCACAGTATGAGTCCTGAAAAGTAGGCCTAATGAGGTACTCATGTACAATATATGGGAAAAAAGGGACACCGCAAGGTACCCAAAACCAATAACAACAAAGTAAAGAGAGTAAAGACCCACTCCAAGGCATCCCAAAAATATCGACTCAAAAGACTCAAATAATGTCAAGAAGTTTGGTGTGCACCGTATTTTGAATCCACTACTTGATCACAAAACTCAAAAGCAACTAACACTGGGTTTCACCAGAATATCTACATTCAAGGAGATTGTCAATGGAATGATGTTGAAAGTGTAAAAAAAACACCAAACATAATTCAATCAACCGCTGCAAATAGGTGTGCCACGATCCAAGAACAATAACCAAATCAACAAGGAAACGACATAAACTCCAGAGTGTCATGATCCAAGAAAATCCAAGGTAACAAGGTAAGGACACAAAACCATAAGAACTAGGATCAGCACCACACCCTCCCATACTGCTGAATAGGTGGAGTGACACAACAAATTTGTATGATTTGTAAAAACAACTACTCAAACACCGAAAAACTAACACTTTGTAATGCACTAGAATAGATCCTCCATAAGAGATACTATCAATATGCCAAATATGTCAAAAATACGATACAAAATCTCTCAACAAACAAGAGAGATACACTACACCTGCTAAAAAAATTCTCAAAACAAGAAGCATCAAAATGCATAAGGTATAGAAAGTGGAGCAAGAGGCCAAGTGGTGGAGGAGCCATGCCTGTAGAGTCCTCTCAATGAATTCCTATGTCACCTCCACGAGTGATTATATATACACCCCAAATCAACACAGATGGATGAAGAAGATGCCTGCATATGACTTGGTGCAAAATGCACAATGGGTGCATGTAAAAGAACATTAGAATGTGTGTCAAGTTGATCATGTCTGATAGCTGAAATCCCAAGTTTCTCAATCCTGAATGAAGGTGCAGAACTCATGTGTTGCTCATGATCCTCAGAAAGAGTCGAGTGAACAAAAAAAGGAGCTCTATCAATGTGTGATCCCTATGAAGTATCTACATGAAAACCAATGTCATGGCAAGAATTCCACTTAAGATGTGGAAAAGAGGAAACAATACTTTGTGAATGTCTGTCAATGACTCCTCTAGTGAGACCTATAGAATGGAGCATGTGAGAACTGAATACAGTGGTATACTTCTTAAAAAATCCATATAGCTGAGCAAAAGTAGGATACACAACATGTGGTACTGTAATAGGCACAGATGTGGAAGAGCATGTAGTAACAAGCCTCATAGGTGTATGAGGGTCAAGACCAGAATGACTCAAAGACTCGATAGTTCAATGTCACTGGGTTCAGGACAAATAGCTACAAGTGGAGTAGAAGCATGGATGTGGCTGTCCACAATACGATGTTGATGTTGTAGGCTAGCAAGTTTGTTATGCGCAGGAGTGTATTATTGCATCCTTATCATGAATGAGTGATTGTAGCAGAGAATCTCACTTCTTGAGCGATCTATTTTCTTCTACAAATTTTACAATATCCTCTTGAAGTCCACATACTTTAGAGAAAAGCATATCATTCTCAGAATCCATGATAGGTACAAACTGCAACTCCCAAAATTTTAGGACATCGGGCTCAGCCAAAATTGTGTCCACAATTGATTACAACACTCCTCCATATTTGGCACTTTATAATTATAGTGTAAGTCTCAAAATAAATATTTCCAATGGAAAGGGCACAAAAAAATAAGAACTTTTACAAAAAACAACACTCAAAACCGAATTACCAATCAAAAGTTACAAGCTTTTTAATATTTTGCTCTGTTATTTATTTTAGTTGCCACTAAAATAAAATAAATTGTTTTTTCCTTCACCACTCATAAAATTAAAGGGTGCCAAAGTTAAGCACCTACTGGTAGGAATCACAAGCTTTAAGAGCTCATATGACCATGCCATATGACCAAGGGCCAAGGAATAATGGTTGTTCGCACAACTTACTATTTTGGGGTGTGTCATGTGTTTTTGAAAAAGTCACATCCAACTGCCTCTTTTGGTAAAAATTACTATTTCTGGATTGTGTAGATAGTGACCTTTGTTTGCCGAAAATAACAACCAGTAGATTTTCCCGAAATAGTAAAAATGTACACAGAATTTGTGGACCCCAACCAACCCAATGTAGATCTCGCGAAATCCAAAAACACAGAGGTTTCTTAACCATGTGGCATGAATCCCGAGGCGAACCTATCTATTTCACGACAACCACAAAAAATAACTGCCCTAAGAAATGGCCGAGTTTACAGTCGATCTTAGGTTTTCACACCTTTTGGATCCAATGGAAGCCTCTGTTTTAAATAAAAATACACGCAGCAACAAAATATAACCAAATCCCAAATATATGAATACACAAAGATTTTATTTACAAAATAAAACTTACAGACAGGTGTCAACAACAATCTCCTACTCTGATACCATGAAAGGAATGATAATCAAATCGTACCAATCCATGAACACAGATGCTAATCAAACACCACGATCAATAATATGAAAGCAATTTGCCAAAATAGCTTTACATAAAACCTTTGCAAACAAAGGAGTAGCAATATCATATATTATTATGGAACTCAATGCAATACATTGAGAATGGGCCTTGCTTAAATAGGTAAGGAATAACAATCTAAGAACTAGTCAAGGTCGTAGATCAAGCCATAAATCAAGGAAAGAACTATACCTAACAACTAGATAATATCTCCTAATATCTAAATAAGATAAAAGAAATATCCACACACATAAGTGGGTGAGGATAAATACAATAAAGGTAAATAAGGTACCTAGGTGAACATGAGATAAGTTAAATACCTACTCTAACATTCATGATGCAAAAATAGAAAATTCAAATGTTACTCGACCATTTATGGAAGTGAGATTAAATTTTATGCCCTAGCTTCCTTTTCCTTAGTTTTTCGTTGATCCAATAAGAGGGTGAAGCTAAATATTTTAACAAAGCATCTTGAGAAAAAACCCGTCACAAAGAAGTCAATTTTTCATCAATTAGAGGTGGGGAAGAAAACCTTCAAAAAATCTTGGTAACTCCATTAATGTCTTCCCTAGTAGCTCTATGTCTGAAGTTCTTACCAAGCCACAATTTCATTTTTTTATTTATGAGCTTTCGGGAGCAAATCATAGTGAAAATTTGAGCACAAGATTGCGATGATGATCCAAATTCAAAAATGTTGTTCTTGTCACAAACCGAGGCCATTTTTTCCACTTTCTTAAACTATCATATCCTATGCTATTTTTCATGCTATAAATTTTAAGTCCCCCAAAATACAAATTTGATCACTTAGAACAATCAAGAGAGATGCAAAAATGGAAAGTAAGGTAAAAATTACAACTTTCCAAATATAGTAGGTCCTAAAAAAAGCAACCTACTAAAAATAGAAATGTTAAAAAAATAGAAATACATACGTAACATAATAGTATCAAATGTGACAAAAGGTTCAAAGGGTTAAATTGGAGCAAAACAGGTGATATGTCCCAAAATGGAAGATCATGGTCTCACATGCTAAAAATAGAAAGTTTCAATGTTGAGAGAAGAAAGTTGTAGATGGCCTCATTCTCACTCACCTTTCTAATTTTTTTAATCTTCACATGGTTATAAAATGGCTTCATATCTGAAACGGAGGAACAAGAACTTCACAGAGGTCCTGGAAGTATCATCTATAGTTCAATTGTGTTCAATGCAAAGTATCACGAAGGCATGTGTATCCATCTTCATCACTTGGGGAGCTGGGTGGTTCAAAATAAGTTGGTTAGAGAGATCAATGATTTGAAGTTGTTTTTCAATCAATTTTTAGGGAGGATCATCATGAGAAATTCACATGTACATCTCGAGATCACATTGAGAAGTCATGAAACAATGTTTCTAAATACTCAACTCGAGGTGTTCATGAAGAGATCTAGATTTCACCGCATTGGGAAAATTTATCGATTAGTTAGGATATGAGTTGAAGGTGGAAAGTTATCATCTTCATTAGAATTCTTCCCTCCTTCTCCTCTCTCTAATTCTCCCCCTCTCCTTTCTCTCTCCTTTCTAATTCTTCATTGAGCATAATCATTATATTTTGTCATATTCACTTAAGTGACCTATTTTAAATTTGTAAAAGTATTTTCTCAAAATTATAAGAGAAATACTTAATTCATGGAAAATAAAAGGTCACAAGTGGAATATGGAAATGAAGAGTCATATGAGGGAGGTGAAAGGACAATTCAGATTATTATAAATTGGGATGGCCTCTCCATTCCAAAGGATTCTAAATTTTGAAGAACTATCACTTTGTAGAAATAGTGGATTGTGATATGTTGTTGGAATTTGTGTCATCCATATACATGAAATAAAGCTACATTTCTTCTACATGCTTTCTTCTTCTTTTCCTTTTCTTTGTACAACATGTAAATGTCAATCAAGGAATAGAGTTTATGCTTTCCAAGATGTATGAATGTGTGTAGCTTTGTATGCATGGTTTCCTCTCATCATTGATGAAATAAACATGGTTGTTATAAGCATATTATGTTTCTTCCACTTCCCTCTTTCATGCACTTTGTAAGTATAGTGATGTAAGATATTTATATCTTCGATAGATGAATCTAAGAACTTGGTGTCTCGGGTTGTCCATCTCACTAGATAGCTTCATTGTGCTTTCCTCTATATTGAATGTTGAACTACCGGTTACTGGGTGTGAGCTCTACAATTTACTCATGGAAATAATATTCCTTTCCTAATTTCTCTCCTTCCCCTTCTTCACTATGATTTTCCTCCCTTGTACTTTTTATACATACACTTTTCCACAGGTTTAGTGGAGTGTCCCTATGTGATCCTTGACCAATTTGGCCACCCAACATTTAGATAGGATTAGGATTAGTTAAATTTCAATAATGGGAGATGCACCATTCAATGCATAGGGGTGTAGCCCCATGAATGTTGGTGGAGACACCTAATTTTTCCACCCAAAAATTTTCTCACCAACAGTTTTTTACGACTCCACTAAGGAGAGATTTTCCCAAGTGCACCCAAAAAGGATCTCTACCCAAAAAATTAAATTAAAAATAAATAAAATATATATATAGAAATATAAAAAAAAAGAAAAAAAAAGTACTTGAATGATCAAAAGCCTCTTTGCAATCCTAATTGAGAAATATGCACTTTTCAAGAGTTGAAGAAGAAACAACTAAAGTGGAAGAAATCATGGTAGACAAAGAAAGAGAAATACCCAACCCATTATTCCATGGGGAAGGAATACAAGTCCACTTGCTCTTACCTCCTCTTCATGATCTTCCGACGTGTTCCCACAAGAACCTTCCTAAATTTAGAGGAGATGGCATTCCCAACTTCCTGAAGAACACATAACAACCTTCATCACCACTTGTGGAGTGTTGGGTGTCAAACATGAGGATGTTCCATTCGATTTTCATGGAATCATTACAGGAAAATGTTCCGAATGGTTTTATATGTTACCTACAAGGTCTATAACTTGCTGGGAAGATATAAAAACCATATTTGAGCAAAATTCAAGACCACAAAGACTATCAAGACTTCCTAGTCCAATTTGTGCAAATGAAGAAGGAGCCTACAAAATCTATGAGAGACTTTGTAGCCAAATATGACCGGTTAATCGAAGGATCCCTTATTAAGATGATGTGCCTCCAAATAAAAAATGAAGAGATTCTTTATCAATGCTTTACAACCTGGAGTTGGATTCTTCCTCAAAAGATCACAACCTAGAGATTTGAAAGAAGCAAAAGATTATGCTATTGAAATGGAAGATGATCTAATCTTGTCTGTAAGGTAAAGAATCCCAATGGTAAATAAAGGTAAAAGTTTGGGTTCAATGACCACTGATCCAATGATTCAAAAATGGATAATGATATGATTTCTATGAAGAAGCAACTCTCTCATATCACAGAGCACCTCAAAGGCTCACCTTGGAATCCCCACTAATCAATGAAATGTGTGAAAACTATGAAGATGAAGAAGAAGAAAGTTTTGAATATGAAGAGGAAGGAGAAAGTGAATATGCTAGGATTGAGTTTTTTGAATGCACACTTGATGATGAAGAACCATGATAATTATTCATATGTAGTATTCACACAATCCCAAAAGGAGAAAGAAGGCTCTTCTTCCACTTCCCAAGTTAAGAAATTGAATCCTCAAATGGTGACTTTGGGAAAAAGAAAAAGGAGGATCATTAAATCCTTCTCTCAACAAGGTCAGTTGAGAAAAAGCATGAGGCTACCTCAACCAAGAATCCTTCTACCTCTTCAAGTAAGTCCTCTTTTACTTCTCTTGGAAAATTAGTTTCTAAAAACATCTATGTTAATGTTGTCATAACCCATGATTTTCCCACCACCTCTTCATCCTTAGACATCATTGATCATTTCAAAAGGTCCAAGATCCAAATTTCTGCATTTGAATACTTAATAACTCATCCCAAATAATTGGAGAGACTCATTCAACATGTCAAAGGAAGTAGCCATGTTTCTAAATATGCCTCCACCAAAGAACCACCGCATGCATCTCAATCCACTCCATCTCTGAAATTTCCTCACTTCCACACCCTCTACATCTAAGAAGGTTGATCCTTTCTACATTTCCTTTCAATGGGTACAAAATAAACAATTGCATCATTGACTCTGGTGCCTCGACAACATCATGCCCACAAAATTTTCTAAATTTTCTCTCCCTTTCCCCTACCTCTAGTAAATGTCTCTCCATGGAGATGAAATGAGTGCCTCTTATCGACAAGTTAAATATGTTGAGGTAGCATTGGTAGATTTCCTTGACAAGAAAATCACAATGAGAATCCTTGTAGTAGACATGCCCACCTCATATGGCATGTTATTGGGATGAAGCTTCTGCTGAGATGTTGGAGGAGATATGTAGTTGAATTGGTCGCATGCCACCATCCTTCAATCAATGGTAAAACAAAGAAGCTACTTCCCATCAAAAAAATGAAGTATACTATTCAACAACCAAATGACCCAATGACATACATCCCGTGCCAAAATTCCAAATCTAGAAACTTCTTCATGACCTTTAGGAATATCTTGAGATTCCTTGTTGGTGGAATGTCCAAGCATCACGAGACATAGTCAAAGAACACAATGAAGAGTTGATGAAAGATGAGTTTGAAAAGGTGTACTTTTCATGGGATGAAGGTATAAATGAAATTTCTCTAATGGATAATGAGGTTAGTGATGGGAACCTTGACTTGTAACAAAACAATGTTGAAATGATGAGAGATAGGGATATGAAGAAGAATGATGATCAATACCTTCTTAATAGATAACTTCAATGTTTTCAATGATTCTCTCAGGATCAGTATGAGTCTTCATATGATGAGTGTTCCAGTGAACTTGAAGGATTCTCTTTCTCATTGGAAGAAGATGATATGGAATGCAAGAATGGTATGTACTTCACCTCTCAAACTTGAAATGGAGCATACAAAAGAAAATGATGATTTCATTATGAAAATAGACTTCTCGATTTTCAGGTGATCAAGAATGGGAAGATGAATATGAAGAAATTTCAGCTCCAGTGTTGTGCTCATTTCCTTTTCATAAGGATGGAAACATTCTCAACAAAAAATGGAGAAATGGATTGTTGCTTGGTCCTAAGGTTGATTTTACTCAAAATGGAAACCTTCTCAATAGATTTCAACCTTTCATTGCTCACTCTAATCAAGAGATGGATGCCCTCAACACAAAAATGGAGGATGAAGCCCAAAATGGAAAAGGTAAAGAAGATGACAATTTTTAGTTTGGGTACCCAATTTTGAATTCATTCTCTTTCCAAGAGGGTAATGCAATACAAGTAATAAACTGTATAGGGAAGTGCATGGAAAATGATCTCTCAATCCTGAAAAGATAACTCCATAGAAAAATTGAAAATCATAGGACAATCAAGAGGTGGGTAATGATGTCAAAGTCCATGAGACATCTACCAAGAATCAACCCATGAAAGAGGTGGTCATGAAGCATATGCACAATGAAGAAAAAATGTGTTTGATGAAAATTAAAATGGTAAGTCAAGTACAATCAAGAAATATCCTCATGAAAATGTTAAGAAATCAGCAAGTGGAATGAACCGGAGGAACAATGAGAAGCCAAGAAAAGTGTGTCAAAATAATAAAGGTGGTGGAATGAATAAGAAAATCATCAATTGCACTAGAAATCAAGCTAGATTTCTCAAGAAGCTGAGAAGAGGTTCATACTTTAGTGAACCTATCAATGGATTTGTAGAAAATGGTATTGACACCCATTTATGGGTGAGTACTCAATTCAAGATTGCACTTTAATGAAACCAAGTTGTCCCCCATGTGCATAGGTGATTTAGGTTATCTTCCTTGTTGTTGTTGTGTGTTTCTTTTCCCATTGTGTGTGTATTTTTATCTTTTGGTGTGTTTCCCTTCTTTTTTTCATGTGTGTGTGTGTGTGTTTTCAATAAAGCAAGTTGTGTAGCCTATATTTCTGGTGACTCTAAAGCCCAATGGATAAGGAACTGATGTCTAAATTGAAATTGAGATTATGGATTTCTCATGTCATGTACTTTATATGCTCGATCCATGACATGTCCCCAAGATAGAGCCATCTTGTTTTCATGCAAATGTGCAATAGAAAATCCCCAATTTTCAAGCATGACATCACACCCCAGTGTCAAAACTTTTGGTTATAGACCTCTCCAAACACTTTCCCAGGTCACCCTAATCCCTAATCAGTCCTATTTCCCCATTTTTGATCAATTCAAGGAATAATGTTAGTGGGACCATAGGTGATTTAGGGGTATCCATTCATTTCAAGTTCTTTCATAATAGATTCATCAAGATATGATTTTTGGCAAGCTTTAGGAAAGGTTATTCCCTAGTCTTCTTGAAGCTGGTACATGTCCCCCAGAGCGAAAAAAAAGGCCTAAACTCATAAAGGAGGCATACCATAGATCGAAGAACATTTTTGAATCATTTTTGGAAGTTTTTAAAGGTTCCACAAGTTTTGGAGTAGTTTCAGCAAAAGTGGGTCTTGGAGGCCTAGGCAGTGCACAATGCAAAAACAACCCCAAGCTTTAGAAGTGATTCCATGGGAGAGCTCCGAAGGAGTTAGGATCAAAAATATATTTTAAAAAGGTAATTAAGATATATAAATATGGAATTATATTCTTCACAACACCTTGGTGCACTATGCCCCATCCAGTTTTATCATGCATGTATCCTTGGAGCTAAAAAAATCCTTAATTTTGATGGGATAAATTTTGGAATAAAGGTCATGAAAGTCCAAAATTAGATTTAGAAGGAAATTTTAAGTCAATATAATATAAAATTTCATAAAAAATCCTCCTAGAACTCAAGTTATGGTCCCGACAAGTTGCTCTCCAAGGCATAGGTTCAATAAAACACTTTTTATCACCAATTATTGGTGCAAGAAAACCCAACCAATAAACCAACCACACTTTTTTTCACCAAGTGCACCAAAATATTTTGTGCAATAGGTTCAATAAAATTTTCCCCTCCCCATTTGGGTTCGTGGACCTCTAGATGATCATCGTTCAACCTTTTCTCTCAAGTTAAGCCTCCCAGGCTTCATTTCCCAACCCTCGCTCTTGTGCGCAATCACACGTGTCGCTAAGTTGCCAATCAAGAATAGGGTGATTTTTTTTTCACTAAGTTACACCAAACCTTTGGTTCAGGTGGTGTGAAAAAATCCCTATCCCTCCCATTTAGTCTCTTGGTCACCCATGTGCCCCCAACAGTTTCTTAAGGTGTTTTTTCTAAGCCCCCCACTCAACCCATCATCAAATCGCGTGCCGCCAAGTGGACCAATGGGGATGGGGCACAATTTTTGAAAAAAATGCACCAAAAAAATTGGTGCAAGTGAAAAAAAAATTTCTTCTCCCCAATGCATCAAAATATGTAAAAAATTTTGACTATTGGGTTGTCATCGCTTCTTCCAGCTTCTTCCTTTACGAACACACATGAAATATTCCATTGCCAGAAATATTTCTTATCCTCCATTTCTGATACTTCCACACCTTCCAAAACACATCCACCATCCATTCATCATCCTTCACCATTGCTATAGTGAGAAAATGGGGGATTTCCATGCAAAAATAATGAATGTGAGTTGTCAGAAACTCTAGGACACAAAAACGAGAAATTGGTCATATCTCCCAAATTGTGCATCGGATCTCCATGAAATTTTGAGAAAATGTTCCTCTCCCAAAAAATTCATGATGAAAAAAAATAAAAATGAAAATGTTCCTCAAACCATTAATGGCAGTGAGATCAAATTTTATTCCCTAGCTTCCTTTTCCTAAGTTTGTCATTATCGATTCATGGGTGAAGCTAAGCTAAATTTTAACAAAGAATTTTAAGAAAAAACCCATCACAATGAAGTAAAATTTTCATCAATCAATGGTGGGGAATAAAACCTTAAAAAAATCTAGGTGACTCCATTAATGGCCACTATATGCTGATAGCTCCATGTTTGAAGCTCTTTAAGCTTGAAAACATAGTGAAAATTGGAGCACGAGATTGCGATGAAGATCCAAATTCAAAAATGTTGTTCCCATCATAAAATCGAGTCCATTTTTCCACTTTATAAAATATCATATCCTATACTATTTTTCATGTTATAAATAGTAATTCCCCAATACTACAAGTTTGATCACTTAGGACAATCAAGAGAGATGTAAAAATGGAAAGTAAGGCAAAAAATGACAAATTTCCCAAAATAGTAGGTCCCCAAAAAGAAACCTATTAAAAATAGAAATGTTCTAAAAATAGAAATGCATCAGTAACAGAAGAGTATGGAATGTGCTGGAAGGTTCAAAGGGTGAAATTGGAGAAAAAAAGTGATATGTCCTAAAATGGAAGATCATGGTCTCACATGCTAAAAATAGAAAGTTTCAATGTTGAGAGTAGAAAGTTGTAGATGGCCTCATTCTCACTCACCTTTATAATTTTATGAATCTTCATGAATTTATTAAATGGTAAATTATAACTCAAGTAGAGGAATAATAAATTAAAATAGGTCCTGGAAGTATCATCTATAGTTTAATTGTGTTCAAGTGCAAAGCATCGTGAGGTGCAACATGTGAATCCATCTTCATCACTTAGGGAGCCAGGTGATTCGAAATAAGTTGGTTAGAGAGAGCTCAATGATTTGAAGTAGTTTTTAAATCAATTTTTAGGGAGGATCATCATGAGTAATGCCCGTTTCCATCTCGAGATCAAATTGAGAAGTCCTAAAAAAATTGTTTCTAAATGCTCAATTTGAGGTGTTCATGAAGAGATCTAGAGTTCACCGCATTAGGAAAATTTATCATATTAGTCAAGGAAAGGAGGTGAAGGTGGAAAGAAATCATCTTCATCAACATTCTTCCCTCCTCCTCTCTCTCTTTCTCCCCCCTTTCTCTCTCCTTTCTAATTCTTCATTGAGCATAATCATTGTATTTCATCATATTCACTTAAGTGACCTATTTTAAATTTGTAAAAGTATTTTCTCAAGATTATAAGAGAAATAATTAATTCATGGAAAAACAAAAGGTCAAAAGTGGAATATGGAAATGAAGAGTCATATGAGGGAGGTGAAAAGACAATTCACATTGTTATAAATTGGATGCCTCTCCATTCCAAAGGATTCCATATTTTGAAGAACTATCACTTTGTAGAAATAGTGGATTGTAATATGTTGTTGGACTTTGTGTCATCCATATACATGAAATAAAGATACATTTCTTCTACATGCTTTCTTCTTTTCCCTTTTTTTGTAACAACTTGTGTAAATTTCAATCAAGGAATAGAGTTTCTTCTTTCCAAGATGTATGAATGTGTGCAAATTTGTATGCATGGTTTCCTCTCATCGTTGATGAAATAAACATGGTTTTTATAAGCATATTGTGTTTCTTCCACTTCTCTCTTTCATGCACTTTGTAAGTATAGTGATGCAAGAGATTTGTATCTTCGATAGATGAATCTGAGAACTTGGTGTCTCGGGTTGTCCATCTCACTAGATAGCTTCATTGTGTTTTCCTCTATATTGAACGTTGAACTACTCCGGTTATAGGGTTTGAGCTCTGAAATCTACTCATAGTAGTAATATTCTTTGCCTAATTTCTCTTCTTCCTCATATTCACTATGATTATCCTCCCTTGTACCCCATACACATCACTTTTCCACAGTTCAATGGAGTGTCCATGTTTGATCCCTGACAAATTTTTCCACCCACAAAATTTAGATAGGATTAGGATTAGTTAAATTTAAATAATGGGAGCTGAAAATTCAATGCAAAGGGGCATAGTCCTATGAACATTGGTGGAGACACCTAATTTGAGCACCCGAAATTTTTTCACACCAACGACATTTATCTTATTTGTATGGTTGTTTAAATATTTGTATGTAATGGTTAACACCATGTGCAACCCCTTTGGTATGTATTAGTTCTCCAAGGTTGTCACCTCTTCAAAATTCTACACTCTCTTATAGATTCTCAAACATATAGTTCATGGGAACGTATATATTCTTTGGAGTTGTGTTCTCAAATAGTTTATCACACACACATCAAAAGAGGGGGAAATTATTGGGATATATTAGACACTTACATGAATAATTATAGGTTTAGATAGAGGTTTTAATAGAATAAAGTACTTAGAAATAACTCTAGACATCAATGTTTTAAATAAAACACACATGTTCAAAGTTGTATCGAAGGTTCAAGACCATATGGAGATTCATGACCATAGTATGTAATTTTTCCCTATAGGAAAACATAATATTTTATAGTTTTTATTTCTCAAAGCATGGAGATAGGTTTTTAACAAAATGGAAAACTCAATTGACACATTACATATCAATTTGAAGTGGACATGAATATTTCACTCATTTCCACTTTAATACTTAGTTCTCATCAAGAAATACATGTGTTACTGGGGAATGGATTCTTATTTCATTAATATTATAGCATACTACACACTCTTAGTGTTATCCCAAATTTACCCCCTAGGTTAATTTGGATAAATCATAATAAATGGACCTAGTCATTTGTAATTCTTGAATGTGTGGATGACCATCAAATTTCAACCCCATCAGAAGGGAAAGGCATCCCATGTTTTGGCTTGACCAATTTGGTCTTTGCTCATGACGAGTTGATTAGCCATGGTGAATGTTCAATTTTTACTCGGTCGGAGTTAGATGAATGGGCCGACGGGAAGCATTATACAAATGAAGGATGAATGGCTAGGTTAGTCGGGTGGGTTATTTGGTCGGGTTGGATGGATGGGTTGGATAGATGGGTTAGACGCTGGGTCGGATGGGTGAAGAATCATATAGATGAAGGATGGGTGGCCAAGTGGGTGGGCTAGGTTGGTCAGCCAAGTTAGTCGGATGGGTTGGTCGGGTCACCCGGTTGGATGTGTAGCGGTGCACAGGTGACACACTGGGTTGGACGGTATACCAAGTTGGATGGGTCACTAGATTTGACGAGTTTCAAGGTTCGTCGGCCCAACATATGGATGACCATTAGGTTTTTGGGGTATCTCATTGTACAGACAGAAATAGATGGTCATCCAACCCCGTGGTATTGGACGAACCAAAATGTGAAGATGGCAACTCCCGGGTTGGTTAGGGACCACAATAATGTATGGCCCATAGGGTTGGATAGTCTAAGTTAGAAGATGTATGGTTAGATGGGTAATGATTACGGATGCCCAATGAAAGTATGACGAGGTTGGACTTGTCACATGGTTAGGTGGCTCATGATTCCTAGGAAAGGTGAAGGTAGGTGGGAAAATGACAACCCAACAACAATTTTTAATGTGGTATGGTGCCTATGTCTTTTCCGGCTGAAGTACCCTTGGGAAGAAAAAAATTGTATAGGTGCCCATACCTCTTTAATGATGGTGGGTAAAAATTAGCTATAAAAGAACTCAAACCCCTCATTTTATAAAGGAAAGACATTCAGGGAGTTGGGGAAACTTTTACAAATTTTTCCCTTAACTCCATTTGAGTATGAGCCTTCTCTTGGGCCTAGTAATGTAATTATGCATTTGTTCATCAAATGTAAATTGAGTGCAATGCATATTTTGAACTAATAATTTTTTTGTGGTGTTTCTTCAACCCTAGTTCATTTTTATTATATTTTATTTCCTCCCAAATACTATTGTTGTATTTTGTGCATGTTCTTTCACTTGTAGGTTTATGATGTTGTGTTCCATGGAGTTTTAATGGTAGATTAGGATCTGGGTCTATGTCACATTTTTTTGGCCTCCCTCAGCCCCCTTTTCCCTATTTCATCCTCCCTAAATAGAGTATATCACCCCTTTTCTGGTGCTATCATCCCCTTTTTATTGTAGGATTTATTTTTCATGCACTTTCTCTCTCACGCCTCCTTGGCATTGTTAGGATAGGTGTAGTTAGCCATATTTTTTTATTAGGAGTAGCTTATCATTAGGATTAGGTAGAGGCTCGACCATCTCTAGAGGATTATCTCAATTTTACAAGTCCCATAGCTTAAGGGATAACCCCATGTTAGCATAATTACATCGATTGCCCCAAAAATAGAACAAATCGGGGTGTTGTAATTTTCACATAACACTTACTCAACAATATGGTATATGGGGAGATTATGGGGGAACTCATTCCCTTTTACACCTTTCATCTATATATCCATAAATTGGACCTATATCCATCTATAGTGGTGTGTACCATGGGGTTATGCAAAGTATCATATATTTTAAGTTCTTCACGAGTGGTCTTTCCTCTCCTCATATAAAAGGGGAAGATATCATAGTTAAAAAATATATTTGATACATGGTCTTCTTCCTTTATGGGGTGCATTGATACTATTTTCTTCTTCTTTCTCTAATTTCATTTATTTTTAAGTTGAAATAACCCAATACTATAGTTTTTACTTTGGTATAATTTGTTACTAATCACTCTTAAGTCCTTCAACAAAGTTTGATAAGAACAATCAGAAACACCATATGTAAGAAAGAAATGCGAAGTCTTTCCCTTTAAAACATAAACAAGTGCACTATTTCCATGATTTTCATTTCTCCATTTCACTTTATGTAAGTTCAAATTATGTAGTTACCATTGATTTACCATTCAATTTCTAGTATTTACATTGAATACAATGAATTTTATGGTCTCATCACAAAGCATGCCAAAACTAACACGTTTAGAAAATTAAAAAACTTGGAAGTGAAGACAAAGTGTATCTACACACTTGGGTATCTTTTCCTTTAGACATATATTTTTCATTTCATAATTAAAGGGTAGAGTAAATATAGATGCTCAAATTTGTTGATTTACCCTTTAAAATTGTTTATTTAAATTTTTCTTTTGGTTAAGAAAAACATGTTTATCCCATCGTCACTTAGTACATATTTCCATATATTTCCAGACTTTCTCATTTTGATACAAATGTGTTATAAAAATATGAATATTAATACATTAGACCAACACTAAAAACCTACTTTCCAATATACAACTC
Organism: Taxus wallichiana var. yunnanensis; assembly: GCA_018340775.1. NCBI lineage: Eukaryota > Viridiplantae > Streptophyta > Pinopsida > Cupressales > Taxaceae > Taxus > Taxus wallichiana. Next base: position 11,534,217 of record CM031239.1, read on the forward strand.
TCATATTTTATTTATCCTTTCTCTATCTAAAACTATACAGTTGAGTCAAGATTATAATATGGTCCTAAATGACCTGTACACTCTTAAACTTACAAATTTTCCAACTCTATTTTTGATGTCATGAGATTTTTAGGTGATAAAATGAGGTGATGCTAACTTACTTATATAAGGTTTTGAAGGTAAAAATCACGAGTTTTTGTTGACACATTCACAAAGGGAACTCAAGGCTCCCTAAATATCTCAAAATTTGATGCACATCCACTAGGGTAGTCACTACTAAATTTGTGAAGCACTCAAATAGGTCAAGGAGTTTACCTTCCCTAAATTCCAAGAACAATAAATTCCAAACTCCAATGTCTTACAAAGAGAAATTTTTACTAAGAATAATCAAAGTGGTTCATGTTTCAAACTATCTACATTTTATAAAAGATGTTACATGTTAAATGGATAAATATGTGTGTATTGAGTCCTCTTTAGAGTATTATTTATGTAGGTAGTGCATGGATTACACTTCAACTGAAAAATCTATTCTTATTGTATGGTCATCCACCTATGTTAAGGTTTTGGCATGATTTAGTTGATTACATGTGGTTTCGTGGAATTTTCGATAGCTAGGGTTTGAAAGTGAAGTACATTTTCAAGCCACTAAAGGACCCATGGAGTTATAAAATTTAATTTTGAAGGCTTCCAAGAATATACGAAGGGTTAGGACTAGAATATACATCTTAACCAACATTTACAGATCTAGCACTAGGGCATTTTTAGTTAACATTATCATAAATGAAGCTTCTCCAATCTCTACACTCCTAGATTATCCATTATGTGCATCGAAATATCTTATTTACAAATATGTATAGTTAAGTTTATCTTTCTCTTTTATATTTAACTTTGTATTCAATCATTGTAAGAACCAATATATTATTATGATGTTGTACATTTAATATTTAAAGTTAATTAATTAGTTTATATCTTAATTTCCTAAACTTACATTCATTTTGATATTTTTCATTCCATAAAAATCTATAAATCTTGAAAATGGTGTAAATAATTTCAATAGAGAATACACTTAGAGGATAGTTAACCCCAATTATAGGATAGATATTATGTATCTAATATCATCGCTTATGGATATGTGAATGAATTAACTCGTGAGAGAACTAAATATAAAAAATACATGACATTTAGAATGAACATATGGAAAAAGATATAATAAATATGATATAATTAAAATAATCATGCAAATATCTAAACCAATAGCTATAAATTACCAAAGAAAAATGTGCGAAATATCTGCATGCAATGAAGAAAAATGGCCAGTTAAAATATTTTAAAGAAAACTAGATAAGGAAATATCATATTCAACATACTATTATATATGAATATGAAATGAAGAAAACGAAAAAAATTGATTTTATTTTCTTCTAATTGAGTTAAGGATTTGTGGTGGTGGGAGTAGATATTTGCAAGATTCAAGTCCTATGAGCAAGGCACAATTAAGCATTATGAGCACCTAGGCAATATTAAATTTAACGTCTTCTATATGAAAAATGAACCTCATAATATAAAATTTAATTAACCTTAACCAAATATTGGATTACTCGATATGTTATGCAACTAACATCTAAGAAAAACTTGCTAGTTAATAAATTTATTTGTATTTATCACTGCTAAATTCCTCGATGATTCTCTAACATATAGTCTATCATAATCTTCCTCTATTGATATATTTCCCAACTATTTTTTCTAAAATTTTGTACATATTCACCTTTCTTGATATATCCTCTGAAAATATCATGCAAGACATAAAAATAATACATAGTATTAAATACAAATTTATAAATAAAATTTATCAACAAATGAGCTTTCCTAGGTTTCTTGACTAGTTAAATATCATAATCTTAATATAATTATTTAAAATTATTTTTATTTTCAATAAAGAGAATCAAATTAGTATGTAAGGGTGGCCACTAACTCTACTAGCATATATGGTTAATAAATTGATCTAGTCTTCATAAAAACCATGATAAAATAAAATAAATTGATGCCCCTAAATCTTAGTGCCGTATGAATTTACCTAGTCTTCCTACGCCTTAATCTCCCTTTACCTATGAGAAATAAATATTAAAACCCATGAGATAATTGAAATTAATGTATAAAATTGGATACATCAACTAAGAAATAATTAAAATAAGGAAGAGAATCTAAGAACCAAGAGCCTCAAAATACATATGAAGTTAAATTATATTAAAAGTAGAACTTTTTGCATGTGATAAAAAAAAGCTGAAAGGGTTAAAATACTTATAATCAAACAAGATAAGGAAATTCAATGCAATGAGCATGAAATGAAATAATGGAAATTCAAAATTTTAGTTTCTTGGAATTTCTTCTTATTGAGATAAATACATTGAATTTCCCTCTCTACTTCGATTCCAACTATTCAAGAGGCTTTATAAACTTCTAATATAGTGTAATATTGATAGTAAATATCATCCATGATGTATGTGGAAGAAAGGAAATGTAGGGATGTCTCCTCTCTCATGCCATAATCCTAATGTTATAGGGATAAATATTTTTGGTGGTAGCGGTTTTGGCTCAATAGGTGAAGGTTTTGGAAAAAGGGACGACATTGCATGTGCTTGCCCAGGCCCAGGCATTGCCAACAAGGGTTTTTTGAATGGAGGATTTTTGTTTCAAAATGGTATGGATACTAACCATAGAAACAAGAGCTCAATGGATAGGGGAAAGTTTCTATTGGTGGTGGTAGTAAGGGTGGCCCATCTATTAAATAAAGCAGAGACCCTTCCTCTCCTTCGAAATCTGCCTCTCCTCTGCTCACCAAATAGGGAAAGGTAAGTAGAGGAAGTGCACTAGAGTACAACAGGGTTAAATATGTTGGAGACATGGCTATTATTGGAGCAAGGAAGGAGATTATAGACCCGAAACTTGTCAATGCATACTGAAATAAGAAAGGGATTTTATCGTAGATAAATGGGGATAATTTCTTTGCTTTAACTTTGGATGCATCTAAAGTGATGATTTTAGAGGATTGGCATAATGTGTAGATCATGGGAGGTGGTAGGTAGGGAGGTAGAGGCTTTATTTTATTGTGGCCGATGTTAAAGGTCTCCTAAGAAAAAATTCTTATCACTGCTAAAAATAATCCAGTATTAAAGCTGGAAGATGATGTGCTTCATAATGTCTAAGATATGATAAAGGCTTACAACAAGCATGATCTCATATGAAGATTCCAAATTTTTGGCCCAAGATATCTTAGGTACATGAATGTATCACTCAACAATGGTGCCCCAAAATCAAATGTAAGATCAAACTCTATGCTTTTTCCAAATCATATTTCATTATTGTATTTAAATATAATGAGGAAGGTGAAATAATACACAATCGTGTACCGAGTTTGGGAGGACTAATATAGTCTCATGACTAAACCCTCATATCCCTTATTAAACCCATTGAAAGAATCATTTGACATAATGCCCATCCAGGTTAGACTCCTAGGACTCTCCCTATGACTTTGGGATGATTATTTCCTTGAATCCATTGTCAACTGTTGGGGACCTATGAAATTTTTGATAATGCTAGTACACTACAACTTTATATTGCTTATGTTAGGATTCTTGTGGATTGAGACATCTCCCAAGACCTTCCCAGGAGCATTTATGTACTAATTGGTGATAGAAAATGCACCCAAAGATTGGACTATGAAGGATTGGCTTTTTGTTATCACGGTGTTTTGAAACGGGACATGTGGTTGAGGATTGTGGTCACACTAAGAGAAAAAGGGTGAAAATCCCACCTAGTGGGTTTATTCTCTCCCCTCTCACTTTACCATTAATCTATCTCTTGATCTTATTCCTGATTCGGTCCCTGATTTTGTTTTAATCCCCTCTCGTGTGGCCTCTCCACATATTGTGAATTGGGCTCTTACATGCATCTTATTGAATTGATGAATCATATTCCTCACGACACTCGCTAAGGTGGTCTTGGATAAGATTTTCCCCTCTTCTTATGATAGGCATCCTCTTCAACCTATTTCATCATTAAATGTTCATCATTAAATGTTCTTATCTCATGTTATTCTAGTATCGAGCTTTACAAAGAGGAGTGGAATTTGGTCTAGAACAAGAAAGATTCACTACCAAACTTCATTCATCCCATTCTCACATGACACTCATATCACATTCTTTGGATGTTGGTTGAATGTAGTTATTTTTATTGTTTCTACACATGGGTTGTTCTTTTCTTGCTTCTTAGTAGCTATTTTAGTCGTTTTTCTCTTATTATTCAATGTTGTATTTGGGATTCAAGACCTTTTGTTCCTAGGTAGGGCCTAGTCAAAAACTTCTATCCTTACTAAAAATTCTCACCCCTACCTCTATTTTTGTACATATCACCTGTGAAATATCATCCCTTCATTTTTTCAAGAAATCTAATAAAAAAATACTAAGAACTTCACACATTGATGTGACATATAATATCATGTAATGCAAACTTAAATAGCATACCGATATTATACAACTCTATGTAAAATATGTTGAGAGGTATAGTTCTCAAGGTGCATATTCTACTTATGTCACACATCCAAAATAGGAACTCAAGAATGATACCTCTCAGCATATTTTACATACCATACTTTGATTAATGAACTTATATAAATATACATATGTAAAATATGCGAGAGATATCATTATTGAGGTGCATAATTTAGATGTCCGACATAAGTAAAATAGGTCCCTTGAGAATTATTCCTCTCGGTATATTGTACATGGATTTATATAATATAGGTATGCTAGTAGAATCTGTGGGAGTTGAATTATACATAAGATGATTACAAAAATATAGTCAAGAAAATAACTTGGGCATTTAGTTCATGCATGAATGACCTACATGAAAATATCTCCAATTGGTGACTTAAGACTCATATTATTAAACATAATTTCTAAACCATAAATCCTAAATGTGGGCTTGAGATTATGGTTTGTGGCTAGGGTTTTGTATTTGTATCTTTGCATGAGTTTTTACAGATTTATATTAGTGTTTAGTGTTTGAATTTAAGGTTTATAAATTCATGTTTAGTGCTTAGGATTACACGCTTAGGGTTTTCTTTACTTTTCCTATTTATAGTTTACAGGTAGACCCTAGTGGCATGGTCTATATCCCATAAATGATAATGTCAAACCTTACAATACCATTGGATGCTTAACAAACTAATGTGACCTTCTCAATATTAGCACTCATCATAAACAACAAAAAAACTTGAACAAAACCAAAATTTGTAAACCTTCAACACTAATCATGTAAAATAACAATGACACTAATAATGATGATGATATAAGATGATAATGAAAATGAATGTGAATATGATAATCACGATCATGATTAGACGATGATTATATTGATAATGACAATCATGATTATGGCTATGATGAGGATTATCATGAAAATGATGAAGAAGACATTTATGAAGATAATTTTGACGATGATGACAAGGAAGACAACGAGGATTAAAGTGGTGATTAAAATGATAATGATGATGATCGTGGTGACAATGATGATAATGATGACGATAAAAGTGAGAATAATGACAATGATACACCATGAATGAGAATGTCAAACATTTAAATCTCATTGGATTCCTAAAAAACCGATGTGACATTCCCAATATTAGATTTGATCCTAAAAAACACAAAAAATTATAAAAAACCATAATTTGTAAAATTTAAACCATAGCAACATATGTACGATAATGATAATGGCGGTGATTTATAGCGATGATGATGCCAATTGACAATGACCATGAATGTGAAGATGACAATTATGATCATGATCTAATGATGATTATATCAATGATGACAATCATGAAGATGACTATGATGAGGATGAAAATTAGAAAAAATACAAAGTTAATTGTGACGATGATGAAAAGGACAAAGAGGATGATGGTGATGATTAGGATGAAAATCACCATGATGATAACAACGATGTTGATGATGATGATATCACTATCAATATGAATAAAATTTTAATAATATTATTAATATTAATAATAATAACATGAATATTAATAATTTTTTTAGATTAGGTAAATATTTGGTTTTGGGGCGACCAAAAACCCACATAACATAGATGTACCGAAAACTAGCCGGGGTGGGAGAACAAGCCAAAAACTAGCATGGATTCCGAAAGGACAAAATTAATTGACCCATAGAATAACCCACCAAGGGGTGAGGCCTACACCTCCTCAATTACATCTAATTTTTTTTTAGAGGCCACCAAAAAATCTCTATTATATAAATGATGAGAAAAACCTAAGGAACCACAAGAAACATGAGCCATTTCTAGTCAACAAACAATTAGCTAATGTTTCCTTTTAAAATTTCTCCTTGTTTTAGAGCTTAGGCCTTGGTTTTCACTGGCCTTACTCTATGGGGGCTCCTAAGGACACTTCCAACATGCCTTCTTTGTTTCCATATATCACCTTTTCTTCCTCAGTGCTACTAAGGACCATCTTAGGACCACTGCTCTACATCTACTATTTGGCAATTTGATCTTGTAAGATCGAAATCACATTTTCTTGCATAATGAATTCAGCCTTGAGACCATTGAGTCTCTTTTCCTGAAGAGAAGCTTTGATGTTCCACTCCCTCATTTCCTCAACTAGATGTTTGTTACATTGAGCAACATACCAATGGCATGCTCCATGTTTTCTAACTTGTCTTCTTTATTAGGATCTCCAAGATTTTCTATCATCTCTTCTTTCCCCTTAGAGGATTCACCATTTTTCAAATCCGAGATCAATTTAATCACCAATTTTTCTTTTTTCTTTACGTCATAGTTCTTATTTTTCTTTCTTATCCTCTTTGGCAAAGTCTCTTCATCTAAACAATGGGATGAGGAATGGGATCCAAAATAGGTTTACCCTTCCGAAAGAGAAAAATAATCAACCCGTGATGAAGTTACAAATCCATATTTTCCTCCTTGAAATTATAAATCGACACGAAAAGGAACTTAATACAAAAATGGAAAACTCATCACCCGATTGTGCAAAAATAGTTCAAAATAGACAAATGATGGGTATAAATCTTCAGACTTACCCTCGAGCATGAGATATTTCATGACCACTTTGCACACGTCCACCCATATTTTAGGGAGACAATTCCTAGTAATTCCATCCTCAAACTAGAGAGATTTCTCATTAAGACCAAAGAAACTAGATATTTCATGATATCTTCTCTTTTCGCTTAAATTTTTTAGAACCTACATATTCATGCCTCGTAGTATCGGTAAAAACATATTCTATGACGTGGAATTCCATTCCTATGATCTTAACCTACCCATGATCCCAAGATTTGGCAAAGTTCAAGGCTAAATCGGGATCACTCTCTTTGATGTGCTTAATGAACTCGGTAAGCCCCCTTCCTCATCAACCTCCATATCATGTCATCCTTCTTGATCTCTCGTGATGAAGTGTGTTCTATCCTAACCCTATCTCCCCCAAAATGTTCCTTCTATGATCAAATGTTTGGCTCCTCTTCTTCGTGAGAAATGATCTTTGACTTATACTTTCTCTCCTCCGTCAATCCCAAGCCATCATTGATCTTAAACATACCATGTGAATCCTTGCCCAATCTATAGAGGCTCATGTGACAAAATTTAGTGGTTCCTTTCATTATTAATAATAATTTCAATGTGTCTCCATGGTACTTCTCCATTCCATTCCTCCCATACATTCAAATCATCTCTTAACTTTCCAACCCATCTACACTAGAGTTGGACTCTCTAAACATGTGGAAAAGTTCCACATCATCAAAAAAACCTAATTATAATTTGATCTTCATTTATCAAGTTCTTGATATTCCATCCCACCTTACACTTTCCTTCAATGGATTTGATACGATAGTGAGTCTCCCTCAATGATGATTTTTTTAGATTGAGTCATTTAGCTAACCTTACACCCTTGAAAGTTGTAGACGCCTCAGCATAATTGTTGGATTTGTTACCAAACAAACCAACACATGCTACTACACAATTTCCCCTATGGTCCCTTATCAATCCCCCACCTCTAGACATTCCTTCTCTATTTTCTCGATCCATCAAAATTAAGTTTATACCAGTCCATTGGAGGTGGTTTCCATTTTAAATTTGTTATGTCCTTCCTAGTCTCAGGTTTAGCTCCATTATTTGTCAAGATAATATTAAAGAAATGTATAATCCTAGCCTCCTCCTTAGGGTAAGACTCCTCCCACTTATGCTTATGAACTCTAATGTTATCCTTTAGGACTTGTTTGATTTTTTTGACAACTCTTGGATAATTTGCAGCTTTATTTGAGATTTTTTTTTTTATTTCGCTCTTCACAAATGGTCTATAGAATGTGTGGAAAAGTGCATTTCTAAATTTCCTTAATAATTTATGCTTTTCAAGGAACGTGTCATCGATCCACCAAATTGCTTAGGCTACAAGAGGGGAATTTGAATGTTAAATATACTCAAAGCATCTCCATCATAATCTAGAAAATATACTTACAAATCAATATAAAGATGTAACATAAACTCAACATTCTCCTCATAAAGATAACATTTGTTAATAAGAATAATAACCCATTTCCTTAAATTGTCAACTACCGGGATTTTATTCATGATAGATTCCTAAAATAAGAAATTGACCTTTGGAGTCAAATGTTTTTTTCCATATCTTAGTGCATACCTTGTTCTCCTCCTCATTTTCAAAATAAATTTCATATCTAGAATTGACCTCATAATATCCTGAGGTAGTCTTACTCTAAATTATATCATCCAGCATGGACCTATTAGGAATGAGAAGGCTCCTTAATTTATTATTAAGGTCCTCAAAAGGGAAAGTTTTCGTAAGGTTATAAGGTAGAGGAAGGATAGTGACCCACCTTAATTCCTGAGAATTGTGGATCCAATAGTTTTTACTTTCTCCTAAATGTTTGACTATAATATCCTTTAAGACCATCCCATGGTTCACTCAGACACAGGGGTTTCCTATCCATCCAACATTCCTCCCAAAATCTAATTTCATTCCCATCTCCAAGGTTCCACATTATCCCTTTGTGGAGTAAGTGTTTGTTGTGACTAAATCTTTCCCAAAATATGGATCCTTTAGGAATCTCTTTAAATAGGAAAAGATCTTTACTTTTGCCAATGGTCCGCAAATATATTTCCTATAGAATATTGACCCATAGTCCCTGTTCCTTAAAAATCCTCCATCCTATCTTAGCAATCAAAGCTTCATTCATAATTTTTAAATTTTGAAGACCTAAGCCCCCAAGCTTCTTAGGTTTTATTACCTTCTCCCAAGTGACTAAGGGTATCCTAACTCGTCCTCAGTCCCCGACCAAAGAAATTTTCTTTGGATTTGTTCTATGGTAATTCTCACCTAGCAGGGTATTTAAAAAAATTAACATTAAGTAGGTAGCCACCCCCTGTAGAGAGATCTTCAATAGCTGATATTTTCCCTCCCGTGTGAGTAGTGCTCCTTTCCAAGATGTAATTTTCTTATGGAACCTTCCAATGAGAAAGTTAAATGATCCTGAAAAATTATTTCCACATAAAGGCATACCCAAATAGATATCTAAAAAATTTAATTTTTCATCCCATGATGTCGTCAAGTCTTTTTTTGCTTGGGCTAGACATTTATGAAGAAACATGAGCTAGATATTAATATTAATAATAAAAATCATAATATTTTATTTATTTATAAATTTACATAATAATATCAAAATTACTAATAAGAGTAATATTCGTGATGATGATGATAGTAATGGTGTTGATGGTGGTTGTGTTGATGATGGGGATGATGATGATGATGACAAAGATGAAAACTATGAAAATGATGATCACAATGATTATGATGAAAAAATGGCAACGATGAAAATGGAAATGATGATGATTATGGTGACGATGACGATGACGATGAAAAAAAAAATGAGAACGATGATAATGATACACCATAAATGATAATTTCAAAGCTTAAAATCTCATTCGATCCCTAACAAACTGATATGACAATCCCAATATTAGCACTCATCCTAAACAACACAAAAACTTATACAAAACCACAATTTGTAAACCTTAAACCCTAAACATGTACGATAATGATGGTGATGATAATGATGATGCTAGAAGATGAAAATCATGATCATGATATGATGATGATTATATTGACGATGAAAATCACGACAATGACTATGATGATGATGAAAATGAAAATGATGACGAAGACAATTGTGACAATGATGAGAAGGAAAACGAGGATGGTGGTGATAATTAAGATGACAAGTAACCATGATGTTAACGAAAATTTTGACGATTATGAATTCACTATAAGTGTTAAGAAAATATAATAATATTATGAATATTAATAATAATAATAATAATAATCATAATATTTAATTTATTTACAAATTCACATAATAATATCAATATTACTAATAAGATTAATATTCACGATGATGATGATGGTGATGGTGGTGGTGCTAATGGTGGTGATAATGATGATGAAGATGATGATGAAAACAATGACAGGTGATGGCGATGAAAATGAAAAATATTCAACAACTATGATGAAGAAGATAACAACAACAAAAACTATGATGATGACATAAATAACAATGATGAGGGGAAAAAAATGAGAACAATGACAATGATACACCATAAATGATAATTTCAAACCTTAAAATCTCATTAGATCCCTAACAAACCAATGTGACATTGCTAATATTAGAAATCATGTCCTAAATAACACAAAAACATGTATAAAACCACAATTCGTTAACCTTAAACCCTACATATTTAAAATAAAAATGTAATGATAAAGATGATGATGGCGGATGACAATGACCATGATTGTGAAGATGGAAATTAGGATCACAATATGAAAATTATTATATCGATGATAACAATCATGATGATGACTATAATGACAATGAAAATTAAAATGACAACGAAGACGATGATGAAGACAATTGTGACGCGACGATGTCATTATCAATGTTAATAAAGATCTAATAAGAATACAATATTGATAATAACAACATTAATATTAATAATTATTTATTATTAATTATTATTATTAATATTAATATATTATAATCATTATTTATAAATAATACTATAATTTATAAATTAATAATAATATATTATAATAATTATTGAAATATAATATTATAATTTACATTATAATATTAATTACAATAAATTTATTATAAATAATATTATATTAACATTTGTAATTAATAATGTATTATACAATTGATATTATATTAAAGTTTATAATATCATAATTTATAATAAATTTTCTATATTATAATTATTATTTTATATTAAAATATTATATATTATAAATTATTATAAGATTAATAATTTACTAATATTAAAATTCACTTTGATTAGGAAAATATGTTGGTTTTGAGGGAGCAAGAACCCATAATTACAAGTGGAGAAAAGATATAACAATGAAGATCAAAAGAAGCAACCTCTACCAGTGGCCAAGGGAGACCAACAAAGAACTAACACAAATGAAACAACCAATCATATAACTCATCTTTGAGGGTCCTTCCCACGTGATCTTAAATTCATTTTAGGGGATCATTTACACGTATTCTTTTCTTTTTCTTTCGCATAGTAGTCAAACCATCATCATTGTTTAGATTTGCATTTTCCTTATGAACTCGGAATGTTGATTTCAAATTTTTCCTTGTCAACCCAAAGTTGAGTCTCCGAGAGAGAAGAAATGGTTTCCAAAGCATCATCAAGGGAAATGGTTTCCCAACCATATTAGGAGAAGGATATTACTCAACAATCAACAAAGTAGGCTTGGATTCATGCACTATAACACTCTTTGAATCACTATCCGATTGGACAAATAGATGACTAGGATCATAATTCTTTCACCTCAAAGATTTACTTTTCCTCTCATTATTTCTCTTGGCCAACTTAAAATTTACAGGACTATGTCCCAATGCAAAAAAACTTCTGCACATAAAAGGAAAGCCTTCATAATCAAGAGGTTGGGTCATGAATCTTTTTTAAAATTTTAGTTAAATGATAGGAGGTAGGTTTTTAGAGGTGTTAATCTCAACCAAGATTTATGCATTAGTTATATGAGTAAAATTTTTGGTTTGAGCATCTATGCACAAGATATTTCCTAGCGCATTTCTAATGGAGACAAGACAGGCTTGGTTCTAGAATTATAGGGCAAAGTGCGGTAACCTAATCCACATTGCTTTACAAGCAAGTGTCTTTATAGTTGGATTAAAGGAGGGGAACCAGGGTTTCATGACTAGGTAGTGGGATTTGCACATCCACAGATCATCAACTATGGTATCTTTATCAACAATAGAAGTAAAAACTACAATAAAGAAACCCTTAACAAAGGGGTAGATATCTAACCTGCCTTCTAGAAGGGGAAGCCAATGCTTTGAAATCCATTCGTGGAGGGTAGGAAGGGTGGGCCAAAAGCCACTGAATCTACAGATTAGGGCATGGTCTTGAAATAAATTTTTAGATTTAAGCACCTCTTCCCCAAAGGTGACACATGGGATATTATCTACAGGAACCATAGGAGTGGGATTCATTTTCCTCCTTTGCAATTCCTCTTTGAAGGACATGCCATGGCTGCCCCTTGCTTTAGAAGCCCCGTCACAATTGCATTATCACCTGTAGAGTTAGAAGGAATACAGGGGCCTAGGGAGGGGAAAAGAGTTCCCGAACCCTCACAAACAAAAGCTTTGGAGAAAGATTTGAATCCTAGAGTACCATCGGGTTGCTCGTCACTCACATTTTTGACCGTTCTTCCTCCTCCAAATGTCAACAAGACAATAACCTTCAACTCCGCAGATGTATCACCAATATTCTATGACCCCGGTGGTGGTGAATTGTCAACCTTATTCATAGAAGGAGAAAACTCCATGAATTCAAGGATCCCAATACACCCATGTCGCACCTTCTCATGTGCTCTAACAAATGTATCAGTGTCATTAGAGGCACACAGGACACCACGCTGGTTGTCCTCCACTGTGAAATAAAAAGTAGCGCCACCATCATAATGGAAAAGAGAGGAGTTAGGATTAGGAAGTAAGAATTGGGAGTCATTGACAAGTCACGTAGGAGCCACGAGAGCCATATTTGTTGTTTACGGTACCCTATTTATAATATTATTATTATATTATAATTTACTATAAATAATATTATATTATCACCTATAATTACTACTATATTATAATTAATTATAGTATAATTTATTGTAATTTATATTGTATTAGAATATATAATATCATTTTATAAATATCATCCATGTGGTTCCTTCCTCTATTTTTGTACATATCACATGTGAAATCTCATCTCTTTATTTTTTCAAACAATGTATTACAAGAATTAGTATGCACTTCCTAGATTGATGTGACATCAAAACTCATGTAATGCAAGCTTAATTATGATTGATATTTTACATAAGGAAAAATGTATTAAATTAATAAATGTATTTTTTCTAAATAGCTAATTAATTTTACGAAAAGTGAGTATTCATAGTGAAATGGGAGGCTATTTTTTTAATGGGGAGAAAATGGGTGACATATCTTAATAATAAAATCAGTTCTCCATACCATCACACGAGTTGTTTGTGAAATGGAGGATATGGCATATATTACATGGGGTAAAGAATCAAATGAAATGATGGAAAGATGATTGTGCGACTAGATTTATGAGGCATTGCGGAGACAACTAGTGTTGACCCTATCATATACATGAATGATATTTGATGTCCACCCTATTATAGGGTGATTTTGGGTATATAGTTGGTGATGAACCACTATGATGAGATTTGAAATCTACCATGTGATGAGAAAATTAGTGTTGATCATGTCAATGAATGCTTAGAAAGTCTATTTTTCTTTTTTCTTCTTATATGGAAATTTGTTGAAGTTACTCAATATTCACCTTATTTTATGATATTTCAAATTTTTCATATTTATATTAATGTTATTTAGCTCGATCTTATTTAAAAAATTATTTGATATGTTATATACAATATTAATGGTTTATTTCAAGTTTTGATGGACATTATTGTTTCAAATTTGATGGAATCGTTTATACAAATTAGTGACAATATCTTTTTAGCTAAAAACATTGGCACTATTATGACTCATTTTATGGCTAATATTTCACAAAATCCCTATCAAAGTTGAATAAAAACCATCCCTAGGTTGGTCACTAATAAGGTAAGTAAACTTAAACAAAAATAATTATATACTATTATTTGAATGTCTTAATATTAATATACGACTGAAATATAAGTGAATAAGAATTAAAAAGATTTTACTAAAATAGAAGCATGTGGGAATTTCCATGGTAGATGGAATTTTTAATAATATTCTTCAACACTATAAATAAATGTAAAAAATGGATAATTCAAACCCTAGCTTGTCTAAAACAATGAATTTTAGATTAAATGGAAAAAAAATAGGTATTAAATATTTAAATATTTGGCTAAAGAAACATGAAATTAGAATTAGATCAGAATTTGGACTTTAAAACACCACATATAAAGAGGCCTCAGAAAGTGGTTAGTACTTGTGAATGTTTTGTTTTGTAGAGATGGTGTTTTCTTTTAAATATATGGACAATCTTAGTGTAGGAGTCTACATATATTAGTTTTTTCCCATGTGGTTATGTTGTAATGATTTCTACATTGTTCATATTTTGTTTGAACATTTGATTAAAAAAGAAGAGGGTTCCATAAATATGATAAAGGAAGACATTTATGTCTATAAAGATTGATTTCCAAAACTCATTAAACATACTATGGACTCAGTATTAAATATGATATAGGGGTTGCTGACCAAATAAACATGGAATAATTTCCATACCAAGAATAAACACATAAGCTAAATAAATAGATAAATAGATAGATAAATAATGACCCAAATTAAATATTAAAACCTCAATTTTTCATCCACAAGCTACAAGTAATAGTAATTTTATAAAAAAAATAATCATGAATGTTTTCACAACATCCAAAAACTACAATTGGATGGAGGATCTAAGAAAAATATTTTTTGTTAAACTCAAAGTCTCAAGCTCCCACTCAAAAATAAAATACTTGAGCATGGTTTGATTTAATCGTTATCCATAGAAAATAATATAATGATCAATGTATCATGCAACTACAAAGTCCTTTGCAAGTGAAAAATCGGTGTAGATCATTAGCATTGAATTTGTTAAATTGTTTGATACTAATGTAATTATATGTATTTTGGAGTGGGAGACCCTTCTCGGAGGATTACATAAAACATAGGATGAAGAAGGAATTGATTCCCTCTACTTACCATAAACTCCATAATATTGACCAAAAACATTCTTCGGTAAGTTTCATTATACATATTCTTATAACTTCGATGTTAGCTATATATATTTGATGTCATAGTCAGGTATGTATCTCGTATCCATTTTAGACTCAATGTAATCTTAACAAATAGGGATTAGATAAAGCGTGTACACACACACACACACACACACACACACACACACACACACACACACACACACACACACACACACACACACACACACACACACACACACACACACACACACATGAATATAAAATTTGTGAAGATATGTAAAGGAGAATGATCTATAGAAATTGGTGAGTGTTTAACCTAATCAATCAATGGTGAAGTATAGGGCTGAACACCCTATGTAGAATTCTCACTATAATTAGTACATGTAGTGACCTAATCTTGTATCCTTGTAATCCTTACCGATGCAATAATAAAAATGGTTGCAAGAAATGTTATTCTCCAATAAAACCTTCAACCTTTAATCCCTTCCAAGGTTTCTTGTATGAACTCAATGTGTAAATCCATTTCGTCCTCTTATTCTTCCTCTAGTTAAATGTATCATTATCCATATGTGTATGAAAATAGTTTTAGCATTTCTATTTAATTATCTAAGATAGTAACATTTATTACAACAACCATTTCAATAATAGAATTGGGTTGCAACTATGAAACCATAGGAATTCTTTAAGGAGTGGGATTTTAGGTTTTGGCATAGTTCCTTTTTCTTTAATCTATCAATTATGTTCCCAAAGCAATCACACACTCTCATACTATTTTTTTCATCAACAAAGATTGAGACATCTAATTTGATATGCAAAGAACTAGATACATCGAGAGTCAAATTAATGGTTATGAGAACCCTAGGAAATAATTCAACTAGGATCACTTCTTACAATTTTACTTAATTAATTTTTCCCATCAAATAAATAAATAAAACCTAGATGTACATTATCAAATTTTAAAAGTATCATAAGGACCATAATAAATAACTAATTTAGAGAAATTGAAATACAAAAGGAATAAAAATATTCTATAAAATTATCATAGAAATAAAAAGTAATAATACATTGATGGAAATAATTAATCACGTGAGGTGCCCAAAATGCAACAATTACAATTTTTTATACAAGGTTGGTTACTCATCTTATTTACCAATATCAAGTAGGTAATTTGACTAAAAACTCAAAAGTACCATTTTTTACAAAACAAAACAAATTCTTATGTAGCTCTCATGGTTATGTGAAGAGTGGTATCCAAACCAAGCCTATTAATTCCTCAATTAAAAGAGATATTTCCCCAAAACATTAGCAATAAAGGATTAAATAATTCTTTCCTTCAATTATATTTGTCTCTACTAGTTACACTAGAGACATTATAAAAAATACGCAAAACTTTTCGTAGAAAATATTACACATCTGAATTATCTAGAGCTACACTACATAATTGGTAACAATACAAAATAAATCATATGAACGTAAAAATATGCATATTTATTTTTACTCGGAAAAAATATTATAGTACCTTTTATGTGTATGCATGAAATTTATGTTAATTTATAATAATGTCAATAAAATAGTCAATTATTATTGACTTGAGGTAAAAATATTTATTGTTAAGTTTTAATAATGACCATAAATAAAGAAATATTGAAATTTAAGCACCCCATAATTGTTGGCGCCTTTTGCAATTACCTAGTTTACCTAAGGCTTAATCCCCCTTGAATAAATATGTTGTCTCTAACATGAAATCCAATCCCTTAATGTAAAACTTTCCATGAAAATAACTTCCTATAACACGTAATTTTAACTCTATTTATTATCATAAACAAATTTTTGGTGTATGACACTTATTCGATAAATTGAAGAAAGTGGAAACACCTTTTGATTCTTTAAGTTGTAACGATGAAATCAGTTTCTCTAAAATTGGATTTGATAAAACTACTTACATGTTTGAATTATGCATCCACCATACCTTGATTTATTTTGTCTTACAAGTAACATGATTCAAACCCTATGTGAAAACACAAAGAAGATATAGTTTGATATAAACCCAGTAAATGTTGATTATGTGGTTTAGTAGAGAGATCCCAAATGTTTGTAAATTTGGTTTATAGGATGAAAAACCATCGTAATATAAGTGAAAATATTATAGGAAGATTATCTACTATATAAATAATTTGGCTATAAATTTGAATAGTGTTATATAAAACATGATCTTCTAAATAGGCTATCCTCATTGTTCTAGTCCCATTGTAAGAGACAATAATGACCAAGGAATTCATAGAAGTCTTAGTAAGCAATGAAATTTTTATATTAATGATGACATTAACTAGGCTACAACATAACATTGACTCATAGTTCAAAGGAGACAATGAATAACCATTAACATTTAGATTTCATAGAAGTATTCAATTGTAATTGCAAGGGGCTTAAAAGCTAATAAGATTGACATTTCCTCATGTGTAGAAATCTATTTGTCATATATCTTATTGGTACAAATTTTGGACATGAATATAAGTGGAAAAGGTTGGAAAATTTACTATTCCATTTGAGGATAAATTACTCTGTCATATGTGAAAATTTGTTTTCTACAATTTACTTTCTATGAAGACATTGAATTCATCTAGAACAACATAACATCCCTCTTCTCTTTCATTAAATATAAGACATGTTTTTTTGAGATTGTCTTTTTTATCAAAGTATGATGAAGTAGCTTTTGGCAACATGTTCCTGGAAAATATTGTTTCCATAATAATTTGTAAAGGGATCCATGGGTTTGTACTTTCCCCGTATAAGGGTTCTATTATATGATTTATGTCAGAATTTATTTTGGTTAGTAATCTTGAGTCGCGTGAGTTTTTTCAAATCCATTTTTTTTCTCTCTTTGCCCAACCACCCTTCTGACACGCATTAACTTCCTTTTGAGCATCAATTTTAATTTTGTACCTTTTCCATAGGACATGTGGCACATTCTTAGCCCTCCTCTTTAGTTTTGGGTTCCCTAGACATGAAGGCCCTAGAATTAGCTGCAGCTAATAATCCCATTGTGTCTATAGTTGGTGTGAGGTATTGGTGTTGGAATATTTAATCGCATTGAATATTGGCATAGAATTTGGGTAGCCACCAAGTGAATATCAACATTCCCAAGTGGAGACACGTGGCATCATTCGACACTCTCCATAACAATGGACTCGTGGACGTGAGATCCTTGGAATGAGGTGTAGTTTATAGTAGCTTCAGGCCCATGTGGTCATGTGTTTTAATAAATATAAAAACATGGATTCATTCCAATATATATATATATGGTGTAGCATACAACAAAAAAGGGAATATAAATAGATCCACAAATCGAAGAAGATATCGGGAATCTAGCAGAAAAGAATATGGAAAAAGAAGATATATGCCGCAATATATAATACAAAGGAGAATAAAATAGAAGGGGAATATATAGAAAAACAAAGATACATACAAGAAGTACAGAGAATTTTTTTGTAAGAAAAAGACACAAGAAGGGAAACAAAAGAAAATATAGAGAAACAACTCTGATGATTGTATGAAGTTTTCCAAATTAATATAACATAATTTTTGTGTGTTTTATTTTGTTCTCAAGTTATTTTTACCCTATGTTGGTTACAGTTTTGTATCCAATTTTTCC
The DNA here is from genome assembly GCA_018340775.1 of Taxus wallichiana var. yunnanensis. NCBI lineage: Eukaryota > Viridiplantae > Streptophyta > Pinopsida > Cupressales > Taxaceae > Taxus > Taxus wallichiana. Next base: position 11,553,248 of record CM031239.1, read on the forward strand.
AAAAAAATTAGTATCAAAGAAACATTTTTTTGAGCTATTGAGTTTTTATTTTTGGGTTGATTTTTAATGGGTTCTAGTAGAATTTCATGACCCCCAATATTTTATGGGAAGAACTATGACATATGGTGTATTAAAATGAATACTTTTTCTCTTCTCAAGAGTGATGGGAACTATTTGAAGGAGGATATGTAGAGGTAGAAGAACAAGATGATTTCAAGCACTTACACAAGAACAAAAGAATACATTTAAGTAAAATAGAAGAAATGATGTAAAGGATTTAAGATCTATTCAAAGTTCCATCACTAATTTTGTTTTGTAAAGGATAACAATAACTATAAACTCTAAGAGAGCATGAGATACCTTGCGAGAATTCTCATCAAGGAAGTAACAAGGTTAAGGTAGTCGAATGCATATATTGTGGAGAGATTTTGAGACTATTTTGATTAAATAATAAGAATCAATAAAAAATAATTCACAAGAACAATGACCGTATTCAATCCAACTAGGACTAATGGAGATGTTTTTGAAGACCGTGTAGGATCATAGAGAAGGTATTAGAAACTTTCCAACCATATTTAATCTAGTTTTGGTTGACATAGAATAGTCTAAAGACTGGATACAAATGACAATCGATGAGTTAATGGGTTCTTTCCATTTAACCCATGAATAGAGGATGAGTAGATCATCTAGCTCCTCCAAAGAATAAGCCTTAAAAATACAATTTTTAGAGGTAGGGGAGAGGATCATACAATAGAGGAAGAGGAATATTTAGCAACCAACAAGAAGGTGGAAGAAATAACCAAAAAGATCCACAAGAAAGAGGAAGAGGAAGGAGCAACAGCACTTCCAAAGGTGTTTCTACACAAAGGTATGAAAAATAAAATGTACAATGTTATTACTACAAAAAATTTGGGCATTATGCAAGTGAATGCAAAAAGAAAGAATATGATTTGAGAAATCAAAATCATAATGCAAGCTTCTCTAATGAAAAATAAGTTGAACCTAAAAATAATGAAAAGAGTGGAACTTTCCTTCTAACTTGCAATGTAGCTAAGCAAGGAAACAAAAATATGGTATTTGGATAGTGCATGCAACAACCATATGTGTGGAAATAAGGAAATATTCACAAGCATAGATGAATCAATCAGATATGAAGTGAAGATGGGAAAAAATGACAAATTTCTTGTGATGGGTAAAGGCATTATATCCATTCTCACCAAGCAAGGAGATAAAAGCAGATACATAATGTTTTCTATATCCTAGGATTGAAGTATAATCTTCTCAGTATTGGATAACTTGTCCAAAATCAAAATAAAGTGAGGTTTGAAAATGGAGAATGCATGTTATGTGATAAAATTTGAGGCAAAAAGATGATTGCAATAGTGGAGATGACACAAAATATAATTTTTCCTTTGAGGATGCAAAGTGTAGTAGGCATAACATCGTTTATAGCAATAGTTATTGATCAATCCAATCTTTGGCATCTTAGGTATGGGCATCTGAGTTATGGTGGATTGAATGTTCTTTATAAAAATAAAATGGTTAAAGGGTTACCACCTATTGAACAACCAAATAAAGTATGTGAAGGTTGCATATTAGGGAAGCAACATAGAAATGATTTTCCCTTAGGTAAATCATGGAGAGAAATCTCACCTTTTGAGATAATACATTCAAATTTGTGTGTTCCCATGAATACTCCCTTCGTATATAAAAGTGAGTATTTTATTACCTTTATAGATGAATTGAACAGAAGGAAATGCTTTTTATTTCTTGAAAAATAAATTAGAAACATTTGAAGTATTCAAACAATTCAAGGCCATGGTTGAGAAGCATAGTGGCCATTATATAAAGACATTGATAATTGATATAGGGGAGAGTATATATCAAATGAGTTTTTAAAATTATGTAAGGAGCACATGATCAAGAAGTAATTTACAACAAGGTATACACCTCAACAAAATGGTGTAGTAGAGAAGAAGAATATAACCATTCAAGAAATGGAAAGAAACATGATCAAAGATATAGGATTGTCTTATGAATTTTGGGTAGGATAAGTTAGGACAACCATCTATTTATTGAATAAATGTTCCAAAAGAGTGTGAGGAACATGATACCTCAAGAAGTATGGAGAGGAAGAAAGACAAGTGTTGAAAACTTGAGAATATTTGGATCTATAGCATATGCACATGTTCCCAAACAAATAAGATCAAAGTGGGATAACATAGGAGAGACATACATTTTCATTAGATATAGTGAGAAATCTAAAGGTTACAGATTGTATAATCTATCAAATTATTCCATAAGAAGTAATGGTAGAACCTTGTGCACATCAAATATGGGTTGTACTTCCAATGGAGATTATTACTCTTTATAATTACAAATAGCACAAATCAAAAGGAAAATCAATTATAGAAAAGATAGCGGAGTGTCCGATGTGCTCAAAAATCGAATGAAAGGGTGTATATAGGATTATTATGTAACTCTTATGCATGACACATGTACACAACCCTATGACCTATTCAACTATGACCTATTCTCACTAAATGAGATGACTACCAACTAGGTGGACAAGATGTCAAATAACGATAAGTCTAGTCATATACATCAACACCCCCATCATCGAAGATAAGGTATAGGTCATGGAAAGTCATAATCGAAAGAGAAATTTCCTAGACAACTAAGAAATATGTACTAATGGGGCCTAGGTACTAATATTGATAAGGTATCCATGTACAAACAACATCTTCCAGGAAGAAGAAGAAGATAAGAATAGATCCTGAAAACTAGACCTAATTAGGTACCCATGTACAATAAGGATCGTAAGTAATGGAGGAAAACCCCTAAGGGAAAACATCCACTTACAAGAGATAAAATACTCCTTAAACAACCTAAGAAATATCGTCAAATGATTCTTCGAAACTAAAGGACTAATAAGGTACTCATGTAAAAATTGCAATCTTTCTAGAAGAAGAAAAGAGAACTAGAAAGCCCAAAGAAGATGGACTCCTTTCTACTTACACTTGGGTTCGATGGGTGTCTATCAACTTTTTCTCGTGAGTATTAATGCTGGAACCTTGTGCACATAAAAGATGGGTTGCACTTATAATGGAAATGATAATGCCTCATAATTAGTAATAGCATGAATCACAAGGAAAATCAAGTACAGAAAAGACATCGGAGTGTATGGCATGTTTGTAAATCAAAATGAAAGGGTACATATAGGTGTGTTGTGTAACCCCTGTGCATGGCACGTGTACACAAACCTATGACCTATTCTTACTAAGTGAGATGCCTAACCAACTAGGTGGACAAGATGTCAAATGATGACAAATCTATTGATATACACTAACATAATCTAGTTACAAAAGAACTTATAATAAGTCGGGATGTTCGGTTCATGAGGAAGTATCTTGGGAGATGTATAAGAAGTGCAGTAGCCACAAGAAAAGAAAAATGTACCTATCATTGATACTAAAACAATATATGGTAGAGTGAACAATGTACCAATTTGGACACCCATTTCACAAAGGGGTCAATTTTCTCATGGAAACAACCAACAAAGTATGCAAGCACCAGAAAATGAGGCATCTTCATCATCATCTAACTCATTCCAACACCAAGGTCAAATGAGGAGTGTTCAAGATATTTATGAACAATCAAGGTATGAATAAAATGGTGATGAAATGTTTAATTTCTCTTTATTTTTGAAAGATCTTATTTATTATTTGGAAGAAATTAAGGATCATAATTGGTGTGAAGCAATGGATGAAGAAATGCATACAATAGTGAAGAATAAATCATGGGAGTTAGTAAATGTTCTTAAAGGAAAGGAATTCATTGGAGTCAAGTGGATTTATAAAACCAATACTAATCTCGAAATAAATATTGAAAGAAATAAGTAGAGATTAGTTGTCAAAGGGTACAAAAAAATCTTGGACGTGATTATAATGAGTAATTTTCTGCAGACGAGAGTCTAGAGAGTGTGAGAATAATTATTTCCATAGTTTTTCATCACAAATGGAAGGTTCATCAAATGGATTTTAATTTATCTTTCTTAAATGGAGTTTTGAAAGAAGTGTATGTGGGATAGTCACCTGGTTATGAAATTACAGGGCATTAGAGAAAAGTATACAAGATCAAGAAAGAATTGTATGGACTCAAAGAAGCACCAAAAGCTTCATACAATAGGATAGACTCCTATCTTATTAGTAATGGCTTTAGAAAAAGTAGAAGTGATCCCACACTCTACATCAAAGAAAAAAATGGTGAGATTTTAATTATTGTTTTGTATGTAGATTATTTAATTTTTACTGGAAATTCTAGTAAGGTCATAAATGAATTCAAATCAGCCATGAAGAAGGAGTTTGAGATGACTGATTTAAGATTGTTGAAGTATTTTTTTAGCATTGAATTCAAGCAAACAGAGCAGGGCATATTTTTCTCTCAAGAAAAATATGCAACAGAAATCTTGTAAAGAATTAGAATGTTGGATTGCAAACCAACATCTACACTAGCTGAAGTAAGTTTAAAATGGACAAAATATGATTACATAAGAAATGTGGGTCCTACAAGATATAAAATCATGGTGGGAAGATTGATGTACTTAAATGTAACTAGAATTGATATAATGTATGCAGTTAGTTTGATTTCTATATTCAAAGATACTCCAAAGGAGTCACACTGGCAAGAAAGAAAGTGTATTTTATGGTATTTGAATGCCACAAAAAATAATGGAATTCTATATGCTATTAATAATGATGATTTTGAGTTAGTTGGATGTACCGAAAGTGATTGGGTAAGTATCTTTGATGATAGAAATAAAACACATAAATATGTGTTTAATGTTGGATTAGGATCCATTTAATGGGATTCAAGAAATAGTCCATTGTTTCATTTTCTAGAACTAAAGCAGAGCAAATTGCAGCAAGCTCAACCGTTTTTCAAGGAATTTGGTTAAAAAGAATCCTCTTAGATTTGCATGAAGAGAAACAAGGAGGTTCTACATTTTTGTGATAATGTCTTTAATTGCATTTTCAAAGAATCCATTCTTACAATATTGAAGAAATCATATAACAATCAAGTACCATTTCATTTGTGAATTGGTTGAGAAAGGAGAAATTGAGCTTAATTTTTGTAAGTTAGAGTAGCAAATAGTTGACATTTTTACTAAACCTTCATCAAAATAAAATTTTAAACATTTAAGAGTAAGTCTCGGGAGTCGTAAATGTCTAGGAATTTAAAATCAGTCCTTAAATAGATTTTTTTAGATCAAGATTAAAGGGTAGTATCGTAATTTATTTTGGTTAGAAATCTTGAGCCCCGAGGGTTTTTTCAAATCCCTATTTTTTCCCTCTCACCCAACACCCTTCTAGCAAGAATTAACTTTCTTTTGAGCATTAATTTGAATTTCCCACCTTTTCCAAATGACACTTGGCACGTTTCCAACCGTCCTCTTTGTTTCTCGGGCACCCCAAATGTGAAGGCCTCGAGAATTAGCCACAACTAATAATCCTGTTAGTTGAAGAGTTGGTGTGAGGAATTTTTGCTAGTGGATTTAACCAGATTTGATATTGGCATTGGGTTTGGTCAGCGACCAAGTGAAAATCAATGTTCCCAGTGGGGACACGTGGGGACATTCCGCCATTCTCCATAGCGATGGATTCCCACAAACATGAGAGCCCCAACATGAGGTGTATTTTATTGTAGCATCGGTTCATGCAGTCATGTGTGTCATGATAAATAGATGACACGTGGATGAAGAATATATATGCCAAAGTATATGATACATAAGAGAAGAATATAGAATGGGAATGTAGAAAAGAGGATACGTGCAACAACAAATAGAATTTGTTTTGTAAGAAAAGAAAAAAACAAAATACACAAGAAGAGAAATAAAAGAAAATACAAAGTAGAAATTCTTATGATTGTATGAAAATTTTAGAATTAATATAATATATTTTGTGTGTGTTTTACTTGTTTTCTAGTTTTATTTCCCTATTTTTGTTATAGTTGGTGTAAAATTTTTCGAATAATTTAAAGGCTTATGCTTTGTCCCCGGCCTCCAAAGTGACTCAGTAAATGAGATTCTCGAATGAAGAGGAGATATTTTCTTGTGGATTCCTAACATTAACACAACTGGCATGGAATAATTAGTCATAACAAAATAAATCAAAGTGGTTGATGCATATTGAGGCTTTAATAATATTTTGGTCAAAGAATAAATTGTATATTTTTTTAATTATTTCCTACATATGATTAAAATATCTTCTAATTTTTTCTCTTAGCATCCCTCGAGGGTGACATCTAAAATTAGAAATGGCTTGAGATTAAAACTTGATACTTGGCATTAGCATGAGATTAAAATTATGTACACACAACAAATAGGTCAACTCTATAGTAGATATTCAGGTCCCAGATTATGTGCACATATAAATAAAATGCATAGACCACACCCTTTTCAATCATTTCAATCAAGAACTAGTTTAAATAAAATAATTATATAAAGAACTCAAAAATACTCGAATTCGGTGTTCAATCTATAAAAAGAAAACTCGGGTAATGTTTTTCTTTGTCCATGTAATTCCTAATCCATCATTCGAACAAGAGATTTAACTTATATGAAATATTACAATACATGCATTGTGTGGTGTGAATCAAATAATGGCCTACCCTCCAATAGGGACTAGTGCCGTGTTACCCTATTGAGGGTTTATCTCGATTCAAATTTGGTGGGTCTTTACATAGGTTGTAATTTCCAAACCCTATTACATAAATGAAAATAATTGAAGCCATCATAAATTGGTTGGTTGTCAAAAGTGATCAAATTTGAAGTCATCAATACCCTTTAAATGTATTTTAACGTTTCATAGAAGGTTGTTTAAAAATTTACACTTAAAAAAAAGTAAAATTTAAAATTACCCGTCAATATTTTATTTTGATAAACAATTTTGACCAAAGATATGAACCAAAGTTTAATAAAAAAAGATATATCAATTAATCTCAATATTTAGTGAACTACAAGCTGCCACGCATGCACACACCACAAACAAACCATGAGCCGCCATGTTTGAACACACATCTAGTGCAAGTCTTCTCGATCTAGAAACTACCTTAGTGAAACCAGCCTACCATCCGTGCCACCTCAGACATTACCACCCCAAACGGGGATTGTTCCCTAGTGGGATTTGAACTTGGGTGGAGCTGAAACAACCATCCGATTTAACCGCTCCACCCAAAACCCATCGGTAATTACCCGTCAATATTAAAAAGTGATAATTTTTGTTAATTTTACATTAGAAGGGCCAAGTAAAAATTAAATTTTCATAAAATATTATGTTATATTACTATTTATAAATATTATATTTATTTATTGAATAAATTAGTAATCTGAATAACATAGTAAATGGATATTATGTGTCCCTATATAAAATTTTTCCTTGTTTTATAATAGAGTGAGCTCATATAACGTGTTTTACTCTATAATTGATGTATCACTTTATTTTGAATCCTTATTTTTCTCTATTATGTAGTCAAAAACAAAAAACAATTAAAAAGCACCAACGATTTAAAGAAACATAAAAAAACTATAAATCGAGTTCATGGGAAAAATCGATGACTTACAACATGCTAAAATAGAAACCAAAAAAATTCAATCCTAAGTATTTGAGTTTCAACTTATCTTTCTTCGAGGGATTAAGGTTATTCTTCTTTGATATTCTCAACATGTTTTGGCACCTCCATTTCAAGCCTTCTTGGAATTTTGTGCATTAATGGTGTTATTGTGTCATGACACTAGATGGAAAAATAAGGATCAAGTGTTTTTGGTGTATCAAATAAAAACAAATAATCCATTTGCCATATAGGGTAGTACTAAAATTCAGCTGAGTGGATTGAATGGTCATGCAAATTAAAAGGCCCATAAGAGAGAAATACAACTTATGGAGTTTGAAAAAAAAAAACCATGTTTACCAATAACAAAGCATGTTAAACTTATGGTTAATGTTAAAAAATCAAGAATAACCACTTTTATGGAGATAATTTATTTTATAACTTTAAAGGATTTATCGTTAGAAGTTTATAATGACATGTGTGATTTACATAGATAAAAAGTAACTCTTAACATACATTATCTTTAATGAATATTCAACATATACAAATGTTGCTTCTAGTAAAGATTTTTTATCTACTACAAAAGATATTTATTGGGTAAAGCTTAAGGAAGGAATATTTTGGAGTCCCTTTAATGCTATTTTGGTTGATGAAAGTATAGATAGGACAATGAAGAAACACCTCGTTCTCTATGTCAATTATTTGAAAAATGGAAGGAATGGATCATGTGTGACTATATTTCTTTGTCTCCTCAAAATAAAAATGGAACTGCATAATCTATGTATGAATCCTTAGAAAAAAATTTATCAGAAATGGAGGTGCCAAAACACAGGATGGTAGGATTTGCATCAGATGGAACATCCTCTATGAGAGGTTTACAAGTAGGTTTAGCTACTAGGTTAAATCATGAAATACCCGACTTGGTGTCCATTCATTGTGGTGTACATCATGAAGTTATAGCTGTGGTAGATTCTTTACATGCTTTCCCTGAAATTGAATACATTGATAAATTTGCAAATAAAATATATTCATGGTTGGGGAAGTCAACAAAAAGACATGGTGAACTCAAAGAGTTAATGGAATTATTTCAAATTGATAGGTTGTAGGTTCTTCAAATCCATCAGGTTCATTGGTTATGTAGAGGGAAAGTTATGGTCAAACTTGTTAAGATGATGTCATAATTACTACAAGAATTTATTCATGGTGAAAAAAAAAATGTATGAAATGGGAACAATATTTTAGGTTCACTTTTGTATGCATTTACTTGTAGACATTCTTAGTGAATTAAATAAGCTAATTCAATGATTACAAGAGGAGAATATTGATATCATTATCATTGGTACTCAATTATATGTACTTATTGAGCTTCGAAAAGGATATTCATTAAGTGCACCTTTGGAACATGTTCTCAATATGTTTCTAAATATTTACAAAAGGCTCAAAGTTGATGTTTGGAGTTTGTTGATTGCATAGGTTTATTCACATGCACATAAAATCAAGTTTGAATCTATACCTCGAGACACTTGGATCTGGTACCTGGAGGATAAAATTCATTTGGGTAAAGGATTTTCTCAGAAGATAATTGATTCCCTCAATATTAGGTTTATTGACATGCAAACATTTAATGTTGAAAATATTTTTAGTCCTCATTATTACTTTGATGAAGAGGATGGGCAAGACATTGAAATATAAAGGTGGTTGGAAAAGATATGAAAAAAATTGATGTTGGTGATTCTCAAATAATTGACACAAAAAAATGCCAGGGAGAATTAAATAATTTTTTTATGAATCTCCATAAAGCACATCCAAAGAAGAATATGTTCAAGGCATGGAAGCAATGTGGAAAAAATTCTTATTTCACTGAATTTGGACATACTTGAGTAAATTTGGACTCCAACATTTCAAGTATTGGAAGAAATCCATCTCTGTTTTTGCGTATATTGGATTACATTTTTGTCTATACTAGATTCCATTATTACTATTATTAGCATCCATTAGTAGCAATATTGGATTCCAATATTGTCATTATTGGACTTATTGTAGTTCCAATTTCACTATTATTGAATTCCATTTTTGATATTATTTGATTCTAATATCACTATTATTGGATTCTAATTTGGATATTATTGGATTCTAATCGCACTATTATTAGATTCCAATTTCACCACTATTGTAATCCAATTTATAAATCCCGATTTTTGGATTCAAGTTCACTATTTTAGGATTTCTATTTTGTTATTATTTGATCCCCCCACATAAGCCTAAGATCACTATCTTACATAAGCATAATGGTTTCTAACTTACATAAGTACAACGGCCACTAACTTATATGATGAAATTGCATGCTAGGTGAAATAATCCTAGTAACGTCAAAGTTACATCTACCTTGTGGCCACTAAGTTACATTTTCCTTGCAGCCACTAAGTTACATAAGCCTTGTGGCCTCTAAGTTACATTATGGATGATAATTCTATCTTCCTCTATCTTACATAAATGTATAGTTTGTTAAATTACATAAGCTTAGTGGCCACTATCTTACATAAGTGTATAGGTTGTTAACTTACACAAGCCTATGGTCCACTAATTTACACAAGATTAGATTCATCTAGGTGAAATAATCCTAATGCATGGAACGTTACATCATCCTTCCACTATCAAGTTTCATAAGCCTACCCACCGCTAAACTATATAATCCTAGTGGCCGCTAGTTAAGTTATATAAGCCTAGGCATGACATGCTACATCAGCCCTAGGCTTAAATTTGACCGCCACCTATGCCTCAAATAATTTTTAGATGATAGTAATTTTACAATATTGTCCTTTAAAAAATATGAAATAGTAGTTATTTAAATACTTCAAAATTATATTTATTTAATATTTGATGGTAAGTGCATGGAGATGGGGGTCAAAAGGGGTAAAAAGGGACACCTTTTCCCTGAAATTAACGAAACTTGAACTTCATCAAATAATTTGGCATTCCTATGCTAAAAATTTGACAAAGTGATAAGAATAAGTGCCGTAGATCTCGGAATCTAGTTTCTAAAATTATAATTAAAAAAAATGGTTGAGATTAAGAGGGTCAAATGAGGTGTGCACACAAAGTATGTCTATTTTTGTGTAAAAAATATTAGAACCTATTGTGCTCGTGCGCCCCCATTTTTTTCAGCTTATATAATTTTTTTTCAAATCCCTTCTTTAAAAAGTTAGCTAACACCATGTAAGAGGTCCCACTAATGTTTCATAATTTTTGGATGAATATATAATTTTTTATTAATTTTCAAAGTGTACATATCCCGAAAATGAAATATTTAAGTGAGCACCCCATAACTCTAAGAAAAAGTCATTTTTATTTTTATTTTTTGAGTGCATGTAGAATGGAGTTAAGATAAACCCAATTTTATAAAAATTGGATAAAAAATAAAAAAATTGTACCAAAACGTATGCATAGGTTTTTGCAAGAAAACAAGGCACTAGTAAAAGATAATATGGATGAAATCTTTAAACTAATCAGATTTTATAAAGAATTATATCGTCATCAAGGTGAAACCAAGTTTGAAATTTTAGTATAATTTTTTTTTTAATATTATGTTTTAATGCACGAGATATTGGGGTGCACACGTGAAATTTATAATTTTTTTATTAAACACAGTTTTAATCACACAGAACACAGTCCAAACCTCTGGTTTGGAAATCCAAGGAAAATCCAAGCCTTTGGATTGGGTATTCCAAACCCCAATAAGATAAAATGTGAGCACATTATAATGTGCTCATGTTCTAATGTGAGCGCGTTATAACGTGCTCGCGTTATGGATTGCTTAAAATAGAAAGTCAACCCCAACAAGACAAAAATAATATTTGATATTGGTCCCACTGGTCACAGGTTTTTTCTACAAATTCCTGCACATTCTGATTCTTGTTAACAATTTTGTATAGTTTATGTGATATAGAGATTGTTTTTTGAAATATTTAAGCATTATTTGATATATTTAATTGTGTTTCGACTATTTATTATATTCCTAACAGTCACTAACATTTTATTTGAATTATTTTGTAGTGGTGAGGTATTTTTGAGAATTATGGGGAGGAAACCAAAAAAGCAATCACTCGAGAAATTGCAAAAACAAAGGGACCGGATGAAAAAAGGGTGTGAAAAAATAAATTGAACATGTCTTTAAGAGAGATTGAAGATGTTGCCAAAAATTGTATATCATCCAAAAAAGCCAAGAAAGAAGAAATAAAAAAAAAAAAAAGGGGCGAATGTAAAAATACGTGAAAAAAGAAATCAATGCATGAAGATGAAGGTATGTCATCTCTTCCAAATGAAATTGATGATGAAGATGAAGGTATGTCATCTCTTCCAAATGAAATTGATGGTGCAACATATCTTCAAACACCAATTGAGTCAATGAATGATGAATATTCAATGAATGATGATGTAATTCCAAGTTTAAACATAGATGTTACACCAATTGACCAACCTATTGAAAACACACACTCTTTACCAAATTATGAAGATGAATGACAAATAGAAAATGAAAAATGTTTATATGATATTCAAAAATCAATTCCATTGAAATCACCGATTAAAATTTTGCGGAAAACACCCAAACTTTTACTTGAGATTGATGAAAATATTTTAAATCCAATGCCTAATAAGATTTTTCAATGCACTTGTAGAAGAAAAGCTAATCGATATGGAAAACATATTTTAATGACTTAAATGAAACATGTAGATGTCAATTATTTGTTGAAATGATGAAAAATATTAATTATAGACCTACAATGAAAACCCTTGGTCTAAGAACATCTAAGATCGACAGTGAAAAATATATTGTAAAAAATATAATGAATGCATACCAATCAGTAGGTTCAACCTCACGTACCAAAGGTAGTAATGTTAGTAATGTAAGTAAAGCAACAAAAAATCTCGTTTAATTACAAAAACAAGTAGTGCACTAAAAATAAACAGGAAAACACTATACAAAGCTCTCGAGCATCGTGAAAGAATTGAAGATACAAATAACAATGAATTATGGGCATTCTCTGGTAGACTGCCATGAAAAGACAAAGACATAGTTGATGAGTTAAAATAAAAAAATTTAAAATTTTAAAAATAAATACAAGGGTTTCACCTAATCAAAAAGATGTTTTAAAAAGAAGAATTGGTTCTAGAAACCGTGAAGCACATCCTAAACATTTTTTGGATATGAAAAAAACACAATTTTTAATAAGTTTAAAGAGGCTCATCCAGAAATACAAATTAGTCAAAGGTATTTTGAAATTTTAAAATCTTTTTATGTTAAAATAAATCACTCACGGACTACTTGTTGTAGGATCCATATTGAATTTGTTATGCATTATGATATTTTCCAACATATATGTGTTAATTTTCATACTAAGATAATATTTTATAGGAGTGTATGATAAATGTTCCACCTAAATCAGCAAGAGAATTCATCTCAAGTGTTTTTTGTACAAGAGAAGAAGGACAATATTTTTATAACAAATCATGTTTAGAAGGAACTTGTGATAGTTGTGGTGGTTTGTAACGTTTGCAAAGATGTATACACACAAAGAATACACATGTAATCAGAAATGAACTAGTTAGTTTTGGAAAATACAAGTCAGTGACATACACTTCAAAAGATGGTAATGAATCCAAGAGGTGTGAATTAGTGAGTAATGAAATAAGTGCATCAAATTTTATCACTATATTTCGAGAGAAGCTAGTGTATGAGTATGCATGACATACACATAGAGATCAATGGTTAGATGAGAAATTCAGGTTATGCAAGGACACATTTCCTCTTGGTACCATTGTTTTAGTTGTTGATTTTGCGGAGAACTATACTCTACAACCACAAAATGAAGTGTAATCGCAATACTACAACTCTATTCAGGTTTCCATATTTGTACATATAGTATTCACTCATGCTCTCAACAGTATAAAGGAAGAGAGAAATATTTTGAGGGAATACCATTTCTATATTAGTGATGATCATGGACATTCATTAGAGTTCGTACAAGGTTATTTCGAGATATTCTATGGCAATTTGAATAACATAAACATCATATTTGATAAACACATCATATGGTTAGATAATTGTACTTCACAATTCAAGAATGCACGAATGTTCTATTGGTTGAGAAGGATGCATAGGAATAGTGGTGTTCAAAATTTTTGGAATTTCACTGAGGCTAGACATGGAAAAGGAGAACATGATGGTGCAGGAGCATGTGTTAAAAGATCCCTAGCAAGAGAAGAATTGAATTAAAAATATGGTGCTAAGTTGATCGATGAAAAATCCATTGTGGAATGGTGTAACTCAATAATGAGTCCAAGTAATGAGGGTAATTCTACAGTTTGTAGGTTTTTTTGGTTGGTAGAAGAAGCTAATTTTACAAAATTTGAAGATTGCAGTACACTAACTAGATCTAGTGAGTTGCACTCTTTTAGAAGTTCAAATGCAGGTTCATGGACTATTTATACAAATAAAATGACATGCTTTGTATCTTATTGTACGTATTCATTTTGGGATGAATGTGAGTCAAAAGAGTGGGTTGATGAATGGTGTTGTAGAAAATTATATCCACTCGACACCTATCAACCTCCACTAGCTCTACAACTCACAGTGAGAGAAGAAACAATTGAATTTGACCATATATCAGATCTAGTGCAACCAGGTATTATATATTTGCATTATTTTGTAAAAATTTATAGTTTTTCTCATGTTAGGGAACTTATAAATGAATCAATTATTGAAACTAATGATTTTTTGTACAATGTGATGTAGGTCATGTTTTTGCGGTTGTTGTAGAAGAATATAATAAAGAAGGAACAACTTATTATTTGTGTCATTGTGTTGAGGAAAAAAATAAATTGATAGCCCCAATCATAGATGGAGAAGGCCTAGAATATCCTACAAGGTCTATGGTTATTACGGAACATGGATAAGAATATACCCAATAAATAATTCCAATGTGTGGTTGTTTGAGGACTTTGAAACTCATAGAAATATTCTTCATTATTCTCACCTAGTTATTGCATCTAATGTTCAATTGATTAAATATGGAGGTAGACCGTGCAATAAGGTCTTGTGGAAAGTTCATGAGTTTTACCATGAAGCAATACTTGACACCCTAAAAATTAGATCGGACCCAGATGGCTCACTGGATTGAATTTGTACAAATGAAGATACACAAAATTTCCCTTGAGCCTACCAAGTGGCATACTTTCTCAAGTCAAAGGTATGTTCACTTAAGATTCAAGATATGTACATCTACATGAATTTAATTTGAATATTTACTTTAATTATTTTGTTTTTAAATTGTGTAGGTTTTAAAATTCTATTTAATTGTTTACTAACATGTTTATGTAGGTTAGTGGTGCCAAAAATCTTCCACCTTCACATGGTTGGCACTGTTAGTAGAGAATTTATTATTCTCGAAGCTAAGAGAAGCTAAGGAATGACAAATATTGGTTGGTCCTAATATTGATATTCCAAAAGATGAACTCACTCATGAGACCTGCCAGAAATATATGAGGTTTGTCGATCCTTGTAGTGTAGAAGATGGTGGTATGAAGAATGGAGATAAGTTGTTGATGGTAGTTGATGTGGGAGGAAGCTACAAGTTTTCCCATAATGCTTACAAGTTATACCCTACCCTCGAGGGATTGTCACCCATGATAAATTTCATTGAGGTGCACCTTGTTGCTCATTCTAAACTATCTTTAGGCCTCATCAACTGGTATGCCATCTTATAGGTAACCTCCTCCTCTAATTCTACTCTCATTAAGAAACAATATAGAAAATTATCCTTGTTATTGCATCTTGGTAAAAACAAGTTCCTAGGAGCCAAGGGAGATTTTAAAATTATCACACAAGCATGGGGAGTTCTCTTTGATAATACCAGAAAGGCTACCTATGATGCCATGAGAAAAAAAAAAAGGGCACAACCTCATCTTCCTCCAACTGTATTCCACAGCACAACCCCACCTTCCTCCAAATGTAATGAAATTATGATTCAGACACTCGATGATTCCTAAAATTCCAATCCTACCACATACCCCATTACTCCTCAATCCTTGGATACAGGGAGATACCGTTACTTGGCTTCCATTTATAATGATAGAGATATTTGTAAATTTATGTTATGACCTCTAAATCCGTATGCATTTCAAGTTGTTTGGAAACCAACAAGGGAAATTTGGTTCATATATCTTATTAGTATTGACAGAGAGTATTCAACTGAAAATGGATCATTTGCTTCATAGGCATAACATTCAAAGAGATTCATCATAATTTCCATGTTGCCTATTACTATGATTGTAATTTCCATGTCACATGAGGCCTTGGAATATTTTCATGGTAAATTCCTCCTATTTTGTTCCCTCAATTTTTATATCTCTCAAAAAGGACAATGATTGTGCAACATTACTAGCAACAGAGTTTGTAATGGTATTATGGTGGGATGAGGAATGACTCTCAAGGATCATATTCATATTTGGTGTATCACCATTGAAGAGGGAAGCTCCCCTGTCAAATCATTTATCAATATGACATGGAAGATGAGAAAAGCAAATGAAATCTGGAGAACTTGATTTCATGGGTAATGAGTACTATCAACAAGACTAATATGGCTTCCCACTTCCCTGTCAATGTAATCATTGTACCTTGAAAATTAAAACTTTGGCAGTGCTACTTAGTAACAACTAACAAGAACATGGTGAGATCAATACATTATGGAGGTTGGGAACATGTGACACAAGGTGTCAAACATGGAAATATGATTTTTTTTTCAAAAGGAAAAGAGAGTGAGAGTGATATTGAGATTGTGTGAGAGAGAGAGAATACATGAGAGGAAGAAAGAGTGAGAGGTTGTCCAATCCATTATTTTCCAAACAAAGATCTCTTGGAACCAAAAATATTGTGTCATAATTTAGAGTGGCACAGTAGCTAATCGCTTATAGAGGCTTTGTTTCAAATGCAAGGACAATATCATTGCTTCCTTGCTACTTCATCCAAACGTAGTCCCTTAAGAGCCTTGAGACAAAAAAAGGCTCTAACTTTGACGGGTGATTTCTTGGTCTCTGTGGAACTAGGAGATATCTTTTCTAATCCAACACCTTTGTGTGGGGAAACTCTACAAAATCCTATCTTGGTTTTATCTATCTCCTTTCGGTTCTCTCGGTGTTATATTGTTTGCAAATGCACATGTAGTTTAAGTCACCTAAGATCACAAATGCAATATTTTTCAAACAGTAGCTCTCATATAAAAAAGAATGCTTCAATACATCTGGTTGGCCTGGTTAATGCTTATGGAGGCTCCATTTTGGTGCAGATGGTTTTGTTGCTTCCGGGCTACTTTGTCCGGGTGTAGTCCCTTAAAAGCTCGGAGACCAAAAATGTTGTAACTTCGATGAGTGATATCTCAGGTATTCATAGAACCTATAGACATCTTGTCTAATCCTAAACCTTTTGTGGGGCCCTCTAAAAATCATATCTCGGTTTTCTCCATCTCCTTACGGTTCTCTCGATGTTCTATTGTTTGCAAATGCACAAAATAGTGTAGTTTAAGTCAGTGTAAGACTATCAAATGCAATATTTTGCAAACTATAGCTCTTGGCACCAAATGGATTGTTCCAAAATATCCAAGCATCTTAGTAAATGCTTATGAAGGCTCCATTTTTTTGTAAGATGGAGTTGTTGCTTCTGGGATACTTCGTCCCAAGCATAGTCCCTTAAGAGCCCAAAGACCAAAAAAAGTTGTAACTTTGACGGGTGATATCTCGGTCTCCATGGCACCTAGAGATGTCATGTCTAATATACACCTCCATGCGGAAACCCTCTACAAAATTGGATCTTTTTTTCCTCCATCTCCTTACGGTTCTCTCGGTGTTCTATTGTTTGCAAATGTGTAAAATAATGTAGTTTAAGTCAGTGTAAGATTGTCAAATGTAATATTTTACAAACCATACCTCTTGGCATGAAACAAAATGTACAAACACATCTGGGTGGCATGGTAAATGCTGATGGAGGCTCCATTTTGGTGTAGGATGGTGTCATTGCTTCCGGCTACTTCATCTGGGCATAGTCCCTTAAGAGCCTGGAGACCAAAAAAATGTTATAACTTTGACAGTGATATCTCGGTATTTGTGGCACCTAGAGACATCTTATCTGATCCTACACCTCCATGTAGGGACCCTCTACAAAATTATATGTATGTTTTCTCCATCTCCTTACGGTTCTCTCGGTGTTCTATTTTTTGTAAATGTAAACAATAGTGCGGTTTAAGTTAGTGAATTTCAAATGCAATATTTTACAAACCATATCTCTTGGCACCAAACGGATTGTGCCAAAACATCCAAGTGGCTTGGTAAATACTTCTGAGGTGTTAATTTTATGTAAGATGGTGTCCTTTCTTCGGGCTACTTCGTTTGGGCGTAGTCCCTTAAGAGCCCGAAGACCAGAAAATGTTTTAACTTCGATGGGTAATATCTCGGTCTCCGTGGCACCTAGGGATGTCTTTTCTAATCCTACATCTCCATGTGGGGACCCTCTAAAAAATTCTATCAAGGTTTTCTTCATCTCCTTACGGTTCTCTCGGTGTTCTATTATTTTCAAATGTGCAAAATAATGTAGTTTAAGTTAGTGTAAGATTGTTAAATGCAATATTTTGCAAACCGTAGCTCTTGGCACAAAATGGAGTCTACCAACACATCCGAGTGACATATTAAATGCTTATGAAGGCTCCATTTTGGTGCAGGATGTTTTCTTTTCTTCTAGGCTACTTCATTTGGGCGTAGTCCCTTAAGAGCCCAGAGACCAAAAAATATTGTAACTTTGACAGGTGATATCTTGTCTCATATGGCATCTAGATATGTTTTATTTTATCTTACAGCTCTGTGTAGGGACCCTATAAAAATAATATCTCAGTTTTCTCCATCTCCTTCTCATTATCTCTATGTTCTATTATTTTCCAATGTGCAAAATAGTATAGTTTAAGACTGTGTAAGATTGTCAAATGTAATATTTTGCAAATGTTGCCACTTGTTGCCAAATAGATGGCTCTAACACATCCCGAGTGGCTTGGTAAACAAGCTTATGGAGGATCTATTTCAATGCATGATGGAGCCATTGCTTTCTGGGATACTTCGTGCAGGCGTAGTCCCTTATGAGCTAGGAAACCAAAAATGACGTAACTTCGACGGGTGATATCTCGGTCTCCGTGGAACCTAGATATGTCTCATTTGATCCTACACCTCCATGTGGGGACCCTCTAAAAAATATTATCTTAATTTTCTCCATATCCTTTTGGTTCTCTTGGTGTTTTATTGTTTGTAAATGCACAAAATACTGTAGTTTAAGTCAGTGTAAGCTTATGGAGGCTCTATTTCGGTGTAGGATGGAGCCGTTGCTTTCAAGATACTTCATCCAGACGTAGTCCCTTAAGATCCTAGAGACCAAAAAGAGCATTTTTTCCTAGAAACTAATAAGAAACAACATTGACTCCTTCCTACATCATTAAGGATGATTAGAAGGTGATTTTTGATAATATGAATGCAAGAACCAACCAATGGACTAACCTTTTTAGTTATCACACTCTCTCTTTCTTTCTTTCATTCTCTCACACTCTCTTTTACTCTCTCTCTCTCTCTCTTTTGGTGTGAAAATGTGTACCTTCATGATTCAGTTTTAAAGGTGGGATGAGAACACAACAATCTCTACACAAGCCATTTTGTTCTAATACATGTTCATATTCAAAAGAACCTCTTCTTCCATGTCAAAGTGCCTATTTGTCTCACTAACTTGGTAAGGATTACGCATACTCCAAAAATTCACATTTCTCATGACAGATATGGTCGTTTCCACATAGATGTTCAACATTGGAGTCCAAACTATAAAAAAGATCCTTGTATTTTATTGAAAAGAAAATATTCAAAGGATATCAAGAATGTTTGAGGTAATTATTTGGGATCATCACAATTGGCCAAGGAAAGAAGCTATTTAATTAAATTTGGACATATATCTCAGCCTACATACAATTTATTTATGAGATAATGTCTCAGGTGATCTTCAATACTAATAGAAATATTTGTAACTATAAATTGCATAGCTTGAAATTTCAAAGATCATCCTATCCTAGAAACTATTAAGGCACAACATTGTCTCCTTCCTGCATCCTTAACGATGATTAGAAAGTGATTTTGGATAATATGAATGCAAGAACCAACCAGTGGACTGACCTCTTTAGTTATCATTGGCAGGTTAGAATCATCCTAATTAAATAGGTCCTTCAAGAGCTCCCTATATACATGTTTTATGGCCACCATCGCAACACAAAAATTAATCTCAAAGGAAATGGAAGAAACATAAAGAATATAATATTTATATATCATAGATGTAATGTGAAATATTAAGTATATTGAATGTTTTGAACATTGATCATACTATTAAATCTTAAGTATATTGAATGTTTTGAACACTTAATGTAAAATCTTAAGTATCCTGACAACATAGCTCTTTGTCTCTCTTTTTTATCTCTCTTTTTATCTCTCTTTGTCTCTCTCACTTAACTTTCACTCTCACTCTCTCTCTCCTCTCTCCCTTATTCAAAAGCAAAACTTATTTACATATGTACAGAGCATAGTTTTACCACGGAACTTGGATATCATGAAAGCATTTTTAATAGATCATCAATCACAAAAGTACAGAGGAATGAAGATGTGGAAATGAGCAGAAAAGCATTCTCTAGAATTATAGATGAAAAAATAATTCCTTATGCATGCCAGAATATAATGAATTGGAATAAGACCATTTGTACTCGAATTAATGAGATGAAATTTGAAAAGACACACAGTTCCATAAATAACATCTACAAGAATACAAAGCTTCTTAGCATAATGCAGACAAATGATCTAACAATATTCAACAGATAGCTTGCGAATAAAAGAATCAGATGAACAAAGAAAGAAGATCCTTTTGTATTGATTGCTTTACTATTTCTTACACTTTCAAAAATAAGCCAAGTTCCCCCTCCTCAAAATGGCGAAGAGAGGCCACTATATAGTTTTACAAATCAGTTACTCTTGGTAACTACCTTTTTAAATAATGTTTAGTTAAAGGGCTGCTTAACGCAAAACCCAACTAATTACAATAAATCCGAGATGAGGAAAGAAAGAAGGGAGAAAAGTCAGGAGAAGAAGACAAGTGTTCATGATTGAGAAGGGCCCACTGATTTGAGGATCCATTGTCTAAACCTTTTTAACGCCTCTGCTATGTCTCTGCCACGTGGGACCGATGTGTTGGCAGTGGACTGGGTCCAAAATCCGAGGCACTTCTCCATCTCTTTGTCAAATTCGATGTGTATGATAATCTTTATTGGCTTCTTCGATAGCAGACTGGAGAGAGCAGATTTCCTTCATCTTTTCCTTGGAGACAAAATCCTCTTTGAACAAATTATCTTTGACAAAAGCTCTAAATTGAGCTTTGATTTCTTACAAGGAGAGAGGCACACCAGAGGTCTCATCATGGAGGTGGCAATGTATATCCTTGAAAGCAGATACCACCAAAGTCTTGAAGGCCTCACCCTTCTACCAGCTATTTCTCAATTCTCCCAAAGCTTCCTCCAGCACCTTGATTTTCCATTCCACACTATATACCCATGATTTTGACAAGTTATCTTTTGCATCATCAAAGACCTTGCTTGCCATTAAAATATTTTCATCAGCCTACCCCATAAGGTGAAGGTCTACTATATAGCTGCTCCAGAGTTTGAGCTCTTTATCTATATTTCCAATGGTGGAGGATAGTTTCTATTGCAGATTATTTACCTTCTCATTGAGTTTGAAGGCTTCACTAATGAAATTCAACCCTATAATGAGCATATCATCCACCATGGCCTCCATAGCCCTTCCATAGATGGAATATCTATGTATATATTTGATACTCTGGACTTCATCTTGGCTGAGGATCACAGGTGGTGGAAGAGTAGTCAGTGGGGTGGGGTCTAAAACTTTATCTTTGGACAACAGTGACTTGATGAAACTTGCAAGAACTTGAGCCTGCTCTTCCAGCTGCTCTATAGTTTGTTGCCCTTTTTCCACTCTCCCAATGACCCTGGTGACTTGTTTCTTGAAGATTGTGAATCTCACCTTCAGGGGTGGACTCTCCCATGGGGATCCTCGAGAGCTCTAGATCGACATGCAAAATCTTGTTACGCTTGCTCTTGTCAACCTTGGGCTTGGCTATCTCCAGGAATTGCTGGCCCTGAGCATCGGATACTATTCGTGAGGTGGTCCTGGCCTTCTTGGTAGGAGTAGGAGGGGTAGTACCCAATAAGGCCACCACAACATCAAAATTGGGTCCCGAGATTCGAGAGGAAGACTTTCTCTTCCTACTATCAACGAAAGGTTGTACCCATGCAAAAGAAGAGGAGGAAGAAGAAGGTGGGGCAAGAGGACCAAGAGAAAGAGAAATCATGGCACTCAAAGTGTGCACTTTGTTTCCTCTAGTTGAGATATGAGTGGGGCACTCGGGGCTTCTGGTACAGAGGAGTCAATGGTGCTCGGAAGCTCAGTGCTTTGAACTTCCTTTTCTTTATCCATTGGGGCTTCTGAGTGCACTATAGAGACTGAACTTCACTCTCCTCACTTTCACTGAGAACAATGATGTTCTCTAGTCCTGAGGGACAATTCAAATGCTTCATCAGGGGATCTTCTTCAACAGGCTCCTTCTTGACTTCTTTGATTTTCTTCTGATATACTTGGGTGGATGAGGAAGGAGTGGAGGATGTAGGACCTTTAGTTGATGAGGCAGGAGGGGTCTGTACAGGTGCTTCCAAACTGGGTGTCAATGCCTCCTTTCTTGGTGTTGAAGTATCCTTGGAGGAGGATTCTCCTGAATGCCTTCTAAGCTCACGAACTCTCCTGTCAAACCAGATTTTGGTTCTTACTAGGACAGGGGCTAAGATTTCAGCCAGATCATCCTTCTCCTTTTTGAACCAATCCAAATCCTCCAAGGGAGTGTGTTTGACCAAGTTGTCATATTCATATGAAAACAGGTCAGAATTATCATCCTGAAGCCCTTCAGGAACTTGGTACAAGTTAAGCTCTTGAATCAGTTGGAGAGAAAACCTACCATAATGTCTCCTCCTTGCCTCAAAATCATCAGCACAATCAACCCAATAGTCTTCTTGTGTCTGCCATATGATGGTAATTGATTATGAGGTTCTGCTCAATAAATTTCTTCAAGTCAAAACAAGTTCTTGGCCTAAAGAAATGGACAGTGATGGGAGCTAGGGCTCTCTCTATGTTTTGTGCATCTAGAGCCATCTTGCAGGTGTAGTTTCCCAAAGATATAGGGAAGTGCAGGCTAGTGATTTTCTTATCCCTGCAGGTTTTGTGTAACTTGTCCAATTGCCTGCATATCTCGATCAAGGCCATTTTATCATTACAGAACATAGGGAGCTTGAGAGGGGTGCTCTCATAGCCTAAGCCTTTGATATAGGAGAATTTTCTAAACTGGATGAAGTAGGCACCGTACTTTGATATTAGGCTCATGGCTTCATCAGAGAACCTCCTCGCCGTGTCGCTCTCTAGAAGTCTTACAATGTACATGGTGAAAGCATCATTCACCCTCCTAAAGTTGCGATTGCTAGTGTCCAAGGTGAATTGAGGACAATAAGCATATATAGGGTCACCTTTATGAGCATCAATGTATGTGAATCCAAACCATTGCCTTGATGTTGCTAGGGTATACATCAGATATGAAGTCATGTAAAACTTCTTTGTTTGTTGTACATTGGATAGCTTCTCTGCTAGGTTCATGCTGATGATTTCTACCCAGTTGATATTTTGAGTTCCTTCACACACCATGTTGATAAGTGGGCACATCCAAAAATGGAACTCATTGGTAGAGGGTAAGCCCATGACCCGAGCTAGTAGGATTATAAAATCTGACATACTCCTCATTAAAATCGGCACATGAAACAGAGCTTTGGATAGATGGGACACCCCCTTTTTAGGGTTTTTAAGCCAAGACTTTGCCACCCTCGCCTTGTATTTTTCACTGTCCTGGTCGAAGAGGGCATGTGCCTGTTTCGAGAGATTACTATAGAATTGTCCATTTCAGGAATCCTTAGGGCAGTGCCAATGGGGCAACATCGAGCTTGGCAATGAGCTCCCCATGCACATTTGTTAGTTCACTTGAGTCGGGATTGAAATGAGTACCGCAGTGAGTACCATATCTGCACATTGCACTGAGATTGGGAAACCAGCGGCAAATGCCAAGCCACTATCATGAATCATTTGTGCCATAGGAGAGGGGTTTGAGTCTATCATCCTAGTCTAGAAATCTCCAAAGTCCAGGTGGCGAACTTCACTGTCCCCGATATCGGGAATGGAAGACTCGAGTGGTGAAACTTGCTCCTGACCTTGGAATTTAATCTTCATGTTGATAGTGATTTGAAAAACAAAGTCACAATCTGAACTCTTGATGAAATTGCAGGGGAATGGGTATGTGCACAGAAATTCTGATTGCGAGGGTATGAGCAATTGATAACAAGAAAGCAATGTGTGCAAAAATGCGTAGGGGAAGAGCTTATTAAATAGCCATTTAGGAGAGAGAAATATAATAAATGTGCATTAAATACACATCTACCAACTTAAAAAGAAAGATATTCGGGAAGAGCGGGAAAAATTAGCCCAGATGGCCTTTGGTTCATTTGGGACACGTGGGACGCGAAAGAGTGATTCGGCCGATGCGGGCGACGGGGGAAAGAATGCACAAATGTTTTTGGGACATGAGGGATGAAAGTACGTGAAGTGCACGATGATGCGGCCGATGCGGGTGAAAGGTGAACAATGAGCCTGAGTGACTTGGGACATTTGGAACAAAAAGTTTTGACGGGCCCAAGAAAACAAATTTTTAGGTAAAGCGGTCGATCGGCGAACAGGGAGCCCGAATGAACTTGGGACATCTGGGACAAAAATGTCCGACAGACCCACAAATTACACAAAATGACTCAAAAGATGTAGTTTTTTCCGACTTCTTGACTTTTCCCTTTACCAGAACAACAGAAAAGGCATTAACTCAAAAAAATTCAATTTTGAACTTCTCAAAAGAGGGAGAATTTTGAGAGGACAACAACTGGCTCCTTCTGGGGATGACTTGGCTAAAGTCTAAAGAAATGAGACAAGGCAAGAACTCTCAGAAAATCTAGGGAAGTAGATCAATGCCTTATCCATTGGGCCACGGAGTCAAAAGCAAACCAACACAGAAGACAACACCCCAAACAAACAACACAACAAAAAAAAAGAAGGGGAAACACACACACACGCTATACATAATATACAAAGGACTTCCTAATCACCTATGACTTAAACAATTTTAGGTACTGCCCACTATAAGGAAGTGGGAGGGAAGAACCATCCATATAATCAAGGTAAAAATAATTCTCACCAGTAAAGTGCCTGATCTTGAAAGGTCCGAGCCAAAGAGAATCAAACTTGCCATGGCTACCACGAGGTTCATGCCTTTTATCCCACAACAAAACAATGTCTCCAACTTTGAAATCCTTGGATCTGGCTTTTTATCAAACAAGGCCTTTACTTTCTGTTGGTGAGTAGATATTCTATCAGCGACCTTCAACCTGTCCTCATTCAATTTGTGAAGGTACATGATCCTTTTATCCAAAGAATCATTGAAACTGGTGTCTTCAATGGCCTTCATTAAATGCAAGGCTGGTAGTTCCACTGTTATGGGAATTGAGCTTCCACTCCATATACTACCTAAAAGGAGACATCCCAATGGCTCTTTTAGGTGTGACCCTATCTGCCCAAAGAGCATCATAGAGTTTCTTGTGCCAGTTCCTCTGAGATTCATTAACTAATTTCCTTATTATAGCCACCAGATTTTTGTTTGTCGATTCTGCTTGTCCATTCCCCTGAGGATAATAATCCGAGGAGTGAGCCAGGGAGATGCCATATCCATAACAAAAATCCATCATTTCAGTTGAAGAAAAATTTGAAGCATTATCCGTCACGATCTTGTTTGGCACACCAAACCTCACCAAGATGTTTTCTTTGATAAAACTGCATACTACTTCTGAAGTAGTACTCTTCACTGGAATGGCTTCTACCCATTTAGTAAAATAATCTGTGGTAGTTAATACGTGGGTGTGACCAGCACTAGAAGAGGGATTAAGTGTTCCAATGAAATCTAAACCCCATTGTTGAAAAGGCTCTTCGATCACAACTAGTTTAAGGGGCAAAGAAGCCAACTTGGGTCTACCCACGAAGGTTTGACAAGCTTCGCATTTATCAATCCACTTTGATGCATCTTTGAACAAGGTAGGCCAATAATATCCTGCATGAAGAATCTTATGAGCAGTGACAGTTGATGAGTAGTGCCCTCCACATGCTTGATTATGAAAAGCTGAAAGCAACTTCCTCTGTTGTTCCTTGTCCACACATTTTAGAAATCTTCCATCCAACCCACGCTTAAACAAGGCATTTTCCCACAACACATATTGGGCTGATCTTAGCTTAACAACTCCTCTCTTTGGTAGTCAAATGAGAGGGACATTCTCCATATGTGAGAAAGTGTGTGATATCAGCATACCATTCATCAATTGAGCCAAGAAATAGAATGGTAGGGAGATCAACTTTATCCTCTGGTAACTCATGTCTAGCTCCCTCGATGAGTTCACACAGGCCTTTTCCACGGATGAGCTTGGTTGGTCTGATGTCAATGTCATATTCTTGAACCTTGGCCACCCAGTTTCCTCTCTTGGATCCAAACTCCTGTTGTGTGAGAATGGACTTGATGGTTGTATCAGGTACAAATACTGTGGAGTGAGAGTTAAGAATGTAAAAATGAAACTGCTTGACAACTTTAACCACTGTGAAAGCATGTTTCTCCATTATGGTGTATTTTAACTCATGATTTTTTAGAATGTAGCTCATAAATGCAATTGGGAGTTCATGATTATTAGAATCTTCTTGAGTCAAAACAACAGCCAGGGTGTTATCTGTGGCATAGCAATAGATAATAAAATCTTTACTGAAATCTGGACATGCTAAGATGGGAGTTTTAGCAATAGCCCTTTTAATACCTTCAAAGGCTTCTTTACCTTTAGGAGACCAGCCAAACATCTATTTTCCCTTCATCATTTGAGAGATATTCAAGGTTAGCTCTACAAATCAGGGATGAATCTTCTCAGGAAGTTAATCTTACCAAAGAAAGAATGCACTCCCTTCTTGCTGGTTGGAAGGGGAATCTGTTGAATAGCTTGAACTCACTCAGGATCAATTTTTATACCATCTTTAGAGACAACATGCCCTAACAATTTTCCCTCTGTGACACAAAAGATAGATTTCTTAGGATTTAAAGAGATCCCATGTTTTCTACATTTCAAAAGAACTGTTTCTAGGTGCTGAAAATGATCTACCCTTACTTTGGAAAATACAGTCAAGTCATCAAGGTACACGACAATACACTTCCCTTTTAAACTTCCAAAGGCCAAGTCCATAGCTCTCTGGAAAGTGGCACCGGCATTAATGAGCCCAAAAGGCATCCTTTTGTAGGCAAAGGTACCCCAAGGGGTAGTGAAGGTCATCTTGTGTTGATCTGCGGTATTAACTTCTACCTGATTATATCCTGAGAAGCCATCAAGCATAGACAACATTTCAGATCCCGTCACAGCTTGTAAGACTTGATCCATCATGGGCAAAGGATAGTTGTCCTTTAAAGAAGCTTGATTCAGATTTCTGAAGTCAACACAGATACGAATCTCACCATTTTTCTTTCTAACAGGCACAATGTTGGCAATCCATGTTGAATGGTGGATAGGAAAAATGATTTTGGCTTTTAATAACTTTTGTATTTCCTGAAAGATGGTGTCAGCTATCTTAGGATTGTATTGCCTTTGTTTCTACCTGAAAGGCTTAATCCCAAGTTTGAGAGGGATGAAATGTTGCATCTCCTTGGGTTGAAAAGCTTTTAGATCCTCATAAGAATAAGCAAGAACATCTTTATACTCCCTTAAAAGATTAATTACTTTCTTCTTTTCTTCCGCGTGCAACATTTCCCAATGTTCACGAGTTTAGGGTCAATGGAACTCCCAATATTAGTTTTATCATACTCAGCTGATTGTTGTGATCCAGTAGAAGCTTTAGACTTCACATACCTATCATGCTTGTCAAACAATTCTTCTAAACTCACCAGTCCCTTTGGAATCTTGTTCCCTTTGAGTTTGATACATCCATCTTGATCCATCTCTTCTTCATTGACATCTTCTTTATTGGAAGGCACACTTTCACGAGGTAAATTGTCACTTCCTTCAAAGTACAATTGTTCAAAGTTATCCCTGAGTTCTAAGAAAGAAAGAAAATGCTGATCATCATTGAAAACTTTCCAGTTACTTGCATTATCAGGTACACTGGGCCTATGGATCATTTCATGGTAAACCTATCTTGAGAGAAAAGTCAGGATGAGGTATCAACAATGATCCTGAGACTGCTAGTGAATCAGCCCTGGTGTTCTTCTCCCTAGGCACTACTTCAATGGAGAAGGCATCAAGAAATTTGATGGAGTCCCACACCTGATTCCTATAATGTTTCAACCTTCTATTCTTTACCTAGAAAAGGTTTCTAACTTGCTTAACAATCAGCTCCATGTCTCCATGAGCTAGAAGATTCTTCACACCCTTTTCTTTTTCCACATGAAGCCCAAGAATGAGAGCTTCATACTCTACTGTATTATTAGTATTTTCAAATTGTAACTTGAATGAGAAAGGACAAACCTTTCCCTCAGGAGACACTAATACTACACCAGCTCCAGAACCAGCTGAGGAACAACTTCCATCAAACTCTAATATCCAAACACCATTAGGATCCTTAAGTGATCTTTTGGGAAGTTGGATCTCCTCAAGAGACATAATCATATAGTTGCCATGCCCCATATCCTCATAAAGTATTTGTGCTTTGGGATCATCTATTTTTTGTACAATATACTCAGATTGCTTCTCAGGCAACAACTTCTTCATTTTCCCATTAACAGGTATGAGGGCATGTGACCAATCCATTTGAATTTCTCCTCCCACATCTTTACAGAAGTTCCTACTTAGCAACATTCCATATGAAGGAGGAATGTCTGCTACTAGGATAGTAGCCAAAACCTTCTTCTCAGGAAAAGCAGCAAAAGCTACTTGTGCATCCTTAATTCTTCCGACTAGGGGTACTTCCTTACTTTCCATAGAATAACAAGACCCATAAGTGCATGTGAGAGTTAGGCCTAAGGCATGGGCTACTTTGGTAGGCATTACATTGTCTGATGCCCCTGAGTCTATGATGCAATTGCTGAGTCTATGGCCAGCTATAAGGAGGGTTACATAGAATGGTTTGATCTTGTCATTAGGTGAGGTGACAGAGGCTACCAGATTGGGTTGTGGTGTAGAAGATGGAGTGGGTAAGAGGCCTTTAGAGGTAGTTTTGGAATGGGAATTGACAAAGTGAACCATTTTGGCAAAATCCTTGGGGTGGGTTTGATAGTACTCAGCCTCTGAGATTTGAACCTTGGTCTTTTTCATGTGATCAATGATATCGAAAGACCCAGAAGTGGATGAGCTATCCTCACTTGGAACCCTAGGCTTATCGGTCTTAGGAGTTGAAAAAGAAGTAACTTTAGTAGCAGAATTGACAGGACTCACCTTGGGTGTGGACGTAATGGGGATAGGAAATCCTCTTTTTGCAATTACGGGATAGTCGTTGGATGTTCCTTGGATCTTTTGGTCGGCTTGCATCACTTTCTCCTTTTTTTTTTCTGCTCTCGAGTCATGACAGCATATGATTCACTATTCATGTCCACCACTACTTCATCATAATCATCTTCTTCATCAACACCTTCAGTAGTGAAGAAATTAACTCGAGATCCCTCAAGTTCCTCTGCTTCTTCATCGACCTCTTCAACAAATTCTTCACAATCTTCACTAACCTCTTCATCCTCCGGCTCTTCAACTTCACAGGTTGCGTTAACAGGGACTTTAATAGGTGGTCCTTCAAGTGCTAGCCTTGTTTGAGAAGTAGGAAAATGATTTCTGGGCTGAAAATTCCTCCTTGGAACGTCTGCATAGGGGGCGTGCTTGAGCCAATTGTTTCTTAATGGCGATGAGATCATTTGCAAGTTTTTGTACTAGTGGATCAGTATTAGGCCCAAGAGTGGAAGAGGAGGAAGGAAAGACCTAGATTTAGAAGGGTCTCTTCTCAACTTCCCGGACATGATTAAATCATCTTCAACACTAACAACAAGAGTTTGATCTTTGGCCAATGTCGCAAGATTAGCTCTCCTCAATGCATAACTAACTTCAGGCAATTGGGCATTCAGGAAGAAGCATTTTTGAATTTGATCTACAGGTTGAGTATCAGGTGGGATTTTGTTAATCAATTTGTTAAATCGAGCCACAAATTCTCTCATGGGCTCTTGTGATTCCTTCTTTATTTGAGAAATTTGGGCCAGCAAAGCATGCACATCTTCTGCCGGTTTGAAACGATTCTCAAACCTTGTTCTCATTGTGTTCCAGCTAGTGATAGCTCCGGCGGAAGGTGATAGAACCAATCAGCCACATTATCTTGTAAAGTCTCAACAAAAATCCTCACTGAGACATCTTCATGTTCAACCCCAAAACTCCACATGCAACTATGAAGGCCGCGATATGCTCATCAGGATGTACCTTACCATCACCTCTGAATTTGGGAAAGTTCTTCCGGTTACCTCTGGGTAACTCATGCAAAGGCTGAGGAAGGGCGAGAGGCCCAACACGATGGCCCCAAGGCAATGGTACCACCATTCTTGGAAAAATGGCTTGAAGGGGAACTAAAACACCAGCAAGAATCAGAGCACGGAGATTAGGACCGAGTTGTTCTGAAGAAAAACCACCCATGGGGTTCTACTTTTGACAGGAGGAATGCTTGTTGAATGAGCTCTTCTATTTCTTCTTGTTGAAGGGAAGGGAAAACTCTGTTGTTCCAAAAGCTGAAACTGAGAATCTTCAATACCACGGGCCCTTCTCCCTGAGTAAAACATGGAGTCGCCAGATCAAAGGATGATCGATAAATGATTATGGAACTGAATACGTCAAGAAATGATTTCCCCAAGAGTCACCAAAAACTATTGGTCATCAAAAAGGACTTCAAGAAGAACAACAGTCAGGGGACAAGAAGTCCCTCCTCTTTAGTGGGAGAGGTTCCCTTATTCAAAAGCAAAACTTATTTACATATGTACAGAGCATAGTTTTACCATGGAACTTGGATATCATGAAAGTGTTTTTAATAGATCATCAATCACAAAAGTACAGAGGAATGAAGATGTGGAAATGAGC
This sequence comes from Taxus wallichiana var. yunnanensis, assembly GCA_018340775.1. NCBI lineage: Eukaryota > Viridiplantae > Streptophyta > Pinopsida > Cupressales > Taxaceae > Taxus > Taxus wallichiana. The sequence continues at coordinate 11,584,234 of CM031239.1, forward strand.
AGAAAAGCATTCTCCAGAATTATAGATGACAAAATAATTCCTTATGCGTGCCAGAATATAATGAATTGGAATAAGACCATTTGTACTTGAATTAATGAGATGCAATTTGAAAAGACACACAGTTCCATAAATAACATCTACAAGAATACAAAGCTTCTTAGCATAATGCAGACAAATGATCTAACAATATTCAATAGATAGCTTGTGAATAAAAGAATCAGATGGACAAAGAAAGAAGATCCTTTTGTATTGATTGCTTTACTATTTCTTACACTTTCAAAAATAAGCCAAGTTCCCCCCTTCAAAATGGCGAAGAGAGGCCATTATATAGTTTTACAAATCAGTTACTCTTGGTAACTACCTTTTTAAATAATGTTTAGTTAAAGGGCTGCTTAACACAAAACCCCAACTAATTACAATAAATCCGAGATGAGGAAAGAAAGAAGGGAGAAAAGTCAGGAGAAGAAGACAAGTGTTCATGATTGAGAAGGGCCCACTGATTTGAGGATCCACTGTCTAAACCTTTTTAACACCTCTGCTATGTCTCTGCCACATGGGACCGATGTGTTGGCAGTGGAATGGGTCCAAAATCTGAGGCACTTCTCCATCTCTTTTTCAAATTCGATGTGTGTATGATAATCTTTATTTGCTTCTTCAATAGCAGACTGGAGAGAGCAAGATTTCCTTCATCTTTTCCTTGAGACAGAATCCTCTTTGAACAAATTATCTTTGACAAAAGCTCTGAATTGAGCTTTGATTTCTTGCAAGGAGAGGGCACACCAGAGGTCTCATCATGGAGGTGGCAATGTATATCCTTGAAAGTAGATACCACCAAAGTCTTGAAGGCCTCACCCTTCTGCCAGCTATTTCTCAATTCTCCCAAAGCTTCCTCCAACACCTTGATTTTCCATTCCACACTGTATACCCATGATTTTGACAAGTTATCTTTTGCATCATCGAAGACCTTGCTTTCCATTAAAATATTTTCATCAGCCTGTCCCATAAGGTGAAGGTCTACTATACAACTGCTCCAGAGTTTGAGCTCTTTATCTATATTTCCAATGGTGGAGGAGAGTTTCATTGTAGATTATTTACCTTCTCATTGAGTTTGAAGGCTTCACTAATGAAATTCAACCCTGCAATGAGCATATCATCCACCATGGCCTCCATAGCCCTTCCATAGATGGAATATCTATGTATATCTTTGATACTCTAGACTTCATCTTGGCTGAGGATCACAGGTGGTGGAAGAGTAGTCAATGGGGTAGGGTCTAAAACTTTATCTTTGGACAACAGTGACTTGATGAAACCTACAAGAACCTGAGCCTACTCTTCCAGCTGCTCTATAGTTTGTTTCCCTTTTTCCACCCTCCCAATGACCCTAGTGACTGTTTCTTGAAGATTGTGAATCTCACCTTCAGGGGTGGACTCTCCCATGGGGATCCTCGAGAGCTCTAGATCAGATGCTTGCAAATCCTGTTCTGGCTTGTCAACCTTGGGCTTGGCTATCTCCAGGAATTGCTGGCCTTGAGCATCGATACTATTCATGAGGTGGTCTGGCCTTCTTGGCAGGAGTAGGAGGGTAGTACCCAATAAGGCCACCACAACATCAAAATTGGGTCCCGAGATTCGAGAGGAAGACTTTCTCTTCCTACTATCAACGAAAGGTTGTACCCATGCAAAAGAGAGGAGGAAGAAGAAGGTGGGGCAAGAGGACCAAGAGAAAGAGAACTCATGGCACTCAAAGTGTGCACTATGTGTTTCCTCTAGTTGAGATATGAGTGGGGCACTCGGGGCTTTTGGTACAGAGGAGTCAATGGTGCTCGGAAGCTCAGTGCTTTGAACTTCCTTTTCTTTATCCATTGGGGCTTCTGGAGCACTTATAGAGACTGGCACTTCACTCTCCTCACTTTCACTTGAGAACAATGATGTTCTCTAGTCCTGAGGGCAATTTTGAATGCTTCATCAGGGGATCTTCTTCAACAGGCTCCTTCTTGACTTCTTTGATTTTCTTCTATATACTTGGGTGGATGAGGAAGGAGTGGAGGATGTAGGACCTTTAGTTGATGAGGCAGGAGGGGTCATATAGGTGCTTCCGAACTGGGTGTCAATGCCTCCTTTCTTGGTGTTGAAGTATCCTTGGAGGAGGATTCTCCTAAATGCCTTCTAAGCTCACGAACTCTCCTGTCAAACCAGATTTTGGTTCTTACTAGGACAGGGGCTAAGATTTCAGCCAGATCATCCTTCTCCTTTTTGAACCAATCCAAATCCTCCAAGGGAGTGTGTTTGATCAAGGTGTCATATTCATATGAAAACAAGTCAGAATTATCATCCTGAAGCCCTTCAGAACTTGGTACAAGTTAAGCTCTTGAATCAATTGGAGAGAAAACCTACCATAATGTCTCCTCCTTGCCTCAAAATCATCAACACAGTCAGCCCAATAGTCTTCTGTGTCTACCCTATGATGGTAATTGATTCTGAGGTTCTGCTTTCAATAAATTTCTTCAAGTCAAAACAAGTTCTTGGCCTGAAGAAATGGATAGTGATGGGAGCTAGGGCTCTCTCTATGTTTTGTGCATCTAGAGCCGTCTTGCAGGTGTAGTTTCCCAAAGATATAGGGAAGTGCAGGCCAGTGATTTTCTTATCCCTACAGGTTCTGTGTAACTTGTCCAATTGCCTGCATATCTCGATCAAGGCCATTTTATCATTGCAGAACATAGGGAGCTTGAGAGGGGTGCTCTCATAGCCTGCAAGCCTGATATAGGAGAATTTTCTAAACTGGATGAAGTAGGCACCGTACTTTGATATTAGGCTCATGGCTTCATCAGAGAACCTCCTCACGTGTCGCTCTCTCGAAAGTCTTACAATGTACATGGTGAAAGCATCATTCACCCTCCTAAAGTTGCGATTGCTAGTGTCCAGGGTGAATTGAGGACAGTAAGCATATATAGGGTCACCTTTATGAGCATCAATGTATGTGAATCCAAACCATTGCCTTGATGCTGCTAGGGTATACATCAGATATGAAGTCATGTAAAACTTCTTTGTTTGTTGTACATTAGACAGTTGCTCTGCTAGTTCATGCTGATGATTTCTACCTAGTTGATATTTTGAGTTCCTTCACACACCATGTTGATAAGTGGGCACATCCAGAAATGGAACTCATTGGTAGAGGGTAAGCCCATGACCCGAGCTAATAAGATTATAAAATCTGACAGCTCCTCATTAAAATCGGCACAAAACAGAGCTTTGGATAGATGGGATGCCCCCTTTTTAGGGTTTTTAAGCCAAGACTTTGCCACCCTTGCCTTGTATTTTTCACTATCCTAGTCGAAGAGGGCTGTGCACGGTTCTGAGAGATTACTATAGAATTGTCCATTTCAGGAATCCTTAGGGCAGTGCCAATGGTGGCAGCATCGAGCTTGCAATGAGCTCCCCATGCACATTCGTTAGTTCACTTGAGTCGGGATTGAAATGAGTACCACAGTGAGTACCATATCTACACATTGCATTGAGATTGGGAAACCAACGGCATGAATGCCAAGCCACTATCATGAATCATTTGTGCCATAGGAGAGGGGTTTGAGTCTGTCATCCTAGTCCAAAAATCTCCAAAGTCCAGGTGGCGAACTTCACTATCCCCTGATATCGGGAATGGCAGACTCGAGCGGTGAAACTTGCTCCTGACCTTGGAATTTAATCTTCATGTTGATAGTGATTTGAAAAACAAAGTCACAGTCTGAACTCTTGATGAAATTATAGGGGAATCGAGTATGCACACGAAATTTTGATTGTGAGGGTATGAGCAATTGATAACAAGAAAGCAGTGTGCAAAAATGCATAGGGGAGCTTATTAAATAGCCATTTAGGAGAGAAATATAATAAATGTGCATTAAATACACATCTACCAACTTAAAAGTAAGATATTCGGGAAGAGTGGGAAAAATTAGCCTAGATGGCCTTTGGTTCATTTGGGACACGTGGGACGCGAAAGAGTGATTCGGCCGATGTGGGGATGCGGGGGACAAATGCACAAATGTTTATGGGACATGAGGGATGAAAGTACGTGAAGTGTGCGATGCGGCTGACGTGGGCGAAAGGTGAACAATGAGCCTGAGTGACTTGGGACATTTGGAACAAAAAGTTCTGACGGGCCCGCAAGAAAACAAATTTTTGGGTAAAGCGGATCGGCGAATAGGGAGCCCGAATGAACTTGGGACATCTTGGGACAAAAATGTCCAAAAACCCAAATTGCACAAAATGACTCAAAAGACAGTTTTTTTCCGACTTCTTGACTTTTCCTTTACCGTAACAACAAAAAGGCATTAACTCAAAAAGAATTCCCCATATTAGTTTTCTCAGACCTCCTCTCGCTCATAGGATGCTTGTAGATCAATCTATTAATATAAATAAACAACATACCCATTAGTATACAATTAATGACATATATAAAATGACACTACTTAAAAATAAATACTTACTGCTATCTGATGATCACTATCAATCATCATTTTCTTCTCAATATCATCAACATCAATACTAGATGCATGAATTAGAGTAGAAAACTCCTCCTATGGAAACCATGATGACAAAAATTAGAATACATGTGTGAATGTAATTAAATAATAATAAATGATGTTATTTAATACAATCAATTCATTATATAAATAAATTTACCAACACATATACCTATGTAAGAGGGACGGAAAAAGCTATGGCCATATCAACTCCGATATCTAATGATCAACGAATCTCAACAGGAGACTGTAATGATGTCATCAACTAAAATAATAATAAAAATCACATTAGTAAATTCATATGTTAACTATAGTTCATGTTCTCTTCATGTATATGATTAATAAAAATAATAAAACTTACATTAGTAAATTCACTAGCATGCAAACCCATACCGACATTCACTTGTGAAGAAGGGGAATGTGACACTGGATGCATACTTTGACCCTGTAATTTTATAAAAACACGAGATGTCTCTTTAATTTTCATTCACAATTGATTAACATGGTTTATTATAAGATTTTGTACAAAATATATATTCAATTACAACTAATTTCATGTAAAATTACCTGAAGGTCAATACCAAATGTCAAATCCAGTATAGAATTTGTGATGATAATATTCTACAACATAGAATCATGATGTGCCTCCTCCAATCGGGAACCTTTCTCAACCTATGGAGTTTCCTTGTGAGGGTGTGGAGTTGCGTCGCAAGGATGTCGATCTGTCCCGGTGAGACTGTGGAGTTGTGTTACTACGATGTGCATCTACCACATCAACCACATACGTGTCTATGCTCCCACAAGCATGACACTCTATAGTATATGATGTCTGCTCCCTAGAAGGACCAGCCTCATCACCCTGGGAGAGATGAGTGCCATGATGAAGCAGTGAATGAGTCAATGATCTAATGGAGTCAAGGGTTTGAACCTCCACTATCTCCATCACAACAGAAGGGACTGAAACATGTTGAAAAGGAGGGTGAACAATGGGCCTAGCTAGATGGTTCTATAAATGATGTGCCCCATCCTATCTTCCGCGAGCCTTGGCCTCTACCTTGAAAATATATAATGTCATAATAGTTAGGTATTTCATTGAGGATGAACTCACAATAGAGTTTCCTCAAGAAATATTGGGGCACCTCAAAATTATTACAAGGTGGTTGGTCAAAAACCATCCACCACCTATCCCAAAATTGTTTTTAATCCCCTCATGATTGCACCAGTGTATGGGGAATCTTCTACAATCCAATCATAACGGTGCATTAGTTTTGGGATCTGTAAATAATGCACACAATTTTTCCTTTGTGATTTTTTTCTTTTCACCACATCATAGGACAACTTATCTGAATAAAAATGCAGTTGTTTATGAAACTATCCCATGTGTTAATTTTTCCTACCACATTGTCAATATTAGATAACAATGATCCTAATGATGTGGCTAGGTTTTGATGGTGAGGATTCGTGGCATTAGGGTTGTTTAAAGTTTCTATTAAACCCTGAATTTGTAATTTGTGGTTTGCAATTTCCCCCAAAATTTGTTGTTGGGTGTTAGGAGGATGCCTGGAAATAGAAGGGGGTGTTCTAGGGATTTTTTTCTTCCTCTTCATTTGGGGTTGGATGACGGGATTGATTTGGAGGTAAAGAAACATCTGAAAATGAAAAAAATAACAAATCAACAATTATCTAAAAAAAATTACAAAGAAAAAAACCAAAATCAACATTGACTGACCTTCTTCACTCTCCTCCATCATCAATTCAAGGTTCTCGAGTGTCGAGGATGCAAAATTCTCTAAAACGTGAGCATTTCTTTCCTCATTTGTGTTTTGGATTCCTTTAAGGTTTTTTTGTTTTTGCAAATGAATAGCTCTCGGGTTTTGAATTTTTTTATTATAGTATAAACACACTCTCATTATAATGTGAGTGCCAAATTTCTTATTTGTATTAGAATGAGACCAAGCCATAACGCAAGATCATTATGGTGAAAATGGCAAAAAATCATATTTTTATTCACTTTTTGTCCTCCCATCTTTGTGCACTTAACCTTGATGTATATTATATATTGATATAATTGTTATATAAATCTATATAAAAATGACGGTGATATTGTAAATATGCAAGTTACATGTGATAAATTCAACTACTTTTATGCTTTTCCATTCTATAAATCATAAAGAACAACAAAGAGTTAAGAATTACGTTAAACAAGTTGTTTTTAAGAAATGGATTTGAAAATGTATTTCCATAGGCAATCAATTCCTTTAATAAAATTACATTGAAAATTACATAAGCATTGATCCCTCGCAAGGGTATTAATTATTGTTCTTGAATTTGTGCAAGGTATTGTTGGATAGCTTCATGACCCCAATTCAGTATTTTAATTTGATCTCCTTTCCATATTTTTCTTGGACTCCATGCCTAGATGACATTGTCTATATCAATATTTGATGTGTCCCTTGATTTTCACCACCATTTCCTTTTCTTTAAGAATTCTTGGTACCTTTCTTTTTCTGTATTTCCTTTTCCTATGGGTTCCCACCAATGTACCCTTATTTTTGAGAATTTGTGTGAACATCCCGTATTATTTTTAGCTATGCTTTCCCATCAATCAAGGTACATTATCATTAGCTAGTCCCGTTAGTATCATCTCGATCAACATTCACACCCACTATTGGGTTGAATTCCTCTCAAGGTCTATCACAAATAGGCCCAACATATATATCCTTATTTTAAATGGCATTTTGACGATAATAGCTATCCATGTCAAGACATGGTGTGCCAACTATCCGATCATACATTACACTATCCTAAATTGTTTTTGGCTAAAAAAATCTCTCTTCGTCATGTTATAATTGACAAAGGGACTATCTAGGGCTTGTAGAACATTTTTCCAATATGTAATTTTCAGAACCCACTATGCTTCTCCACCATCAATTGAAATCTTTTTGAGCATCCGTATGCCTAAATTCCTCTCTACATGTCTGACATCTCTTTTAGTTCTTTGAAAGGTGCTAATTGAGAACCCCATTCAGTAAGAAAGGTTTCTCATCCACTATTTTCTAGATCTTAATTAAGTGTGACCAATTAGACTCCATGATTGATGCTTTGAACTCCATGATGAGAATGTTGTCTATGACATGGAATTTAAACATCTTTGGTTTGTTGATACCCATGATCTTTTGGTTACCATCTAGCAGGTGTGGTTCCATAAAGGCCTTAAAGTCGTAAACTTCCTCAATAAGGTATGGAGTGAATGTGTTAGACTCCTCTTGGCATGTTCTATAAGTGTCCATTATTTTTTAAAAATAGAATGTATCTAATTTGCACAATGTTGTTGATAATCGGCTGAATGTCCCATCTATGTCTTCATGTGTGTGACCCACTAGAAGGAAATTCATTTACACTGTGTTGAAAACCATTTTAGCTATCAGCATGGATGTAAATACAAACAATGTGAGATTTTTATTTTCACTTGTAGAGTTATCTAGTTGTAAGTATAGAATTGGTGGTTATTTTCTAAATGAACTTAAACAAATAATTAGAGTATTAGTATTATGAGCACCCTCATTTTTATACTTGTATTCCTTGTACTTGTCATATGCATCATTTTGCAAAAGTGCATCATGTAATGGGTTTTTTGATGTCCCAATACTATATAAAAAATCACCATACTAATTTGTAGGTGGTTCTTCTAGCTTCCAAATACATATTGTCAATGATGTTTTTGTGAATTTTTCTCCTCACTCAAGAAAAGGGAGACCAAACTGCCCGAAACTCCCCATTTTTCCCTATGTGTCAAAGATACCAATCAAGGTGACCAGGAGATTAATATCATTTCTTATTTATTTCTCTTTTTACTCATCCTTGGTATTGAATTTTTCATCTTGTCCATTTTGTCATGCATAATGCTCAAATAACTATTAGGATTTTGTTTTGATTGCACTCTATGTGCATAGTAAGTTACACGACAACTTTGAATGTAATCATTGTGCCATTTATGGCATTGATATTTTTTCCAATGTTTCTAGACATGAGGTCGCTGCACATTTGTTCTTAAGCTCTATGCACTCGTCACATTTGGAGAAGAAGTTGTTCTTGGTGATTGAAACATGGGAGAAATGTTCTTTCCATATTTTTCAAAGATTTTACCGTGAAATTGGAGGAAGTTCCAAAATGAAAGGCCCTCGTTACATTTTTTAGTTTGTAATCAAAACTATAACATGAAAGAAATGGTCTCATTGTTACTTTAGTACCATCTTGTCCCATTGAATGAGACATGTGTGGGGATATATTAGAATTATTCTCCACCATTTTAGATATAAATGCAATAGTTTTGAAAAATTTTGGCATTTGTTTTTGTTTTCCTGTATTTCCATTTAATTCCATCCTCTCACCATTAATCCAAGATTTTCTCGTATCCATTATAGGTGTTTTTCATGTTTCCATGACATCTCGTACCATGTATTCTAACATACATCCCTTCCACATAACTTTAATTTATCTATAATATTGTTCTAAAGTTTGACCTTAATCACAAATGAGAGAATTTACAATAATCGTATTAAGTACAACTTTTTTATGGCAGTTCATTCATACCTAGAGTTAAATTCCAACTCGTAGTTGAAGTGCTTAGAGATAGATTGAGATCCATCCTTCCTTGTAGTAAAGTTTATTCAAGACTTGAGACATAATGTTTTCTCTTATTTTTCATCATTTTCCCTTGCCTTTTGTGTACAGATGGAGTATAATTTACCTTTTGGCATTTAGAGGCATTATAAGGTCTTTTTATCAATTTTCATTACTACTACATTTGGAGGATTCATATGAATTTGGGTATACCAGTTGAACAAATGGCTCTTCAAATTCACTCCACATTTTTACTGAAAACCCTTTTGGAATTTCTTTTAGCCTTACTTCCATAACTGAACCATCTTGACGGCTAATCGATGGATGGCCATTGGATGAGAGATCCTTTTGATATGGAGAAACCCTTGCAAATATACCTAATTAATTTATCAACATACACTCCTAATGTATTTCCATCTAATTTTTTAAAGTGCACCAAGTCTCCTTTATAGACATTTGTAATTGTTACTTCTGCAACAATTTTATTTATTTTGAACCAATATGTATCAACTTGGTAGTAACCCCTTGAATTTAAAATTGAAGTCAGTGTTTGATGTGGTGGTTGTTTCTTGGAGTTCAAAATTCCATTCAAACGAAGTGTAATTCTTGTTTCTAGATAAATTCGGTTTTATTCTCTAGTAAAATTTGATTTTACATTGTAGGCTTGGATAATAATAATTGCATATAATTATAATATTCTCCACAAAATCACCAAACTGTGTGGGTCCCAACACTACTCCCAAAATCACATGTTGTTCTTATACCAAGGATATAAACCGTCAACTATGTCACCTTCATTTTTAGCATGCTTATGTTTTAACACGAAGTAGGATGTAGCAAATTCATCCTTGTTTTTAGGAGTTGTGAAACAATAGATATCACTATCACAATTCAAACCCTCATCCTCATTAAATGTATCCTCCGAGTAACTATTCATGATGTTTTGAATGCCACCGCCCCACATGTGAAACATTTAAAATCACATGCTTAATCATTTGTTTCCTTTCCCATGCAATAAAGTATCCCTTGTTTTTAATTTCTACCAGGGTTTCACAATCAGCAATTGTGTATCACAGTCTCCCTCTTCCATTAAATAAAATACTTATTGTGATAATGAATAAGATAGAACCCATGTCTCTACAATGGAGTATATATTTGGATGGATAAACTTGTCCCTCCACAACTTTCACAACTTTATGTAATAAATCCGAATGTGCTGCATCTTTAAAAATAAAGTTTATTTTCAACTGTATCCACAAATAAAAAGAGAAAATTAGTACTAAGGACACTTAAATATTTAACATTAGTATGGAGAATTGAAATCACAATGAGAAAATAAAAATATACATCTTATATGAACATCTTTAAAACCTCATTTAATCCAAATATTTGAACATATAAAAATTATATTACACCCTTAGATCCCACTATTGTGTGTATAATTTTATCCATAAAACACATAGTGTAGGGAAAGGAGCCAATGATCATGAATCTTAATGTAGGAGGCTATTAGAGTTACTTAACTATCATATTTATATATATATTTAAAATACCCTTTAAAAGATTAAGATTTTTATAATGCACACATTTTATTTTGTGCATTTAAATTTTGTTGAAAAAGTATTTCTAAGGGATTTAAAATAGGTACTTTTCAATACAAATAAAATTAATATTGGCCCTTACTTGTGAATAAAATCACCTTTTCAAGACAACTGATGTGTCACCTTTTTATTGGTTGATTTGTACATGTGACTTGATTTTACTTATGTTATTGGTTACCTTTTTCTAAATTTTTAGTATAAAAATTATAAATGTTGACTTCAATTTTTATAACTAGTGGTACTATACTTCACATTACCACTCACATTCATTAGTTTATGCATAGTCATTGGCTTCTTTCCCCACGGATTTTAAAATTTGTATGGCCTAAAGCCACTATGACATAATTTTGTTTCGTATATGCTAAAATTCAAATATTGACTAGAATGGGAGGCCAAATGTTGGTGATTGCACTTCAATGTTTGAGTGAGAATAATTCCAGTTTTAAAAATCACACTTGGATTCGTTGCCAATGATAACTCATCATAGTGCAGTGAGAGATAGTCATGGCCTCGTACTTCTACAAAGTGTAATCCCTCACACGTTGAGGTGTGATGCCTTACATGTCGAAGTGCGATCCCTCATATGATGAAGTATGAGCATTTTGAGATGATGTGCAAGAATTCACACTTGGAATAGAAATCACCTGGAATATATCACAAGACATATTTTCACCTTCCATTCTAGTCAAAATTTGTCTAGCCTAGTGGCCTCTTGGACTTAAATTTAGGGCCATTAATATTGTGTCAAGTAAATCATTCATGTATTTAATTCTCTAATTGTATAGCTATGTTTATTTTATGGTATAAAGTTCAAGTTTAGTCTTTATTTGATTAACGATGGTGGTATATGCTTTGATTCAATTATGTGTATTAATTTTTTAAAGCTTTTTATATCTTACATAATATTTTAACAATATAAGTTTATTTTTAATAATTTTGTATAATATTGAGTAGAAGTAACCCATGCTACGTATTTTTTATTAATAATTGTCAATATTAAAGACTTATTTTCAATTAAATATATGTATGTCAAATTTAAGTTTTAAACAATGTCAAATTTTAGTTTTCATACATTAAAAATTATGTTATAAAATGTTACCTTAATTCTTTACAATAACAGCTTAAACTTTTTGGTAAGTTCAGATGTTACCTAATTAATATTACGCTACCTTAAACATTAAATGGCCATTAAACCATATAATGTAAAATCAACCACTTTAGAGTATTTTTTATTTTTTCGTATTGAATTTAATATTAAGTGGTACAATATTAAATTTTAATCCACACAAACTTTGTTAATGTCTATATTTTAATGCAATAAAATGGAAAACGGTATACTAATTTTGAATGCGACTACACAAAAACATAGTGCATATATACAAACGGGGGAAGAACAGAGTTACAGAAATATTAAAAGAGGTAATGGATTGTTATTTTATTTGGAATAATTTCATTTTATACACCTATTTTACAGTGATTATAACTATTGCATTTGTTAGTAGGTAATTAACCAATTTTAAATTTTTCTCCACATGTTTTGATTACGTGAATTTACAAAGCACGGACCCTCAGTATATTTATTATTAGAAAATGAAAAATGAAATTAAGTTTAGATAAAATATGGTGTATGAAAATTGTTCCATTTGAGAATGTTTATAAAAAAGTAATAATTTTTCAGGACATGGAAAAATCACCATTTTTCTTGTTTTCACGTTTTGAATCCCAAGTTCTCAAATCAACTCCAAGAAACTATGAAGACAATATGGTTTTTTCAACACAGCTAAGCAAATACCATGTAAAGGACTTCTGTGTGTAAAACTTAGATGGAAATAGTGTCTCAAATTTGCAAGAGAATATAAGGGGCACACAGAAATTGGGTCCTTGCATTCCACATTCACAAATCGATCTAAATTCTCCATATATTGTTGATGATGTTGATGATTCAAAATTAGAAGAAACTTTTTCAATAACCCATGCATATGACAGAGATATAAATAATGAGGAGTGAAGAGCATGTTTTTTCCAACCGGAAAATTGGAGTTGATAATATTCGAATAGCATACGCTCCAACATTGATAGGTATTTGATACACATTAGAACCCTCCCGATCTCAAGGATGGCTCAAATTGAACTTTGATGGGGCTTCAAGGGTAATCCTAGGATTTCTACGGGGAGGAGTGATTCAAGATCATAGAGGCGTGATGATTACCGCCTATGCTTTGGGTAAAATGGGGGTTCAAAATAACGATTATCTTGAAGCCTTGGCTGCTTTATGGGGGCTTAGAATTGCTCGGATCATAACATACAAAATATTATTCGAAGGAGACTCACTACATATAATTAATCATCTAAATCAGTCTTCACCTCCAAGTCGGAATATCAAGGATTTCATTATGGAATCTATAAGCATTTGTCAAACCTTTAAAAATATCCAAATCAAACACACATATCGAGAAGGAAATAAGGTTGCTGATGAATTGGCCAATTATGGCATAAATAATAATTTAATTATTTGGAATAACGTTAATCACACCCCTGAGAAGGTACAAAGCAGCATTCAAGCGAAATTTATGGGCACTCAAGTATGGAGTAAGGATAATGATTATTTGGAGTGGGCTTTAGAGGAGCTAAAAGATCGCCCATGCGGAAATATCAAATAATCTACGGCCGCATTTACTCTCATCACTCCCAATATGTGTGTAAGATTCTTAATATTCAAGACAGGCAGAAAGACAACTACATTTCAAGTAGCAGTTATTAAACAAGGGTTTCGAGGGCAAGAAGGGAAAGCATTTCAGAGAGGAAAAAATGGGAGGAGCCCTATGTCAGATTGAACCTAGCAGTGATCCGGAATGGAAGGGAAACAAGGAGCTATGGAACCTCCTCAAGTAAGGTGGAATTATAAATTTCATTGATCGTATTCAAGGGCACGACCAGAGCATTTCAATCCAATTCACTATGGATTAGAACGATCACAAAGTGGAGTATGGTGGGAATAAAATAATTGTTAACGAAGAATGAATTATCAAGCTACTGGCTTGGAGATGGAAGGCCTTTGTTTCTTCAGCAAAAGGGTCGACAAAAAGGCTAAGGAGAAGAAGTTTGCTGCTGATAACGAGGTGTTGGTTTTTGTTACTGCGGGATTACGGGTAAGTTCTATCCCACCACCCTTTGATGAAATCACCCGTATGATGGTCCGATACATATCTTTGGAAGGGAGATATGTCACAGTCCCTACTAAACATCTGGTTTTCCTTAACCATTTCCGTAGGAAAATCATTGTCTGCTTCCTACATTATCTCCTGAATTCCCTCAAACGCTCCATTTGGGAGTTCCAGAAGCATACCCAGCTACCCCCTACATCAAGGACTTATTTTCTTGCTACACAAGCTCTGTGTCACCAAATACCCTAGTCTCCCATCCTCCCCCAACATGGCTCCTCTCCTTCCCACCACCACTACCCCCGCCCCATTCATTCCACCATGACCCCCACCTCCATCCTAGCCGCCACGTCCAAGCCTAAAAATAGAAACCATAAGAAGCTCAAACTAGACACCCCTATTTTGGGTAGAGTCCTTCATAACAAAAGAATACAAGGAAATGGAAGTTGTCCAAAACCTACTGCACATCAGTAGTGCAGGCCAGGAAGAGGTCTCTCAAAAAGAAGGAAACAACACTCCCCAAAGGTTAGATGACTTAGAGAAGGAAATGATGAAACTAAATGAAGAAGTGTAGCATTTGGCCAAGAAAAAGGAAAAAGGAAGATGGAAGAGGGTACTAAGATGGACAATAAGAAAGTGGAGGACATTTATAAAAATCTTAACTCCTTAGAAAATCAGATGGGAAGAGCTAAGGATCGCCATGAACACAACATGGCAATTTTTAATGCTATCAGTGATTTTCTTGAGTAACATGTTCGCAGCATCTCTATGCTTAGTGGGATGCAGACATAACTGTGGGGAATGGCCAAGGAGAGTAGCCAAACCATGGCTAAGCTAGATGCTAAGGACCCCACACATATGACAACAGTGGGCTCTCTTTTTACCTCACTGCAAACCACCAAAGCTAGAATTACCAAAACTACTAAGAAGTAAGAGGTTTTCGTTTCGAATGCACCGACCTTCATCATTCTTTTTGATGTTCTTTTGTTATTTTTTGGCTACATGGTTACAAACAAAAATAGCACTGTTTTTTGCCTTTATCTATTGTAACTTTTTGGTTCTTGTTGGCTTTAACGCCTATTCTCTGATGCTTGATCCTTTTTTTTTTGAAACTATTAATGTTATATCTAGCTTTTAGGCCCTCTATGTAAATAGGGTATAGTCCCTTCAAAACTATTTACCATTAATAAAAATATATATATACAAGATATTTGGTCAAAATCTACTGTGAAAACACTTATTTCAAATATGAAGAGGTGTATGAAGATTTAAACTATGGAAAACTTGGAAAGAAACATTAGGATAATATAGTAGATGCTTTGAATCAAGTTTATGGAAAAACATTCATTGGGATGCAATGCAAATACAAGATGAACAGGTTGAAGAAAACCCTCAAGAAGGAGAAATAATTGGAAAAAACAACATTGGCAACACATTCAACATGGACTTTCTATGAAGATATGGATCACATTACTAAAAAAACTAAAAGGTTATCCATTTTAATGGAAAAGAGAGGGTTAATATAACCACTTTTACTTCTAAAAAGACATGAGAGGGCCATCAAACATCCCTTCTATTAACATGGAAAATTTGGAAGGAGAAAGATAAGAAACCTCTTTGAATAAAAATGGAATTCATAACAAAGGTGTAAAGAGAAAAATAAACTCTTATGGAGATTTGAAAGAGGTACTTGAAAAAATCATGCATCTATTCAATTAGACAATGAAAGAAATTGAGTAGGGAAGACTTAAAATTGAGCATGAAAGAATGAAATAAGAGATAAAGATAATGGAGAAAATATTGGATGTAAAAATTCAAGTCACAAGTATTTTTACCTAGGTAAATTAAAGTTTTTTTAACCATATTAATATAGTATTGCATCATTCATTCCATTATAAAAGATGGTATAGATTGTGTAAGAAAAATATCATACATTAGAGTTTGCTAATATTTTCTATTTAGCATTCTTATTTTTTATTTCAAAACAATTCTAACTATCAACATCATGGGTGCCACAAATATCATTGACACACACATCCCAAGATATTGTTTGTGTAACAAAACAATTTTAAAATGATGTCAGCAAACATGTATATTTTTGTTGAGGACAATATGATAATTCAATGTGTGAGACATCAATTAAACCACATATCACTGGTAGTATAGACAAAGTATGGAATACTTATATACTCTCTAAGTAATTTATAGATGATAATATTTCCAATTAGCATGGTGTTCTTTTATGGCTAATGTTTATAATATTGATAATATTTTTGTGTGACATGTATGGTTATTATTTTTGTGTGCCATTAAACCAAAAATGTAAAGTTCATGCAATATTCAAAATATGATAATTCAATATGTGAGACATCAATTGAACTATATATCATTTGCAGTATAGTCAAAGTATGGAATAATTATATACTCACTATGTAATTTAAAGATGATAATATTGATAATGAGCATGGTGTTCTTTTGGTGATAATGTCTTTAATATTGATAACTTTTGTGTGTGGCATAAATGGCTAATATTGCATGGTTCCCCAAAGATTAAATCAAATAATGTAAAGTTCATGTGATATTCGAAATATGTGTGTCATTTGATAGCCATTAATTAACCATTAAATATAAAGTAGATTAGCATAAGTCGTGTGTTTTTTTTAATTCATGCATCGAATAAAGTGGCGGTTGAAAGTGTCGGTTCCATGTAATTATAGATTGTCATTTATTAGTATATTTCAAGGACACTTAAATTTTTGAAGATTTTGGTGAGAACATTGGCGTAAGGGAAAAACTCTGTAAGCATAATAATTCATTGGAAAATATGATCATGGTTTGATTTCAAAAATTTTGAGCACTATTTTTTTTTGTGAAGGCGTCAAAAATTGGTATGTATTCTCACCTTTTCTCCTTCCAAATTTTTGAAATTCTATGAATGTAGAATTTTCCATAGCCTTTTCAACAAAACCCTATTTTGTCTGCTTCTAGTAGTCAAATATGTCTATTATTTAACGCTCTTTGACAAACACTTCTCAACTAATAGGGTTTGACATCATTTTTTCATTCTATCTACTGATCCCTAAATGATTTGCTAAATATGTGTGTACCCCGCTTGTAAATAATGTAAAACATGTTATGGGTATTTTTTTCACAAGAGGACTGAGAAATGATTTGTAAAATACCTGACATGGACATCAATGATTACCAGAAGTGAACAAAATGGGTGTTGCTGAAAAGGCTAAGGAAAATAGATTTTGTTCAGTTAGGGTTTTTATTCATTCAAGGCTTTTGGATCACTAATGTACCAATTTCTATAAACATTTCGTTATAAATTAAATTGTAGTAATGAAATAGTGATAGTAACTTCCAGTAGATGAAATTGTAATAGTAACACAAATAATTGTTTTCTTGTTTATAGTAATTGTTTTATTACATAAGGAAATTGTGGAAATAGAATGTTATAAGAACATGTATCCACTACCAAAGGAAAAATGAAAAAAATTATGTCTCAGTGCAGTTCCTCTTTGAACAATAAAGTGAATCAAGGAGTTATAATACCTAAAATTTCAAAAGTCTAGTGAAACAATAATTTGAATAATGTTTCACTTAATTAATAGTTCTAGAAAGACATATACAAAAATTAGAGATTAAAATTATAGGCTCTAGTTGTTTTAGTTAAATAATTTAATGATATATCTAGACTAAAAATTATAATAAGTCATTGGTTTTCTTTCTTAATGTGACAATAAGAATATGGAAATCGGGAGAACTAATATCTTGGGAAATTTTGATGCTTAATGACAAGGGATATGATACATAGGGTTCGATTATGTATCTTCACATTGAGACTTCAAAGAGTGTGCTCATTATATTTATTAAAATTATACCATGGCCTTTGAGACTTCATTTACTAACTAATTATAGATCACCATCGCTTTTTAGATGTCATTTATCATTCAAATGTGGAATTTTTATATTCCTTTCAATAAAAATAGTATGAGAACTACATAAGGTTTGATCCCTCTCGAGGGTATGTAGTGCAACACTTGGCTCCACCAGGGATAGTCTAGCCAATATAGTACAATTATAAATGAGTAAAGAGAGGTATAAAAATTCATGGAACAAACTAATCAGAGCTAAGTAAAGTATGACCCTTGAAGAAAACATGTAATGTAACTCTTTTCTCAATTCAATAATAGATGTCAAGTGAATGATGTCTGATAAACACTAAGTTCAAAATATTTGGTCGATACTGATCATAGTGACCAATCAAAATTTTGTATATGTTGACTCCTCATAGTGAGTTTACTGGTAATGATTCCCAGCCCTCTAAGCTCAAAATATTTATGTATTTTTCTCATTGAATTAATAGTTTTATTGTTAATGAAGCCTAACAACAACTTATATTTAAATATTTCGTTGTCTCACATATTAGTGACAACTAGGAATAAAATTATGTATCTTGTGACCCATCGATAGCGCATCTATTTTTACACAAAGATCATTGCATTTATATTTTTCATGTTAATGTTGATTAGTGATAGCCAATCTCTAAATATTTCTTTGGGAAAAATTATACAAAACAAAATCCATTTTTAGCACTTCCCAATTATTGATATTCTATAAAAGTAGAATTTTCCATAGCCTATTCAAAAAAAAAATTTTTTTCCTTCCGATACTCAATTATGTTCATGGTACATTATTCTTTCATGCATTTTAACAAAAAATTCTCAATGCAAAAGTTTTGGCATCTGATGATCCATAAATAATTGTGAAATATTTGTATACCGTGCTTGCAAGAAATGTATTTTTTCGCAAGAGAAATGAGAATTGTTTCCTAAAGTTCTTGACATGGAAAATATCTATTTTTCGAAGCTAACAAAATAGTTCTTCAAAAGGTGAAGGAAAATATATTTCTATTCAGAAAGGGCTATTATTCATTCATTGCTTTCGTAGACAATCAAACTTAAGTTAATGTTAGGACCGCTAATTGAACTAAAGTTATAAATTGATTATTGAAATTAATTTTGTGGGTGGAAGCATATGGAAATTGTGATATTTAATGACCTAGTATATTATACAATTATAAATAATTAAAGATATGTCTATTGAATGGTGTTTAGCTAACACTAAGTTCAAAATATTTGGTTGAGGTGGATGTTATTGACCACTAAGATTTACATATTTTCTTGTTAATGCATTAGTATTTTTCCTATTAATGATGCCTAGTGACCACTATGGTATACATATATCCTTGTGGCTGATCTTAGTAACAACAAGGATAAGAAGCATGTATTTATTTATTGATAATTTTTATACATCGTTAAGCTCCAATAATATGTTGTAGCTAACCCTAACGACTTCTAGGATAAGAAATAATTATGTTTGTACCCCTCGGTAAGAGTGCAAGTATCGTTGTTCTTTTTCTCATTGTAATAATATTTTTGCTTTAAAATAACCCTAGATACAAAGAAGCTCTAAATAATTAGTTGTGTTTAAAGTTAGCGACCACACTAAGATCAACACTATGTATATCGTGACCCTCCACCAGTTCAAAGATTTTAGAAATTGTGTTAATTCTAATAATAGTTATCCTGTGAATAATTCCTAGATATGGAAAATCTCTAAATATTTCATTGTTGATGAACTTAACGACCACTAGGATCTGAACTATGTAAGTCTTAAAGCCTCAAGAGTGTTTATATTGATAGAATTTTCTCATAGCATTAATATTTTTACCAGAGTGACACTTAGACACCGGAAAGCGACAAAGCAGCAGCATGAGAATCAACAAGTAACTCTTCCGCATACCTGACCTCCCGAGGTCGTGCCGAGACAACCGGTGGGGATGGAATATGTAGACAAACTAGTTAGGCAATCTAATGTCTTCAACACGCACTAGTGGAATTCACGAATCTAAGGCAAAGAAGGCCCTTCTAACTTGGATCGGTGTGATAGATCGATCAAAGAAGGATGACTGCTCAAGGCTCTAATCAATATCGAGCTCTGGCGTGATTCGATCTATAGGTTGTGGAATACATGGAAAATGACCTGGGATTGTTTCGTGTATATCTCCCGATAAGGTCATATGGTGGATGATGAATATAATCGATTCTACGGACAATTTTCTCGCCAAGTCCGAGATTCCCTTTCTTCGTTAGTCACAGTTGTGTCCAGTGAAGGATAATTGTTCAATGATGATAGGTGGAAGTGGAGTAGACCGGAATACCGGTGCAGTGCGTAGGCTAGCGTCTATATCGGATTGACTCGTGGATTTGTTGTCCGTGGGGATCTGTGGGTCACAACCATAGACTCTTGGTTGTTGTGGTTCTCGTTATGGTCATACGCGGATCAAGTTCTAATCCCTAGTATCCAGTAATCATATGCTTTCTCAGCTTCTATATTTAGAATCAACAGTTGTGCAATCTTCTCAGAATACCTTACAGGCGTTCTCGCAACTTGGATTCTTAAGCTGGTATCTATATCTACGAGGGTGTCTCCGGTTTAAATCAGTGGAACTAGAGGATCACACCCGAATGTTTGTTCTCTTTCGAGCCCTTCTACAGTCATATGGATGTTTTCTAGGGTAATCTGTAGTTTGGCTGACTTGACCAAAACGCATGTGCTTGGTCATCTTCTATGTTTAATCCTCTTAACTGTGAACTGATCAGTTGTAAATCTGTGGTTGTTTGGAATACTTGTATCCTGAGATTTTGGTCTATGTCAACTATTGCTGTGACTAGGTTTGGTTGAGGCACGATTGACTCAAATATATATTCCCTGGGCTCTTGAGGTCCCGTGATTGTCATACGAAACAAAATGCAAATCTAACTGTAATGAAGCAAATTCTAACTATGTGAAATAAATCTAATCAGATAACTTTTATTATTCTAAGAAAACTTTTAATAATTTTAAGGAAAGCAAACTATTTTAAGCATATCTAGAAATAATAACTAAACAATAATTTAAAATGACATAAGGCAACCGAGTGTGGTTATTTTCTTGTGTGATTTGTAGAATTATTCTAAATAAATAAAATAGCCTCCTAATCTACTGCAAAGATTCTCGATCCTACCTCGCAGGTGAGGAATGAATCATAGTTTCGAAACTATCAATCCCCACAGCTTCCCTGGCAATATCGAGAATAGGATGAAATGAAATAAAGTGATTAACTACTCTATTTGATATGATTTTGACTAGAACTTTGAAATTTAAAACCTGGATTACACAGAGCAGTGGCGAATCCGATGGTGTGTGATCTCGTCCCCTCAGTATGATCTCCTCGTTCTTTTGTGTTCACGTGGATCCAGAAAAGCGTGTAATGCTAGCACCGATAGGAGTAGGTTTTGGGATAAGGACATCTCAGAATGCAGACCAAGAATGTGAGTAGGAGAGGGATAGCGCAAGAGTACAGAGCTTGGCTTATGCGATTCCTAGCGGGATTTTACTGCTATTCATGCAACATGAAGTGACCAGAACCTGTAACTATCCTATACGAAGAGCAAAACCTGCAACTTTAATGGCTTTCCAAGCTATTCTGCTTCAAAATAAAGACACTGCTTGCACAAGTTGGATATGTGGCTTACCAACAGCTGAATAGAGCTAACCAGGCATATAATGGATTGAATTAAGAACTCTAAGACACGATGGAAACAAATCTACAGCAAAGAGGAATTCAGAGGCAAGCTTCTAACTGGATTGAAATGAGATAACAACACTGCCTGCACAAGATGGGTCTGTGGCTTACCAACAGCTGAGCAATACTAACCAAATATGAAATGAACTATGCTATCAATCCTAAGCAAGCTAAGAAACCAAACCACTGAAAATCAGAAGACTCTAACAAGGAAAAATGGTGGCCAAAAACTCCAGACCAAATTCTTCACCATTTGCATGTGCACAAACCATGCATTTATAGGAATCCAAACACCCAAGAACCAAAACCAAATTGAACTCCTAAACAATAAACAAAGGAAAAACACTATTCCAGGGGACCAAAAACATAAATGCATGCTCAAGTCAAAGAAAGAAAGCTGGTGAAATGTGATATTTCACGCGGGTCGCGCTCAAAAGAGCGTTCGGAAAATGCGCACGATGACCGCCGCTCCGAGCAAGGCGGCAGTTAGAGACCACCACCTGCTCGGGCGGCGGTCACAAGATCTGCCGCCCCGTAGGGCGGTGGTTTCATCACTGAAGGCCCAGAGGCCAAGGAAACAGGGAAAAAGGGGAAAACAAAGGGTGCGGGGCTAAGTGGGGCATGCAGGATGTTAACGC
Organism: Taxus wallichiana var. yunnanensis; assembly: GCA_018340775.1. Classification (NCBI taxonomy): domain Eukaryota; kingdom Viridiplantae; phylum Streptophyta; class Pinopsida; order Cupressales; family Taxaceae; genus Taxus; species Taxus wallichiana. The sequence continues at coordinate 11,606,410 of CM031239.1, forward strand.
ATACTGAGGGCTTTTCCGCATCCCGAACACCTTGTGAGGAGATCTCGTATCATCATCGGGCATGTGTAACATCTTTCCTATGGCGCAAAGACATACAATTTTTGGTACGTACATGACACCTACCAAATGCCATGGTTAAAACTATGTATATCTTGACCCCTCAGAGGTGTATGTAAAGTAATGCTTTTCTAATTCCATTAATATAAATTCTGTGAATGATGCCTAACAATGAGACATATTCATGATCCTGCAATGAACTAATCAAACCTAAGTAAAGGTTGATCCCTTACGAATACATGTATTACAAAAATTTTCTCAAGTCAATAATATATGTCCATTGAATGGTGTTTAGCTAACACTAAGTTCAAAATATTTTTTCAAGGTGGATGTTATTGACCACTAAGATTTATATATTTTCTTGTTAATGCATTAGTAGTTTTCCTATTAATGATGCCTAACAACCGCTAAGCTATAGGTATATCCTTGTGGTTGATTGTAGTAATAACAAGGATAAGAAGCATGTATTTATTTGTTAATGATTATTATACACCATTAATCTCCAAAAATATGTTATGGCTGACCCTAGCGACCACTAGGATAAGAAATACTTATGTTTGTACCACTCAAAGAGTGCAAGGATTTGCGTTCTTTTTCTCATTGTAGTAACAATTTGTTTTTGAAATAATCCTATATGCATATAAGATCTAAATAATTCATTGTGGATGAACTTAGCGACCACTAAGATCAACACTATGTATATCGTGACCCCCCACTAGTTCAAATATTGTAAATTTTTTGCTCATTATAATAATAGGTGTCCTGTGAATAATTCCTACATACGACCAATCTCTAAATATTTCATTTTTGATGAACTTAGTGACCTCTAGGATCTAAACTACATAATCCTTGAAGCCTCAAGAGTTCTTGTATTGGATTTTTTTCTCATAGCTTTAATATTTTTACTAGAGTGTTGCTTAGTGAACACCATGGTTAAAAATGTGTATATCTTGACCCCTCAAAGGTGTTTGATAAAGAATACTTCACTCATTCCATTAATAGTAAGTATACGAATGATGCTTAAAAATGAGATGTATTCATCCTATAATGAACTAATCAAACTCAAGTAAAGGTTGATCCCTTATGAATACATGTATTAGAATATTTTTCTCAATTCAATAATAGATGTCCATTTAATGGTGTTTAGATAACACTAAGTTCAAAATATTTTTTCGAAGTGGATGTTATTCACCACTAAGATTTATATATTTTCTTGTTAATGCATTAGTACTTTTCCTCTTAATGATTCCTAGTGACTGCTAAGCTATAGGTATATCGTTGCGACTGATCATAGTAATAGCTAGGATAAGAAGTACATATTTATTTTTTAATGATTCTTATAAACCGTCAGCTCTAAAAATATGTTGCAGCTGACCCTAACTCCTAGTTTTATAAATAATTATGTTTATACCCCTCTGTTGTGTAAGGATTGGTGTTCTTTTACTGATTGCAATTATATTTGGGATTTCAAATAGCCCTATCTACATCTAATCTCTAAATAACTTATTGTTGTTGAATATAGTGAATCCCAAGATCAACACTATGTATATCTTAACCCCACACCAGTTTAATTATTAGAAAAAAATCTCATTCTAATAATAGTTTTCCATTGAATAATGCCTAGATATGGCTATTCTCTATATATTTTGATGTGGCTAAACTTAGCGACCACTACGATATGAACTACCTATGTCTTGAAGCCTCAACAAAGGCTTATATTGATAGAATTTTCTCACCGCATTAATATTTTTACTAGAGTGATGCCTAGTGAATTCCATGGTAAAAACTATGTATTCCTAACCCATTAGTGGTGCATGTACATCCACACTTTTCTCATTCCATTAATAGTAAGTATGTGAATGATTCCTAGTGATCACTAAGCTCTCAATATTTAGTTATGGCTGACCCTAGCGACCACTAGGATCAACGATTCTTTCATTTATTGGGAATTTATTTTCTAATCTTACCTAATATTCAAAATTAGGGACATATGAATGTTTTCGTAAATTCAATTAGGTCATTTGTCTCAATAATTATTTATGTTGATCATGTATGCAACATTCGTGGCCCTTTAATTTTTCAACATGGCTGGAGAGCCGGTAATGTTGATGGTAGATGCTTATTTATATTCCAATGAGGATGGAAGAGAAATAAGAGATACCATGTTTGATCTAGCTACCTTGCATGGAAAATTTCAGCATTACTAACCTCTCTTTTTTGTAGTTAGGATGAAATCGTTGATGTTAATTCAGTAAAAGAAAAGGGTATACCAGAAGATCAAGTGCTACATTTACAAGAAATAAGGATGATAAAAAGAGATGTTATCCATTTAATTTTCGATAAACCAGAGGTGATTCCATTTCCATAAGTGATCTCTTCCTATCTACTTCATTCCAAGTCCAGTGGATTTGTCATTATTTTCTAAATAAGGGAAAAACATAATAGGATTTTTTTAGGAATGCACACAAATTTTATTATAAACTTCCATAGATGGAATACTTGTACAACTCAAAATAGTCAAGTCCTGTATGGACCAAAGGACAAAGAAGAGATGTTTTGTATAGTTCGAATTTGACCCATTAGATAATATGGATGATTCTAATTTGTTCAACATCCTTATTAAAATGTTTAAACTAGGAGTATGTATTGGAATGGCCCTCATGAGTAGGCTTTATGGAAATTATTCAATCTCTAAGGTGAATGTGTCTTGGATCCCGTTACTTTATTTTATTATTGATGAAAAAAAATTCCCTCCTTAGGGAAAGTGCTCATTTTCAATTTAGTGAGACAAAGAAATAATTTCGTTGAAAAAGGAAATTATTTTACATGGTTTCCTATCCTCTCAATGTTTTCTGTGGTGTTCTCAAATGTCTAGATTTTTGTAAAATATGGTATCCTTTGAGCCCTTTGAAGGTAAATGAGAAATATTAAAACTTGTATGCCCATTGTTTCATATCACATATTCAATATATATGTGATTATTTATATCCAACTCTCTATCAAAATTACATGAAATGATGACACCGAGAATATCTGATGTCATCTTCACTTCCATAGGGAAAATGAGAGTCGTATTCTTCTATCTAGAATATATAGTTATCATGATCGAGAGTATCCTTACACCTCCTTTTCAGTTTCCATATTATGTTCCAAATAAATTGGGAGAATAAGAGGTTAAATATTATATTTGCAACAAGTATTGTTGTAAAGTGTAAAGAAAATAAGCTTAAAACACACCCCCTCATGGTTTATCCGGGACACAAAAATTTAACAAGTGGCCCAATTTTGAAGGTGGCCTCGGCCCATAGAAATTAATTTCATCTCCTTTAACACCCTTTAAGGCAATATGACAAAATGGAAAGGGTATCAAAGTACCTATATTCACATAAAGGACAATTAAATATATTGTATGCTCACGTGCAAGATGATAATGATTGGGTATGTACTACCCAAATGCATGATAGCCTTGTTAAGTGGAATATGAAGGAGATGGGGGTGATACCACATACAAGAGAAAGGAATCTTTATATTCATAACATTCATAAAATCCTTGTGCTCCCTTATCTCCACCAATCGAATCTCGATATGAGTTTCAAGAATTATTTCCCGAACCAAATGAAACTCCAAATTTTGTGGCATATGCCTTAACTTTGTCAGATGAATAATAGGAAACTATGAAAACTAATATTTCAACTAAGGAATCCTCAATGCAACCCTCTCAATCTTCTTCCTCCACTTCACATGAAGTGAGACTAATGTGGGTAGAGAAATTAGTAATTGCATGTACAAATTACATCTATATTGGGAGGTACGAGAAGAGCCCTTAGTAAAAATTGATTTTAATCCAAGGATGGGAACCTTGAGAAGGGTAACCAAAAATAAGATGTACAAATAACAAGCCATTGTTTGGCATGAAACTTCAGAATACCTCTTCACTCTTACAAAGAAAAGGAAAGCCAAAGGCTCCCAAGTGGTGCAATATGAGGAAGATCTAGAATCCTTGATAAGGGCTACAACTGAAGTAGCCATAGAAGTAGTGAGAGGAGTATGTGCTAGAAATAAAGAGCTTGAAACTTAATTAAAGGCCATAGTTCCTCCCGACATAATTTCCAATGTAGAATAGGAATTTCATGGCTTATACGGTAAAATAAATAAATTCCTCACTACAAAGGATGAGGCGTAACCATTGTTGGAAAAAAATTCAAGATGTAAATGCAATCATTATAGAAAACATTAATACATATGGGGTTGGCCATTGAAAAATAATTTGTAAAGACCCTTCAATTGGTGACTTCCTTGAACAACATATATGCAGTGTCTCTGTTCTTAGTGAGATCCTGAAACTCTGTGGGGTATGGATAAAGAAAGAAGTTAGACCATTAAAAAGCTGGATGCTAAGGATCCCACTCACATGACGGCATTGGCCTTGTTTACCTCTTTGCAAACTATCAAATCCAAAATCAACAGAGCCACCAAGAAGTAAAGATGATCTTCATTGCAGATGCTTTGACTTCCATCATGTTTTTTGTTGTTTTGTTGTTGTTTTTTGGCTACTTTGTTGCAGCGTTTGCTCTATTTTGCTATTATGATGTAACTCTTTTTTGGTTACCTATGGATTCAATGCCTATTCTAGATTCTGATCCTTCTTTTTTGTGGAGCTTCTTAGTATATTATCTGGCTTTTAGGCCATCGATGTAAACAGGGTATAGTCCCTTCAAAACTATTTACCAATAATAAAAAAATTATGACCATGGATGATATTGGTATATGCTAGACATATGCTAATTATACAAAGGAAATACTAAGGGAATGGAATGGATAGGTAAGAAGACTTTCTTTGTAGTTTGACGACATTATTTCTAGAGGAAATCATATTTTCATAGAAGCTTTGGTCATGGAAGTATTTAATGGTAACCATGAATTGGTTTTTGATGAAGAGTTTGCGACATCACTTAAGTAATTCTTAGTTAATTTTCAAAGGAGAATAATTGAGGTGAATGAAGGAGAAACTTCACATGTTGTTGATATTGTTTCCAAAACAAGGGAAAAATACAAAAATAGAGACTCTGAAGGAAATTTCCAAAAATAAATTGGTAGTCAAAAGGATTTTCTTGACAAGTCTATTGTGCTATATAAAATCCCAATTGTTGACATAAAAAGATAACCAAAGATTCTCAAATTTGTAAAAAAATATATTGAGGAGGCATTACAATGAGATACTAAAACAGGTCCCGAACAAGAGCAGAAAACCCAAGAAGTAACTATTCCCACGAACTCGGATCAACAACAACCCATAGTTAAGGAAGAACCACAATGAATCATAAATTTTAGTATATGAGATAGGTGGGTAAGAACTGTAATATGTATGACATGTTAATAGATGAATATTTATAATTGATTGAATGTTCATGTATATATTCCAAATGCTATACTCATCTAAACATGCATTTGTTGTTTTGATACGCTAAGCTCCAAATATGTCATTGTGGCATAAACTAGCACACATTATGCTCAAATATCCGTAAATGAGTACCGATCACTAAGCTCATAATATATTACATGTTTTTTGTTAAATCATAACGATGCAAAATATTTTCAAAATATGTTGCAAAATAAGCTAACACACGTTAAGCTAAAAAAAATCATTCTTTGAATTGTTAAATGCTAACAACATCAAAGACGGAAATTTACAATATTGGTATTGTCTTAGCAGGATAAGAGTTCAAAATATCCATTGTTGAGTATTGATTGTTAAGATCACAAAATAATACTTGTTTTTTGTTAAATCCTAGCAATAACATAGGTTTAAATAATATGTTGCAACATAAACTAGTGGATGCTAAGATAAAATTTTCATTATTTTTCTTGTTAAATGCTTGAGACATCTAAGCTTGAAATATTCTATTATGGAAGCACCTAGATGTCGTGTAGCTCAAAATTTGTTAATTTGATTTGTTAAAGCATACCGCTGATAACTTACAAATATTATGAGTATGCATATTCTAGTGGACGCTAGCCTCATAGAATATTAATTTAATGTGTTAAATCCTTGCGACCGCTATGCTCCAAATATTATGGGTTAAATCCTAATGAATGCTAAGATTAAATTATTACATCATTGTAATGGCTAGCGGATGCTAAGATAAAATCACTTTCATTTAAAATTTTAAATCCTATCGAAAGATTTGTTTTAAATATTATGTTGTGGTAGTATGTAGCAGCCACTAATTTCATACTACCTTAATTTAGTTTGTGAAATCCTAGTGACCGATAAGCTACAAATAATATGTTACAATAATACCTAATGACGTTAAAATTGAAATATATGTCTTTATTTTGTTAAATCCTAGAGACCTCTCGTGTTCTAACTATTATGGTGTGGTAGTGTCTTAGCAATGTATAACTTCATATTATAAATTATTAAGAATCGATCACTAAGCACAAAAATGTTTTTGAGACATAACCTACTCGCCACTAAGCTTGCAATGTTTTTCGTTGAATCCTAGCGAAAACATAAATTCAAATAAAGTGTTGCAACATAAGTTAGCGGGTGCTAAGATTAAAATTTCATTCTTCATCATTTTAAATGCTCAATACATGTAATCTAAAAATATTCTATTGTCGAAGTACCTAGATGTCGTGTAGCTCAATTTTTGTTAATTTGATTTGTTCAACAATACCACCGATAACTTGTAAACATTATGAGTATGCATATTTTAGAGGATTTTAGCCTCCTATAATCTTAATTTAATGTGTTAAACACTTGCAACCGCTATGATCCTAATATTATGGGTTAAATTTTAATGAACGCTAAGCTTAAAATTTTACATCGTTGTAAATGCTAGCGGTCATTAAGATCAAATCAATTTCACTTGAAATGTTAAATCTCATCGAAATATTTGTTTTAAATATTATGTTGTTGTAATATGTAGTGGATACTAATTTCATACTACCTTAACTTAGTTTTTAAAACCCTAGTGACCGCTAAGCTCAAAATAATATGTTGCGGAAATACCTAGTGGACGCTAGACTCGCAATATCTTTCTTTATTTTTTAAATCCCGAAACCACTATGTTCCAAATAAAATGATGTGATAGTTTATTAGCGGAAAATGACTTCAAAATATATTTTATTGACTACCGATCACTAAGCTACAAATATGGTATTGTGTTATACCCTCGATGACCTGCAAGGATTGTAAGAGCTTGCTTACTTTTGTTAAATACTAGTGATGCCTAATAATTAAATAATATATTGCAACATAAGCTAGTGGACACTAAGCTAAAAATTTCATTCTTTATCTTGTTAAATGCTCAAGACATCTAAGCTCGAAATATTCTATTGTGGAAGCACCTACATGTCGTATAGCTCAAAATTTGTTAATTTGATTTGTTAATTAATACCACTAATAATTGCAAACATTATGAGTATGCATATTCTAGTGGATGTTAGCCTCCTAGAATCTTAATTTTATGTGTTTAATCCTTACAACCACTTTGCTCCAAATATTATATGTTAAATCCTAACGAACACTAAACTTAAATTATTAAATCATCAGAAAAGACAAGTGGTCACTAAGCTCAAATCAATTTCATTTAAAATGTTAAATCCTATCAATTTTTTAAAATATTATATTGTCATAGATGCAATGGCCACTAATTTCATACTACCTTAATTTAATTTGTGAAATATTAGTGATTGTTAAGCTCTAAATAATATATTGTGGTAATACGTAGCAGATGCTAGACTCAAAATATCTTGCTTTATTTTGTTAAATCCTAACAACCATTATGTTCCAAATATTATGATGTGGCAAAGTTGTCCGAGAATCCTAGGAGTTCAAATATCCATTCTTGAGTACCTATCACTAAGCTCTGAAAATGTTTTCCAAGCATAACCTAGTGCCCACTAAGTTTGCAATACCTTCCTTATTTTTCATTGAATCCTAACAATAACATGTCTTCAAATAATATGTTGCAACATAAGCTAACATACGATAGGCTAAAAATTTCATTCTTTGTCTTATTAAATGCTTGAGACATCTAAGCTCAAAATATTCTATTGTAGAAGCACCTAGATGTCGTGTAGCTCAAAATTTGTTAATTTTATTTGTTAAAGGATACCGCCGACAACTTGAAAACACTATGAGTATGCATATTCTAGTAGATACTAGCCTCCTAGAATCTTAATTTAATGTGTTAAATCCTTATGACCGCTATGCTCCAAATATTATGGGTTAAATCCTAACAAACACTAAGCTTAAATTATTACATTGTTGTAAAGGCTAGCAACCGCTAAGCTCAAATCAATTTCATTTAAAATGTTAAATCCTATTGAAAGTTTTTTTTTTAAATATTATGTTGTTGCATTACATATCACCGCTAATTTCATACTAAATTTAATTTTTTAAATCCTAGCAATCACTAAGCTCCACATAGTATGTTGCAACAATACCTAACAAATGCTAGACTCAAAATATATTTCTTCATTTTTTTAAATCCTTGTGATCATGTTATGTTCCAAATATTATGATGTGACAATGTCTTAGTAGCGTATAACTTCATGATATCCGTTATTGAGAACCGATCACTAAGCTAAAAAAATTGAGGCATAACTTAGTAGTCACTAAGATTGCAATATCTTACTTATTTTTGTTGAATCCTAGCAATAACATATCTTCAAATAAAATGTTGCAACATAAGCTAGTAGATGCTAACCTAAAAATTCCATTCTTCATCTTATTAAATTCTTGAGACATCTAAGATTGAAATATTCTATTGTGGAAGCACTTAGATGTCGTGGTACCTCAAAAAAATTTAATTTGATTTGTTAAAGAATACCACTGAAAACTTGCAAAAATTATGAATATGCATATTCTAGCGGATGTTAGCCTCCTGGAATATTAATTTAATGTGTTAAATCCTTGTGACCACTATGCTCCAAATATTATGGGTTAAATCTTAATGAACGATAAGAATAAATTATCACATCATTGAAAGTCCAAATGCCACTAAGCTTAAATCAATTTCATTTAAAATGTTAAATTTTGTCAAAATATTTGTTTTAATTGTTATGTTGTGGAAGTATGTAGTGACTAATTTCATAGTACCTTAATTTAGTTTTTGAAACCCTAGTGACTACTAAGCTACAAATAATATGTTGCATAAATACCTAATAGATTTTATACTCGTAGTATATTTATTTATTTTGTTAAATCCTAGCAGCCACTATGTTCCAAATATTACAATGTGGTAGTGTCTTAGCATCCTAAAAATTCAAAAATTCGTTATTGAGTACTGATCGCTAAGCTACAAATATGGTATTGTGTTATACCCAACGACTCGATAAGCTTGTAATAGCTTTCTTGTTTTTTTGTTAAATCTTAAATGACAACTAATATCCAAATAATATGTTGCACCATAACCTAATGAACACTAAGCTAAGAATATAACTAATTAATTTATTAATTTCTAGCAACCGTAATGTTTAACATATTAGATTATGGCCTTCCATAAAGACTAATAATATTGTGGCATTTCATAAAACCCTAATGAATTAATATATATGACAACACTCTATCTTCTCGCGCAATAATACCGCCTACTAATAATATTGTTTTAAAAGAATTATACTATCATGACTACTAAGCTATGTGATTTTTATCATAGATTAATAGGCGTAAAAGGAACAATAAATTTAAATACATAGTGATTATAATATTTAATAATAAAATGTAGGTGTATATATAATATGTTTACCTTCCATTACACAAAAATTATCTTGCAATTAAAAACTTTATATGATTTTAAAGTTTTAAACCATTTTTTTAAGCTCGAATATTTTCTCACAAAGTCAACGCGATAACCATATAAACAATGTACAATGAAATAATTACCTAGGGTTATTTTCATCATCCTAATAAAAGGAAAAAAAGGTAGACATAATGAATACCAAAACAATATTTTGATTCTTGCTAAACATTTAAATTTTAAAAAATTGTTGATTATGCGATTGGCCATCATTATTGGTTTTAAAAAATCCATAGGGGACAAAGAAGAATGGAAAATTGAAAGGGTTCAAATGAAATAAAAAATAGAGCTGAAAAGGGATTAAATTTTCTTTGATTGGGGCATAACAGATTCCTTATTTTCTTGAAGAATAAGGCGGTGTGAAAAAATGATCAAAATGAACCAAGCGAGTTGGGCCGTAGAGCATTTTTTTCATAGGGAAAAGAAGATTTGGGTTGACGTGAATAAAATATGAACTAGTAAGCACTAGGAGGTTTGAAAAAATGATTAGATGGAACCCGTAAGTAGAGATGGGCTACGAGCATATTTTTTTAGGGTAAATCGTATTGGATCGAGGTGAAAAAGATAGATCTTGTTGAAGAAAAAATGATTTAATAAACCCACAATCAAATGTGCACATTTATTATATTATATATTTTTGATAAATACCCGATTTAGACTCAATATTATCTCATTCTTGGTGATGTCATTCAAACCACCATTTGCTGCATAGAAATAACTATCTGCACTATTTTTCCACAACCCCTTTTTCTTCCCTAGTTTGTGTGTGCCCTTTTTGTTACTTCCTAATTGTTCCCTTTTTTTTAATCCACGAGACGATATTAGAATTACTTCATAATTATTTACTAGCCAAAACCACTAGGATTCTTGCACTTGGCCTCGCAATCTACAACTTTCTTGTGTTGTTCTATGATTTTACAAGTTGTTATGTAAGACCGAAAAAATAAAAACCCTAAAAACTAGTTCTTTAGGGTATTTAATATTTTTTTCAATCACATTCCACATTAGAAATTTTGAAAATATAAAAAGTGCGGGATATAGAAATTTGAAAATTAGAGCGGGGAATTTGTGTTAATATTGAAATTTCAAATTCTCAAAAATGTAGGGGAATTCACAATTTGAATTTTGAATTTACCACTCATTATAAAAGGTGCAGGATATCGAAAAAATAAAAATATTGAAAACAACACCTTTTTTTATTGGCTATATCTTAAAATAGTTGAAACATAATAAAACATATAACATTATAATAAAACAGAAGAAATAAAGTGTAAGAATGTATAGGAACATTTTTTTGTTTTTTATCAAATTAAGCTAGACAATGTTAGATGTAGTGTGATAATGAAAATAATTCTCTAGTTATACGTTGTTCCACGTGGCATGTTTGAACTTGATCATCGTAAAACATTATAATTGACACATTTATTATAAATTTTAAATATAAAATAAACAATTATAAACTATTTCCAAATTATATGAAACCACGATATTATTAGATAAATAGCTACCAAGAAACCAACGACATGTGGCATGAAAATTCTGAAATCCCGTAAGGTGTGTTTTACATTTAAACAATGAAAATTAGTAGCGCCCCAAGTTGTAAACAAAGTGTTTAAAATGGAAAGAAGTATTGGTATATAACTAGCGGCCGATAAGCTATATCATGATTTGTTATTCTATTGCTATTTCCAAATTAAGTAATTGTTGTTCCCAAAGATACCCTATGTCATTTCATTCAATAAATAAAGAAGCTTCAGTGGTCACTATGCATTTTCTCGATAAGAATCAATTTGAATTATATGTTGTAATGATTTATCTTATGAAAACTATAAAAATATCACTTACTCTCAAGGGTATATATTGATTCCAATTTACAAAGATATATCTTATATGAGATAAATATATAGTGCAACAATTGGGGCTGCCATGTAAATTCCGCCCAAAATGATACAATTACAATCAATGAAAAATATTATCGATCCAAAGAAGAACAAATAGTGATTACAATGACAAGCAATAATGATAGGAGCCTAGTGGTCACTAAGCTAGACCATTGTTTGTTATTATATAGCTATTCTCAAATTAGAAACTGTTGAGCCTAGCGGCCACTACATTATTCCTTTCAACTAGTAGTGGAGCTTAGGGGTTGCTAAACATTTTATTTTTTATGAACCAAAAGTCTTGATCCCTCTCAATGGGACGTAGTTAGGGAATTGGCTCCACCATGTAACATGCAACCAATTTGATATAATTATAATCATTAAAAATTACAATCAATCTAAAGATGTAAATATAGTGATTACTATGACAAGAGGTAAGGAAAGGATCCTAGTGGCCTTTAAGCTAGACCATTACTTAATCAATAGCTACTAGGAAATTGAGAAATTATTGAGCTTAGAAATCGCTAGGATTTTTCTTTGATATGAATGAATATGGATTATAATTTACAAAGATATATCTTTAGAGAAATAAATAAGTCTTGAATCCTCGTGATAGAATGTATTGCAGCAATTGGGTCTTCCATGTAAAGTCTTCTCATTATGATACAATTACAATCAATGAAAAACATGTTCGATCCAAATCGGAAAAAATAGTGATTACAATGACAAATGGTAATGATAGGATCCTAGCGGCCACTAAGATAGACCATTGTTTGTTATTATATACTTATTCTCAAATTTAAAACTATTGAGCCTAACGGCCGCTACGTTATTCCTTTCAACTAGTAATGAAGGCTAGCGGTCACTAAATACTTTCTTTGATAAGAATAAAAATTCTTGATCCCTCTCGATGGAAAAAATTGTAGGAATTAGCTCCATTAAGTAACGTGTTTTCAATTTGATAACATTATAATCATTGACAATTACAATTAATCTAAATTTGTATAGGTAGTGATTGTTATGAAAAGAGGTAATGATATGATTATATCGGCCACAAACCTACACCATGATTTATTATTCAATGGTTATTTTGAAATTAAGAAATTGTTGAGCCTAGCGGTTGATACACTCTTTCTTTGATATAAAGGAATATGGATTACAATTTATAAATATATATATCTTAGGATAAATTAATAAGACTAGATGCCTCTTTACGGAATCCAAAGAGTGTAGCAATTGGATCCATTGTGTGAAGTCTACCCAATATGATATAATTAAAATCAATGAAAAGCACTAACCATCCAAATTTGAATAGATAGTGATTATAATGACAAGTGGTAATGATAGGAGCTCAGTGGCCACTAAGCTAAACCATTGTTTTTATTATATATATATTCTTAAATTTAGAAATTTTTACACCTATCAGCCACAATGTTATTCCTTTCAACTAGTAATGGAGCTTAGCAGTCGGTAAGAATTTTCTTTGATATGAAGTGAAAGTCTTTATTCCCTTTGATGGAAAGTATTGCAACAATTGGATTCACCAAGTAACGTGTAGCTAATTTGATACAATTATAATAATTGATAATTACAATCGATCTAAATTTGTACAAATTAGTGATTACTACAACAAGAGGTAATGAAAGTATCGTAGTGGCCACTAAGCTAGACCATGATTTTTTATTCAATAGTTATTTTTAAATTAAGAAATTGTTGAGCCTACCGGTTGCTAGGATTTTTATTTGATACGAATGAATATGGATTATAATTTACAAAGATATATTTTAGGAGAAATATATAAGTCTTCATCAATTGAAATATGAATAGATACATCGCTTATAATGACAATTACAAAGAACTCCGAGTTGAAGGTTAGATATCATGTCCGGTCGAAGCCTAGTGTTCGCTAACCATTACGTTGATTACTCTCCAATGATAAAAATTATTTTATTATTGAGATTTGTAATCACAAAGGCTAATACTTAGATTCATTATCATACGATGGGAAAAAGTTATTCCAAATGTGAAGTAATTATTAATATATTCTACTCCAATCGCAGGTATAATGTATTCCATTGGTCGCAATCCATTCTTAGTGATTCCATTCATTGAAGGTGCTTGAGTCTTTGGAAGAAAAGAGATGAGGAATGGTTTGTTGAAATCCATGAACCTGACAAATACTACAAAAACTTATGGTTGTTTTTTGTTCTAGATGATGGACATGAGGAATTCATAATGGTTATATCCTCCATAGTTGTTGATTTGAGTACACTGTGTGTTCATGTCAAACATGTTGACTATAAAAATAATAAGTGTCTTCTTCTGAATATGGAGTTGGATTTTTATTTATTCAGGAAACTGGAGATGAGATCCTTAGAAGAAAAAATACAATGTTCATGTTAATATATGGTTGGTAATTGGGTCTGTTAAGAGATAATGAAAAAAATAGTTGTTCAAGTACAAAATACATTCATAGTGGCATGCTTGCAGTACTGAATATTGTGCAGAGTGAGCTGATACAACCTCTTTCGTTTTCATTTTTTTGAATAGAAAAGGTTCTCTTTCACCAACTAAACATTTCAAGTTGTTTACTATGCTTAAGGCAAACATATTTGTCTAAATTGGAGCTCGATCCATTCATATCAAAGATGTAAGGGTTGAAAAATAATACTAGAAATTAGCTATATTGGTGAAGAAAGAAACCATTGTATTTATGAAAATAGAACCTTAAACTATTCAATAGTTTGATTACTTCTTTTAAATGGTGAAGTATTTTTAATTGATGTTTCAAGGTTATTTGAAGCACCTCCAGAGTATCAATATTGTCTTGTAGATGATGATAATTTTGACCTTCTTATGCACTCCAATGGATGATGTTAAATTTAATATACTTGACAAACCAAAGATACAATATGTGTACAAAAAAAGATTTTGGGCTTAGATATTTACAAGTATTTACATAAGAGGCTACGGTTTCAAAGGGCTCACATTATTTCTGCAAATGAAAATAACGAAGCTATTACTAATATTTGCAAGCAATAGAATTAAGTGAACAAAACTTGTATAGAAACCAAGTTTATTGATTTTTTGTACAAAGCTAGATCAATTTGGAAATCGCTTGGATGTCCTCAATGTCCCAGATTGACAAAAACAAAATAAAGGAGTGGAGGGTAATGTATTTTAATTTTATTGCATTTTTTATTAACATTTATCTTCCTTATATAAAAATATAAAACATATGATTGTCCTTTGAATGAATAACTTTGAGACTTAATGCCTTTTGATAATCAAAATGGAAAAAACCAAAATTCTATATGACAAATGGACTTTTATATTATTATCTGATGATATATGGACTAAATGGACTACAACATTTGAGATGTTTAGATCTGGGTGCTTGGTCACCTATTAAAGATAATTAGGATAACTTTCAGCCTAATTCATTGTCAATATGCACATTCAATTCATTTAGGGTTGTTAGAGGAATGAGTGACAAAGAAATATCGGTAGTAGCATATAATGTACAATCAAGGAATTTCTTATTAATCGCGCTATTTAGGTAGGCATAATAGTAGAGATGTTTGATTCTTACTTCTGGAGAATAAAAGGAGATAGAAAAATGAGAGAAAAAGTTCTAAAATATTTTAAAGACAAATATCTAGATATTAATCTATTGACATCCTGCAGTGAATCCAATGTAATTGAAAAATTTAAATTGCATGAAACACACTACCACCAGTTTTCTTTACTATTGGGTGAAAAGAGAAAAGTAAAGAGAAAATTTGATTCCCACACATGTGGAAAAAACAAGATAAACCAAAAGAGGACTAGGTGGCTGAAGAAGTTCCTCCCGTCGAGGCTCAGACAATATTAGAAAACTATGTGATGTAAATAGAAGAAAATATACCATCAAGGATGGACAACACGAAGAATTTATTTGTCAATTTACATACCCATTCCATCTTTTGTCAACTCTATAAGTTATTCTTGCCACCAATCTTTTCAAAGAAGAATGTGTTATTGCTGATTTTTGTAATTAGTCTAGTGATATATCTTCTAAAGTAATAATGGAGTTGCTAATGTACTATTAGAACTAGTGTGTTGGATTTTATTATTATTGTTCTCATACCACTTAAATATTAAAAATATTTGAGAGAAACAGCTTTTAAAAAACATGGAAAAGGTTAAAGAGAAGAATCGATTCTCAATGTATGTTACAAACTCTATGATAGTAGCGAGCTATTTAAAATTTTATTTCTTATGTACTTAATAACTTGAGTGCACAATCGCAACAATAAAAATGATGAAAGAGAAGAAGTAACTAGGGATTGGATGGAAAAATTTCCACAAGTAATAACTATGAAGCAAAATTGGCCTAAAATGAAACAAACATCCTTTTCCTTGTGAGCAATGATATGAGTTTTGGTCTGAGATGTTCGCTCGATGTTGTTCCCAGAATTCTATAGTATTAGTGCTTTATGGAGGCAGTGTCACATTGCGTGCATTAGTTAAATCCAATCTATATTTTGTTTTTATTATTGAGACACATAGTCAAAAAAAAAATTTAAAACATTCATATTCTCATATAAAGAAAGGTTCGTACTGGAATACAACTCACACATTTGATTATGTTAAATGTATTTTAACCAAAAAAAATTGCTTGCACATTTATTATTTATGCATATAACCAAAGAACAATATGAGTTGATGTAAAAACCTCTCAACTTGACACTACACAACCAAGTCAACATGGTGACTGTACTTTAATCATTTTATAAATATTTTTATTGGCTCTATTTTTAATTTTTGTTATTTTCATTTTTCTTGACAATACTCTATGCTTACAAACTTTGATGAAAAATGAGGAGAAATCAACAACATCATTCATGAATATATAATCAAATCCTTGTATGTTATTCATGTGCATTTATAAACAAGAACCACTACTAAGCCCCACAAATTAATAAGACAGTCAATGGTTTATGTAGATGACCAACAACTAGAGAAAGTAACAATGGAGTGTGCGGTGGTAACCAACACAAATATGCATCAAAACCAAGCATGTTAGCCATGCATATTTTTAAACATAATAATTTCTAAGGCACAAAGTTATTAAAAATAAAACAACTAATTCTAGAAGTGAAACAATTTTCAAAGAAGGAATTACCAAATAACCTATTTCAAAGTTTCATGGTGGAATCGATGCTACATAGCTTTTTAGTTACCAAATTGTTGGTTTTCTACATAAACCATTAGTATCGACATAATGATACATAAATTAGAATTAGTGCATAGTCCACCAATGATAGCATATCCTAGCAATCGCTAATCCACATCAATATGTCAAAATTGTTGTTCTTCAATGGGGTGGTTCAATGGATATAAATGAATCCTAGTGACCACTACAACTCATTCAAAAGACATAAATTTTGATTTTCACTTAACATATTACAATGGATACCAAGATGATTTTCAATTATGATTTTATTTTCCATAGCATGAAATCATTTATGAATTGATTACCATTGTTTGCAATACATCTTACATAAAAACCCAACAGCTAGTAAGGTCTATGCAAGCCAAGCTAGAATCTCAGTTGGTAAGTGGTAGCTACCTAAAGTGCTAATATTGAATTTACCATTTTACCATGTAGATCACTATGTATTTTTGAAATATTCTTTCATTTTCCATAATAATAGATATATTATGAATAGATTGATGTTTTTTTGAAATAGATCTAACATCAAAAGATCCAAATACAGGTAAAGAAGATGCAATCCTACATGCAAGGCCTATCGGTAAGTGGTAGTGCAAGCTAAAATGTTGATATTTTCCATTGGTTAGAATTGATATGAGACTGATTAAAAAATGTTAACTTCCCTGTAATTAGCCACAAAAATTACTTGCTTATTTTAGATTTGGAGGGCTTGTTGTATGAGAAAAACCAATCTCCCTCTAGGGACATGTCATTCAAGTTCCACAAAGAGACTATTAGTGCAAGCAACGTGGCACGAAAGAGTTTATAAAGTAATTATTAACAAAATTTGAAATTGGATTCTGTTAAAAAAATTACTTTTGCTAATGTTGAAAAGATGATAAAGGCCTTCAATAAAAAAATTATTGATTGACTTGAATCAAGTAGTCACCTAGGGAAAAGAACATTGCAATATAGTTGATGTAATTGAAATAAAAGATCTAGAAAAGGTTTGGATTATAAATGATGTTCCCTACAATTCCGAAGACACAATGTGTATTACATTAGGTGTAAAGGGAAACCCTCCAACAAATTTTATGGTTGGGATGACAAGAAGAGGAGAACATTGTTGAAAATATATGTGGTTGATGACTGATTTGTACAAATACTTATCACTAATAGTGTCAAAGGGATTGAATATGGTAGAGGGAATCAAATATTTGGAGCGAGTAAATGTTAAATAAAAATTTATCATTCAAAATCATATTGTGATGATACAAGTTAACATTGTAAATAAATTATATTCATATTTTTTTATGGTTTTGTGTAACTATTTTATATGTTCGATTGTATGATTATAAGTTGGGAGAATTAAGAATTTTCAGTGATTCTAAGTTCGAGTGTGATCAGTATAAGTTGCGAATGTGAATTAACATAAAAAAATTATTGTAAAAATCTTTGAGCATTTTTTATTAATGAAATATGTATTCCTAAATTAATTCTAAGCATGCTTGAATACTAGTTTTTGGTTAGATAATAGAAAATGTATACCACTTCCCAATCCAATAAAAAAACTATAGTACGGTATGTAAAGACTCATCGCACCAAACATTACATTCTATTCAAATAAATTCTAGATAAAAAAATATTCCTAGTATAAAAATAGGAATTGAGGAACGCCCTTAGATTTTTTACCTTCGTCACAAAGATACAACCATTTAAATTTTGATATAAAAATATCAAAAGGGACTTGTTTTTTTATTTTTCAATTGATTCAATGCCCTCAACCATTTGATTTTGTTATTTTTCATTTGCTGATATGAACACATGAAACATGAAACTTATCATATTTGATATAAATGGTGTTTTGGCACACACCCTCAAAAAGGATGATTCAACATTTAAACAGTTAAAAAAATTGGTGGCATCGATCTCAAAAAAATTATTTTCTCAGACCTAATGTGAAATAGTTCTTGCAATGGTGAAAAAAACATTCAAAATTAGCAATATAGACATCGAGGAGAAATTCAAATGTTGATGAGATGATGCATTCATTCCTTCAAAACATCATCTTCGAGGTTGCAAGATTTATGTTAGATCTTGAATTTGAATAAGACCCAAGGTAGAAAAAGAGCATGCACATGTACAGAAAGTAAGGTAGAAAAGTGCTCAAGGAAAGGTGCGTGGGAGAAACGTTTTAGTGTGGAAGCAGAAACGGGTTTGTGACTTAGCTACATTTCTAAGGTGGTATCACATGAAAAACACATGAAGGCTTGAGTAGGCATGATGAGTGGATAAGGTGTCACCACGGTCCTAGAGAGCTCAAGCAAACAATATTCCAAAAAGGGAATATTCCAAAGGAGGATCATTATAGTTAGTAGAGGCCTTTGCAAGATGGCATAACACTTGATCATGGAGGACCACATTTCCACCTGGCATGAGATCTTCTCATAGGAGAAAATATGGTGGTCAAAGAAGGATCCAAATTCTATTTAAAGGAGTTCTTGGGTCTTTAATGAAGAGAGGTTTTGGAGGAAACAAAGTGTTGCAAGAAATTTGTAGGTTGTAATGTTCGAGTTGCCATTGTTGTTTTTTTAGTGCTACGAGAGAGTAGGGAAGGATGATTCTATGCATAGATGATGTCGGTTGCTCGTCCAAACTAGAGCTCGATGGAAGAACATAGCTAGGGTTTTTGTGTAAGGTAATTTTTTAGGGTTGGGATGTTATTCCTTGATGTATATGGTCTAATATGACCCTTTTTTATGTAATATGGCTACTGTGAATGATTATAATCAATATATGAAGCTCTGTTCCAAATATATGTGTTTATAAACCAAACCCTAGTGTGTTTTCATGTTTTTCATGGTTCAAATCTGATTTTATTATGTCGTTGTTATGTTTATGTTTATCTCATGGTGCATTTGTGCTTAGAACTAGTTCCACTACCTCTGTATTAGGTTACATGCATGTTTCTATTCTGTAAATAATTCCTCCATTAATGGTGGAACATTTTCACAAGGCTCACATAAAGGAGGGGCTCGCCTCCCAAACATGCCTCGGGTGAGAACTCAAAATTTGGGTGATAGGATAGTGCGCTAGGCATTAAAAGAAATTTTAGAGGATAGGGGTAAATGAGACTAAATTTTGGTTCCATTATCGAGACCTCTTTTGACGTTGTTATGAGAATGGTGTGTGATGATGGAGCATCGACCTTGGACATCATTGAGACTTGTCTTAAAATCATGGAGGATACGTTTTCTCGAGAGGTTCAAGATCGGATCATATTTTGATGCACGTAAATGGGTGGAGGAAAACTCGTAACATGAGCTCTATGAGACATTATTATGTTGTTTCCCGCTTAAGCCGTATGAAATGGATCTCAAAGATATGCATCAAGGACAAGTTGGTACTATAGACCTTGTGTTTAGACCCGGAGAAATATTTGTGGTTGCGGGATGCGGATGTGACCTGGAATTGTGTTATTGATCAGATTGTGGAGAGGTATGTTGACTAGTTATACCTTAAAATACACAATCTCTACATATAATTTCCTGAGATTGTTTTTTTGAGTTCTTAAGGGGCCAAGAGAATTGTTCTTACATGTTATACCATTATCCATCAAGATATTGATTATCACTTTGACTTTAAAAGCATTTCCTATGATTGGCTAAACTCTCACTAGGCATGGGGTGCAGAAGTTGATGTGGTGGAGATGGAGGACCTTGCACTAGAAGTAGAGAGAGAGAGGAGAGATGACTCAAGTATAATTAAGTGAAAGAAAGGGAGTTAGTGAGACAACACAAAGTTTTTGGTATGATGTAATTATGGAGGTAGATGATGCAGGAAAGATTTGAGGTTCATGCAGAGGGACGTCGAACTCCGATCGATGTCATTACTCCATCTTGGAAAGCATGGGAGAGACACCCTTGACTTATGGTGACAGTTGATTGTATGGAGAATGGAGGAGATTCATTGGCACACATCTTAGCCAACCTGGTGACCAAACCCTAGAACTTATTTTTCTAGTATTTGAGATAAGTAGTTCTAGTTCGGTTGGCATCAAAGAGAAAGTAGCATCATGTAGATATCATTTCACATCACACTTAACCATGGCCACATATAAATTTCCATTATTCGAGGTATTTTATCTGGCACATCATTTGGGCAAGCTCGGTTCACAAATTTTGGGTATCACATCTGGAAGTGGCACGTGAAATACATATGGGAGTGGCTCAAGATATAGACTGCATGTTGGTGCAAAGTTTATCACGATAGTAGGGACTCGTAAAAAAAAAAACTGCTTCAAGACCCTTAAATAATATGGGAGGAGGGTTAGGTGGATCTAGAGGAATAGGAGCTAATGGATCTAGTGGATTTGGTGGTGGAGGAAACACAGGAGGGAATCAAGGTCCTCGATTTGTATGGCAAGTCCCACAACACCATAGACATGTGTTTTATGAGATGTCACTCCATTCAACTACGAGGGTGTTGAGGATGTTGCGGAGCATGTACACAAGTGTGAGTTGCTATGGTGCATGAAGGGCATCACTGCCCAAGAGTGGAAAGTAAGTCAATTTGTAACTACATTGCAAGGGCGTGTGTATAGCTGGTACTGGAAGTATGACCCCAATCGATGGTGGTGTATTATACCACATTGTGGGATGAATTCTTAGCAGAGTTCCATATTCCTAATTTTGAATAGAAGAGCATTAGTGTGTTGAAGGAAATATAACAAGGTATGGCGGAGAGCATGTGGGAATATGACGTACATTTTAAGACTCTCTTGTCAAAGTTATCATATGATATCCATCCATCCTAGCATGTGCAATGGTTTATCGGTAGCTTGATCATGCCCTTCAAGTGATCCCTTTCACACAAAACTTTCATGGATCTGCATAAATCCTCCGAGGTTTTCTTGGGCGCTCGGGCCATGGGGAGCATTGACACTAACATGAGTCCATTTTTGGAAGCTCAGATTGCTTCCATGGCTAAAAAAATTGAGAAGATGTCTATGAATTCAGCTCATGAAACATGTGATGGACTTTGGTGCATAGATTGTGAAGTGAGGGGCACACAAAAGACATTTTCCCATGAAATACAAAGTGTGTGTCATGTCGGTAGATTATGAAATCTTCCACGGAGATCATGATGCAAGTATATTCCCATTGTTATAATGTGCGATATACAACAATGTGTCATGTTATTGTAAAATTTTCACATCCACTACTCACAATATGAAGTAATGTCGATTGATAGAAAAAATCCATGATGCCATTGATCTTGGTGTGTGCCAAACCAACATTGGGAGTAGTTCTAAGGCTAAGGATCATTAATATGAGGGGTGTGCAAATGGAGGAGGTTGAGGAAGAGGTTTTCACAGAGGCTTTAGAGGCCGTAATGGTCACGAAGGAAGAGGTGACTTTCCCCATGGGACCTGTTACAATTATGGATCGATTGAACACTACAAATGTGAGTTCCCTAATTTTTGTAGTGCTCATGGTGTGGGAAGAATCACAAGTATGAAGAATTCTTAGAGTTGTATGACCACATGAGAAAGAACTAGAAGAAGGAAAAGGCATGGGGATGGTGAGTGTAAAGAGGACCGACCCACAATGGATGCCTAGGGTAGCACTTAACTTCGAGATAGAGCTGTTTTGGACACTTCACGTGCCGAGGCTACACGTGCCCGAGAGGAACCAAAGCAAAGGCCTCTCATTACTAGAGAAGAAGTATTACATGGGAAATATCCTAATCCTACCCATTAGAAGGAGGTGTACCAAGAAACTATGGAGGTGATTAGGAGTTTGCAAGGAGAAATCCAATGTCTGAAGGAGCAATCATGTCAATTGGAGCATAAGAAGAGTGTTGAGGTTCCTCAAGTAGGATATGGATGAGGTTAGAGAAGTGTGGCATATGACGTGGAAGTAGAACAATATTCCTCTGTTGGGAGGATGGTTGAGAGAAAAGGTACCGTGCACTAAAGGAGAGTGCGAGAGACAAGTTCAACATGCTAACCTACCTCCTCACAGCATTCATTATGACAAGGAGATCACATTGAATATAGTTTATGATGGGTGGCTCTTGAGTAATATATTGATTTACATAGGCACGAGATGTCAATGTCCTTACTCTAGATGCATGGAATCAAATGGGGAGGTCCCCATTGTAGCCATCTTAAAATGTGGTGTACATAGCTAAGAGGACAAAGACCAGACCTCTAGGAGTGTTGAAAGGTGCATCCATAACTATTTAAGGGACAAAGATTAATGGATATTTTGACATTCTAGTTCATGCTTTGAGGCCGATAGATTCCCGAATTACTTGGGAGCCCTTGGTGCTATGAAAACAATGTTGACCTGCATTTAAATAAGCACTTCATTAGTTTTGAGAACAAGGAGGAGCATGTGATCATTCCACTAACTCATGGACAATCATGCCTTATGTGGAACCTATTTATGGTCAAACTCACACCCGTGTTTGAGATCTGGAAGAACCGAGTCATTTGAGACAACAATAGAACCATCTCCAAGTTATGGGACCTTGTATACTTTAGATAGATGTCTAGAGAAGATCGATTCCTCTATCTATTTCTATTGCTACTACTACTCCTAATGCTGAAAGGTAAAACTAAGCTAACAATGCCAAGGGACTAAGGATAGAAGAATAACATAAAGGAAAAATAATCTAAGGAAGGTGATAACACAAGAAAATAGGGATGAACATTATCTGTTCTGAGTGAAAATGAAGGGAAAGGCATCAAAGAAGGCTAGGCATGAAAAACTAAAACACATTTACGAAATCAGTTTCATGGAACATAAATAAAAATGGAACTATAAGGGACGTTTAATGACACAACAAGCATGCAATGTAAAAGAAAGGAAAGAAGAAATAATACAAGGCATAAAGAAGGCTAGGCATGTGTAGAAACTAAAACACATTTACGAAATCGGTTTCATGGAACATAAATAAAAATGGAACTATAAGGGACGTTTAATGACACAACAAGCATGCTGTAAAAGAAAGGAAAGAAGAAATAATACAAGCATGCTTAGTACATAGAATAGTCACAATAAAATACTTCCATTACTTCCTTAAATGCACAAAACTAATTTTTTTTTATTATGTGCAAATAGTTTTTGAAAGGGACTATACCCTTGAGTACAAAAAGATGGCCTAGGAGCCAGAATATGAATGAGAACCAGAGAGAAAAGAATCATAATCCAAATGTGACAATGAAGCTCAAAGTAGCCAAAAAATAGCTACCCAAACAAGACAAAAAAGCAAAAATACTACAAAAAAGCAGTAGAGAGACCGTAAAAAAATAGCATAAAAACATACAAGAATAGCTAAAGCATCTACAACTACTTTTTGGTAGCTTTTTCTATACTGGTCTTGATATTCTTCCAGGAATGGAACATACCCAAAGTTTTCATGTGGGCAGCGTCATTATCCAAACCGCTCATCCTTTTGTTTTCCTTATCCATTACCCCAAAGTGTTGCCGGAACTCCGCTGAGGTTGGAGACACTTTTGACATGTTGCTCAATGAACTCCTCAATCGCCCTAAAGATGGCCATGTTGTAATCATGTCGAGTTTTGGCCTTCCCTAAATGGGAGTCTAAGGAGTTCAGCTTCTTGTAGATATCATCAATCTAGCTGCTATCAATATCCACCTCCTCCTCCTTCTTCCTCTTACCTTTCTATTTTGCCAAGTTCTTAACCTCATCCTTCAACAGTTTCATATCAGCCTCTAAGGCTTCCATCCTTTTTGAAGAGATTTCCATATGCACATCCCGGGGACTAGCACTGCTAATATTCGGAGGTCATGTGCAATTTCAATTTCATGAGGACCCTTCTCCACAGCAAGAGTCTCAAGGTTAAGCTTTCTAGAAGCCCTAGTAACCGGTCTGTTCGAGGTGGAGGCGAAGTGGGGGCGGGAGAGCAGCAGTAGGGGGAATGGAAGAAGAAGCTTGGATGGCCGGCAGGGGGTGACAACAGCGGTGGCGGGGGCAGAGAATGGAGAAATGGGGCTGGCAGCAGCAGAACCCGGCAGAGGGGGAACCGAGCTAGGAGAGGATGGGAGACCAGGATACTTAAGAAGACAACATTTATGTAGCAGAAAAATAAGCCCCTGGTGTAAAGGAACCACCCGGTATGCTTTTGAAACTCCAAAATGGAGCACTCAAGAGAGTTCAGCAAGTAATGGGGAAAAAAACCATGCGATTCCTATGGAAGTGGTTAAGAAAGATAAGGTGCTTAGCAGGTACAGTGACAAACCTTCCTTCCAAGGAGATGAACCGTATCATCATGTGAGTAACCTCATCATAAGGTGGAGGGATCGAGCTAACAAGCAGGCCCACTGTAACATAGATCAGCTTCTCGTATCCTCCAAAAATATCCTTTCTTCAACATCTTTGTCGACCCTTTTGTTAAAGAAACGGTAGCCCTCCAAGCCAAGGTTGGTCGCTTCAGCAATAAGTTCTTCATTGACCAAGATCTTCTGCCCCCCATATTCGATAGTCCACTCCTTCCAATCCTTCGCAAAATGCACAGAGATGCTTTGATCATGTCCCTGAACCTTCTCCATGAAGTTGGTGATGCCACCCTTGCTGAGTATGCTCCATAGCTCAATATTATCCTTCCAGTCTGGGTCCGCACTAGGCTCAATTTGGCAAGGGGGACCCCCCATCTTCTCTGTGCTTAACTGTTTGCAACAAATTCCCAAATTCTTATGAGCGCCGGGCTTGCCCGCTTTTTTGCTATTGTAATCCGCCGCACAATATTGGAAATGAGAGCCATTTCTTTTCCCACAAACGGCTGCGTGTCTGCTGATGTAAGCCTGTAGAAAATCACATGTGGGAATAGCTCGCTCCCTGTCATCAATCACATTACTATTGTCTTCAGTTTCCATGGAGCTTTGTATCCGAATTTTAGCAGCATGAATGCATCCCGCATGCGTGATTTTCAAATCAATATAACTCCACTTGGAATTCCCCATATATTTCACACTATCTTGATTATTTGACATGATTTGCATAATCATATTCTTTAAGTCAACACATGTGGGAGTATTATTGATGCTGATCCACACCCAAAAATCATAACTCAGCTCTAGATATTGCTTGCATATAGAAATCCACATGAATGTTGTTTTGAAGCTGCTTAGGGATGCTATTATTATCCCAAACAGTGAGGTTAACATTAATGCCATAATTAGCCAGTGCATCCGCCAATTTATTACCCTCCCAGTAAGTATGCATGATCCTGATGTTATTAAAAGTATGACTAATACTTATGGACTCTGAGATAAAATCCTTGATGCTCCAACTTGGAGATGAGCACTGTTTAAGAAGATTAATGATATTCAGGGAGTCCCCTTCAATAATGAGGTTCTAAATATTTTGAGTCTGGGAAATTCTCAGGCCCCATAGAGCAGATAATGCTTTGGCAAAATGATTAGTTTGAATTCCCATTTTCCCAGCATACGCAGCAATCAGATTACCTTTATGATCCCGTATCACTCCTCCCCCTGCCACAATCCTAGGGTTTCCCTTAGAGGCCCCATCAAAGTTCAACTTATACCAATTAAAATCAGGAGGATGCCATTTAATCAAGGATCTATCAATGCTATTCTCGGGATTGCTTCGATTATTGACAGTTCCTATCTGCCAATTGGATAAGATGTATTCTTCATTCTCTGGATATCTCTTGTTCTTGGGGGGTTTAAATCTAGCAATATTCTCTTTGATACCATTAGAAATTTTACCAATACTAAGTTTATAGTTTTTCTTCTTATTTCTGAAGATAATATCATTTCTATCCTTCCATATCCTCCAGATTAAATGAGGGATAACCAGCTTCCAGATCCTTTTAACAACACAATGCCTAAAGGGTGGGTTCCATTAAGTCCATAGTTGATTAAGATCCTTCGACAACACCCAGAGAGCTTCAAATTTAGAGAGGGAAAACTCCATATTCTGGTGGCATACTCACAATGTATGAACAGGTGGCTGATATCCTCATAATATTTCTTACAAAGATGGCACCTATTAGGGATTATAAATCCTCTTCTCATCAGGTTGTCAGTGGTAAGAATCCTACCTCTGATAGCCAGCCAAAGGAAAAATTTTATTTTGGGAGTTAATTCAGACATCCAAATCTTGTTCCAATTGAACTCTGTTTGACTACTGTGGAAGAAATTATTATATCCAGTTTTGACAGAGTAATTCCCATCATTGGAATTATTCCATACCAGCTCATCCTTGGAATCCAACTGACTTAATGGAATAAGATCTAATTGATCTTGAAGGGAGGAAGTAATTTGCTTCAGATCATTTCTCTCCACAGTAAGTTTTTTCCAATTCTTGCTGGTACCATTTCCCTCAATATAGTCCTTGATTTTAATGCCATACTTGCTTATAAGACTGTCCTTAACCGTCCCAAATCTATCCATGAGATTTCCATTAAACCAATTATCCTCCTAGAAGTTTATGTCCCTACCATCCCCCACTTTCCATTTACTGCCCTGCTTGATGAAATTTCTGCTCTTGACCAGATTATTCCAAAAAATGGAACCATAGGGGAGGTGCTCATCTTGTAGGAAAGAGTACACAGTTTGATGATTTAAATATTTTGCTTTGATTAAATCAATCCAGGTTGTTTCTCGACAACATTCTCCAAATTTATTTTAGCAATGAGGGCCTCATTCATTTTCTCAATATCTTTTATACCTGCATCTCTCCCATAAACTTCGGGGTGCAAACCTTATCCCAAGCCACTAAGTGAAATTTGAACTTCTCTTCCATGCCTTGCCATAAAAAAAAAAAAATTTGAATCCTTTCAATCTTATCTCTGAAGGAAGAGGGGATCTTGTAGAGCGACATGACATAAATGGGCAAATTTTGAAGAGTACTTTTAATGAGCAGAACTTACCAAAGACTAGATAAAATGGATCCTTTCCAACCAGCCATTTTTTTGGAATCTCTCCAATAAATCATCCCACACCTTGCAAGAGAGACTTTCCTAGTGCCGAGAGGAAGGCCCAAGTAAGTGGTTGAAGCGCACTTATTTTACAACCTGCATTTTAGCAATTTTAAGTCGCTTTCCTCGTGGAGTGTTGAAAAAGAAGATGGTGCTTTTATCAATAATTTATCTCTTGCCCGTAAGTAGATTCTTAGAGCCGCATTAAAGCCTTGGTAGCCTTGGCTTCAATGACTGATGCCAAGAAGAAGGATAGTGTCGTCCGTAAATTGCTGATGGGAGACAAACTTGATCGATGGAAGTGGGCTTGAGCCATTTAAAAGCCCATCATTAACCACTTTGCCAATTGTTCTACTAAGGTCACACCAAAAAAGAATGAAGAGTAAGGGGAGATAGGGTCCCCTTGTCTAAGTCCTCTCACTGCTAGTGAAAAACCCACAGCTCACCATTAACTACCACAGAGAATCTGGCCGTAGAGATACAAGCCTTAATAATTCTTCTAAATTTTTCTGGAAACCCAAATTTTGTTAAGACTTTGTCAAGGAAAACCCAAGAGACCTTGTCAAAAGCTTTATTCATATCAAGCTTGAGGACCATATTTGCCTTTTTATTATTTTCCATAGAATGTATGGTCTCGTGAACCATAATCACTCCGTCTTGTATAATCCTACCTTTGATGAAGCCACTTTGCTGCCTTGAGATAAGTTCATTCATAATGAGCTGAAGCCTAGTAGTAATAATTTTGGTAAAAATTCTATAGATGGCATTCACAAGGCTGATAGGTCTAAAGTCTTTGAAATCTTTAGCATCCATTTTTTTTGGGGCCAGCACAATGTGAGTGTTATTAAGCTCTTTTAAAATATTTCCCGTTCTATAGAATTCATTCACCGCTCTGAGAAGATCCTCCGAATAGATTTCCCAAAATTTCTAGAAAAAAATTTATGGAGAACCCATCCGGACTAGGAGCCTTGTCACCCTCTAAAGAAAAAACAGCTTTTTGTAGCTCTTCAAGCGTGACCACTTTGGTGATACTTCTAAATTTTTGTTCCTCAATTTTATTTTGGGGAATGGCCTCCAACATAAAAGAAATAGCTTCAGAGTTGATGATATTCCTCTCCTCAAGAAGTTTTTTATAAAAATCAAGCGCTTCTTTCTTGATGCTATTGGGATCTTTTATGATATTTCCGTTGTTTTTAGAAACTTCTAAGATCCTATTACAGGCTCTGTGCTTCAAAGTGGTCATATGAAAGAACTTTGTATTCTTGTCTCCCTCTTTAAGCCAAATAGCTCTAGATTTAAGTCTCCATAAAGATTCCTCTCTGATTGCAGATCGTATGCAACTCTGAAAGAATATTCTTTTCATTAACTTCGTCTTCAGCCGATCTCCCCATAGTATCCATTTTTAATTCCAGATCCTGAAGTTTTTGTTTTAACTTTTTTATTGTCAAATACATTACCAAAAATGCTTTTATTCCAGATTTTGACTTGCTTTTTGACATTTTTGAGCTTTTGAACCAATCTAAATTGAGCAGTGCCTTCGCCATTCCATCCCCACCATTCTTTTATCTTGTCATAGATATTGTCATGCTCCATCCACATCTTTTCAAATTTGAATGAGCTTCTGGTGGGTTTAGTCCAATTGAGAAAATTTAAAGCAATCGGATTGTGATCCGATCCAACTCTGGGCAAGGAAGAGAGGTGGAAGTCTTGACTGAGAATCCAGCTCGCTGAAATTAGTGCCCTATCCAATCTCACCTGATAAACTCCTTTCCCAACCTTCTATTATTCCAAGTGTATTTATTCCCATGAAGATCCACATCTAAGAGGTTATGTTCAGCAATAAAATCAGCAAAATCCTCCATACCAGTAGAAAAGTTGGAGGTACCTCCATACTTTTCACCTAGGTTTAGTGGGGAGTTGAAATCCCCCATAATAAGCCAGTTAGTAGAACAATGCTGGTTTCTAAATGTTTTAAGGTCAGCCCAAAGCTTCCTTCTACCACTAACCGTATTAGGGGCATAAATGTTAGAAAGGATCCATTCACCATTATTCTCAATAGCAACAAATTTGATTGCAAGATGATTAATACTAGCATTGAGAACCATACCAATACAGTGTCTTTATCCCAAAGAGTAGCCAGTCCTCCAGAAGCTCCCTGGGAGTCAACAGCTGCCATTTCAGAGTTATCCCAAAAACTCTTTTTAATAGTTTCTAGGGTCTTAGCTTTCATCTTAGTTTCTTACAGAATCAAAATACTAGGATTACTAGAATCCCATAACTCCTTGATGATTCTCTGCTTGGAGTTTCCATTTAGGCCTCGGATGTTCCAAGAAATAATCTTCATTTGGAATGATTGGTGGTTGGAATTGCCTGATGGTTCAACTAACGCTGAACGCCATCTGCAATGTCCCTCTCCATTCTCTTAGATCTAAGAGCCTTTTTAGAGGGTCTTCCTCTTTTTGTACTTCCTCCAAAGTCAACTATTCGTCTAGTAGAAGATCTAGTTGTTCTAGATGTTGAGGTGTCCCAGTTGTCTTTTTTCTTTTTCTTATCACTGTAAAGTGATTCTGGGATCATTTCAAAACCTTTCATTCTTTTTTTCTTTTTTGAAATGACCTTTGTGAATCCAGAATCTGGATCCTCCTCATCCATGATAGGCATAACTTCTCCCTCTTCACATTCTTTCTGAATCCTATCAGGTGTGTGTGTATCAGTTGTTCTGGTGCTGAAGCAAGCAGGTGAAACCGCTGATATGTTGCTGGAACAAGGAGGTAAATCTGCAAAAGAATTACCATCTCCCCTAGGAGAGTTTTTCTGCAAAGGTTCTTTAAGAGCCATACAGTCCTTGTTCTCAAGTTTCCTCGATGATGCACACTAATTATCTATCTCGACTTTTTTACTGCTCTGAAATTGCTCAATAGGGACTATATTAATCTTCACAGAGCCTTCTTGCTCATTCACCACCATGGATACCTTCACAGGATTTTCCAAGTCTTCTTTGCTAGGTGCTTTAGGAAAAGTTGCTGCTGAGACTTTGGGACGCCAGACCAGATGTTTCCTTATTTGAGTTCTAAAACCCCTTTTTTTTCCCTTTCTATTTAACTCCAACTCCTTCTGACTAGGGGCTTTGTCTTCATTCCGCTATCCGTGCTAGGAACCCTACTATCCTTGTTCAGAACTGAGCCCTCCACAGGCTGTTCAGCTTCCATTGTAGGGGTCTTCTTCTTGGAACAACTTTTGTCAGAGTGTCCAATGCTATGACAATGTTTACATCTCAAAGTTTCAACCT
Organism: Taxus wallichiana var. yunnanensis; assembly: GCA_018340775.1. Classification (NCBI taxonomy): domain Eukaryota; kingdom Viridiplantae; phylum Streptophyta; class Pinopsida; order Cupressales; family Taxaceae; genus Taxus; species Taxus wallichiana. The sequence continues at coordinate 11,637,617 of CM031239.1, forward strand.
CAATTTTTTGGGTCCATATCCCATATCTAGATTTCAAGATTATGTGCTCTGGAAACTCCTGTTCCATTGCAGAGAAAATGCAAAAACGAGCAAAAGCAAGTCTGGATCTGTTTCTCGTGGGCCCATCCAGCTCGATAGGGGCACCTAAGGATTTTGCAATATTTAGCAGAATTTCATCATCCCAAAAATGTAATGGTAGTCCAGGTAACCTACACCAGATTGGGATGGTGTTTATATTTTCAGTATTAGGGTCAAATCCAGGATACCATTTTTTCAAAAAAAGGCCCATATTACCCAGCCACCAAGGTCCTCCTAGAAGCACCGATTCCAAATCCTCTTGCTGATTAAATTTTTCCAGAAAAAATCCTTTTGGCATGATGGTAATGCTCAGGGCTCCCTTAGGTTTCCACTTTCTCAAAGCCCATTTTCTAATGAAATCAATATTAGGTCTAGAGCCAAGAAACTTACCAACGAGGGAGAGATTCACTTTGCTTAAGGCTCTATCAACACATCCATCTAGGACCCTCAGCAGGTGGCACCCTCATTGTCCTTTTCCCACGTGAACTGACCAGTAATTTTCGACCCACCTTGATGTTAGGGCTTTGAAGAAACTTATTCAAGGCCATAGGTGTGGATCCCAACATTTCCACATTTTCATTTATAACCGTCCGATTTTGGCCGGAGATCTACCTCTCCTCAGCATTCTTAGGTTTAGTGCACAGACTTTCTACGGCTAGAACTGCAGAAACTACACTGACAGTACCTCCAGTGCTTTCTCCTTCACTCGTACTCGTGCTTACAATCGTCCATTCTCTGGCCACAGATCAGCCTCTCCTCAACAATTTTAGGCTTAGTGCGCAGATATTCTGCAGCCGCACTGCAGAAACCACGTTGCCATAGTTTTCCATCGCCCTAGTTGCCATGGATGTGTTTTTGTTATTCCCTACTATGGATGAAATGCAAAAACTGTTACAATGGTGAAAGAGGCTGATATCCACATGCATGTTCTAGATATAGAGGTCTCATGCGACACGTAATATAGAAATATGACATTCTTAGTGAAGTGCTTAGAGATCCAAAGTGTCCAACATTAACAATGAGCCCAACTCTTACATTTATAGATGAATCTATGAAAGAAGAACAAAACAAGGAGAGAAAATCCAAATTTGAAATGCAACCACCAACAAGAAGCATTCAATGCCTACAAATCCACCTACAAATCTATCAAATGCATTTCCCCAAGTATGTTTGGCGTGTTGGAGAAGGAAAGAGGGTGGATCAGATCAAATCGGAGGTTGGAATAATGATATCCGCTCATTAATACCCAAAAATATGTTATCCCATTTCCAACCTACCGGATCTACTAAGAACTTGAATTTGAATATCTAGCATTTTACCCTTTATCATCAACTATCGTTTGATATTAGGCACATGACGATCAAAGTTCTCAGAGAAAAATATATGGTTTTCATAATATTGTTAGGGCTACAACCATATGAAAGACATGTGGTGCATGCAAATTGGTTGAAAGGATGACCAACTGTGTAAATTTTCTTATCATTTCTACCACGTTTCACTCATTGATTTACTACAAGGATTTGGCACCATGTTTGCACACTTTGTTAAGTTTCATGTGGCACATTCAAGCATGTTATAAATTGATGTGGCATGGAATGGTATAAAGGAGGGCACAAAGATATGTGCGTGGAAGAATGTGACATGGGAAGAAAGAAAAAGGAATGCACGTGTAATTGTAACACCCATGGAGGAGATGGGGAAAATTAGTGAGTAGAGAATGTATGGTCAAGGCACAACTATTACAAGGTAATGTCCGGGTGCACACGAGGACTAGGGACTTAGCTGATTGAAGTAATTGAAAGGTGCACGTGACAAGAAAAATAGCTATTAGGAAGAAGGTGAATGCACAAAAGATGTGCGCAAGGTAAGAGTGGAAAAAAGAGGAAAAGGAAAATGGAGAATGGGAAGCGTACGTGCGGGGCGTGCAAGGAAAAAGTGACCAAGTGAATATTCCAAGGAGATAACTAAGGTGCACACCACTTGTAATGAAGATATCTGAGCCAAAATATGTATGTAAGTTGTCCAAATAACTAGAAGAGTTATTTGGATAACAATTTTGGTGACTTTTGGGGCCATCTTCCTGCTAGATGAAGGAGATTAATAGCCTAGAGCATCCATTGGGCATGGAGTCTACTATGTAATCATGAAATTTTGATCTTTAACTTTGAAGAATTACTCCTGAAGTCACTTGAAGGATCATTTCTTGACTCTATTATGAATCTTGTAAACTATTGAAAGAAGATCGACACCCTAGAAGCAAAAGAAGAGTGCACGCAAGAAGCACGTGAGAAGAAATAACTATGTATAAAACAATGTGCACACAAAGTGCATTTGGAATAATTTTAACTACTCTAATATATACAAAATGATGTAGTAAAATTAATATAAAGTTTTGAGATAGATCCCATTTACTAGGATTCGCAACACATCTCCATTAAGATAAGTTAACTCAAAAGAGTTATCCTCCTTGCATGAAATGATGATGTATTGGTTACTCCAAATTGCATCAAACTTTGAATGGCACCCTAGTTTAGCTCTATTAGCATCCCATTTCAAAACCAAGTCCCCAACTTTGAAATCTTGAGGCCTAGCCTTTCTATCAAACCATTTCTTTGTTGTTTGTTGATGTTGTTCTAGCTTGATTATGGAAGAGTTCCTTGATGTTGTTCTAGTTGTTGGGAATGTGATAAGAAATTCAGTTCAAGTGTCAAAGGAAGAGAAGTCTCCTTACCAGAGATAAACTTATAAGCTGAAGTTCCTATTACTTTTTTTATTGTAATTATGTCTACCCAGAGTGCGCTAGACCTTTGTTTTCCACTATCTTTGACAAATATTCATTGTGCTCTTCCCGATCCCGATCGTGTTCTTATTTGTTGACTTTGCTGCACCATTTCCTTGAGGGTAATATTTGGAAGAATTATTTAGATAGATTCCTAGATTTAGATCCCAATCAGCTTTATTTAGTGCTAAGGAAGGATTTTGCATTATCATAGATAATGGTTTGAGGAATGTCAAACCATGTGACTATACCTTTGAGAAAGTCAAGGATGACTAAATCAACTTGATTCCTTGAGCGAGACAGATTCTATGCATCTAGTAAATTAGTCCATAGTTATCAATACCCATCTATGTCCAAAGTGCTTGAAGGTAGATTTATAATTCTTATGAATTCGAGACCCCATTTCGTAAAAAGGTTAATTCTCTTCGATTGGGTCGAGGGGAAGCGTTCTTGATCCCTTATTTCCTACAAAGAAAGTGCATTCCTTGCATTTTGGAACCCACTTGTGTGCATCTCGCAAACAGAGTAGGCCAAAAGCTACTTCTTATTATGATCTTCATTGTTGTATTTTTGTAGAGAAGTTTTCACCGATAATCTACCATGAAATTCTTCTAACACTTTCAGTTTGTGCATTGTTGATACAATTTAACAAAGACGCCATCAAGACTCTTCTTGAAGAGAATTCCATCAATCAAAACATAAGGGATAGATTGTAACCTCGTATGTCTTCTCTTTGCTTTGTTTAAGCCAAGAGGGTATGTGCCCTCGAAAGTAATGTGATCATGTCCTTCATCCAATTGTGCATGGCAGGATCTATATTCTACTCAAGTTCTATGCGCGAGAGAGCTTCATCAAGAAAAAATGAAGTCTCAAATTCATTTTGTGCGCCATCAACAAGTTACTTTCAGAACACACTACCTCTTACAAGATTTTTGGCTTTGATAGTCACATCACACTTCATGATTTTTTTCACCCATCATGCTCTATTTTCACTAATTTTTGCTCCCTTGATGAAGTCTCTAACAAAAGAGTGGGAGACTAACACCTTGATATGATTTATAACGAGCATACTTTTTAACTTCTTGAGTGTGCACATAATGGAGTAGACTTGTTTCTTTGTATGAATATATCTCAATTCATAATCCTTCAACATCTAGCTCAAGAAATCCAATGTTTATTGCAACCCTTGTTCATTTTCTTATGTTAGGACACCGAAACAATCGCATTAGTGCCATAAGCATAAAGGATAAAATACTTTGAGTAATTTGGGTTTATCAAAGTGTTGGAACACAATCAATCTCTTTCTTGATTTTATTGAAGCTTTCCTTTCCTTTTATGGTCCATATGAAAGCTATGTATTTCTTGAGCATCAAGGTGATGGGCTGAACTAGTCTTGCAAAGTTAGGAATAAAATGCCTAAAAATTTGAACTTACCAAAGAAGGACTACAAGGCCTTTTTGTGCATCAAGAGGGAAATATTTAGGATGGTTGAAATGTTCTCGTGATCAATTTTGATGCCATCCTTTGAAACCACATGGCCTAAGATCTTTCCATGCATCACTACAAAACTATACTTCTTAGGGTTAAGAGATATCCCATAGCTTCTGCATCTCTCAAAGAATTTCTCTAGGTGCACCATGTGATCCACGCCTACTTTGATAAGACTATAATTTCATTAAGGTAAACCAAGATGAATTAATTTATGTAACCTTTCAAGGCAATGTCCGTGGCACACTAAAAATTGCACCCGTGTTTGACACCAAAGTCCATCTTGTGATATGCATATAATCCCCACTTGGTTGTAACGTTGTTTTGAATTGATCTTCTTCCTTGACCAAGATCTGATTGAAACCTGAATATACATCCAACATTAAGAGTCTTTGTGCGCTCACCACAGCCATAGAATGTTCTCCATTGAATTCAAAGGATACCGATCCTTTAGAGATGCCTTGTTTTAATCTCTCGAAATCAAAATAGATTCTGATTTCATCATTCTTCTTGCGCACTAGAACTATATTCGTGGACCGTATAGTACTTGATGGGAAAAATAATCTTCACCTCAATGAGTTTGGATAATTCCTTTCTCATGAGGGGTTCTATATTTGCATTGACTGGTCGCTGATTTTTTCTAACATGCTTGATACCAAGATTAAGGTCAATGGAGCATTGAGAAACACTTGGATCAAAAAAATTGAGGTCTTCATACTCCCATGAGAAGATATCACTATATTTTTTACAGAGAGATATGAAGGCCTTATTTTCATCATGCGTGTAATATTTACTGAGAATAAACTCCTTTCTATGTGCAATAATGACTGGGGGGAGATCCTCTTACACAACATGCATATAACTTTCTTCACCCTTGAACTCATCATCAGGGCTAAAAATTTATTCTAAGGTGACCATCCCTTTAGGAAGGTTATTTGGCTTCAGTTGAATCACTTGTTCACCATAGTTGTCATGTAAGTCATCTTGCATGCTTGATGAGAACTCAGCTTCATTCTAGAGGAATTGGATGATCTCAGGCAACAATGTCAAACACTTTCCAACCGGTATTCTTATCTGAATGGATGGTCTAACCACCATATTAATGTAATGAGTGTTTCCTATGACAAACTCCTTAGCATGGCCATTTGATCAAAAAAATAATTCATCTTGTGTCACACCACCTATAGATTAAAAGCATCAAAGCTCTCAAGGAGGTCAAAAAATATGTGTCTATAAGCTTTGAGAAGCTTAATCTTTGTCGCGCACTTGTTGGTGACTTGGTGGATAACCAATTCTTTATCCACAAAAATCTGCAACACCTTAATCTTCTTCTTTTCGGTAATAAGTAGACCATACACCAACTCCTCATACTTTGGCACATTGTTAGAACTTGTAAACTACAACTTGTGTGTGAAGAATAAGTTCTCATCCTTAGGGGAATTGAGAACGAATCCTACTCTCACCCCATTTTGCTTCCGTATCCATCAAATTATGACTTCCATAGACCATGGTTCTCTTCACTTTGTTTAATCACGTATAGAAAGACAATTTTTTCTTCAAGAATGTAGTAAGTACAAAACCCAATTTCATAAGCTTCTAATTATTTAGCACATGGATCAAATTTATTGTGCCTTTCCCCCACTCATTGAGTACTAGATCGTGAGAATATAAGGTGGAAGAGACTCGCTTTCTTGTAAACTAAAACTTTTTCTTCTTGGATTAAACAGCTTAGCTTTGAGAGGTGATGGGACATATGACTCTACATGATAGAAAAATATTGGCTCATCTTGTACAAAAAACCAATTACCATACCTTGTCTTGAGTAACATATGGGTCCAATAAGAAGACAACTAACTAACCACTTTAGCAATAAAATATCTTGATAGAGAGAAGGAAAAAAAGGGGGTAGATCAATGATTAACACATCTTGAGTTATTGTGAGACTTGGACATGTATGGAGGGTTAACTTAAGATCCTTGATGATTCCTAGGGTAGTGACAATTGAACCATCGAGTTGTAAGACTCCTTTTTTAGGGGGTAGATTTAAGACCTAAGACATCAACAATCTTCTTAGGCATGACATAAGTACTAGCACCTAAGTCAATCATATAGTTATGGACAAGATGTTTTCCTATTATCAAATACATATAGAAGGGTGGGGTTTTAACAACTTTACCTACTTCTCCTCTTCTTGGCATATATTTATAGAAGCGCGTGGTTTGTGAATAGATGGATCATGCCTCAATTTAGGCCATAGCTTTATGCAACAAGTCGCTACTGGGATGAAATGGTCAAGGAATCCCAAATTGTAACATGTATTTTTGTATTCTTCATCCGGATCGCAATGTTGAATAGAAAACCCATTGACTTATGCATTTGAGGAATAACAACATCCTTATTTGGTTTTTTGGGTACAGAGACAGGAACCTTAACTGGTATAGAGGACTGACCTACCAAAGGAGCGGAGCACATAACTTCTGGAGGAGCTTTACATGGAGCCTTGGGTGTAGGAAATTGAACATTTTTACTATTGGATGTCTTAGGTACTTCCTTTTTATTTTGAGGGTTTGTTTGTATTGTTGGAATTGTTACTCCGAGCACTAGAATCGAGCATTCTCTTCTTATATCTTATGTTGTCTCGCAACTTGGGTACACTGCTTTTTCTTGTATCCTCCACAACTTGGTTGATTCCACAGGAGTCCTTAGCCCCAAATAACATCATATTTTCCTCTAGAGTAGCTTTTTGCCTTTCTTTGTTATCTGCTTCAGGTGCGCTTGTTCAAGGCTCATAGCTAGAAGTGTTTTATATCCTGTAGGCTTGAACGTGCACAAAATTAGCACAATAATACTAGTTATGAGGTATATTGCATGGAAAGCACCATTTAGACTCATGCTCCATGTTTATCTAGACTGGGATGAACTCTTGAATTTTATTGGGCACTACAAGAGAAGGCACTGGAGGAATAACCTACAAGGGCATATGTACATTAACATACCATCTATCATTCTGCTAGTTTTGTCTATATCTTTGGTTCCCATACTGATTCCACCAAGGTTGATTGTTCTTTCCTTGCACCTGATTGTAAATGTGTCTATATTATTACACCTACTTCTTCTCTAATGATATGAACTTATTGGACAAGTTTCTAATCAAGGCCTTTAATTCATCATCTTCTTTTTTGTTGTGTAGGAGAGTAGGATGTAGATGCAACTAGTTGCATGCTCTACACTAGAACTAGAGAAATAGAAGGTTGGGGCATTAGAGATATCTCTAGGAATAAGGGTAAAAGAGGCCTAGGCACCAATTTACCATCCTGGATGGGATTTTTTTCTTCCCTTATTGCAATTTTGTATGCAGTAGGTAAGGTTCTACCTCTCATGGATTGAATCATGACTGAAATTTTACTATGCAAGGCTCTTAAGTAGTACAAGAAAGCATGTTTGGTTGTATTCCTTACCACTTAAGAAACCGTGTCCCAAGTATTCTGAATCTCATCGTTAAAATCACTCATTTTCCCATTGGGTGCATTCTTCATTATATTCAGCTACTCCACGAGGGATAAATGATCCGATTTATCTTCAAAGTAATTTCATATAGCCTTTTAAGCTCATCCTAAGTAACAATAGATGCACGTCTCATGCCACAAGACTACTTGGAGTACTTTACCCTCGCAAGTAACTTGACGCAACATCATCATGTGTAATAAAATAAAGAAATCATACATTGACCACATTTTGAGTGTGTTCAACAGGGGTGACTTGATTTTTTCCTATGAAGTATGGAATACTCTTGAGTGTAGCCGATAGCATATTGTGCTAGGTATTGATAATGAGCAGGATTCCTCTAGTGAAACCGGTGAAGTTCCTTGGAGGAGGAATTTGAAGCACTATGGTATGGCATGGTTATCTTTTTTTGAGGAGGAGTAGAGTGTGAGGTGCACTGGAGATAGGTATGCATGCACATTAGATGTTCTTTGTGTACTTGGTGAAATTTGGAGGTATTCAAAATATCCTTTAGCTACAAAACTTTGTTTGCTATGCAATATTCTCATAAAAGGCACTCAGGACTGTAAAACATGAGCTCTAGAAATGTTGGGAGTCACCAGATGTGTTGAAAAAAACCTCCAAAGGATGGAAATACTAAGTTCACACACTAGAACTTAGCAATGTGAAATTCAAGCTTTCACTACTAGTCCCGTTGGGCATGCTAGAAACTGTTAGTGGTCAAACTCGGACCCGTGTTTTGGATCTAGAAGAACTGAGATGTTTGAGACAACAATGGAATCATCTCTAACTTGTGGCACCTTGCGTTCTCTAGAAGGATCTCTCGAAAAGGCTAGTTCCTCTATCTATTTCTATTATTACTACTACTCCTAATGTTGAAAGGTAAAAATAAGCTAATAATTCCAAGGGAATAGGGATAGAAGGATAACAGAAAAGGAAATATAATCTAAGGAATGTGATGCCACCATTAAAACAAGGATTAACACTATCTATTCTCGAGTGAAAATGAAGGGAAATGCATCAAAGAAGGATATGAATGTGTAGCAAAACTAAAACACATTTACCTTATCAATTTCATGAAACACAACTAAAAATGGAACTAGAAGGGATGTAGAGTGACATAACAAGCACACAATGTAAAATAAAAGTAAGAAGAAAGAATACAAACATGCTTAGGAAAGATAATAGTCACAAAACGATGCTTCCATTACTTCAAAAATGCAAAAACTGTTATAATGGAGAAAGAGGATGATATCCACATGCACAAGCTACATATAGAGGTCTACAACTCAGAATACAAAAATATGAAGTCCTTAGCAAAGTGTGTAAGGATTTATAGTGTCCAACATTAATAATGAGCCCAGATCTTACATTTATAGATGAATCCATGGAAGAAGAAGAAAACAAGGAGGGAAAATCTGAATTTTAAATGCAACCACCAACAAGAAGCATTCAATGCATGCAAATCTATCAAATACATTTCCCAATTTTGTTTAGCATGTTGGAGAAGGAAAGAGGGAAAATCGGTGGTTGGAATAATTAGATCTTGTCATAATTCCTAGAAATATGTTCTCTCATTTATCACCTACAATATCCTTCAATAATTTGAATTTGAATATCTAACATCAGAGCCTATGTCGTAGCTATCGATTGAGACTAGGTGCACACCAAACAAATATTTTTAGAAAAATATATTTTTGTCGAATATTATCGTATGCTTGCGTACGCAAGACACATGGTGCATACGGATTGGTGAAAGGACTGTTAACAATGAAAATGTTCTTATTATTTATTCCATGTGTCACTTATTGATTTTTTTCAAGGATTTAGTTCCCTGTTAGTGTGCTTCGATAGGTTGAATGTGGCACACTCAAGCATGTTAGAAAAATATGTGGTACAGAGGAAGGCACAAAGGTATACATGTATAAAAATGAGACATGAGAAGAAGGAAAAAGGAAGGTGTGCACAATCTCAACTCCCATGGAGGAAATGGGGAAAATTGGTAAGAAGAGAACATATGGTCAAGGTGCAACTATTACAAGGTAATGTGTGGGGCACATGAGAGGGATAGGGACTTACCCAATTGAAGTAAGTGTAAGGTGTGCACATAGGATGAATTGATTCTAGGAAGAATTTTAATGCACAAACTATGCGCTCAAGGTAAGAGTGGAACAAAGAGGAAAAGGAAAATGGAAAGGGGAGAAGGGGAAGCATGCAAGGGCATGTGAGGAAACAATGACCAAGTGAATGTGCCAAGGAGACAACTGAGGTGCGCACCACTTGTAATGAAGATCTCTAAGCCAAAATATGTATGTAAGTTATCCAAATAACTAGAAGAGTTATTTGTATAATGTAACTATTGGGTGAAGAAGACCTAAACAAGATATATGTACGTACCATCATGGACACAAAGTTAATTTATCCATCAAAGGAAGGGGTCATTCATTGGGATGATTCACATTCTATGAGTGATACAACTAGCGTTTCTTGTGAAAATTGTTTACATGGGACATATGAGTTGGTTGGTAGGCATCTTAAGGGTAATGGAACTTGATTTTTAGAGTGCACTCGGTTAGTTGTTTAGGAGGAAGGAAGTTGCCATGATTACATAGAGGAGGAAAACCCGATGTATTTCTACATGAAATGGAGATCCAATGGAAATTTCAAGTAGAGAGAAGAAATATGCTTACTTGTACATTGCGTGGAACATCAGCACATTGGTGGGTGACCCATCGAGACAACCTTCTAGAATGGTGTGAAGTGAGAATCACCCTCTCTGTAAGGTTTCTTCGAAGAAATGCACCATCTCAAATTTCTGACTATGATGGGAAGGGATCTACCGAATTCCATGTTTTGGAGTGTGAGAATACTTGGATGGGATATACACAAGCTTCACCCCCTTCTCTATGGGTGCATAAGTTTTATTCCACCTTGCAAGGTTATGCACATGCCTGGTACATCCATTCGAGTTACGTTGTTAGACAAGGAATTGACAGGAGATGATGGTAGATATCATCTAGAATTTTGAGTACCAATCCCCTAAGAAATTGGTGAATGAAGCACTGCATGTAGTTAAGATCCTTACCTTGGGAGATTATGCCATGGCCAAGGACTGAATTTTTGAGTTAAAAGGATAACCTAAGTTGGGAGCATGCTTTGTTGAGGAAGAAGCGGAAGAAAAATAGCTTGAGCGTGCCTACATGGAGAAATAAAAGGGTAAGTTGGTGTACCTGGTGGATGGAAAGGAGATGGATAATTTTCATGTTGAGCATTCATAAAAACAAGCGAGATCCTAGATAAGTCGATGATGAAGCATGCGCCTACCATGAACCCTTTAAAAAAAAGAAGGTTAACATTGGTACCAGTAGACCCTGAGGAAGTTGTTATTGGAGACTACTAGATAGATCGAAAGGTTTCAAAAGTCATTGAACTGTTGTATGATTTCCAAGACTTTTTCCCTTGTAGGTACAATGACTTAAAATGGGTTCATCCTTCATTAAAAAAAATGTTGATCAATTTGAAATAAGGTGTGCACCCTATGAGGAAATGGCCCTACAAAATGAACCCGAATTTTCACATAAAGGTTAAGGAGGAAATTAAAAAGGTGATAAATTCTAGGATTATTGAGGCTATTGAGGAATCCAAGTGGGTAAGCCCCATGGTCATTAGTATAAAAACGGATGGAATAATAACGATATGCGTAGACTATAGGGATCTCAATGCTACATGTTTCATATATCTTTTCCCAATCCCATTTATAGAAGATATTCTCGAAGGTGTAATTGGGAAAGAGATCTATTTGTTTACCGATGGAGTTTCGTGTTTTCATCGTGTGAGATTTATAAAGGAAGACCAGTAAAAGAAAATCCTCACCACCGAATGGGGAAGTTTTTCTTAAATGGTCATCCCTTTTAGATTGAATAACATGCCTACTATGTTTTCACAAATTGTTGTGTAGGCCTTCCAAGACTTCATCCATAAATTTTTGCAAGTTTATTTGGATGACAGAATGGTGTATGGGTTAGTCAAGATCATTGTGATAATCTATGGTTGAATGTTAAGAGATGTAAGAAGTTGAGCATCTCCTTGAATATTAATAAATGTGTTTTTCCACTCATTTTGGCACATTGTTATGACACATTATTTGCAAATAAGGCTTATTTGTAGAACCCGCAAAAGTTACTATTATAGCAGGTTAGAGGAGCTTAATCAAATAAAGCACAATGCGCAGTTCCTAGGGAATATAGGGTACTACATGAAATTCATCAAAGGATATGTTAGGATCTTTATGCCCCTGAAGAGTTATTGAAACATAAAAGTAATTTCTATTGGGGATAAAGCGCAACAGTTTCATTTGACATGCTAAAGGAGAAGCTTACCATGGCACCCATCTTATACTTTCCTCTTAGGGTATTCCTTTCCATGTGCATGTTGATACATCTGATATGGTGATTGGAATGGTCTTAGTACAACCTAGAGAGGGGATTGTTGACCATCCCCTATGTTTTGCTAGTAGGAAGTTGACCCCAGTAGAACAAAATTATAATACCATTAAGCGTGAGACATTTTCAATGATCTACGTGCTGCACAAATTTAGGTAGTATTTGCTAGTAATGCATTTTATTTTCTACACAGACCACATGGCATTAAATTACTTGGTGAACAAGCCCATTTTGCAAGGGTTCATATGCTAGTGGGTCTTATTGTTTCAGGAGTTTGAGTTTACAGTTGTGGTAAAACAAGGAAAGATTAATTTGGGACCTGACCATCTATCTTAGATTGACTCAAGAGATGATGCACAAAGCATCAATGAAATGATTCCAGATGCACAATTGTTTAGATTTCAGCACATGCCCTCCGACTTAAGATATTACTATTTTTCTATGGGTGTGTGTGGTACTAGAAGGAATGAAGGACTTGGAGAAAAAATAGTTAGCTATGTGCACCAATTCCTATATATTGATCGAAGGAGACCTATAAAAACTAGGTCGAGATGAGGTCTTGCGCCGATGTGTGCTAGAGCATGAACTTTCTTAAATTATGGAGGAAGCTCATGGTCACATTGCAGGAGGTCACTATGTTAGGAATGTGACCATGCACAAGATCCTATTGGAGGTCCTTTGGTGGGAAATAATTTATAGTGATTGTATTGAATATTGCAAGGTCTATGATCATTACCAGCGCCTTGGTAAACCAGATGAAGAGATGAAATGCCAAAAGACATATTGCTAATACAAAGTTGTTTGAAAAATGGGAAATTGATTTTGTAGGCCCTATTTCCCTAGTCCTGCGTAGAGACAGTTCGTGCTACATTATCACTTACGTAGATCATCTTACGAGATGGGCGAGGTGAAACCTACACCTACAAAGGATTGCACGGACGATGGCGATAACGAGATAGGTTCTTGTGGGAGAAAATAATCAGCATATAAGGATGTCCGTTGATCTTAACAAGTGATATGGGTACACATTTTTGAAATGAGATTGTTCAAATCTTGTTGGAAAAGTTCATGGTGGACCATCACAAGACTACGGCCCTATCACCCTAGGGCTAATGGTACTATTGATGCCTTTAACAAAATTTTGATCCACACGTTAAAAAATATTTACGATGTTGGGAGAAGGGATTGGGATGATAAATTCTCTGCAGTTGTTATGGGCATATAGAATGAATTATAAAAGGTTTAACAAGGACACACTTTTTTAATTAGTGTTTGGTACAAAGGAAATTCTTCCCTGTAGAATTGATGTTATCATATCTGTATTATATATGTGCAAAAGGAATAATGAGATGAATAAACATTAGAGGAATGCATTGATAAACTTATAGAGTTGGATGAGAGGCGTGTCATTCTTTGGATGGTGTCGAAGATAGAGAAAGAATGAAAAAGGTGTGGCATGATCATCATATTAGGAACAATAAGTTTGAGATTAGGCAAATGGTTCTATTATATGATTCAAAATTTTGCGCCATCTAAGAAAGCTCAAAGTGCATTAGTTGGGGTCATACATTATCACTTATATATTTGATTCGGGTGCTTTCCAATTAGAGGCACTTTATGGAACAATTTTCCCTAATTACTTTAACGCGAGTAGGTTAAAGTCCTACTTTAAATAAGTCTTCTATGTGTTTGTAAATAAGGCAGTATTTCCATGTAGCTTAGGATTTCCCTTAATGTAATTTCCTTTCTTTTTGTTTCATTTCTTCATCGTTTGCTTTTTCTTTTGGTTTTGTTTGTTGTGGCGTGTGCTTGCGTGCAAGCTAGTTACTTTTTATAAGAGTTTTTATGCATAGAGGACACATCTTTTTAGTATGGGATGGAAGGTGTAAAAATATTTTCTCTGTGAAGATTCTGGTAAGAAGAAAGTGTTGAAAATGATGCGAGATAGATGATCTTAAGAAGAAGTGCATGGGGTTAGAAGAGTGCGTGTAGTAGAAGTGTATATGGGTGGAGTTTGGTGTCAAAAATCTTGATAAAATCCATATATAGGGATAAAATAATAGAGTAACAAGAGGTAGGTGGTGTCAAGAACTAGGACGCAGAGGAAGATTGTCTTTGGTGATGGGAGCACGTGTAAGTATTTGTGGTCAATGCAGCTTTTGTGTGCATGCCGGTTGTGGGAGTTTCGCATAGGATTGGGTGCGGAGAAAAAGTGTTGGAAAAAATGTGTGAAAGGATGGCATTGGAAAAATATGACTTTAATGTGGTTGTACATTATTAGGTTACGGGGAGTTTGTGTGGGAAAAGAAAAAAGCTATAAATAAAGTGTCAGGGTAAGTCATTTCTTTTTACCTTGATTTTTTCATAAAAGAGATCTTGCAAACTAGGGAATCCTTGCGAAAAGAAATTTTTGGAGATTTACGTGTGAATGGAAGATTTAGCATATTTTTGAACTAGAGTGGAAAGGGAGTACATGGGTGTGAGTGGAGAAGTTGGTTTTTGGATTCCCATGCGGTTCTACGTTTTCCTATGGAAAGAAATATTTCTAAGTTAGGGTTTGCAAAGCTAGGGCAAGGGTTTTAGTAGAATTTTGCTAAGGAGTAAAGTGAGGGATTGAGCAAAGTTAAAGCAAGAAGAAAGGAATAACTTACAAGGACCGGGAAAGGAAAATGGCACCAAGGAAGGGATTGAACACTTCACCTAATAAGAGAAAGAGTAAAGAAAAGGGAAAAGGAGTCACATCAATGAGTTTTAATGAAGAATGGTACGTGAAGATGAATTACCCCGATGGAATTCTACCGAGAATAAATTGGGTGTCTAACATTAGGAAGATGGTTTTCACTCGATTATAACCATAGGATGACAACTATGGAGAAATAAATGGTGTTGGAGTTAGCTTTCCCAATGGGAGAGAGAACACAGGATGATAAGCATGTTTGTGACAACTCTGTAAAAACCACATTGGTAAAGGTTGGACTCTTGCAACTCTATGAGTTGCTATATGTTGGTAAAACCGATAGGTTTTACTAATGGGTTATGTCTCGCATGCATGAGGATTATTTTTACTTCACATGAAGGAGAATGCACTTGACGCCAAGTTGAATTCTACGTACATTGTACTTATATGCATGGGAGAGTCATTAGATGATGACTTGGGAAAAAGGATACAATCAAGGAAATAACCACATACTATGAGTATAAGAAGGGTTCACACTAATTTGATTTAGCAAGATCACCAACCTAGTTATGAGGATGGTTGCGCACTTTCTAAAAAAGGTGAATGGACAAGAGTCTTGGAAGCAAGTGGATAAGAGGTGGTTGAATATTTGTAGGAAGATTTCGGAGGAATCATCTACAAACTCTCAACCTTCATTGTAGAGGATATCATATATGTGGCGTGTGACTAGGAAAAGATCGTGTATGGTAATTTTCTTCTTATCATTGTGTTTTCAAAGATTGGAGTGTGCGATGGGTCAAATATCTATGTATGGCGTACTCTGATGAGGAATCTTCCCCCACGAAGAGGTTTAAAGCATACACTTGTGACACAATGACCACTGCACATAAGGCATGCTTGGAGAAATGGTGTAAGAAAATTTGTGATGCATTTAGGGTAGAGTGTATAATCCCGAAGTAGTTACCAACCTTAGTGCATGGTGAATCTGAGTTCACGATATACAAACACTTCTGCATAGGCATATTTACTTCAACAGATGGCTCAAAAATCCCATACTTTGCAACTTACTATTTTCCTTTATAGCATAATATTTTTAGAGCTTCACAACAAGTTTGAGGAGAAAAATAAAATTAGATTTTACCTAAGTAGAGTGGGATTGTTGTGCACTGCATAGAACGTTGGTATACCCTAAGAAACACACATATGTGGAGAAGTGTGTATCTCATGACGTATAAATGGTGAAGTTTGTGACAATTCCTATCATAAGAAACATAGTGGTAAAGGTGTATACACACCTAAGGCCCAAGTTTGAGACGGTTACATATGTTGAGGATGATGTATTGATCCCATATGATAATTCCTTAAAGAAAGGAGTGAAGAGAGAAAGGGAAGAGACTACAACAAGTAGGGTGTCGAGTGTGCATATTTTCGGACCGGAGTAGTGCACGAATCGGGCATTGGACCAAGTACCTACACAAGAATAAATAAATCCCATTAAGGAGATATAGCCAAAATAGAAGAGTCTCCTTTGTTAGAGGAATCACTAGTGAAGAAGAAGTAGAGGTGGTGTAAAGCTCGAATCGAAGAGACATAAAGCATGAATAATGATGAACCCGATGACAATGAAGAGTGTAAGGAAGGTAAGATTCCCCCTATTCATGATATTCAAGATTATGATGAAGAGAAGAATGACTATGAATAAAAAACTTATAATGTGGGAGGTAGTTAGGAAGTGGTGGGTACAAATGCATAGAAAACCCCACCCTTGGCTAGAGGATAATTGGAGGATACGGTGGAAAGGGAAGTGGTAGGAATAATTCAAAACTTGGTGGAGAAAGAAGTGGAGCACAACACTGAGGAGATATTAAAGGAAACAAAGGAAGTAGGAAAGGAGTATGGGAGAATGGGTAGAGATCCCAACTTAGCAATGAACTTCCGATAGCACTGCACCAATGGCAAGAGGGTGACATCAAAGCACAAGGACTGAAATGAATTATGTCAATGAACCTAGAAAATTCCTTCACATGTGCTTCCAGAGCATAGTACCCACAAATAAAATCATTTGTTAGAAATCGTTTGAGAGTAGTATCTCATACACACGCACCAAGAATATGTTGTCATGGAATTTTGATTCTCATGTTGATGAGTCTGTGTTCGGGTTATCACAAAAGAAATAATAGAAACAGAGACCCCCAGGGAATTGAATCCTATTGTGGATAATCAATGGTTAATCGATGAAATGTTCGTAATGCACTCAACAAGGTGTTAGTAGAAGTAGAGGCACAATTATTCGAAAGGAATAACAAAATCAAAATCTTGGAGGAACAATTAAGAGAAAATATTAAGGAGATAATCGAGAGAGATAGAGAGATAAACGGAAAGGAGTCCTTAATTTCACATCCAATGCAGAGTTGAGAGAATAGAAGGCAAATGTGTGTGAAGCTTACAAAAAGGCAGAGACTATCCCAGACTCCATCATTCAAGCATGCCTATATTTATCCCCTCCTAAAATAAATATGATTCAAATTTTCTCTGTCTATAGGATGTGACATGCTTTCTCACAATGGACAAGCCACTACTTATGTTGAAGACAGTAGAGGATTTTTTGGCATGACAATAGGCCAAGGAGAAATAAAAAGTTGAGGAGACCATTACTTGGTAGTTTGATCTCCTTGTCTCAGTAAAAATTGTGGCGCACATGGCCAAAGTTGTCTATGAAAACTATGGGGATAGGAACAAGGTGGCAAGTATATTGGTTGCTACCCATGAAGTGAACTCCGAAAGAGTTTCAAGAGAAAAAGTAGTAACAGGGAAGAAAGGGAAAAATTCATTACGGAGGTCAAGAATAAGTCTGAGGCAATTGAAGGCCTAAGGGTCTCGATTAAAAATAAAGTGAAATAATTATATCCCCAAGTCACTCATAGGATGGACACACTAAGCAACCTTAGCAAGCAGATGGAAAACATTGTTGATACACTGAAGGCTAAGGGTGAGGATTTTTCATTTGATGAATTCAATGCATTGATAAGGGATATATTTCAACAAGCACATAATGAGGTGGATGCCTAGAGTAAGATTGAAGTAGGATTGAATAAAGACTTCCTAATTCTTCTTCAACAATAATGAAATTCTTTTATTCTTTGGCACAAGCCGGAAGCATGTTATTCTTTCCTCCCATTCTTTATTCTTTAATAGAAGATCAGGTTGTTTCTGAGGATAGATAACAAGTTTAGTGTGGGATGATGTTAGACCTTGAAATTGGCTAATTCCTAAGGTAGAGGAAGATCATGCACGCACACAATAAAAAGTAAGGTAGAAAAGCACTCAACGAAAGGCGTGTAGGAGAAAAGGTTGGTGCACGAAAGTAGGAAATGGGTTTGGGACTTAGCCACATTTCTAAGGTGGTATCACAAGAGAAACACATGAAGGCTCGAGTAGGCGTGATGAGTGGATAAGGTGCCATTTTACAGTCTTAGAGCTCAAGGAAAGAATATTCCATAAGGGTAATATTCCGAGGAGGAGAATCATTACAATTAGTGGATAGCTTTGCAAGCTAGAAATATCACTTGATCATGGAGGACCACATTTCCACCTAGCATGTGATATTATCATGGGAGAAACTATGATGGTGAAGGAAGGGTCTAGATTCTATTTAAAGGAGTGTTTGGGTTTGAATTGAAGAGAGGTTTTAGATGATACGAAGTGTTTCTAGAATTTTGTGGGTTGTAATGTTGGGAGATTCCATTGTTGTTGTTGTTAGTTCTAGACAAAGGCTAGGAAGGATGATGTTATGCATAGATGTAGGTACTTGGGTCTGAAACCAGATTTGAGATGGAAGAACATAGCTAGGGTTTTTTGTGTAGAGTAGTTTTATAGGGTTGGGATGTTATTCATTGATGTATATGGTTTGATATGACCCTTTTTGATGTAATATGGCTACTGTGAATGATTATAATCAATATATGAAGATTTGTTCCAAATATATTTGTTTATAGACCAAACCCTCATGGGTTTTCATGTTGTTCATGGTTCAGATTGAATCCTATTATGCCATTTTGATGCTTATGTTTATCTCATGGTGCATTTTTGCTTAGAACTATTTCCACTACCTCTGTATTAGGTTACATGCATTTTTCTGTTCTGCAAATCATTCCTCCATTAATGGCGGAACATTCTCACAAGGCTCACATAAAGGAGGGGCTTGGCACATGCGTGTGCTTTGGGTGAGCACCCATCACTTGGGTGATAGGTCGACATGCTTGGGGTTAGAAGGAATATTAGAGGATAGAGGTAAATAAGAATACACTTTAAGTTCATATTTACATAGGAATATTGTGCCAAGACCAAATGCTCGATTATGGAGGTTCTGGAATCCCAAATTATATCTCAAAATCTTAACTCCATTTGGTTGCATAGTTTAATGCATTGTACAATTGTAAAAATACAATTATTATAGATGACTCTTTAGATAAAAATAAGTTCAATGATGTTGCAAACTACATAATTGTAGAAATATTTAACATAGGTTCTAAGTTAGACAAAAATACTTGTTAGATATGTTTTGGCCTTTGTTTCAACCATTGAAGGATGTTGAAGATGTTCGGGATTATATTACATCTCAAAAGAACTATAGGGATCTTTTTATTGGAGCTTTACTATGTTTTGTATTGTTGATTTGGAATCCCATCTTTGGGAATAGTGTTACATTATAAATTTAAATTATTCTTCAAATTTTTTACTATAATTCTACCTTTATTAAAGGAATTTCAATTTATTTCATAGCTATATTTAAATACTTAAATATATACGAGATATTTTATAGTTAATTTTAAATAAGTTCATATCCATATTTGAATATGAAAAATTTTATACCATGTCTCTTACAAGATTTTATATCTAAATTTAAATATAAAAATATATCTGGTATAGTTTTATAATTAATTACATTCTCCTACACTTGATCATCTCCCTCTGCTAATTTCTTCATAACATCTTCATAAATTCTCTAGTTATGTTGAGGTTCAATCACACCATAATAAATTAAGTTAATTTGATATCTAATTTTAAATATGAAAAAATATCTTAAATGGTTTTAAATTTAATTACATTATCCTAAATGTAATGGTCACCATCTTTAAGTTTCTTCATAACATCTTCAATAATTCTCTAGTTGCCTAAGGGTTCAATCGAACCATAGTAATTGAATTAGGAAGTGTCTCACATCTCGTATGCGACTATCCTAGCAGCACTCGGCCAATGGTGATTTAAATATTCAATTTTTCATAGTTTAATCTAAAAACATCTTAAAAATGAAAATAGATTTATTCCAAAGAAAATATTAACCCTATCAAATTTCTAGCCCTTATAAAACAAAAACATATATCTATTTTATATCGGATAATGCCTTCAAGCATTATTTCTCATATCAATGTTGGATTACTCTGAAATTATTTTTAAAAAAATCACATATTCATTAATTTAATTGCGTTATCAAATATATTAGACTCCAAAAGGAAAATTAACGGATTCCAATATTTTGATTTTGGATTCTAAAATATGTGATTTTGGAGTACGCTTAATTCCAATAGGTGATTTTGGATTCCAATATATGTGATTCTAGATTCCAATATATGCTATTGGAATCAAATATGTGTGTTTTTAGAATATAATGTGTGATTTTGGAGTGAAATAATTCTAATATTTAACATTTTGGAATCCAAAAATAGTAATAGTGGATTCTAATATTGGCTATATTTTTAGCTTCTGATGGAATAAGTCTAGATTTAGTGAAAAAAACATTAGAAGATGAAATGTGTAAAGATTCATTCCCTAATTAATGAAATTATGGCAAGTAGTTCTCACACTTCCAACAATTACATCAACGTGTGAAAGACGATTTTACAAAGAAATGTGATTTCTTTAGTTTTTCTAGCATTTTCCACTTGTTCATCGATGATCATCTATATGTTGCACTTGGATCACCATGGTAATTGTAAATATACAACAAAAATAGTCTCCTACAAAACCCTCAAACTACATCAAATCCTAAAAAATAAAGATTCAAAATGGGAGGTTGGATTGTCCTCGACTGTTAACAAAGTGAACTTAGGACCGAGCAATTGCACTACATCTTAAACCCCATGTAGTTCTATGTTCTTATGTGTGAAATAGTGCTCTTAGGTTTCCCTCATACCGATGACGCCAAGATAAAGAGCAATATCTAGATAGAATGCAAATGTGTGGATGGAAAAATGAACTTCCCCTTCCTATGCAGTGTGTATGCAAAGTAATAAGCCCAATATGCAGTCCCTTTGATATGTAGATAGATATCCCTTGATATAAATTTCCTGCCATTATAATGGTATGTATGTTTTGGTTATATAGGGATCTCTTTCTTGAATTTTGACACTAGTGACATGAAATGATGACTAGGACCTTGAGATGGGAGTAAGAAAACTGAAAAGGCTAATGCGAATGCCAAAAATTTGATCAAGAACAAAGAGGAGACAAGTTCGAGGTTATACAGATCATCTAGGTGCAAGTGTCCAAATCATGGGCACTTTTTTCCTGAGACAACTTACAAAAATGTAAAGACCGGAAGATAGGGATCCCTGTGCCCTATCTATAAATGGTTTCCTAAGTGAGAGAGATGAGAGATAAAAACAATAGAAAGACTTAAAAAAAGTGAATGGACTAGACAATGTGTCACTAGTGAATTTTTTTGTACTTAACATTCATACACAAAACAACGTACTTAGCGGTATAGTAAATAATAGTATGTGAATTATTTTGTGACTACACCTTTCCTTGTTGCCTTAGTTATTTTTCTTGGATCTTGGAACACCTTTTTGTAGTAGTTGATTGAATTATGTTTTATGTTATATTTATACTTTTGACATCACTCCATTAACAGTCTCCTTATATGGAGAAATTATAAAGAAGCTCATTTTAAGTTTTTTTTTTTTTAGTTTTGTGATCGAGCAATGGATTTAGACCACAGTGCTCACAAAACCTCTTCATCATTGTATGAGTTTCTTGAGCCGATAATTTTGGGATGCCTTGCAATAGTTTTCTCCTCTATCAATTTTTTAATTAATGGTTTTGGTACCTTGCGATGTCCCTTTTTCTCAATTATGTATGTGGGTACCTCATCGGGCCTTGTTGTCGACCCGCCTTATTTTATTCCCACCTAAGCTATGCTTATGGGGGGTGTTGTGTAGGTTATTATTTATCCTTTTATTTTTTATTAAGATAATTCTTACACTTGAGTTATCCCTACACTTTTTGGTTAGCTTTCTTAGGTGTACTAGTTGTGTGGAGTTATCTTACTAGTTGTGTTGAGTTAGCTTACAAGTTATGTGGAGTTACCTTTCTAATCTTGTGGAGTTAACTTAATCGTTGATATTAATTAGTGGGATTTATTTACCACTGATCTAGGTATTAGTTTCACTTCCACCCTATATGTACATCATGCTTATTGAGCTAATTCATGCAATGTAATGTGACATTATGGATTATGATGGATTTCCATATATGATATTTTAGCTCTTTATTTGCAAGTCCTTTTGTAAAGTTATTCAGGTGAATTCCTTTAAACTTATCAACTGTGTTTTACTATTATCATATGCAATATTCATGGCTTGGTAAAATTAGACTAAGTTAACAACTAGAAACTAACACCAAATAGTTCCTATAACTAATCTAATTCAATATAAACATCATATAAAGCTACGTAAGGGTAATAGATAATAAATGCATCCACATTAAACTTTGAAACACAAAGCTATACCTTGTTATTTTTATGGGATTTCTAAATTGTAGTTGCTCTATTGTTGTACCGATCATGATTATGACAGATCAAAGTAAGGAAATATCCATGAAGAGAAAAGGATCTCAAAAATATGGATTAATTAGACATGGGTAAGTGCATGAAGTTGGGGGGCCAAAAAGTAAACAAAAACCCCAAAAAAAAAAAATGCGTATGCATTCTATTATAACGTGGTCACGTTTTAAATTGTCAGTTTGGGATTTATCAAGGCATAACACGTACATGTTATAATGCGTATGCGCTACATAATGCATACGTGTTACATAACACATAGTTTTTATGCCTACTATAAAGAAAAAAAAGAGGCTGGAGCCTCTATCATTTTATCTCCCTCAAACACGACTTTCGAGCTTAACTACGCCCTTACATTTTTCATTCTGCTGGATCCCAAGCTCAAAGGATCATTTCTAGATCACTAGGAAGATCTAAATCGACGATGGCACCACAGAGAAGAGGTAAGCACAATTATTTTCTCAAAATTGCATTGAAATATGATAATTATAGATTAAAATTTGAATTGAATACATATTTTTTATTGTTACAGTTAGAGGTCAAGGAAATCAACCACAACCAAACCTTGTTATTCCTGTCATCCCTCCCGACACTCCCATAATTGCTCAACATTCATTGGGTAGTCAAGAAGATTTAGTATCCCACATAGTTGAAAACAAAATTGAGCTTGAGGATTTAATCAAAATAATGAGGGATTCACAATCTACAAATCCCCACCACACCTCTCTTGCAAACACATTAGAGGCATTACTTGTTCAAGTTGACATGGTAACAGGGAAACTTGATAGTTGGACAACTTACAGAGAGGGTTGTAGGGTTTATTATTCTAACAAATTGTCATATGTGGATGTAAAGAAAAAATAAATTCCAAAAGACCTCATTTGCACCTTATTCATGGACCCCCACACTAATTTTCTTGTTTTGTTGTCATCTAAATGGTTTCCCATCCATTGGTGTAGTAATAATTTGATTAAAAATAATTTTTAGGACAGATGATAGATGGTGTTTGATTTTCCACCTTGTAATAACAATGAGGTGCCACTATACTTTCTAAGGAAACTCTATTGCGATTTTATCCTCAACGAGATCCCAAATTATTTTGATTTCCAAGATTTCTAGGGCCGAGGAAAAGGATCTAGCATAGGATCGACCAGTACACAATGTGCACCTATTCAGAAGGGTAGATTCCCCACACAGAAGCCCCCTCACTGTAAGATTATCCTGAAGCAATGAAGGAGACGATAGAGATTGATACACTCCACATGCATTAGGGGCTATTTGTGACCCTTGTTTGACATACGAGGGAGATTTCGAGTCGATGCTCACAGAGGTACATAGAGCATTCCCTCCGAGAGTACTAGCATGATGCCACATCTTTTCTCATCATGTGGTAGCATATGTTTGGGGCTCGAGGAGGACGATACTTTCATGCGTACTAATTTTGGTGCACTTGGTGCTAGGGGTGCACATGATAATGTCACTATGTCAGATGTCATTTTGAGTTAGACATTTGGATTACATTCATCGGCATCACCTTCGCAGGTAAATTTTTTATGTTTTGTTATGTGTGTTACAAAATTTTGGAGTACTTAATTTACTTATATATGTTAAATTTTTGAAATAATTGTATTTGTACATGTATATACATTAATATTATAGTGCACGGAGGCGCATATTCATTTCGACCACAAGTGGTGAGCACCATGTGTACACTTACATTCACTACTTGGTAATTTAGAATGTTAATTATGTAAAATTTTCACATACATGCATATATATATATATATATATATACATGCATATATATATATATATATATATATATATATATATATATATATATATTAGTTTTGAAGTCAAATATATTGACTTCACTAGACACCCCACCATCTTTGAGACAAGTAGATAAAGGTGTTGCCGCTTTGTGATTTCATCCGCGCAACAACTCAATGAGGTATTAAAAAAAAAAACGTAAATTTTCTTAAATTTCTCGTGTAATTCATATTATGTTAAATTACATGTTAGTAATTTATTTCATTATAGAATTATTAAATTATGTTAATAATGTCCTTCATTGTGTATATGCAGGAGTTACCTATGATAGATAGCAGCCCTGTTCATTTGATTCACAGGCATTGCAGGGTAAAAACAATAGTTCTATATTGATAAAATTAGTTAAAATATTGTCATTATGTACATACATGTACTTATTTCTATGCTACTTCAACCCCCTCCATTTGACTTCGAGGGCACAGACTCCTCCATCTCATTGTATTCATACCCTCATTCATACTACAAGAGATCCCGATGACTCATCCGAGTGTGAGATGAAAATTTGAATTGATCGAAAACTTGTGGTAAGTTTTTGTATTTATGTAAATACTTTCATTCTAGCATGGTCAAAAATACATGTTGAAAACATATGTAAATTAATTTTTGACAAAAAAATATTGTTTGCATTTACTGAGGCTCATCTACAAGTGAGTACTCAAAGGTGGAAAAGGACTCAAAGCATGGGCTCGGATGATCTAAATTCATCTCATAGATATCCATCTTCATCTAATGGAGGACTTTCTTATAAGCAAGGCCAAGAGAGGGATAGATTTTGATGATTAGGAAATATATATGTCTTATATGACATTGTTTTTGTATGCCTATATGCATGGCATTGTATGTACACCTATATGGCATTTAAACTTGATGGTATATGATCTATTTGGGCATTTTTGTATTTATTATGCACATTAAAATACTATTTAGAACTTGATAATATTGTACGAGACCTTACATTTCTGAGATTATTTTTGTATGAAACTAATATGATGTGCACTTGAAAATATTTAAGACATTATGGATTATTTTTTCATTTATTGGTGATGTACATGTACTAGCATTTTCAATGTATAATATGCATCAAAATTTGGAAATCAATATTTATATAATGTATGTATATAAAGAGTTACCTAATATGAGTAATTATTCATTCAATTTATCAATGTGTATATGTGTATTTACCTTACTTGCGCTTCTTCTTGCTCATGGTCTCTTTGTATTGGTTCCTATCTTATCATGCACTTACTACATTCTTCTATGCTTCTTAGTCTTCTCCCCTGTTAAAAAACCCAAGAGTCATCACAATTTGATGCCTTTCATCTGTTGATATTTTGATAATGTCTCTCCATATACATTACTCCAATGCTTGAGAATGTCTCTAGATGTAATGAAATTCTGATTCAGACACTCAATGATTCTTGATTGTCTAATCATGTCCAATTCATGTTATTACCTTTAAATCTATAGGAATTTCAAGTTATTTGGAAATCACATCACACCCTTCACTAGGCTTGATGACTACCCCTATCCTTTTGAAGGTGATTTTGAAAGCATCCATGGGTTTATCATAGCATAAATTATCAATGAATGGAAGGTCACTAAGCCGTAGGCTAGCTAACTCCCATCCAGAACTAAACAAGAAATATTTACTAGGTGATTGATAACTCTCATGTGTTCTTAGACATACCCCTATCAAATTCATTCTTAAGCCAATTGTTATCCAAAATGAGCCCCCTGCTTATTTTGGCTAACTTGCCTTCATTTTTTCCTTCCTTGTGCTTCAACTTAAATTTTCACACATTTTAAGCACTCAAAGGATTCTGGAAATTGCTTCATCAGATAGAGAATTTTTTCACCTTTCCAGAAAGGTAAAATTTTCCTCCTAACTCCTTGTAGTTTTCGAGTTATGGCTTGGCGGAGTTTTTGGGGAAAATTTTCCTAGACAGGCCCACGGCCAATGAGAAAGTGCCACGTGGTGGTAGAGGTTGGGATGACAGGAGGTAAGTTGGAAAAATTTTCCAAGAGGGTTGGCAGAGGCGAAAAGGAAAATTTTGGCCGTAGGCCCACGGAGGGGAAGGAAGCGCATCGGTGGAGGTAGGGAGAAATTTGGGCATTTAGCCCTTTTGGAGCGAAAGGCTAAAAATCAAAAACCAGCCCATGGCCCGCGGAGGATGGAGAAAAAGTTGTGAAGGCCCTGCATTGAATGAGGATGTGCCACATGTCCATGACAGTGGCGGGAATCGGGGGCGAGAAATTTTGGTTTTTTCCAAAGTGATAGAGGTGTAAAAAGAAACAAACTAGCTCGCATGCCCGCGAAGGGAAAGGAAGTACATCGGTGGAGGCAGGGAGAAATTTGGGCACTTAGCCCTTTAAAAGCGAAAGGCTAAAAATAAAAAATTGGTCTGCAAGCCCGCAAGGAAGAAAATGGAGAAAAATGGTCAAGGCCCATGGAAATTTTGGAATGCTACCATGTGTCATCAAGAGAGTAGAGCGTGGGAAATTTTGGGAAATTTTCCCAATAAAAATCAAAAGGAAAAAGTGAAGTTTGAGCCCGCGATTCCATCGGTGAACTAGGAGGTGTCATGTGTCTCGGGCGGCAGAGGCATGGGGATTTTTTGGAAAATTTTCCAAAAGTGCAAAAAGTAAATTTTAACCCTATGGACCCATTTTCTAAATCTAATTTTGCTGCCAAGTGTGCCCTAATTTGTGCCTCAAAATTTGTTCCCTATTTTGCCCTAAATCTTCGTAGAGTGCCATATCTTTCGATCTAGAGATTAGATTTGAACAAAATCGACTATTTGGAAAGGTCTCGAGCCCTCTATGCATTGGAGGAATAAAACATTATTTTTTCTAGTTGTTATGGAGAAAATTATAAAAACATCTTTCATTCCCTTAATGCAAACTAGATTGCTTAAAATGAGTTGTTTTTGCTCAAAACCACCATGATTGCTTTCTCCCACATGCCAAGGATGAAGAATCAACTCGTTTTGATGGAGAAAAGACCTACAAATATCATCTCACACCATAAATGTGAGATTATATTTCTTTGAGAGTTGTGTTTCACCAAATTCATCATTTTTTCTCTCCAACACGTAAAATAGAAGTAGAGGAGCTCGATTTGATGGATTGCAGGCCAATTTGAAAGGATTAATGGTGGGTGGTTGATAAAAAGGATCAGAGTTGCTTCCTCCTCTATTTTCCCTCTCTTTTCTTCAACTATAAATGCAAAGGATGTAATTTATTGTAATGTTGGAAATTTTTCTCTTGCAAGCTCTCTTTTCTTCCTTAGCAGGTAGATTTGTAGAGTTTCAAACCTCTCATACAGGCTGCAACACATATTTTTCCTCCTTGCCATTGTAATGCATTATATTAAAATTTGGAATGATCATGTATGTTCCAATCCTCTCATGTGTTTATCATTGTCTTCTAATCTTTCATTATATTCTGGCAATTTGTGCATGTTCTGTGCTACATTCTTATGATCTGTGTTTATTTGCAAAACAAAAGTTCATCACTCCTTTGGTGTATCACCGTTTTAGCTTAGTTTTGTTTCCCCTTTCTTGCATCTTCAACTTTGTCTCCTTGGAATTTAGAGTAGGAATTAGTATTGAACCTCTATAAATTCATGCATACACCTAAACAGAGGAGTAAGAACCAACTTCAATCTAGAGATTTTTCTCACCTTGCAAGGTCCCACACCTTGGAGAAAAACTCAATGTTGTGCAATCACACTAAATGACCCAATTCTAGACTGTAGATCTGAAGGTCATTTTAGGGTGCTATAGATTTGCACTAACAGTTTTGGCATGCCCATTGGGACATTAGAGGTCTTCCACTTCATCTTTTACAGGTTGATGTGTTCCTCTAAAGATTTCAGCCTTTGGAGGCAATTGCAAACACATATGGCGACTCCATTTGGTAAACAACCCATCTCAGAAGTTACAGACCCTCTTTCCATTCATTTTCATTCATTTTTCATCCATTATTCTTTCCATCTCTTCCATCTTCTTTCATTCCATGAAGTTGTGTAATCATGACTTCATTTCCATCATGGAATTCACATTTACAACAACAGCATATTCCACCTCCAACATGTTTTACAACTCCTTCAAATCAACATTTTGATCAAATTCAAAATCAGTATGCATATCCATATGAGCAAGGCCAAAATTAGTTTGGTTATGAAACATATCAAGAGCAAGGGTACGCATGCAATGATAGCAGTCAAATGCAAGATGTTGGTCTATTGGAGAAGATCCAAAAATTGATATTGGCATGGTGCAATCAAGGGCTCAAGCACAAATGAAGGAATTTCAGATTGGTTTTAGAGCACCCTATCCATGGGGAGGCCCTTTTCCAAGACACTTAAGCCCTCAAGAGAAGCTGGACTTCATGGTGGAGATGTTGCCCCAACTTACACAATGGATAATGGAGATAGAGGCCTATAAATTTGGTGTTGAGCAACCTTGTCAATGGGTAAGTTCTACACCATCATCTAGTTTTTCTCCTTCCATTCCTCAAGCAACACCATCTCATTTTGAATGCCAAATTCCAAATCCAGCCCATGCTGCCCCAAGTGTTGATTTCATTTCTCCATCCCCTAGTCTTCCACCTCATCTCAATTCTTTTGTCCTTTTCCCTTCCAAACAGCCATTCCCTCCAAAGAAACAAGAAGTTCTACCTCCTCCACCACCACAAACAAATGCAAAATTGGTTGAACTCCAATCTGTTTCTCCTCTTGCCTTCCCAATTCCATGTGGGGAAGAAGAAATTGCAAAAATCAGTCATGAAGGACAACAAGAGGAAGAACCAAGAAAAGAAGGAATGATTAAGAGCTTAGTAAGCTTGGCTCTTAGATATGGGATTGAGAAAATTCCTTTGTTGGTGAAGCCTACAGAGGAGGTAAAGGTTGAAGAACAAGTGGTGGTTAGGACTGATTTTGTTGCAGTAGCAGAAGAACAAGAAAAGGAAGAAGATCAATCATCAATTTTCTCATAATGTAGTGTCCATGTTTGCACTTTACTTGAAGGAAATGCTGATCCAATTCAAGTTGCACAATCAGCCATGGAAGAAGAAGATCTTGCAGTCCCAACTTGTCCTCTAGAGCAGCAGATTGAAGAGTTTGATTTGACAAACTTCATGCAAGAGGAAGAGTTTAATCAAGAGCAAGATGGTCTTCAAGTAGCAGAGGAAGGAGAAGCTGCTCCAAATCCAAAAGAAGAGGAGCACATTCCAGCTATGGAGGAGGAAGAACAATCAGCTCTAAGTCCCATTGAAGAGGAGCAACTAGAAGAAATCAAATCATAATTGGAACTAGATGAAGGAAGCATTATTGAAGATTTTTTGCTTTCATTTGAAGGGCCTGATTTGATTGATGGATCCATTATGGAGGTGACCAAAGCAAATTCAGAGGCCCTGAATCATGAGCAAGTTACACAAGAAACCTCATGTTTCTCTCCCACTTTATCTCTCCAAAAATCTGATTTTTGGGATAAGTTCAAACTGACAAGCTTCATGTTTGAATATGAAGCTCCACATGGTGAAAAAAATGTAGATTTGAAGGTCACCATACAAAAGGGAGAGACATTTTTGCAGCAGGACATTGAAGAGTTTGATTTTCCATCAGACTTAGAAGAATGTCTAGATGAAGAGCTAGATGGAATTATAACATTTTATTCTTCACCATTCGTTCTCCAACAACAAGAACTTGTTGCCATGGAGAAGAGGATTCAAGGATAACAGCCTGCAGGTTTGCAACATGCCTCTTGAATCAAAGTTGGAAGAATTTGATCTTCCAAAAGCTACAATGGAGGAACTCCATAACCAACAATGTATTGCAGCAGGTTACAATAATGCAAAAGCAACTTCATTGGATGTTGCAATCAATAATGATGAGCTGCATATTATAGAAGAGTTCCATACTACCATGAAGGAAGGAAAAGAACATGAGAATTCCATCACCTCTTCCACATCATCCATCCAAGAAGGTCTACAAGAGGACTCCATTTTTGGAGTTGAAAATCAGAGCAATGGGCATATCAAATGGATTAGACCTTTCCCAATCAGGTATTTAGCTTCATTGGAGCCAAAGGAGAAGTCAAAACTAGTCATGCTTTCTTCTAAGCATGAGGATGAGCTACAAAGTACCAAGGATCAGCTGCAATACCTCTTCAATCCAAATGTAGAGCAACTAAAAGAGGTATTCAATTTGCTTTCAACTGACACCTTGCTAATTTGGGTAGAAGACCAGCTTCTTGTTAATTTTCACTCATCCAAGTAGCCATACTCATCTCCAAATCATTTTCATGGCTCCCAATTTTAATGAAAGGAAGCTATTTTGCAAAACCAGTTGTAGGGTTTGTTTAGCTTACCTTTGCTTCCAGTTAGAGTAGAGTAGGTAGGTTTGCTTTCAGCAGAAGAAGTTCTTGTGCACACTCTGCATATCCCACTTGGGGTATGTATGATTTCTAATTTTGTACATAGTTTTTGGTGTTGTTGTATTGCTCTTACATAGTCCATTTCAGTGGCATTTTGGTGAAGATCAACTCCAAGTTCCGTGGGTTTCCAAGTGGCTTAGAGGTCATATTTTCATAGTTCAGATCAGAATTAGTTTATCAGGATTGACTCCATGCCCAATGGATGCTTCAAAGGCCACTGATCATTCATCTAGCAGGTAGATGACCCTCTGAGTCACCAAAATTGTTATCCAAAATGAGCCCCCTACTTATTTTGGCTAACTTGCCTTCATTCTTTCCTTCCTTGTGCTTCAAATTGAATTTTCATACATTTCAAGCACTCAAAGGATTACGTAAATTACTTCATCAAATGTAGAACTTTTCACCTTTCCGAAAGGTAAAATCTTCCTCCTAACTCCTTGTAGTTTTGAGTTATGGATTGGTGGAGTTTTTTGGGGAAATTTTCCTAGACATGCCCACAAACCCGTGGTGCCACATGAGAAAGTGCCACATAAGTTGGAAAAATTTTCCAAGAGGTCGGAGGCGTAAAGGAAAATTTTGGTAAGTTGGAAAAAAGCGTTTCCAAGAGGGTTGGCAGAGGAGAAAAGGAAAATTTTGGCCTATAGGCCCAAGGCCCCGGAAGGAAGCGCGTGTCGGTGGATGCGGGGAGAAATTTGGGCACTTAGTCCTTTTGGAGCGAGAGGCTAAAAATTAAAAAAATTTGGGCACTTAGCCCGTAGGCCCACAAAGGATGGAGAAAAATTTGTGAAGGCCCCGCATTGAATGAGGATGCGCCACGTGTCCATGAAAGTAGTGAGAATCGGGGCAAATGAAATTTGGTTTTTGTCCAAAGTGATAGAGGCGTACAAAAGAAAAATCAGCCCGCAAAACCGCAGAGGGGAAGGAAGCACATCAGCAGAGGCAGGGAGAAATTTGGGCACTTAACCCTTTTGAAGCGAAAGGATAAAAAACAAAAATTGGTTCATAAGCCCGCAAGGAAGAAAATGGAGAAAAATGGTCAAGGCCTGCGGACCATTTTGAAGCTGACATGTGTCACTAATAAAGCGATTGCGGGAAAATTTTAGGGAGAGCAAATTTTCCCAATGAAAAATAAAAGGAAAAGTGAAGTTTGAGCCCACGATTCCATTAGCGAACCAGGAGGTGCCACGTGTCTTGGAGCGGCGGAGGTGTGGCGATTTTTTGGAAAATTTTCCAAAAGTGTAAAAAGTAAATTTTAACCCCGTGGACCCATTTTCAAAATTTTATTTTGCCACCAAGTGTACCCTAATTCGTGCCTCAAAATTTGTGGCCAAAATTTTTGCCCTAAATCTTCAGAGTGCCATATCTTTCGATCCAGAGATCAGATTTGAACAAAATCAGAATATTTGGAAAGGCCTCGAGCCCTTCTATGCATTGGAGGAATAAAAACATCATTTTTTTAAGGTTTTGATGGATAAAATCATAAAAAAATCTTTCATTCCTTTAATGTAAACCAGATTGCTTCAAATGAGTTGTTTTTTCTCAAAACCACCATGATTGCTTTCTCCCACATGCCAAGGATGAAGAATCAACTCGTTTTGATGGAGGAAAACCCTAAAAATATCTTCTCACACCATAAATGCGAGATTAGATTTCTTTGAGAGCTGTGTTTCACCAAATTCATTATTTTTTCTCTCCAACATGTAAAATAGAAGCAGAGGAGCTCAATTTGATGGATTGCGGGTCGATTTAAAAGGGTTAATGGTGGGTGGGTTGAGAAAAAGGATCATATTTTCTTCCTCCATTATTTTCCCTCTCTTTTCTTCATCTATAAATGTGAAGGATGTAATCGATTGTAATGTTGGACATTTTGCTCTTGTAAGCTCTCTTTTCTTCCTTAGCAAGTAGATTTATAGAGTTCCGCACCTCTCATACAAAGCTACAACACATATTTTTCCTCCTTTCCATTGTAATGCATTGTATTAAACTTGGGAATGATCATGTATGTTCTGTGATTGATTTTCATATCCTCTCATGTGTTTATCATTGTCTTCTGATAGTTCATTATATTCTAGCAATCATGCATGTTCTCAGTGTTACATTCTTATGATTTGTGTTTATTTATAAAATAGAAGTTCATCACTCCTTTGGTGTATCACCGTTTTAGCATAGTTTTTTTCCCTTTCTTGCATCTTCAACTTTTTCTCCTTGGAATTTAGAGTAGGAATTAGTATTGAAACTCTACAAATTCATGCATACACCTAAACAGAGGAGTAAGAACCAGCTTCAATCTAGAGAGTTTTCTCCCTTTCAAGGTTCCACACCTTGGAGAAAAACTCAATGTTATGTAATTAAACTAAATGACCCAATTCTAAACTACATATCTCAAGGTCATTTTGGGGTGATATAGATTTACACGAACAACAATCTATTCATTCAGGGCTCTTAAGGGAATACACCCACGAGGTATCCCGAAAGCACGGGTAGCATAGGAAAAAAAAAAAATCCTCCACTAGCATTCACATGGCCACCCCGATGTGTTGACGTAGTTGTTTCGGTCCCACAAGCATTTGTTTGCAAACTACAACATTTGAGACTTTACACTGACTCAAACTGTAGTATTTCATAAGAATATAAATAATAGGATAGTGAGAGAACCGAATGCATATGGAGAAAACTAGGAGAGTCTTTCGTAGAGGGATTCAACATGGAGGTTGCCGATCTGACGAGATGTCTATAGGTGTCACGAGTCTGAGAAATAACATGTTAAATATATAATGTGTTTTGGTCTCAAGGCTCTTAAGAGACTACACCCAAACGAGGTAGCCCGAAAGCACGGGGAGCATAGGGAACCAAAAAAATCCTCCACTAGTATTCACCTAGCCACCCCAACATGTTGGCATAGTTGGTTCGGTCCCACAAGCTACCATTTACAAAATACAACATCTAGCAGCCTTACACTGACTTAGACTACACTATTTCACATGTTTACAAACAATAGGATAGCAAGAGAACCAAATGGAGATTGATAAAACCATAATAGGATTTCGTAGAGGGTCCCGATATGGAGGTATCGATCTAACGAGACTCTCTAGAACCATGGATTCGAGAAATCACACGTCGAAGATATATCATGTTTTGGCCACAAGGATCTTAAGGGACTCTGCCTGAGACGAGGTGGCCCAAAAGCACAGGTAGCATAGGAAACCAAAAAAATCATCCACTAGTGTTCACCTGGCCACCTCGATGTGTTGGCATAGTTGGTTTAGTCCCATGAGCTTTCATTTTCAAACTATAGTGTCTGGGAGCCCTACACTGACTCAAACTGTAGTATTTTATGCATTTGTAAACAATAGGATGGAGAGAGAACTGAATGGAGATGGAGAAAAATGGATAGGATTTCATATATGGCTTTAACAAGTAAGTCTCGGATCTCGACAAGATGTCTCTAGGTACCATGGAGTTTGAGAAAACACTGCCGAAAATATAGTGTGTTTTGGCCTTAGGGCTCTTAATGGAATACACTCGAACAAGGTAGCTTAAAAGCATGGGTAGTATAGGAAACAATGAAAAATCCTCCACTAGCATTTACCTGGCCACTCCAATGTGTTAAAATAGTTGTTTCAGTCCCACGAGCTTACGTTTGTAAACTATATTGTCTAAAATTCGTACACTAAATCGGGATCAGTAGTATTTCACACGTTTACAAACAATAGACAGGAGAGAGAACCAAGTGGAGATGGAGAAAACCCGAGATGCTTTCGTATAGGGCCCCAACATGGAGGTATTAGATTTGAAGAGATGTCTCTAGGTGCCACAGAGTTTGATAAATCACCCGTCGAAGATATAGCGTGTTTTAGCCTCAGGGCTCTTAAGGGACTATGCCCGAACGAGGTAGCCCGAAAGCACAGGTAGCATAGGGAACCAAAAAAATTCTCCACTAGCGTTCACCTAGCCACCCTAACTTGTTGGCATAGTTGGTTTGGACACACGAGATTCCGTTTGTAAATTGTAGCATCCGGGAGTCCTACACGACTTAGACTGCATTATTTCGCGTGTTTACAAACAATAGGATAGTGAGAGAACCGAATGGAGATGGAGAAAACCACAAGATTATTTCGTATAAGGCCCCGACATATAGGTCTCGATATGATGAGACATATCTAGGTGCCAAGTAGTCGAGAAATAACCCACAAATATATAGCGTGTTTTGGCCTCGGGCTACTAAGGGACTACACCCAGATGAGGTAGCCTCGAAACCACGACAACATAGGGAACAAAAAGAAGCCTCCACTAGTGTTCACTAGGCCATCCTGACATGTTGGCCCGATAGTTCGGTTCCACAAGATACCGTTTGCAAAATATAACATCTAACACCTTACACCGACTCGTACTACACTATTTCACGTGTTTGCAAACAATAGGATAAAGAGATAATAAAATGGATATGTATAAAACAATGATATGATTTTGTAGAAGGCCTTGATCCGAGGTCTCGGATCTAAAGAGACATCTCTAGGTGCCACGGAGTCTGAGAAATCACCCATCAAAGATATACCGTGTTTTGGCCTCGTAGCTTTTAAGGGACTACGCCCGATGAGGTAGCCCAAAGCACGGCTAGCATAGGGAACAAAATGAAGCCTCCAATAACATTCACCAAGCCATCCAAACATGTTTTCCTAGATGGTTTGGTCCCACAAGCTACTATTTACAAACTACAATGTCTAGGAGCCCTATATTGACTCAGATCGCAAATAAGACAAAGTGAGAGAACTGAATGGATATGGAGAAAACGGTGAGAGGATTTTTTAGAAGGCCTCGACATGGAGGTATTTGATTGGATGAGACATCTCTAGGTGCCACAGAGTCCGAGAAATCACCCATCAAAGATATAGCATGTTTTGGCCTCGGGACTCCTTAGGGACTATTCCCAGATGAGTTAGCTTGAAAGCACGGGTAGTGTAGGGAACCAAAAAAATCTTCCACTAGTGTTCACCAGGCCATCTAGATGTGTTTTCCTAGATGGTTTGGTCCCACAAGCTACCGTTTGC
Source organism: Taxus wallichiana var. yunnanensis (assembly GCA_018340775.1). NCBI lineage: Eukaryota > Viridiplantae > Streptophyta > Pinopsida > Cupressales > Taxaceae > Taxus > Taxus wallichiana. The sequence goes on from CM031239.1 coordinate 11,673,743, forward strand.
AAAATACAACATCTAGAACCTTACTCAGACTCATACTACACTATTTCATGTGTTTACAAATAATAGAACAACGAGAGAATCGAATGGAGATGGATGAAACCTTAATAGGATTTCTTAGAGGGCCCCAATGTGGAGGTATTAGATCTGACAAGACATCTCTAGGTGCCACGGAGTCTAAGAAATCACCTGTCAAAGATATAGCATGTTTTGGCCTCAGGGCTCTTAAGGGACTACACCTGAACGAGGTAGCCTGAAATCACAAGTAGCATAGGGAACCAAAACTAATCCTCCACTAGCATTCACTAGGCCATTCAGATGTTTTTTTCATATGGTTTGGTCCCACAAGCCACCGTTTGCAAACTATAGCGTCTCTGGGAGCCCTACACCGACTCATACTGCAAAGATTTCGTGTGTTTGCAAACAATAGGACAGTGAGAGAACCGAATGGAGATGGAGAAAATGTGAGAGGATTTCGTAAAGGGCCTTGACATAGAGGTCTCACATCTAGTGAGATGTCTCTAGGTGTCATGGAGTCTGAGAAATCACCTATCGAAGATATAACGTGTTTTGGCCTAGGGCTCTTAAGGGACTACGCCTGATGAGGTACCCAAAGCAAACAAGCTCATGGGACCAACCAACTATGCCAACACGTCGTGGGGTGGCCAGTGAATCCTAGTGGAGGATTTTTTTGTTCCCTATACTCCCGCGCTTTCGGGCTACCTCGTCCAAGCATAGTCTATTAAGAGCCCCGAGGCCAAAACACACTATATCTTCAACTGGTGATTTCTCGGACTCCGTGGGCACCTAGAGATGTCCCGTCAAATCCAATACCTCCATGTTGGGGCCCTCTATGAAATAATCTTGTGTTTTTTCTCCTCCATTGGTTTCTCTCGCTGTCCTATTGTTTGCAAATGCGTAAAATATGCAATCCGAGTCGGTGTATGACTGCCGATGCTATAGTTTGTAAATAGAAGCTCGTGGGACCGAACCAACTACGCCAACACGTTAGGGTAGCTAGGTGAATGCTAGTGGAATATTTTTTTAGTTCCCTATGCTACCCATGCTTTCAGGCTACCTTGTTTGGGCATAGTCCCTTAAGAGTCCCAAGGCCAAAACATGATATATCTTCAACAGGTGATTTCTCAGACTCCGTGGCACCTAGAGACGTTTCGTCATATCCAAGACCTCCGTGTTAGGGCCCTCTATGAAATTATCTCACATTTTTCTCCATCTCCATTTAGTTATGTCGTTATCCTATTATTTGTAAATGCACGAAATATTATAATGTGAGTTAGTGTACGACTGCTAGACACTATAGTTTGCAAACATGAGCTTATAGGACCGAACCAACTATGCCAACACGTTGGGGTGTCTAGGTGAATGTTAGTGGAGGATTTTTTTTGGTTCCATACTCTACCCATGCATTCAAGCTACCTCGTCTGGGGTGTAGTCCCTTACGATCCTTGAGGCCAAAACACGTTATATCTTCGAGGGGTGATTTCTCAGACTTCGTGGCACCTAGAGATATATTGTCAGATCCAATACCTCCGTGTCAGGGTCCTCTACGAAATCCTCTCGTTGTTTTCTCCATCTCCATTCAGTTCTCTCGATGTCCTACTATTTGTAAATTTGTGAAATATTGCAGTCTGAGTCAATGTAAGGTTGTCCATTGCCAATCACCTGAATAAAATAGGTGGTTCATACAATATAGGTCGTGAAATGAGAATTTTAATAAGATATTTTTACAATATAGGTGGTGAAATGAGAATTTATGTTTGTTTTTCATTTCTAGTATTTAATTTCTCTTAGCTTCACTTGGCTTCGAGAATAAATAATTTTCTACCGACAAAGTGCCAACCATGTGAAGGTGGAAGCTTTTTTGGCACCTCTAACCTACATAAACATGTTAGTAAGAAATTAAATAGAATTTTAAACCATGCAAAATTTAAACAAAATCATTTAAATAAATATTCAAATTAAATTCATGAAGAACATGCCTTTGTAAATTTAATCCAATGAACCGCAAGGATTGACTCTATTCTTGACAGTTGCAAGAATTGCTTCATGATCTGATTCACAAACCTTCCACAAATTCTTGTTTGATGGCCGACCTCGATATTTGATCAATTTAATATTTGTTGCAAGGACCAAATGTGAATAGTGAAGTATATTTTAATATACTTCATAGTCTTCAAACAACCAATGTTTAATTTTTTGATAGGATATTGTCGAAGCCAAGTTCCAATGACTACCACTGACCCTATGAGATACTCAAGGTCTTCAACATAAATGACTGTGGAATTCAATTTTTCCCCTCTACACAACGAGACAAGAAGTAGTATGTTCCCTCTTCATTAAATTCCATCGCAATAACTGCAAAAATGTGCCCTATGTATCACAAAGTAAAATTGTTCAGTCAATTTAAAAATACATTAAGAGTTGACCATTTAATAATTTATAAATCTAAAACATGGCATGTACATATATGTATGTACCTTGTTGCACTAAATCGAGACTTGGTCAAAGTTAGGTGATGTTGTCATTTGATCTGAAGACCCTGTAAGTTGTAATGCTCATGGAACTTGATGTGTGTTTAGTGGAATTAGAGGTCTACAAGTCCATTCATCCACCCACTATTGTGACTCACATTCATTCCAAGAAAAATCAATGCATGATATATAAAAACATGTCATGCACCTAGTATAAATAGTACAAGCATTTGCATCTAAACTACGGAATGAGTGCATATCACTTAATCCTGCAACTATCATATAATCTTCAAAGTTTATCGATGTTGTTCCTCTTTCAACGAAAAATATTTATGAACCGTTGATCTCTCTTGAGATTCATGGCCCATATTCTTGACACACCAATTAAAAATGTTTTTTTCATCTGTAAATTTAGCACCATCCTTGAACTTTAACTCTTCTCTTGCAAGTGCTCTTTTTGCACATGCTCCCGCACCATCATGCTCTCCTTTTCCATGCCATGCCTAGGTAAAAATATAGATATGTTATACATGTGTTTCTTTGTGCATCCTTCTTATCCAATAAAACATCCATGCATTCTTGAATTGTAATGTGTAGTTGTCTGACCAAATGTAATGTTGATCAAAACTAATGTTCCTCTCATTCAAGTTCACATAAAACACCTAGAAACACCCTTGTAAATATTCTATAGAATGTGTATGATCGTCACTGATATAGAAATAATACTCTCTTAATATTTTTCAATCTTTCTTAGTGCTTTTAGGAGAGTGCATGAATGCTATATGCACGAAAATAGAAACTTACATTGAGTTATAATATTGAGAATGAACCTCCATTTGTGGCTACAACGTGTAATTCTCTGTGAAGTCAACTATTGAAAAATAGTACCAAGTTGGAATGTATCCTTTCTTAACTTGAATTATTCATCCAACCATCGAGCTCTATGTGTGTGCCTTGCATACTAATAAAAAAATTCCTCTCAATTTGACCATATATTCTGATACAGGTAATTGTTTTCTAACAAGCTCACACCTCTTAGATTCTTTTCCAGATTTTAATTGATATGCCACCAATTTATATTTAGTGAAATCAACCAATTCTTTTCCTATTGAATATGTACTCTCCTCATGGATACAACTTTTCAGATTTGGCAAGCTACTGCATACATTACACGTTCCATCCAAACATGATTTGTTATAAAAAATTGTCTTGTTGATTTTTCACAAAATATTGTCAGAATAAATTCCCTTGAAGATTTTTGTGGGACATTTAATCCACACTCCCGCAACATGATATCGATGCAAAACACAACTTATTTGACAAAAATATCATAATGCATTGAAAATTCAACATGGTGACTGCAACAAGTGGTAAGTGAGTGATTGATTTTCACATAAAAGGGTTTTCTCATTTCAAAGAATATTTGGCTAATGTTAATTTGTGGATTTTCATTATTAAATTTAGAGAACAATTCTATTTGATTCATATCTAAGAATTTTTTACACATGATTCATGATTACGAGAAACGATTCTTCTTTTTATTGTATCTCTTCTATTTCATGACAACCTTTGTTCTCATTCCAAACTTTTAAAATTAATTATTTTAGAATATCGATGTATTCTTGTATTTTCATGGAAGTCTACTAGAGAAATACCAATAGTCGGTGTTATTTACTCGACTCAAGACATTTACATCTCTCTATTGTTTTCATTGGTGGTTTTTGTTTAGCTTCAAAGAACTATTTATTTTTCTAATCAAGCATTTATTAACTGTTTTATCACTTACTATACAATCAGCAAGTGCACGCCGTGTAGCATTACTATCTTTGGTGCATCTTTTGCCACCTATAGTTTGGTATGCTTTATGTATGTTTTCAACAATTGATGCATTTTTATCAACAACATTATATGTTCTTAACCCTGTGGTATTTATTATAGGTCTCATCTTAATTAATTTCATCAATGTAACAAATAATTGACATCTTTGTGTGTCATTTAAATTCTCAAAGTAATTATCCCAAATTCAACTAGATTTTCTTCTCGCATTTCTTTCAGAAATTTTGTTAGGCATTTGTTTTATAATTTTTTCATCAATTTCAATTAAGTGAATTGGTTTTATGCACAAAATAGGAGGTGTTCTTAGAGGTGAAGATTCGTTTACAAGGTTACTTTCTTCATTAAGTGTTTTCATACAAATTTCAGGGTTAACATTTGGATTCTCAAGTAAGGGTTCAACAATTGGATTCATATCAATTTCTTCATCCATCCCAACATTATCATTCAATTCAATATCATTATTCATTACAAAATCATTATTTGTTGCAAATTCATTATTCTCTACATTTTCATTATGTATTTCATCCCCATTTTCTAATACATTAGCTACATTTGATATAGTGGATGTACCTTTCCCTTCTCTTTCAATTACTTTGGTCTTGTTCTTGACTTTCCTCTTGTCCTTAGCTTGATGATTATCACCCATGATTAGAAAAAATCAACTAGTGGGGTAGTGGAAAAAATGAACTACTAAAAAATCATGTAAGAATGGAGAGAAAATTACAGACAAAACAGAATGTTTGTAGAATTCCCGTGAAAGATATGAAAGGGACGTTGGGGGGGCACAATATATAAACAAAGAAAAATGCGTACGTGTTATAATATTTACTCGTTATATAACACATACACATTTTGTATTTTCTCTTTTTCCAAGCCATGTCTCAAGGCTTGGGATCCGGCTTGATCCCCAAGCCTGAGGCATGGACTGTCTACAAACACAACAAACAACGTGTTTTTGTAATAAAATGTAAAAATGACACTTCCTCTATGATAAATCAAAATAAAACAATCAATCCATTTTTTAAAAATTATACCACGACATAGAGCAGAGTTTTTTCTTTCTAAAAATATAATTTTTCAAATTTTCTGACTAATATAAGGTTTCCATATTATTTATTTTCTAGCTAAGCCTTTTTATAGCTATTTTTTGAAGTGTAAATATGTCTATCTTTCATGGTGTATCCTTTTTTTGGGTAATCAAAATTTTTTAAAAATTACACTAGCCCAAACTAGGCATAATTCTATACATATTAAAAACAATCTAATTTTTTGATATTTTTTGAGGTAGTTAGGGGGGGCACGGTTGGTGCTCTGTTATTTTTCAAAACATAAAATTTTTGTACTAGAAAAATCATAAATAAAAAATATTCGCTATAAAAAAAAATTTAAAATGAAGGCCAAACTAGATGCTCCTAGCTATCTTTCTACCAAAGGGTTTTCAAAAATACTAAATGGTGCTCAAAAAATGGTGGGGGCACGAAAGTCACTCTATTATGTTTTTTAACAAAATAGAAGAATCTGTTGGTATTTTAGTTATTTGACCCACTTAAACTTATCCATTTTCAATAAAATTTAGTAGCTTAGAAACTAGACTCAAAATTCTATGATTCATATTTCTATAACATCTTCCAATTTTGAGTGTATCCATTTCAAAAACTCGTACAAGTTAAAGTTTTTTGTTTTAGAAAAATGCATCCACTTAAGACCCCTTTTGGCCCCCCAACTTGGTGCACTTACCCACATGTTTGGTTCTTCCATTACTACTCTTTGTAAGTAGATGGAATGAATGCTAGATCAATAATATTTGCAAAGTAGAAATGCTCATATCATGTGCATATAATAATATTAGTAAGTGTTTTGTCTGTTTTGGAAGGAAGGTACTAGGTTCTTTATATAGCTTTCCAATTTGGGAGAAGCTAGAAACATAGATAATGTGGGATAAAGGTAAAGTATAATTAGAAAGTGATAAGCATGATTAGAATATATTAATTAGTAATTAACAACGCATGAGAGTTGGATATGATTTAATTAATAAACTAGGATTAATTAATAGGCCTAGATAAGCTTAAAATCCATTTAGAGGTGTTTTAAAAGGAAATTGGTAGAATTTAGAGGATTTAAAAGAGAGGTTTAACCAATAAGAAGGTTTACCGATTAAATAGGAGATATAAAAGGTTTAATTAACTAATAAATGATTTATTAAAATAGTATTATAACTAACGAAGTGTCGTTACTTGGAATCCGAATGAAGGAAAGGTTAGTTAATTAACGAAGTGTTGTTAATTGATTGAAATGAAGGGGATGTTAGCTAATTAGTGAGAAATCACTAATTATAATGAAATGAAGGGAAATATGATAAAAAAAAATGTAATACTAGTAGTAAAAATGCATAGTTAGATTTAGGTGTCTACATTTTCCCCTCTTTGGTGTGGTATAATGCAAATGACTTCACTTCAAAGATAGTAGACAATTACATACAATTAAATTTTAAAGGAATAGAATAAAATTTAGTAGAATAAAGGACCCCTTGAGTGTCAATGCTATGATAGAAGAGGTCGATGGATCCTCGAAAAGAAGAAGGAAACAATCACAACATAAGCATACTCAGTAGCAATAGATAGTTGAACTTGGCTCAGGTTGTCATTGTCCAATTTGATTGAGTGGAACAAGAATCATGTGTTTCAATAGATATAAAAAACAAGGGTGGGAGGGGTGATAATAATAATCCCTATTTCCCAGGTGTTGTGGAAGAAAATGGTGATACTTATGAAAGGGATTCAAACAGTCCTGGTTGGCCATTGTTAGAATCAACAAAAATTTGAAAGTGATTAGCATAAAGCTAGATAGAATTGTACTTTGGGGTACGATCCCCTTAAAACCATTTACCAATAATAAAAAGTTTAGTTAGATTGAAACAATCATACACATGGAGTATCATAATATTGTAACGTAGTTGATGAACCATCTCGGCTTAGAAGAGACTTTTTATTTTATATAAGCATACAAAAAAGTGTAAAATGACATGAAAATCCATAATAATGGTTTTTGTTGATTTTTAAAGGACTAACTCAAATTACTATACATAAATTAATTTAGTACGAGAAAGTAAAAAAACATATCAACAAAGAAAAAATCACAAACAAACACCGTTCAAGATAGTTGTACAAATGTATTTTTTTTTATCTAGCATTAATTCCCACATGTTCGAGTTATACGACAAGGGTTAAAAATTACACCCCAACCAATGATACATGAAAGGGGAATAACAAGAGGACATAGAATTCCCATGAAAAATAAATCATGCACTATGAAACTACCCCAAGAAATGATATATGCAAGGGAAGACAGACATAGCAAGCAAACCAACTTTGTTAATGAGGGAACATCAAAATGATCTGCATGTCATGTGTTAGAACAAATAAGCACTAAAGTAAGATGTTTTGTAGGATAGTTTTCAAGGTTTGAGGATGTTGTGTCCTCGTGAATTTCAGGATGCATGAATGTTGTGTTTACCATTTTTTTGGAATTGTTGAATTTTTACCAATTTTACGATTTTTGCATTTTTTTATTTTTTTATTTGTTGAATTTTAATCATTTTTTGGATTTTTAAGATTTGAATTTTTAGGTTTAAAAAAAGAAAAGATTTGATGCTATGCACAGGGAAAATGAAGATACAAAGATGCCCCCAACAAGAGGTGAAAATGTATAAACATGAATCTTGTGCATATATATAAGAATAAGATAAGTCAGATCAAGGCCAAGAAAGATAGGTTCATCATGATTATGAATTCAAACCAATGAATATCTAAGAAGGAGAAAGTATTCCTCTAGCACAAAATGGCTAAGAAACAAATGATAGAAAGAAGAAAAAGATTTTTTTATTGAAAGAAGGAACAAATATTCCCTCAAACATGGTAGAATGGAAATCTTATACATATGGATATTATAAAGGAATCACAAGAACTAAAAATGTTATGAAAGGATATGGAAAATGTAGCTATAAGACTCATGATGAAAAAGTGATTAGCCAAAGGCAAAAATCGTGAGACAAGATACAGACTAAAGAAAGAGTGTGAATGAAGTCTAAAAAAAACTTGTTAATATACTAATCCTATTTGCTCATTGAGATCCAATATGTACATGTGGAAATTAATTACCTCTTGAAGTGAAGATTTGGTAGGTAGTAAGTGAAAACAAACTAGCCAATGTGAAGGAATGATTGATTTGGAAATTTGATTAGTAAATGGAGGGTGGAAGGTGAGTCGTACATTACTCATTGCAAGCCAGAATCTAGGGCCCTAATGAAGATGTATTTGATTCTAGTCACAAAATTGTTCTACTTCCCAAAGGCCCATAGCCCTAAAAGAGATATGTGGTTGATGACCGATTTGTACAAAGACTTATCACTAATAGTTTCAAAGGGATTGAATGTGGTAGAGGGCATACAATATTTGGAGTGAGTAAATGCTAAATAAAATTTTATCATTTTAAAATGTTATTATGATGATACAACTTAACATTGTAAATAAAATAAATTCATTTGTTTTGTGATGGTTATTCATTACTATTTTGTATGATGAGATTGTATGATTATAAGTTGGAAGAGTTAAGAATTTTTCTTGATTCTAAGTTCGAGTGTGAGTGTATAAGTTTTGAATGTGAATTAATAGAAAAACTTTATTGTAACAAATATTTGAGCATTTTTATTAATGAAATATGTATTCCTAAATTAATTCTAAGCATGCTTAAATACTATTTTTCTTTGATAATAGAAAATGAATACCACTTTCCAATGTAATGAATTAACTACAATACGGTATGTAAATACTCATCACACTAAAACATTACATTCTATTAAAATCTATTTTGCACAAAAAATTGAACAAAACAAATTTTATTGAAGATATCTACAAGAAGTTGAACTCCTTAGACTCCCGCTTAGGGAAGGCCAAAACTTCGGCATGACTACAATATGGCCATTTTTAGTGCAATTGAGGAATTCATTGAGCAACATGTCAGAAGTGTCTCCAATCTCAGCAGAGTTCCGGCAACACTTTGGGGAAATGATAAAGAAAGAAAAAGGACCATTGATCAACTGGATAAGACTGACGCTGCCCACATGAAAACTTTGGGAATGTTCAGATCCTGGAAGAACATCAAAACCAGCATTGAAAAAGCTGCCAAGAAGTAGTTGTAGGTGCTTTAGTTGCTCTTGTTTGTTTTTTTGTTGTTTTTTTGCGGTTTCTTTGCTTTTGTGCAGGGTTTTTGATGTTTTGTCTTGTTTGGCTAACTTTTTTGGCTACTTTGGGCTTCATTGTCATACTTGGATTCTGATCCTTTTTTCTATGATTTTCACTCCTATTCTGGCTCCTAGGCCCTCTTTTGTACTCAAGGGTATAGTCCCTTTCAAAAACTATTTGCCAATAATAATAAAAAAAAAAATTGCACAAAAATATCCCTAGTATAGCAATAGGAGATGAGGAACGCCTTTAGATTTTTTACCTTCATCACCACCTACAACCATTTGATTTTTGATATAACAATATCAAAAGGAATATTTTAATTTTTCAATTGATTCACATCCCTCAACCATTTGATTTTTTTTCATTTGTAGATCTCAACACATGTTACATGAAACTGGTCATATTTGATATAAATTGAGTTTTGGAACACACCCTCCATAAGGCCGATTTGGAATTTAAATAGTTAAAAAAAATTGGTGGCATTGAGCTCAAAAAATTTATTTTCTTATAGTTAATGTGAAAGAGTTCTTGTAATGGTGAAAAATACATTTCAAAATAACAATATGGACATCGATGAGAAAGTCAAATGTTGATGACATAATGCCTTCATTCCTTGAAAACATTGGCTTGAGGTTGCAAGATTTGAGTTCATATTTACACAGGAAGATTGCATCAAGACCAAATGCTCTGATTATGAAGGTTCTGGGAATTCCAAATTATATCTCAAGAATCTTAACTCCATTTGGTCACGGTTTAATGCATCATACAATTGTAAAAATACAGTTCTTGTAGATGACTCTTTAGAGAAAAACAAGTTCAATGATGTCAGGACTACATAATTGCTAGAACATTTAACATAGGTTATAAGTCGAAGACAAATACTTGTTAGATGTGTTGTAGCCTTTTTGCAACCATTGAAAGACGTTGAAGATGTTCGATATTATATTAGATCAAAAAAACAATTATAGGAGTTTTTTATTGGAGCTTTACTATGTTTTGTATTGTTGATTTGGAAGCCCGTCTTAGGGAATAGTGTTACATTATAAATTAAAATTATTCTTCAAATTTTTTACTATATTTATACCTTTAGTAAATAAATTTCAATTTATTTCATAGCTTTATTTAAATACTAAAATATATATGGGATAGTTTTATAGTTAACTTTAAATAAGTTCATATCCATGTTTGAATATGAATATTTTTATGTCATGTCTCTTACAATTGATTTTATATCTAAATTTAAATATGAAAATATATCTGGTATGGTTTTACAATTAATTACATTCTCCTACACTAGATCATCGCCCTCTACTAATTTCTTCATAACATATTCAAAAATTATGTGGTTTCACTGAGGTTCAATCACACCATAATAAATGAAGTTAATTTGATATCTAACTTTAAATATGAAAATATATTTGGAATGGTTTTATAGTTAATTACATTATCCTAAATTTAATCGTCACCCTATTTAATTTTATTCATAACATCTTCGGTAATTCTCTAGTTTCCCCAAGGCTCAATTGATCCATAGTAATTGAATCAGAAAGTGTCTCACATCTCATGAATGTGATTAGCCTAGCGGACACTTGGCCAATGTTGATTTTAATATTCAAATTTGCATAGTTTAATCTTAATAACATCTTAAAACTGATAAGAGCATTATTCGAAAGCAAAAGTTAAGCCTAGCAGCCATCAAGCATTATTTCTCAAATCAATGTTGGATTTTCTGATATCATTAAACATCTTTTCACATATTCATTGATTTAATTCATGATCGATATATTGAATCTGGAAGAAGAATTAATAGATTCCAATATTTTGATTTTCAGATTCCAATCTATGTGATTTTGGACTACATTTAACTCTAATAAAGGTGATTTTGGATTCCAATATATGTGATTCTAGATTCTAATATAAGTGATAATGGAATCCAATATGTACGATTTTGGAGTGTAGATAATTCCAATATTTAACATTTTTTAAGCCAAAAATAGTATTATTGGATTCCAATATTGGCTATATTTTTTAAAGAAATTTCGACTAGAATAAGTCCGTATTTAGTGAAATAAGTGTTAGAAGATGAAATGTGTAAATATTCATTCCCGATTTAATTAAGCTTTGGCAAATAGTTCTCACATTTTGAGCAAGTACATCAATGTGTGAAAGAGGATTTTCTAAGTTAAATCAGATTAAAAAATAATGAGAGGTCTAGACTTTTCTCCTCGATACGTTAGACATGTTAATGTTTTTATCTCTTTCTACACCTCAAAATTTTGATATAGTAGATTGGAATGAGGTATATGAGGAGTGGAAAAGAATTAAATCTTACACACCACTTCCTTTGAGTAATGAAAGTTGAAAATGTAATTATTTTCATGAATCTTGATTATTTTATTTAACTACCTTTCAAACAAAATAGATTAGGTAAATATGTTGATTTTGAAGGGATCAAAACCATGTACAACCAAAATATAAGCATCAAGGCTCAAAAGAGAGACAACAATGAGTAAGGCCATACAAGGCCAATAAGGGAACAAATAGACAAACCCAATCCCAAAAGCAGAAGAATACACCCAAAATAAAAAACACCCCCTAAAGCAAGAAGGTCAAAGCCACTTGACCATCCACTAAGAGCAATCCTTTCTTCCATGGGATTTACCATCTAAGGATCATATTAAGAGGAGAATTAAATGCTTTACCTTTCTTTTCTTTTTTCACCACCATCCATCCTTCACCCTTATTAGGATCCGCATTCTCATCTAGACGAACTAGTAGAATAATTTCAAGAACCTCTTTTTTTTAGACTATGAATCTTCTTGGGTCTAGGAGGATGAGGCATAGTGGCACCTCCCTTATCTGTAATATTCTTTGAATCATTCTTGGTTTGAACAATTTGTAAAGCTGGATTAGAGGAAAAGGGGTTTTCCTCACAATTTTTCTCTTCATGAAACATGGAAGTATCCTCTTGGCTAACTGATTCATTTTCAGTGTCACTATCCATAAGGCCTTTGACAACAAGATGATTCAGATTAAAATCCTTCCACCAAGAAACCCATCCCTTAATCTATTTTTAATAGTGTATCAATTAGAGGCTAAATGACCGAGAGCAAAACAAGTTCTACATCTAAAAATAAAGCACATGTAATCTAAATTATGTTTCAATATTGTATCCTTGACTTTAAGTTCCATTATAGCTAAAAATCCATGGTCATGTACATATCAACCAAAGATTCGGCACATGTGGTATGGTGGTCAAAAATTTAGTTTTGGTATCTACAACTAAGAATTTTCCCAAATAATTACCCATAACTCGAACCTATCTACCCCCTAGAGTCCGAGAGGAAAATAAAGAATTCTTATCCATATAGGTCTGGTATTAAATGTTTTAGTTAAGGGGTTGAAATGGGGTAAACATGGCTTCATCAGAAGGAGATGATACTAAAATTCTGTTATTTTTCTACAAATTTCCTCCTTATCGAGGTAATTATCAAAAATACTACGAAAATTCCATAGGATGAGGAATAAATATTGGTTTTACATTCTATGAGAGGACACCATTATTCAAAAATCCACTTGTGAAGAGCTACAAGGCCTAGGTATAAGTTATTGAACCTGCATATCAAACCACGGCTCGGGAAGAACTCTTCCGATTCTACAAATTTTTCCCAAAGGAAAATAATGGCATCAAATTCACATATAGCATGGGTTTTTCAAGTGGGAACCCAAAAGGTTTGGAAACATCCAAGAAGGATTTCACACCCCTAAGTGGACCTAGATATTTCCTCTAAATCTCGTCTCTACAACTCCATACACATGGCAAGAAACTTCCTTGTTTGAACTACCTCCAAAGATGGCTTTTATCCAATACACCAACCACCGTATTTGTTTGGTAATTATTCCCTACTCCATCCTTTCCATATATAATGCTTCCTTCTACATATTTTCCAATTGAATCACCGATTTAGGTGGTTCATAAGCCTTAGAGTCTCTAGTCCCCTATTTCCATTAAGTGTAGTTATCGATCGAGTGGAGGCAACTAATGGTTTTTCAGATCCATCCACTCCAATATTCTCATTGTTTACTCCACTGCTTTCATCACCAATAGACATAGAGCAATGAACAACCACATTAGTGTTATCTTTAAATACCGAAGCATTGAGAGAATCATGGTTTTAAACATTAGCAAATGATAAGAGACCCTAAAGAAGCACCCATGTTTTCAATGCCACTACTATTGTGCACACAAGCACCTCTGATATTTCCATCACCACCACGAGCCATAGCATTCGGTTTCATAGGTGTTGTCTTAGGTTTTGCAGAAGGTGACTTAGGGATCAACATTGTAAAATTTCAACAAGAATTCCAACACCATCTTTAAAAATTTGGTTGATTATTTTTTTGGATTATGGTAAAAAGTGAGGGTTTTTCTAAGACCCACACCCTTATTAAAAAAGGCCCTAAATGGCCATGATAGACATGATAAAACATAAGAGAGGATATACTACAATCAAAATAGTAACCATAATCCGAAAAGAACAAAAAAGGCCCACACTCGTGCTATATAGGTATAATATTCTTAAGATCATTGACAGCTTCCTTCACAGTAGAATCTACATATTTTTCAACAAGAGTTTCAACAACACTTAACAGATTACTTGCATCCATTTTGGAGATGGACCTAGGTTTCATAAGTAGATTCTTTCCATTTCTTAATGACATTGAGAGCATTATTAATGTTACCTAAAAATCCATGAATTGGCTTGATGGTAGCCTCAGCACAGAGGACTGAGTCGGCCTCGGGGTTTGCCGAATCCTCAACAACATCCTTAGTATTGTCCTCCTCAACATACTCTTCAACATTTGTAGCAACATCCTCAAAGAAAAAAATCGACTCATCCTTGAGTTCATCTAACAATCCATTTTTCATCAGTCCCTTAAGGTACCAAATATTTCAGGTATGCATTAGTAAGTCCTAGCAAAATCTCAAGAATTAGACCTTCATTCATAGAACTCGAAGCATCCAAAGCATGGGAAGAACATAACGCACAACACTAAGTGAGGGAGAGACATGAGTGGGAGTGGGAACTATCACTGCCGGGGGAGAGAAACAATGAATGCGGGGGAGAGGGTGGCGAGTGAGTAGAGGAAGAGGAAGCAATGTCACGGTGATCCATGATTTTAACTTCTAGGTCGAGGAAGGCATGGGATTCGGGAAGTGATGAAGGCAGCAAAGGGTGGGATGGGGAGGAGGTAGTGCGAAGGGCATGGTGGCGGGCCAAACTAGCAACCTTGGGAAAGCGAGTTAGGGCATGAGTATTAGCAACATGCTTAAAGAGTGGATAATGTAAACCTTGATGAAGTAAATTAACTTAACCAACTTTCGAGCCTTTTTATGGAAAAATAAGAGATTGGTGCAGAAAATTGGCTATGTTTACCCTACAACCATTACAAAAATGAGCTAGAATAAAGAGTTTGGGACTAAAAAAATCTCTTACCTTCCCTTCAAGATAAAGTAATGCATAACCTGCTAGGAAAATCCATCCCAAGGATCCTTAAAATAAGTTTTTTCATATCCCTATTTGTAAATGTTAACTTTCTCTTTCATCTTAGCCAAAAATTCCACCATTTCCACTTTTAAAGACCTCTTAAAATAGGTATCAACATTGTCAGGAAGTCCCATAGTGGCAAAAATACCCTCCTCAATGATTTCAAATTTATTTTTTCCCACTTTCACATGGTCCTACTTCCAGGATGATAAAATATTGCTTGACACCATAAAATAATTCCCTGAAAGTATTTTGATGAACGTCATAACCACCTTTTCCCCAAGAAAATTCCATAAAACTTCATCCTTCTTAATATCTTCACAATTAGAAGGCTCCAATTGAACCATAGCACCCCCCATTTTTCGCAAAGCCGAATAACTGAGAGAAAATATGATATAAAATAAACTAATAATGTGGGCATGTATAAAAATCCATGAACCCCCTCTGCCACGTGCCCACCAAAAAATGGTTGCTTCCATTTATGATTAAAATTCCCCATTAATAACTTAAAATTTGACATCTCACTTCCCAGGTGTAACATATAAAATCAAACAAATAAGCCTTCAAATCATCATAAATGAGATCATCATCAGCATTGAAGGAAGGACACGAAAAAGTAAATCTAAAGTCCAAATAATCATTAAAAGTAGTGATCAAATAATACTTGCTCAAATTAGTGCTTTTTAGAATAGTCATCAATAAAGGCTTTTAGCAAAGAGTTCTAGAATATTCTCACCCAAGTTTTTTGTTTCTCCTAGGAGACTCCAATATTAGCTCACAGATCGGCTACTTTATTTCCTTCCCTACAAACATATTGATATTGGACTTTGTTGAATTGAGATTGGAGGATCCTGATATCATAAATGATACTGTTAATGGTCCATTTGGTGACACCCTTATTATTAAGAAGGTTAATCAAATTTAGGGAGTCACTTTCCACAATTATGTTGATCCTACCAAAAGTAGAAGCAAGTTCCAAACCCTTTAAAATGGCCAAGGCTTCAGCTCTATGATTAGAACCCATACCAAAATAGGAAGCAAAGTAACCATCAGTTGACCCAACTCATCTCTAATAGTGGCACCTCTACCAGATATGCCTGGGTTACCTTTAACAGCTCCATCGGTGTTGACTTTAAGCCATCCTAAAGGAGAAGGGTTTGAGGTAGTAGTAGCCTTTAAATATATTGAATTGGGAGGTTGAAGGATATCTGAAGTTGTTGTAACCATTATCTATCCATGTTAAGAGAAAATTTACATTTATGTTGTTTCCAAATACACCAATTCATATTTTCTTGAAGATCTCATGTCACCAATGTGAAGACCTACTGAGGGGTACTATGTTGATATTTAAAAATTTTCCCATTACATTATTTCCAGATGTTCCATAATGTGTGAGGTAGAAGAAGTTTCCAGGAAAGATTAACAATTTGATGCCAAAAGAGAGTCATCCATTGAATGAGAGCTTCGAGACAGACTTAAGAAAGACCCACAAAACTTCAAAACGCGTTAAGATGGAGGCTCCGGACAGGAAATGAAAAATTGCAACGAAATAGTAAGTAGACAGACGAAGATTCAAGACCGTCAAAACACGTAACGCACCTACTAGGGAGAGAATAAGCCCACCACTTGAGATTCTCTCTAGAGAGAGGAATTCTTGGAAGAAAGAAAAGTGAAAAATATAACTTTACAGATAACCTAAGGAAACCATACTTGAGATAGATTAGGGCTCTCTATGTGATGAGGTAGGGAGAGATAACCATTCGTAACAGAAAAATGAGCCACAAATAGAAAGAGGGCAGATTATGGCATCCTCCATAGATAAAAATAGGAAAGAATTGTTACGATAATAAAATATTCATTTTTTCAAGCAAGCTTAAAGCTTGTGACAACTCACTCCATCCCAACTAGGAATGAACCAACATGGGTATAGGGAAGAACGATCAATGTAGTTAGAAACATTAAGACCACAAATTCTAATAAGCCTCAATATTATAGGATCCCAAAAAGGTTCAACAGACAAAGCATCATCTCGAATCCATCGATTAGTCTAGAAAGTGCCCTTCATACCATTACCAATTTTACATCTAATGCCCGCCTCAATTAGCTCTCTAGTCCTTTTGATGGAGTTACAAATAATTTGAACCATTTTTGATGTCTTCTAATAGAAATTATCCATCGAAGAAAGGTATTTTGAGATCATCATCTGCATCAAGGAGTCCTTTCCATTAGTAGAAATTTCCCAACCCAATTTTGTGAGCATGGCAGAGTTCATATCAACAATTCTACGTATGCCCAAACCACCAAGAGTAGTTGGTTTACAAACCAAATTCCATGAAACTAAGTGGATTCTCTTTCATTCTTCTGACCCTAACCAAACAAACATTTTTTGGATTTTTTCAATAGTAAAAGCCACAAAGGCAAACATTTTAAAATACATAAAGTAAATTGTTAGATTTTGCAAAGTGGCCTTAACTTTATTTAGCTTTCTAGCTTGACTGAGGAGGGAACCTTTACACCCAAGTTTTGTTTTGAATCTATCAATAATCGATTCCAAATACTCTTAAGTTGTATTTCCAAAAAAAATTGAAGACCCAAATAAGAAGAGGGGAGATCCATAATAATGTTGCTAAAGATGGCAGCAATCTTCCACTGCATACTAGCATGGGTATTAATAAAAGCAATAATACTCTTATTAAAATTTATCTTCTGACCAGAAGTTGATTGATAGTAATCTAAAATATATTTTAGAACTTTAGCTTCCGTATGAAGCTATACCAAGCAGCAAAGTGTCATCAATGAATTAACTAAGTGGGAAGCTGCAAGATCCCTAGAGGTAGTAGTAATGCCTTTAATGCTGCCAACTCTTTTAGCAGCTTCCAAAGCTCTGCTAAGAGTATCTACCATGAGTATAAACAGGAAGGGTGAGAGGGGATCCCCTTTCCTAATTCCATGACTTGAGGGAAAATAACCTTGTGGGATACCATTTATGAGAATGGAGAATTTGGGAGTTGAAATATAGGTGTAAATCCAATATCTCCATTTCTCCCGTAATCAAATTTCTCTCGGACCTGAAGTAAGAAGGGCCAACTAAGTCTATCAAACATCGTTTTATATCAAGTTTGAGAATCACACTAGCTGATTTTTTGAGTGAAGCAAAGTGCATCACTTCATGAACATTAATGATGCCTCCTTGGATCAATCTACCCCCAATGAACCCATTTTGTTGTTCCAAAATTAAGCTAGTCATAAAAGGTTTAAGCCTGGATGCTAGCATTTTGGTTATAATCTTGGAAGTGGTATTACAAAGACTAATGGGCCTATAGTTAGAAATCAATTTAGATCCCATAGATTTGGGCACTATGGAAACAAAGGTATTATTCCACTCCTTTAACATAAGATCATTTTGTTGAAACTCCAAAATAACAACATGTAGATCAGGTTCCACAATATGCTAGTAAGTTTGAAAAAATGCTGCAGGGAAACCATCAAGGCTTGGTGATTTATCAGTTTTCATATCAAAAACACCTTTCCTGATTTCTTCCACTAAGAAGGGTTGGGTGATTTTAGCATTTATATCATCATGATAAAATTGGGTATATGTTTGAGAATTTCCATACAATGCGCTTCACATGGGAGAGGGCCCTCATAAAGGAGACTAACATAATAGTTTATTAATTCAAAGCATCAATTGCATCATCTTTATTAAGAGAAGAGCCCTCTGTGATGACCAACTCTTTGATTTTATCCTTGCTCTTGTGTTTTGTAGTAGTCATATGGAAGAATTTCATATTTCTATCTCCATGTTGTAGCCATATAGCTCTCGATATTTGACTCTAATAGATTTCTTCCTCGAAAGAGCTTTGTGATAATCACTAAGAAGCGTAAGTTCTTGATGATGGAGTTGAGGGATCTTCCTTTCGAGTCAATCTCCTCCGAGATAGAATAAAGTTTTAGAGTGAGAAAATCCTTCCTTTTGCGAGATATCCCCAAAAACCTGAATTTTCAAATTCTTGAGCTCATTCTTAATAAAATTAAGCTTCTTAGAAAACATGTACATAGCTGAGCCACTCAATATCACATCCAATGTCCTTGATACAGTTTTCTAAATTATGATTTTGTAACCAAGCGAGCTCAAAGTTAAAGGGAGGATGTTTCGAGAATTGTGATTGCGAAGCCATGAGTAGCAAGGGGTAGTGATCAGAGGAAATAATAGGAAGATCCTACATGTAGAAATCATTATAGTGAATGATCCAATCCATAGAGATAAGAAATATATCTAATTTGATTTGGATATGGTTGATCTCAAGTCTTTTGTTAGACCAGGTGAAGGAAGCACCATGAAGATCAATGTCAAAAATTCACCTACTCGATAAATTCATCTAGGGATTCTGAGCTATTAGTGTTGACACTAGTTCCACCTTGCTTCTCTGATAAATGGAGTATTGAAATCTCAAGCTCTAAGCCATGGAAGGTGTTTGTAAGAAGAGAAAAAGTCCAACAAATCCTTCTAAATTTTTTCTCTTTGGTTTTCAAGGTTAGGAGCATAAATATTTACAGCAATCTAACCCAAATTAGAACTAATCTCTTAGAAAAACATCCCCACAAAATGGGGGGTTTTAATGAGACACTCCCGAAGAGAACCTTCAGTTCCTAAAGTACACAAAACACCGAATTGCCAAAATACACCTATGAAACAACATAGGCATTAGGCCAAAAATTATGAAGCATATCCTCCTCTTTAAGTTTGGTTTCTTGTAGCATCAAGATATTAGGACAATGTTTAAGTCTAAAATCCTTGAGGATTCTTTTTTTTCTAGGGTGAATTTAATCCCCAAACATTCCAAGAGAAATTATTCATTTCTTTTATTTTTTCTTACCTCCACTTAGGATGGCAAGTAGTCCATGTGTTCCTTGAGCTATATTAAGAAATGTTTCCTCCTGAATATTTTCTTGATTTGTGTGTCTCCCTTTGGATTTCTTAAATCCCGCATCAAGTTTGAACTTAGTGTTGTTTCTAGTATTCTTAGTAGGACTGTTATCTGCTGAAAGTGAAGTAGAACGAGAGATGAGGTATTTTTCCCGTAGGAAGCAAGCAGCAGCGAGTGCACCAAAGAACAAGGGAAACAGAGAGAGTGAGGGGAACACAACGAAGGACTCGAATCAAAATATTCACTAAGAGAAGGCGACGATGGAGGAGAGGAGATAATCGGAGAGAAACCAAAGAGAGGGAAGGTAAGAGGAAGGTTTGAAGAAGGGTAGGAGGACATAGATGGAGTAAACGAGAGAAGGAAAATAAGAGTAGGCAAGATGAGGAATGACTAGTAGGGACAAGGGGGAACAAAGACACCAGAAGGCAACAGGGGGACCAACAAAGGAGAGGAGGAAGCAGGGGGAAATAGAGCAGAGACAAACATGGGAACACTCTCCTCCAAAAGAACATCAAAGGGATTTGAAGTGCTAACATCATTAGAAAATTTGGGGATGAGCTTACCTTTTTCTTTAGGGAGTGAATCTACTCTTTAGTCTTTTGGGTTGGTTTTGTGACGGGAAAGCCTGAGCATGATGTGCAATGATTTTGTAGGTGGAGTAATCTTGAGGGATATATTCATATTCACTGGGATGAACCCAAGTTCCTAGGTCAGAGTGGAGATTAATGGAGGACGGCAAAGGAAAACTAATGCTAACATTGACATAGAATCTGGCATGAATAAATCTAGAACCTACCTTGGTAGCTTGATCCGCTTCTATTAGAGAACCAAAAGAGAGGGAAATTCCTTAAATGACAACATAATTGCAAAAATATAAGGGGAGCTCATGAAGACAAACCTAGATCGGAGCATGGGACATGGTTTCAGTTTTAGCATTGAACCCAGGCATCCAACGATGAAGGTAAAATCCTCTTTGACAAAAGAACCACATGCCACCCAACAAAGCACAAGAAAAAAATTCTTTATGGGTAAAAGTAAAGAGAATGAAACTATTGGAAAGGGAAACAATATCAACTGGACCACAAGGATTCAATTTAATATGTACCCATCTGCAAATATCTTCTAAGGGTGGTCTAGGTCCCATAAGTTTACCGATTAGTGACAACTCCCTTGAGGCTTGTGTAGCTTCAGTGATTGAGGAAGGGATTTGTAAGGACAACGTCCCATCAATGCACTTAGGGTGGAGTTTTCCAAGGACCGAAGATTTTAGAGAGAAAATAGTAACATTCTTCTAGGAGCCGGTAGAGATGCTAGCGGAGTTAGGAAGGGGGTCAGGAGCCGGCCCAATCAGATCCACCGTTGAAGAAGGAACCAGTCGCATCAAAATTTCAAAAAAATTCCAAAGCAAGAAAAAAATCTTCTTGCCAACACATACACTTCACTATTTGATTGTTAAATATTTAATAATTTTGATATTTTTCATGTTTATTTTATATAAAATAGTCAAATCTAAATGTAAATTTAATTAAAATTTTATTTTTTCAACTGAACGGAAATATATTTTTTAATTTGTTAGTTTTGAAGGGTTAATCTTAACCTAGCATTTCAAATTAAATTATCGAAAGCCCTTCAAATTTGATCACTGTTGTCAAGTGTGAGCATGCTTCTATCCTAAAGTAACTACACTATCAAATTATATGAAATCTTAGTGATTCTCATTCCTTTATAAATTAACAGGGTTTTAGGCAGGGTGTCAGTGTAATTAAAAGGCATGGGAGTATTTTACGTAAAACCTGTCATGAAAACACCGTTGATCATTTTGTAATGTGGTTCTAAAAGCATAATTGTCGATGTGACAAAGATACCAATGTGCCCAAAGGATAAATATTTGGAAACATGGAAATGAATAAAACTCGAATAACAAATCTCAAAACCAAAAAAGAGAGAAAAGATTTAGTTTGCTATTTATAAACTAGCAATTGCATGTCAACTATGCAATGGAAACACCAAAGGAATGCATCAAGTAAGTTAAAGTAAAGGGAGATAATTATCATATATGGATGAGTACGAAGAAGATGGAGATTGAGGGAGAAGTTCAAGGTTGTGTGAAATGTTAGGGAATGTATGGGTAAATCCAATTTCTTATGAAAAGCTATATATGAGACATGTTTCATTTAAGTCAATATTTTTGAAGAGAAGTGGGGTGTGATGCATGATTGTGAAGTCAATGTAATTTTGAGATATAGCAAAAAACAAGTTGTTGTCAATGAACACTTCGAGGGAAAATTACACATGTTTGAATTCAAAACTCTACATATGTTGATATCTTTGAAAGAATATGTTTAACATTTTGTATGTCACCAATTTCATGCTCATTTGTAAGTAGTATTTCTCTTGTGATGATTAAGGGTGTAATCGGGGTTTCCCCTTGTCAACATTCTTGATGATGGTGTCCAAGAATGACCACTAGAATAACACGTCAAATCTCATCTCCTCGATGTTGAAAAGGTGCACTTATTGAGATTCACATGTGGAAATGTCTATTATCAAAATAAATTATTAAGGCATTGTCAAAAAAATAAAAATATTTTTTTGTGTGTGCCCCCAACCTCCTTTGATCCTTTTTCTCATCCAAGGTTATAAGCCATGAACAATTCAGATTGAAGATTATAATATAGTTGATTAGTTAGAAGATTATAATTTTGATGGTCGATGTGAAGAATGTAATTATTTATGAGATAATAAATATGAATGCATGAATGTTGGTCGACTTTAAATTTAGAGCAGATAACAACCCACATACCGATCCATGAGGATGTGAAGCCTATATCTTCTCGTTATTCGGAGAGTTGACTAATGCAATGTGTAACCATGAAAAGTGAAACGGTGGGTGAGTCTAGGAGAAAACAAACTCGGTCGATCACATTAGCGGTGTTAGGAGATACCAGGATGCAAGAAACTATGGATCCCAATATACAATACAAAAACCATGATGCAATACAATGTGGAGCTCGAGAGGGTGCTCAATGTAAATATTGATGCATGTTTATTCAAAAACCAAATGCAAATCCACTATAGAGCCCATTTTGTGGAGGATAACAAGTAAGAGAAGATAAAAAAGGTGCATTTGAAGGTGAAAAGTGGAATGTGGGCACAAGCTTCGATGGGACCTTCTATCCTAAATGAGAATATCTCAAAATCATTTACTACAAGGATATGGACATAAGGCAACGACTAAAGAACAAAAACCCATCTAATATGTGTGTGTTTTCATAATTTGATTGCATCTATCTATTTTGGAAAAACAACCATCAACGTAATTAGTTGTTAACACTATAAATCCAACAACAACTTGTATGCGGTATTGATTATGGATAATTTGTATTTGGCCCTTCTTTTTATTTTATATATAAGTGATTGTGTCTAGTTGTATAGTCTGCACATTGTCAATGCGATTAAGGATTTGTGGGTTTGTTTCTATTGTTTAGTGGAGGTAGTAGGTTACAGATAAAAAATATTTTTATCGGGGGTCTTTCCACCACCAACACTAACAAGTACATCTACAAAATGTAACATGAGTTAGTGTGATAATAAATATTATCAAGTTTAAGAATAATGTTGAAATGTGTCTATTTTAAGCCATATGGAGGGGTCGCGAAGTTAGTGATTTGACAACATGTTAGTTACTTCTACAACACTGACACCCAACCCTTGCACAGCTAAAAAATGGATCTTTTTTAAAAATTGTCGTGTTAAGGATCTTTGATAATTTTTATTTTATTTTTTTATGACATAAATATTTTCAATTATATGATATTCTATTTGTTAGATAATATGAAGAAATGAACAGAAAGTTGGAAAGAAAAAGGTGGGAATTAAATACATGCATGACCCACATCTCTTCAACAAATCAAATTTGTTCTTGCCCAAATAATGTTTGATGTCTATGTTATACTTTATCGTCTTAATCTTGCTCGTATTATTCACATGATTGTAATTTGCGCTTAAATGGGCCGAAAAAAAAAAGGGGGAAAATTCAACATGTTCCACATTTGAAACCCAATCATATATTCGTTGTAATAAAAACAATAAGAACCGTGCATATGAGGTGTGATTTTTAATCGAAGTTCAATTTTGTATAATGATTTTCCCTTTATGTCGTTACTTTCTATATGTTTATGGATGTTGGTGTGTCATTATGTGGAATGTTAACACTTGGCAATCTAATTTTGTGGCATGTAACATTCAAAATGCATGTGTTTCACCATGTCATGTAATTTGATGAACATATTTTCCTCTATTTTGTGTATCTTCATATTTAAACTCCCTTTTGTGGAGTTCAAGTGGCATATCTTCTATTTATTTATTTTTATGTGGAATGAAATTCACATTTGAGTCTTCCATTTGAAGAAATTGTGGAAAAATTGAAACTCCATATAGTTTCTTATAGAGTAGAGTGCAAATTGGTCTATATTTTACAAGGATGGAAAATTACTAATGATACCATCAAAGTGTACCCTATAATGTCTAGATGTGAAAGAGATTCCTTGTTTTCTTAATTTAAGATATGATGTACTTAATATAGGTTGAAGAAGTCATATTTTTATTGATTACAGCAATGTATTTAGTGAAAAAAAATATATATGGCAATATATAAATCATTTTTCTTAACTTAAGTATTTTGGATGTACATGCGGTCAAATAGAGAACTAAGATTAAAAAAAATTGTTGGCTTGAATTTGATTGCATGTGGGAACAACTCCACGTTACCATCTCAATCTCGCTAGATTGAATGTTCGAAATCCAACCACAATGGACATGAATTTCATCATCACGTTACATGACACATCCAGCGTGGCACTGACGTGTTTCTCTTCTATTGGTGTTTGTCGTTGTATCCAAATATGGAAGAAATATTCCTCAATAATATTTGAGCCATCCTGATACAGAAAAGGGGTTTTGATTACATGGACGAGGCATTGACGGGTAAAGAGATGTGCGATTATCTACTACATGAGGCATTGTCGGAGGTTGAACACCTGTGCAAGGGAGGTATATACAGTGAACCAAACATACGTAGATGATAACGATTCTGTGAGAATGTTAATGTCCATGAAAACTCGTGCTTAGTCTTTATCGGTTAAATTTGACGGCCGTTTAGACGCTTTTAGTGATTTTAGACATAAAATACTTGTAAATATCTGATCTAATTGTCACACACAACTTATATATATATATATATATATATATATATATATATATATATAATTTGTCGTCAATTTTTATATAGATTTGTATATAAAATATAAAAATATATGTAAATATATATTAAAAAAGATATAATAAATATAGAATAATTAGTAAAAAATAACATTATTTTGTATTTTTGAAGGGCAGTATTGAAAAATTACCGTCACTCGAAAATTGTTTGACAAGCGCAGGTGGTCAAAATTTAACCCCTAGTCACTTTGTGTCATGTTGTTGTAGCGAGAACTAAGACAAAAATGGCTAGCTTGAATCCTATGCGTTTGAATTACATGTCCGGACAACTCCATTACTATGACATGTGGTAAGAATATCTATATTATCTATACATGATCCCTAATGCACATTGCAATGTCGAGGATTCTCATGAGAAAATTATATGATTACTCTTAATCATGTTTTATAAAATTGTAGTGTTTTACAAAATGTGAAATAATTCATTATGCTCACTTTAATAATGTTGTGACACGGGCGAAAATATCTTTTCATCTGTAATGGATGGTTGAGAATCAATTTCTCTAAACAAAACCTCTCGGTGGGGTTGTTCTTGGATAAAGTATATCAAATATTAAATTCAAGAAATCGAGGAACCTCTTTCGGACTCGACATTACACATACAATTTGATGGTTTTGTTAGTATACTTGTACACTTAGATGGTTTTATTAGAAAAAAATACCTCCTTGTAAATCAATCCTAGAACCGATTGAATTTCCCATAATTATTTATTTTGGCCCCTTTAAGTGAAAATTGTAGTCACGTGAATACTCGCGATTGAGTTTGAGACCATAAAGTGGAGCACATATAACATGTATTAATTGGGATAGAAACACTATTTATCATGCCACGTGTAGGATTATGGGAAAGCCATTCATTGACAACAAAAATAATTAGAACCCTTTGTTTCCTCGCAAGTGTTAATTACGTAATGACCTATATGTCGTTATGGAGAGGCCTTCATAATTTTTTATTTTAAATGCAGTCTTCACAAATTCATCACTAAATATAGTAAGTGACATGGCCAAAATTGATCACATGGTCAAAATGGATTATTCACATTTCAACTAAAACTCGTTTTCTTATCAGTGCAAAAAATTACTTGCATGAAACTAAAAATTAGTGCAAGTTAAATTAAAAGAATCATCCCATTATGTTCAACGTTATTTTCAGGTCTAATGTTTGCGTAAAGGAAATGTTTACGTTTAATATTGGTTGATGACTTTAATCCCGCTTTACACTCTGATGAATGCATGATTGAATGCCAAATTACCTTATGCGCCCACAATCCTAATATGATTGAATAATTAAAAAAAGGAACACAAAACATTAAAAATAGACAAACATTAATACTAACATGGATTAATTTCCCCTTTGAATGAAAAGTTTCATAGCACTCCATTAACATGTGTAATCTAGTTTGGGTAGATAGGAAAACATGCAAGAGGCTGTGTGTAGTTACTTTTTGAGAAAAATATCTGAGTTGTTAAAAGTATTAAATATTTTAAGCCTTCACTTTTATTTTCCTTTACATTAGCTTAAATATCATTTAGCCATACTCTAAAAGTAGTTTCATGTGAATTTATTTATGTTTTTCATTTTTTTGGCTTTTCAAAAGACAATTTGGGATGCGACTAAAACTGAAGAAGCAATTAAAAAGACTTCACTTCCACCATATTTATGTGTTGTCATGCATTTCATAACACAAGTAGATGTTATCTAATAAAGAGGAAGGAAATTCCCCATTGTAAATTTCCGATTTTGAAAAATGTTGAGAGAATGCTGAAAAAGGTTATGGACTATGGCTTACCCCCTGTCGATTGCATTTACCTAAACTTTTTGAATGTCTTTTCACAAAACCCATGGATTGTTTGCATATCCTATAATCATTGCAATCCACGAGACCACATATATTTCAAGCATTTTATCAAAAAGTTCACATGCTTCCATATATTGTAGACACATTTTCTAGGGCACCTACAACTTAAACATCTACCTAAAGTTCCTTCTTCATAATGCCTCAGCAGATGTCCATGCCTTGTATCAAAGCTCCAGTTTTATTATAGGGGTGTATCATGCTAGAGCAAACTTGAACTAATTAGATTGGACAATAATTGGTGAAATAACATGAATGCTCTGTGAGGTGGTGTAACGGCATCAATGCTCTATAACATATCAAGTAATGTGTGTTTCATTTTCATTGTCTATCAATTTGGAGTCCCCATTCATCCTGCTATATTGATTGCCTTTGTCGTCCTTCTCTCCTACTACAAATCTATCTAACTTATTGGATTTAACTACACCACAACTAGAATTCGATGTTAGTGTAGAAGAATCGACACATAAATAACATGCTATAACAATGTGATCATGCTCGTGTGACCCCGCAACCTATGGAAAATAGTGGTTTGCTTCTTCAACCAAGCTAGCAAGGAACAAAATGGGTGCAAATTTCTATTGCATAAGACTAAGATATATTATTATATTTATATGGCTTCTAATAAGTTTCTTTTTTTTTTAATAGCATCGCATTTTCTTTGTGTTGGTTATACTTGCAGTTTATCGTACTTTTACACTTTTCTAGGCATCATTAGGTTGTCAAGGCTATTTATTTTTCTCAGCATGTCATCATTCTAGGATGGAAATTGTATTTGTGTTCCTCAATCATTGGGAAAAATGGGAGGATGGAAGGATGACCCGCGTGCACAACACAACTATTAGAATTGAGAAGAATTCGAACGAGCTGACTTTATTGCCAACCTACTCGAAACTTGAATACGTCGATAAAGTATGATGGTTGGGTCTCATGTTCATTGGACAACACTTAGTTTTCTGGAAATATTTCTTGAAGTGACAACAACAAACTTTCGTGAGACCCATTTCTATGTACCACGCTGCCAAGGACGTGTCACATACAGCACAATCAAAATTGTTTGTCAGATATATCAAAATAAGAGTCGTTGGATGTTACATTAATACTTCTGTCACATATTTGTCAACACTTAACAACCCTTGGGCCCTTTATTTTAATTTGGAGATATGCCTTCGGTGTTAAAAAAACAAGTCTTATTAAAGTCAATTAAAATAAGTTAAATAAATATTGAGAATAAAATTAAAATAAATAAATAATTTTTGTGAGCATTATGTTAAATCACATGTTCTTCACGAGTAAAGAAAATTTTTAAAAAAAAAAGCAAAAATTAAAATTTCATAAATCACCAATCACAACGAATTATGAAAAAGGATTTAACCTCCCTAACAAAAACAAAAGTTAAAATGTTGAGATTGTATTGACTTGAGGTAGACTTTTCCCCTTAACAAGTATTGTTCTAGGTTTCCACCTATAACACCCATTTTAAGTGCCTCTCAACCTATATATAGTCTGGAAGGAATTGCAAGGAATTTATCACATGACTTTTTCATGATTCCAACTGAACCAAAAACGTGTGTAGTGTGTCACATACATGTATTATATACATATATGTAACATATGTCGAGAGGTATGATTCAAAAGGCATATATACCTCTCGACATATATTACACATGCACTCCAATGCCGAGAGGTATATACGCCTTTTGAATTATACCTCTCGGCATATGTTACATATATGTATATAATATAGGTATGCTAGTAGCAACCACGAGAGTTGCATTATACATAAAATGATACCAAAAATAAAGTCAGAAAAAGAAGCCAAGAATTTAGTGCGTGCATGAATGACCTTGAGGAGAAAGAATTAAATTGGTGACTTAAGACTCATATTATTATTAATAAAGATCCCCTTACATAATTCATTGGTGTTCATTGTAGGATCCCCACCCACGTAGTTCATTTTTGTTCATCATCATAATCATCATCATTGTCATCATCGACATCATCACCAATATTGATGTTACTACTAATATTGATATTATTGTTATAATTTATAAGAAATAAAAGTATTATTATTATGATTATTATTGTTTTATTAATATTAATGTAGTGATTATTATTAAAAATATTAATATTATAATAATTTTATTAATAGTATTAGTAATATCGTGGTTATCATCATCTTAATGATCGTCATCGTCACAATCATCATCATCTTCGATGTTTTTTTCGTTTTCATCATCATCATAATCATTGTCATCATTTTAATGATTGATATAATCATTTTCATCATCATCGTCATCATCATCCTCATCATTATTATCACCACTATCGCTACCACAACCATCATTGTCACCATCATCATCATCATCATCATCATTCTTATTGTTATTGATATTAATGTAGTTATTATTATTAAAAAATATTAATAGTACAATAATTTTATTAATAGTAATAGTAATATTGTGGTTATCGTCATCTTAATGATGACAATGACTAAGATTACGATGAAATATCTCGTAAATTATGAAATTCAGCTACGGATCAACTTATAATATGGTGAGATATAACTCGATTATAAGATTTAATTTTTAAAATCTTGAATAATAGGGCTTATTTGTCACCAATTTATTGAAATATTAAAGTTACAAAATGAAAAACATTATAAATAGATAACTTTTTAAATTTTGATTAGTTGATATCAATGAAAATAATTAAAAGTTTTGCCGCATGATTGCAATCGCCTATTCTCGCATAGATTAACAAATGAATTAAATAATTCCCACAACTCCTTTCCATTTTGTAAGTGTAAAGTAAGAAAGAATTTTTCATTTTCTTTTCTAAATTTTCATAGGAGAAATTATAAATTTAAGTAAAAATTACAATAAATCATTTGAAATGAAACTTGAGAAAACTTTCCATTTTAACAATATCACCTAATATGTAAATATAAAAAAATAACTAAGAGGAAAATGTTCACCGACTATTATACCTACAAATAATGACATTCCCACCTAAACTATATTATTAAAAATAGAAATTAAAATCTGAAAATATGAAATTTGATATAACTGGAAGAAGAATATTCACAAACTATTATACCTACAAACAATGACATTCCCACCTAAATTATAAGTCATGAAATGGAAATTAAAATGTAGGAAATGGAGGTGAAGACTAGAAGAAACTATAAACATACAAATCATAAAATATACATCGTATAAATAAATGATGATTGACTAAAAAAAAACTATGAACATGAACAAATCATAAAATGTACATCATATAAATGATAGTAATGATTGAGTAAATTCTTGGTAAAATTCTAGATGAACTCTATCCGAGGTGAAAAATATACAACCCATTTATATTCAGACATATTTTTTTGTAAACAGGAAGATCCACGTATCCTTTAAAAAAACATCCATTTTTAATTGAAAACATAGTTTCATTTCATTGGCCTACCTATCATATTTTAGTTCCAAGTGATTCCCAAAAATAACCCTCCATAATGTGTCATCCCAACACCTTAAAAGAGTTCATCCCACATCACTATACTCAATATATATATATATATATATATATATATAAAGGAAAGTATGTGGGAGAATGTGTTCAAGACATGTGGAGAGATTGGCAGTTTTAAATTATTTTTATTTCTTTTTCCATGATTTACTTTTGGGGACTATGTACTAGATTTGTTCACGCGCCCAATTCCATATAACATATCAGGAGGAAATATTTATAACCCTTTAAAGAACTTAACTATATATCATCCTCACAAGTATATTAGATCATGGAGAATTTTAGAAACCTTTCCAACACTTTCCATGTGCACAAATCCCTAATACCACAAGATTAGAACACATGGCATAATACCAAAATACTACATTATGGATTCTTTTTAGTGTTTCAATTAATCTTGGTCTTCTTTGAGAATTCGAGTTCAAAAGATTGTGCCACATGTAATGATATATAAGCCCTTCTATTTTTTTTTCCCTTACATCACAATTTGTTACTTTATTCTAAAATAACATGATATATATCCTGCTAAGCCCTATGAACCTTCGTATGTCACCTTACTTCATATTTACATAATAATATTCTATGATATGTGTAAAATAAGATATAAACCAAACTAAATAAGAAAATGTAAGAATACATACCAAAAACATAATGACTCACAATTCTAAGAGCAATTAATGCTTTCTTACCAAAATTTATTATTTTGGCAAGGAGATATAGATCAATATCACTTGCGGCACGGAGGTAGTACGCATTAGGTTGCTTTAAAGTTTTTATTATACATATTTGATACATACTTAATTTTTGGTAAGTTAACAAAATTGTATACAATCTGTTGAGATATATAATCGCACATATTTATAAGATTTGTGCATATTATGTTCTACTCATGTTATTATATCATTATATTATCTTTCATACAAGTATCCTACCCATGAAATTATAGGCCGAGTAAGGAAATGTAAATCTTCCCTTCAATATTATGCTAATACATACAACAAAAATGTATTTCTCATGTCTCTAGTTTAGTACTAGTTAGATACACTCTTCCCTCTATAACTTTCAAACTTTTTGAAAACAAATAGACATGGTCACCTTGTCCCAAACTAGTTAACATGCTCAATTGCCAACAATACCTTAATTTTCATAGAAACTCAATATATTCATAATTAGGCATCACAAGAACAAAATCAATTTAAATATACTATTTTCCCACACATTATTTTATGTGATTATTCCTTCTAAAGGAAAGTAATATAATCTTCTCCTTTCACATTTATAAGTATTTATTTAGCAATAAATAATTCCCATTTGCCAATTTAAGTCTAAGATATAATTTTTTTGAAAAGTAAACATTTTTTTCAATTTTATTTTAACTTTTTCTTTCCTTGGCTTAGAAACCCTAGAAGATATAGAAAATATGGGATCGTATCCCCTTGGAAGAGAAGGAAATGTTACACACATGATTTCAACTATACCACATGTGGGTTTTGATGATACATAGTACATCATGGATAGTGGTCCTCGAGAGATACTAGTGTTACGGATGAAGTATTTAATGATGGAAATGGAAACATTGCTAATACAAATCCTAAAGATAATATTTAATATTCTACGAAATGTGGTTTTTCAACATAAGTGTACTCTAAAATATGATGATATAGGCAAACATTTTATATCTATTATACTTTAATACCATTAGGCTTTATGGAAAAAAATGGGGACCCATGCGGTTTGTTATTTTTTAGTGAAAAGGGTTATAATTACATGCAATGATTGATCTAGAAAGTTTCAACCCAACAAAAAAATTGCTTGGTCAATATATAATCTAGTCTATAAAAATAAGGAATACATTATATATCAAAGATATTTATGAATTTCAAGTATGTCTCTCGTTACAAAATAGAGAATACAATTTGAATTTCAAAGAAGTTGAAAAAAATTGATACACTTTTGTTTATCTAAGTTAAATTTTTTTTGAAATGAAGAATTTAAAATGTGCATGATAGAGACATGGTGTAACATAAAAATTGGATGGAAATACAATTGAGTACATATTGATAATGAAATCAAACCTAATTGCAAGTGTTTCTCTATATCGGTGGGATCTCTCATACAATGGCATGTTAGGTAGTTGGACTTCTTAAATGGTTCTAATATGGATGTCAAATTAAAATAAATTATAGAAGAGGAAAAAATAATATATGTGGAGTGCATTAGAAGAGGAAAAACCTCAATTTTTATTTCTTATTTCCATTGATTCCTACAATTACAACAATTTGAAAAGGTGATCAAAATATCTTACAACTCTCACAAATTTTAAATTTTGAATATAATTCCATGTATTATGCTAAATTCAGGATTAAATGGACTAAGTAAGTAGAGAAAATATTTCAAAATATTTTTAGGTAAACAATTGTTGCATGGAATGATGCATCTGTAACATTTTTTTAGTTCAATCCATTATGGTTAGAACACTACTAAGTAGATGAATGAAAACGATGTTAAATAATTTTTTCTTAATACATTTATAAAAATGCAAACAATTTTGATGTACATTAATCTTTGGAGAAAACTATATATAAATTAAAATATTGTAGAATGGATGAATTTCAAAGTTCATGGTAAAAATATTATGGGATCCCAAGGATCATCTACTTGGGTTATATAAATTTTTGCATGAGTGTTAATAGGAAGGAAATATATGCTAACACATAAAAATAGAATCAAATGCAAAAAAGTGTCACAATAATTACTTTGATAACAAAATTAGTAGACTAAAATTCAGGTATATCTCCACATTTGTCTCAATCAATTGGACGTGTTGGGAGAAACACATCTATTGGATTTAATCTTGCATGTTATAGGTCTACACTTCAATCCTTAAGAAGTGTAATGAAGACATTACATTATTGAACCTTCTACCATGCCACATTAAAAGCTAAGTAAAATATGGAAAACAAAACATCTTCACCATGTTTTTATTATCAAGAGGAACTTCTTTTCAAAATTTTATGAGTGTACATAACTTAAGAATTAAAGAGTAGCCACCACATACCCAAAAACACTATCATAACTTGATCAAAGTTAGTACTAGCACAATCTATGCATTCATAGTTATCATGCACATTAATATTCCCACATAATGTAGTCAAAGGAACATTTTAATGGATTCTTAAGAAAAATTATAATAAAATGGATGATGTGAAAACCTCTATGCTAAGCATAAGAACAAAAATTAAGTCAGTAAGTAAATCTATGAACATTTCTAATCAATTTGACTCATATGTTAACACATGGGCATAAGACATGTGTTTTGGTCACTTTTTCCTTCCATTTATCGAGTATGGAGAAAACTTTGCAGTCACATCATTATCTTTGCATCTCAAGAATCTTGAAGAAATTATACTTAAAGAGTAAGGTGATTTATTGTAGGGTATTGGGTCATCCAAACAACCATTATATGACACACTTTTACAAAATTATTTGTATAAAAATGTAAGGGCTATAAGAAAAAAGTATGCACTCTTAAACAATTGATGTTGCAAGTAGAGGTATAGATCCATTTAGAAAAAAACTACCATAGTTGTAATTATAAATAGATAATACTTAAAGTGATAAAAAAATGCTACCATGTTTGTATTTACATCAATGTTGACAAAAATAGTGTTTTATACATTGTCTATGTAAGCTTCCTTCTAGTGTCATATTCCCATGATGATATAGATGGTACATTTGGGAGATTATTAACATCTCTATGTAAATTAAAAACATTCTCTTTTTATAACATGATAAGAGGAGTCAAGTAAATTCACTCCATCCCCATTTTATGAAGTATACGACTTTAAGATCCATTTGGATCCGGACATGTTGGATGTAAACCATAAGATAATGGGTATTAGTAAAACAAATTCATGTTTAAGTTTCTTTTCATTAAAAAAATTCCCATGATTGATTATAAACAAACAATCAAGGATCTTGTTTTGTCTCAACTAATCAAAATTTATAAGAAATTGAATGGAAAACTAGACTTTCCTCAAGGGAGTCCTCCATTCACACCATTCAATGAAATAAAAGAAAGATTTAAAAATAAATAAAAACATATATTGTAATAGGGATTATAGTTCTACATATGGAGATAAAACCTTTGTAAATTGTTATAGGGAATGTTAGAATATTATTTTTGGCTAAAAATAATCCATGCTTTAGACATGTATATGAATTAATGGGATTCATGCCACTTTTCATGGAGAACTAGTTTAGTCAAAATATCCCTTTAAATAATGATATATATGTTGGGCCTAGTTTAATATACCTAGAGATGAAATCCAATAGCGGATGTGTATAATGGGAAAATGCTTCTAGTATAACCAAATGATGAACATATCCCTATATGTATAGGTATGACATATGGAAAAATTTCAAAAGATGATGAAAATATCGCTAGAAACATGATAGTGCATTGATGGAAAGCCATTGTAAAAGAAAGCATAAAAGCATAAAATATCATGAATGTTTATGGAAAAACCAAAGTGTGTGTAAATCAAGAAGACATTAGAAATTTATATGAATAAAATCATTTGAGCATGGACACCAAGAAATTTTTTTAATGGGATTAAATTAAATTACCAAATCGTTGACAGAATCCATTCATGCATATGTTCTAAAACTGAAACAAACGTAATTGATGGATTCAAATATAGATGAATCTGAGGATGCTTAACATGTAATAAAATTTGATATATTACATTTATTGAACAATGTAATTTAATGTAAAATAAACTTATCTCGAGGATGTTAGTTATTTGAAATTTCTATTCCAAAACATGTTCAATTAAGAGCTTAATTTTGTACTCTTAAATATAAAATTAACAACAATGAATTACATATTATTAATCATTCATTTGAATTTTTTTCATACTTAAAGACATTTTTGTATTTTTTTTTATAGATAATGTTTGGAAAAGGCTCCAAGGGCCATTTACATAGCAGATATTACATTGAAGCTCACAACAAGCAAAAAGTATCTATCAAAAAACCCCACAAAAATATCGAGTCAAAAAGAGATTGACTCAACCAGAGCATGACTAGAAACCAACAACTAGAGATACAAAAAACCAAAATAGAGAAGGCCATGAAAAAACTGGCCCAAAAAAATAGTCAACAAAAAGTCTGCGAGAGAACCCCTATACACATTTTTCCCTAGTCCTTGAACTCGGGCCAATAGAGTCCATCTGGATTTCCTCCTCGTCAGAGCTACTTATGTCGAGCTGCCTCTTCTTTCCTTTGTTGACAACAACCATCCCCTGAAGAACATCAACCCTATTTTCCAAAACAACAATCTCTACATTTGACCTCTGAAACCCCCTAAGAAGATTCCTATTATGAGCTTTGACTTGGTGAAAAGTATCCTCCAAAGCTTCAATTTTACTAGCAAGAAAATTAAACACATTATTTCCCTCCAACAACCCATCACTAGAATTACCCTCCTCATTTTTCCTCTAAGATTCTATAAAACAGTCCACAACATCCAATTCCTTCTTAGCTCGCTCTTTCATTTTGTTAAGCCTAATCCTATCAGCCAAAGAAATGTGATCCTCCCAATCTTCCCCAAACCTAATGCCAATCCCCTTTGTTTGTGGAATCATCTTACCCATATTAATTAATAGAAGGATTAGCCCTGGTGAAGGGGAACCTCTATTTTCTTCTCCTTAAAAATATTAATAGACAACTGAAGGGAATTAAACAAGTAGAACGGATACTCATCTTCCTTCCTCTTTGAAAATGATTAAGAAGCATGAGATGCTGAGAATGCAATTTCTGATACTTACCATCCAATGTGATATATTTCATAATGTAGAAAAAAACTTTTGACCATCTCCCCGGAAGATATTTACGGGCTATACCATCCTCCATAAAGCATATTTTCTCCTCATCATCAAGAAAAATGTGGACTTCATCCTGGAGCTAAGTCCTATCCTTAAACACCTTGCTTCCACCGCAATCCATATCAATAACCTTGCCGATCAAATTCTCCAAAAACAAAATACTAACACCCCACATTATGACTACCCCATTATCCCACACCATTGCAAATTCCTTCAAAATATTTTCATCATACCCTCATAGGTGCTGCAGAAAAGTGAGTAATTCCCCCTTCCTTAAAAATGTCCCAAATAATAATATCTCTCTCTAGACCCGAGCAAGAAGATGGCTCAACCCTAACCCTACCACCACCCATCTTAAGGAAACAAAACTTAAAATTGAACCAAGCTATGATGAACTTACAAAAAAACTAAAACAAGCATTTAAATTAATGGTCGCTAATCGCATACCCAAAAATGGTAACCAAGATAATCCCCGCACACTAAAGAATAATAAAAAGGATAAGCCGTATCCTTTTCTCAAGTTACTTGAAATATACTCTAATTTTATGCATATAGGACAAATTTATTACTATCAGGTAAATCCACCTCACTCCACTACCAAAATTTATCATGATACCAAACTCAAGTGTTTGTTAAGGTGTCAGCACACGAATAGCTTCATGAAAAACATGATTGATTTGAATATTATCAAAATTTTCCAAGAAACCCTTAACATCTTCAATAATTGAATCAATATTTATATGATGCTTTGATAGACCCTTCATAACATTAACAATGTATAATGAGTCCCCTTCACTTGAATATTTTTAATTTACAAATTTTCCCCATTTTAAACCAATTAAAACCGCATAAGCCTCAGCATAATTGTTATATTTATTACGAATTGATCATCAAAGGCTAAAACTAGGGACCCCATCTCATTTCTAATTATGCCAACAACACCCCTAACCCTGATCTAACTTTAACAACACCATCAAAATTGAATTTCATCCATCCATCAATAGGTTTTACCCATTTTACATTTTTCCTAGCCATTGTTTTCCACAAAGAAATTTGTTGAACACACTTAGTAATACCTAAGGCTTGAATAATGTCCTTCTCATGTTGAGGGTAACCACCTTGCTCTTTAATCTTAACAATAGAAATATTATTAACCAAATACCCTAA
Organism: Taxus wallichiana var. yunnanensis; assembly: GCA_018340775.1. Taxonomy (NCBI): domain Eukaryota; kingdom Viridiplantae; phylum Streptophyta; class Pinopsida; order Cupressales; family Taxaceae; genus Taxus; species Taxus wallichiana. Next base: position 11,711,501 of record CM031239.1, read on the forward strand.
AATAACACTCCCCACCCGAGCAAATCTTTTCTATTTTTCTTTAAAAATTCTACTATTCCTTTCAAGAAAAACCCCCATAGAAAACGAAAAAAAAAAACTCCAAGCCTTTGAAATGCTAGTGAAACAAAAGGACTCATCTATTGAACATACCAGTTAGCAAAAGACTCAAAAAGACCCATGAAATCTAGAAAACTCTTAGAACATGGGTTATAACTCTTCGAGAAAAAGAGCACTTTGAATAAAGATATGTTTAACAGCTTTCATTGGCTTCTTTACAAAGAATATATCTGTTAGGAATCATCATTCCTTTAGCCTCGTAGGTCATCAACAATTAATTTTTTTTTTTGGAGGGCATGTCAAAGAAACAAATTAACCTTTGGAATGAGTTTTTATCCCATATATTTTTCCAATATGGATTTGGGGGCGAGCATTTATTGCTATTCCATGACCTCTTCTCACCAAATACTCACCATTTTTTGTTAAAGACCATATTAAATCATCCTCTTTTTGAATTGAAGGAATGTGTAACCCCCTTAGGTTTACATTTAATATTCTAATTCTTTCCTTGACTTCTTCATCCTCTCCTTCCCATGCCAATGTTTTCCAATCCCAACCCCATTCAATTATAATCCAATAGTCTCTAAGAAAACTTCCCATAGACACCTCAAAATGTGTTGCCACATTTCTCCATTGCTCTTGATTAGCAAGAGGTTCATCAGCAAACCACCAGTCTTCCCAGAATCTAATTCTTGCACCATCCCCTATCTTCCACTTACTACCTTTCAACAAATGTCCCTACATTTACACAAACCATTCCAAAATCAAGAGCCTTCTAGAAGACCATCAATAGATATGAAAGAGGCTTGATCAAAATATAGATACTTAGCTTTTAGAATCCTAGCCCATAAACCATTCTCATGCACCAATATCCATCCCACTTTAGCCATAAGAGCCAAATTCATGCTTTTAATATCTTTCAATCCAAGACCACCAGCACTCTTTGGAAGGGTAACTTTGTCCCATGCCACTAAAGGAATTCTATCCTTAGATTCCATTCCCGACCATAGAAATCTACGTTGAATCTAAGTAATTATATTCCTAATATTTTTAGGAATTTTAAAAATTGACATTAGATACACCACCAAAATCTGTAGGCAACTTTGAAGCAATTGTAATTTACCTTCCTATGATAATAAAGTCCCTTTCCAAGTTGCTAACTTTTTTTGAAATCTACTAACTAGAGTATTCCAATTTTCCAAGATCATTCTCCCTTTAAAGAGTGGCATACCCAAATAGGAACATGGTAAAGCTTTAATTGGAAATTCCAGTACCACTTTGCAATTCTATTATGAATATCTACATCCACATTTAAAAAGAAAATAAATTTTTTCCTAAAATTGATGAGTTGTCCTATAACCTCCTCAAAATCCTGAAGAATCTCCTTAAACACCATAGCTTCTTCTAGAGTCACCTTTCTCGTAAAAAAGTATCATCCACAAATTGTTGCAAAGCAATAGGATCCAAACCATTAGAAATAATTAACCCATTGAGCTTCTTTTTCTATTTATGGTCAGCACAAAGTCTCCTAAAGTCTCTGCCATAATAATATAAAGAAAGGGTGAAAGTGGATCACCCTGTCTTAATCCCTCCTCGAAGAGAATAAACCTTCATATTTTCCGTTGATCAAAATATAGTATTTCGGGGTAGAAATACACTCCATTATAATATTAATGAAATGAACATGAAAACCTCTTTTTCAAGAATAATTCTAAGAAATATCCATGATACCCTATCACAGGATTTGTTCAAATCAATTCTTACAATCATTTTCTCCTTTTGGAGCTATCCATAAAGTGAACCACTTCATGAATAGTAATGACACTATCAAGAATTTGTCTACCTTCCACAAAAGCACCCTGATTTGGAGAAATAAAAATTTCCAAAAGGCCTTTAATTATGAAAGAGATAATTTTAGTTATTATCTTATAGACCATGTTACATAGGCTTATTGGTCTAAAATATTCTAATTTTTCAGCACTAGACACCTTAGGAACAAAATATATAAAGGTACTATTAACCTCTTTTAGAATCTTACCATGAAAAAAGAAATCTTGAATGAATTATTCAACATCTTCATGTACTATTTCCCAAAACTCCCGAGAAAAAAGAGTAGGAAACCCATCTGTACCATGAAAGTTTTCCCCTTCCAAATAAAAAAACCATTTTTATCTCCTCAGTAGATGGAATTTTAATCAACTCAACATTATCCTATTGGGAAATAACATGTTGAAAAATATTTGCTATATATCTTTCCTTACCAAGATCAGGTTCCCTACCTACAACAAGCAATTGAGAGAAAAAATCAATAAATTCCTGTGAAATTTCACCCTAATTCTTAATTTTAACCCCTCTTCTATCCTCAATCTCCAAAATAGAATTACAATTCTTATGCATGGAAGTTGTTAGATGAAAAAAATTTGTGTTCCTATCACCCTCCTTCAACCACAAAACTCTAGAATTTTATTTCCAGTATGCCTCCTCTCTAGCTTCTAAATTATGATATTCGACAACAAAGATTTCTCCTTATCCCTTAAGTCTTTATTCAGACCTCTTCTTTCAATTTCCACCTCTATCTTCTTTATATCCTCACTAATATGGTTTTTTTGAACAAAAATATTACCAAAAGTTTCCTTATTCCAAACTTTCACCTTGCTTTAATATGCTTTAATTTTGACACAAGTCTGAACATAGGCTTACCTTTAACACTTGTTTTCCAACTAGATTTGATCTCATCCTTAATATTAGGATGTTGTAACCACATCTTAAATAACCTAAAATGCCTTCCTCTTTCCCCAACACTATTACCTGTTTGAAGACAAATTGGACTATGATCTGATCCAATCCTTGGTAAAGCAGCCAACGAGCCATCTAAATTTGAATACCAAGATAAATTGATAAGAAATCTATCCAACTTAATTTGGATTAGATCCTCACCAATTATCTAATTTGACTAGGTAAAATAGGCTCCTTTCAACTCAATATCCACCAAATTATAGTCAACAATAAATTCTGCAAAATCCCCCATACTATCACTTTGAAGACATTCAAACCACCTTTTTATCTTCCAGACACAAAGGAGTATTAAAATCACCCCCAATCAACCAATTCAAATATGTAAATTGACTACGAAACTGAATAATATCTATCCACAGTTTTCTTCTCTCCACCACATTGTTAGGGGCATATATATTAGAACAAACCCACATAGACCCATTCTCCTTTTCTTTAAACAAAATAGCCAAATGATGGGGATACTAAAATAACAATGTCCCTTCCCTATCATTTTTTTCCCAAAAAGTAACCAAACCACCAAAAGCACCTACAAAGGATACACTCTGCATTTCAGATCTAAACCAAACCTTATTCTTAACCTCACCCATTTTTTCTTTTGACATTTTAGTTTCTTGAATCAAAAGAATATCAAGCTTATTCATTTTCCTAAAACTTGATAAAATACTCTATTTATTGGGATTATTTAAACCCCTTATGTTCCAAGAGATGAGCTTCATCTTTTTTATTTGGTGATATGCTCTCCTCAATAGAGCACTACTTACCAGAATCTATTTCTTTGGCTTGCATTTTCTCCCTCTTATCCCTATTTGACATATTACCTTTCTTTAATGGAACCTTCCCACAATCTTCTTTAACTCTTTCTTGTTTCTAAACACTTCTTGTATTGATCTTATTTTCTTCTAACACCTCCTTATTCTTTTCCACATTGAAAGAACAGGGTACAACCTCTTCCTGAGACAACACTTGCTCTTCCTTCAAAATAGTTTCACCCTTATTATTTAGATCCTTATTCGGTAATCTATAACTTCCTTACTAATTTGTAGCAACTCAATAGGAACCTCCTTAGCAGAGATCTCCTAATTTTGGGTTTGAATCACAATGTCCTTTAACTCATGAGCCTGATCTAAAATTTCCTTAGCCTCCTGATTTGGTTCCTTCTAATTTTCCTTGTTTATCTCTATATTTTCTTGAATCTCAGCTTCCTCCACCTCCTCTATCTCTAACATATTAAAATAAAACTTAGTAGAGAAATATTTATTTGGAGAAGACTTACTGGTTTCCTCATTTTTCCTGACCCTTTTCTTTTCTTTCCCAAGCTTGCTTTCCTTTCTTAGCCTCCTTACACTATCTTTGGTCATGCCCCATCCAACTACATTTTTACAAAATAGAGGAGAAGCTTCATATTCAATCTTCTGGATCCAAACCCCAAACTTCATTTTTAAGTTCTATTTCTTTTCTTAGCATATTACCAACATAAACATTAACACAAACCAGGAATACATTAGCCTAGTTCTTTCCCCGTAAGCTGGATCAAAAATAACCAAGGAACCTATGGCATTAGCTATAGCAGTTAAGATTTCTCCTTCCCAAAACTCCATCAGAAGTCCCGGTAGTTTTACCCACATAGGAAACTCATCTCGAGTTCTCTTTATATGGATCAAATCTCGATACCATTTTTGAACTAGAAGACTAGATCTACCCATAAACCATGGCCCACCCAAAAGGATGTTTTTACAGTCCTCAGAGTTTGAAATATTGATGATAAAAAACCCATTCACATAGGAATCTATTTCCAATGAACCCTTAGGATTCCATTTTCTCCTAGCCCATTCACAAAACCATTCCACATTTGGTCTCGATCCATAAAAATTTCCAACCAGGGAATATTCCATCCTGGATTTAGATTTCTCTGCTAACCCATCAAGGATAACAAGACTTAGAAGCCCATCCTTTTCAACAGTCATAATATTTGCATAAAAAAATTGATTCAAATTTTTGTATTACGGCCCAAAATCCTATCAACCCATGAAGGAAAATCAAAATCCTTACCTCCCCCGTGATGAATTTGTGGGTCCCCAACCTTGTATTTTTTTTTCATTTTTATCAAGCTATGAATGTAGGATGAACTTTGAATTTTTAAATCAACAATATTTCACAAAATGCAAATTTTAAAATTATTCTAAATAGATTTGGATACAATTACTAAAATCATGAAAACAAACTATGACATAGTTGGAACTAATATAAGTTTTGGACTACAAAGAAACAAAATTGGAATATAATAATATAATTATAGAAAACAACTATTTCCAATAATAGAAATAATATAATCCAATACTAGTAATAATGAAATATGCTCTAGACACTAGAAGTGAAAATATTTATGACAATATTAGTCTAACTTAAGTGGAATGTGTTTACATTTAATGAAATAGTTGTTTTATATTGGATACGTAAAAATGATGGTAAATGTATCTACTAGAGCTCACTATCTCCAATGAGTCAAAAAGATTATATAATATGAAACATATGTAAGATAAATCACTCATGGTATATTATAGTGAGGTTGATTATCCATTAAAAACTTACAATTATTTTGACTTATAATAACTAGAGAAATATAATGACAGAGGGATTTGAATGTAAACATAAACTCTATCATCAAGAAATCAAAATAAGACATACCAAACTAAAAATATAAGGGTGAAGAATAAAACCTAGGTTGCATAGGCTAGAAATAAGGATCAAATTCACCACAAGATAATAGATAACACATGGTTTAGCCTAATCTAACCTATTATTAAATATAATTATTTAGAATTAAAAATAGCAAACATTAAAGACTATATTGGTATCAAATTTTTATGAATACATTCTATAATTAACCTTACACTAATAGAAAATTCTAAATTATAATTAGGGTTAAGAGAAAAACCATGATACTTTGATATTAGAGAACATGGTAGAGAGCTCACAATGTGCATGGTAAAATATTTGACTATCATCAAACTAATAAAAAAATGAAATAGTTTATAGGTGATGTGGACAAGTTTATGGGAGTAAGATATTATAATTTCAAAACTTGTCTTGGGTTCTACGAAATTTTCTCGTATGAATATTAAATTGCTTATTGTATTATGTGCATGTTCATTTATGTATTCTTTATTACTATGTATGACTATATTTTTGTGATGTAAATGTCTAAATCATAATTTGGCCACCTCTTTCTTGAAATCCTAGATTTTTATGGTTTGACCTAAAAGTGGTTAGGTGACCTTTGGGATTAAATTCCTCAGAAATCCTCATTGATTTTTTAATCATTACTATTGAAGTTATTTGGTTTTGAACTAGTCATGTTTGTCTCCATAGATGAAGGGATGGATAATAGGTTGAACTCAAGTGACCTTTATAACATGTTATGAGAGGGGTATGATAATTTTGTAATGTACTTATGTTCGGGAGTGGAAAGGAAAATATTGATAGTATGTTGTGATAACACATTAAATGATCTTATCTTCATTCTTAGGATAGTCTTACCTTTGAAATGAGTTTATATTTGAAATTTAGAATTAGGAGATTGAGACTACTCATGTACTTTAAATTGCTCAAGAAAATAATCTTGATTACATGGGATTTAAATGTACAACACATGTCAAAATATTGAAAAAATGGATGCAATGGAATTGAGATGGCTGAAATAAATATTTATTTAAAAATGTATTACAATAATTTGTCCGGTATTATATTTTCACTTTCAAAATATAAGACATTTAGAAAATAACATAGACACTAATTGGATCATTAAGTCATTTTTTAGTTGTATAACTTGAGCATAATAGAAATTTTCAATGATTTTGATATAGAAGTGAGGTAAGCATTGGTTTAAAAACAGAATGAAAGAACATATCAACTCAAGTGGAAGGGTGTCAAGACATCTCAAGGCATAGTCCTTAAGGGTTTTGAGAAAATCTTTTTGTAGAATATTATTATATTCATAATTTAAGAATGGTGCATGAAAGGATCTAAGTAGTTGTTTGATGTCACCTTTACCATTTATTAGTGGAAATTAAAGTGTGAAAAACCTTACATGTAGGAAATAGTTAATAACTTTTGACACCAAAAGGGTTGTATAATATTTCCTTAAAAATTCTCATATGCCCTACTCAATTAGGTCCTTATTACCCTTGAGAAACATAGGCTTGAAAAGATAAAACATGTTGTATAAAAACATGGTTGCTAGGATTAGTATCCATATGCATGGAAAGATCAAGAAAATATTATGTGAGATGTTAAGTAATCCTAGAGGGTACAAACTAAGTAATAAATTATGTAGAAAACCCATATATATGAGGAGTATATTGTGGTGCCACAATAGTAGGCATACACAAAGGTGCATGTGTTACTTATGTAGTCATCGGTGTAGACATGTAGATAAAAACAATACATACATTTGTTTGAACACTTAATGTGGTGTGTGATACTCTAAAATGTGGATTGATATTATTTAAAGGAGCTTCATGTACATCCTTACGTGGGTTAGCATAGCTAGATTTTATTTTTTTAATCTTCAAGAGTAATCTTAGGATGGCATGAATTTCCTTATGTTGTTTACTACTTATTTTTCAACAATTATAAAACACTTCTACTCCTTCAATATCTACACCATTAAGCTATTGGTATCTATTTTACCATAATAATGAGTATTTTGTTCAATATATTCTTCATAACCATGCTCAAGCTCAAGTATATTATCATTAACAACATGTACATTTTCAATGGAAGAAGTAACATGTAATTCATTAATGTTCATAATTTTAGTAGGAACATAAACATGTATTTGAGTAACAAGAATTTCAATATGGTCAATTACAATGCTGATCAATCTCACAATTTTATGTATAGCTATAAATGATTAAACCTTCTTGAATAACCTAGACCATAGACATGAAGAAAACAAGACAATTGACTACCAAATAATGAAAAATAGATTTTTTCATAGAATAAATGGAAATCAAAGATCAAATATGATAACTTAAGTAAATCCATATTCTTACAAAGAATGATAGTGAACAACACTGGAAGTGGCAGCATTTCAGCCCATTCCCTAACCCTAAGTAGGGTAGGCAAGCATGGTGGTGGCACTTCAGATCATGGCAATGACACTTCACAACATGATCTAAAGCAATCAAGTTTAGAATGGTACCCTACCAGAAATAGCTCATTCTATGGAGGTATCTTTCATCCATTGTCTACTCCCTCTAGTAATGGTGAATTAGGGGCATTTCGGGCCCTTGATATTATTGGATGTGTTGTTGGTGTAGGGGATTCCATCAAAAGGTAATGGGGAGATGTGTTTGGGGATTTTGTCCATTATTTAAAAGAAAATGGAGCGATCAAAGGAATGTCTAGAGGAAACAAATAGAGCTTTCTGGAAGTCACTAAGTCCTTTCCGAGATCCTTCTAATCCTATGGATTATGCTAAGACCACCTTCTCGTTTGTTTTGGGAGCATAGGTTATTAAAATTGAAGGATGTTAGTGTAGGTTATTATTTATCCTTTTATTTGTTTGTTAGGATAAATCTTGCACTTGTGTTATCCCTACATTTTTTGGGTTAACTTGTTTAGGTGTACTAGTTATGTGGAGTTAGCTTACTAGTTGTGATGAGTTAGCTTACCAGCTTATGTTGAATTAGTGTAGTAGTCTTGTGGAGTTAACTTAATTGTTAGTATTAGTTAGCGGGATTTCTTCACCACTAATCTAGGTAGTAGTTTCACTTCCCTCCTCCTATATGTACATCCTACTTATTGAGCTAATTCATCTAATATAATGTGGCGTTATGGATTATGATGTATTTTCATATATGATATTTTAGCTCTTTGTTTACAAATCATTCTATATTTATTTGTTGAATTCTTGTCAACTTATCAAATGTTGTGTTATATTATCATCCGAGATCCTCAAAACTTAGAACAATCTTCTTATCATTCCTTTCATGGTATTAGATTAGTAGATGATGAAGACATTCATCCATAAGTTTATTTAGGAAGCAAGGGTTTACACATTTTCATATATTTGGAATTTTTCTAGTACTATGTTGTTATATCCATTTTAACGCAATACGAGGGCTCCATTGGATTCGGAAGGCGATAAACCTAGAAACAACTATAAAATTATCCATAGAAGGAAAACACTTATTTTTTAGGTTTTATTTTTATTTTTACAGAGGTGAAAATAGATACTTATAGATATGCTTATAAATTCATGTTGGGGAGGAAGAAAGTCCGAATAACATTTTCTATGTTTTTCACATTCGTTATTGGGTTTTTGCCTTCCATTTTGCAGTAGAGAGGATCTAGGAATTTTCTAAATCTATTTTGGGGAAGAAATATGTTTCAGGGAAGTAGAAAACCTAGAAAAAATAATTTCTAGGTTTTCTGGGTTTTTCACGTTCGGTACTGGGTTTTTTCCTTCCGCCTTTCATAGTTATTGTTTTGCGGGGATCTAAAAATATTATAAATATGTGCTAGAAAAAAAAATTGTGTGGAGATAAATAAAGTATAGAAGAATGGTGTTGGGTTTTTTCTTCCTCTTTACAAAGTTCTTGTTTAGTGAGGAACTAAAGATCTTAAAAATCTATGCTTTGAGGTATTAGAAAATTTGTGGAAGAAATACAAAAATGACAAGAAAAACCATTTCTAGGATTTTTGCGTCTAATTCTTGGTTTATTTCTTTTATTTTGTATATTTTCTATGTGGCGAGGATATGAGGATCTTGTAGACCCATGCTACCTCTAAGGATCTTGGAAATCTATGCTAGTGAGGTAAAAGGTCCAAAAAAGCGGTTTCTAGTTTTTTTACGTTCATTAATCATTTTTCTTCTTCTTCCATTTTTGTAGATCCGAATTAGAAAATTTTCCCATAAATGTAACTTTTGATAGTGTTGGTCCGAAAATCATGCCGCTTGGCGGATCTATGGATAAACGAGCCAATAGTGTGCAGGGCATAGCCCCTCTTTGAGTCAGCAAAGTGAAACTGGTTTATTGCTATTCTACCAGCAGGAATCTATGCAAGTCTCACAGATTCTAGCCTTCGGGGTTTGGGATCTCATCCCAGTAGGTTTATTTCCGGCTGCGAAGAGAAAGGAATGAAAGAGAGGAGGAAGAAGGAACAGGTCCGAAGGGAGAAAAGAAATGAATTCCAAAGCAGAAAGGTCAGAAGATTTATGTTTTTGGGTTGGTAGTAAACAGAGCCAAACCTACTTGCATAAATAAACAAAGCAATACTGATGATAAATAAATGACAATAAAATAGAAGCAGATCCAACAGAATAAATACACAGATCTAACATAAGAAAGATCTAATGTATATAACACAGGTATTCAGCACAAAGTCCAAATATTGTATTACTAATTTGTTCTGTTACAAAAAGCTCAAAGTCTTTTCTCCTTACTCCTATTTCTCATCTGAAAGATATTCATCCATTTTTCAACACAACAAGTGTTGGGGTATTTATAGAAGAAGAGGAGAAAAGAAGGCAAAAAGGAGCCAACAACTATTTACAAAGATATTTACAAAATATCTAAAAGTCATGTTGACTTTTTACAACTTGATGGATGACATCATCCCATGATGCAACATGGATGATGTCATCGTTTGCATCAACATACTTCAGACATTCCAACAAGAAAGTCGGAGAAGAGAGAGAAGAAGAAGGAGGAGGAGGAGCAGCTACTCGTCGTCATCATCCTGCGGCCGAAAGGGAGTAGCCTGCTTTTGATGCTGCTCAGGTGATGAGATATGGAACTGAGCGCGGTATTCCAAAAACTTGTTAATCATTGGCCCAAATTGATCCTGAGAAGGATCCTTGTGCAGTTCGCTGATTGCCTCACAAGTCTCCCGCTCATCTATGAGCTTCTCTGGGAGTTTGGAATAATCTTTTTCCGCCTCAATGAGGAACCCGATGAAGTCCCTACAGGCCAGCAGGTTGTTGATAGATTCAGTGTCAAATGTGACCTCTGGCCCTGTTCCTTGAGAAGCGATCTCCTTGAAGATCCGGATGGTTTCATCAGCTGACCTTAAGATAAAGGAAGGAGTGAGCAACCCTGGAGACATGTTGAGAACAATTCACTCCATTTGGTGCATTGCATCCAGGGCTGCTTCCTTTACCTTGTCGATTTTTTCCAGAATAAATTCAAGCTGATCCACCCGGTAGTCCAGAGTGGACATGGTTTTGTTGAGGGCCCTTGGATGGCCGAAGACACCGAACTTGACCAGATCTTCGACTGAACAGTCGAACATCTGTTGAAAGGTCTCGTGTTGGAGTCTAGCATGATCTAGCTCTTCTGATATGGGCCCCGCTAATGCTTGGAGCTCTTTGTTCACCTTTCCGATGCTCAGATACAAATTGACAAACTCGGCGATCACTCTTTCACTGTCCTTGAGGATCTGGCTCCTCCAAGCAGAAACGGCCATACCTTGCTCGCCAATCTTTGCATATTCGTTGATTTTCTCCTGGCTGAGAAGCTCAGAAGTTTCGGCGGCAGTTGTGGGAGGCGCACTACCCATCTTCTGTAAGGCTTGGAGCAGATATTTGTTTTGCTCTTTTAGTAGCCTTTTCTCTTCTTTTGTTTCTTGAAGCTTTTGACAGAGGGCGTCGACCACGGAAAGAGCTTCCCCCTGGAGACTTTCAGAAGATGTCCCCATTGTGACTTGGGTCACGGTAAAATCTGTCGGAGACAGATCCTTTTTCTCTTTGAGGGGATCGGGGTATGCAATTTCCATGATTCTCTCACCTGCAGCACTTTTAGAGAAGCGTGCAACAGGCTTCAGCTTCTTTGCCCCTTTGGTTGGGATCACTGAAAAGTCCATCGGAGCGATGGGAACTTTCCTCTTTTGTTGGCTCAGCTGCTGAGAGATCCAGGCTGGTCCTATGGAAGAAGGACCAGAAACAGAGGAGGGGGCAGCTGCAGTAGAAGAGGGGAAAAACGTGGAGACACGCGGAGGCGGCATTGAGAGAATAGCCGAAGAAGTGTCCACGGGAGGAAGGGAAACTGCAGCTGTGGAAGACATAGGAAGGGAAGGGAGCTCGGAGATGAGGGAAGAAATGGAGGAGGAAAGATCAGTGAGGGAAGAGAAGATAGACGAAGAAGCAGGGGAAAGAGTAGAAGAAGGGGTGGAGGACACGACCAAAGGGATGGTCACTTGAGTCACTCGAGGAGGGGAAGGAAGAGAAGAAGAAGGGATAGAAGGGACCTCTGTTGTGGTAGCAATGCCGACATCCTGAGTGGATGGGCCAATTGGACTATCCCCTGCTGCTTCTTTCTCTGGCGAATCCAGAGTTATTACCTGTTCTGGCGCTGTGGAAAGAGGACTCTCGGGGCTTCTCCCTGAATGGTGCTGGATTCACCTTCTACACCCTTGCCTTTAAGCTACTTTTTGGACCGTGAAGGTGCGTTGCCCAATGGGGAGGTTGTGAAATCTACCCCGAGGTAGATTAGGCCATTCATCCGGCACCAGTGCTCTGTCCTACGCAGAGTTTCCTTGACCCTCTCCTCAATTGTCTGAGGAGCTTTAGTTCTATCAATGGCCGGAAAGGGCCAATCGTCCCCATCTGTATCATTATATACCTTGTCCACTTCATCTTCTGTTGTTTGGTAGCCTTTGGGGACAATGGCTACCCCATACTGGATAATTTCTGCCAATGCTAGGCGAGAATGATCCTTTCTTCTGAGCTCTACCTCATGGAGGACGTCAATATAAATATCCTCGATCTGAGGAACGTGGATTGGATCAAGCTTTGCTCTTGGCAGGCAGCCCCTTGGGTCGAAGGTGGGCCTGGCTGGGAAGTCATGCTTCAAATTGAGTAACTCCAGCTCTGCAAACATTTCCTTCGCCTTGTGGTGGGTAGAGCATGTGTATCGGCCCACTGTGAGGGGGAAAGGAGTTCCACCCTTCTTTCTTTTCAGGCACTTTTCGTGATATGTGATTAGCTGCCTTGACAGCTCCAGCAGAATCAGCTTAGGCCCAGCATACCTTGGTAGCCTGGTTGGCTCTCCCAAAAAGTTGGCAGCCCTCAGATAGGTGAATGTAGGAAATTGGGTGAACAGGGCTCCCCATTTCTCCGTGGCTGCCACTATGTTTTTGGTCATACGACCATGAGTCAGATTTGGCCTCAATAGGCAGATGATGTGATAAAAGAATGCATCGTTGATTTTGGCGAATTGGGCGATGCTATTCTCCAGCTTCAACTCTGGATAATACTCATATATTTTGACCTGAGGCCAAACTCCACTTCGTGCTAGGCCTGGATAATCCCTCTCTGATGCTGCAGCGTAGACCACGTAGGAGTTCATATGGAATACTCCCGTTGTGCTGAACTGTTGTAGCTGCTCGGAAATGGTGCTGCTTATAATTTCCCCCCAGCAAAAGCGTTGCTCAGGCACATTCTTATTCATTGTTTCCAAGTAGCGCAGCATCCATTTATGGAAGTAATGGGCGTCAGAGAGCCCGAAGACCCTGCTCAGGAAGGTAATGGTATCGCTGAGCTCTTCTGAGAAGTCACTGCGGTGGATGATTTGGGGCCACCGGGTTACCACCTTCTTGTTCTTCAAGTAGACTTCGTTCATTAGTTGCATGCATTGGTCTTCATTGTCTTCCCAGGCCTTGATACACTCTGCTTGGCTGACGGCCACGAAGTGCCGGTGGTGAGGGATGCCAAGTATCATCTCAAAATGACGGGCAGTGAGGTTAATGACTACCTCGCCCTTACTGTTTTCGACACATCTGGTGTCTTTGTTGTAAGACTGAGCAACCACCATTATAAATTCATTGTTGACTGTGCTGACGGGGATTCCTCCGGCGAAGTGCAGGGCACTGCCTATCAATTTGTCCATCCATGGACTCCTTGTAACTTTCTGAGTTCTGGCCCAGAATTCCTCCATGTCGACATGCCCCAATTCTGAGTCTCTGACATCCATGCTGCATTCGGCCTGTGACTCGGGCATTCTGACCCTTTGATATTTATACTTCATCTCTTCCTCAGTAAGCTTAGCCTTCCCTTTTGATTTGGTGGGTCTCTTGCTGGATGTAGACATATGTTCTTCTAAGATTATCTGCTGATCTGCATGAAGAAGAAGCGAGACCCAATCCGAAAAAGTTGAATTAGCCATTTGATCTTCCATTGGAATGTTAGCAGAAGAAAGAGTTAGAGATTTTTAGGCTCAGGGCGCAGGAAAAATGCAGCTTACAGGGCTAAATAGGCAGGGCGCACGGGAAAGGGCTGTTGCAAAGGTTAAACTGGCGCCAAAGGCGCATGGCGCATGCGTACTGCAGAGTGCATTTTAGTAAAGGGTGCATGAGAACAGCGTGTAACAGGGACTTTTCGTGCGCCAAAGGAAATATGGCGCGGCGCACGGAGGGTTTGCACAACACGAATGTTATTGAAAGGAGCGATGCGCCTGCGCTTTTATGACTATACTTGGCGCAGATATAACTTGTGTTGCATGGGCGCAGGGCACGCTAAGGGCACATGGAAAGGCGATGCAACGATGGAAAGATGGTGCGCCAAAGGGGCGCAAGTTTAGCTTGTGCAGCATGTGGAAGAGGCGCGCCTTGAGGGCGTATGAAAACTTGATGCAACAAGCATGATGGGTGCGCCATTGGCGCGGGTTCTAGTTATGCTGCAGGGGGGACAGATGCGCCATGGGGGCGCAACTGTTTATGATGTTGCACGACGCGCTGGTGCGCCCAAGGAAAAAATCAGGGGTTTGTTCTCCATGGTTTATCACTTCATTCTTTTTAGTTCAAAAGCTGCTTTGGGATATTCAATGGTTCAAGCCAAAGGGGTTTCAGACCAAGCTTTCAAACTAACACCCTCTACCAGCAGATCTGGAAAGAGGGATGGGAGGAAACAAATAAGGAAAGACGGCACAGGGGAGGGCTAGCTCAACATTTGATATTTTAATACTGCTAAACCACAACCAGACCACAAGCACACCAAGAAACAAGAACGCAAAACACACAAGAGGGAGAAGAAATCTTACCTGGATAAATAACAAAAGCTCGAGAACGGGTCCACAACACGTTGAAAGCGACGAGGCAGGGGCTGACAGGCTCAGAAAAATCACGTGCTCAGCGAAAAGTGAAAATGACATTTGGGCGCGCAAACACATATATATAGGTTAGCTGAACATTAATGCGCCACCCACTTTTTGAAAAGCGCATGAAAACTCATTGTCGACAGGAAAAAGCGTGCGCCCTTTGGCGCACCAAAATTCCTGCCAACATGAAATAAAGCGCGCCTTTGGCGCACCAAACGCTATCTCGACAGGAAATTATGTGCGCCTTTTGGCGCACCAAAGCATTGTGTTGCAATAAGATTATGTGCGCCCTTTGGCGCACCAAAAAGTGGCGCAACAAACGTTGTGCCAACACAATGGCGCATGCGTCTTGGCGCACGCAGGGAAGGCTCAACACACTTTGGCGCACCGAAAGTCGTGTTAACATTGAAAATCACGCGCCAAAGGTTTTAAAGGGGGCGCACCAAAAGTTGGTGTTACATAGCAATTTCATGCGCCCAGCCAAAAAAGGCTCAAAAGACTAAGTTCGAAAAACCAGATTTCCCGGGAAGGGATTTTACAACGTTTCGAACGCAAGGGATCCCTAACGAGGGATCGGGACAAAATTTCGGTATGGTTATCGGTAAAATTTCCCTTGTCAATTTTACGGGATAACGATAGGCAACTCGAAATTGAGTGCGATTTTTTAAAAGTTCTTATTTTTTCATGTTTTTTCCATTGGAACTATTTATTTTGAGAAACACACTAAAATTATAAAATTTCATTATTGTAACACACTCAATTATAATGTGCCAACATTTTAGGGGTGTTGTACTCACATGTGGACATATTTTTGGCTGATCCCAATGTTCTATATTTTTTCTTGTTGAAATCTTGTATCTATCATGGATATTGAGAACGAGATACTTTTCTCCAAAGTATGTGGAATTCAGGAGGATATGATCAAATTTGTGGAACAAAATAAATCACTTAAGAAGCAAAACTCTCTTCTTCATAATCTCATTTATGACAATGATAAACTAATACACTCCCTACAAAAGACAAATGCTTACGACATCAACATCCTCACATTGTGGAATTTCAAATAGCTACTCATGTTTGTAGTCCACTTGTAAATATTTCTCATGTACCCAATGACCTTAATTAATCATTTTTTGAGCCTTCTCCTACATCCGATTCTCCTAAGATTATTATGTTTGTTATTGTATGTTATTCTTCCATACATATGTCTATTTTAGTAACACATTATATGTATCCCACTTCAATGCCTTACGCTCACATACATGGATATTTTGAATAGAATACTACTCCATAATACATGGTTCTCATATGCTCTGTTCTATGGTTTTTACTAGCAAAGGTATTAGTCAAAATTCACAGGGTATTGCTTCCCATATTCATGTTGTTAAGTTCAATTTTGTCCACGGCATTGGTTTTCAAGTAGGTAATTCATTGTGATCACACATTGATAGAGCTGTTATTTTTTGTTCACTCGAATCTTTCCAAGGATCATGAGCTAGACAAGAGTTTTTCACTTTCACTCGGCTTGAGAAACTGCGATTTCAGCTTTCGGACATTATCGACTGATATATATTTTGATGTTCCTTTACATGAATTTGTTGTGAATTTCACATCAATCATATGCATACATTTTATTCATCTATGCATGTTGTTTCAAGGTGTATTTCTTATGAATTTGGCACTGATATAGGCATTCTTTGAGAGGAATCTATATGCATGGCTCCTCCTCCATCATTCACTTCTTGCTCAAATTTCTACACCATATATATTGTCTTGCTCCTTATTTTAAGATTTTTTTCTTTAGTAGGTGTAATGCATCTCTATTGTTTGTAGGGAGATTTAATATTTGTATTTTCGACACTTTTTAGCATGTTTAGAATCTCTCTTATGGGGAGTTATTCTAGTGAAGCCAGTGTTCATTTGTTAGTGTTTCAATCATTGTTTTTAAATCTCATATTATTTGTAGCATTACTCCACCCATTAAGTAGTATGGGATGGTTTGGTGTTAATCTTGCTTCTTTGGGTTTTGTGTCATTACCTTATGTAGACACAAAATCACACACACACTACTATTTTACTATATCGTCAAGTATGTTGTTTTATGTATGCCATATAAATCTTGAGTAAGAAAATTATTCAATGACGACACACTTCCTAGTCCATTCGTTTGTTTTGATTTTTTTCCATTATTTTATTTATCACATCTATTACTTCTACACCTAGTTTTGGTTTGGTCACATGGATCCCTATCTATCAGTCTTTTGACATTTGTCTTCAGTTGTCTCAAGACACTAGTTCTCAGGCAATCATGTCCAAACCTTAGAACTCATGTCCTCTGTCTTTTTCACATTTTGACATTTATGGTTAGACTTTTCGGTTTTCTTACTCCTATCCCGAGGTCCTTGTTATCAAAATTTCACCCCCCATGGGTAAATTTTGATAACATGCATCAGATTCTCAGGTCCCAGGCAAATTGATTGATTCAGAGCAAACATCAGGTTTCTAGGGTCCCCTCAGATTTTTTCTAACTCCCCTGGTCGAAGTTGGAAGGAGAAAGCTCTGAGAAAGTGCAAAAAAAGTTGCGAGAAAGGCAAATAGGTTGATCTAGAAAAAATGGTGAAAATCGGCTAAGTCCTAGTCCTAGGAGCAGTTGGGACATTTGGGACGTCAAGGCGCGGATCAGCCGAAAAACCTCCAGGTGGCCCACTAAGCATTTGGGACAAGTGGGACAAAAGTACGCGGTGGGCGTGAAAAGCCGATCCACCCGAAAGAGGAAGAAAAATTGGCTAAGTGTTGCTCAGGACGTTTGGGACAAAAAGGCGCGAACCGGCCGAACCGGCCGAAAAGAGTCAAGTCAGTCCGAAGCAAAGTGGGACAAGCGGGCCAAAAATGCCCGAACCGGCCGAATCGGCCGAAATGAGTCCAGAGGGTCCAAAATCAAATGGGACATCTGGGACAAATGGACGCGAAATGCCCGAACCGGCCGAAATGAGCACAAAGGGCCCAAAATCAAATGGGACATCCGGGACAAATGGAGGCGAAGTACGCGAAGGAGCCGAAGGAGCCGAGGACCAATCAGAAACTGCCACGTGTCCTCACAGGAGAAAAAGTCAAAAGGTCAAAGGGGCGAGTTATCGAGCGCTGAACCGAACCAATGAAATGGCGCCACGTGTCCAAGTTTAAGGGGCCCACAAGCAATTTCAAAAGGAAAGCCCGCGAAAGACGGAGGACGAGAGAATTGCTCATCCAATCAGCACGTGCCACGTGTCGTCCAGACGGTGAAGAGCGGGAAAACATTTTAAAATCCGTTTTGGTCTGCTCCGTGCCCTAAATCTTCAGATCGCCATATCTTTTGATCCAGAGCTCGGATTTCCACGTTCTTTATATCAACGGAAAGCTCATGAAATTCTCTACATGATTCTGGGGTTAATCTCAAGTTTTGGTGTATTTTGGAGAGAGAAAATCAATAAACGGCTCTGACGCGTGATACAGCAGAAGTGACGCTTCAACAACCAGCTTTAATGCAGCAGACAGCCCGCCGTTTTGCCAGGATCCGCCGCTTCTACCATAATGAGATGATTTAAAATATGACCTGGAGGTGGTTGGAGTAGATCTAACTTTCCTCTTTCTTCCTTCTCTCATTCTTCCTATATATTGTAAGGAGTGGCAAAAAAAAAAGAAGTTGTTCATTCTTTCTCGCTCCGCCTCCTTCTTTTCTTCTCTAGGGTTGAAAATGGAGTTCGACCTCCTCCCTTTCTCTCGTAATGGCGTTCTTGCCTTTTACCATTAATGGAATGATGTTCTGTAAACCTCGGAGCAACAAAACTTGTTCTATGATGCATCCGTCCATCCTCTCTCGTTTTGCTTGTCTTCTTCTTGCCTCTCTTCATTGCAGTGTCCGTGCATGTTTGAATGTTCATTGTAGGTTCGAAGTTGTGTTCATGGAGTTTTGGGACATTTTCTCGTGTGAAATCTATCCTTGGGTTTGTGATGCTTCGTCCATCCTTCCCAATGGCTCACCTCTCTTTGTCCCATGACGCTTTGATAGATGTTCAACATCCTCCTTCTCTGGTGTATCACCGTTTTAGTGTAGGCTTTTGTTGTTTTCCTTTCTCTCTCTCTCTCTGTCTCCTTGGCATGGTTAGATTAGGATTAGATTAGCTTGCCTGCACTGGAATAGCTTGTGGCAGGTAGTTTAGGAGCAGGAACCAGCCTTCTCTAGAGATTCCTCTCTCGGTTTTACAAGTCCCACGCTTGGAGAGAGGTTTCCATGTTGTGTAATCACACTGGATGCCTGAACATCAACCTAGAAGCCTGATGTGCGTCCAGGGGTGCTGTGATTTTGCACTAACAGTTTTGGCATGCCCGGTGGGAGCTTAGAGGTCTTTCACTTCATCTTTTGCAGGTTGGTGTGTTCCTGTGAAGATTTCATCCTTTGGAGGCACTTGCAAACACATCCGGCGACTCCATCTTGTCAACCCCATTTCTCTCGAGCTTGCAGACCCTGCTTTCCATACATTTTTCATTCATCCTTCTTTCCATCCCTTTCATTCTTTTCCATTCCATGAAGTTGTGCAATCATGAATTCATTTCCATCATGGATTTCACATCAACAACAAAGCAATATATTCCACCTCCAACACGTTTTACAAATCCTCCAAATCAGCATTTTGAGCAGATTCAAGATCGGTATGCATACCCATATGAACAAAGCAGCGTGCCAAATTCATTTTGGATATGGAGATTTCAAGAGCAAGAGTATGCATACAATGAAGACAATCAGATCCAAGATGCTGGTCATGGAGAAAATCCAAAAGATGGAGGTGGAGATGGTGCGACCCAGAGCAACGGCTCAAATGAGAGCTTTCGGAATCGGTTACAAGACTCCTTGTCCATGGGGAGGCCCTTTTCCAAGACACTTCAGCCCTCGGGAGAAGCTTGACTTCATGATTGCAATGCTTTGCCTTTGCTTGCAAAATGGATTGAAGAAATAGAGGTGTATGAGATAAGTATTTAGCAACCTTGTCAATGGGTATGCCTTTTCTTTTCCTCTTTCCCAATCTGTTTCATTTCAGCAAGTGTCAAGTTTCAAACCCTCCATCCGCTATCCCAAGTGTTGAATCTATCCCTCCATCCCTCGGTCTTCCACCTCATCTCGATTCTCCTTTCCTCTTCCCTTCCAAACAGTCATCCCCTCCACAAGAGCTAACAAAAATACCCCCTCCTCCAAAGAAACAAGAAGTTTCACCGCCTCCACCACCACACAAAATTGTCAAATCAGTTGAGTTTCAACCTATCCCTCCTATTGCATTCCCAAATCCATGTTGGGAGGATGAAAATCAGAATGCCACCAAGGAAAAAAACAGCAAAAAGAGAGGCCAAACAAAGATGAAGAAATTCAAAGTCTGAAGAGTTGGGCTTTTAGATTTGGGATAACAAAGATCCCCTTGATGGTTAAGCCTACAGAAGAGGCTAAGGTTGAACAAATGGTGGTGAGGACTGAAATTGTTGGAGAAGAAGATCCTGCAGTCCCAACTTGTCCTCTAGAGCAACAAATTGAAGAGTTTGACTTGACAAACTTCATGCTTTGGAGGAGGAGTTCAATCAAGAGCAAGATTTTCTTCAAACATTTGAGGAGGGAGAAGCTGCTCCAAATCCAAAAGAAGAGGAGCACATTCTAGCTATGGAGGAAAAAGTGCAGATCCAAGGGCTTTGAGCACAAAGCAGGCTACAGAGAACCTTCGCTTCTTTTTCTACTTCACCTCTCTCAAGTTCTAAGATCAAGAGGAGTTTGATCTCTCAAACTCAATATTAGAGAGTGAAGCAAACCATGGTGGTCGAGATGGCACATCAAGAGGACACCATGGAGGAAGTTGAATACGAGCAAAGAAGACAAAGAATGAGGCGCTTTACTGCCGATTTGGAGGACTGTTTTGATGGAGAAGAGCCGGTTGAGCTTTCACCTTTCTCTCTTTCATCATCCACATTCCAAACACCAGAGCCTGCTGCCATGAAGGAGAGCTTTCATTTGCAGCAGCCTACATCTTATAGCAGCCCTTTGGAGTCAAAATTGGAAGATTTAAATCTTCCATGTTCTTCATCGGAGGAAGAGAAAGGACAAAAGAATTTCACCATTTCTTCCACATCATCCATTCAGGTGGGTCTACAAGAAGACTCCATTCTTGGAGTTGAAAATCAGAGCTATGGGCATATCAAACTGATCAGACCTTGCCCAATCAGATATTTGGCTTCATTGGAGCCAAAGGAGAAGCCACAACTGACCATCATGCTTGCTTCGAGCATGAGGATGAGCTACAAAGTACCAAGGATCAGCTGCCATACCTCTTCAATCCAAATGTAGAGCAACTAAAAGAGGTTTTGGATTTGTTTTCAGCGATACCTTGATGATCTGGGTGGAAGACCAGCTTTTGTTGATTTTCCATGCATCCAAACAGCCATGATCAGTGCCAAATCAATTGCATGGCTGCCAATTTTGAAGAAAGGAAGCTATTTCTCACAACCAGTTGCAGGGTTTGTTTAGCTTGCCTTTGCTTCCAGCTAGAGTAGAGTAGGTAGATTTGCTTTCAGTAGAAGAAGTGCTTGTGCACACTCTGCATGTTCCATTTGGGGCATGTATGATTTTCAGTTTTGTACATAGTTTTTGGTGTTGCTGGTTTTGCTCTTGCACAGTTCTTTTCAGTGGTTCTTGGTGAGAACACTCCAGGTTCAATGGGTTTCTTAGTGGCTCAGAAGGGAGATTTTCAAAGTTCAGATCAGTTGCAGGTTACAACTCATGACTCCATGCCCAATGGATTGCTTCAGGCTACTGATCATTCATCTAGCAGGCAGATGACCCCGCTGAGTCGCCAAAACTGTTATCAAAATTTCACCCCCGGTAAATTTCGATAACATGCATCAGATTCTCAGGTCCCAGGCAAATTGATTGATTTAGAGCAAAAATCAGGTTTCTAGGGTCCCCTCAGATTTTTTCTAACTCCCCTGGTCGAAGTTGGAAGGAGAAAGCTCTGAGAAAGTGTGAAAAAAGTTGCAGAAAGGCAAATAGGTTGATCCAGAAAAAATGGTGAAAATCCGCTAAGTCCTAGTCCTAGGAGCAATGGGACATTTGGGACGCCAAGGCGCAGATCAGCCGAAAAACCTCCGGTGGCCCACTAAGCATTTGGGACAAGTGGGACAAAAGTACGCGGCGGGCGCGAAAAGCCGATCCGTCCGAAAGAGGAAGAAAAATTGGCTAAGTGTTGCTCAGGATGTTTGGGACAAAAAGGCGCGAACCGGCCGAACCAGCCGAAAAGAGTCAAGTCAGTCCGAAGCAAAGTGGGACAAGCGGGCCAAAAATGCCCGAACCGGCCGAATCGGCCGAAATGAGTCCAGAGGGTCCAAAATCAAATGGGACATCTGGGACAAATGGACGCGAAATGCCCGAACCGGCCGAAATGAGCACAAAGGGCCCAAAATCAAATGGGACATCCAGGACAAATGGAGGTGAAGTACACGAAGGAGCCAAAGGAGCCGAGGACCAATCAGAAACTGCCACGTGTCCTCACAAGAGAAAAAGTCAAAAGGTCAAAGGGGCGAGTTATCGAGCGCTGAACCGAACCAATGAAATGGCGCCACGTGTCCAAGTTTAAGGGGCCCACAAGTAATTTCAAAAGGAAAGCCCGTGAAAGACGGAGGACAGAGAATTGCTCGTCTAATCAGCACGTGCCACGTGTCGTCCAGACGGTGAAGAGCGGAAAACATTTTAAAATCCGTTTTGTCCGCTCTCCGTGCCTAAATCTTCGATCGCCATATCTTTTGATCCAGAGCTTGATTTCCACATTCTTTATATCAACGGAAATCTCATGAAATTCTCTACATGATTCTCGGGGTTAATCTTGAGTTTTGGTGCAGTTTGGAGAGAAAATCAAGAAACAGCTTTGACGCGTGATACAAATCCGAAGTGACGCTTCAACAACCAAATTTAATGCAGCAGACAATTTCGCCGTTTGCCGGATCCGCCACTTCTACAATAATGAGATGATTTAAAATATGACCTGGAGGTGGTTGGAGTAGATCTGACTTTCCTCTTTCTTCCTTCTCTCATTCTTCCTATATATTGTAAGGAGTGGCAAAAAAAGAAGTTGTTCATTCTTTCGCTCTGCCTCCCTTCTTTTCTTCTCTAGGGTTGAAAATGGAGTTCGACCTCCTCCCTTTCTCTTCGTAATGGCGTTCCTGCCTTTTACCATTAATGGAATGATGTTCTGTGCAAACCTCTGGAGCAAAAAAACATGTTCTATGATGCATCTGTCCATCCTCTCTCGTTTTTGCTTGTCTTCTTCTTGCCTCTCTTCATTGCAGGTGTCTGTGCATGTTTGAATGTTCATTGCAGGTTCGGAGCTGTGTTCATGGAGTTTTGGGACATTTTCTGTGTGAAATCTATCCTTGGGTTTGTGATGCTTCTGTCCATCCTTCCCAATGGCTCACCTCTCTTTGTCCCATGGTAGTTTTGATAGATGTTCAACATCCTCCTTCTCTGGTGTATCACCATTTTAGTGTAGGCTTTTGTTCTTTTCCTTTCTCTCTCTCTCTGTCTCCTTGGCATGGTTATATTAGGATTAGATTAGCTTTCCGCACTTAAATAGCTTGTGGCGGTGTAGTTTAGGAGCAGGAACCAGCCTTCTCTGGAGATTCCTCTCTCGGTTTTACAAGTCCCACGCTTGGAGAGAGGTTTCCATGTTGTGCAATCACACTGGATGCCTGAACATCAACCTAGAAGCCTGATGTGCGTCCAGGGGTGCTGTGATTTTGCACTAATACCCTAGTTGACATGTCATGTCAATAGTGTCGAAATTCAAAAAGAGATCCCTATATAAACATAAAATGTACATACCATTATAAAGGTGGGAAATTTTATCAAGGGATATTTATATACATAATATCAAATGGACCGCATTTTGGGCTTATTACTCTGCATATACTACATAAGAAGGGGAAGTTTCTAAATTCCATCCACACATTTACATTCTATCTAGGTAGAGATTGTTATCTTAGCTTCATTGGCACGATGGAAACATAAGGAATTTCTTCTACACACACAGAGAACTACATGGATTTTTAGATGTAGTGTAGAACTCGATCATAATTTCACTCTCTCATGTGATCATTTGTTAGGGTCAGTTCGGATCCCCATTTACATATTTATTTTTTAGGATTTGATGTATTTTGGGGGTTTTGTAGGATATTATTTGTTTTACAGTTTACCAATGAACTCATTTATCTTCCAATGACATACAAGTGATCATCAACTAAGGATAGTGAAATCCTAAATACATAAAAAAATAGGTTCCAACCCTATGCATAGTTATAGGTGCAGTACAAAAGTTATCTAGCACCCAAGATCCCTCACCCCTTCCTGTGCACCACTATCAAGGTCATTATGCTACTTCCATAATTCATATTGATCATTTCCAACTTCTACCCAACCTGTTCATTATTTGTTCCAGCTTCAAGTATACTTCAAGATAAGTGAAAATCAGATAATTGTCCTATCTCTCTCATTTGCTTACATAGTTACATCTTTGAGGTGCTTAAAATTTTTATTTTATTGTATATCATTGTAGTGACTATAAAATTATATGTAATAATAATAAATATTCATATTTTATTAAATCATTTGGTGAACCCCTCTCTTAGAACTCATTGCTCGAGGATCCACAAAACCGTAAGGGCTAAAAGTAGATCTTCCTCTCCTAGGAAAGCTATGCATCATGTGATTGTCAATCCTATCCTTGATGATGTTGTTGAGGATGAAATTATTGATCTTTATTGTAATGTTCAATTTGATGATAATGTGAAAATATTGCTTGATGCTAATGAACACAAAGTTCCAACTACTTCTACCCACTCTAGTCTCAACATTTTTTCTAAGGAGAAAATGTTTTTGATTTAATCCTTATTATCCCATAGGAAAAATAGTTACTCCACTTTATTCTATTTCTCCTTAGGGTCTTCATGATGTTATTATCAATTACATGCTTGGTCTTGATTGTGCTACTATAGATAAAAATCATGCTACTTCCAATGATAAAAATGTACATGTGCATGATGTTGTTTCTCATACTAGTCAAGATGAGTGTTAATTCATATCTAATGCTTCTTCTATTTCTGAAAATGTTTCTACAGATTGTAAAGATATATCTTATGATAGTTTTTCTCCTACTTCTTTAAATTTTAACAACATGCTTGATTAATTAATTTCATGTGAAACTTTGTATGACAATGATTATATTTCAAAGCATGAACATGTTAGTGATAATTCTACTTCCCTTAAAAATGTTGAATGTAAACTTTTCACTTCACTTTTGTTTACTTGTGAGTTTATTCATGATGGAATTCATTATGATTCTTCCATTTCTAATGGCTCACCTCTTATGGTTTCTTCTAATATTCCATTTTCTTCTCTACCTCTTTCCTTTCCTTCTTCTCTCGATGATATCCATGTTGTTTTTTTATTTCTCATAGTATACCAACTCTAATTTCTTCCACATCGACATCTAACGTGCCTATATCATCTTCATCTTCTTCTTCTTCTTCTTCACACATTCCCATGATCACTCATAATGGAAAGCTTCAACCTCTCAATGTGCCTCTTACATCTTCTATGATTCCTCCACGTGATATTTTGTCACTCATGCATGTTGTTGGCCGCTTACAATCTTAGGTTCAATCTCTCAATCTTAAAAGAAAATCCTATTATGCTTCGATTAACTAAATATGTGGAATAATAGTATTAAATATAATATATAATAGAATGTAAATACAAGAAATAAATGCATTAAATGACAACGGAAAATGACCCCAACAACTAAGCTAATGTAAATAGAAACCCTAATATGCAAGAAGAGTAAGGAAGTGAATCAGGTGATTAGAGGAGCTCACTGGAATATTTTGAAAAGGTGACTAGAAAAAAATGAAGCATGAACGACTATCTAAAGGTCCTAAAAAGGATGGATTTGAGCTATGTAGTTGGACAGAGTTCTTGGAGAGGGACTTAGACACCTTTGGGTTCCCTGGTCCTGCTGAATGGGAGCCTTGGTTTGTGTAAAAGGTCAGAAGATGAGTTTCATAGGTTTGGAAGGTGGTCTTAAACCCTTATTTTTGTCAAATTAACTTCACTACATTTCTCCAAATGTCACTGATAATCCAAGATAAAAGAAAGACCTGCAAGAAACCACAAGAAGTATCAAAACCCTAAACAAGAATGGATATGAATACATCGAATGACCTTATCTTCCATAATAGTGGGCTTACTAACTAAGCACTACACTACATTCTAGACCCAAATGTAGTTCTGGTGTGTGTGTGTGTGTGAATCATGTGTCCTAGGTGATCTTGTGTTAGTCACACTTTTTGAAGTAGCAAGCAATACCTAGATGTAAAAATGTAGTAGAATGGTGGATGGAATAGAATAAAATCCCCTCCTATGCTTTTGTGATGCAGATGAACTAGCCTTTTCCCTTGTGATGGAGCTAAATGTATGCAAATTATCTCCAAATTCCTTTAATGAATGTAACCCTAGGTGGATGATACTAGTGACTAGTGCTTGGTACTTTATTATGGACTCATAACTTTATATTTATAGGGTTATCTTGATCTAATTTCATAATTAACCTCGAAATGGCTGACCACCAAAAATATGAGAAGATGAAACAACTATAAAGTGCTTTAAAAAGTTGGAGGAAAGTACAAAAGGATCAAGGTACATCACTTGGTGTGACTAGTAGCACCCCAATCAAAGCTAAAATAACATGAAACAATGAAAGCTACATGGGCATGTGGGTGTAAAAGTTTGGGCATGATGAAAAAAACAAAGTAAGATGGTAAAAATATGGGGTTAATTAGTACTTTATTCACTAAAAACCGTATTAATAAGAGTATGAGACCGTAACTAAATAAAGTCTAATGTGCATGATTTAGTGATTCTATTTTCTCCCACTTTATGTTGGTGAGCAAAAAGCTTGGTAACATAAGGAAAATAGATATGTGTACCTTATTTTCATGAATATTATAGTATAAAACATGCCAAAGGACTATACAAAGCGTGGAATGACAAAAATATGATGGAGCATGGAAATTAAACATGAAAAAGTGCAAAAAAGTGATGAGATTGAACCTAGGGTGGAAACGCGTGTGTAATCATTTGATGTGTTTGATGTACCTATATGGTTAGTATGATGTGTACTACAACAAAATGTTGTTGCTTTTTCCCCATTTGACTTATGTTTCCCATACGTCCGGACTTGCAAGGATAAAATGATCAATTAGTCAAATATGTATGTATGTATGTGTAAAAAAACAATGTAAAAGATACATGCATATGTATGTAAAAGTATGTAAATGTAAAATACACAAATGAAAAATGTAAATGGAACATGTGCACATGATCCATGTCGAGAAAGAGAGTGTAGAAGGATATCTTGTACTTCCGAGGTTTTTTGGGTGATCTAATGCCATAGGAAAAGAAGTATAGGGAGGAATTCCACTGTATCCTCCAACCTTTAACTCCTTCCCTGAACAGTGTGAAGAGATCTCTGTATGTCCTAGTTTTTGGGTGATTTGACGCCATTGGCTGAAGAATTATAGGGAGGAATTATGTTGTATCCTCCAACCTTTAACTACTTCCCAGAATGCTAAGGACTACCATGTCCTGTAAAATCCACTATGTACGGGGTTCATAAATTGGTCTGAACCCACTCGCTCTATGTAACCCAAAATTCCAAGAAAAAAGTGTACTTGAATGGAACAATTGTAGAATCATTTTGTAGTATGTAAAACCTAAAATGATGCCCCCCTCTTTGGGGCACATGTGACATCCTTGATAGGAGAATGTGCCCCAAAATAATACCAACCGCATGAACTCGTAACTCTACCTTGTAGGGGGAAAGGAATACACTTGGTATAAATCAAGGTGCACAAAAACAAGAGGATAACCAAAGACATGTGTTAGTAAAAATAAGAATGCATGTATAAAGACAAGTGTAAGCTACCAAACAATGTGTAAGCTAGAAAGCAACATAGTAATGAAAACATGCAAGAAGACAAAGTAAGCCACACAAAGGGGGTTGAAAACATGGGACATCACTCATGATGTCGTAAGACACATAAGGCCATCATAGCCACATATAACAAACAACTTTTCACATCAAACATAGGGCAAATCCCGCATTAAAAAAAAAAAAATAACAAACAATGTAACAAACAAGTATGGAAGTATATATCCCTTCATAACAAATGTTACACATAAAACACTTGTTAGCATGTTAGAAATATAACCAAGATGTCAAAATCATGTATAAATAAGTAATCTAAAGTGCTAAGTATAAAATGAAATAATACCACATGAAAGAGAAGAATTTGAATGCCCCCAAAGTGACCAAAGTAGGAAGGGTAGAAGCAGAGGATCTGTGTTGTGTGTAAGAGACTTGTATCTACAAACACAACTAGAAAAAGACATGAGCGTGCATGTTTAGATAATATAGATAAATGGCATACAAGTAATTTAATTAGCATGTGTAATAAAGTGACCATGAACAAGCCAAAGTAAGAAAGAATAAAAGAAACCATAATATGCACGATGTTGTGCATGGATGGAATGGAATACAAGATTGATGGTAGGAGCCACATGCCCCCGAGTGAATGGAAATGTATGCAGTGAGGTTCATTTTTTTTTCCCCCTTAGTAGTCAATAATGAACCATAAATAAGAGTGCGTCATTGGAAAATGGTCTAATAGTGCATATTGTGTCTATCGCGTTATGATGAGTATGTATGTGTAGTGATGATTATATGTGACATATAGAAGAGATGTGCGTTAAACTTATAGCCTAAGCATATATCACAACAAAATGAATGTATGAGTGATGATTTGGCCCTAAAAAAACTATCACTACAAAATTATAGAGAAAGTGATGATGTATCCTATAGTGTGTGTCACTACAAGATGAATAGTAGGGAGTGGTGATGTAGCCTAAAGCATATACCACTACAAGATGAATAGTATGGAGTGGTGATGTAGCCTAAAGCGTATACCACTACAAGATGATAGAGTAAGTGACAATTTATCCTATAGCATGTGTCACTATCCTATAAATTTCACATAATGAAAGGTCAAATGATAAACACATGATGAATGTAAGGTCCATTTTATTTGTAAACCCTTGGCAGAGAGTATGGACCAAGGAACTAAAGTGCGTCATAGGGTAGTGAGTGTAGCATGTAGAATATGATGTAGTATATGTAATGAAGATGATAAATGACCATGTGATGTGTATGTAGTGTATAGTATTGAATGTAATATGTGTAGTGTGCCTAAGAGCGTATAGTATGTAGGATGCAATGCTAGATGAGTATGATGAAGACTAGTATGATGTATGATGCATATATGTGTGAATGTCAAAATGACGTAAAATAATTATAGAATGTGTGATGTAAGATGTGCAATGTGTGAATAGACGTAGTGTGTTGTACCTATTGTGTAGTGTGTGGAGTTCATGTGTGGTAAGCCCTCGGCATACTCAAGTGTGAATCAAGCACCTGATTATGTGATCGGTAATTTCAATGTTATAAGTATGAATGAATGTGCATATGCTAGAAAATCAATGTATAAGAATGAGAAGATGAGATATGAGTAGATGTTAAGATGATGTATGCATAAATGCTAAGAGTGTGATGTAGTGCTATGTAAGGATGCTATAATGGGGGTTTAAATGTTATGCCCCCAAGTGTATGATAGAGAAGATGACTATGTACCACTATCAAGGAGATCATCATTGTCATGATCGAAACCTACTGGAGCATCATCGAAATATGATAAGTGACAGAGTGAAAAATGGTCATACAGGGACCCATTACATAAGAGTGTTTACACATTCATTACATATTATTCATCAAGAAAGTGATCGGTGGACAACCGTGAGCATGCCAATGAGATATATTTGGAGCATATGTGTTCAATGAAATATTTTACAAAGAGCTATGGATATGGGGCAAGAACCCAAAGCTTTGTGCAAAGTCCCTCAATGGACCATATTATAATAAATGAGCAAGGAATCCTACTTTGCATGTATTCAAACTTGAAATAAACAAGAAATGTAACAAAATAGCATTTAACCTCTATTCTTTGAAAGCTTGAAATAATGAACCTAAGAGGATCTAAGCAATCAGTTTTGTTGTTTTACTCCATGAGGGTGAATGAATCTCACTAAATGGCTACATGGCCAAGTTTAGCTATTCCATTACTAACCTAACATGGGTGCAAGATGAAGCTATTTTAATGGTGGATGACCCAAGATCAAATGCCTTATTAGCTTGGCTAATGCAAATGAGCTCTTAAGCTTTCTTAGGCTTGTTTTGGCTTTAGCTTATGTAAAGTTGTGTTTTTGAATGGGTAGGCTTAGCCTTGTATTTATAGTTTTTGGTTTGGAAGAATTTGGAATTTGGGTGCATGTGGGACTAAAGCTTAAAAATAACTTTAGGATTAGATTAGGATAAACATGCTTTAGGCTTAGTTAAGCTTGGTTTAGGCTAGTTAACTAGGGTTTATGCTAGTTAAACTTGATTAGCAAGTGATTAGAGACTCATTGAGAGTTGGGAGGGGTCTAGATAACCAATTGTGACTAATAGATAGCCTATGAAGCCAATAGAAGTGGTCTAGAGAGAACTAGGGAGGTTATGAATGGTTGAAAGGAGGAATGTTTAGCTAATAAGAGAGATATTAGCCAAATAAGTTGATTATAGGAGGAATACGACTGAAAAGGTGTCGTAAATGGGCATCTGAGAATGGAGCAAAGAAGGGGGAATTAATGAAGTGTCGTCAATTGGTTTAATTGGAGAAATGCTAAGTGTAAGCATATTTTAGGTGTCTATAGCGTAAGTGGGAGAAGAAGAATTTTGAATAGGGATATTTCCAAAAGGCGTAGGAAATGTAAGAAAAAGAGATCAACATCTATTGTACTACCAATATTCTCCAAGTGTGAGTGGAGATTCATGAGGGGAACGAGCAACAAAGACCTTTAAATAAAAGACACACAATCCATATGCTACTGTAATGTGAAAATAGCCATGATAAAAATGTGGAGAATAAAGAGGTGGTAATATGTCATTAAACATCATACCAAACCTAACAAAACTGTCATGTGTAAAAATAGTGTCTAAGAAAGTAGAATCGATAGGGATGTGTTGCCAAAATGACCTGTTGATGAATAATGTGCATGTAAAAGGAGGTAGTAGAGTTGTAACCCATGGAGGAGAAGACGAAATAGTGTCTACACTATTTACAGACCCCTAGTATTGTAGCATAGAATTAGTAGAGGGAGGGGTATTTAACCTATATTCACCTAGGCCATCGGCCACAAAAATTTCTTCAAAATAAGAGTCATCTATACCAAGAGGAGTAAAATCAAGCTATCCTAATGCTTCATCCATAATTTAAATAGCGTCATCAAATCATCGGTGTGAGAATCATAATGTTGTGTAGAACTATCAAGTATGTTGGTAGGTGCCACTGTATATGGAGTAATAGAGGGTTTCATGACGGGTGGAGAAGGGACATTAATAGGAGTGGATATCGTATGTGAAATAAAAGCCATGGTGTGAGTAGAAATAGCTAGAGAATTAAGAGTGGTAGGAAGTCATTTTGAGGCACTAGATTGACCAATGTCATATGTGTTGAGGCTATGATATGGAATATGTTGTAAAGGTGGTATGGACATAAAAATGCAATCTCAATGACAAAGATTTGAATGTCTTTGTTTTTGCGGTGATAGTATGTTCATAGCCATCATGCAAGAAATTTACACATTGGTGAATAGTAGATGGTACCACGTGCATTGCGTGAATCCAAGGCCTACCTAAAAAGATATTAAACTTAAAGGAGGCCTCACTAACATAGAATTCATTGAGAATAGTCTTAAGCCCAACCTAAATATGTAATGAGATAGTCCCTAGGCATGTGCGAGTGGTAGAATCATAACCTCGAATGAGGGTAGAATTATTAGAAATTAAATTATCGTTAATACCCAATTGCTTTAAAAGAGAGTGAGCACATAAATTGACAGTTGATCCATTATCAATGAGGACTCATTTAATGCAAGAATTTCTAATAATGACAAGTAATGAGAAAAGAAGCACACAAATTTCTTTTAGAAAAAGCTACCAGATCCTCATCATTGAAAGATATAGCATGTGGTAAATTACGAAGAGATTGTATGATATGTGAAAATGCCACCACAAAATTATCAGTTTCAATATGAATGACACGAAGGGAAGCTTCTAGCATGTTATGACAATCTAGTGCATTATGCAACAAGTCATAAAGAGAGATCTTAGCGGGCGTATTTTTAAGTTTTTCAATAATTTCATAGCCCTTAGAAGTAGGAGGAGGAGGTGTCACAAAGTAATGGGTAGAGGAATAAAGGTGGGTGGATCCATAGGAGGATTAAGAAGAGCACAACAAGTAGTAACTACATTAATGGATGGATCAACTTGAGGTGTGATGAAGCGAGGAGGATCTTTGGATATGCACGCGCATGAAATCGAGTAGTAGTAGTAACTATGTTTGAGACCTTAGTTGGTACAAAGGTCGATAAGAGGATTGAGACATAACTTGATAGGAGATGACATTGTCAAAAGGTAGTGTTGAAATGGTCGTTCACAAAAATGATTAACTTAAAATGTGGAATAATAATAGTTAATATAATCTATAATATCATGTAATTATAGTAAATAAATGCATTAAATGGCTACCAAAAATGACCCAAACAACTAAGCTAATGTAAATAGAAACTCTAATATGTAAAAAAGTAAGGAAGTGACTCATCCGATTAGAGGATATCATTGGATTATGTCGTAGAGGTGACTAGAAAATCAAGAAGAATGAAGGACTATGTAGAGGTCCCGAAAAGGATGGATCTGAGCTATCTAGCTGAACTGGAGCATGTGGAGAGGGATTGGGGTTCCCGTGGGTTACCTATTATGTAAAAGATCTAGAACTAAGTTTCACAGTTAAACAGTGTTCAAAACCTCACTATTTTTCGCATTAACTTTGCTTTTCTACTCCAAATGTCACCGACAGGAAAATTTTAACGGTCCCTCTAAAAAAATCCTTAGAAAATATTTGGTGAATTTTTGAAAATTATCTTTCGTATGAATGGTGAATATCAAGATATCATGACATCACTATTAAACACTTCTAGATGGTATCTTTTTATATGCTATCATCAAGAGCATATTTTTGTGCTCGATCAAAAACATATAGTTTGCTATCAGTCAGTATCATAAAAAATGCTATTGGCCAACAACATTTTATGCTACTAGACAATAGTATAATGACATCATAAAAGTGTTTTCATTAGGTAGCATTTTTTTTGCTACTAGTTGATAGCATACTATATGTTGTCGGCTGGTAACATAAAAATATGCTACCAAATGACTATATTCAGGAGAATTTTGTGAAATTCTATTACGCGGGATGGCAAATTGACCCCTAACATTAACTTATACCTATAAAATTTTGGTAAACTAGTCATAACTTGTACCCTTAAAATTCATCAATTTCAAATTTCAAAAACTGAAATATTCATAAATTAACGAATATTGACCACTAAAATTTTCCATGTTCGTTGATAATCCAAGATGAAAGAAATACCTGCAAGAAAACAAAAAAGTATCAAACCCCTAAAAATAGAATGCATATGAATTGGTCGAACTAACCTCAACTACCATGATAGTGGGCTTACTAACTAAGCATTGCACTACATTCCATACCTAAATGTAGTTGAGGTGTGTGTGTGTGTGTGTGTGTGAATCATGTGCCCTATGTGATATTTTTCCAGTCACACATTGGGAATTAGTGAGCAATAAATAGATTTAAATATGTAGTAGAATGGTGGATGGAATAAAACATAATCCCCTCATATACTTGTGTGATGTAGATGAACCAACCTTGTCCTTTGTGATAGAGCTAAATTTATGAAAATGTTCTCCAAATTCCTTTGATAAATGCAACCCTAGGTGGATAATAGTAGTGACTAGTGCTTGGTCTTGTATTATGGTCTCATAAATTTATATTTATATGGTTCTCTTGATCTAATTTCGAATTAATATTGAAATTTCCAACCATAAACAAATGATAATCTAAAATAGTTAGAAAATGCTCAAAAGTTGAAGGAAAGTTCAAAAGGCTCTTGTGTACCTGGTGGGACCAGGCACCTATGGGCACCCCAAGATTAGCCTCGGGTGCCCAATCAAAGACAAAATAACATGAAATGATGAAACTTTCCTAGGTATAGGGGTATAAGAG
Source organism: Taxus wallichiana var. yunnanensis (assembly GCA_018340775.1). NCBI lineage: Eukaryota > Viridiplantae > Streptophyta > Pinopsida > Cupressales > Taxaceae > Taxus > Taxus wallichiana. Next base: position 11,745,805 of record CM031239.1, read on the forward strand.
GTTGGTAATTTTGAAATAAAAGAAAGTAAGATGACCAAAATACGGGGGTTAACTAGTATTTTATTTACTAAAAAACCATATGAATAATAGTATGATACCGGGACTAAATAATTTCTAAAGTGTGTGATTTGGTGACTAAAAATTCTATTGATAATAATTCTCTTCATGGAAATCTTATTCCAAAGATAATTCACAATTCAACATTTCCTCGAGTATTTCATCATGTCTACATTTTCATGCTTCAATGGCACTAGGAATCCATATATAAATCTTAAGCATTATTTTTTAGATATAGCTTCTAATTCGAATGATTGATTATTGCTAAAAGCCTTCCATCATAGTCTTGTTGATAATTCTCTTCAATTTTATACTCATTTTCCTTTTGGATCTATTAGTACATATCATGAAATGAAATATGTATTTCTCATATGCTTAATGTTTGACAATGGTCCTAGATTCACATCTCGATTGCTTACCTAGATAACATCAGAAAAGAATGAGTATATCCTATATTATGTTTTATGCTTAAATTATTACATGTATCAATTAGTATTGCAGCCTATTGATCGAGAGAAGCCATTTATATTTTTCGTGGCTAGATTATTGCTTTAAAAGAATGATTTTAATATGATACATGTGAATCATTTACGCTTTTATTATATAAGGTCATTGATCTAGAAAAATATATAATTATTACACATGCTATAGATTGCCCTTCTACTCCTTATACTATTGCATCATCTTCTACTTCTTAACCTCTTTTGTCTATTAAGTGTCCTCTAAGGTTTTCATCTCCTCCACTTTGCAAGCATGTTCCATCCCCCATAGCATAACCATCATTTATCTCTATTATAGACACAAAATAATGTACTTTGGGTATTATTTAGTCCCAGCCTCATAACCTTATTCATATGGTTTTTGAGTGAAGAAATTACTAATTAACCCCCATATTTTGGCCATTTTACTTTTATTTCTATCATCACTGCCAACCTCATGCACATACATTCCCAGTATGTTTTTGTCATCTCATTTCATTTTAACACCGACTGGGTCACCTAGGAAAGTACTTGGGACAACCACAGTGCCCTAGTCCCAATCAGGGGTGCCCTAATCCTTTTTCCACTTTATCTCCATCTTTTGGGAACTTTCTATCCATTTGAGCATTCTATATTTTTGGTGGTTGCCCTCTTCGGGGTTAATTAAGAAATTAGATCAAGAGAACCATATAAATATAAATTTATGAGACTATAATGAGCAACAAAGGACTAAGCACTACTACTATCACCCGAGGTTACAGTAAGGAATCTAGAGCTCATTTAGATCCATTTAGATCCATCACAGAGGACAAGGATAGTTCATCCACATCACACAACATAGGAGGGAATTTTATTCTATTCCATCCACTATTTTATTATATTTCTACACATAGTTATTGCTTGCTACATTAACAAATTGTGATTGTCACAAGAGAACCTAGGGCATGATTGTACACACACAAAGAACTACATCGGGTTTGATATGTAGTGCAATACTCGATAATTGTCCACTATTGTGGTAGCTAGGGACATTTTGACCCCTTCATGTGCATCTTTTATTTTTAGGGGTTTGATAATTGTCTTAGGGGTTTTTAGGTCTCTACTTCATCACCGATTTCAAGCAACATGTTGCATAGTCTAGTAGAGCTAGTGCGAGAGGAAGCCAAGGTACAAAAATATCCAACAACACCTTAGGGGATGTTTTTAGATATTTTTACGATTAGGGCACCAAAATTCAGAATAGGGTGCCCACAAGCACCTTGATCCTCTCCCGGGCATCTAAGTCAACTCGGATTCCTCATACCTACACTTTCCTAGACATTGGCACATGAGTTTCCCCCTCCCGTTTATCTACTCATCTCTATGACACAGTCCAACAAGCTCGTCAAATCAACTGAATTATGTCTAACTTTCCTTGCACTTTAGGGTTTTACATTTATAGTTTCTTGGGTGACTTCAATTGTTTAATTTAGACATTTATTTCATGACTATAATTCTTATATTAAATACTAAAAGTTACATTGTATTTAATCATTTTGGTGAACCCAACATTCGAGCACTCTTAGATCCTCTCTTCTTCTCCACCTCATTATCTTAGGGTCCTTTCACCATGGAGGTCTCTCTCCATGCCTTTTTACATGATAATCTTGATTGTCAAAATAAACTCAGATATTTTTTGGCTAACACTTATATTCATCCTCACACCTCTCCCGAATATCTATATCATAGGTTTACTATTGCTTTATCTATCAATGAAGAGCATATCACATTTACATCTGATGAAATCACTTCTCAGTCTATCTTAAGTAATGATTCCCCCTTTATATTCAAGTCTATATCAATAACATAGGGGTTAAGCGAGCTTTAGTTGACAATGGATCTAGGATTAACATCTGTAATCTCACGTTCCTCACACAAATTGGCCTATCTGAAGCCTCCTTAACTCCATCATCCATTTGCATTTGTGGCTTCGATAATATGCCTAAACAAGTCTTAGGTACAATCACGCTTCCCATTACTCTCGATCCATGCACTTTTTCCCTCAATTTCTATGTCATTCCTACAAATCTTAACTATAATATTCTCATCAGAATGCCTCAGATCCTTTCCATAAATGTGGTCCCTTCAACCCTTCATGCACGTATTAAATATTTATATCAAGGAGTGATTCATGAAGCATTATTTGATCCTTCTCCATTTTCTTATTGCAACGCTATTGATCATTCACCAAAATCCCATACTTTGGCCACCTCTCCTCCTAACTTCAAATAGTATGGCCCTAGGTATCGATACCTATGTTGCTATGGTTTCAATGACAATGAATTATGAAAACATGCAAAAGGATTCAAAGAACCTCTTTCCATTCTGACACAATCAACCGGGCTAGGCCTCGGATATCACCCTAGTCTCATTTATTTAGTTCCTTCCACATCTCCTCTTGAGGTTTACACTGTTTCACATATTCACCATCATAAGAAAATTTTCCATCTGTTCTGCTATAACTTACTTCAAAAATATACTAATCCTAACACATTGCCACATCTCGCCATTATGGAATGATTTTTCTTCCATTCAAGGATAGATCTCCAACACACACTTGGGGGCATGACACTCATACCCCCATAACATCGACATATCTCCCATACTCACATCATCATACATCCTACTCTTAGCATTGACATATTCATCTACACATTAGCATCAACTATTACCCGATGACACAAACATCATGTGCTTTGATTCACACTTGAACATTAATGGCATGTACTACACTTGAACCCCACACCTTTGCATGATAAGTACTACACATTTTTTCTCTTCACACATTTTACAATACATCTCGCATTTCACACACTTCATCATCATTTTCCTTTACATCATTACTATTTCTACATTTTGCACATTCACACATCAATCATATTCTACATACCATACCATTATTAATCACACTATGGCATTGACACATCTACATATCCTATATACTATGCTCATATTCATCACATTTGTGTCGACTCCCATTTTCTACGAGTCTAGCATCATATAATACTCATCCCACATACTATATTACATGCACTATCACATTATTATACTATCAACACATCTTGCATTACATAACATACATCACATATTACACATTTTACACATCATATGGTCATCCATCATCATCATCACATATACTATATATAATTCTATGTGTTGCACTCACTACCCTATGCAACACTCTAGTTCCTCATCCATAATCAAATACTAAGGATTTACAAATCAAATGGACCTTATCATACTCACACGGTCATCATTCAACCTTATATCATGCGACATTACTAGGTTAGTGACATAATTTATAGACTAAATGGTAACCTATTCCTTCATCTTGTAGCGGTATACACTTTAGGCTACATCACCACACCCTCTCTTTATATCATCATGATATAGAATTTTGGCTACCTTGTCGACACTTCATCACTAGGTCGCATATCATCACTACACATACACATTCATTGTAGTACTTAGACACATGACACACATGATTCAAACATTTTCCAATGACACACTCTCATTTGTGGTTCACTATTGATAGCTGAAGGGGAAAACTAAATGAACCTCGATTGCATACAACTCCATTCACTTAGGGGCATACATCTCCTATTATTCATATTGCATTACACTCCAACCATCAACAACATATTGTATATCTTGGTTACTTTTACTCTCACTTAATTTTACTTGTATATGGTCATTTATTACACATGCTAGATAGGTCTCTTGTATGTCATTGTCTTTAATATACACACATGCAAGTTTGCACATTTCTCTAGTTTTGATCACATATACATGTTTCTTACATGCATAATGGATGATTGCCTTCTACCACTCCTACAATGATCATTGGGGGCATTCACATTCATCTCTTCCAAGTGCTATTATTTCATTTTGTACTTAGCACTCTACATTAATTGCTTATCCAAACTTTTTACATATGAGTTATATTTTTAACATGCTAATGGGTGTTTCATGTGTAGAATTTATTTGTAGGACTATTTTCTTCCATGGCTATCTATTTGTTTGTTTGCTATTATTCATCTCTTGTTTGCTATTGTATGTGGGCCTTTCCCTTTTTTTGGTGTACGAAATTGTTTGTTTGTATGTAACCATTGCGGCATTGAGTGTCTTGTGACATCATGAGTGGTGTCCCATGATTGCAACCCACTTTGACAGTTTAGTGTTATCTTCTTGCGTGTTTACCTCGCATTCTAGCTTCTATATTGTTTTCTTAGCATACACTTATATTTTACATGCATGCTTGTTCATACTAACCCTTTTTTCTATCCACTTGTTTATGTGTTCCTTGGTTTCTACCAAGCACATTCCCTTCCCCATGTAGGGCACATTTTATGTCCCCGGTCCTCTTTAGGGCCTCATTCTCCTATTAGTGGCATCATATGCACCCCCAAAGAGGGGGAATCATTTATGGTCCTACGCATTACACAATGCTCTCTATCGGTACATTTTAATACAGCTTTTCCATCCTTGACATTTTTGGTTATACACTAAGTGGGTTCAAACCGCCTACAATCCCAATACATAATGGATTTTATAAGACATGGTTGTCCTTAGCATTCGGGGGTAGTTGCAAGTTATAGGATACAACTAATTTCCTCTCTACACTACTTCAGCTAGTTGTGTTAGATCACCCAAAAACCAGTAGTACATAGATCTCTTCACACGTCTTAAGGGAAATAGTTACAAAGTTGGAGAATAATGCGCTTTTCTCCCTACACTTCTTCAGCATGTGTTGGCATGAGATAGCCCAAAAACTCGCAATATAGGATATCCTCTCTACACTTTCTCTCTCATCATGGATCAAGTGCACATGTTCCTTTTACTTTTTTCATACTTCCATTTCCAATATTTTTAATATATACATGTGATTTTTACATATACATGTGTATTTTCCTACTTGATTGTATTCTCCTTGCAAGTCCGTCTGTATGGGAAATAAACAGCTTAACAAAACCAATTACAACAAAGGCATAATCAACAACAACATTATTTTGTGGTAGCACACACCTCACACTAACATAAAGGTACATCACACACATCGGTAACTACACACACGTTTCCACCCTAGGTTCACTCTCATCACTTTTTCCTCTTTTACATCTTTAGTATTCACAATCCATCTTTTTACACTCCACACTTAGTCTAGTCATTCAAAACACTTTATACATCACTCTACATATACAAGGTACGCATCTCTACCTACTTTATGTTACCAAGCATTCTACTCACCAACATAAAGTGGGAGAAAATGTAGACACAAAATCATGCACTTTGGGTATTATTTAGTCTCAATGATCATACTACTATTCATATGGTTTTTGAGTGAATAAAGTACTAATTAACCCATAGATTTTAGCCATTTTACTTTGCTTTCTATCATCATTATCGACCTCCTCCACATACATGCCTAGTCTGTTTTGTTGTCTCATGTCATTTTATCCCTAATCGGGGCTATCTTGGGCTAGTGGTGGGGTGCCCATAGGTGCATTAGTCCTGGTTAGGGCACCCAGATCCTTTTTCAACTTTATCTCCATCTTTTAGACACTTTATATCCATTTGAGAATTCTACATTTTTTGTGGTCACCTCTTTGGGGTTAATTACAAAATTAGATCAAGAAAAACATATAAATATAAAGTTATGAGACCATAATGAGTGACCAATAACTAAGAAATACTACCATCACCTAAGGTTTCACTCCATCAAAGGCATATATAGTTCATTTGTATTCATCTAGCTCCATCAAAGTGGACAAGGCTAATTCATTTGCATCACACAACATAGGAGGGAATTTTACTCTATTCCATCCACCATTTTATTTCATTTCTATACATAGTTATTTCTTGCTACTTTAACAAAGTATGACTGCACAAGAGCACCTAGGGAATGATTGCACACACACACACACACACGTAACTACATCAGGATTAAGATGTAGTGCAACATTCGAGCTTAATAATTCCACCATTATGGAAGACGAGGACATCCTAACCCCTTTATATGCATCTTTATTTCTTAGGGGTTTGATACTTGTCTTAGGGTTTTCCAGTGTCTCTACTTCACCACCGATTACCAACAACATATTGCGCAAAACCAAAAAGTTATTGTGAAAATAAGAGATGGTATATGAATACCTAAGAACACCTTAGGGAGGTTTGTAAAGAGTTTTCATAGACCAGGGAACCCAAAACTCAAACTAGTGCACCCACAAGTTCCCTTATCCTCTCCCAAGAATCCCAAATAACTCGAATTACTTAGACCTACACTTTCCTAGACCTTGGCAAAGTCATTTCCTCCTATTTATCAAGTCATATCTCATGACACAATCTAGCAAGCTCGTTGAATCAACTGAGTTCTTTCTAACTCTCCTTGCACTCTAGGGTTTTACATTTCTACTTTCTTAGTTTCTTGGGTCACTTTCCTTGTTTAATTTAGATATTTATTTCACTGTTGTAATTCTTGTATTAACTCTTAAAATTTAAACTTTTGTTAATCATTTTTGTGAACGTGACATTCAAGCACTCTTGGATTCTCTCTTCTCCACCACCTCATTATATTAGGGTCCGTTTACCATGGATCTCTCTCTACATTCCTTTTTACACGATAATCCAAATTGTTAAAATAAACTCAAATATTTTTTGGCTAACAGTTATAATCATCCTCACACCTCTCACAAATATCTATATCACAGCTTTACTATTGATTTGTCTATAACTAAATAAAATATGCACTTACATCTAATCAAATAGCTTCCCAACCTATCTTAAGTAATGATTCCCCTTTTATATTCAAATATGTATCAATAACATAGTGGTTAAGCATGATTTAGTCAACACTGCATCTGGGCATAACATCTCAGTAATCTCATATTTCTCATGCAAATTGGCTTATCTGAAGCCTCCTTAACTCCATCATCTATTTGCATTCATGGCTTCGATAATATTCCTAAATGATTCTTAGGTACAATCACACTTCCCATTACTCTCGGGTCATGCACTTTGTCTATCCCATTCCATGTCATGCCTAAAAATATTAACTATAATCTTCTCCTCAAATGACCTTGGATCCATGCCATGAATGTGGTCCCTTCAACCCTTCATGCACATATTAAATTTTTATATCAAGGTTTGTTTCATGAAGCATTATCGATACCTCTCCATTTTATTATTGCAATTCTATTGATCATTCACAAGAAGCCTATACTTTGGCCACCTCTCATCCTAAATTCAATCAATACGCCCTAGGTATTGGTACTGCAATGTCTTGGGTTTCAATGGAAATGGATTAGGAAAACATGCAAAAGGAGTCAAAGAACCTCTTTCCATTCCGACACAATCCACCAGGCTAGGCATCATATATCACCCTAATATTGTTTATTTTTTTCCTTCCACATCTCCTCTTGAGGTTTACACCATTTCACATATTCACCATCATAAAAATAAATTCCATCCTCTCTCAATGCTACAACTTACTTTGGAAAATATACTACTCCTAACACATTTCCACATCCGCCACCATGGCATGCTTTCTCTTCCATCCTAGGATAGATCTCCAATATACACTTGGGTGGCATGACACTCACATCACCCCTAACATCAACATATCTCCCATAGACACATCATCATACATACTACGCTTAGTGTTGGAATATTCATCTACACATTAGCATTGACTATTACCCAATGATACACTCATGTGCTTCGATTGACACTGATCATTGATGGCATATTAAACATGAACCCCGCACACTACACGATAGCTAGTATAGATTGCATCTCTTCACACATTTTACAACACATCGCACATTTCACACACCGTATTCATGTTCCTTTAGATCATTACCATTTCAATATTAGCACATTTACACATCATTAATATTCTACATGTCATACCACTATTCATCACACATATGTCACACTACTATTTTCTACAAGTCAAACATTACATACTACTCCTCCTACATAGGGCACACTTCACACTCTTAGGCTATCCATACATCTTACATTTTGCATTTGGCATTCACTTTACATTATTTAGATATTGACATTGACGCATCTACATATCCTACATATTATGCTCATATTCATCACGTTTGTGTCACACTCCCATTGTCTATGAGTCTAACATCATATACTACTCATCCTACATACTACATTGCACACACTCTCACATTATTAGACTATCTACACATCTTTAATTACATACTATACATCACATATTATGAATTTTCCACATCATATGGTCATCTATCATCATCATCACATATACTACATATAATTCTACGTGCTGCACTCACTACCCTATGACGCACTCTAGTTCCTCGGTCCATACTTGATTGTTGAGGGTTTACAAATCAAATGGACCTTATCATACTCACACATTCATCATTCAACCTTATATCATGTGAAATTACTAGGTTAGTGACATACGATATAGGCTAAATGGTCACCAATTCCTTCACCTTGTAGTGACATATGCTTTAGGATATATTACAAATCCTCTATTCATCTCATCATGATATTAATTTTAGGATACATTATCACACACTTCATCACTAGGTTGCATATCATCACTACACATACACACTCATCACAACACGTTAAACACAAGGCACACACAATTCGACCATTTCCTGATGACGCACTCTCGTTTATTGTTCATTATTGACAACTGAGGGGAAAAAATAAATGAACCTCATTGCATACAAATCCATTCACTTAGGGAGCACGTGGATCCTATCATCCATCTTGCATTCCACTCCATCCATCCACAACATATTACATATCTTGGTTTCTTTTACTCTTACTTAATTTTTCTTCTATATAGTCATTTTTACAAATGCTAGATAGGTCTCTTGTATTTCATTATCTTTATCAGTACACACATGTGCATTCACACCTTTATCTAGTTTTGAGCACAAATACGGGTCTCTAACATGTAACATGGATGTTATACTTTTACCACTCCTACAATGGTCACAGGGGGCATCCACATTCGCCTCATCTAGGTACTATTGTTTCCTTTTTCTTAGCACTCTACATTATTGCTTATACACACTTTTGACATATGAATTATCTTCTTAACATGCTAACGGGTGCTTCATGTGCAACATTTGTTTACAGGACTATTTTCTTCCATGACTATATATTTTTCTATTTACTATTGTATGTCTCTTATTTGCTATTGTACGTGGGTGTTTATTTGTATGCGTCCATCAGCAGCCTTGAGTTTCATGTGACATCATGAGTGATGTCCCATGTTTTCAACCCAATTTGGTAGTCTATGGTTTTGTTTTTGTGTGCTTACTTTTATTCTATATTCTACATTGTTTGTGTGCATATGCTTTTCTTCTACATGGATGTTTGTTCATAGTAACACTTATTTTTTATCCACTTGTTTGTGTGCACCTTGGTTTCTACCAAGCACATTCCCTTCCACCTACTTGGGAAAAATTTATCTGTTTGGTCCTATTTTGTGGTTGCATTCTGCTATCAACAACGTTGCATGTGCCCCCAATGAGGGTGGGATTTTTTTGGGTTTTAAAATTTGCACAATGCTCTCTCTTGTGCACAAGTATAGATTTCCATCATTGAAATTGTGGATTATAGAACAAGAGGGTTAATACTAGTCTATGAACACTACACACAACGCCTTTTACAAGACATGGTTGTACTTAACATGTTAGGGATTAGTTACAGGGTTAGAGGATATAACAGATTTCCTCTCTACACTACTTCAGCCAGTGGCGTCGGATCACCCAAAAACTAAGAAGTACAAAGATATCTTCACACATCTTCAGGGAAGCAATTATAGGTTAGAGAATACTACAGCCTTTCTCCCTACACTTCTTCGACCGTGTTCACATGAGATCGCCCAAAAAACTTGTAGTATAGGATATCCTCTCTACACTTTCTCTCTCATCATGGATCAAGTTCACGTATTCCTTTTACTTTTTCTCATATTTCCATTTACAATATTTTTACTATATACATACGATTTTAACATATACATGCATATTTTCCTACTTAAATGTCTTCTCCTTGTAGGTCCTGTCCATTTGGGAGTAAGTATTCAATAACAAACAACTAAAACAAATGCATCAACAACAAAAAGAACATTCAAGGTAGCACACACCTCATACTAAAATGTAGGTACATCACACACATCGATAACTACACATGTGTTTCCACCCTATATTCACTCTCATCACTTTTTGCTCCTTTATATCTTCAGTATCCATGTTCCATCTTTTACACTCCCCACTTTGTCTAGTCCTTCACCACACTTTCTACATCACTCTACATGGACATCAAGTACGCATATCTATCTACTTTATGTTACTAAGAGTTCTGCTCACTAACATAAATTGAGGGAAAATGTAGACACAAAATCACGCACTTTGGGTATTATTTAGTCCCGGTCTCATACTAGTATTCATATGGGTTTTTAGTGAAGAAATAACTAGTAAACCCCCATATTTTGGTCATTTTAATTTTATTTCTATCGTTACAATTGACCTCCTACACACACATGCTCACCTATTTTTATTGTATTGTGTAATTTAATTTGTGACTAGGAACGCAGTAAGCACTGGGGTGCCCACATGTGCCTTGTTCACCATCGAGGTGCCATGATATTTTTTCCATTTTATCTCCATCTTTTTGGCACTTTATATCCATTTGAGCATTTAATTATTTTGGTGATCGACCTCTCTAGGGTTAGTTACGAAATTAGATCAAGAGAACCATATAAATATAAAGTTATAATACCATAATGAGGGAACAAGCACTAAGAACTACTACCATCACCTAAGGATGCACTCCATCTAAGGTATATATAGCTCATTTGTATCCATCTAGCTCGATCAAAATAGACAAAGCTAGTTCATCTCGCATGACACGACATAGGATGGACATTTAATCTATTCCATCCACCATTTTATTACATTTATACACATAGTTATTCCTCACTACTTTCACAAAGTGTGAGTGGTACACGAGCACCTAGGGCATGATTTCACGTGCACAAACACACACACACACACACACACACACACACACACACACACACACACACACACACACACACACACACACACACATACATCTAGTTTGAGATATAGTAAATTTCTTAGTTAGTAAGTCCACCATTATGAAAGTGGAGGATAGTCCAAACCATTCATATGAATCTTTCTTTTTTAGAGGTTTGATACTTGCATTAGGGTTTCACAGGTCTCTACTTCATCACTGATTTCAAGTGACATATTGTGTAGTCTAGAAAAGTTGGTGTGATAGGAAGAGAAGGTAGATGAATATCCAACAACTCCTCAGGGGAGGTTTGTAGATATTTTTCATAGACTAGGGCACCCAGGACTTAGACTAGGATGCCCATAGGTGTTGTGACCCTCTACTAAGAATCCCACCACTACGATTTCTCGGACCTGCACTTTCCTAGACCTTAGCAAATTCACTTCCTCCTCTTGTTTCTCTAGTCATCTCTTCGACATAGTCTTGCAAGATCCTTGAATCAGTTGATTTCTTTCTAACTCTCCTTGTCTTCTAGTATTTTACATATCTACTTTATTATTTACTTAGGTCACTTTCCTTGTTTAATTTATACATTTATTTCACTATTGTACTTCTTATATTAACTCTTAAAATTTACATTTTAGTTAATCATCTATCACTACCTCACTCTCTACCTAAGTCTTTATCATCTCCTACTTGGGAGAAACTATATTTATCACATACCGCTAAGCCTCATGATGTCTTATGTGCTCTTCTTAATAAGCTTTTAATTTATTTCCTTGTAATTAGCATCATCCTCCACATCACTTGCATCGCCACCGTGATTGTAAGTATTGTAATTATCACCGGATCAATGGACATCGTGGAAATGATTATTTTTCCCTTCATGAAAATTACAATAATTAGAAGACAAGGGTGTTATTTCCTTTGGCTCTCTCTCTCTTGAATTATATATTTCTCTAATTCCACACATGTTTGCTGCTACTTCGGTTCACTTGTCTCCTCCTCCCACTTCTAAGGTCATCATTTTTCTAATCCATAAATTCATTCTTCATATACAAACTACACCTCATTCATCCACCATGACATCATCTCATCATCCTTATAGTGCTCCTACTTCACATTGGCTTCCTAATCCATCAAAATTTGTGCTTCCTACTACTGCATCTCATCCAATATTTATTTTGTCTCTTACATACATTCTTCTACCACTTAACATGTTTCTACCACTCCTTCCCGGCCTCTTCGTCTTTGTACGTGACTTTTCTCACCTTACCACTTGATGATGCACTTGTGTTCCTACATTTTTACAAGATCTGCTGATGGATCATTACAATAAGAACCCCACTCAATCTTTGTGTTATATTATTTATTGATCTATCTAACTTGTATACACTATAAAACCATTTCCCGATGACGCACTCTTGTTATATGGTTCATTTTTTTATTTCTGAGGGTTCTTATATAAATTCACCTCATCTTCATAGATATATGTTGGGGGAATCACTCTTCTTTTCCCCCTTCTTCATCATTCTTACAAGAAATTGCATACATTTTTACGATTATTTCAATCACATTATTCCATATATACATCTATTACCAAATTTCACATCTTCACTCATACATCCTATCCAATTTTCACACATTACCTATCTATTTATGTCCTAATCAATATCATCATCCATTTTTAAATATCATCATTTATGCAATATAAATCAAGAAACTACATATGAACAACAACCATCGCATCACATATCAAATAACATCAATAAAACACAATAATCCTAATCATCCAACTATATATAATGTCAAAAATCATAGTTATAAAATAAAATCGATGGGGCAAGCCCCATGCATCTCTACATCAATAAATATCATACACCATCATCACTTTGTCACTATATGTGTGCATATATACTTTTCTTAAGCTAGATTAGATGAAATAAGAACTACCACCTAAATAGTTATATAACCTAGCTAAGACAAATCCTAACCACCATCAAGATAAAGAGCTAAACAAGATCTATACTAAACATCATAACTTTGAAACATAAGATCAAGACTAGCATGTTATTCAAAATCTCTACTCTCCTAGATGACCAAAAAAAATGAATGGACCTATGTAGCTCCAATGGCAATAAAAATTGATTGTTTGATCCTTAAAGAATGCAAGAATGGGAGGCTTATCTCTTCAAATGGTGAACTCTCAAGAAAACAAAGGAAAGATTTTAGTCTATTTTTCTATATGCTTTGCTTTTGTTTTCTCAAGAAGTTTAGGTGTAGGTGTAAAGGTAGAAGGAGGGCTCCTTATATAGCTGAATGGATAATGGAAACACTTCATCCCTTTGCATGTGGACTGAAAGGTAAAACAAGATTAGGAATGGATAATGTTTCTTTATAAAAGGTAACCTTACTTTAGAAGGGTTTAATTTATACTTAGCAAGTCATGGGAGTTGGGGGGTTTAATTAATCAAAGGTGATTAACTAATATGTAGATGTAAGCTTATAGAAGCTAATTGGAGGAATATTAGTACAATTTAAGATATTAGAAGGGGATTAAATCAATTAAATATAGATTTATTGGTTAAATGAAAGGGAAAGCTAATTAATTGATAATAATTAATTAGTCTAAATAGAAGGGGTGATTAATTAACGAAAGGTCGTTAATTAGGGTGTTTGTTGGATAGGCGACTTAATTAATTAGCATAGTGTAATTAATTAACGATGATAAGAGAGAAGATGAGCGCTTTTGATGATATGTCATCAATTTGCCAGAAGAGAGATAATTAGCGTAATTTAAGTATTTAAATTGCTCGGGTGTAATTATGGGTGTCTACATTTGCCCCTCTTTGGGGTGGCATAAGTGACACCACTTCAAAGATAGTAGATAGATGAAATTTTGAAGGGATAGAAGAAAAATTAGTAGGAGGGAGAGATGCCCCCTCGAGTGTCGATGGGGTGATGAAGGAAGATGATCGATGATCAAAAATGTGAGAAATAGATAGAAGAATGGGGAAGGGGTAGGATGCCCCATGAAGACAGAAGATTAGGGATGAGAGAAAAGTGGTGTAGAAGAAATATGGAGAAGTGGAGAGAAGAGCTTAGCCTCTAGCTGTTGTTTATTGGAATAATTTCGATGTCATCATATTGCCACAAGAGCTACGTCATTAGTCCTTATGAAAAATATAAGCATACGACAAAGGTAGAATGACATGAAAATCCATACTGCGAACAATTTTTCCATTAATGAAAATACCACCTCCATGCAACATACAACAATGCAATGCGATACGAGAAGGAAACAAGATCACTTAATAGGGAAAACAAGTACGGACACACATATCCAACCCAACAATGGTCAAGACAGCTTGTACAAATGTTTTGTTATCAAGATGAAGAGATCCACATGTTCATGATTGATGACAAGGGTTAAAAATGATGCCTTGAGCAAGGATATATGCAAGGGGAAATGATAATGGACACTGGATCCAAGTAAAAAGTGTTGTGCGGAACGAAACAACACCAGGAAACAAATGTGCCCCAGAGTACAGACAAAGCAAACAGCTAGCTTTGTGAATTGTTGTGAATCTGGTGATCCATAAGTCATATTAATCAAGGAAGATGTGAAACAAACTAGTAGGATATGGAGAAAATACCATTCGCAAGACACAAGTTTCAGCCGCAATAAGTTCATTACCTATTTTTGTAGATTTTTTACTTTTTAGGATTTTGTGAAAAATTTTGTCCTCTTTTTGGATTTTTGACTCGAGATATATATATATATTTTTCTTTTTCTAGAATGTGGTGGACATAAAAAAAAAAAAGAATAAATAGAATGAAGGGTCTAGGTGCAACAGAGAGTTCCCTAGGTGGAAGAAAGAAGAAATAAGTGACAAATAATGTCCTTGTGCAGGGGAAAAATTAATAAAATAATTATTTACGAGAGTGTGAATAAGAAGAAAAATCACCTAGGAGCAATAAAATTGTCCTAGGGGGAAGAAAGGGGTATTGGACAGCAAAAAATGCCCCAACACAGTGAAAAATAAGAGAAAAATAATTATTTAATAAAAATAATTATTCAACGGTGAACAGAGGAGAAAACGGTGGTCGAAACAAGCCTCTAGGCCTTCACGGCGGTGAAAAACAAGTTGATATACCCCACCTGGGGGTAAATCACCGCAACCAATTCATTTTAACTGAGCACTATTGATTTTTTACCGTGAGGCTCTAAAATGCAGAGCGAGAACGATGGTGATCACACAGGACCAATTGAGATGAGAAGACATAGTCCAAGGGTACTAAGCAAGACGCCAACGATGGCACATTTGTAGTATTCCAACCTCACTTGTCAAATTTTGTCATTAATGCCCTAAAATGAGTAATTAGAGTTAGGTGATGCATCGAAACACATGTGCATAGGTGCAGTGTAAGGTCGGGGGCACATGTGTCCTAAAGCATATGCGTGCACACATAGGCACACACACCACACACACACATGTATGTGCACACGCCACAATGTGTGCGTGCACACGCATGCACCGAAAGGGAGTGCATCATCCAAAGGGGGAGTGCACACACAGAGGAAGATGCAAACACACATGCCTAAGGAAATGAATTATGGCACAAGCACTGAAAGAGCGGTGCACATGCCCAAAATGGTGTACATGCACACGAATGATGGTGCAAGTGCCCCAAGACCATTGCGTGCATGCACACGTGCCAAAAGGGAGGTGCACATGCCTAAAAGGGCACACAGTGTGTCTAGGATGGGGGAGGATAGACAAGAAAAATTCCAAAACAATGACACTAAGAGGAAAATTTAGGATTTTTGGGTTAACCTAAAATGATAGATAGATTTTTAGAAGAAATGTTAGTGACTAACGAGTGGATTGACATTTTGTAGAGATGATTGTTAGTGTTGCAGACATGGGAGTGTCATTTTCAAATTTATGAGCTAGAGGGGAGCATGTGTCAGCGAGACCGGTGGGCTATGGCCATACTTCTCGAGGCGGTGGGGCTAGGCCCCATGTCTCGGATGCCATCTATCATTTTGGACCATGGTTTTCTTACTTTGTCTTGATCGCCGAGTGGTGGCATAGCAAGAGCCAGTGTTTCAGACTTCCCACTGGGGAGATGATTGTGACCCTAGAGGATGTATGGCGATTCTCTACATGCCGATCATGGGTACTTTGATTGAGTACACCTTTGTTATAGGGCAAATTAGAGCAGCTTGTAGTAACCTTTTTGACAGAGATGACATACCGCATGACAAAGATGACTATTGCATTGCACGCAGTGTATTTCGACCCAACACTACATTAGGGCCCCTATACATCATGTCACTTATCAGTTGGTTTTTTCTCACTGATAAGACGGGGACATATTTCCTGAGAGGGGTACTACCATTAGTACTTGGAATTTTCAGCGGTGAGCATTATTGTTAGTGGCATTGCATACTAGCGTATTTGTACTAGGATTCACATTTGATCACTTACCATGGTTAGAAGATCGTGGGGCCAACCTTATTGCTACATATTTGGTCATGATACCACATTGCTATCGACACCCTCTGGGCACTTTTCACATTCGAGACCAAGAGGAGCCATCGTACATGGCATGGGTATTAGTAGGTGGTGAAGTACGAGGCCACCTAGGTAGCCTATATAGATACATATGAGATTTCAATGAGCTGCTAGAGATAGACATCATATGGAGACCCTATGGACATATTTAGTGTCTAGAAGATGCCGTAGAGATCGAGTGTGTGATCAGTAGAGCACTTTATCCTTGGCGCAAATCGCAACTACATCATAGAGATGTACAAAGTTGACAGGTGCCAGTAACAACTTGGTATAGTACAGGGGGTTCAGTAGCCTAAAATATGGTATGCCTGATGATACTCAAAGAGGCATACTATGGGGCTTCACATACCAGGGCCCGAGCTAGGAGAGTTTCTTTCAGGTGGTCCCACAAGCATGGGACCCATCACGGCAGTCGTGGATCTAAGTACTACAATGATTATTGGACTTGGTATGCCACCGTCTTATTGTAACGTCTTACTATCCGGAGGATGCCTAGGAAGCAGGTGCTCAACCACCTAGAGAGATTTGGCACGGTGTTGAGCAGAGAGAGGGTACAACAATTCACAACCTAAAGGACCCATTCGATGGGATACCACATGATGAGCAGGGTTTCCCACAGGTACAGGGACCAAGGCCACAGGGTCCAGGATAGGCACCTGCACATATTAGAGTAGCTTGTAATGACCTTTTCGATAGAGATGACATACCACATGATGGTATGACTATTGCATTGCATGAGTGTATTTCTAACCCGACACTGCATCGGGGGCCCCTATACATCATGTCACTTATCAGTGGGTTTTTTCTCACTGATAAGATGGGGACATCTTTCCCTGAGAGGGCTACTACCATTAGTACATGGCATTTTCAGCAGTGATTGTTATTGCTAGGAAAGTGCATACTAGCACACTTGTACTGGGATTTACATTTGATCACTTACCATTGTCAGAAGACCGTGGGGCCAACCTCATTGCTACAGATTTGGTCATGGGACCACATTGTTATCGACACCCTATGGGCACTTTGCACGTTCAAGACCTAAAGGAGCCATCATACATGGCGTGGGTATTAGTAGGTGGTGATGTACGAGGCCACCTAGGTAGCCTATATAGATACAGATGAGATTTCGATGAGTTATCGAGAGATAGACATCATATGGAGACCCTATAGACATATTTAGTGGCTAGAGGATGCCGTAGAGCTCAGTGTGTGCTTAGTAGAGCACTTTATCCTTGGCAGTCGTAACTACATCATAGAGATATACAGATTTGACAGTGCTTTAGCAACAACTTGGTATAGTACAGGGGGTTCTGCACTGAAAATATGGTATGCCTTTTGATACTCGAGAGAGGTATACTATGGGGCCTTGCATATTGGTGGCCCAAGTCGGGTGAGTTTCTTTTGGGTGGTCCCACTGCATGGGACCCAACATGATAGATTAAGGATCACGGTACTACATCGGATTATTGGACTTGGTATGTCACTATCTTACTACGGTGTCTTACTATCCTGGCATGCCAAATGTGTTTGCTTATGTGATGTTCTATACTTAGTGGATGGGATGATATGATGATAAGGATGTGGGGGATAGATTTTTATATTTATGATCCCTCTTTCCCCATTTGATGATATGATATGTGATGATTAGCTTTAGCATTCATGTATGATGTATATTTAGCTTTTTCTTGATATATGATGTATAGATGATGTTAGATGTGATGATAATGTTGGTAATGTGATGGTGTGATAAAAAACAATGCACATGCAATAAACACAATCAAAATCTTAAAAATAACATAATGAATGAACATCATAATGTACCACGATTCACCAAAGATGCAAAAAAACACTTCAATATGCACAAGCAAGAATAAATCTAATCTAAGCAAGAAAATATGAATCCTAACAAAGTATGCCCAAGCAACAAACAACACAAATGCATAAACATGAAGTAATTATATAAGCAAACAAGCAAAGCAAGAAACAAGACAATGCAAGTAAATGTAAGTAAATATTTTTGTAAGATTTGTTTTTCATGCAACAATTTTCTATTGTTTTTTATTTATGTGAAACAATGTTATGTTGTTTAGGGTTTTTGAAACAATTTTCTATTGTTTTTTTGGTTTTTGAGAAAAAAATTCTATTATTTAGGGTTTTTGAAACAATTTTCTATTGTTTTGTGGTTTTGAGAAACAATTTTCTATTATTTAGGGTTTTGAAACAAATTTCTATTGTTTTTATGTTTTTAAAACAATTTTCTATTATTTTTGTGTTTTTGAAACAATTTTCTATTGTCTTTTTGTTTTTGAGAAATAATTTTCTATTTTTTTGCAGTTGTTTTCTAATGGTTTTTCATAGTTATGCACAGCAACCAAGAAAGCGTGGATGCCCTCAGTGTTAGATGGGGAATATACAAGGGTAGAGGCCACATGCTTATGAACAAGAAGGTGGAGTCATTGAATTGCCCCAGCCAGTAAGATGGGGAATAGCAAGAGAGACCATGCCTATCACAGACAAATAAAAGAAGACAAAGCTGGATCAAGGCTTGACAGATTGGGCCCACAGGAATCTCAAAGGTAGAACTAAGGCTAGAATAAGTAAAAGTACCCTCCAGATGTAAGATGATTGTGAACAATGAATCCTCCCAAGGTTTCAAAAATTGGTTTTCACCCAAGGACCTTTCCAAAGTGCCATAATTGCATGGTTTTCACTTGTGGATGACCTGTTTTTTCTTTTTCTTTTTCTCCATTATTCACACCAAAGTCTTGTTTGTGGCCTCTCGCCTATCCATTACCTTGGGCATAATATGGTGTAGACCATTTTAACCTCATTTGGAACCACTGATAGAGACTCTTTACAGTTTTATTCTTCAATGACTTTCCATTATCCATAACAATGGTTGCAGGAATTCCATATCGGCAAATGATATGATTCATGATAAATTTGGAAATATGAGCTCTGTTACATAGGTTAAGGGGAAATCTTCCACCGACTTGGTAAAGTATTCAGTAGCCATGATGATCTGGGTATGAACATTAGATGAAGTGGGGGTTAGTTTCCCTATCAATTCAAGTCCCCATTAAGAAAATGGCCATGGGGTAGTGATAGGTCACAATGGTTATGATGGAGCATAGATGAAGTTTCCATACTTTTGGCAAAGTACACACTTCTTGACATAGTTACAACAATCGGTTTCCATGGTAGGCCAATAGTAGCCTACTCTTAACAATTTCTTGGCCAAAACCATTCCATTAGTATGTGCTCCACACACCCCTTCATGTACTTCTTTGATCGCTTGGATCGACTCCGTCATATCAAGACAATGTAACAAATTCCCATCATAGCCACAATGATAAAGCATACCTCCTAAAAGGGTGTAATAAGCTATTTGGTGAATGAGGCTTTGTTTCTCGAACGGGAAATGTTGGGAGGGAACGTGTTGTCCTTGAGATAGGTAAAGATGGGCTCATACCATGGGGAATTGGGACCAACAACATCACAAGCCAGACAAGATTCTAGCATGTCATACGCAAGCTAACGTAAATTTTCCACAAATAACAACATGTCATTATTCCTTGGCGGAATACGAAGCATAGAACCCACTGTTGCTATAGCATCTACCAGATCTATTTTGTGCTCTTGGAATTTTTTCAAATGTAATGCGCACAAAGTACTCTTTCAGATTTTCTACCAACTTTTTGTAAGGTATAATCTTTTCATCTTTAACCTTGTATTCATCTTTAACCTGCTTAATAATTAACTGAGAATCACCCACAACCTTGACATGGTTGATGTCCCATTTTATAGTGAGATTCATCCCTGCGATAAGTGCCTCATACACTGTGATATTGTTTGTGCAAGGAAAACCTAGGTGAAAAGCCTATGGTACAAGGTCACCAGAAGGAGTAATGAGGACCGCCCCTACACCTAAACCATGAAAAGTAAAGTACCTATCAAAATGTATCTCCACACGATAAATTCTTCAATGTGAAACAATGAGACATCTAGCGAGATCCAGATTTAAAGGTTTAGTACCTTGCGAA